>CM062815.1:88543695-90011195 GCA_031772625.1 Pinus tabuliformis
CTATAGATAAGTATGTTATTGAGATAAACTGTTTTCAGGTTCTAAAAATTCAGCTCCAATTGTTCACAATATTCTCTGCAAAAATATGTCAAAAACAGGACTTTGCACAGTCCAAAAAATAGGCTATGAATATACATTTATCTCCCTTTTTGTAATACATGTGTAAAATGTGAGATAGATTTTTGTAGATTGGCATTTTAGGAACATAGAGCTCCTCTATTTTCTCAAAATGCATCTAGTTTCCGCAAAATTATGACTTAAATAGGAAATTTCTGGAAAATGTACCATTCGTGCTCTGATTTCATCTTTTAACCTTAATTTTATTTTAACTATTTTTACCTTTACATTGGATAAACTTCATTGTTTCTGGTGAAAGTGTCTTCATCTCTATTTAACCCTTACTGCCTCCATGTTTACTTTTACTGTTTACATTGACTGCTCTTTTTTTTCATCTATCTTCACTTTTATTTTTCAATCTGATACACTTTTACTTTGATGACCTGTCAATATCCTTTACCGTGTTTTTACTTTTACTATACATTTTAACTTTTTACTGTGTATTTCAAGAGTAAATTATTTATTTTTTTATATGTATCAGCATATGGTAATGAATGTTGATGAACTTTCTATATGTTTGATCCGTTTGTCTTTTGACTTTATGCTCTATCTAGTTCCTTTGTTTTAACATTCAATGTCTCTGTGTGAATGATTTCTTTCTCTGTTCTATGCATAACTGTTTCTTCTTTTGAAAGAAGGTTTTTAAATAGATTTCCTTTCAATTCTTGGAGTAAACAAGTTTTGTGACTAGTATCAAAATTGTTTATCCAAGCCTTGGTCTTCTGCTAATTACTTGCAAAATACAACAATTTGTTAATAAAACACAGGTCGGCAATGAGGTGACCAAAGGCCGTACTAAAACTGGGAAGAACTGTGGATAGAGTCTGGAAGGTGCTCGGGAGGGAATCCATGGTGAAATCATGTCTTAGAGACTTGGGGTGGCACTAGAAGGGTTTGATAGGTTTCAATGTGTAACTGAGTAAAATCCATGAAAATGAGGGTTTTCGCAGTTTTAACGGGTAATGGGTAAATTGGCATGGAATTTTATATTATGAACATTGAGTGGTTTCAGGTTTAGTGGGGAGTCGGTATCGGAGGCCATCGCATCGCTTTTAATGGGTATACTTAGGATAAAATCATTTTGTGGGTATTTTGAATGAAATGGAATTTAACATGGGGTTGTTTACTTTTCATAGGAAAATGGAGTTTAACCTTAGGAAAAGGGGTTTTATTAGGGTAATGAAGGGAAATGACTTTTATGAAGGTAATTCTAACACTTGATGTCCATAAGTCATTAAGTCGAGGATCCAGTTCCACCAAATGTCAGAGAAATGCTCTGTGCCTTTATGGCTTGAAGGATTTTTCATACTAGAACATATTTGTGGATGGGGAAATTAGGAAGTATAGGGATGAAATGAATGAGGGGAAGCCAATTAAATCAACTTGTAATCCTCTGATTTTTCTTTGTTAATTTCTAATGCAAATTGAAACATATGATTAAGCATGATAAATGTGCTTTTGTCCAATCAACTTTATACTTCAGCGACCTTTATTCTACTTATCCATTACTTACCCTAACATTTTTCCTTCATTTTGGTGGGTGCACTTAAGCTAGAAAACCCTTTTCTTTCATTTTATTTTATAAAACGAACTATCTACTTCTAACCTTATATCTTCCAAGGGATTAGATTAAACTGATGAACTCCTTTTATTTTCTCTACATATCTAATGATATACCAAGATTAAGCTGTTTGGTCAAGTTTTATTCTCTAACTATAAACATAAAATTCAAAGCATGAAATAGTCAAGATTAAGCAGTTTGACTACCATGGGTTGTGGCATGTATGATAAGCTGCACACAACCAGTATTTGCTGAAGAAGTAAAATAATAGTGGCATTTAGACTTGCACACTTTCATGATCTATTTTTGTGTTTGGGATTCATATATTTTCATTTTTTGATCTTTTCTTATTCTTTTTGTCCTTTGACATTTCTTTTAGGACACACCTTCTTTATATTTTTTAATTTTTAATATGGGAAACATTTGCAGAAAGAAAAGGTATGTACAATATTACAAGGCTTAACCTTAGCCAATTCAAAATTATGAATCTTATCACTATAGGACTCTAACACATCCTCCATCTACTAGCTCGTGGTCTACCATTGCAAATGATGTGTATGTGAAAATTCTTTCTCAGGTTGGTGCACCAGGTACCGTCGCCGCATCATGTATTCAATCTTCCTCCCGTCTGCCCATATTCCATTATGATGAGGACATCATGGAAGTTATTTCTGCCTTTGATTACCCTTGCACTTAGGAAAGGGGACATATTTTTTGGAGGATTCGAAAGGCCATTCCCTTCCTGATTCCCCCATTGCACTCAACCTCAAGAAATTTTTCTCATAGCATATATTTTTGATTTGCGTGTCATTATTTCTTTCATGCGGTTAAGTAGATTGCATCATCTCATCCGTTGTATTTTCCACCTTTCATATGGATCCATCATCCACTGTTGGCTTGATGGGGCCTGTTATCACCCCAAGAAAGTCTCCTAGGTTGTATCTTAGAGATGCTCGGGAACATTACAAACTCAACAAAAAATGTTGGAAATAGGTGGATGAATGGAAGGAATGATGCATATTCTCTATATAACCACTTCTACTATGCTTAACTCCAGACATGGGAGAACACTCCCAGACTACAAGGCTTTAGACCACCAATTACTCATAGTCTGAGGATTAAGTGAATATGGGCAATACTGACCACACTAGCAGATCCACAAGACCATGTGATGGCCGGCTGCAACCAGTAAAGAAGTCTGTAAATCTATTTCCTAATGCACAGATAGGATGACAACTCTCTAGCGTTAAGTAAACAGAAACCTACATAGCACATTTAATGATACATACTAGATTCTAACATAGAGGTGGGATGACAGCCCCTCTAATGCTAAACATCAAGAGCACATGAAAAATGCATAGTAGGCACAACCTAGAAAAGAATAGAAATGGAAGTGAGTAACAGCAATTAGAAGCAATTAGAAAAATGTATTAGCTGAAAATGAAGTACCAGACGCTTAAGTATCCAGAAGTTGAAACTTACATCAAGAACTAAACTTACATCAAAACTACAACCATGAACCCTGATTACATCTGTGTTCTGGGTATATATAGAGTTCAATAACAAAGATATTATGTTGTTTTATTCGTGGAGGGGTCATAATGGACCACCAACCACCTTAACTCTCTGATGGAGTCTCTGCTATGATCTGCTGGCTTTAATGAACAAATTGACCTTTTCTGCTATTTGGTGGTCCTTCTCTGAGCAGGTGGCGTGAAATATGGATGAAACTCCATAACCATTGAATGCATTTAACTGCTCAAGGCTGGTCCTCTTCTTCTCGGCCACTCTATTTGTTGAATGGGGTGGTTGAAAATTTGATACAAACAATACCGAGACTGGTTATGCTCATCCTTCGGATGCACAGAGAAATTAAGGAGCTTGGACTTCTTGGCGGGCGGACGAACTGAACGGAGGAACGAGGCTGACCATCGGATTGCGTAATTGAATGGCAGAGATTGGTTCACAGAAGCTATCAGGAGACATGAGATTGGGATGGACGAGGGCCGTTGGATCTCATATGGTCAGATCCAACAGTGATCGGGGGCAGAAGCTGCGCGGGAGATAACGAGCGGGAAGGGCGGTTTTGGCGGCGAGCGGTAATTATCGCACCGCCTTTGGAGCTACGGTGGTATTCATACATGGGCTCGTGATCCACTAGAACTGCGACGTGTGGCGAATGAGACAGGAGGGAAAGTGCTTTCCCCACGGGTTAATGCGTGGGCAGTTCGTGGGGGTGGAACGACCAAATGTTGTTGGATTGCTTTGGTGGATGATTGGACGACGAGGAAATAAATGGGTTTTAGCACGCAGGGGAAAAGGTTTTGGCGGCGGGGACCGTTGGATTAGGGCGATCAACGGTGTAGGAGCGATTGCAATATCGCGTCGGCAGAAGACAAGGGGGTGTAGCCTTATAGCGATGATGCAATTTTCCGATAGCGATGAGGGAAAGGGCTTATGAAAAGTACATGGTCGCAAAATCGCGGTTATATGACCATTTGAACTCGGCGCCCCGGGGGCTAAGGAAATATGGGTTATGCGGAGTTTTGAGGAACAAAATAGAGGTAACAGGGTGAAAGGAAGTAAGCGGGGGGAATAGGGAAAGGCGAGGATAACCAGTGTAGAACATCTCTGAGCCAGCAACCAAGGACTGAGCTTATTCTTCCTCCTCGAAAATCAACAACATGTAGCAGTGCTAACACTGGCTCCTTCTGGGGATGAGATCCTCCCTGTGAGGTCTCAAGAACTACAGACCAATGCCTTCATACAAAACCAACTTAAAAACATTGCCTAGTATTCCATTGGGCATGGAGTTTAATTAAGTCTACGCTAATACCTGTAAAAGAACATGCTTATAATTGTTAAGGCTCGAAAACCTTAAACATAAATCCTCAAAAACTGGGCATCTACTCGGCCACCAAAATTGTTTCCCCTCCCCTCAGTCGGCCCATCAAAGAGTTGTAAAATTGGATTTATTTGATCATCTACCTCAAAAAGTTTAAAACATTTGAGCCTAATAGGTATAGATGAATTGTACTTTGTCCCCTTTCTGTATGCTATCATCCTTGGATGTTCTTCATGGGAGCCTTTGTACAACTACTAAATAACCATTATTGCTGTGTACTTATCCTTGTCATCTGTGGCCTGCACAACTAATATGAATGATGAACCAATATATTCTTGTGCGGGCGACACAGAGACATCATCAGCTCCTGCATCTTTCTTAGAACAGTCCTCATCCAAGGAGGAGTCCCACAACTGTACACCTTCTTCCTCTGTCAACTGGAAAGCTTCCCTTTCAAGCTATGTGGAGGCCACCTGGGCAGGCATCAGAACATCAAGGCTAAGGTTATCAATGTCAGCCTAAGGCATTGAATTATGACTTGACTCAATGCCAGGGGGGCAACTTTGAGGGCTTATCTTTTGAGCAGACAAAGAAACATAAGATGGTGGGGAGCTTTCTTCTCCCTTATTGATCACTAGGCAGGGAACACAAGTAGGTTGGCTAATTTGCATATTTGCATAGTCATTGGAAGATGGGCCAGCTTTAGGCTCAGCTTCTTTGAGGATGGGAGGACCTGCTACTGATTTCTTCTGCTGATAAGCTTGTTGATATACAGGTACAACAAACTCACGAGCAGTGCCTTTGGATAATTCATCTTCATATGCAGCTCTTGTTAAGAAAGGGGAACTACCCTAATCTTCCAAACCATGGACCTCCTCCTCTTCTTCAGGCTACTCTTCTTCCATGACTATATTCTGAAAAAGGGTCTTCACCCTTTTGTCTTCGTTTGCATCTTGATTTCTCTACAAAATCTGCAGTTGCTCCTTTGCTCCTCTATATAGATCTGGACTTGGAAGAGAAAAGGTACAAGGAGCTCGTGCTACCTCAGAATACTGCTCAGCTTCTAGTCTAGAAACTTCAGAGGCTAATAAATCTATCATCCTGGCTAATTTATCGATCTTAGGATCTGAAGATGATGAGAGTTCTCCTCCCTGTCTTCTCCTTTCAGCATAACCTTCGAGTCTTTCTGCAACAATGATGTTTTCTTCTACTTCAAAGGCTACATTTTTCATATCAGCCAAAGAAGCACATCTTCTTTCTCTTAACAGCAGGCAGAATTGAGAATCGAAGGCATTGTCATAAGTGAGCATAGAAGAAGTAGGAGTGGGTTTCACTTCATATGGTATTCTGATGTACAAATGGTTGAATCTCTTGTTGAAATCAGACAACAGCTCACCATTCTCCCTCTACAGGTTCCCAAATTCAGTATAATAAAAGAGTAGATCTTTATTATTCCCCAAGTGCTTTGGAAGCACATCATCTAAAGCCTCAATGTTTGCAATAGACCTAGGGGCTAATTCTCTGAACCATTTTCTAGCTTCACCATCTAGGCTTTGGAAGAAAACCCTCATCCACACATCCTCTTCATAGATATCCAGGTTATCAGCATAACAATAAAAAGACTCTAGATTCTCTTCAGCTGTTACTCCTTCTATACCAGTAAACTTAGGCATGTATTCCTGATAATCTCCTGCAGGCATGGAATTTAAAGGAACG
Source organism: Pinus tabuliformis (assembly GCA_031772625.1). Lineage (NCBI taxonomy): Eukaryota > Viridiplantae > Streptophyta > Pinopsida > Pinales > Pinaceae > Pinus > Pinus tabuliformis. The sequence continues at coordinate 88,549,935 of CM062815.1, forward strand.
GGCAAGACCAAGGGTCCATACCTAGCAGCAACGATTCTTTCTATCTTTGTGAGGGCTTGCTGGTCTGCCATGACTGGAGTTAGGTGTAAGGATACTAGTAGACTGAGTGGTATGAAGCAATGTAATGGATGACAGAAATAGAGGAATATGATGGACTGTATGGGATGCTTTCTTTGGACTGAGATCCAAAAGGGAAATTAATGAACAAGGAGCTTTATGAATCTTTGAAAGTGAATTCTTCACTAGCAGACATACATGGGACTTTTAAGGCTTACCTAATCCTGATGCTCCTTTCTACAAAGTTTTCTTCTGATTAACGATCTTCTCAGGATCAGGCACTGGTCAGCTGGTGATTTCTGAAGATTTCTCGGAGCATGCCTCACAAACTGAACCAGGACTGCGATGTGGAGTCCCCAAAGGTTGGTCTTCCTCAAGTGGAGTCACCAGATAGATGATTACAACCAAAAAAGTGCCCAGACTTTGTCTATCATCAAAATCTGGAACTGTGTCATTCTCCTAGGGAAGCTGAGCTTCAATCTCCTCTCCCTGGAAACGGCACCATTTAATGTTATCACCCCAAGACACTCTCCTAGGTTGTATCTGAGAGATGCTCGGGAACATTACAAACTCAACAAAAAATGTTGGAAATAGGTGGATGAATGGAAGGAATGATGCATATTCAAGCCAGATAACCACTTCTACTGTGCTTAACTCCAGACATGGGTGAACACCCCTAGACTACAAGGCTTTATACCACCAATTACTCGTAGTTTGAGGATTAAGTGAACATGGAGAATATTGACCACACCATCAGATGCACAAGACCATGTGATGGCCCACTGCAACCAATAAAGAAGTCTGCAAATCTGTTTCCTAATGCACAGATAGGATGACAGCTCTTTGGCACTAAGTAAACAGAAACCTGCATAGCACATTCAATGATACATACTAGATTCTAACACAGAGGTGGGATGACAACCCCTCTAATGCTAAACATCAAGAGCACATGAAAAATGCATAGTAGGCACAGCCTAGAACAGACTAGAAATGGAAAGTGAGCAACTAACAGCAAAAGAAGCTTGTATTAGCTAAAAATGAAGACCAGACGCTGCAAGTATCATAGTAGTTACAGTCTCCAGAAGTTGAACCTCACATCAAAACTACAACCATCAACCCTGATTACATTTGTGTTTTGGGTATATATAGAGTTTAATTACAAATATATTCTATTGTTCTATGTGTGGAGGGGTCATAATGGACCACCAACCACCTTAACTCTCTGATGGAGTCTCTACTACAATTTGTTGGCTTTAATGAACAAATTGACATTTTCTGTTGTTCGGTGGTCCTTCTCTAAGTAGGTGCCATGAAATATGGATGAAACTCCATAACCATTGAATGCATTTAACTGCTCAAGGCTGGTCCTTTTCTTCTTGGCAACTATTCTTGTTGAATGCCGTGGTTGAAAATTTGATACAAACAGTACCAGGACTGGTTATGCTCATCCTTCAGATGCATAGAGAAATTAAGGAGCTTGGACTTCTTAGCGGGCCGATGAACTGAATGGAGGAATGAGGTTGACCATCAGATTACGTAATTAAATGGCAGAGATTGGTTCGCGGAAGCTATCAGGAGACATGAGATTGAGATGGACGAGAGCCACTGGATCTCATATGGTCAGATCCAACAGTGATCAGGGGTGGAAGCTGCGCGGGTGATAACGAGTGGGAATGGTAGTTTTGGTGGCGAACGGTAATTATCGGACCACCTTTGGAGCTATGGTGGTATTCGTACATGGGCTTGCAATCCACTAGAACTGCGATGCGTGGTGGATGCGAAAGGAGGGAAACCACTTTCCTCGAGGGTTAACGTGCAGGCAGTTCGTGGGGGTAGAATGAGCGAATGCCATTGGATCACTTTGGTGGATGATCAGACAGCGGGGAAATAAATGGGTTTTAGTGCGCGGGGGAAAAGGTTTTGGCAGCAGGGACCGTTGGATCAGGGCGATCAACGACAGAGGAGCGATCGTAATATCGTGTTGGCAGAAGACAGGGGGGCGTAGCCTTATAGCGATGATGTGATTTTCTGATAGCGATGAGGGAAAGGGCTTATGAAAAGCGTATGGTCACACGATCGCAATTATATGACCGTTTGAACTCGACGCCCCGGGGGCTAAGGAAATATGGGTTATGTAGAGTTTTGACGAACAAAATAGAGGCAGCAGGGTGAAAGGAAGTAAGTGGGGGGAATAGGGAAAGGTGAGGATAACTAGTGTAGACCATCTCTGAGCCAGCAACCAAGGACTGAGCTTATTCCTCCTCCTCGAAAATCAGCAAAATGTAGCAGAGCTAACAGTCCCTGACCCAGGTTTAGAGTTAATTAGCCAAAAAAATCCCTACACTACTGGCCCTTTCGCCAATAGCTCGTGAAGTGTGAATCAAGGTCTCACCTGAAGCAGTATGGGGGGATGCTGGAACCATGTTTCTACACCCTTGAGATGTTTGAGGTGTCGATTTAGTCCAACTGTGAATGGCTTCGTGCAGGTGACTTCACGCACTTCCCTGACTTGTGAAGCCTTCACGATCAATTACAACCGCCTTCGCACAACCCTAACTAGGGGCTGAGGTGCTTTCACTACTAAGGCAATGATCTGCACCATTTCCCCAAATTACACCATGGATGTTACTTATCTTCTTATAACTGTTAGTTAACTTCGTGTAAACAAATACCTTATCTTATATTCACTTAATCAACACAATCATATATGTTCGTGCAACATATAAATAGTAGAAATGGAATTTATACCCAATACGTTCAATGTAGAAAACGGTAAATAAATACACATGAATGGTATAAGACTTCTCTTTATTAATGCTTCAATCGATTACAGACTCAACCTGCACTGTGCACTCAGTTGCAGGGGTCCACGCACTTAGCTGCGGACTACTAGGACTATGCTCACTCAGCTGGAGAGCCTTTTCCTACTCTATGACCCAACGACTCAACTCTACACTTAGATAAGACTCAATTCTTCTTCTTCTATTCCATTATTAGATCCTCTCACTTACAACTGAGAGCCTTGGTCTATTTATACAATCCCATGGTCCGTAGACCATGGGTATATCTCTAAAACTGCTAGTAAATTACAAAAATGAGGGCATATAACCCTATGATTTATTTTCAAGCTTGTGCTCCACACCCACAAAACGTGGAGTCTTTACATCAGATTTAGTGAAAATCTAGGATTTAAGCCCCAAAACTTCCCTTGGGAGATCCTGCACCCAACAGGCCCCCAACACAAACATCATGACTCGCCCTCGAGTCACTCTGTCAGTGCAGAGATCTTCACGCAGAGACCTCCCAACTCTGCCTAGACCACTGCAAGTTTGGCAACGCACTGAGCAGCTGCCTGCTGTACCTCCTCGACGTGTTGTTCAGAGACTGTTGTGGCTAAAATTCTGCCCTGCACTTGGCTATAGTCCCCACCTCTCTTCAGCTACCTAGATTTCTAAGGTTGTTCTTCGGTTGGCTAGTCAGATAGTCAGGCCACCCATCTATCGCTTCAACCAACTGCCATTCACTTTTCCTGGGAAAGTTTTTCCATTTAACTTTACCAACTGCACCGCACCTCTGTCTGTGATGTCCTTAATAAAATATGGTCCCATCCAATGAATTCTAAATTTTCCAAGGAATTTATCAAACTTACTATCATACAGTAACACCAAATCATTCATATTGAAGGTGCGCAGCTTAATATGGCGATCATGCTAGGCCTTTTCGCACTTCTTTTGTACCTCTTGGTGAAATCTAGCCAAAAATAGTTCTTCCTTGAGTTCTTCCAACTGTGCAAACCTCTCCTCCAGAGCTCCATGATCCTTCATACCTATGAGCGTTTCTATGCACAGACTAGGTGCAATGTATTCCATCAGCATTATGGATTCCACTCCATAGACTAGCCGAAGAGGTGTCTACCCCATTAGTTTCTTGCATGTCATCCTATAAGACCATAATATTACAGGTACGCATAGGTCCCATTCACTTCCTTGCACATTGCATACTTTGGTCAACGTAGTCTCCAGTACTTTTTTAAATGGTTCTACTATCCTGTTCACTTATGGGTGATACGGTGTGCTTTTCTGATGATACACCTGAAATGCTTCTGTCAGAGCGTTGATCATCTCCTTCAGGAAATGTGTACCACAATCACTCATATGGATCTTCGAAAATCCAAATCGTGTCAATATGTGTTCAAATAAAAGCTTCACGGTCGTCACATCTGTGCAATCTTTTACCGGCTGCACTTCTGCCCAATGAGTCAGGTACTCTGTCACAGTGATAATATATCTCACGCCCATTTTTCCTTCAGGTTTGATACGTCCTACAAAGTCGATCGCCCACTTTTCAAAGGGCTGTAGCGTCATTTGCGGATTCAAAGGCATCTTGTCCCTCCGTGGTAGTTTACCTATTCTTTGACATACATCATAGGCCTTGCAATGTGCTTTTGAATCCCGATGAAGGGTAAGCCACCACAACTCTGCGAGGAGAATCTTCTACGCAGTCACTCTCCCGGCATAGTGTCCTCCTGCAATGCCCCCATGAGTGTCTGTGAGGATATTGCTTCTTTCAAATTCAGGTACATAACTTCACAGTATCTCATCATTCGCCATCTCATATAGATGCCCCACAATGACAGAGAAATCTGCTATGCGCACCACTAGTTCCTTCTTTTGCAGGACAGAGTATTCTTTTGGCATAGTTCTAGTCATGAGAAAGTGGATTATATCTTCAAAATGTCCATCTGCTATGCATACAACAAAAAGTTGTGCCTCAGGTAATCCTTCCTCTAGAGTAATAGGTTCCTCTCCTGTCTCAATGTGTGATAAGTGATCTGGTCCTACATTCAATCGTCTAGGTTTCACAACAACTTCAAAATCATATTCTTCGAACAATAAAATCCATCTGCATATGCGCCCTCCCAACACAAGCTTATTGACCAAGTATTTTAGAGTGGAATGATTTGTATACATTTTGAAGTGTCCCCCTAGCAAGTAGTGCTGATATTTCTGGAGGGCATACACCATAGCTAGTCCCTCATGTTCAGTGGTGGAATAATTCTTTTATGCTTTAGATAATCTATGACTTGCAAATGCTATAGGGTGATCCAATCCTTCTCTAACCTCTTGTGTTAATACTACCCCTAGTGCTATACTCAATGTGTCAACATGGACATGAAACTCTTCCTCCCAGTTCGGGAAGACCAGGATCAGCGTAGTGACCATCTTTTCTTTTAATACATCTAGGATTTTCTTACAGTCATCGTTCCATCGGAATGTGACATCTTTTTTCAAAATCTTTTCCATCGGCGCAGTGATCTGGTGTAGGAATTTACAGGGTAAGTTCCTCAGAAAGAACACCAAAAGGACACCACTCACAACCAGATCTCAAATCAATACACTAGTATTTTTGACGTGGTTAAAACCCTCAAAGAGGGAAACAGTCCACGGCCTGAGCCAACGTGGCCACTTCAGGCAATTTATTAATCAAAGAATGAAAATTTACATAAGCTTTCTCTCATAGACGGATTACCCGAACAATGACCCTCCATGCGCTTTAAATAGAATTCATGGACCAACCGGGTGTCAAGCCACGGATCAAGTGTCGGTAATACCGAGGAGAGAGTGAACCGTCGGATCACTACATATCGTGACCGTCGGATTGTAAGTTACAAAATGTACAACGGTAAAGAAACACACTTTACCTAACTCTATACCTAACTCTATACTAGACCAAGTTGAACTTAACTATTTCCTATGTGTCGGAATATCCTAACATCCCCCCTTAAGAACAACATGGGATAAGATTGAAGGATTTACAAATATGACACAATAGGAGAATGAAGGAGGCACTAGAGCCTATCCCCCCTTAGTGACAACTTCCTGAACTCCAAGCATATATCGAAGTTTAGTGAACTTCGCCTCTGTGAGAGCCTTTGTGAAGATGTCTGCAACTTGATCATCTGTTGAACAATATTGCACTTCAAGAACATGGTCATGAATGAGCTTTCTGATGAAGTGCATGTGTAGTTCAATGTGTTTGCTACGCTGATGCTGGACTGGATCTTTGCATAGCTGAATGGCACTTTGATTATCACACCAAAGTGTGGTTGGATGCTGCTGCTCAAAGCCAAACTCTGATAGGATCTGACGAAGCCACAAGGCTTCCTTACTAGCTTCCACGGCACCATGATACTCTGCTTCTGCTAACAAAAGAGAAATGGCAGCCTGTTTCTTACAAGCCCATGTAATAGGTCGTGAACCAAGAGTGAAGACATAACCGGCAGTAGACTTCCGATCATCAGGGTCACCAGCCCAATTAGAATCAGTGAAACCAACTAATAGAGGAGCTGCTTTGGCACTGTAATGAATCCCAAACTGTACTGTACCTCGAACATAACGAAGTATTCTTTTAGCTGCTTTCCAATGACTTTCACGGGGGTTTTGCATAAAACGAGCAACAAGGCCAACAACAAAGGAAAGGTCAGGACGAGTATGGGTTAAATACAAGAGTTTTCCTACAAGTTGACGGTATAAGGTAGCATCAACTTCAGGAGAAGTACAAGAGACTGAAAGTTTGACTCCAGACTGAAAGGGAGAAGGGGCTGGCTTACAGTCTTGCATGTGAAAATGACGAAGAATATCACAAGCATACTTGGACTGGGAAAGGGAAATACCCTCCTTGGATTGCAAGACTTCAAGACCGAGAAAATAGTGTAAGTGTCCTAAGTCTGTCATTTCAAATTTCTTTTTAAGGCTGGAGTTCACATGGTTTATAAGGTTGGGATCACTACCAGTAAGAATAAGATCATCAACATAAAGAACAAGGATGATAAGAGAGTTGCCCACTTTCTTGGTGTAGACAGTATTGTCAGAATAACACCTAGAAAAGCCAGATTCTAAAAGAAAGCTATCCATTTTGGCATACCAAGCTCGAGGAGCTTGCTTGAGACCATAAAGGGATTTCTTAAGTCGACATACAAGGCTGGAGTTTGTTTGGATGAAGCCAATGGGTTGTTCCATATAGATTTCTTCATGCAAGTCCCCATGCAAGAAGGCAGATTTAACATCCATCTGATGGACTTCCCATTTTAAAGAGGCAGCAAGGGAAAGAACAAGGCGGATAGAGTTCATTTTGGCAATAGGGGAGAAGGTTTCAGTGTAGTCAATGCCTTCAACCTATGAAAAGCCCTTAGCAACAAGATGAGCTTTATGTTTATCTACTTTCCCATCTGGTCCATACTTGGTTCTGTAAACCCATTTACATCTAACAAGTTTGCGTCCCTTTGGTAGAGGAACAAGATCCCATGTATCATTTGCCAACAATGAATGATATTCTTCATTCATAGCTTCTTCCCAATGTGGATGGCCTGAAGCTTCTGCAAATGTGTCAGGATCTTGATTTACTAGAGCTTGAGCCAGTAAAGAAGAGGCTCTTTCAAACTGAGAACATGTACGTCGCTGATCTATAGGATCACCGGCAAGATCACCTGCTGCATCCCGAGTAGCACGGACCCATCTTGGAAGTTGAGGATCCTGAGAAGGTGGGGGAGGATTGTCATCCTCACTTTCATCATCTGAAGAAGAAATGTTTTCAAAAGTAGAAGAGATAGGAAGAGGTGGCACATCCGCTGGAATAGGCTTGCAGGCCGATTTATTTTCATCAAATTTTACATCTCTTCTAATGATAACATTTTTGGACTTAAATGGAATAAGTCTATAACCTTTTACATCTTCAGAATATCCAACAAAAGTACATTTCTCACTCTTAGGTTCTAAAGCTTTATGCTTTTCATCTGGAATATGGGCCCATGCTTCACTTCCAAAAACACGAAAGTGACTTACATCTGGTTTAATGGAACTCCAAGCTTCTTCTGGAGTGATATTCTTTAGAACCTTAGTAGGAGTGTGATTGATTATATAATTTGCACAATTAATTGCTTTGGCCCAAAAACTAAGACTGAGTCCTTTAGATTGCAGCATACAATTAGCCATTTCCTTTAAGGTGCGATTTTTCCTTTCAGCTACACCATTTTGTTGTGGAGTGTATGGAACAGTATGTTGCATTTGAATTCCATTTTCGGTGCAAAAGTTGATGAATGTGTTTTTAACATATTCTCCACCATTATCAGTTCTTAGCTTAAGAATTTGATGTCCAGATTGTTTTTCAACAAAGGCTTTGAAGGCCAAAAATGTGTTAAATACTTCGCTCTTGAGTTTTAAGAAGTATACCCAAGTGCGTCTGGAGAAATCATCAATGAAAGTTAAGAAATACTTGCAGCCAGAGAATGAAGCAACCGAAAGTGGACCACATAAATCATTGTGCACAAGCTGTAAAGGGGCTGAGGCGTGCCAAGAGGCACGTTTTTCAAAACTGTCCCGATGATGTTTTCCGAGTACACATCCGGAACAAACACCATCTCTGCAAGATACCATAGGAAGACCTGTCACCATATTTTCTTCACATAGATGCTGAAGGGAGTGATAGTTTAAGTGACCAAATCGCTCATGCCAAAGTTTGCTCACTTCATCATTATGAGCAACAAATACTGAGGGAAGATTTGGTGACCCAAAGTTGTGAAACTTATACAACCTTGTGGAATCATCAGCAATACCAGTAGCTAGAATCTGTTTAGGATCTCTTAGATCCTTGATTACAACATCATGAGGTGAAAATTCAACAATTTTACCTTCACCTGAATGAGTTATCTGATATACAGATAGAAGGTTGCAGGATAAGGTTGGAACACATAATACATCATTAAACTGACCATTGTCTAGATGAACAGTTCCAGTCCCTACAACATTAAGATATCTATCATCACCAACATATATATTTTTGGTGTTACAATCATTTAAAGAAGAAAACATGGCTTTGTTTTTGGCCATGTGATAAGAGGCTCCAGAATCAATGAGCCACTCATGAGAATGAGAAGAAGAAGATACATTTAATGCATAACTAGACTGAGATGATTGACAATGACATGCAGAAAGTGCCATTCCTGAAGATGAAGTTGAAGTTGAAGTTGAAGAATGCTCCACATGGATGTTATGTTTCTTCATTGCGGCTTCCAAGGCTTCCATCTTCTTAAAGCATTTATATTCTAAGTGGCCATCTCGATTACAAAAGTTACAATGTCTATCAGTCTTCTTCCATTTGTTTTTATTGGTCCTATCATTTTGCTGAAATGATCTTCATTTTGAGGCTGAGTTTGCTTAGGACCCTTGTTTGGTTTAGGACCATTCTTTTTAGGATATGACTTCTTAGGATTCTTTGAATTTGGTTGCTGCTGGGCGGCTAACGCTTTCTTGGAAGAGTTTCCAAGATTAAGAAGACCAAGGTGTAAGATCTTTTCTTGTTCTCTTATTAAAGAATCACAAAAAGAGTCAAAGGAAGAGGCCTTGTAGTCTTTTCCTTGACAAATGAAAGCTTCCCTTGTAGAATGGAAGGTGGAAACAAATACAGAGTAGGCTGGTCCCAACTTAGTAAGGATGGAATAAATAAAGTTACTATCTTCTTTCTTAACCTTAACACCTTCCAAGAGATATCTAAGGGTCTTGAATTTGGACAAGAAATCTTCAATGCAAGAAAAATTATTAGGATCCAATGTAAGCAACTCATTTTCAAGTTGATGGGCTCTAATTTCATTTTTAATCCCAAAAACTTTAGTGATTTGTTCCAATGCTTCATGAGGAGTCTCAAGTTCTGCAATATGGAATCTAAGATCAGGAGAAATAGACATCCCTATCAAACCACGTGTTTGATCTTGTCTATTTTCCCATTTTGCAGCCTTGTCTTCATATTTTGGTTTCTTCTCTTGGCCGATGGCTATTCTTTAGAGACCTTTACTTCTAAGTAAATCTTCCATGTAGGCTATCCATTGGAAGTAGTTAGTGTTGTCAAGAATGACTTGGCATGGACTTTCCATTTTTTTTTTAAAAACTGAAGCTGAAGATGCTGAAAGTAAGTGTTCCAATGGATATATCTCGAAAAATTAGGTTGTTTTAAAAAATGGCTCTGAAAAAGGCTTCCGGATGAAGAAGTTATGGCTTTTTGAAAAAAAAAATTTGAAGTTGCCGGAAAAGTGCGCGAATGTGCGGGAATGAAAAAAACGCCCCCAAAAAATGGAGATTTGAACCCAAGACCTCTACTCTCTTAAAATAGCTTTGAACCAATTGAGCTATACAAAAAATTTGAGAGAGAGAGAGAGAGAGGGGGGGGGCCTTGGGTTGCGTGCTTGCCTTGAGAAAGCTCATTTTTCCTACAAAAAAAACACAAAACCCAACACGAATATGCAAAGAAAAACGAACCTTATGGCTCAAAGTTAGCTTTAGCCGGAAACTAAATATTTTTCTCAATGTTTCTGATTTTCCAAGATCACACTAAGGTGCAGGGAAAAGAGCATACGCATGAGAAAAAAAACTTCCTTTCTGTTTCTGATTTCCCCAGATCGCACAGAGTCGCAGGGCAAAGAGCATATGCAGAAATGAAAGGTATAGATCCAGTAATAAAAAAAGCTAAATAAATAGAAACCGAAATAATCAGAGAGAAAATAACAGTAAACTGCAGATAAACACTGTATACCTCCAGATCTTAAAAATGACGCAGATGGGGCTACCGGAAACCTTTTCGCGTGAAACGAAAGGGGTTCCTCACTGGAACAGATGCTCCGAATAGAACAGAGCAGTCCTATCGGCCCGAAAGCAGTCAGAAACAGTAGATCTAGGAAACGACAGCCGCATGCAGTTCTACCGGCTTCAGATTTGGATCACCAACGGACGCGGCCCTCAAATAGCTCTGATACCATGTAGGAATTTACAGGGTAAGTTCCTCAGAAAGAACACCAAAAGGACACCGCTCACAACCAGATCTCAAATCAATACACCAGTATTTTTGACGTGGTTAAAACCCTCAAAGAGTGAAACAGTCCACGGCCTGAGCCAACGTGGCCACTTCAGGCAATTTATTAATCAAAGAATGAAAATTTACATAAGCTTTCTCTCATAGACGGATTACCCGAACAATGACCCTCCATGCGCTTTAAATAGAATTCATGGACCAATCGGGTGTCAAGCCACGGATCAAGTGTCGGTAATACCAAGGAGAGAGTGAACCGTCAGATCACTACATATCGTGACCATCGGATTGTAAGTTACAAAATGTACAATGGTAAAGAAACACACTTTACCTAACTCTATACCTAACTCTATACTAAACCAGGTTGAACTTAACTATTTCCTATGTGTCGGAATATCCTAACAACTGGGACTAGATTTTGATGAACTTCCTGTAGTACCCCATATGCCCTAGAGTAGCGTGCAACTGTTTCACACTTCGCGACGCTTCCAAATTTAGAATCACCACAATATTCACGCGATCTACCATCAGTCCTTGTTTGCAAACCACATGTCCCAACAGGTTCCCAAAAGGAACGAGGAACATGCACTTCTTGAGGTTAAGCACAATTTGGTATCTTCGGCAGGTATCCAACATCAAGCATAAGCTCACTACATGGTGCTTAACCAACCCAAATACAGTCCAATCATCAAAATAAACCTCCAAGAACTTGTGAATATATTCCTTGAATGCTGCAACAACCACGCGCAAAAAGATGGCTGGTGCATTCTTCAACCCAAACGGCATGATAGTGTATTGAAAGCAACCGCATCCAGTCATGAAGGTTGTCATGCTCCTATCCTCTTACACGGTTTTGATCTGGTGGTACCCTGAGAACCCATCAATGAAAGAATATGCTTGATGCCCACTGACATTGTCCAATACCTCATTTGTGAATGAAGTTGGGAATGGATCATGTACATTAGCATCATTCAATTTTCTAAGATCCATGCATATTCTTATTTTGTCCTTCTTCTTATTTTCCTGCACCACCATTGGAATTACCCAATCAGATTCTTCCACTAGCTCAATAATTCCTGCTGCGAGCATTTTGTCTAGTTCTACACAAACCTTCTCCTTGTATTTTGGATTTAAGGGGTAAGGCCTCTGCTTAACTGGCTTCGCATCAGGTTTTAACATGATCCTCAACATTCATAAATCTCTGATGATTCCCTTTAACTCTGTAAACTTGGTCGGGAATAAGTCCTAGTACTCACAGAGTAACTCAGTGACCTTATCCATCGTCGCATCATCCTAGTAGTCGTCGAGCATTGCAAACTTAGGTTTGGCCTCCGTAGCAATGTTTACCTGTTTCGTTTTTACCCACATGATTATGTCAAGGTTCTCAATCTCTGGTCCTTGAACCTCACGATGGCCTTCTATTTCTGGAATTTCAATTTTCCATGGGTATTTGTCTTCTTCTTCAGCAATTACATTATAACATTCCAGCGTGTAGCTCAACTGAGTAGCCCATTTAGGCTGAATTGATTCTACCAACTCCTGTGGTATCCTAAAGATGGCTTCTTTTACCTCTTGTAGCGCTTCATTAATGTTGTCCCACCATCTATCCTCAAAACTGAAGGTCATCATGAACCCTTCATGTAGGATATCCCATTCACTTGTCCCATGGTGAAGCTCCATCTTTATATACCAATTCATGGGTATAACATCTAGGGTATGACAGAACAGGTGCACCCACTCAGGTTGTGGCTTTTCTCCATAGACCTTCATCCACTTGGCCAGGTGCGTGCGTAGATCATCTCATCCATCATACTTATTTGTTAGTCACAACTTAGGCTTCCAAAACTATGTGCACATCATTCTCCTCCATTTGCGCCAGTCCTCAAAGCTCCCTTTGTGCATACCCCACCACCTCACGGGCATAGTGCGCAGTACCCAATTCAAGGCCTGGAAACATTGCTTTTTCGGCACCTCCCTTTCAAACTTATCTAAAAAAGTACCTACCTCACTTATCCCATCATAAGTAGGCAGATCCCTTACTTCTGTCGATATGCAGTGCAACGATCTTGTCATCATATTACAATTCAGCATAGTTACCTTGTGTAACCAATTTTTCCACTGCGCTATCTCCTCATCAGAATCTAACGTACAGGGGCTTTTGCACTCCCATCAGATCCATCCATCTGTGGTGGGATTCACCCAATCTTTCTCTCGTGTGGTTATTTTATAGATGCAGTCCAAATCATCATCACTTTCATAGTCACGCATCGACTCTTTATAGTGTAATCCCTCAGCAGGGTCCAAATGTATAACTACGCGTAGAGACTTCTTTTCAAAAATCATCTTGCACTTCTTCAGATTAGTCACCCCGTTCATGTCAGTGGACCAATAAATTCCTAAGAGCATAGGGTATGGATTTTTGTCATCAACAATCTCTATTACTTCAAAGTCAGCTAGCACGCTCGCTCCCTCAATATCCACAGTGATTCCCTACAATCGTCCCATAGGTAGTATCTTCTGTTGGTTCACCATTTGCAGCTGAATAGGAGACCATTGTAGTGTAGGCCTACCCATGCACTCCCATGTCTACTTCCGTAGAATGTTCGCGTCCAATCCTAAATCCAGAATTACTTGGTCCATCTCATATTCTCCAATCTGCATAGTTAACCTCATTTCTCTCCCTGTTGTTGACTTATGCTCTCCAATCTTCCAGACTACGCGCATTTTTCTTAGCGCAATCCCAGTGCATCCGTTAATGAGTTCCTATAATCCCTTTATAGCTTTACTATCGTGTAGTAACTTCATGCATGTTTCCAAGAACGTCGTCAGCATAGATGGGTCCATTTCTAGCTCTCGTCTATCTTTACTTCCTGAAGTGGAGGCATCAATGAAGCTCTTCTTAGCTTCCATGAAGGTTTCCTTGGCACGCTCCAAATTAAACTCTACATCTTTTGTTGGAGCCTTGCGAACCCAAGTACTATCTTGGGGTTATTTTCTTTACTTCTCCTATAGCGATTCCACTTCGGAGCACAATGTTCACATTTTGAACTTCCTCACACGTCTCAGACCTCATCATCTGTAGGTTCTGAGTCAAGGGAGGTGGTAGCGCTCCCTTGTCACGTATCCTAGCTATCAGTGTAGGACAATCTTCTATCTCATGATCAAACAAGGTACAATATAGACATGATGTATGCGTTGCGTTCGTACAGTCACGGGCATAAGGTCTTGGCCCTCCGCAATTGTAGCATATCAGCGACCCGCAACCTCTTCTAGGTCCTCCTCCACGTTGGCCTCATCCGCGTCCCTGAAATCATGCTCATCCCACTACTGTATTCGAGTCTATGGGCCATGATTCAGCCTGAACTCTGTAGGTGGGAGTTATATCCATCATCCACTCATAACCCCTACAAGTGCACTCATTGTGTCCCACCAACCTACAAAAATTATAGAACAATTGCTGTGAATTTTGTGTATACTTTTGTAACAAATGGTAGTTGTCCGTAGTGTGTTTCCCTCCTATTTGACAAATCATGCACCACAAAGCAGGCACTGCGCTAGGTCCTTCTTGTGCCTCTAGTCTTAGTGGCATCAGTCCTCCTCCCATGAGGTAATTTGCGAACACCGGGCTGTGGTCCTTATCATGACCCTGACCCTTGTATTTTACACACCATACCTCTTCGCACACTTCTCATCGAGCTGTCCTGTCCTGTTTCAGACTCTGCATCTCCAGGCATAAGTTTTTCAACTACACGTGTATCTATTGAACTCCCAATTTAGGATACTGCATCAGGATCTCTTGTAGTCTCATTACGATCTCTAAGGCCTTTGCTTGAGTCATTAACTTTTTTTGTGACAACATGCTCCTCAGATGTGGCATTAGCGATGCTACAAACCATTCGCGGTGCTGTCCATCTATTAGATTCATATTATCTTCGCAAATCGTACACTTCAACCTTTGATCCAACTCCCAAGGAGTCTCACCTGGTAGCATTGTGATCTCTTTGAATCTAATGATTGACTATGCCTCTGACTTCAGCCTACTAAATTATCTGTTTAGTGCTACTTGGATATCCATGATACCCGCATTCAAATTATCATTAGAGTGCTTAATATACCAGGTCAACGTGTAGTCCTACAGAGCATTGACCTATGTTGCTTTCTTTATATTATCATCTGTAACTCCCTACACTTCCCATACGACCCTTATCATGAACCAAAACTAGTCCAGATCATTGTTTCCTATTCCCTTGAACAAAGGAAACCTTATCGTGCTTGCCATATTGACTCACGGTGGTGGCAGAGGTGGTATGGGTGAATATGGAGGTGAAGGCGATGAAGCTAGTGGCGGTGTGGGTGGGGGTGGGATGCGTGGAATCCTATGCCTTATCAAATTGATCCTACTTTGCGGTGAGACCTTGGCAAGCTCTTCCTTGTCCCCTCACGGAGGTGAAATCAAAGGGCTATTTTCTGGTCCCTTACTTCCTTCATTTCTGTATGTTTTTCCGCTTCCCGTAGCTCTAAAAATCAAGGTAATTACATAACCCTCTTTTCACACAATATATTTTTAATCCAAGTATTCAGAGACTTTACGTACTTACCTCACAGTCCTTTGGGAAATCATCGCTCTACCTCACTATAGCTGACTATAGTATCTACTGCGAACTCAGTAATGAATCCTCCTATAATGCGATCGAGCTAGTGATCAACAACGCATGTGATATTATCCTCCAATGCCTCCAATATGTGCACCAACACTAGGGTCCACATAATAGGATTGTTGAGTTTCCACCTTCCTTGGCTATCTGCTAGCTTCATGATCCACTCATACAGCTCAGTAGGGAAATATGCGACGAAGATTTCATGGATCTCTAAGTACAGGTAGTAGTCTAACCACTCTTCTTTTGTTAATCGCGGATACTTGTTTTCTTGCACCCCAAACTTGTGAATGCTCATGTCGAACCAACCTTCAATTTCCTTCTTAGTTGGATTCCAACGATATGACATCAGACATCTCTATGCAGATTCCAGTCCCAACAATGGAACCATTTGTTGGCTTGATGGGGTCTAACCTAGGTTCGGAGTTAACTAGCCAAACAAATCCCTACATTACTGGCCCTTTTGGTAACAGCTCGCGAAACGTGGGTTGAGGTCTCACCCGAGGTAGTATGAGGGGGTGATGGAACCAAGTTTCCACGCCCTTGAGATGTCTGAGGGGTCGATTTAGTCCAACTGTGAGTGGCTTTGCATAGGCTACTTCGCGCACTACCCTGACCCGCGAGGGCTTCAAAATTTGTTATAATGGCCTTCGTGCAGTCCTAACCAGGAGCTGAGGTGCTTTCGTGCTGCTAAGGCAACAGTCTGTGCTATTTCGCTAAGTTACACCACAAGCTTACTTATTTTCATATAACTATTAGTTAACTTCGCATAAACAAATACCTTATCTTATATTCACTTAATCAACACAATCATATATGTTTGCGCGAACATATAAACAACATAAATGGAATTTATACCCAATATGTTCAATGCAAAAAATAATAAATAAATACACAGGAATGGTATAAAACTTGTCTTTATTAATGCTTCAATCGATTACAGACTCAACCTGCCCTGCGCACTTAGTTGCAGGGGTCCGTGCACGCAGTCGCTGACTACTAGGCCTCTACGCACTCAGCTAGAGAGCCTTCTCCTACTCTACGACCCAATGAATTGACTCTACACTTAGATAAGACTCAATTCTTCTTCTTATATTCCATTATTAGATCCTCTTCACTTACAACTTAGAGCTTCAGTCTATTTATACAATCCCATGGTCTACATACCATGGGTAGATCTCTAAAATTGACATTACATTACAAAAATGAGGGCAGACAACCCTATGAATCATTTACAAGCTTGCACTCTGCACCCACAAAAAGCAGAGTCTTTACATCAAATTTGGTCAAGATTTGGGCTTTAAGCCCTAAAACCTTCCTTGGGGGATCCTGTGCCCAACATCGACACTCTATATCAGTCATGCCAATGATGCGAGTTGCTTATCCAGGAATCTAGCCTCAGCAGCCTGGGCTTTTTTTACCCCCTTGCATATGTTAGTCCTTTCAAATGACGTGTACATTGGGTCTACCACCAATAACCAGGCCGAATATGTTGTAGTGATAGGTTTGTTAGTCGATGTCCTCGCTCATCACATCCTTCATCTTCATGTTCATTTAGATTCCTTGCTACTTGTCATGTAATTGAATGGTGTGTATCATGTGCATAACCAAGTCCTATTTAGAAAATATCTACGAGTTAAGATGTTGGTACGTTAATTTGAAACCATTACTTTCGATCATGTTCCTCGAGCTCAAAATAACTATGTAAATACCATTTCAAATGACATTCTAGATTGGCATTTATCACATGTATACCATAGAATACAACCATAAAACAAAATGCATGGCAAACCATCCTCATATATAAAATGCATAATCATATTATGTGTCACATAAAACATCTAAGTATTTAGAGTCCACCACTCTAAATACATCCAATACACCCATAGCATATTGGGGGGCACATAGGCCCCTACATCTCATTATCATCCTTTGGAGGATCTTGTGCCAAGTTTGGTCGAGATGTTTGAATCCCTTTTTTGAGAACTCAAAACACAATGGCGCTCCACAAACTCCTCCTCTAGGGGGAATCATTCCCACCTTTGCATAACAAATCAATCCCCTCCATCACATATACTTGTGGGTAGTATCCCATGCTCGGGGGAATGATGGTTTTCCCTAGACATCTTCTTAATTGATTAACGTAAGTCTCGGCCTAGACCCCACCAAATCTAGGTATGGTCGATTATCCTCCCATTCCTTGGATAGTTCGTTCTACCAGCCTCTCTGGCAAGCCATATTCACATCGAATATCGTAGACGTTTGATACCATATCTTCAAATATTCTACTCTATGTGTTAGGTCCCTATAATACTAGTGATTCCCCAACTACTATTTTCATTGATCCCTATTGTTATTATTGTGCCCCTATTGTCCCCATATTTTTATTAGTGTGCCCCATAGAAACCCACTATTGTTATTGTTGTGCCCTTATGTTATTACTGTTAGGTCGGCTTGATTATATTATGACCCCTTAGACTCCTATATATAGAAGGGAGGTTTATTCATTTGTATCATACAAGAATCATTCATTTGTGTAATGTAAAGGAGGTTTCCCCCTCGAAGAGGCTGAATTCTAAGGTGTTGATCTATCTTTTCTATATTTTTGTGAGTTGGTTTCCTAACATTTGGTATCAGAGCTTTGGATTCTAGGGTTTCGCTGCTCCAAATAGGTCATTGTGGAATTTTAGCTATAACTATTTTTCTGCAACGTTTCAGAAGCTAACAAAAAACCCATTTGAGACGTAATAATTTTGAACTTCGGCTCGTATTTCAGATCTTGTCTCACTATATTTCCAGAGATATGATCTAAGGAAGTTAGGATTTTTGCAGACTCCGTAATTACATTCCAAACAAGTTACCTAGGGAAAATTATCGTAACTTTTGTTTTGAGCATCAGATTGAAATTTCGTAAGACATTTCAGAAAGACGGCGGCCTATAGTTTTCTGTATATCAGTTTCAGGTACTAAGGTCCAAACAATGATACATGGCACTTTGTACAAGTTCGCTCTACTGAACTTGTCTATAATCAAGTCACTGTGGAAGGTTTGGAGAATCCAATCTTGATAAGACTTGCGGGGTTAGAAAGAGGACTCAAAGGGCTACTGCAAGATGTGATTTTAGATATTTGAGATCCACAGTTACAGAGATACAACAGATTCAATATCGAGC
This sequence comes from Pinus tabuliformis, assembly GCA_031772625.1. NCBI lineage: Eukaryota > Viridiplantae > Streptophyta > Pinopsida > Pinales > Pinaceae > Pinus > Pinus tabuliformis. The sequence continues at coordinate 88,568,673 of CM062815.1, forward strand.
TCTTACAAAGTGAAAAAAAGGTGTGTAGTTTTTATTTTAAATTTTGCATAAGATTTTTTTGAAAAATTAGTTTGAAGGAATTCAAAGGGCATAGTGAAGAATTATTAGCATTAAATGATGCACTGAAGAAATAAAATGGAAACACCTAGTAAGAAACTTGAAATCTCTGACATGACTCATGAATAAGAGGAAGAAATGCAACCTGATATATCAAAATTACAAGACCAAGTACAACAAATTTCACTCTCACAAAAGGTAACTAAAGCTAGGATGAATGGTGTGGAAGCTAATATGAATGGCATGGAAGTTAAGAGGGATGGAGTGGACCCTAAGATGAATGGCATGGACACTAAGATGGAAGAATTGAAGATAAATTTGAATAAGTTGCTACAAGAAATGGTTACTAATGGTGAAAGGGTAGTAAATGAAGCTCATGATGAGAACAAAAGAAATGTTAATCATGATTTCATAGACTCTAATGTTCGATTGAGGACCCACCATGTTCCAAAAATCGATCTAAGGAAGTTTGATGGCAAGGATCCAGGAACATGGATACTACAGATGGAGCAATTTTTCAATCTCCATAATGTGCAAAACACATAAAAGGTATGTATTGCAACTTTATATTTGGAACCAAATCAATTTGTATGGTATCAATTGTTTTTCTCTCGTAAAAAAATTGTCATTTGGGCAATTTTTATGGAAGAAATGATAGCACATTATGAGGATACAAAAAGCAACACCTTTTTTAGCCAATTGATAAATGTCAAACAAAAGGGTTCAATGATGGAGCACATTGAGGACTTCCAAAAATTGAACATAAGGGTAAAAGATATTCCAAAGCAGCATAGGATTGATGTATTCATAGAGACTTTAAAGGATAATATCCAACATCAGGTTCACCTTTTGGAACCTGATTCATTGGAGAAGGCATTCAGGTTAGTGAGAAAAATGGAAAGAAAAATTATGGCAACCAAGAAGCCTACCACTCACAACTATAAAGATGGAAGTGTTGTTGCCCCTAGCCTTCCACAAGTTACAAGTTTGACACCACAAAAATTAGAAGAAAGTAGAAGGGCTTTGTTACAGTTGTGATAGCAAATACACTAAATGTCATAAGTGTGCTGAGAAGAAATGATTCTACATAGATTTTGAAGAGGAGGAAGGAAAGGAACAAGAAATGTCAAAAGAAGAGGATATATTCCAGGAACAAACCCTAGATAAAGAAGAAATGAATCCAACCATATCTTGTAATGCATTGGGTGGAATTACCACTACTCAAACTATCAAGATAGAAGGACATATTAGGAAGAAAAAAGTAATAGTGTTGACTGATTCACAAAGTACCCATAATTTTATTCATTATAGGATAGCCAAGGAATTGAATTGCTTCCTGTATCCAGCACCAAAGTGTTAAGTGATGGTTGCAAGTGGAGGAACCATAAATTTCTCTAGAAAGTGCCATAATATCAAGCTATCCATGGGAGAATATGCATTGAATAGCCCAATGCTTTCCATTCCAATGGGTGGTGCTGATTTTGTACTAGGAGTCTAATGGCTACAATCCTCGGGTACAATAGATTTTAATTTTCAAGAAATTTTCATGAAAATTCATGCGGGAGGAAAGGAAGTTGAAGTAAGGGCTATTGCAGGGAAACCTGGAAAGATAATAATCTCTAACGGTATTACAAAGCTTCCAAAGAAGGAACAATGAGGCGTAATTGCACAATTATGTTCGCTAGAGGTTCCCACATCGAAATCATCTATTTCACCAAATCTCCAAAAATTCTTGGACAATCATTCCAAGGTATTTGAGACTCCGAAAGGCCTCCCACCTTTTTATAGACATATTTGGGCATTGCAACCATAATCACATATGTCGATAAACCAAGGGCTCTTAAACCCCTAAAAGTGTTTTTTCACACCCTAAAGAATCATGGTCAACTGGTTACATCATTTCCCAGAAGTTCCACCAGAAAAACCACTCAGAACTAGCCAAAAATGGACCATACTGACTACTCCTTAGTCTGGGTGCGATGCATATCACCTACTACACACAAGAGGTGCGATGCATACTAAAAAGGCCTTCTGTAGGTGCGATGAGCGAGAGTAGACAAATGGCAGAGATAGTTTTCTAAGTGGAAACCCAAAGAATCTTCTAGAAACTTCTCATATGACACTTGCCTCTCTAAATTCGCCCAGGGATGAGTAAGAGATCATGAAATCTCCAAGTGGAACCAAGAACTATCAGTGAAATGACACTAGTAAAAAACCCATAAGTTGACTCACCCCTCTGCAAATAACTATAAATGGATCCCTAATCTGAGAGATCTAGAGGCTGGAATTTTGTAATTTGTAAGGAAGTGCTATTGGTTTCTCTTTGAGAAGAAACATTGTATTGTTGTGTGATCTTGCTTTTCATGAGGTGAATAGGCTTTCATGCTGGTAGGATGATGCTGGATCAGATAGCTGGGTTGTAATCCTCTCTTCTATTTCTACTATCAATAAAGTTCTTTAAGTTTTCCTCCATATAATTATGTATTTGTGAATCTTGTTATTTGTAGATGCAATTGTATGGTTAATGTATTTCTGATTCTTCATTGTTTATGATATCATAGATCGAGATGCTTTGATAGTGTTTTGTTGCTTTGCCTCTACAAGTATTCTCTAAAGCAGGAAAAGTAGGAGAAGAGTCGCAAGCTCTATCAAGGGAGAGAGGAAACAAGTAAGGAGCCAAGCGTAAGATACAGGTTGGTCCTCTTTTCTTCTCTCTTATCTATCATATATAAAGGAAATCATGAAGCGCTTTGAATTGTTTGTTTCCAAGATAGCTACCAGTCTCAATGGGCCTAGCAGATCGAAAAGACACTAGTTTTCCCAGAAACAAAATGGCGACTCCATAGGGGAGCAAATAGTTTGTTTGTTTGTTACTATTGTTTGCTTTATAAACTATAGACAGAGCCTGAAGTTAAGCCAGCTAGCCTTCGAACTGCTCTTGCTATGCAAGTGCAAAGTATATCAATGCTGCTTCAGTCAATCTCTGGGTTGGTTTATGAACTGAACATATGACTTGAAAACATCCTAAGTGCCCTTGTGGTAGCTCAATAACATCATAAGATCATACCCCTATACTTTGTTTTTACTGTCTATCATAGCTCAGCCTAAATCACTGAACTTAACTGCGAATTTTGAGAAAAAACCAAGCTCAGTTTCGTTCCCTGGTCCATCGCATTGTCTGTAACTAGAAGCCTGGATGCATCACACCTCCCATGTGTTGCAGGTGAGATCCATCCCTGTTTCCCTTAAGGATAGGTGCGGTGATTGAATGGTACTGTTTCCCTTTCTGGAATTTGGTTTTTTCTTCCTTGTTTTTAGCTCTATTCAACAGTTTCTCTACTTATGATTAGTATATCATTGCTGAAGCCATCTTCCTTTACATTATTCAGCCTCCATTGATTAGGATTTGTGAATGTTTTTTTATGTATTTTTCATCATTTACAGTTCTCTTTTGTCAAAAGTAGCCTAATCGAACTATCGTTTTTGATGAAAAGAAGTGTCATAATTATCATTTCGAGTCGAGAAGAAGAGTGTCATAAAGTCTTCCTCTTCTAGATAGTCGATTGTACTTTTGCCATTGTATTTGATTTTAATTATCAATATATGAAGTGTCGAAAGCAGTTTTCCATTCAAAATTGAAAGTGTCGTCTTAGTCTTCCTTTCATTTTGAAAAGAAATTGTTAAAGTGTCGCTTTGAAGAAAATAGTTCAAATCTATACTTAGTTTTCTTTTTGGCATTCTCACATTAAGGAAACGGAAAAACAAATACATGCATGTGCATTTCCATTTAGACTGCATGCAGAAAATGATTTAGGAAAAGTGCAATTAGTGTGTGCTCTCTACTCTCTGTTGAAAGAATCGTACTCTTCTTTCCTTAATAGCTAGGATTTTTATTGCTAAAAGAAAACAAATGACTGTTTATCATTTTAGATTGCATATTTAGGAATTTTACATCTACATCACGCAGTGAACCTTGAAAGGCAAACTTCTAAAAATGTCAACTCTAAAATAAACCTCAATGAACATAAAAACGCTTTGGAACCTAACGCAACACATCTAGAGGTCTAGGCTAGAGACGTATTCTGGAATCGTAAAACCTAGTAACTATCATTTTCATCAAAGATTGGGTGATTCCTCCTCTTTGATATGACAAGTGCTAGTACGAACTTGTGCTCCCCGTACCGTCGAGTATATATTGGGAGACCATAATAGGCTAATATCCTTTATCCTTAGGAAGCCATGTCTGTCTCCCTATCGATCGTAATGCACTAAACACAACATTCGGGAAGATTGACTTCCGTACGTAAAATTCTTGGTAATTTCTCTTTAGTTTACCACCAAGGTATATATTGCAGTTTTGCGATTGGTTTGGTAATCCCTCGGTCTAGATTTCCAGAGTAGTCACTTTCGTTCCTTTTTGACTCCTTAAAAGAAAAGGTCCATCTAAGCACTCGTAACTTCAGGCTCATTAAAAATTGAAGGCAACTAGAGTCATCTTTAGCTTTTTCTCGACTCCTAAAAATTGAAAAAGCAAAGTTGTGTCAAAGCGTCATAAAATTTATTTAATTCAAAATAACATCCCTATTCCTTCATTGATCTTAGGTTCAGGTAATGGAATCTACCAACCAAGGATTTCCCCTTGGGGGGAATCCTAGTCCTTTCTCCTCTTGGGGAGATATTGGTGCTCCATATATGGCTACATTGTCCTTTCCATGAATCAAAATTGGCCTGCTAGTATGGCTATTCCCAACCTCTGTCATTCAAAACACTGTAATTCCTCAGCAATCGAATCAGCAACCAGATGATACTAGAGTTGCTCCATCACCTTCTACTTCGTTTGTTTCCCCCTCTCCTTCTTCCTCTTCGCTTGGTGAAACTAGTGATACTAAAATCAAGTAACTGAGATGAAGAAGAAAGGGAAGGAGAAGAAGAAGAAGAAGTCAGTCAAGCAAGGGGGCAACCATGCATAATATGCAGAGGAAACCACTTTCATCAAGATTGTCCTTGCATTCCATGGATCTTGAGAGACTGGTCTCCCCGCTTGCACCATCTGATGTCATCAACCTGTGTCGATCATGTTGAGAGCACACCATCAACTAGTGAAAATGAAGTCAACGGACAAAAAGGAAAGTTTAGATTTCCTTGTAGGTTGTGCAAAGGAGATCATGCCCTTCACCATTGTCCTTTTCTGGATGAAGCCAAAAGTGTCTTGGATAACTGTCTTGCTTCACCGTAGCGACTTCCGCTTGGATACAAGAAGCTCTTGCCATGTCCATCACTAGTTGAAAATCCGACCGACATACCTCATTTTTCAGTCGAAACACATATTGTTGAAGATAAACGCTCTGAGTCCATACTGGACCAAAGTAAACAGGCCGAGATGACAACCATCCTAGTCTTGCCTTCAGAAGGTCCACCTTCAGATGATACAATTTCCAAAGAGAATGAGAACAACACCATTCAAATTATCTTTGTTAACACAGAGTCTGATGAACATGGGGGAAATCTACCCGTTCCTTTACAACAGGAGGGAAGTTCCCCATTTCGAGAGATTCATCCAGCCGTTTATTCAGTCCCCCCTCCAAGCAATCTAGTCATTTTCTTCGATTGGAATCTACTAGCGAGACCCCTCCTTCCATCTAATGTACCATTCCGAATCATAGTACAAGTTTACAAAATGATCATGTCTGGCACTATCATAGATGAAGAGGCTTTTGTGAGTATCCTTTCCTCAGCTGCTTGGAAAGTGCTTGGTTCGCCATCGCTTCTTCCTGAGAATCAAAATTTGTCAGGCTTAAACAAAGGAACCAGTCAACCATTAGGGATCCTTCCAAAGTTTCCTATAACTTTGAGAAGGAAAACCATTCACTTGAACATGATGGTAGTCCAAGGGCCACTAGATTACAATATACTCCTTGGGTTTGACTACGTTTAAATCTTTACATCATGGGAGCTATTGTTTCCACACTCTGTCGAGTGATGTGTTTCCCGCATGAAGGCAGAATGGTGCAACTCATCGACCAACTTTCATTTCCCAGTTCAAACATAGGCACGAGTCAAACATCATCCCTAAATGGTTTATTTTCACCAAGAATTTCTCTTCAACCTCCATTTCATCCACCTAATTACCGCGAGTAGTCCGGTGAATGTAATGAAGCTTAAGGGGCATGCACCCTGGTCTTCTTTGGTCGGTGAACGCAGCTGAAAAAGTAGATTTCCTTGTAGGTTATATGACCAGTCTGAAACACCATTTCCATGTAGGATATGGGATCAGTCTGAAACATTTATCTAATCGTACATTATGTGATTGGAATTTCACAACATTCACCTTTGTCTATTTCGATGGTCAGAGCCAAGGAAGTGTTTTTTCTACTCCACAGATGGAACAATCATGCTTAAATATAGGAACTTCCATAAGATAACTTGGAAATTCTCGTTTTCTCAACACCTGGGGGCATGCAAACCTTTTTATGCAAGTGAAAAGTGACTAGTTTCATTCTAGCCTTATAAGTGTTTTAGCTTAGCTCTTAGTAACAACTTCTTACATTAGGTGATTGGTCTGATCCACCATTCACCTTTGTCAGTGGCATGCAGGCAAAGGAAAGGATATGTTTTATCTAGGCGAAGGACAAAACTATCCTACCTAACCTCAGTGGTTCATTAACTTTTAGTGTAGTTAGCTCTGTAGTTTGGTCATTTCTAGCTGTTGAAGCCCCTAAAATCGGGTCTACAACAAGGGGGATACCCACCTGGTCCTAACCTTGGTTAGAAGCTCCTTTTTTGTTTGGTATAGTGGGTCCAACTGGGGATATGGGACCAGTTTCCCAATTTATGTGTGTGTGTGTGAAGAATTGATATTTCCCTGCTAAAAGTTCCTAAGTGAGATGCTATAATTCTAACTCTAATCTAATAAGATGTAAATGGTATTCTAACAAGCAGAAATATCTAAGTCTACACTAACCTGGGGTGTAATCCTTCTGTTATGCGATCTAAAATGATTTCAGATAACAACTGGTAATAAAGATCATTCAACTATTATGAGAGAAGAATTCAATATAGATAAACCACTTTGTATAAAAAGTTATACAAAATAGTTGTGAAAGGCATATCGCATAATAAGCTATTCATACATTAAGCATAAATAAATAGCTATCACCATACAAAAGTGCCAAATGATAACTCAAGCATTCAGACATCAATATATAAACAACTGAACTTGAATATCACTTTTAACACAAAGGCAGAAATAGTTAAGAGATAAAAGTAGCATTTTTAACTAGTCCTACTCATGAGCTTCAAGCGATAATGATTTATCTCTTCGTAACCCAACATCCACTAAGAGTACAGAAGTGCAACATTAGTAGCAGATATTAAATACAGATATTGATAAATCCTATTCCATTCTTTCATCAAAACCTCCACAGAGGGTACAAAAGTGCATGTTCTGGGGATAAGTTTTTGACAAATTTCAGGACCCTTCTCTAAATGCATGAGAAGGGTTTAAATACTACTAACTAAATCTAAAAATAACTTATTACAAAAATGTAGGATGCGGTTTAAATGACTGTCCTCACTTTGGGCAAAAATAAAACAAAATTAAAACTAAAACTGAACCTAAAATTAAAATTACTAACTATTTCTGTATCTACTCCTTGAAGTCGCACGCGTTCAGCATTTGTTTGAGAAGAGTCGGCTGACTGATTTCCGATTTTAGCTATGCTGCAAAGACATAATCAGCAAGACCTAGCACCATCTTCTTGGCAAAATTGATGATACGCTTGAGAGTCATCCACTGGCTGTGTGGCTTTAATTTTTACTTCTTTCACTTAACGTTCTTTTTACAAATTTATGGGCTTACAGGTGACTGAGCACTCAGAAGTTTTCCTTTTCAAGAAGTTTTGCCCAGCGATGCGCGATTAGTGCTAGGTGCTAATCGCACATCGAGAACTGCCTCCGTTTCTTGATCCTGGCTTCCTTGGTGCGTTTGTCACCCTTTACGCGTTTTCTTTTAGCAGATATAAAGCTCAAATTTTTGTGAAAATAATCATTCCGTAAGCTCTTGAACCTGAGTTTTAAACTGTCTATCTTTGATATCCATGCTATCTAGTATCCATTTAACCATTTCTGTGTATGGAATAATTCTGGGCCTCGCCACTATGTTGTGTAAGAATGAACAAGCCAATTATGTGATGGATGCCTCAGAAGAACTATGTGAGCCTGTAGTAGCCTTGACCTCCATTACTCTGGGATTCTCTTCCTCAAGTAGATTGTACATGCCTTCCCAGGTAGCAATACCAGCATCTCTGTTAGTAACAAGTGATGTCTGTATACAAGGGCGCCATATCTTTTTCTTCAGAGCTTAGGGCTTTGCATTTCTTTCCCATAGTATTCTGCGTACTGCTTTGTATCGTTCTCTGCTCTTCGTTCCTACAATTTTACAAGTGAAGCAAGAATAATGATATGAAAAGGTGACGGGAATGTCTTAAATTCTAAAAACATATGAAATATACCACCTTACATGAAATGACTTCTTGATGAGCACAAAACCCTATTTCATTTATCATCGGCAGCTAACTCATTTAAATAGCATTAAAGCGCATAACCGGGTCTCATTTTATGGAAAATACTTTTTTGAACCACGAGCTCGAAAGATCTGCGATGAAGCGATTTTGCGATTTTCTTCACAATATCACAGATTGCAACATCGCAAAATCACCACACCGCTTGCTCGCTATATTGCAAATTCATAATATCACATTGTCGCATTACCGCTCAATCCCAAAATCGGAATATCGCAATATCGCATTATTGCATAATCGCAGGAACGTGGCATATGACAATTTTTGTTAATCTGTTTTCTGCGAAATGCGATTTGCGATATGCGCCATCGCATATCGGCGGTTTAAAGTTTTTTGAGCATAAGCGGTTTTTGATGTATGCGATGCGACATACGTTTGTAGTCCCATATCGCTATCTCGCAGTCTTAGAATTCAGCTTGCAAGGAGGTATCCTGTTATCCTTTTGCGATGTGATATTTCCTAAGGAATAATTCTATTTTATCATAAAACTTAGGTTTCTTGTTTTTTTGCAAGGATATTCTCCTAATTTTGTGATGGTAAGTTTTATTAAAAACGAAATACAGGCACTAATTGATTTTTTAAATTTTGACTAAGGGTCCCCACTTATTTAGTATTAGTAATAACAATAAATAAGAAGGGGGGTTGTTGTTGGCCACAACAATTGGCGATTCGCTTGAAAGAACCAGTTATCTCTGCTTTTCTTTTGAATTTTCTAAACTTCCAAAACAGAAGATTTTCCAGAAAATTAAACTTTATTATAGAAAGACAAAGTACATTATGATTTTACCTATCAAGGATATTTTGTTTCTTCTATTTTCAACTTTGATTATTTACTCCCTCAAGCTAGTCCTTGTATTTACATCAGTCATTACTTGGTTTATACAGATAAAAACAAAGCCTTCTCTATCATAGGTAGAGCCTCAGTTTTGAATATGCTCATTGTCGTAGGTAGAGCCTCTACTGCCAGCAAGCGTTTATAGTCTTGATAGGGTTACCTGTTACCCAACAATGATCCTGTATCCTACTTAGAGAAATTTACAATTTTCAAAGGGAAATCCGTATCCACACTTATTGCTTTCATTTTCTTTTTTACCCTTAAAGAACAATGTCTTGGTTTGGTAGCGATTTTATGACATAGTCATCACTGATTTATAGCTTTGCTGAACAAGTTGGCTTGTGATGAGACCCCTTGTCTTTTAATTGCAACAATCTTCAGTCATTGCCCTGTTGTGGTATGCAGTATTGGAAAAGTAAGCAAGCTATAATATCTATGATCATGATAAGCCAATTCGTGATAGGACCTCTTACTCTTTAAGTTAAAGTGTATCTTTGGATCCTTCCTTGAACGTTGAAGTTTCCTAAGTGGGGAGGAAGTCATTGTTTTCCTTAAGACATCTCTAGACGACAATGATAGAGTTTTTGGAAAGAGATTTTCTATAGAGAATCTTTGTTTTATTATTGTTACCTTTCATTGGATTGATATACAACAATTTCTTACTAAAAGTCGTTTTTTGTCAAAGTTTATACAGTTGAAACTGGTATCATTTCTAGGTCTCGAGTCTTTAACTATATATTTTAATAATAATGATCAATTTTCTAAAAAGAATTCTATTTATACAAGTGAAAAAACAAAATATAAAATAGAATTTTTGTCTTTTTCATAAATCTCAAATGTAACCATTTACTAGCAGTTTTATTATGAAACTAAAACAACTACTCTACAAAACAGAAAAATGAGCTCCTATGGAAAATATTTTTTGAGGATCTATCCATCAATAGGTAAAGAATCTCTTTTTCCTGTTAAATCCTGTAACATAAAAGTAGACGAAACTATGACTCCTACGATTTGAAAAGGGTCAAGCCACATTCGTTGAAATTTTGTTTGTTTCCCCTTTTCCTCATGGGCCTTGTCCCATTTTGAAACTAGATCTCCGATCTGAAAATTTTTTCTGGATATCATGTTGGAATCAAAAGAGGCTTTTACTAAGGCTTGGTGATGAGCATGAGTTATCTTAGCCTGTTCTCGTTGTTCTTCTAACTTAAGTATTTCCAGCTGCCTTAGTTGTAAGGAATAAGTTGGTGCTTCATCGATATATTGAACCAAGGCTAAAGAGGGAATTGCCAAATGAGTTGGAAAAACCACTTCTTTCCCATAAACTAAGTTGAAGGGGGAAGTGTCGATGGAGGTTTTTTGCGTTATTCGATCTGCCCACAAAGCATATATTAAATATTTGTGCCAATTTTTATGATTTTGGTTAATGGGTAACTTAATGATTTTGGTTAAATTCTTATTTGTAGATTCAGCTAACCAATTCCCTTGTGGGTAATAATTGGTAGAGTATTTAAGCTTGAAACCCCTTTTGAGTGCAAATTTGGTCATTGCATTACCAAAAAAATATGATGCATTATCAAATATTAAAGCAGAGGGCAATCCAAACCTGGTGATGATGAACTAATTTATGAATTCAATGATATTTTTAGCATTAGCCGTCTTGAGTGGAACTACTTCTACCCATTTAGTAAAGTAATGTATTGTTTTCAGGATATATCTATGCTGTTTAGAAGAGTGAGGAATGATCTCACCTATTACATCCAATCCCCACTGATTGAAAGGCTGCTCAATATTAACTGGTTGCAGTGGCAAGGATGGTTTCTTTTGTCTCCCAGCAGTGGTTTGAAAAACTTGACATTTCCTCATGTAGTTATGTGAGTCTTTGAACAATGTGGGCCAGTAATAGCCTGCGCGTAAGATTTTAAGAGCAATAGCGTCTCCAGCATAGTGCCTGCCTGCTGGCCCATCGTGGAGTTCCTGCAAGACTTTTTCAGCTTCAGATTTCTCAAGACATCTAAGGAGAACAGAATCATAATTTATTCTAAAAAGAACATCATTCATGAGCTGAGATTGTTTGGCTTTTAACCTTAGATCTCTTTTCTTGGTATGATCGAGGTTTGAAGGAGCGTATCCATTCTTTAGATAATAAATCATATCAGCGTATAATGACTCAACATCGTTTAGGCTTACCTCGTAAATTTGTATCTCTGTAGATGGAATTTCGGACATCAGCGATGCTTTGACCAACATCTTGCAAAAGCCTTGACCTTTTACAATACTTGCTGGTATGATTTCTACATCATATTCCTGTAAGGCAGTAACCCAATTAGCTCTTTTATCACCCACATCCTTATGTACTAGAAGATTTCTTACCGCTGGAAATGGTACTATGATTTTTGTATGTGTTTTAAGTAGAAAAGGTCTGAAATAATTTATTTCTTTGAAAACAGCATGAGCTTGTTTCTCCACATCTAAATAATTCAACTTAGCCCCTTGTAAATTGGAACTGAAAAAAGCAATTGGGGCTTCTGCCTTTTCTTGATTTACTTGAGTGAGTATCGCAGCATATGACCTATCAGAGGCAAATGTATATAAAATAAAAGGATTGGAAAATTTTGGAGCTGCTAAAGATGGAGCATTAATGATTGCTTGTTTGATCAGATTGAATTCCTCATGTTCATCTTGGCCCCATTTAAAGTTTGAGTTCTTTTTAATCATTGCTTGTAAAGGAGACACAATTCTTGAAAAATCTGGAACAAATCTCTTTAAAAAGTTAATTTGGCCAAGGAAAGATTGCATGGCTTTCTTGCTGTGAGGTAGAGGGACTGCGGAAATCTCCTTGATTCTGTCAGGATCAATGTGAATTCCAGATTTTGACACTATGAATCCGAGAAGTTTTCCTTCACTTAATGCGAAAAAGGATTTTTTCGGGTTAAGTGAAACTCCATACTTTTCACAACGTTGGAAGATTTCTTTTAAATCTATAAGATGATTGTTTCATTTCCTGGAATATATAGTTATATCATCCAAATAGATTACCACTGATTTATTAACTAACCCTTTCACTGCGATGTCCATAGCTCTCTGAAATGTGGCATCAACATTAATCAGACCAAATGGCATCTTTTGATATGCGTATGTGCCCCATTTAGTTATGAATGTGGTTTTTAATTGATCATCGGGAAGGACATCAATTCTGAGCCCGCAACCACCTGCAGTATTTGTTCCATGGGAGGCAAAAGAAAATTGGTCTTTTGGCAGGCTTTGTTAAGATTTCGAAAGTCAATGCAGATTCTAATATCTCCATTTTTCTTTCTAATAGGGACCATATTGGAAACCCATTTGGAATTCGAACGGGAAAAAATATTTTGGCTTTCAGTAAATTATTGAGTTTAGTTTTGATCTGATTTTCTAGATTGGGATGGATCTTTCTCAACTTTTGTTGGACAGGTTTTTTGTTGTCTATCATTAGAATAGTATGTTGGATGATAAATGTGTCATATGTTTTGAGTTCATCATAATTCCAAGCAAAGACACTCTTGTATTGTCTCAAGAGACGAATGTACACTAATTTTTCTTCAGGAGCTAGACCAAGGCCTAGATTGATATGTTGTGGTTTGGTATCAGTTCCTAGATTTACTAATTCTTAGTTCAAAGTTGAACTTTGGAGTTTTGAGTTGGTAGGTCTTTTAAATCGATCTTTCAAATCATAAAGATCTAACTTGACTACTGACTTAGGTGTGGCATTGTTAGTGCCATCCTGTTCCAATTGTTGGTCATGTTGGTCTTCGTCAATTATTTGATTGGTATAGGATCCATCAGATGTGAGGAAACTCACGATATCAGGATTGTCATTGAAAATCCTCCAATTGGTAATGTTATCAGGAATAGATGGTCTAAAAATTAATTCAATTGAAAATCGATCAGGGCTAAAATCTTCTGAAGGAATGAGTTTGGAAGCTACGTTGGCTAAGAGGTCTACACTAGCATTCTAGAGTCTGGGAATTGATGAAATATTAAATGCTATAAATTGTTCAGTCAGATCTTGAACTAAAGATTGGTAATGTTTTAAATGACCTAATAAACAATGTATAGTATTGTGTACCTGTCTGATCACAATTTCAAAATCTCTGAAAACTTGAAGATATTTGACATTTAATCTAATTGCTTTGTATAATCCTTGGACTAACGCCTCGTATTCTGCAGTGTTGTTGGTGCAATCAAATTCGAGTCTACAGGTTAGCATAGTTTTATCTCCCTCTGGACTTATTAACACACATCCTGCTCCTGCTCCTTCATTAGACTTAGAACCGTCAAAAAATAATTTCCGAAATAAAGATTTATTTACAGGACTATCTATAAAATTAATACATTTAGAACTATCTGTTTGAGACAAATTTTCTACTTGAGATAAAACAGAATGTTCTAAGTAAGGTGAAGTATGAGCATTAAAATTTCCTAAGAAAGAATCTACTCAGTAGTTGCCAATGATGTTAGAGCTATATGCTACTGGTTCATTTTCTCCCTCCAGTTCTGTTACTATGTATTTCTGATGTCTTTCTTGGTCAACTTTTATCTAATTTGGTTTACCATTGTAAGGGAGCCACATGTGCGACCAGTCAGTTGCAAAGTATCCATGAAGTTTTTCTGACCAATATCTGCTAAGAATTAAATCATAAAAAACTGGAATATCAGCAACTAAAATGTCAATAACTTGACATACCTTTGGGTTGGATGACAGCCTTATGGTGTCCTGATTTAATTGCCAATCACTTCGACTTGCGATCGATCTAATTGAACTATGCGTACAACTGATTTTTGTGGTTGAACGTTCAATTTTGCAAATATTGACTTTGGTAAAATATTCGATGAAGCTCCAGAATCCACTAAGCAATTATGCAAATTTTTATTGAAAATTTCATAAGTAAGAAGAAATGGGAGAGTATGAGATCTTGATCTTCCTCCAATTAAGGCGATATTGTTTGGATCAACTTTATTCATCGCATTAGTTGGAGGTCTTCCCATGTCATGGGAAGCTTGAGAGATTACAACAGCGGGAAAAGGTACAACTGGTACATCGTGTAATTCTTTCAAAATAACCTTTTGCTGGTGTTTTAACTTGCTCAATTCGTAAAGAGTGATATTTGAAATAGTCTTTTTCATGTCTTCTATGATATTATACTCCATTTCATCCAAAACGATCAACGTTTTAGATGGAGTTGATGGCTCTGTTTGGACTGGGTTGGTTTGAGTCACTTCAGGTGTCATTTTCTTGGCTGCGAATTTATCCTTAGTCATCGAGCTTGTGCTCTTTGGCTTAGGGGTAGGTTGAGGAGGATCAAGTTGATTTCTGCTATGAGTAATAACCGGGAATGCCTCTTGATCCTCTTCATCTGGGAGGATAAAATCCCACATACCTTGTAACTCTACAACTTCTTCTTCATCGGTATGTTCCTCAGTAGCGATTTCCTCTTCTTCTTCTTCTGATTCAGCACTTGCAATTGCGTTAGGGGGTTTGGAATCGGTTGAAGGGTTTCTTTTAAAAGGTTTGTATGGCTTTTTAGAAGAAGTTTATGCCACTTGTTTCTTAAAGTCGACCATCTCGTTAGACATGGTCTTCAAAACTTTTTGCAATCCTTCTAACTCGAATGGATCTTTCGATAGTTTTTTCTTGGGATCTTCCTTGAAATAAACCTTCTTAGATTTTCATTCTTCTATTGCATTTTTCTTTTCTAAGGCCATAATATGTTTCTCTACTGCTATTGCTTCTTTCATATTTTCAACTAAAGTTGTTTTGTTAGCCCTATCAACAAAGATTGTTATGTTTGATGGTAAAGCAGTAATGTACCATTCACTTTGCACTTCTTCACTAGGCTGGGAAGCAGCAAGAATTTTATTTAAGATTTTATTGAAACGTAAATTGAAATATTTGATAGGTTCTTTTGACTCGGCCCTAAGGTTAGACAGGTCATTGATCAATGTTGCCGTAGACCTATCATCACCAAATTTAGTCAAGAATTGTTCTTGGAAAATCTCTCAACTAGTAATAGATCCAGATGGTAATGAGAAATACCATGATCCGGTTGTTCCTTGCAGAGTATAAGGAAAAAGTCGAACAAAAACGTCTTCATTGGTAACTCCATTAAGATTTATGGATAGCATAAAGTTATTTATAGGTTCTTCCGCTAGCATGCCTGTCTCAGGATTAAACTTAGGCAACCATTTTTCAGGATGGGCCAATAACTGACTCAAGGGTGCAGGCATTAAGACTGCCCCTGGGTTATTCCATGGAGATTGGGCCATCATTGAACTACTAACAGAGTAAATTGCAGAAGATGATCCCTGTGGTTGAGAAGATGAGGTTATTATGACTCCAGATGATTGAGAAGGAGTTGTGGGAGTTGCAGTGGACTGATGGACAATGATCTAAAGTCAAGGAGTGGATGGTTGACTTTGCAGTGAAGAGGTTGAGATGGATGATGGAAAGTGTCTTGCTATCGGACCCTTTAGGAGATTTCCTTGCTCTCTTCCTTGTAGGTAGAGGTAACTCGGTTGGCTGAACACCAAACTTTTCACTCCTTAATCTGGTAAGAGGATGAGCAGGGTTATATTGCGAAGTCACACTACTTTGAGATTTATCAGATTTTTAAGGAGATATGGAAAATCGTTGAAGTTTGTGAATCAAAGATTCAACTTCAAGAGGTTGAATAGTAGATTGTTCTGAAATGTCAGGGTTTGTAGCAGCGTCTGTTACTCCTGCAACTTCTAGCTCTAGATTTAAAGATTCTAAATGCGATGGAGAAGTCGGGGGAGACGGTGAGGGTGATTTACTCTCAAAATGGTATTTATATTTGTATTTACTTGCCATTCACAGTTTGAGGCCCTCCTTCTAGCACCAAATATGTTGAAGCCCCAAAAATCAGGTCTACAACAAGGGGGATACCTACCCGGTCCGGACCTTGGTTAGCAGCTGCTCTTCCGTTTGGTATAGCGGGTCCAACTGGGGATATGGGACCAGTTTCCCAATTTATCTGTGTGTGAGTGAAGAATTGATATTTCCCTACTAAAAGTTCCTAAGTGAGATGCTATAATTCTAACTCTAATCTAATAACATGTAAATGGTATTCTAATAAGCAGAAATATCTAAGTCTACACTAACTAAGGTGTAATCCTTCTATTATGCGATCTAAAATGATTTCAGATAACAATTGGTAATAAAGATCATTCAACTGTTATGAGAAAAGAATTCAATATAGATAAACCACTTCGTATAAAAAGTTAGATGAAACAGTTGTGAAAGGCATATCACATAGTAAGCTATTCATACATTAAGCATAAATAAATAGCTATGACCATACAAAAGTGCCAAATGATAACTCAAGCATTCACACATCCATATATAAACAACTGAACTTGAATATCACTTTTAATAGAAAGGCAGAAGTAGTTAAGAGATAAAAGTACCATTTATAACTAGTCCTACTCATGAGCTTCAAGCGATAATGATTTATCTCTTCGTAACCCAACATCCACTAAGAATACAGAAGTGCAACATCAGTAGGAGATATTAAATACAGATATTGATAAATCCTATTCCATTCATTCATCAAAACCTCCACAAAGGGTACAAAAGTGCATGTTCTGGGGATAATTTTTTGACAAATTTCAGGACCCTTCTCTAAATGCATGAGAAGGGTTTAAATACTACTATCTAAATCTAAAAATAACTTATTACAAAAATGTAGGATGTATTTTAAATGACCATCCTCACTTTGGGAAAAAATAAAACAAAATTAAAACTAAAACTGAATCTAAAATTAAAATTACTAACTATTTTTGTATCTACTCCTTGATGTCGCACGCGTTCAACATCTGTTTGAGAAGAGTCGGCTGACTGATTTCCGATTTTAGCTGTGCTGTGAAAAAAGAATCGGCAAGAGCTGGCAACATCTTCTCGGCAGAATTGATGATACACTTGAGAGTCATCCAATGGCTGTGTGGCTTTAATTTTTACTTCATTTACTTTTAGCGTTCTTTTTACAAATTTTTGGTCTTACAGGTGACTGAGCACTCGGAATATTTCCTTTTCAAGAAGTTTTTCCCAGCGAGGTGCTAATCGCGCATCGGAAACTACCTCAGTTTCTTGATTCGGGCTTCCTTGTTGTGTTTTGCACCCTTTGTGTGTTTTATTTTAGCGGATATAAAGCTCAAATTTTTGTGCAAATAATGATTCTGTAAGCTCTTGACCCTGAGTTTTAAACTATCTATCTCTGATATCCATGATGTCTAGTATCCATTTAACTATGTCTGTGTATGGAAGAATTCTGGGCCTCGCCGCTATCCTGTGTAAGAATGAACAAGCCAATTCTGTGATGGACGCCTCAGAAGAACTATGTGAGCCTGTAGTAGCCTCCACCTCGATTACTCTAGGATTCTCTTCCTCAAGTAGATTGTACATGCCTTGCCAGGTAGCAATACCAACGTCTCTATTACAGGAGGTGTCTGTATACAAGGGTGCCATTTCTTTTTCTTCAGAGCTCGGGGTTTTGGCTTTCTTTTCCATAGTATTCTGCGTACTGCTTTGTATCATTCTCTGCTCTTCGTTCCTGCAATTTTACAAGTGAAGCGAGAATAATGATACGAAAAGGTGTCAGGAAAGTCTTAAATGTTGAAAATATATGAAATATACCAAAATGAATTCTTGATAAGCACAAAACCCTATTTCATTAATGATCGGCAACTAACTCATTTAATTAGCATTAAAGTGCATAACTAGGTCTCAGTTTATGGAAAATACTTTTTTGAACCACGAGCCCAAAAGATCCGTGATGAAGGGATTTTGTGATTTGATTTGCAATATCGCAGATCACAACATCATAGAATCACCACATCGCTTGCTCGCTATATCGCAAATTCATAATATCGCATTATCGCATTGCCACATTGCCGCTCAATCGAAAAATTGGAATATCGCAATATCGCATTATCGCATAATCGCAGGAACGTGGCATATCACAATTTTCGTCAATCTGTTTTCTGCGAAATGTGATTTGCAATATGCACCATCGCATATCGGCGGTTTAAAGTTTTTTGAGCATAAGCGGTTTTTGATGCATGCGATGTGACATATGTTTGTAGTCCCGTATCGTGATCTCACAGTCTTAGAATTCGGCTTGCAAGGAGGTATCTTGTTATCCTTTTGCGATGCAATATTTCCTAAGGAATAATTCTATTTTTTTATAAAACTTAGGTTTTTTGGTTTTTTGCAAGGATATTCTCTTAAGTTTGTGATGGTAAGTTTTATTGAAAAGGAAATAAAGGCACTAATTTATTTTTTAAAATTTTGACTAAGGGTCCCCACTTATTTAGTATTAGTAATAACATTAAATAAGAAGGGGGGTTGTTGCTGGCCACAACACTAGCCTGCATAAAATGGCAACGAGTAAAGTTTCACATAGTGCAAGCTCACTAAAAAATGAACCTACTAATGAGAGACATATTTAAGATGATTGGTATGAGCAATTTTTCTGCAAGGTTCAAGCTCGTTAAAAGATAAACCCGTCACTGAGCATAGTATCTTCCGATTCAAGCTCATTAAAAAATGAATCCACCCTCGGTAAATAACCTTTATGATTGCCTTGCTATCAATATTTTGAGCCTTGGTTGTGTTCTTACCGTCACCTCCATTCTTTTGGCCGATCATACGCTTCCACTTCATTGTTTACCATTTTGAGGAACAGCTACGACGAGTGATTCTGTTAGCCACCCTCTTTACACTGTGGTGTTTAAGAAGTTCCAAACTTACCTGGAACGAGTTGCTACCCTAAAAAATCACTCGTTCCTCAAAAACAAGTCTCTTTTAAGCTCTTTTTAGACTCATAAAATATGAAAAGATTGTCGAGCTACTGGCCTTTCCATCTCGTTAAAGTAAGGGGAAGTGCCATCCCTCCTCTACATTTTAATCTTTTTGAACCTGAGAGATCATTCCACAAAAAGATCGAGTGCTTGTCTTTTTCAGCTTTGTTATAGACATTTTTGTGCCTGACAGCATGAAGCATGAAATGTCAATAATCTGAGGGATCCAAAGTCCCTAAACATGTTGTTCCTACCCCTAGAGGAACAAGGTCAGCAAACCACAGCACTAAAAATCAGTTCTCCACCTGAAAACACTCAAAAACAAGCTAATTCTGGATCATGTCAGCTGCTCCACTGAGCATCTGCGCTGAATGTCAACTACTCCACTCTATACCTGCGCTAAATGTCAACTCTAATGAAGGCTACCTGCGCTGGGCGAGATTGGCCAAGTGGCACAGTCATTCTGCAAGGTGTCAAATGCCCAGGAAGCTTCCAAAATGACACTTGGATCAGGGAATTTGCCTTGTGATGAGTAAGAGGATCTAGATCTCCAAGTGGAAGCAAGAAACTCCAAGTGGACTCAAGAACTGAAGAATAACTGAAGTGGGAGAGGACACTAGTCAGCTTCATGCCAGCCTCAAGTTGACTCATCCTTTCTCCAAAACTCCTATATATAGAGCTCTCTCATGAGGTCTCGGGAGGCTGGAATCTTGTGAATGTAAGGAAGTGCTGTTGGTTTGAGTATAGAACTATTGGGTGATTTCTTTGAAGGAGGTGAAGAGGAGATTTCTTTCTGCTGGGAGGTGTTGCTGGATTGGGCCTCTTATGGTTGTAACACTCTCAGAACTTTACTTCTTCCATTAATAAAGCATTTTAGGTTCTTCTATATGCATGTGTCTCTGTGGCGTATTGATGCTTGTATATTTGATTTATTCTAATCCTTGAATCAATTATGGACGTATGTTTCTTGTAGTTTCCTTTTCTTGTGCTTTTGCAGGATCTTTGTGTAGCTGGGCCAGTGAAAGAGCAAGGAGCTGGGAGCAAGCAGCAAAGAGGGAAGATTGGATCAATCATTAGCGGAAGATAACAGTTAGTGGATCTCTTTATCCTCTCTCTTACATCTCATAAAGAAGTAATCTTGAATAGCTTTGCTTTGGTTGTTGCTGAGGTACTATCACCCTTAGAGTGGGATAGGGTCATTCCGTATTGGATACTTTTCCCAACAACAAATTGGCGACTCCGCTGGGGATTGTATCTTGTTGGTTGTTTGTGTTTTTGCTATTCATTTCATAAACAAAGGGAGTACCGAATCGAACTGCATTTGGATCTTTCAAATGCAAAGTAGAGGGCAGCTACTCTAGCTCAGTTTCTGGGCAAGTTTATGATTTGAAGAGCTGATCCACAAGGACTCTAATAAGCTCTTAGTGATAGCTTTTCATCCTCCTTGTCATCCCTTAGTGTGTCCTTGACTGATAGCTTCTGATTTGGCCAAAAACTGTGAATTTTTGAGCAATCTGTGACCCAGAAACCAAGAGAAACGAAAGTTTCGTTCTTCAGTGCAGGCTGTGTGAAGGCTGTCTGCATTTCAGTGTAGTTCCCGAAGGGGCTACCTGCGCTGAAGGTCAAACTGCCTGTGTACCACCTGCGCTGGACCAGTCTTGCCTTGCCCTACTGGGGTTTCCTGCTGTTTCTTGCCCTGTTTTCACTCTTGTTTTGCTGCCTGTCACCAGTCAATGTGCCTATCTGAAACCAACTTTCCTTGTCACTATTCCGCCTCGGTTGTATAAAGAAACTGTGCTTGTTCTTTATGTATTTCTTGTATCATTTACAGTTTCCCATAACGAAAGTGAACTAGTCTTGCTGTGGCCTCTTAGATCTAGACCTGTGATTAAGTGTCGTTTTGATCTTAAGAGTTAGTTTGTTTGCCGTTCATAGCTGATTGAGCTTTTTCTTTCGTCATTTGGTTTGAATTTATATATTTCTAGTGTCGAAACAAGTAAATCTTAAGGTGTCTTTCGATTTTGGACAAGCTTGTTTGCTTTCACTTGAAGTTGAATTCAAAATTATATAACAGCTTTCTTTTTGTATTACGCCAATATTAAAGAAAGAGAAAAGAAATACCTGCATTGTGCATGTGCATTATGACAGTTTGCATGTTGATTTAGGAAAAGTGCATTAGTGTGTGCTCTATGATCTGTGTAAAAAGATGTTATCTTTCTTTTCCCTCAGTAGTTAAGATTTTCAAAGTTGAAAGATTGAAAAGCTTGCTTATCATCTTAGACTGCATTTAGGAGTGTTACTATACATCTCGTGGTGATCCATAAAGCCAAACTGCTAAACAAGATCAACCTTAAAATAAATTGAATTTACATAACAACGCATTGAAACATAACGTAAACACATAGAGGTCTAAGCTAAAGACGTGTTCCGGCGTCGTTAAACGTGATATCTTAGCGTTGAGTGGTTGGGTGATTCCTCCACGGTGAAGCGATAAGTATCAATACGGACTTGTGCTCCCACGTACCGTCGCGTATATATTGGGAGACCCCTATAGGAATAAAGCCTTTATCCATAGGAAACCGTGTCGGCCGCCCTACTGATCGCAATGCAGTGAACACAGCATTCACGAAGATCGACCACTCGTACCGTAAAACGTATTCTGTGGTTTTGCGAAAAGTTTGGCACACCCTCTGCCTAGAACTCCAGAGAAGTTTCTTTTGGCCTTTTTCAAACTCTATAACTGAAAAAGTCCATCCGAGCATTTGTCACTTCGGGCTCGTTAAAACATCGAAGGAGACTAGAGTCATCTTTAACTTTTTCTCGACTCTTAAAAAGTGAAAAAGCAAGTTGTGTCTAAAGCGTCGTTATAAAATTTATTTTAAACGGAACATAATCACCTCCTATTCCCGCATTGATCTTAGGTTGAGAACATGGAACGCCCCAACCAAGGAATTCCACATGATGGAAATCCTAGTCCATTCTCCTCTTGGGGAGAAGTTGGTGCGCCCCACATGGCCACATTGTCACTTCCAGGGCTGACAATTGGCCTGCCTATTTGGCTATTCTCAACCAATGTAGTTCAGAACACCATGGTTCCTGAATAGTCGAGTCAACAGTTAGATGAGTCTAGAGCTGCCCACCAGCCTTCAACTTCCTATAACTCTTCCTCCAATCCTTCATCTTCGCAAGGTAGAGCCGGAAAAAGCCAAGCTCCCATGAAGAAGAAGGAGAAGAAGGAGAGAGAGAAGAAGAAGAAGGAACCTAAGGTGATTGGGGGCAAGCAAAAGACATCTGACAAAAATCCACACACAGCACAGACCGGGCCTAAATCGTGATGTGTCATATGTAGAGGAGACCACTTCCATAGAGATTGTCCCTGTATTCCCCGAATACTAAGGGACTGGTCCCCTCGGTTGCACAATTCGGGAGCATCAACCTCTGATAGCCATGTTGAATGCTTACCGTCAACCAGCGAAAATGAAGGTTCAAGACAAAGAGGGGGAGTAAGATCCCCCTACAAACTGTGTAAAGGTGATCACGCCATCCACCGTTGTCCCTTCTTAGACGAAGCAAAGAGAGTTTTGGAAGATCGTCCGGTTTCACGGTTGAGACTTCCTCCTGGATACAAAAAACTCGTGCCAAGTCCTTCGTTGGTTGAAAATACAGCTGGCCCGCTCAAGTGGTCGGCTGAAGAGTCAGTCATTGAAAATGAACCTACTGAATCCAGACCAGACGAAAGTCTAAAGGTCGATACGGTAGTTGACCCGGTTCCACCTTCAGAGGTTTCATCTTCAAATGACACCGTCACTGAAGATTCATCTTCAAATGACACCCTCACTGAAGAGAATAAGGATGACACCATTCAGATTCTTTTCATCAACACAGACTCTGATGAGCATCAGGGCAATGCGCCCATTCCTTTATCGCAGGAAGGAACATCGTCAGGGTCATATTCGGCCGTGTATTCGGTCCCACCACCAAGCAACCTGGTTGTATCCTTTGATTGGAACCAACTAGGCAGACCCCGGTTGCCAGCCAGTATACCGTTCAGAATCATAGTCCAAATTTATAGAATGGTAATGGCTGGAACTATCATTGATGAAGGGGCATCTGTGAGTATCCTTTCCTCTATTGCTTGGAAAGCACTGGGTTCCCTGGAGCTTTTACCTGAGATAAGAAATCTCTCGGGTTTTGATAAAGGAACCAGTCGACCATTAGGGATCCTCCCCAATGTACCTGTTACATTGAAAGGGAAGACCATTCAGATGAACGTGATGGTTGTTCAAGGACCCTTGGATTATAACCTACTCCTTGGACGAGACTATATATATTGCATGGGAGCTATAGTCTCCTCACTCTTTAGAGTAATGTGTTTTCCACACGGAGGAAGAATGGTCAAGCTCGTGGACCAACTTTCATTTCCGGGATCACACATCGCAAATAGTCACATACCAACCCTCAATGGTCTATTCACCCAAGAAATGTCTCCACCCCCAGTCCTCCTTCCCGATGAGTGCGAGTGATTCGGAAAGATGGGACTGGAACCCAGGGGGCATGCATCCTGGTCTGCTTCAGGCAGAGGAAACCTTGGGTATAAGGTAGAATTTCCGCGAAAGGATATGACTAGTCCGTACCCCGTCCGTGGATGGAAGAGGGGTTGTTCTAGAACAAGATTCTTTTGATAAGGTTACTTGTTTGACAACAGTCATTCACCATTGTCTACTTCAGTAGACAGTGCCAAGGAAATGTTTTCGTTTGATGGTGTTAACAAAACAATCTTTGGGTAACCAGAAAGAGGCAAGCCTCACCCTTTAAAACAAATATTTTATCGGATAAGTAGGGGCAGCCTTGAAATTGTACTTTATACCTGGGGGCATGCAAACCTTTTGGAGTGCAAGCTAGGAGCGGTTATTTATCTATTTTTGGGATTAGCCGTTTCTGAACTTGCATAAAGAAAGGATGAGAGGGAGCAAAGCTTAGTGAAGATGAAGCTCTATAAAAAATAGAGATCTCACAGGAGACATTTCTTATCTTATGACTGGTATTTCCGAGAAGTTTTAGCACATAGTTCATGCTCGTTAAAAACTAAACATAAGATCGAGTAGTTTACCGTGGAATTTATGCTCGTTAAAAAATAGAAAAGCGTGAGAAAGAGTTTCCTCCAGAGTTTAAGCTCATTAAAAAATGAACCTATTCCGGTAAATAACCATTGTGATCGTAAATTTATTAGCCATAAAAAGCCTTGGTCGTGTTTGCACTTGCCACCTCCATTCCATTTGGCCGATCGTTCACCCCCATATGATTGTTTACCCATTTTGAGGAACAGCTACGAAGAGTGATTTCATTTAGCCATCCTTGTGACACTGCCGTGATTGGAAAATTCCAACCTGTACCTGGAATCAGCTGCTATCCCTGTTCATCACTCGTTCCTCAAAAGACGAGTCTTCTTTAAGCTCTTTTCAACTGACTCGTAAAATATGAAAAGATTGCCGAGTTTTGGCCTTCCAGCTCGTTAAACGACCAGAAGAGCTATCCCTCCTCTAGATTTTAATCTTTTTGGACTTGAGGGATTATTGCACAAAAATATCGAGCGCTTGTTTTGTTCGGCTCGTTAAAACTATCGAAAACTCATCCCTTCTGTATTGTTTTATACTTTTTCGGACTTAAGGGATTGGATGACGAAGAAGGAATTTTTGAGTTAACTTTATGTACCTTTTCAGACTCTCTAAAAATGAAAAGGACCGAGTTTTCTTTGTTGCTAGACTCGTTAAAATGATTAAATAGCGACAAACTTGTCTTTAGACGAGAACGAGTTTCCCTATCGCTAGGCTCGTTAAAACATAGCGATGGGCTTGCCCGAAGGGCAGGTTATAGAACAAGCATATGTTACCCTCCTCAAGCTTGACAAAAATAAAGAGGTACTGGTCAGAAATGACTGGGGAAAAATTGGGAGAACCTCGAAGCTTTAATGGTAGCAAGTCGCTCTTGAACATGACACTTTGTCCTCCGTATCACATCGGGTTGGGTTGTTTCATTCACCGGTCTCATCACCATGGTCCTCGCCAAACCATCCACATTTGGGGTAATGCTACCGATCCATCACATCAGTGTCGTTATATGTTCAAGAGATGTTGTTCAGAAAGAGTCAACCGTGTCCCATCCACTGCCATACATTATCCTTCATCCACCCATGATCGCCACCCTGAATCATATTTCACAGATTGTTTTCACCTCCACTAAAATCATTAGCTCCGTTCCGTGTCACTGATGTGGGATTCATTAAGGCCCTCCTTTGACGGATCGCTTCTTGTCGACTTCAGCTCATTATCCAAGAAGTTGATCTAGGAACAAACCCCCCAGTACTTTGAAGCTTGCATGCCTCAATGGCAAGTTTCTCACTTCCGGCGACAGGTATACATTAATGACCTTCGACCAGAGGATTTTGCGTGGTGTTCGACCCCAAGTCCTTTATTCAC
Organism: Pinus tabuliformis; assembly: GCA_031772625.1. NCBI lineage: Eukaryota > Viridiplantae > Streptophyta > Pinopsida > Pinales > Pinaceae > Pinus > Pinus tabuliformis. Next base: position 88,594,472 of record CM062815.1, read on the forward strand.
ACCACGTGAATTGTACTACAGTACCTTGAGGGTCATTGTCATTATTGGTGATTCCTCTCGCGCTTGTTAACGGTTTACATTATTGACCGGTAATCAAGCGATGTCTTTCCATGTTCGACTTCAGCGCAATTCTCACATGGATCGACTTGTACTTAGAGTGAAGATCGAACGAGTTTGAAGACCCCGGATCTAGTTTCATCCATCTGGGCTGCGATATATATTCAGGAAAAATAAAGACATTTGATATGTACATTATTACAGCAGATGATCATCGTACTCAAAGGATGATAATTTCAGCAGAGAATTATCAGTCTACCATCAGACGATCGTCTGTTCTATGTACCAAAAATGAATTTATAAAGCTGAGCATGGGAATGCCCGCCTCAGCTAGATCATGAAAGCAGAATGAAGAATAATGTATTGTATTGTATTTTATTACAGGGCACCTCTCAGCGATTGAATGAACTTCGGATCCTCCTGATAAAGCATTTCACCCGATAAACGACCTCATACTTTAGGGGGCAACTGTTATAGACATTTTTGTGCCTGACAGAATGAAGCATGAAATGTCAATAATCTGAGGGATCCAAAGTCCCTAAACATGTTGTTCCTACCCCTAGAGGAACAAGGTCAGTAAACCACGGCACTAAAAATCAGTTCTCCACCTGAAAACACTCAAAAACAAGCTAATTCTGGATCATGTCAGCTGCTCCACTGAGCATCTGCGCTGAATGTCAACTGCTCCACTCTGTACCTGCGCTAAATGTCAACTCTAATGAAGGCTACCTGCGCTGGGCGAGATTTTCCAAGTGGCACAGTCATTCTGCAAGGTGTCAAATGCCCAGGAAGCTTCCAAAATGACACTTGGATCAGGGAATTCGCCTTGTGATGAGTAAGAGGATCTAGATCTCCAAGTGGAAGCAAGAAACTCCAACTGGACTCAAGAACTGAAGAATAACTGAAGTGGGAGAGGACACTAGTTAGCTTCATGCCAGCCTCAAGCTGACTCATCCTTTCTCCAAAACTCCTATATATAGAGCTCTCTCATGAGGTCTGGGGAGGCTGGAATCTTGTGAATGTAAGGAAGTGCTGTTGGTTTGAGTATAGAACTATTGGGTGATTTCTTTGAAGGAGGTGAAGAGGAGATTTCTTTCTGCTGGGAGGTGTTGCTGGATTGGGCCTCTTATGGTTGTAACACTCTCAGAACTTTACTTCTTCCATTAATAAAGCATTTGAGGTTCTTCTATATGCATGTGTCTCTGTGGCGTATTGATGCTTGTATATTTGATTTATTCTAATCCTTGAATCAATTATGGACGTATGTTTCTTGTAGTTTCCTTTTCTTGTGCTTTTGCAGGATCTTTGTGTAGCTGGGCCAGTGAAAGAGCAAGGAGCTGGGAGCAAGCATCAAAGAGGGAAGATTGGATCAATCATTAGTGGAAGATAACGGTTAGTGGATCTCTTTATCCTCTCTCTTACATCTCATAAAGAAGTAATCTTGAATAGCTTTGCTTTGGTTGTTGCTGAGGTACTATCACCCTTAGAGTGGGATAGGGTCATTCCGTATTGGATACTTTTCCCAACATCAAGCTTGCTAAAGTGATCGAAAAGTCATCCCTTTTATATTATTTTATACTTTTTTGGACTTAAGGGATTATGCCATGAAAAAGGACTGCTGGAGATTCCTTTTCATCCCTTTTCAAACTCTCTAAACATGAAAAGGACAGAGTTATCTTTGTCGTTAAACTCGTTAAAACAATAGTGACAAACTTGTCCATCCGAACAAGAGTGAGTTTCACTGTCGCTAGGCTCGCTAAAACATAGCGACAAGTTTGCCCAAAGGGAAAATTATAGAACAAGCATATGTTATCCTCCTCAAGCTTGACAAAAATAAAGAGGTACTGGTCAGCAATGACAGGGGAAAAGAGGAAGAAAACTTGAAGAACTTTGTTGGTAGCAAGTCACTCTTGAGCATGACACTTTCACTCCATCACCATGATTGAGTTGGGTTGGGTTATTCTGTTCACCAGTCACATCACCATTGGTCCTCCGTACCATCCTTTTTTGGGTTTAACACTACCAATCCATCTTAGTGTCTCTGTATGTTCAAGAGAAGTCATTCAGAGAATTTACCAAACAGCTAATACCTCATCCACTGCAATACCTTCACCCTCCATTTTTCATGACCACCATTCCTGAACCTTGTATCATCATATCACTTTCACCTCCAGAAAATCATTTGCTTCGTTTCGTGTCGTAGATGTGGGATTCATTAAGGCCCTCCTACGACGGGTCACTTCTTGTCGACATCAGCTCATTATCCAACAAGTTGACATAGGAACAACCCTTTCAGTACTTTGAAGCTTGCATGCCTCAATGGCATGTTTCTCACTTCCGGCGACAGGTTTACATCAATGGCCTTCAACTGAAAGATTTTACATGGTGTTCGACATCAGATCCTATATTCACACCATGTGAATTGTACTGTAGTACCTTGAGGGTCATTATCATTATCGATGATTCCTCTCGCGCCTATTAATAGCTTACATCATTGGCTAGTAATCAGGCGATGTCTTTCCATGTTTGACTTCAGAATATCTTTTCACATGGATCGACTTGTACATTAGGCGAAGATTGAATGAGTTTTGAAGACCCCAGATCTAGTTTCATCCATCAAGGGCTGCGATATATTTGGGAAAATAAAGACATCAAATGTACACAAAAGCTGCACAGATGATCATCCAAGCTAAGGGATGATGACACTACAAGAATCACTAGTCTGCAACAGCGGACGACTATCTGTCCTATGTACATGAAAATGAATTTATAAAGATGAGAATGGGAATGCATGCCTCAGCTAGATCATGAAAATAACATGAAGATGATGTATTGTATTGTATTTTGTACAGGCCACCTTCCAGTTCGAATACCTCAGATCCTCATGATAAAGCATTTCACCTGACATCAGAAGATTTACGACCTCATTCTTTAGGGGGCAACTATTATAGACATATTTGGGCACTGCAACCCCAATCAAATATGTCGATAAAACAAGGGCTCTTAAACCCCTAGACATGTTGTTTCACACCCTAAAGAATCATGGTCAATTGATTACATCATTTCCCAGAAGTTCCACCTAAAAAACCACTCAGAACTAGAAAAAACTGGACCATACTGACTGCTCCTTGGTCAAGGTGCGATGCATCTTACCTACTACACACAAGAGGTGTGATGCATACTAAAAATGCCTTCTGTAGGGTGCGATGAGCCGGAGTAGACAAATGGCAGAGACAGTTTGCTAAGTGGAAACCTAGAGAATATTTTAGAAACTTCTCATATGACACTTGCCTCTGTGAATTCACCCAGGGATGAGTAAGAGATCATGAAATCTCCAAGTGGAACCAAGAAATATCAGTGAAATGACACTAATAAAAAACCCAGAAGCTGACTCACCCCTCTGCAAATATCTATAAATGGATCCCTCATCTGAGAGATCTAGAGGCTGGAATTTTGTAATTTGTAAGGAAGTGCTGTTGGTTTCTCTTTGAGAAGAAACGTTGTATTGTTGGGTGATCTTGCTTTTCATGAGGTGAAGAGGGCTTTCATGCTGGGAGGATGATGTTGGATCAGATAGTTGTGTTGTAATCCTCTCTTCTATTTCTACTATCAATAAATTTCTTTGAGTTTTTGTCCATATAATCATGTATTTGTGAATCTTGTTATTTGTAGATGCAATTCTATGGTTAATGTATTTCTGATTCTGCATTGTTTATGATATCATAGATTGAGATGCTTTGATAGTGTTTTGTTGCTTTGCCTCTATAGGTATTCTCTAAAGTAGGATAGGTAGGAGAAGAGTGACAAGCTCTATCAAGGGAGAGAGGAAACGAGTAAGGAACGAAGCGTAAGATACATGTTGGTCCTCTTTGCTTCTCTCTTATCAATCGTACGTAAAGGAAATCTTGAAGCGATTTGAATTGTTTGTTTCTAAGATAGATACCCGTCTTACTGGGACTAGCAAATTGAAAAGACACTAGTTTTCCCATAAATACACCTATTCATGATCATGATCATGCTAGTCGTTTGATTCTAGGAAGTGTTCCTCCGAACATCAAGCTGTACAGGTGTCCCTATGCCCAAAAGAGTGAAATTGAACGTATGGTTGCAGAAATGTTAGAGGCTAGTATAATTCAACCTAGTCAAAGTTTTTTCTCTTCTCTATTAGTATTTGTGCACAAGAAGGATGGATCATGGCACATGTGTCCGGATTATAGGGAGCTCAAGAAGCTCACTATGAAAGATAAATTTCCCATTCCTGTCATTGATGAATTATTGGATGAATTTCATGGATCAATTTACTTCACAAAACTAGATATTCATTCAGGATATCATCAAATCTGAATGAAGACTGAAGACATTCCGAAAAAAACATTTATAACTCATGAGGGTCATTATGAATTTTTGGTCATGCCTTTTTTCCTTACCAATGCACCTTCTACATTTCAAGTTTTGATGAATTCTATTTTCAAACCCTTCCTTAGAAAATTTGTGTTATTACTTTTTGATGATATACTAATCTACAACAAATCTAGGAAGGATGATGTTGAACATGTTGAAAAGGTGCTCAAACTATTGAAGGAGAAACAATTATATGCAAAAAAGCTCCAAATGTTTCTTTGGAGTACAAGAGGTGGAATATCTGGTTCATATTGTATCTCATGAAGGTGTTAAGGTTGGCCGTAGCAAAATTAAAGCCATTAAGAAATGGAAAGTCCCCACATCCATAAAGCATCTGCAAGGATTTTTCGGGTTGACAAGGTATTATCACGAGTTTGTTAAGAATTATGGGATAACAGTAGCCTCTAACAACATTATTGAAGAAAGATGCATTTTCATGGACTCCAAGAGCAACAAAGGCCTTCTAACATCTTAAAGAGGCAATGTTCTAAGCACTGGTCATAGCTACGCCAAACTTCACAAAAACCTTTATTATGGAATGTGATGCTTCGAGAAATGGAATTGGTGTTGTTTTAATGCAAGATGAAAGACCCATTGCTTTCAAAAGTCATCCAATCAAAGGAAATTATTTACACAAAGTTGTTTATGAGAAGGAAATGTTGGAAATACTACATGCACTTAAGAAATGGTGACCCTACCTAATGGGAAGACACTTCAAGGTAAAAATGGATTATGATAGTCTTAAATCCTTTTTAGAATAAAGATTATCCTCTAAAGAGAAACAAAAATGGGTCACAAAGATGTTGGGGTATGACTTTGAAATCATCTACAAAAGAGGGAAGCAAAATGTTGTGGAATATGCACCCTCAAGAAAGGATGAGGATGTGGAAGCACTGTTGTGCGCCATTTCTATTATCCAACCAAACTAGATAAATGAAGCAAGGGATGAATGGAATAATGTTGAAGAAGTGTGGGCACTCATTCAAAAGTTACAACAATATCCCAGTACATCTGATATATTTAGCTGGAAAAATGATTCGTTATGGTACAAAGATCGCTTATACCTATGTAAGAATTCCCAACTCAAACAAAATATTCTTATGCAATTACACACTTCTCCCTTAGGAGAGCACTCAGGATTTTTAAAACTTACTATAGGGTTAAGAAGGAATTTTTTATGATGGCCTTAAATCAGATATTCAAAAATTTGTGGCAGAATGTTTGGTTTTCCAAAAAAAATAAAGTTGAAACAATTAAGACCCCAAGTATATTACAACCTTAATCCATTCCAAGCCAACGTTGGAAGGAGGTTTCAATGGATTTTATCACAGGTTTACCCAATTCCAAAGAAAGAGTGTCATCATGGTGGTAGTTGACATACTTACCAAGTATGCACACTTTTGTGAATTATCGCATCCATTTAAATCCAGTACAGTTTCTACTGCATTTATGGAAACAATTCAAAAGCTACATGGAAACCCAAATATTATTATAAGCAACAGAGATCCCATTTTCACTGGAAATTTTTGGACAGAATTATTTTCTTTTCTCGGTACTCAGTTAGCTCATAGCTCATATTATCATCCTCGATATAATGGGAAAAATGAGATAGTAAAAAAATGTTTGGAAGGATATCTTCATTGCTTTGCATCTGATAAATAGACACAATGGGTCAGATGGTTGCCTCTGGCTGAATGGTGGTATAACACTTCCTTCCATACTGCAGCAAAAATAACCCCATTTATGGCACTTTATGGATATCATCCACCATCCATCACATCATATTTAACAGAAAATTCTAAGGTTCAAGAAGTGGAACATCACATCGAGCATCAACAACAAGTTCTTCAACTCTTAAAGGATAACTTCACGTTAGCACATAATAGAATGAAACAACTAGAAGCTCAACATCGCAGTGAAATGAGTTTTGATGTAGGTGATTGGGTATTCCTATGGCTACAAACATATAAACAAATGTCCCTCAAGCAAGCTAATAAGGATAATAAATTATCACCAAAGTATTATGGTCTGTACAAGGTGTTGCAAAAGATTGGTACTATGGCATACAAATTGGAGCTTCCTGCAGCTTCCTGAGTGCACCTAGTTTTCCATGTTTCATGTTTAAAGAAGGTTATAGGTGACAAGGTCCTAGTTCAGACAATATTGCCAGAACTTGATGAGGAAGAAAACAATCATATTGGAACTGGAAGCAGTCACAAAAATAAGAACTCGACAACTATGAAATAGATCAATTTCGAAGTATCTCATCAAGTGGAAGAGCTTATTTGGTGAAGATTCCACATGGGAGGATGAGAATTTTATACAAAAGCATCCAAAACTACTCAAGCATTGAGGACAATGCCTTTTAGAAGGAGAGGGGCATGTTAGGTCCCTATAATACTAGTGACTCCCCAATTACTGTTGTCATTGTATCCCTTATTGTTATTATTGTGCCCCTATTGTCCCCATATTGTTATTAGTGTGCCCCATAGAAACCCACTATTGTTTTTTTTGTCCCCTTATGTTATTACTGTTAGGTCAGCTTGATTATATTGTGACCCCTTAGACTCCTATATATAAAAGGGAGGTTTAGTCATTTGTATCATCCAAGAATTGTTCATTTGTGTATTGTAAAGGAGGTTGACCACTCGAAGAGGCTGAATTCTAAGGCGTTGATCTATATTTTTTATCTTTTTGTGAGCTGGTTTCCTAACACTATGTCCACATAGTTCCCATGTTTGATTTCATGGGTGAGGATGATTCTAGACCTCCTCTAGTAGTTCATTCTCATTTTCCTTTTCCCTTAATTCTTCACTAGGAACCATCATTCCAAGAAGAATTAAGACCATCTTTAGACAACTAAGTCCACTTGCTTGAAAGTTGTAGATCTTGATTCCAATCGTCCGTTTTTCTGCTATGATATCCACAAGATTTAGGGCCTTCTTCTCCTCTCAAATTGGAGGGAAAATGCCCTTTTATAGGAAAACTCACAGTTTTTTTGTCACACATTGCGACCAGACCATAGCTCTCATCGAGTACTATAATGTGTCTTCCTCAATTTTTGATGATTTGAAACTTCACTAGGAAGTTATTTTTCAAAGAAGGGTCACTTCGTCGCCTCTCAAAATCAGATTTCTTCATAAAGAGACATTTGTATTTTGAGGTCCACCTCCTCTAAATACTTGTCTTACCATGTGTCGATCTTCGTCATGAGTAACCATAATTTACTCATGTTTTCATGGTCCTCACTGGACCTATTCTTTGTGGCAGTGTCATCGATTCACGCTTGTTCAGAGCATCTATGATGAGTCACCCTTGCATCCATGGAGTCTATTGCACATCCCATTATATCATGTCACAACATTCCATCCATATTTGCATACCGTTCATCCTGTGTTGTGCATTTGTGCCTCTAGACATATTGTCCCCATCCCCTCTGGAGTTTAGTCAGTTGCTTCCAGGTCAACCATGCACTTTATGATCTGACAAGAGAAGTCATTTTTTTGTTCCTTAATCCCACATTTTCCATTATTCCCAGTGCTATTCCATCAGTCACATTACTATCTTTGCTCGTGCCTTAGTTGAGGATCCTCATTGCCTCACCTATCGTGAGCCCTATTCTGCTAACATTATCTTATTTATTCCATAAGAATGACCTAGAGGGTGGTGTATCAGGGTTCCAACTCCCATTCTTGTTCAGTGCCTCAGATCAAGCAGGGGGACTCATTATTTCCCTTTGACTTGGTTGCTTCATTTCTTCGATTCATACACTTTTTTTTTGCTCAATTTGTCTACTCCTATTATTTATACAAAAATATTACAGCAAGGCCATGGCCTTAAAAGTCCTTCCATGAATTTGGCATGTTACAAAATAGATCATGATCTCAGTATAGTGTGAACCTTCAGCAGTATTTTGACTACACATAGGACTTGAAATAGTGCTGAACATAAACTAAGATGAAACTTGCACAACTAGACAACGGTGGACATAAACGACACATTGATAGACAGAGGCCTGAAACATGCAATAACTTCGACAATCAAAACAGAGTCGAGCTCCTACTTCAGAAACTGCAAGAGCGAAAACCTGGGCGGGATCAGTCATCCTCAGAGGTGTAAGGCTCCTCGACGACCCTACACCCGAATTGAAGAGAGTCCTCCGAGTCAGAATGAGGAACCGCTGAGCTTGTATGTTCACCACGAGCTGGCACACTTGGACCTGCAGGGACAGCCAGATTCACCAGCGAGGCACCTGCCATGACCTGGTGCTGATTGTCTGCCTGATTTGCCATCCTCTGTTCTGCGAGCGCTCCTGGATGGACTACTCCCGAACCCCTAATATCTTCACATTTTTCTATAGTGACTGAGACTATGAAGGTGGAGTTGGCGAGAGAACACGGGATGCGATAACGAATAGTGGGGTGAGCAGCATGCTCACAATCAACCCTCCCAGCTCGCCCATGACCCCTACCTCTTCCACTTCTGGTGACAGGGGGACTACTCCGCCGAGGTTCCAACGTGTCCGAGGATCGCTGAGAGGCAGCACGACCACGGGAGCCACCACGTCTGCTCCCCATCCTAGGTAATTCGTTCGGCATGGCAATGTACAGTGAATTGTCGAGAGAGCGAATACATGGAGAGGAGTACCCTGAGCGAGGCGAAAACAGAACACCAATCGAACCATAAGATCCTGGAACCAGAAAGGGAATGACGGGCCTAAGTTCGCTTGCAGAGAAGCTCAGAGAGACACACAACGCTGCAATCCATGAATCCGCAGAGGAATGCGACTGAGCCGCAGGAACGATTAGCTTATGGAGTGCCATAGCACAGTTAACCAGGCAGCGGATGGAGGGAGTAAATGCCTGCATTAATAGGCTTGTGCGAGACCAGCTTGCCTGTCCTGCCTCATAACTTGTGGCGTGTTTGGGCTGACACCTGCCCACGTGATACGCCATCCTCATACCCTCCGATCTGTCAAGCACCCGCATCCGGGAGTGAGTGATCCTGTTGCACCAGAGAAGTGCATTCCTGTTTGAGTTGTTCATCATCTGCAGCTTGGAGGGGACCTGAGAAGTGAGGAAGTTGCTGGTTTACTCCTTGATTGGCCAGTCTGTCTGCGACTTTGTTGGCCATTCATCTAACATGCTTGAAGGTAATGCTTTGGGGATTCCGCAGCCTTTCCTCCAGGAGTTCCAATCTGCTGAGCAACCTCCAGCTGGATGCTATCTTGGCTGCTGAAGTGCCTGCTTGTATTCTGGTAGCTGCTGTTATTAGGATGAGTGAGTCTCCCTCAACCTCTAAAGGGAAGAAGTTCTTTTGATCTGCAATGCAGATCCCTTTCCATAGTCCTTCCAGCTCAGCTGCATTATTAGTATCTTTTCCAATCGATCCGTAATAGATATGCAGTGCTGCGCCCATGTGGCTCCTGAAGATTCCTCCAAATCCCGTCAGCCCTGGATTGCCCTTGGCTGCCCCATCAAAGTTCAATTTGAATGAGTTGGTTGCAGTGGGGGACCAAGTGAGGGGAGAGGCAGAGCTGGTTGGAGGACGGGCTTTGACCTGGGCTAGAAAGGATAGGTCCAGATTCCAGGCTTTCAAGATGAGGCATTCTTGTGGAGAGTCTAGCATATCCGTGTCATGCGAGTTTTTTATAGCTAAAGTTTCTTGAAGATTTTGTTTCAGGAGGAGCCACAGGACATCAATTGGCCAGCTAATGTTGTTGAAAATTCTGCTATTTCTTTCCTTCCAGAGAATCCAATAGAGAAAGCTCGGGATTAGATTCTAGAGAGAGTTTAGAAGCAGGCTTTTAAAAGGGTGATTTGTCCATTTATGAATGGTTTCTGTGATGTCTCCCATCTGATCTTCTGATCTCCTATTGCATTGTTCAATTCTCTCCCATAGTTGAGTTGCTAGAGGACAAGTATCCATTAAGTGTCTGATGGATTCAGAGTGGAGATTGCAATTGGGCATCTTGATGGGCCAATGAATCCTCTTTTTTGCAGGTTGTCCCAAGTAAGGATGCACCTTTTACTTAGAAGCCATAGAAGAGTGGAGACCATGGGGCATATGCCTGGTTGCCAGACCCTTTCCCATATCTGATCCTTGTCTGTTTGGGAGACTGAGTAGCGAAGCTGGTGAGCTTCCTTAGTTGTGAACATTCCTTTTGGCGTATGACCCCATCTCAGTTTGTCCTCCAGGTTTGAGTATTTAATTCTCTTGTAATTTAATTCCTGATCTATTTTAGTGTGTGTCTCCCCTTGCCAATCAGGTTTCCAGGTGCTAGTAGGTTTCCAAATTTGGAAGTCTTGGACCGTGTGCTACTGCCAGAATTGATGGACGAGGGTGTGATTTTCCTATTGCATGGAAACTTGCCAGATTGGCTTGTGGAATAGAGTGGCCAGTTTTGGGAGTTGTTGCCAAGAGTCCTCCCAGAACCTTGCTATGGTACCTGAGTGAATTTCCCAAAAACTGTCTTCTTCAATGAAGGCATTGTAGAGCATTGCGGCGTTCCATATCAAAGAACCTTGGGTGGTGGTGCTGATTCTGATGAGGTCGTTCCATTGGCTGCCCAGAGCATATTTTTCTTGCCAAAGCCTCACCCATGGTGTATGTGGTTTGGAGATCTAGTTCCACCATATACGAGCTCCCATTGTATTGTTGCTTTGGAGAGGATCCCTTAGTCCAAGCCCGCCCTCTGATTTTGTTTGGCAGACCTCCTTCCAATTGACAAGAGCCCATTTCCTGTTAAGACCAGAGGAGCCCCACAGAAAATTTAGCTAAAGATTGCGGATTGCTTTGAGAACCCATTTTGGCGCTGCTAGGATGGAGAAAAGATACAAAGGCATGGCCTGGAGAACTGATTTGATCAAGATGAGTCTGCCAGCCATATTTAGAGAGCGGAAGGTCCAAGACGAGAGCCTTGATTCCAATTTGTCTAGGAGAGTCCTCCAGGAAGCGTGTTTGATGGCCGAGTCTAACAAAGGAGCCCCCAAGTATTTGGAAGGAAGCGTGGCAATGGAGAACCCCAGAATACGTGCAATGTTCCTTTGAGTGGAGGCGGGGGTATTGAAAAAGAAGAGTTGGGATTTTGAAGCGTTGATGGAGGTGCCGGAGGCTTCAGAGAAAAGAGAGAGCAGAAATTTGAAGGCTTTGGCCTCTTGAGAGGAGGGATGACCAAATAACATGGTGTCGTCTACAAACTGTTGATGGGATAGGGGATGAAGACCATGGAGGGAAATACCTTTTAGAGCTTGGGAGGAGATGGCGGATTTGAGTAGTCGACTGAGCCCTTCTGCCATTAGGACAAAAAGGAAGGGAGATAGGGGATCCCCTTGATGAATACCATGGGAGGGGCAGAAAGGCGATGAGGGGGAGCCATTGAGCAGGATAGAGATGCTGGGAGAGGAAATGAGATTCATGATCCATCTATTCTAGGCGGAGTTGAAGCCAAAAGCCAATAACATCTGATGTATATAATTCCAACTAAGTTTATCAAAAGCTTTGGAGAGGTCCATCTTTAGAATCATACCTGGTCTTTTCAGAAGCTTTAGAGAGTGGATTACTTCATTTGATAGAATGATACCGTCCATAATCTGCCGCCCTTCTACATAACCCGTCTGCTCCGGAGAGATGAGAAGAGGAAGGAGAGGTTTGAGCCTATTCGCCAGTACTTTAGAGATAAGCTTGTAAATGACATTGCACAGTGCTATCAGTCTATATTTGTCGGGCTTATTGGGTTCATCGCCTTTAGGTACTAGTGCTAAGAAAGTTGCATTAAGGAGGGTAGAATCCAATGCATAGTTCTTGATTCCTCCACTAATTCCCATACCTCTATTTTGATGAGCTCCAAAAACTCGTGAAAGAAATTGGCAGTAAAACCATCAGGACCAGGTGCTTTGCCATCCTTGAGTTGGGCCATCGCCTCTTCTACCTCCCGAAGTGAAATGGGCTGGAGCAGTTTGTTGTTATGATCCTCTGTTATGATCTTACGAATGTGCTGCGTGATCGTTCTGATGGCATGATCTCTGTTTCTAGGAGGCTCCCGAAGAATTTCCTGAAAGTAATCTTTGAATTCCTTCTCCATGTCTTCATGCGCTTCTAACGTTTCCCCTTGTTGGTTATTTATGAATGCTATGTTTTTATGCATTCTTCTTTGGATGGCAGTTCTATGGAAGAATTTTGTATTCTTCTCCCCCTCCTTGAGCCATCTGATTCTGGACTTCTGTCGCCATAGGATTTCCTCTTGCTGCCTGCGGGCTTCAATTTGATTCCAGAGGATCTGCTCCTGATGCGCCTGCTCATCTGTCCTACCTTCCAAGATGAGAGTTTGTTGAAGTGCTTTCATTTGCTGCTCCAACCTTTTGCGGTTCTAAAAAATATTGCCAAACTGAGTGCGATTCCAGACTTTGAGAACTTGTTTTAAGTTTTTTAATTTCTGTTGGAATTGGAACATTTTGGCACCTGCCGGCGGGATGAATGATTGCCATGCCTCACTTACTACTGTCTTGAAGTTGGGATTTGAGAGCCAGAAGGCTTCAAATCGGAAAGGTCTATTGCTTCTTGTGCCTGGCCGTGACCATTGTAACATGATTGGCCAATGATCTGATCCACCTTGTGGCATTATGGAGGCGTGAAAGTCCCCTCCCAGGTGTATGGCATTGTCCGAGATGAGAAACCGATCTAGCCTGGAGGCGATGTGTTGGGTGCCCCTGCGCTTATTGGTCCAAGTGAAGACTCCATTGGAGGTTTGAATGTCCATTAGTTGATTATTTTGAATGAATTCTCTGAGACCATTGCTGTCACCTTCTAGCCTTATTCTACCTCCTTGTTTCTCCTCCATCGTCTTGATGATGTTGAAATCGCCTCCACCGATCCAGAGGGGGAACTGCCTGTTTGCATTGAGTATGGTGAGAGTATCCAGAAGTTCTAATTTTTGCTGAAGATTCTACGGAAAATATACATTTGAGAGGTGCCCATGGATGTTGGTGCCGATGAGATGGAAGGACGCTTGGATGAGGTAATGGGTGGCATGAAAATCTCTTAGAGTTAGAACCTGTGGGTTCCACAAAATAGCTAATCCGATGAAATCCCCAAAGGCATCTACTGAAACTGAGCAACTGCCTGACCAGACTTTGTTGCAGATTCTCTCTATAGCAGTATTATTGCTTTTTGTTTCTTGAAGAAAAACTAACAATGGTTTTTCTTGCTGAATCAACTTTTTTATCATTCTATGTTTTGAGGGGCTATTGAGCCCTCTCACATTCCAGGAGATGAGCTTCATGAGGGACAGTGAGGTTTGGGTTTGTAAAACTTTGTCAACTTACGGAACCGCGCGGATTCCATAAGTATTTCTCCTACTATGATTGCCCTTTGTAGGTCTGTTTTGCACCCTCTTTTCTTTGTTTCTTTGAGAATTGTTTTCCGTCCCATGGGCTTCCTTCTTGTATGCCCAGACTTTTGTTGCACTATGATTTGATTAAAACTCCTTCAAGCCTGTCAATTTTCCAAGGGGGTATTGAGTTGTACTCTTTCTGCTTGCAAGTCGTTTCTAGTTTGAAGATATCTAGACCATCCATACTAACATTCTCTGGATATTCTTCCATGATGGTGGGGGAAGTCTGATCTTCCACAACTACTATATCCTGTAGACTGAGGGCTAGAGCTGCGTCTAGCTCCATTGCTGAGGGCTGCTGGTTGGACTCTGGAACAGATTTCTCTGAGGTGGAGGGGAGTGAGCCAGTATCTAAAACTAGATTTTTATCTGAGTGAGAGCTGGTTATGAGGCTGGGAGGAATGGGAGTGGGAGAAGGCCTAGGGGCGTTGGGAGCATGGGGGGATGAGGGGAGGGAGGGGTTCTCCTGGGGTTCTGAGCTTGGTTTTTCTGGCGGATCTGGAGAAGAGAGCAAAATGAATCTATTCTGGGAATCAGGTTTGAAGGGGCTTTCTGGGACAACATGATTTTTCTTTGCATGCCGACGGCGATTCGAAACTTTGGTGAATCCTTCAGAGTCTTTACTAGATTCATTAGCTGGAGATTTGGTCTGAGAGTTCAGAGGACAATCTCAGAAGGGAAGGCCATGTTCATGGCATTTACGACAACGAAAGGGGATATGCTCGTAATATAAAGGTTGGTTCCATTCAAAATCGTCATGGAAGAGACTTACCGAGTCGGCGAGAGCTTTGGTCAAGTGCATCTGGACACAGATCCAGGCATAAGAGGTGTATCTGTGGGTTTTGGTTTCCTCAGCAACTTTGATGAAGACCCCTAATTTGTTGCCGATGTCTGCTAGCGTTTCCTCTCTCCAATATTCCACAGGAAGGGAGTACATTCGTATCCATACTGGAGCCCAACTGAAATCTTCCTTATCAGGGTTAAATCTAGGCTTCCAATCCCGTAGGTATAGACCTAAGGAGTTAAAAAAATACAGGCCACCTCCGAATATGCGAGATTTGTCCTCTACACAGTGGAAAATGGCCATGAAGGAGCCTTTAAGTCCAAGCTGCAGAGTGACCTGTCCTTTAGGCTTCCATTTTGAAGCTATCCATCCTTGCAGCGCTTTTTCAGTTGGCCAGAAACTGAGGAACTTGCCTATGAGTGCATGGTCCTGCATGTACTAGATCTCGCTATTGATACGATGATTGGGGAGATCGACTTTAATTCTTTCTGCAGCTTTCAGGATGCAAGCTGCCGAGGTCGCCTTTGGCTGTCATGAAGAAGACGTTTGATTCACACCTTTTCCTTTGTCATCCGCGTCACATGCTGCTGTGGGATCGGCTTCACTGTTGATCTGTCTTGATCCCTGATCAGTTTCTGGGAAACCGCCAGGAGAGGACAGAGGTATTTCAGGCTTTTCAGTGTCAAAGGCAGAGGCTGTGTAAGGAGGGGGGGAGGATCTCGCCCCTCCTGCAGGCGCGTCCATGTAAGGGAGGTCAGGAAAAGCACGACGGCACGAGATTGGAAGGTCAGGGGAGTATAGGGATTAGGGTTGTATCATTTCTTGCAGAGCGAGGAATTCGCATCGTTCTGACCAGTTCGAACTCTAACCATAAAAGGTAGTGGGCTTGGCCCGGTTTAGACTAACTACTCGCACGACGAGCTACGACCTTGCTCGGGATTGAACACAAGACTGGTCTGTCATGACGAGGCCAACTTTATCACTACGCCACCTCCACGACCTTGTGATTCATACACTTGATGGTCCAGTGATGCAGCAAATTGTACCAGTGATTCATGGGTGTGCGTGAGATGTTTCAAACCTCATGAGGGGTTGGCCCTTTAGGTATCCCCCCACACGCCCAGATGCATTCCTATTATGCTACAACCTCAGATGAAACTCCATAGATTTGATGGGTTCGGTTCCTACCTATCATAGTGTTCATAGCATGCACATCCCCTTCAGATGATCCATTCAGTTTTGCTGAGCCCTTCCTTGTTTAGTAGGGCTTCTTCAGTTATTCTACCCTCCCTCCCACCCATTTTTTGAGGAAAGGTCCATCATATCTCATGTACTCAGATATTATTGTATTCGATCCTAGCTCATGTTTTTCCATGTGCATTATGTATATGGGACACATTCTATTATTTTATGGCTCAGTTATGCAAGCGTGTCATGTACCATTTAGCATGTACTTCATTTCTCAGTTTTATGTTTCTGGGTGCATCATTATTTTTGTACTAAGCTATCTCAACGGTTATAGGTATACCTCCCTATACTACAACATAAAAGGAGACTTGCATTGGTCTCACCCCCTTTGTCCCTATCCTCCTTCGCTTTAGCTCTATAGGTCTCTCTCTCTCTCTCTCTCTCTCTCTCTCTCTCTCTCGCTCTCTCTCTCTCTCTCTCTCTCTCTCTCCACTTTGTTGTCTAGTGATTGTGTCTTTACAACATACTTTGGTCATACATTTTTCTCCTAACATTCGTACATTGGGGGGAATATGTTATCACAAAAAACTTGATCATCTAGCCTAATTTACTAGATGGATCGAAGTACACCATGTAAAGCCAATTTTACCATTGTAAAATTGCTTTCACTGTGAAAAATTACTTACTAAACCACCTTTGTTAAGTAATTTATAATTAAACCCATGAAGAATAATTAAATAAATCACTATTTATTTGATTTTCTTCTAGGAATAATTAATTAAACCAACAATTAATTAATACTCCTTGTCATATTTAACCCAGTTGATGAGTCTCATCATTGAGTAATTATATGGGCCTTAATTAGCCTTAATTCACCTCCTAGCTTAACCAAACAAACAATTCTCACAACTTATTACATAATTTTGATTGTATTTTGCTTATGGGTTGAATTAGAGTTGGATATTTTGCTTTGTGGTCTAATGTGCATGTAATGCAGGAATAAAGGATAAAAGAAAAGTAAATGCAAGGATAAAAGGTAAAAGCAAGGAATGATGGTAAAAGACCTTGGTAAAAACTCAGATGGGGTAAAGGAGAGGAATTATAGGAGGTAAATCCTCCTCATTTACTACCCATACATTCAAATATCCCTCCATCAGCTAAAATAACACACAGCCAAATTAGGAGTACTAAAAGATAGCCAAGCAAGTGGAAGTACAAGCAGCCTCCCTACTAGAAGGCAACCAAGCTAGTGAAAGTGAAAGGACAAGTTATAATTAAGTTGGGAGTTGTACCTCCCTAATTTTTAAGGAAGTAATTGAGACTTTAGATGTATAAATAGAGAGGCTAACCACCTCAGTTCTTTTAGGGAGTTAACCAATAGTCATTCAATTAGTTAGTAAGTATTCAAACCTTTTGACTTGTAACAACTTGATGTAATACACTGTTCTTTGATAATGAAGATGAGTTTTGATTTGAGCCAACACTGAGTTAACTTAGATGGCTGAAGCTCCTAGGTTAGGGCCCAACCCTAGTAGCCAAAGCTCCTCTTTCCTATATTGTATTCTAGCATAGAATCCTGCTTTCTGTTCATTCACTTTAGAAGTTCATTTCCATTACATCACTAGCATAGATGCATGGTTTGATTAATCATTTGGTTAAGTAGATGCATGTTCATTATAGTGGTTCAGCATAGATTCATGGCTTTCCTATTCATTTACTGAAGTGGCTTCCTATTTTCTGTTCATTTGCTGAGTGGTTGCAGTTTCATTACAGTAGTGCAGGGCAGATTGGTTGTGTTTCAGTTTGTTCCATTTATGCTTTCATTTAACTAGTAAGTTGACAAAGAAAAGATCCACAAGGTTGCTCACAGGTGTCTCGGCCTCACCTCCTCCCTCTAGGACCATGAGGTGAGGAAGGAACCCTACAACAACCCCAAAAACATAGGGTTTTGGTTTTCACAGGGTTTGTCGTTTAAACACAGTCACTGAGTTCACTGTGTTGTCATTATGTTCCTCTCATGATTATTCACCCCTTCACTCTCTCTTTCTATCATTTAGACCTCCATCCTCTTTCCAGATCTCTCATGTTGTCATTCTCCTTCAGCCTGAAATGCTCAATGAGAGCTGTTAATTCACGTTCAAATAGTTTTTAACTATTGATTGCCTTTCACACGTAAAACCCACCAATCACTACCCAATCCACTTTTGGCATTTGTATTTCTGTCTTTTAAATCCCCACCGTCAATCTGCCTTGTCAGATCCAACATTTGTCAAGCACATGCTCACCAACCTTCTTGGCCACATCTCCATCGTAGATCTACTTTGCTAGATCTAACGGCCTTCATGCCATATCATGTGGATTTCTGTTTGAATGTTATCCACCCGAGGGCATGCGAGATGGGTGGTTTCCCCGTGATAGGTGTCAACCAGGGAGGCTAATCACGTGAAATTTCAAAATACAACTTATGGTTTTTAGGGTGTGCGAGATACTGCTTACCACCCTCCAAACCCACTCGTCATTTCCACATGTTCCTTTTCACGCTCCAATCTCCACTTTTGATTTGCCCTACTAGATCTGATGGCTGTCGCATCAGCCGATTGATTTATCACCTTAAACTCTCCACCATCGATTTGTCTCTTGATCTGACAACTGTCACTTCACCCGATCGCCAACTGGATTGATTGATCTCCACCATTCATCTGCTAATCTCCTCTGTGATATAATCCCAACCATCCATCCTGTTAGTCCACCATGTCCGCCAATTTGCCTACGCATCCTCCTATTGTCCAATCTCAACCGTTCATTTACCCTTCACCTGCTTGATCCAATGGTCCTCATGTGTTGTTGCTCATCACATCCTCTTTTCACCATTTTGACCTCTGACCGCCTCTTCCGCTTATACAAGACTTAGCCTAGTTCCATCTCTGATACCCTTAGTCTAGTTTCGATCTCAACCGTTCATTTACCCTTCACCTGCCTGATCCAACAATCCTCATGCGTTGTTGCTCATCACATCCTCTTTTCACCATTTTGACCACTGATTGCTTCTTCCGCTTATACAAGACTTAGCCTAGTTCCATCTCTAATACCCTTAGTCTAGTTTTGCTACTTTACTCCTGCAACTTAGATAGTTAGCATTAGATTAGTGTTTCTTAGCAATTCTTGTTAGTTTAGCTGTTTTCATGATTAACCAGGATATGGTGATTTATGTTTTCATGTTGTTTTCTTTATTTCTGCAGTAGATTAGCTCTCCCCTAGACTAGTTTTTCTCTCCTTCCATCAAAATCAAGCTTCTTTTGACCCTATAGAAGTCTAGCTTGGAACCCATGGGGTCTATTTCTAGATGAGCAGTGACAACAAGCAATACCTTAACTTATACTTGTGTATATAGCACAGTTTCCTCAAAGTTTGTATGAACCCCGGGTTGATAAGTAAATCTGGTAGCCCTGGGAGTTGCAACATTCTTGCTGTAATACCTAGGCTCATCACTTTTTGGTGTTGTTGCTGAGGAGATGTCAGAGTAGGATGTATATTACTATTTTATTCTATTTTCTAGTTTCCAACTTTCTTCCATTAGTTTATTTTTGCAAAAGTAATACAGTTTCTTTCTTTCAATTTGTCATTTATGTGGTTTCCTTTCCATTCTACAAGTAGGATTTCAATTCAGCAAAGTAGTTTTCTTTCTGTCAGTAGTCTTTCATTCAACAAATTCAATTTAACAAGTAGTTTCGTTTTGTTAGTGGTTTTCATTCAATTCAACAATTTCATTTCTGCAACAAAAAAAAAAAAAATACTAAAAAACATTTGCATTAGGCATATTTAATTTCAAAAGTAGAAAATTGCACTACATTATATTTTTCCATTCATTCATAAAAACAAAAACAAAAAAAAATTCTCCAACACCAACCCAACCCCCCCATTTGATCATGTGGTGCAGTAAGAGCCACATCACCATTCACTCTTGTAGGTAGAAGAAGAAAATGGCAAAGAATGTAGAAGAAATGGATGGAGATGATGACAATGAGGAAGATCCTCTTGGATTTCCCATTCAAGATATTGATGGTAGTGTGGTTGGCAAACCTCTCTATGTCTGGCCTGGGATGATGAATGAAAGGGCCCAATTTGACCTTGATGTTGTAGGGAAAAGTATCCGACTCGGATGACCCTATCCCACTCTAAGGGTGACAGTTCCTTAGCAACAACTGTAAAACAAACTACTTAAGGTTTACTTCTTTATGAAAGCAAAAGAGAATGGAGAAAGCACTAACCGTTGCCTTGCGCTTAATGTCGAATCCAAACTCTTCTCTTTGGCCGCTTGCTCCTAGCTCTTTGTTCTTCTGCTCGCCAGCTACGATGAGATCCTGCAAAATAACAAAGAAGGAAACTACAAGAGGCATGCAATCATAACTGGTTCATGGATTAGTGTAAACCAAACATGCAATCATCACAATATATAATTGAAACAAGAGCACATAGAAGAACCTCAATAGCTTTTATTAATGAAGAAATAAAGGTTCTGAGAGTATTACAACCATTGAAGGCTCCAACCCAGCAACACCTCCCAGCAGAAAGAATTGCTCTTCTTCACCTCTCTCAAACAATCACCCAATAACTCAATAGTGAAACCAACAACATATCATTACTTTGCACAAAATTCCAGCCCCCTGAGCTCATAGGAGAGAGCTCAATATATAGATGAATTGAGAAAGGATGAGTCAGCTTGCAACTGATGTGTAGCTGCCTTGTGTCCTCTCTCTCTTCAGTTAATCTTTAGTTGATCTTCAGTTCTTGAGTCCACTTGGAGAACTTTGCTTCCACTTGGAGAAACAGAGCCTCTGACTCATCACAAGGCGAAATACCTGATCCAAGTGTCATTTTTGGAAGATTCCAAAGCAATGACTCACTGTGCCACTTGTCCCTTCTCGCTCAGCGCAGGTGGCCTTTGTCCCACCTGCTTTGCAACGCAGGTACACCATGGAGCAACTGAGTTTCAGCGCAGAAACCTAGTGGAGCACCTGCTTTGATTTCAGGATTGCTTGTTTTTGAGTGTTTTCAGGTGGAGAACTGATCTGAGAGCTGTTGGTTTGCTGACCTTGTTCCTCTAGGGGTAGGAACATCATGTTTAGGGAACTTTGGATCCCTTGGATTATTGACAATTCATGCTTGTTGCTGTAAGGCACAAAATTGTCTATAACAGATGCCCCTAAAGTATGAGGTCGTTTATCGGGTGAAATGCTTTATTGAGAGGATCCGAAGTTCATTCAATCTGCTGAGAAGTGTCCTGTAATAAGATACAATACAATACATTATTTTTCATACATTTTTCATGATCTAGCTGAGGCGGGCATTCCCATGCTCAGCTTTATAAATACATTTTGGTACATAGAACAGACGATCGTCTGATTGTAGACTGATAATTCTCTGCTGAAATTATCATCCTTTGAAAAGGATGATCATCTACTGTAATGGTGTACATATCAAATGTCTTTATGTCCTGAATATATATCGCAGCCCAGATGGATGAAACTAGATCCGGGGTCTTCAATCTCTTCCGATCTTCACTCGATGTACAAGTCGATCCATGTGAGAATTTCTTGAAGTCGAACATGGAAAGACATCGCTTGATTACCGGTCAATGATGTAAACCGTTAACAAGCGCGAGAGGAGTCACCGATAAGGATGATGACCCTCAAGGTACGGCAGTACAATCCACATGGTGGGAATAAAGGACTTGGCGTCGACCACCATGCAAAATCTTCTGGTCGAAGGTCATTCATGTATACCTGTCGCCGGAAGTGAGAAACTTGCCATTGAGGCATGCAAGCTTCAAAGTACTGAGGGGGGTGTTCCTAGATCAACTCCTTGGATAATGAGCTGATGTCGACAAGGAGCGATCCGTCAAAGGAGGGCCTTAATGAATCCCACATCAGTGACACGGAACGGAGCTAGTGATTGTGATGAGGTGAAAACAAACTGTGATGTATGATTCAGGGTGGCGGTCATGAAGTGGATGAAGGATAATGTATGGCAGTGGGTGGAACACGGTTGACTCTTTACAGAACCACATCTCTTGAACATATAACGACACTGATGTGATGGATTGGTAGCATTACCCCAATTGTGGATGGTGTGGCGAAGACCATGGTTATGAGACCGGTGAATGAAACAACCCAACCCGATGTGATACGGAGGACAAAGTGTCATGTTCAAGAGCGACTTGCTACCATTAATGCTGTGAGGTTCTCCCAATTTTTCCCCAGTCATTGCTGACCAGTACCTCTTTATTTTTGTCAATCTTGAGGAGGATAACATATGCTTGTTCTATAACCTGCCCTTCGGGCAAGCCCATCGCTATGTTTTAACGAGCCTAGCGATAGGGAAACTCGTTCTCGTCTAAAGACAAGTTTGTCGCTATTTAATCATTTTAACGAGTCTAACGACAAAGAAAACTCGGTCCTTTTCATTTTTAGAGAGTCTGAAAAGGTACGAAAAGTTAACTCCAAAATTCCTTTTTCGTCTTCTAATCCCTTAAGTCCGAAAAAGTATAAAACAATACAGAAGGGATGAATTTTCGATTTCTTTAACGAGCCGAACAAGACAAGCGCTCGATCTTTTTGTGTAATAATCCCTCAGGTCCAAAAAGATTAAAATCTAGAGGAGGGATAGCTCTTCTTGTCCTTTAACGAGCTGGAAGGCCAAAACTCGGCAAACTTTTCATATTTTACGAGTCAGTGAAAAGAGCTCAAAGAAGACTCGTCTTTTGAGGAACGAGTGATGAACAGGGATAGCAGCAGATTCCAGGTACAGGTTGGAATTCTCCAATCACGGCAGTGTCACAAGGATGGCTAAGTGAAATCACTCTTCGCAGCTGTTCCTCAAAATGGGTAAACAAACAGATGGAGGTGAACGATTGGCCAAATGAACGGATGGAGGTGATGGCATATAAACACGACCAAGGGCTTTTAATATGGCTTTCAAAGGTTACATTTCTCGAGGTTGTTTACCGGTTCATTTTTTCTGGATGAGCTTGAACTGTAGGGAAAGATTGCTCACAACTTGTGTTTATTTTTTAACGAGCATGAACTCTATACAAAACTGCTCGATTCTTGCGTTTATTTTTTAACGAGCATGAACATTGCTAAAACTGCTCGATTCTACCAGTCTTAATACAAGGAATGCTTTAGGTGAGGTAATCTTATTTAAGGAGCGATACCTCAGTAATTACTCCAATTTGGCAGGTTTTAACTTTTGCCCTTCATCCTTTCTTTATGCAAGCTGGAAATGGCTAATCCTACGAGTTTAACGGGTTAGACCTACAGGTTTAAAGGGAGGACCTAAAAATTTACAAAAAATAAATAGTCGTCCCGTGCTTGCACTCCAAAAGGTTTGCATGCCCCCAGGTATAAAGTATAATTTCAAGGCTCTTCTTCTCCTCTGTCCCACCTTTGTTTTTCTACTTGTCGTCTTGCTATATTTTTAACGATACTTGTCTTCTCGTTATTTTTCGGTGCCGATGGTACTTGTCTTCCCATCAGTTCACTTTTTGATTTTTGCAAGATCGCAACAGATAAAACATTGGTGTTACGGGGGAGAGGTCCTCTTACTTATTATCCGAAAAATCGTTTTGTTTGCTGCCGCAAACTAAACTCTCTTTTCGGCGATGTCTATCATTAGGTTGCTAAGGATGGTGACTACTTGTTGCAGCAATTTCCTCTCTTTCTTTGAAGACTGCCCCTACTTCTCTTTTAAAACATATTGTTTTAATGGGTGAGGCTTGACATTCAAAGATGGTGCCTTCTTGCTGCCACAAATAGATCCCCTCCTTAGGAGAGCCCACTTCTTTAGACAAAGGGAGCGATTCTTCCGCTTCAACATAACTTTGACAAAAGAATTTTATCCTAGAACAACCCTCTCTTCCTTTTTTGGACGGGGTACGGACTAGCCCATTCTTCTGCGGAAATTAACTTTATACCTAAGGTTTTCTCTGCCCGAGGCAGGCCAGGGTGCATGCCCCCTGGGTCCCCATTCTTTTCTTCTCGAATTACTCGCATTCATCGGGAAGTAGAACCGGAGGCGGTGGCATTCCTTGAGTGAATAAACCGTTAAGGGATGGTATTTGACTATTTGCAATGCGTGATCCTGGAAATGAAAGTTGGTCTACGAGCTTGACCATTCTTCCTTCGTGCGGAAAACACATGACTCTAGAGAGCGAGGACACTATTGCCTCCATGCAATATATATAGTCTCGTCCAAGGAGTAAGTTATATGCCAAGGGTCCCTGGACGACCATGATGTTCATATGAACTGTCTTCCCTTTCAATGTAACTGGAACATTGGGGAGAATCCCTAACGGGTGACTGGTTCCTTTATCAAAACCTGATAGATTTCTCATCTCAGGTAAAAGCGCCGGGCGACCCAGTGCTTTCCAAGCAACAGAGGAAAGGATACTCACAGATGCCCCTTCATCAATGATAGTTCCAGCCATCACCATTCTGTAGATTTGGACTATGATTCTGAATGGGATAATGGCTGGTAACCGGGTCTGCCTAGTTGATTCCAATCAAAGGATACAACTAGGTTGCTTGGTGGTGGGACCGAATATACGGCCGGATACGACCCTGACGATGTTCCTTCCTGCGATAAAGGAATGGGCGCATTGCCCTGATGCTCATCAGAGTCTGTGTTGATGAAAAGAATATGGACGGTGTCATCCTTATCCTCTTCAGTGAGGGTGTCATTTGAAGATGGGTCTTCAATGACGGGGTCATTGGAGGATGAAACCTCCGAAGGAAGAACGGGGTCGACTGCCGTTTCAACCTTTAGACTTTCATCTGTTCTAGATTCATTAGGTTCATTTTCAATGACCGACACTTCAGCTGACCACTTGAGCGGGTCAGCTGGATTTTCAACTACCGAGGGATTAGGCGCGAGTTTTTGGTATCCAGGAGGAAGTCGTAACGGTGAAACCGGACGATCTTCCAAAACTCTCTTTGCCTCATCTAAGAATGGACATTTGTGGATGGCGTGATCGCCTTCACACAATATACAGGGTGATCTTGGTCTCCCTCTTCGTCCTTCACTCTCGCTAGTTGACGGACTGCAATCAACATGACTACCAGAGGTTGATGCTACCGGATTGTGCAACCTTGGGGACCAGTCCCTTAGTATCCGGGGAATACAGGGACAATCACGATGGAAGTGGGCCCCTTTGCAAATGACACATGGCGATTTAGGCCCGGTTGGTGCAGTGTGTGGGTTTTTGTCAGCTGTCTTTTGCTTGCCCCCAGTCGCCTTCGCCATAGGCCCCTTCTGCTTCTTTTCTCTCTTCTTCTTTTCCTTCTTCTCCATGGGAGGCTGACTTTTGCCGGCTCTTCCTTGTGAAGATGAAGGATCAGAGGAAGAATTGTAAGAAGTGGAAGGCTGGTGGGTAGCTCTAGACTGTTCTGACTGTTGATTCGACTGCTCAGGATTAGTGGCGATCTGGACTACATTAGTTGAAAAGAGCCATACAGGTAGGCCAATTGTCAATCCTGGAAGTGACAATGTTGCCATATGAGGCGCACCAACATCTCCCCAAGAGGAGAAGGGATTTAGACTTCCACCAAGGTTGTTTCCTTGGTTGGTGGGCTCCATACTTTTCAACTGAAAGATCAACGTGGGAATAACAGGTGATTATGTTCCGCTTAAAATAAATTTTATTAACGACGCTTTTAGACACAAACTTGCTTTTTCATGTTTTAAGAGTCGAGAAAAAGCTAAAGATGACTCTAGTCGCCTTCGATGTTTTAACGAGCCCGAAGTGACAAATGCTCGGATGGACTTTTTCAGTTATAGAGTTTGAAAAAAGCCAAAAGAAACTTCTCTGGAGATCTAGGCAGAGGGTGTGCCAAACTTTTCGCGAAACCACAGAATATGTTTTACGGTACGGGTGGTCGATCTTCGTGAATGTTGTGTTCACTGCATCGCGATCAGTAGGGCGGCCGACACGGCTTCCTATGGATAAAGGATAATTGCCTATAGGGGTCTCCCAATATATACGCGACGGTACGTGGGAGCACAAGTCCGTATTAGTGCCACCGACTCTCAGGAGGAATCACCCACCTTCGTAGAGATCGACAGTCACTATGTTTAACGACGCTGGAACACGTCTCTACCTAGACCTCTATGTGTTTGCGTTATGTTACAAAGCGTTGTTATGTAAATTGGATTTATTTTAATGTTGATCTTGCTTATCAGTTTGCCTTTAAGGATCACCACGAGATGTATATAACAAATTCCTGAATGCAGTCTAAGATGAGAAGCAAACTTTTCAATCTTTCAACTTTGAAAACCTTAACTACTGAGGGAAAAGAAAGGAAAATCTTTTCACACAGATCATAGAGCACACACTAAAATGCAAATCTTTCCTAAATCGTCAAGCACACAGTCAAATGCAAAATGCACAATGCATGTATTTTCTTTTCCCTTTCTTAATGTGGATGGATTACAAAAAGAAAGTGGTTATATAACTTTGATTTCGATTTAAAGCGAAAGTAAACAAGTTTGTCCAAAATCAAAAGACACCTTAAGATTCACTTGCTTAATCACTGGAAATACATGAAATCAAACCATACTAACGAAAGTAAAAAGACTAATCAGCTATGGACAACAAACAAGCTAACTCTTTAGAGCAGCAAAATGCTTAACACAGGTTCAGATCTAAAAGGCCAAAAGCATGACTAGTTTACTTTTCGTTATGGGAAATTGTAAATGAGTAAGAAATACAAAGAACAAGTACAATTTCGTTATATAACAGAGGCAGAATGATGGCAAGTAATATTGGTTTCAAAACAGGCACAAGACTGACACCTAGCAGCAAAACTAAGTGAAAACAAGCAAGAGAAAGGAGGAAACTCCAAATGCACTAAGCAAATTTGGGCCAACGCAGGTTCTGCACAGCCAAACTGGCTCTCAGCGCAGGTAGCCCCTTCGGGACCTGCGTTGCAAAGCAGGTAGCCTGTGTACTACCTGCTTTGGAAAACGAGAATTGCGTTTTCACAGTTTCCGGGTCATAATTTTCTCAAAAATGCACGGTTTTTGCTCAAATCAAAAGCAATCAGTCAAGCACACTCAAAGGGATGATTAGGAAGGTGCAAAGCTATCACTAAGAGCTTACAAGGATCCTTGTAGATCAGCTCTTCAAATCATGAATTTGCTCAGAAAATGAGCAAGAGTAGCTGCCCTCTACTTCGCTTTTGATATAGTCAAAAGCTTTTCGATTTGGTACTCTTTTGTTCAGGAAATGAATAGCAAAATACTACAAACACAATCAAACGGATACGATCCCCAGTGGAGTCGCCAGTTTGTTGTAGGGAAAAGTATCCGACTCGGATGACCCTATCCCACTCTAAGGGTGACAGTTCCTTAGCAACAACTGTAAAACAAACTACTTAAGGTTTACTTCTTTATGAAAGCAAAAGAGAATGGAGAAAGCACTAACCGTTGCCTTGCGCTTAATGTCGAATCCAAACTCTTCTCTTTGGCCGCTTGCTCCTAGCTCTTTGTTCTTCTGCTCGCCCAGCTACGATGAGATCCTGCAAAATAACAAAGAAGGAAACTACAAGAGGCATGCAATCATAATTGGTTCATGGATTAGTGTAAACCAAACATGCAATCATCACAATATATAATTGAAACAAGAGCACATAGAAGAACCTCAATAGCTTTTATTAATGAAGAAATAAAGGTTCTGAGAGTATTACAACCATTGAAGGCTCCAACCCAGCAACACCTCCCAGCAGAAAGAATTGCTCTTCTTCACCTCTCTCAAACAATCACCCAATAACTCAATAGTGAAACCAACAACATATCATTACTTTGCACAAAATTCCAGCCCCCTGAGCTCATAGGAGAGAGCTCAATATATAGATGAATTGAGAAAGGATGAGTCAGCTTGCAACTGATGTGTAGCTGCCTTGTGTCCTCTCTCTCTTCAGTTAATCTTTAGTTGATCTTCAGTTCTTGAGTCCACTTGGAGAACTTTGCTTCCACTTGGAGAAACAGAGCCTCTGACTCATCACAAGGCGAAATACCTGATCCAAGTGTCATTTTTGGAAGATTCCAAAGCAATGACTCACTGTGCCACTTGTCCCTTCTCGCTCAGCGCAGGTGGCCTTTGTCCCACCTGCTTTGCAACGCAGGTACACCATGGAGCAACTGAGTTTCAGCGCAGAAACCTAGTGGAGCACCTGCTTTGATTTCAGGATTGCTTGTTTTTGAGTGTTTTCAGGTGGAGAACTGATCTTAGAGCTGTTGGTTTGCTGACCTTGTTCCTCTAGGGGTAGGAACATCATGTTTAGGGAACTTTGGATCCCTTGGATTATTGACAATTCATGCTTGTTGCTGTAAGGCACAAAATTGTCTATAACACTTGAGACTTAGCTTATTTATAACTCCATGAGGGTCATATTTCCACATAAAACTATTTTTGAATTTCATCTGTTGTAGAATCTTATCTACCTCTAGTCTAGCTTCCCTATTTTTACAAAAAATGGGCCCAATTGATTTTTCATTTTTAATTGAGTTTTCTTCTTGGCTGCTAGGAAGTTAACTTCATCAGAGTTGATTATCTTCCTAAAGTACTCTAATGCAAATATCCTCATGGGGAGGTATTTGGGAAGTTTGTAGGGAGCCAGTTGGCATCCAGATATCCTTATTTCTATGTGGTGCTGGTATAAATACCAGTCTCCCACCTTAGTTTTGTTGGTCAACTGTAAAACCCTTTTGATTTCTTGACTGATGCTGGGTTCATGGCTACTCGTTAGCATATTCATAACTGGATGGAAAAATGAATCAATGAAGTCTTTATATGAAAAAAAATGGAGTATTCTTGGATCAATGGTGTCCAATATATGATCGATCTTGGATTGCCTTTGGTGTCCAATCTCTGAATGTTGATTGGAAACTTGTTTGACTGATAGTAGAGGAAGATGTGAAACAAAACTGAGGAGTACTTGAACACTCTCTCATTTGGCAATCTAATGAATTATTCATGCATTCTATCTACTATGAACTAAGCATAGTTGTAAATTACAGCAAGAAGCTTGCCTAGGAAAAAATCAGAAAGGAAAGCCAAGACAACCTCATCCACATGCTCATTCGTGGTGTAACCTAAAATGAAAGAGAGCATGGTAATAATTTGTTTGCCTCTCTCAGAAAAAATAGTGGTAGTATATGGAGGACTATCCATTGGAATGTGAGACTCTTTAATAATGAAAGTTTGGATTATATGAGCCTTCTTGGGTATTTCTAACTTGGTATAGAGGTCAAGTAGGCCCTCAATAGAAAGTGGGGTCTCATTTGGGTTTGGCTAGAATTGCAACATTTGATTAATGGATTCTGCTATGAGGGTGAACAAAACTTGTTGGTCAGGCGTGACAATGGCTCTTTGGCTGGGAATGTAGCAAGCTTGGTAGAAGTGGATGATTTCTGGGAAACGGTGTACTTGTGGGAAACAATACTTTGGGAAATAGGACTCCCAAAGATGAAGGTCATCATTCTGGTTCAAGAACCTATCTTTACTCCAACAATGGAGTTTCAATAGGTAAGAAGGGGAAGGAGTATCCTTTATTTGAAAGTCTCGGTCTACTAAGGCAAGGTGATCAATGTCCAGGTGAGGGGTTTGCAGAGGCCTTATGTCCAGAGAGGTTTGGGAAGCCATGATTGTGTTTACAAATTTGAATTATGCTTTCAGTGGTTTCAAAAGTGAGTTTTAGAGGCTCTAGTATAGTGGGAGGGTAGTTACAGTCTATGAAACAGGATTTGGGGTGTATAGTAGGTTTCTTCTCAATTTAGGAAAGTTTCTTTAATTAATTCAATTAATTAACCTTTCAATTTAAACTGTGCATTTTCAAATTCAAGTGACATTCTAATCTTTTCCAAGAATACTTGGAAATTGGTGGTCTAGCATGTAGATGGGGTTTTGAGGTCATTGTAGAAGGTATTGAGGCTTCAACTGTCAACTAGTTTCTTCAATTGGGCATCCAGAGCATCTTCAGGTGGCAGAAGGTGGTCAAATTTGGTCGCAAAGGTTCAGGGTGTCACAAATGGCTAAGCAACAGTTTGGAGTGAAAAATGAGCGAAAAGAGAAATTTGTTTTAATGGGTAATGGTCACATTTCGGTGTGGAAATTATAAATTAACAGTGGACAATTTTTGGTTTAGGTGGGGAGGCTATTTTCTGGGCCATTGTACCACTTTTGGAGGGCAAGCGGTATTTTTCATGAGCATGCGATCCTGGTGCCACCATGTAGCAGAATAGTGCCCAAGCAAAACCACAAACCTTGTGTGCTCTTGGGCCATTTTCAGTCAGATGATGAATCCGCGCGATATGGTTGTACACCGTTGGATATGGGGGTAGGAGATCGGAGGGCTATCGCATAGTTGAGCTGAACGGATGGGATCAGGAAAGTGATTTGTCAGGGCCTGAGATTTAATTACAACAACTTGTAATTAATTAACCAATAATGTCAGGGTTTTTTAATATAAGTAGTGGGTAATAAGGTGGGACCATGGGTTATGTGGCAGGGTTTTCTTTAATTGCGCCAAAGGTTGGTGGGTTAAAAAAGGTATCTAGGAAATATGAAACAGGATGTTAATTACATAATGCGGGGGTATAAAAACTTAGGATAAGGGAGTTTTTGTTGGTTTTTAGACTGAAAAGAGAAATTAATAAGGGGGAAAGTGATATTTGTAATGGGGAATGGGTTTCACACTAGGGGAAGGGTTTTTTTGGGAAGGAGGATGATCTTTTTGAAGGGTAATTTCTAGGGGAATGTGTGAAACCAAGGGGTAAAGGTCAAAATTAGGGGAAAAAGGGTAATTATAAGAAATGAAGGGATAATGGGGAAATTAGCAAATAAGAATGTGGGGGTGTAGTGAAATGAGGGGAAATTAGTAAACAAACTTGGTGAATGTCCTTTCTTCTCACCATTTCTCCTGCACATGAAACATAAGATTAAGCATGATAAATGGGCTTTTGACTTAGCAACCTTGTGCATTTGCAATACTTCTTTTGCCTACCCTTTATTTACCTTATCATTTCTTGTTCATTTCAATGGGTGCATTTGAGCTTGCTGACCCTTTATTTCTTTTTCTTTTGACAAGAAAACTATCTAATTCTAACCTTATAACTTCCAATGGCTCAGATTAAATTGATGAGCTCATTTTTATTCTCTATCTAACTACTGATCTGCCAAGGTTAAAAAGTCTGGCTAGATCTTTATTCTCTATCTATCAACCTGAAATTTAAAGCATGAATGAGTCAAGATTAAGCTATTTTACCATCATGGATTGTGGAATTTCTCGCAAGCTGCACACAATCTTATTTTACAAAGTAAAGCAATGGTAATGGAATTTTTAATTTGCACACTTTCATGGTCTATTTTTACTTCTTTTTGCGGTTCATATTTTCACTTTTTTGATCTTTTTTCTTTGTTTTTGTACTTTGATTATTATTTTAGGACATACCCTCTTACATTTTTTTATTTTTTAAGATGGAAAACATTTTGCAGAAATAAAAAGTATGTACAATATTACAAGACCAACCATAGCCAATTCAAAATTATGAATCCTATAATTATAGGACCCTAACATTGTCATTTCAGAGTTTTTACACCATAGTGCAGTTTCAGAGCCACAACTTATCATAACTTTTCATTAACATGATGTTACGATATTATGAGATTATGATGCCTTTAACCCCTCTTATGTTGGCTCTTAACCTGTTTTCTATGATAGGACGACTACCTATGACCATCGGTATAGTACTTAAGTGCTACAATATCAAAGCCTTCATCTATCGTAACTTTGATTAAAATAAATGTTATGAAACTATGAGGTCGCTAGATTCTGATTCCCTTCATGATTGGCCCCTTTTTATTTTTCCCATATGACTAGGAGTTGCGACCAGGGTCATAGAAATTAGGCGCTAACATCTTTAGGTGCTTGCCATGGGCCCATCTCCCTGTGTATTTTCTCTTCTGCCTTTGGTTTTCTGAGCTCCACGACCAAATTCCATTTAACATTGGAAGCACAACACATCGTAACTTTCCTCCAAATTATTTTACAGTGGAGTTTCTATGTCTCCAACCACCAATATGCTTCACAACACTTTAGCTGCTAGGCCCTGCTTTACACCCTTAGCTCTATTCGTTTCCTTGTGCAAGAACCAACACATTTAAGCCCTTGGAATCAATGTTTCTCTCCAAATTACAATTATGGAGGAGTTCCAAAATTCCAATGTCTGAAATGCTTTCTGGGTGGCATCTTTATGGCACTAGGTGCTAAGGCCTGCTCTATGCCTTTGGTCCTTTGGGTTCCCTAAACCAAACCCCAAAAAATATAGGAATCCATCTCATCGGATCAAAACTTTCCCATAAAAGAAATTACATAATAGTTATACAGATTCCAATCTCTGAACTTCTTGTTCAAGAATGTGTAACTAGGTTCAGTCATCATAAATATCAAATGTAATTTTGATTCTTATAGTTTTTAAAAGAAAGAAAAAATATTATTATTATTATTAAGCTTAGGTTTCTTTCCCAAAAAATTTGTTTTATAGGTCAAACACTAATTGAAATTGCTTCTATGGTTGTCCTAGGTCAAGAAGTCAAATAGGGACATTTCCATAATATGTATACCCCATTAGGCATCTTGTAAACTGTAAAAAGAATTAGTTCTATATTTTACCAAGCCTTCCAAGACCAACTTGGCCTCCCATCTTGTCAAGTTAGCCTAGAATATGGAATTCATACCCCTGGAATACCTATATATAGCAGACAGTTTGACCTCATTTGGACACATTCATTTCTCTCTCTCTCATGTGAAGGAAGAAGTAGAAAAGGGCAGTGAAGAAGGCAAAAGAAAGAGAATAATTGTTTTGGGTGTGTATCTCTCTCTTTCTCTCCACACGTGCCAAGAAGGAGGCTGAAATGCTAAGGATTTTTGCTAGGGTTTCTACTTCTTGGCTAGGATTTCATTGTGGAGGTTCGATTTGGTGAAGAAAATATGAAGGAAGGGCCAAAAAAGTCCATTTCTTGGTCCATTAGAAAAATTAGGTCAAGCAAGATATTTGGAGGAAAAGAAGAAGAAGTTCTCATCCACACATGCAAAGTAGCAGCTATTGGCAAGGGACCAAAGTTGTATATCTACAGTTAGGGCTAAAAATCTATGGGTAGAGGTCAAAGTAGTGCTGCCATAAGAGATTCCACTGGGTTTGGAAAGTAGTAAAGCAAGCACATTTTTGAGAAGATGATATTGGTCTTGGAAGGGCTTTAGTGTTGGTCAAGGGTCTTTGTATTTGTCAATAAAGAATCTATAAGAAGAGATTGAAGGGTTTTCCTCTCAAGAGGAGAGGTCTTTCCCTAGCTTGGAGCCTACATATCGTGTACTTGTACCTTGTTAATATTATTGTTTTTGTAGTTGTTTGATGATTGAAGAACAAACTATAATAATAATAAGAAGAAGATAATCCGAATAAGTAAAAAGATATCACAAGCACTTATCATAGTTAGAAGAATCATTAATGTCATATTTCCTTATATTCTTCAACAACTCTGACCTTTGAGATGACGTCATGCTGATGTATTCAACCCCACATGGTGCCTCCTTAATGGTGGCATATGTCACTCGGATTTTCCCCATTAGGCCACCCAAAATCTCGAATATGACTGCCACATGTCCTCTGTACTACCACATCATTTTGACATCATCTACAACCATCAACTCGTAAGGGCCAACCAAATGCAGCCATGTGTCCTATTGAAGGAGATAAAAAGGGTCCCTCATTCCTTTGGGTTTTCATCGAATTCCTATGCAAATCGTGACTCCTCGCAACCTCCACATTTTGAAAGAATTTCATTCATAAAAACTTACGAGGCTGTGAAAACCTGATGTTTCAAACCTTTGAGGTTATGATTGCTCCCAAATATTATTTTACTCCAAGGTTTCAATATGACATGCTCAATCCTTTCGATATGAGGTCTCGATGCTCTGAGTCTTCTGATATCGATTTTTGATATTTGGCATGCATCTTTTAGGTCTCTTTTAAATAAAATTATGAGGAAGTAAACTCTCGTGGTTTGATATTCTGACCTATCTGAGATCGGGTTCTGAGAATCAGATTTTAACACTCCAACTCTCTAAAATTTTGACCTCCTAATATCCCGATATGACAGCCTGCTCTGATATTTCAACCTACTTAGGACTAATTTCGATAGTTAATAACTTTTTGTTGGCATTATGATGCATGTGTTCTCCTTGATGACAACTCACAAGTATATCATAACTAGATGAATCAAAATTTCAGTTATGAGGTGACAGAGTGATGGAACATAATAATAGAATGATGGGACAAAGGTTTACAAATCAAAATCAAAAGTTTGATAAATGTGAATATTTGAAGATCTATATGCGGGTTCGCCAAGGCCAAGTCGCATATACACGGAGGTACAAAGAAGAAAAGTCGTGTACATGCTTGTGCACTAATTTAAGAATAGCAAGGGTACTTACCATGGTATTAGCCTAGAATATTGAGCGCGGTAACAATTACTTGACCGGTCCAAGACTACCACTAGAACTAATATAGTTTTGACTAAGGCTCTAACTATATAAGAAGGTGAAGATCAAAATGATAAGTGTGCATGTGAAATGGTTTTTGATGAATACTTCAATCTAGAGTATATTTGCATTGTAAGGGCCATAGTTGACACATAGATTTGAAATAATTATGCACTGATGAATACAATGATGGATCAAGATCATGAGACCTGAAATGAATTTCCATTGTATGATCTGCTCATGGATTGACTAGATCTAAGTATTGACGCATGTTTTTATCTCTAGATATTATGATGTGGATCTTTTCGAAGGTCTGAAGAGCTATGAAAGTTTAGGTAAAAATTTGTAGATCTATACATAGGTTGGTCTCGATTAAGTCACGTATATATGCGGGTTTAGTTATTCAAAGTCGCAAATATAAAGGAACCATTTATGTTCATAAATGACTGATCAACTAGATCAATGTTGTTGTATCTCTATTGTCTATCAATGATGTCCTCATGTTGATCAGGGTTGAGTTATAATGTCTGAAGTAGAACTGATTGAATGATGAAGTTGAATTTGGTTACATGTTGATTGGTTGAAAAGATTATTAATGTTTCTAATTGTATGAACATTGTGTAATCTAACGAAATATTTCAAAATAACTTTGGTCAACACTATGTTTGATTCATAATTACAAGTTTTTAGTATATTGAGAACTATAAGCATGTTTCTCTACAAAAAATTGTGTATACAAGCAAGTTTCCTTAAGTGAAGTAGCATATACATGTTGGCATATGAATGATCAGGGTTGCAGTTGATTCTGTGTGTTGATGTAGTATTCTGAGTTTATTTTGGGTTCTGGTTACAATGATCTCACTATTCAGTTTTAACTGAGTTCGTTAAAGTAAGTGGATCTATTGTTAAAATTTATGAAACATGGCCCACAGATGTTGCTGAGGGTTGGAGCCTTTGGTGAGGAATTCGAAGCTTCCTAATAGTAGTAGATGGTAATCAGATTAGGGGGTTGGAGCTCCCTTCCAGTAGGATATGGAGAGCGAGTGAAGGTTGTAGCCTTCAACAGGTGGGTGTCTACATACTGGCATGAGTTTACACCAGTACAAGAATGTAAGAAGTTTTTGATATTAATAAGTTTGAGGACTAAGACGATAGAAGTGCTGGTTTTATCCCACATTGGGTTTCCACCTTAAATCCTCGTGTTCATGTGTGTTGCTTATGTGTGATACTTTATTTTTTTCTTACTGCACCTCTGTACTGCTTATAAAATTTCTGGTAAATCTCTTACATTATGGTTTAAGTTTAACAGATAAATAATTAGTTGTTTTACAAGTTTACTAAGAATATGCTAGTTTCTTTTACAACAATCGCATACATATGCAAGTTGGGTTCAGTAAATTTGTGTACATATTTCAGAAAATAAAATTATTATTGTGAGTTTTTAAAATACTAATTCACCCCCCAGCTCAGTATTTTTCCCAACAATTGGTATCAAAGATGGTCCCTCAAAAGAAGCTTGATCACTTGAAGGAAGATCTCCCAAGTTGAGCAATCAAGATGGAATGACATCTATCAGACAATCACTCTTCAACAAAAATAATTTAATTTACTAGAAGACAAGAACTAGATCCTATCTTCAGTCCCTTGGAGCAGATGTTTGGGCAATTGTGGAAGGAGGTTACCAATATCCAACGAAAGTTCCCATAGATGCAAGAGAAAATAAGAGCTATGAAACCAATGCCAAAGTTGTCAATCCATTATTGGGAAGTCTGAAAGAATCAAAATTTTTCAAAGTTATGCAGTTAAACAATAAAATAAATATGGGATAGAATCATTGAAATACATGAAGGAAATACCAAGGTAAAAAGTGTTATACTCCAAACTCTCAGAATTCAATAAGACATTCTCAGAATGCATAATGATGAAAGTATTTCTAGTTTCTTTCTATGTATTGATGAGATTATAAATCACATGAAAAATATGGGTGAAGAAATAAAGGGAACCACTTTAGTAGAGAAAATTTTAAGATCTCTAACTCCTAAATTTGAGTCAAAAGTGCCTGCTATTGAATAGAAGCAAGATCTACTGAATCTTATTGTTGTTCAAATTCGTGGGATCCTGATTGCTTTTGAAATGAGGAAAGGAGGTCCCTCAGAAGTGAGAGAAGTCACATTCAAAGAATCTGTGAAAGGAAAAGAAAAGGAAGAACACAAGGAATCATATATATATATCAGAAGAAGATGAGGTGAAATTTGTAAAGAAACTTCAACTCAACACTGGAAGGTTCAAAGGTAAGCTTCCCTTCAATTGTTTTTCTTGTGGTAGAGTTGGTCATTATGTTGCTAAATGTCCTCATAAAGACAAACAGGACAAAGGGAAGGATATTGCAAAAGGTAATAGGAGACAGTTTGACAATAGAAGAAGTTATTAAACACATGAACATAGTGATGGTTGTCAAATAGTGAAGAAGGAGAATTGATCAAGATCTTAAATTCCTCACAACTTTTGAAAAAAATACTAATGAGTATAATGATAAATTTATGGATGCTTTATAGGAAACGTATTTCTTTGAATAAATTACTCAAATCAAAATTTGCTTGGAAGAAAACAAAGTAACCATAGATACATTGAAGCATCAACTCATAGAAAAGGAAAAGCATAATGAGAAGTTAGAATGTGAAGTAGTAAGTCTAAGAAAGGCACTTGAGAAAATAAAAAAATTGAATCTTAGATTTGCTAAAGGATCTGAAACCTTAGATGAAATTATCAAGGTACAACACTCTCCTCTTATGAAGACATGTCTTGGATACACTGAAGAAACATCTCAAACAAAAACATCTTCAACCACAACCTGAAGCTATCTAAATGTAGAAAAAATCAGTCATCAAAGCTTCAGTCCTCAACAAAAGAATAAAGGAATTCCACAGGTAAATCACGCTCGCTCTAATCCAAGTATGAAAAACAGTAGAAGCACTAGTAAAAAGGTAAACAATACCTGAAGATTCTATGATCACAAAAATTTCTTCTTTAACGGACAATGTTTCTCATGTCATAATTTTGGTCATAAGGCTACTCAACGTGTTGCATACAAAACCATCATGAATAGAGAAGAAAGAAAATAAAGGAATGGAACAGGAGTCAATAAGAAAACTTATAATAACTTCACCTATATATATGAAATCGAATTATCATTTTGAAATAACTTTGGACATGAAGAATCTAAATGCAGGAGCAAATTACAACCAACATCTCAAAAAGAGAAAATATCAACAAATTCAAGAGAAAATATCAACAAATTCTAAGGTATGGAAAAGGAAGGAGTTACAGTCTAAGAGTTGTGGCATAACATTGTTTGTAGAAGGAAAA
Organism: Pinus tabuliformis; assembly: GCA_031772625.1. Taxonomy (NCBI): domain Eukaryota; kingdom Viridiplantae; phylum Streptophyta; class Pinopsida; order Pinales; family Pinaceae; genus Pinus; species Pinus tabuliformis. The sequence continues at coordinate 88,632,255 of CM062815.1, forward strand.
AAAAAAATCAATGGTACATTGATAGCATATTCTCAAAACACATGGAAGGTGATAAAGATAACTTATTTCATACAATGCTTTAGAGAAAGAAAAGAATGCCACTTTTGGAAATGACTCACCTGTTGTCATTAAGGCTAAAGGTCCTGTTTTTCTAAAAGAAAAGGTTAAAGTAGATATTTTTATGTATGTTGATGGATTAAAGCATAAATTTTTTAGTCTTATCCAAATGTGTGACCAAGGAAATGAGGTGGTATTATGATCAAAAGAATGTGTGGTTCGTGGACTTGATACAAGAAAGACCATAATAAAAGGAACAAGAACATCGAGCAATCTATATATATTGAAAGGTGGCCAACTGCTACCTAGGCTAGGCAGAGGAAAGCTGGTTATGGCACAAAAGGTTGGGACATCTAAGCTTCTCTCAAATAAGAAAATCAAGCAGGGTCAAAGTTGTTCGTGATCTACCCAACATCAACCTACCAGAAAGTACCATATGTAAGTCATGTCAATTCGGTAAGAAAACCAAAGTTCAAGTCAATGACAAAGAAGGATAAACAAGTAAGCCTTTTGAACTTATACATACTAATTTGTGTGGATCAGTAAGGAAAATTTCAACTCGTGGAGAACAATATTATATCTTATTCATTCATGACTTTTCTAGAATGTGCTGGATCGATTTATTGAAACAAAAAGATTAATAATTTGATAAATTTAAAGTCTTCAAAGCATTAATTGAAAATGAATTAGATCTAAAAATAAAATGTATCAGATCTGATCGAGGAGGAGAATACATATCAGATGAATTCTTTGATTTCTGTGAAAAACATGGCATAAAAAGACAAATTTTTGTAGCTAAAACTCCTCAAAAAAATGGTGTGGCATAAAGAATGAATAGAACTATTCAACAAATGGCTCATGCTATGCTTGATGTTGGCTTCATGGGGCCTGACCCAGGTTCAACATTAATTAGCCAAACAAATACCTACACTACTGGCCCTTTCGACATCAGCCCGCAGAGTGCAGAACGAAGTCTCACCCAAAGTAGTATCGGAGGATGCTGGAACCAAGTTACCACACCCTAAAATGGTCGTGATGTTTGTTTATTCCTTTTATTCCTGCCTTCATGTAGGTCATCGAATTCTAGGGCTCTGTCTTTCTAACCCCTTATTCCTCCCTTCAATACCTCCGTGAAAGGGTACGACTGACCTTCGCGCAGCCCTAACCTTCGATCTAGATACTTTTGTGCTGCTAAGGCATCGTATTGCACAGATTGCCTAGTTACCTCACAAATATTACTTATCTTAATAGATACTGACAGTTAACACTGCGTAAACAGATATTCTTATATGCGTTCAATTATCCAACATAATTATACACGTTTGTGCAACATATAAGCATTATAAAGTAAATTCATACATAAAATGACAAGATGCATCAATCAGAACAAAGACACAGAAATTGCAGAATACTTCTCTCTATTAATATCGTCCAAGTGATTACAGACTCTATCCACCCTGCGAACACAGCTACAGTGGTCCGCGCACTCTGTTGTGGACTTCTACCTTAGGCCTCTGTGCACTCAGCTATAGAGCCTCTACCTACGCTACGAACTAAACTTGGACTTTTTTCCATCAAAGCTACAACTTTCTATGACTGCTTCATCATCGACTAATTACTCTAACTACTTAGAGCTTAGCTCTTTTTATACAAACCCATGGTCTATGGACCATGGGTAGATCTCTTAAAATTGTCTTTACTTTACAAAACTAAGGGCGGAAAACCCTTTTTGATATGACACCTTCATGCTCCATGACCACAAAATGCAGTGTTTACAATTTTATTACAAAATTTGACTCAAACATGGGCTTTTACCCCCAAAACTGCCCTTTGGAGGATCCCATTCCTAGCAGGCCTCCAACACAAACATCCTAACTCGCCCTCAAGTCACTCTGTAGGCACGAAGATCTTTGCGTGAATTCCTTCTAGCTCAACCCGTATGATCACAACCTCGGCTGTGCACTGAGCTGTCACCTGCTTTGCATCTTCCGCTGTCTGCTCAATCACTGCACCTACGTTGGCAGCCTGAAGCTTTTGTTGCATTGCCTGTAGTGTTGCAAGCTTGCCTTCGATATTCCCAGTTAGTGCATAAGCCTCATCCAGCCAAGGATTCAGTCTCGCCTTGAACATTTGTTCCTTATGTAGCACTGCGTCCACATGTTCCTCTCGCTGCTTTGCCTCCTGTAGTTTGGCTAGTCTTTGTGTTGCCACAACGGTTCATGTTATGCCCTTAACCTCATCATAGAATTGTTGTAGCTCGTTCACTTCCGTCTCTAGCTTCTGTACATTGGGGTCTGTTGGATACCTATAGTAATAGGTTTCATATTTCATGATTAATTATCGAAAATCCAAATATGCTCTGCTTTGTTACTACAAAGATCCCATATTTCCGGGAAATCAGAGGTGTGTGAAATTACTTCAGATATTGAGGACCTTATTACATTTTTGTGGATGATTCAACAGTCTAATCTGGATCATGCCATGTTTCAATTTTGAGTTGTAGAATAGAGAAAGAAGTCTGTCCAAACAGCTTAATCTTGGCAGATAAGTAGTTCAGGTAGAGAAACAAAGGTTCCCAAAAGCCTAATCTGGGACCTTGGAAGAGATAAGGGTAGAAACAGATAGAGTAAAAAAAAAAGGAAAAAGCCAAAGAAAAGAAAAGGCAATTGAGGGTTGCAAGTCTAAGTGCCCCTCCAAGAAGAAACTAAAAAATGTTAGGTGAAATAGTTGGGTAGGCAGTTGTGGTTGCAGAAAGGACAGGTTCACCATTACATAGTTGTCAAAGATATTTTGCCAAGGCAATGGACATATCAGCAGAAAAGGTGGTGAATTTCATGGATTCACAGCAGAAAGCATCACTAACTTCACTTTTTCCCCCTTACTCCATCATTAACATCCCCTTTCTCAAAGATTCCCCTCCTTCACTTCACTAACTCCTAATTCTACTATTTAACTCCCTTATTCTACCCCTTGCCCTAATAATAATAACACTAAGGTGTATAAAGCCCTAAATGTTATATATTCCCTCCCCTAGGCATAATAGCCGAGAAATCTGCAAAGAGGGATCATAGTGGCATCTGGCCACCATGGTGAACCTATCTCCGATACTCTCCCTTTGCTGCAGATCATTTCCCCTCAAAAAATACCTTTGCATGGGTAAAAACCCCTCTTAAACCCCTCTAGCCCACAAAACCCTCTGCAAACCTTAAAAAAATCAAATCCCCTTTCGGCACATTCCCAAAGGCAAGCGCGGGTGGGCAGAAAAAAAACATTTGAAAAACTATGCCAAAACCCATAAGCGTTAAATTTTCCGCCGCCCTATCCGCCGTGCACCTTACACCTCCGCCAGCCGTCGGATCAAGCCCTCCAGATCCGACGGCCCATAACAATATCGGAACGCCGTCCACGTCCGCGCGTTAACTCCCGAGAACATGACGTTGCGCCTCGTCATGCCTCTGCCACGCGTCGCCCGTTAGACCGTCTCGGAGCTCCCTCTGACACCCTGGGCGCCGTACTCTAACCGCCCCGAGAGACCGTGACGGTTAGAGCCTTAACCGTAACCTTCACGGCTTAACCTCCGCCCGTCCGCTATTGACCGTTCTCGCCACGTCCAGCTCACCGCTGACTGGACTGCCACCTCACCCCCGTTGACCTGTCGTCTTCAGCCACGTCCTCCCCGATGACGTCAGCTGACGTCACATCACCGTGACCCACCAATGACGTCATGCTGACGTCATCATAAAAAAGCGCCAAATGGGTAAAAAACTCATATTAACCGAATTTTGCGCGTTTTTTACCATTTCACTGTTATTTCGTCTGTACACTCTGCTCAGCCATTTCTGCCTGGATTTCCGCCAACCGGTACAATTAGCCCAAGCGACCACGTCAGCAGCTGCAGTACACCTTGCCACGACCTCTGCACGTCGAATTACAGGTATTTACCCTGCCCTGCCCTCCATACGGCCTGCATTCTGCTCTAATCTGCTCACAAGCATAATAGGACCGTAAAACAGACTTTTTCACCGCTAGAACCGGGTTATATCTCCACCATTGTCTCTGTGAAGTCCAAAAATTCCCTGCAGAGTTGTAACAAACTGCAATTCATCTAAAAACCCCTCAGCTCTGCGTTTCCCCGGCAAATTCACTGCTAAATACCTCCGAACTACTACCAGAAGCTCACTTAGGCCCCAAAGAGGCTCTGTTACCAATTACCAGCAGTATTTCAATTTCTAGCTGGTAAATTCCCCTCTGACAATTCAAAAAATCAAGTTATTTTCCCACTGAGGGCAGTCTGCAGTCTGTTTTTGCCAGTCACTTGTCAAATTGCAATATTTGCCCATTCAGAAGCTATGGAGACCCCTATTGCATTAAATATCAAGCCTATCAATGCTCCTCACCGAGAACTAGCATGGCAAGCCCTGGGAGACATGGATTACCAGATGTTGGACTGGTTTCCTATGGGAACTAAGTATAATATCCAAATGTTAAATGAACTGAGAGCCCAGCACATGAGTGGAGCAGATATCCTGGGATTTGGGAATCAAATTTGCCCATATACAACCTTCCCCAAGTTAATCCCATGCCAGAGCTTATCTACAGTTGCCAAGAGTGCTATGACCCCAGCCAAAGGGCAGTCATTAGCCCCACAGGCCTAGTCCTGTTTCAGATCACTCCAGAGAGTATAAATCAGATGCTGCATTTCCATACAGCCAAGAAGTTGACCCCTCTTTCCATGCAAGATTTGATAAAGAGAGGAAATAACCTGTCTAATGACCAGATTGTGAAGATTAACCAGCTATTTGTCACACCTAGCTCTGAAGCAGTCAGAACCCCTCCCATTGGGTACCAATACCTGAATGAGTTGGGCAGGATGATGGTGGACTTGATTGGCTATGTCCTAGGATTCAGAGGACTAGAAGATGTAGATGACTGCATATTGGCAATGCTGTCCATATTTGCCCCAGGTAAGCCTCCAGCTATCCACTATGATTATGCAACTTATATAGCTGAGAAGATTCATGACCAGTTCATGAACTTGAAGAGGGAGAGGCTGTTCAGATACACCTCCTACATATACCATCTGTTCTTGTTCAACCAGCCAGCTACCTTCTCTGTCCCTTTGAGGCCACTCAACGCCCAAGGAACCCCAAGATCAGTTGTTTTTTGGACCCCTGTGTTCCATCGTACCTCACTATCACCTTATACATACTGTGAGTTTATTGATTTATTTGTTCATCCAGCCCTAGCAGTGCTGCAAGGTGCCCCTTCTCCTAGACTGACCGATGACATGAAAAGAATTCTTCATTTGAACAAGCTTTACAACATCGGCAACTGGTACTTCTACCAGAATCACACAGTCATTAGGGTGTATGGATGTGAATTAAATCCATTTAGGCTGCCAAGGTACGTTCCCATGAGACTGTTTGCCTTAGAATATTTCAGGCAATTTGGGAACTCAGATTACCTACACTTTCAGAGTAAAAACAAGAAATCACAGTTGAAAGTGAGAAATCAGCTAGGTCCCTTCTTATACAACAGGAAGGAAGAAGGCTGGAAAGAGGCAGACAGGATCCTGGAAGGACTCCAGTTGAAAACTAGTTTTGAGTGGATTCCATATGACCCTAACCACTCTATTTCCCTCAGGAGGATCAGGTATAAGTTAGGCAACTATGCTCATGCCAGATTACCTGAAATTGAAAAATATGCAAATGCACCAGATTGGGAAGAGGGCACATTAGTAGAGCAAATGACTAATGAAGAAATACTTGAGCAAGAGGCTAGAAATGTCCAAAAACAAGCTGACTTGGAAACTTGTGGACAGGTGCCTATTTCCTACAGGAGGCAAATTGGGGCAGCCACCACAACACCAGCAACACAACAGCGAGCTGCCGAGCAGACAACCCAAGCAGCAAGCAAGGACAAAGGCAAACAGGTGGAACAACCACCTATATTAACAGAAGAACAGGTTGACACCTTGCTACAGCAGCAAGAAGAAATGGAAGAACGGGAGTTGGGGCAGCAACAAGATAAACCACAAACTAGTGGGCAGCAGCCATTACAGCAAAATAAAGAGACAGATTTGCCCGGTTCTACAGAACAGCAGCCCCAAACAGAGTTGCCTCCAAGAACAGACATCAATGTGGACAGCTCAGTCCTCCAAACACCTCAGAAGGAGGACTTAACCAGAAAGAGAGAAAGAGAGACTCCCCAGACTTCATCCTTTATCAGAGGAGAGAAGAGACAAAGATTGAATGACTCCCAAGAGGAGGACATAGCAGTAAGGCAGGCCATGGGCATGGGCCCACCCAGTGGAGAACTCTCGGCCAGCTCATCTCAAAGAGGACCAGATATGACAATGGGAGGAGAGGTCAGCTCTTCTGGTCAGCATAGAGAGGGGCACTCAAGTATAAAGCAGCAGTTCATAGAAATCAAGAGAAGGAGTGATCCCATAAAAGTGCAACTCTATGATCACTTGTTAAAACTAGCTCCCAGCAACCAGCAGAGACTAATGTCTGCTTTTGATGTGAGTGAGGGAAAAATGATAATGAGCCATTTCATGCCCACAACTCTACATCCTCAGTCCACCTCAGACTATTTGAGAACAAATATGGAGGTTCTGGCTAAAGATATTCACCCCATGGATAAGATAGAGTTACACAAACAAACGGGTGAAATGGTGTATGCCTCCCTGGCAGATGAGACACTGGAAAATTACAAGTTAAAGAGCAGCCTAGACAATACATCATCCCAGCTAGAATTGGAACGAGCATCCTCACAGGCCAAGGACAACAGGATCAAATCCTTGGAGGAGGTAATCATAGAGATAGGACATGATCCCAAGGATGTCAAAGGCATCCAAGAACTGCTGAAAATAAGGGATGCAGACATGGCAGCCCTAAGAAAGAAAATCAAACTCCCGGCCACCATCCATCCACAAACAGATGAAGTTGCCCAGCAACGGCAAGAAAAAGATACCACAGACCTGCTGGTATCCTTATACAAAGAGCTGGTTAGGACTCAAGACCAGCTAGGACAAACTGAAGCTGCAAAGGCAGCACTACAAGAAGCCATGAAACAGAAAGGGGAAGGTCAATCCTCCCAGCCTCCTCCATTAATAATAAATCTTGAGGAAACACCTCCGATCATCACTCCTCCTCCTCAGCAAACAGGAGCTACAGCACCATCCACAGCCCCCACAACAACATCAGAGCAAGCTGCTAGCTTAGACATGCAGAAGCTACAAGCAGAGATCCGAGCTATGGAAGCTCAAATGAAAGAGCTGGATGGGCTCAAACAGAACTTGGCTAATGTTAATGAGAAATTTGATAAAAGCAAACAAAATGAGGCAGCCAAGGAGAGAGAGGTGAAAACCCTTAAGAGAAGGATTGCTGAGCTGGAAAAAGAGCTTGCACTGGAAAGGGTGACAGCTGATATGAAAGCAGTGTTGTGGAGCAACATTGGGAGATCCATTGCCAAACAGTGGCAATACATTGAAACCATGGATGAACAAATGGTGCTCATCACCAAAGCAAACAAGGAAATACAGAGAGCAAGGGCAAGCCTTGGGCACATGCCAGAAGCAGCTACCAGGATGATCAATATCCTGAATTATAAAACCAGCACTCAATTGGCTAGCATGGGAATCAACAACAGGACAGAAACAATTGCCATAGCCAAGAGAGTTGTTACATTGAGAAACTTGATTGGAACCTTGGAGAGAAGGACACAGGACATGCAAACAGAAATTAACAGGTTCCTGGAGAAGTTTGTAACACTGCAGAACAGAGGCCTCCCCAACATTTTGAGCAGCGTGGGAAGACTGCTCACCCTGGACAACTATAACAAGAGAATTGATGCCCATGCAGTAGCAGAGATTGCAAAACCTCCCAGCACTTCAAAGGAGCCAGGGCCAGCTACAGGGCAAATGATGTATGACAGAGTGGAGAACCTGTTTTTTCTCATGAATGAGATAGAGCATCTGTTTGATACACCACCCAATTTCTTCAAGTTCACAGAAGCAGATGAGACTCTAGGGGCAATTTTGGCACATCAACTGCCCACACAGGATGTCTGGAGGCATTTGACCCAGACAATTTTGACAGGCCAGAACCAATAGCGCAGAAGGAAGAAGCAGGTACATACAGTGACAATTTTGGGAATTAATACCCACATGAAAAGGCAGAGGCTGAGCCAACTCAGCCAGACCAGTCACTCGCCACCAGCAGCAGTCAAAGTCACAGCTGACAGGTCCGAGACATAGTGTACCAGCCTACAGTCGGGTTTTCTATGCATTAACTCCAAATATTCAGACCGACTTAGCTATTCTTATAAAGCTAAATATCTTCTGACAGAGCATTAAGATGCCTGTGCTGTGTATTAAATGTGTAATAAATTTTCGACATAATATCTTAGATAGTTGGTGAGAATGTAAAGACTGAGATAACGCAGAACTCAGATATTTCTGTAGACCACCGCTAGTATATATAGACCCTTCACAGATGCTGAAGAGGTTGCTGGAATTTTCTCTTGGATAACTTCCATCTGCTGTAATATTTTCAGAGAATTAATACAAAGGAGGAATGGAACTTCCAGAAGTTTGGTGTGTTTGATATCTTGTGGTGAAGGATGCATGTTACAGGATTCCATGGGTGTTGCATAAAACTATAAGTATTCTCAAATCTCTTTGTCGTGTCTGTTTTGAGTCTTTTGTTCTCTTTACTGTTCTTATGTTTACACTTGATAGCAAGGTGAAAGGATAGTACCAGGATTTAACCATGTTTACCCTGGACTCAAACTGAGCTATTATAAATGTTTTCCTCATACAGTAACAGAATTGTAATTCTTAATTGCTGCAATTCAAAACTGTGTTTTTATTGTAACAGTCATTCTCAGGGATTCAACTTTGCCCCTAAGACCTCTGTTTTCTCTTCTTAAAGCTATCTGTTGGGAACATATAGATAAATAGTGAAAATTCTTAAATGCTTTCACTGTTCGTGCTACCTGTTTCCAGTCTTTTAATCAAAAATCTGTTCTATTAAACACCCAAATGGCCCTGTAAGTCCCATCTTTCATCTCAAAATTTCAAACACATACAGCTACAGACTCCATTGCCCAATGGTACTCAACTTCTCAGAAAACTACTTCACTAGAACCTAAAAGGAATTTCACCAACCAAACATAAACAAAACACAGTGCATAATAGCTAGCCTAAAACCCTACAACAAACAGTTACAAATCATAAAGAGAGAGCCCTCTCTGATCACTGTTAGGCTAGAAGCAGTGATCCAAAGATTGGTTAGTGGTTACCCCGGCCGTATTCCCTTGGGAGTCATAGGGAACAACCTGGGTGTTAACATAATTGGCGACTCCACTGGGGACTTAAGACTATTCAATCACGATCTATTTTCCAAAGCTTTCATCAAGCCTGAAACTAGCCGAGACATCTTAGGACTGTTTCTCAGTCTCAAGGAAGAGCTAACTAGGGAAACTTATCCTAGCCTTGAAACATATATAGTCATTCCAGAGTTCTTATTTTGCCCTTGTAAATACAAAAGTTCTATATAAAATTCTGAAAGAACACTTAGAAGCTGGCTCCTAAAAGAAACCCAAGGCACACTAGGGCACACCCTGACCCTGACCAACCCATCATTGTTGATAACCCAAATATCATCCCAAAGAACATAAGGAAACAGCACAAGCAGGATAAACCTGCTGATTCAGATATAAGGTCAGACCAACCCATCCTCATTCCCACTCCTTGCAAAGTCCTTTTTCGTTCCACACCCAATTCCCCTAGTTCATCTTCAACCCCTCAAAGTCCTACCTTTCCATCTTCACCATCTGCACATACTCACTCAACCAGTTCTCCACTTGTTACCCATCCTATTAACCCCAGTACACCTGTAATCCCAGTTGTCCCATTTGTTCCTATCAACCCTATTAATCCTATAAACATGGCTAACAGATATGCACCATTGCAGATTCCAGCCAATGCTCCAGCCCTACCCCAAGATTATCAAACCAGACTCTCATTTTTTGATTCCCATGGCCCTTTGACAGCCATCCAGCATGCTAAAAAGATGCAAGACCACTTTGAGACCTATGAAATTGATGATGATAGTGTCAGGATGAGAATTTTTGTCCAAAGCCTAACTGGGGATGTCAGAACTTGGTTTAGATCCTTGAATGCAAATTCCATTGCAACCTCTGAAGTTCTATACCAGGAATTTACCAACAGATGGGAGAAAAAGAGAGATCCACACCATATACTGGTGAATATAACACTATTAAAAGAGGTCCCCAAGAAACGGTGTTGGAGTATTGTGCTAGGTTTAACAACATATACAATGCTATTCCCCAGAACTTAAGGCCCCCTCCTGATTTGGCCCTTTATAACTTCCCTGATGGTTTTGACTCTGATATGGCCTATCAGTTGAGAGAAAGAGACCCTCCAACCCTTGCAGAAGCCCAAAGACTGCAGTCACTGTAGAGGCCAACCTAATTGCCAAAAGAAACAGGGCAAAGCTGGAAAAGAAGGTTGGTTTCAAAGAAGAGCCCTCGGGCTTTGATCAGAAGTTGGATGCAATACTAAACAGCATGAAAAGACTAGGTGAGAGAGTGGAATCAGTAGAAAGAAAGTCATCCTGGGAAGCGCCACAAAACAATACTCCTAGAAACCCAAATTTTAGGAGAACACAAACCCCAATACAGGAAAAACAGGTGCTGACCAAGATATCAGACCACCTTTTCAAGAAAATTATGCAGAAACTTCCTCGGCTAATCAGCTCAATGAAGATCCTGAGATCAATTTAATAGGGCTGGATGGTAAAAGCCATGTTTTCCTAACACAAGAAGACCATGATGAGGATGAAGACAAAACATTCCAAACACAATCAGGAGAATCCTTTGACTTTAAGCAAGGATATGATACTGCTGTCTATGAAGTCCATAAGCAGTACAAACTAAGAAGTCGGACTGTAAATGCAAATCAGCCTGAAAAGGTAAAGGAGAAACAGCAATCTAAAGAAGCCTCAGTCACTGAACCTAATGACAAAACAAACTTGCCTGCAAAGGAAGTAGTGGTTGAGGAGGTCACTGAATTTCTGTCCACACCACAAGAGCCCACAGCAACCTCATCCTCTCACCCAAATCCGAACATCACCCCTCAAGACATGGACATGGGGGGCAGGTTCCAAAATCAAGATGAAATCCAACCAGAAGATTCATTGAACAAGGAAAGGACTGCTGTCCGTGACCCTAAAATTCAGGTGGATAAACCCTTTGACCTAGGAACAGAGATTGGCAAGTTAAAAATAGCAATTCCCCTTTTAGAGCTAGCCAAGCATGACATATATAAGCAACAGATCAAGAAATCCCTTCAGCTCACCAACAACAAAGATGATGTAAATGTGCTAGATGACACTCCAGAATTACTGTTTGGTCCAGAGGTAGATGGAAAAACAGTAGTCACAGGGGTCTTACCTTTTTATGTCAGTTTGCACGTTCATGATAAAATACTGCACAATGCAATGTTTGACTCAGGTGCATCTCATAACCTCATGCCTAAAGCAGTCATGGAAAGATTAAATTTGGATATAACAAGACCATACAAAGACCTGTTTTCTTTTGATTCTAGTCAAGTCAAATGCTTGGGCCTGATTAAGGATTTGTGTGTGTCCTTGGTTCAATTTCCCAACAAAACCATTTTAATGGATGTTGTTGTTGCCGATATCCCACCCAAATATGGAATGCTCTTATCAAGATCATGGGGAGCCAAGCTCCAAGGCTCCCTGCAATTAGACATGTCATATGCAACCATCTCTGTCTTTGGGCAACCCAAGAGACTTTATAGGGAAACACTCATGAAATACATGGTCAGCAGTGAAGAAAAGCCTCAAAATTTTCCAATATATGCTGTCCATTCAGACGTAGACTCTTACATCCTCTTTAATGACAGCATAGGCTTCTCGGCAGTCACATTAGCACGGAGACATTTAAACCAGAGCAAAACATCCATCAAACAAGTGGCACCTGCAAAAATTTAATCAGCCCAACAATACCCATTCACCCTCCTTTAGTTGTCAAAAATTGTCAAACAACTGATGAAATTATCCTAGGAGACAAATGGGAGAAGAAACCCAACTCATGCTCACACTGCCATCCCATGAACAGAACCTCAAGTCTCCTGAACAGCAAGATAGTCTGTGGATCCTAGAGTTTGATGGCTCAGTTAACAAGTTAGGGGCAGGAGCTGGAGTATGGATACATAACAAAGAGAAAGCCTGTGCACAAGGCAGAGCATATAGACTGAACTTTAAATGCACTAACAACATGGCAGAATATGAAGCTCTGCTACTAGGTCTCAAGATTGCTAAATCATTACAAGCACATAGCCTCTCAATCATGGGGGACTCTGATCTAGTAATTCAACAAGTAAAAGGGGATTTTGTCACCAATGACAAAAGATTAAGGTCCTACAGGTCTGCTGTAATTGAAATACTAGAAACTTTCTCCGAGTTTGTTCTCACAAAGATTCCAAGGGGCCACAATCTCCATGCTCACAGCTTGGCAACATTTGCCAGCACCTTCAAATTCCCACTACAACCCAACAATTGTTTCACAGCAGAAGTCAAATATAGGCCTTCTATTCCAAACAATGTCAAAGAATGGCAAGTATTTGAGAATGATAGGCAAATAAACAACTTTTTAACTTTGCAACAAGAGTTTACAGGATTAAATATTGACCTTGAGACAGCAAGTCAATCTCAAATTGTTGATGGAGCAAGTCAATCACAATTACAGTTTCAGCAATCTGCTCACCCAATGTCACCTAGGACAGCAAAACAACTACTCAGTCCAACCATTTTCAACAAAGAAAACATTCAGCAAATTCACCAAATTGATTGTGAAGAGCTGGGCAGTGCTGAAGATGAAATCATACAACTCAAAGACAATCTTCTTCCAGCAGGCCTTACCCCACTAGAGGACATTTTTGACTCAAATGATGTCCCCAGGAAACCAAAGATGCAGCCATTAGATGCAACAATTGAAGAATGTAATATTGGCACTATGGAAAAGCCTAAGATAGTCAAGCTGTCCGCCTCTTTGCCCCCCGATCAAAAGCCCAAATATGTTGATCTCTTTAAAGAATTCCAAGATGTCTTTGCCTGGGGATATGAAGACTTGAAGTCTTATGATACCTCTGTTATACAGCACACCATTCCCCTCAAGCCTAATCAAAAACCATTCAAACAAAATTGAGGAGAATCAATCCTGTACTTCTTCCTTCCATTGAAAAGGAATTACAAAAAATGTTCAAAGCTGGGATCATAGCACCAATCAGGTTTTCTGAGTGGATTTCAAATTTGGTCCCTACAAGAAAGAAAACTGGTGAGATAAGACTCTGTGTAGACTTAAGGAATTTGAACCTAGTGTCACTCAAAGACAACTATCCCTTACCCAAAATGGACCACATCCTTCAAAGAGTAGTGGGAGCCTCAAGAATATCATTGTTGGATGGTTTCTCAGGTTTCAATCAAATCCTGGTACACCCTGACGATCAAGACAAAACTGCATTTACTACCCCATGGGGTACTTTCAAGTATGTGAAAATGCCCTTTGGATTGAAAAATGCAGGGGCAACATTTCAAAGAGCAATGGACATTGCTTTTGCAAAAGAAATTCATGATTTCTTGGTCATTTACTTAGATGATCTTACACCCTTCTCAAAATCTGACCAAGAACATTTGAAACATTTAAGACAGATTTTCATAACATGCAGAAAATATGGCATTTCCTTAAACCCCAAGAAGTCTTTATTTGGTTTGGAAGAAGGGAAACTTTTAGGACACATCATTTCAAAAGATGGCATAAGAATTGATCCAGATAGGATACAAGCGATCCTACAAATGCCTCACCCTAGGAATGTCAAAGAGTTGCAAGGATTCTTAGGAAAACTCAATTTTTAAGAAGGTTCATCCCAAATTTAGCAGAATTGATCAGACTGCTAAACAATATGCTAAAGAAAGATTCAAAGGTTAAGTGGACTGTGGAAGCAAAGCAAGCCTTTGAAAGCATAAAACTGGCTTTAACCCAAACCCCGGTATTAACTAATCCTCAGTTTGACAAAGACTTTATTATTTTTTCTTTTGCTTCCCAGCATACTATTGCTGCTGTTTTATTGCAGAAAAATGATCAAGGGAATGAAAAGCCCATTGCCTTCTTCAGCAGAGCTCTTAGAGATGCTCCTTTGAAATACCAAATAATGGAAAAACAAGCCTATGCATTAATCAAAGCTATCAAAGATTTTAGGATCTATATCCTTTACTCTCATGTTGTGGCTTATGTACCGAGTCCTATTGTCAAAGACATTCTCACCCAAGAAAATTTAGAGGGTAGAAGAGGAAAATGGATTGCAAACATACTTGAATTTGACATTGAAATAAAGCCTACAAAGTTAATAAAAGGGCAAGGTTTGGCTAAGTTAATGACAGAATCAAATTTCCAAGCCTTAGATATCAACCAACTGGACAGTGAAACAGAGCTGGCGACTCCAAAGATCAACGTAGCCTTTGAACAATCTCCATGGTACTCTGATATCTGTTATGTGTTACAAAACCTGTGTGCTCCCCCAGGACTGTCCAGAACTAAGTCTAGGTTCCTAAAAATGAAAACATCCAAATTTTGTGTGTTAGATGAGAATCTACTCTGGAAAAACCATGAAGGTATTTTGCTGCACTGTCTTCTTGAGAATGAAACTGATAAAATTATGCAAGAATTCCATGCTGGAGACTGTGGTGGACATCTGTACTGGAAATCCACTGTGGACAAGATATTAAGGGCTGGTTATTACTGGCCCACTATGTTCTCAGATATGAAGAAATTCACAACATCATGCCACAAGTGCCAACTGTTTGAAGGCAAAAGACAGCTGCTGCCACTTCCTTTGAGGCCCATTTCAACAGAAAGACCTTTTCAACA
Organism: Pinus tabuliformis; assembly: GCA_031772625.1. NCBI lineage: Eukaryota > Viridiplantae > Streptophyta > Pinopsida > Pinales > Pinaceae > Pinus > Pinus tabuliformis. The sequence continues at coordinate 88,647,291 of CM062815.1, forward strand.
ATGGGGCTTGGATTTCATTGGAGAAATTCACCCCTCATCTTCAGGACAACACAGATGGATTTTGACTGCAACAGACTACTTCACCAAGTGGATTGAAGCTGCCCCATGCAGACAAGCAAATGATTTAGTAATCATTCAATTTTGGAAAACAATATACTGGCTAGATTTGGCTGCCCAGAAAAGATAATAACAGACAATGCTGCTGCCTTCAAATCCAAGAAAATGATAAATTTCTGTCATAAATTTCACATTACTTTGGGCCATTCTACAGCTTACTATCCTCAGGGAAATGGTCTTGCTGAATCATCAAACAAAAGTTTGATAAACATCATAAAGAAAGTGCTAGAAGAGAACAAAAAGAACTGGCACAAGAAGCTAGTAAATGCTTTATGGGCAGACAGATTAACCACCAAAAGATCAATTGGGACCAGCCCATATCAGTTAGTTTATGGATTAGAGGCCAGATTTCCTTCATCACTAGGGGTGCCAGTTATGAAACTTCTACAAGAAAGTCAAGCAGAGCCAAATGACATGCAAAGAAGGATCAACCAGATAATCTGTTTACAGCAAACCAGAGAACAAGTTTTCAGCAGAGTGCAAATACTACAGGAAAAACTTAAAAAGGCCTTTGACAGAAGAACCAAAGCAGAAGATTTCAATATGGGAGACAAAGTTCTAAAGTGGGATGCAAGAAGAGAAGACAAAGGGAAACATGGGAAGTTTGATTCTTTGGAAAGGACCATTTGCTGTCCAAGCAGTGCAAGGTAATAACACTTATTTCCTTAAAAGCTTGACTGTGACTGAACTAGATGAAGGTCCTGTCAATGGCAGGATGCTGAAGCACTATTATGATGGTTCAATATGATAAGGATCCAAAGGTTCATTGTATATATGCAATTGTACATATTCTTTTTTTTTATATTGTATAAAGAGGTTTTCCCAAGTACTGCAACTAGCAGCAACAGGCAGATAATATCAGAGGTTCCCCAAGAAAGAAGCACACTATTTTGACAGGTTACATGTATCAGAGCTCAAAGATTAAGATGGACAATCGAGCAACAAGGCAATCTGACCTGCTGTTCTTGGTCTTTCAAAAGAAAAACCATCCCCATATGGAGCCACTGTTGGATACCTATAGTAATAGGTTTCATATTTCATGATTGATTATCGAAAATCCAAATATGCTCTGCTTTGTTACTACAAAGATCCCATATTTCCGGGAAATCAGAGGTGTGTGAAATTACTTCAGATATTGAGGACCTTATTACATTTTTGTGGATGATTCAACAGTCTAATCTGGATCATGCCATGTTTCAATTTTGAGTTGTAGAATAGAGAAAGAAGTCTGTCCAAACAGCTTAATCTTGGCAGATAAGTAGTTCAGGTAGAGAAACAAAGGTTCCCAAAAGCCTAATCTGGGACCTTGGAAGAGATAAGGGTAGAAACAGATAGAGTAAAAAAAAAAGGAAAAAGCCAAAGAAAAGAAAAGGCAATTGAGGGTTGCAAGTCTAAGTGCCCCTCCAAGAAGAAACTAAAAAATGTTAGGTGAAATAGTTGGGTAGGCAGTTGTGGTTGCAGAAAGGACAGGTTCACCATTACATAGTTGTCAAAGATATTTTGCCAAGGCAATGGACATATCAGCAAAAAGGTGGTGAATTTCATGGATTCACAGCAGAAAGCATCACTAACTTCACTTTTTCCCCCTTACTCCATCATTAACATCCCCTTTCTCAAAGATTCCCCTCCTTCACTTCACTAACTCCTAATTCTACTATTTAACTCCCTATTCTACCCCTTGCCCTAATAATAATAACACTAAGGTGTATAAAGCCCTAAATGTTATATATTCCCTCCCCTAGGCATAATAGCCGAGAAATCTGCAAAGAGGGATCATAGTGGCATCTGGCCACCATGGTGAACCTATCTCCGATACTCTCCCTTTGCTGCAGATCATTTCCCCTCAAAAAATACCTTTGCATGGGTAAAAACCCCTCTTTAAACCCCTCTAGCCCACAAAACCCTCTGCAAACCTTACAAAAATCAAATCCCGCTTTCGGCACATTCCCAAAGGCAAGCGCGGGTGGGCAGAAAAAAAACATTTGAAAAACTATGCCAAAACCCATAAACGTTAAATTTTCCGCCGCCCTATCCGCCGTGCACCTTACACCTCCGCCAGCCGTCGGATCAAGCCCTCCAGATCCGACGGCCCATAACAATATCGGAACGCCGTCCACGTCCGCGCGTTAACTCCGAGAACATGACGTTGCGCCTCGTCATGCCTCTGCCACGCGTCGCCCGTTAGACCGTCTCGGAGCTCCCTCTGACACCCTGGGCGCCGTACTCTAACCGCCCCGAGAGACCGTGACGGTTAGAGCCTTAACCGTAACCTTCACGGCTTAACCTCCGCCCGTCCGCTATTGACCGTTCTGCCACGTCCAGCTCACCGCTGACTGGACTGCCACCTCACCCCCGTTGACCTGTCGTCTTCCGCCACGTCCTCCCCGATGACGTCAGCTGACGTCACATCACCGTGACCCACCAATGACGTCATGCTGACGTCATCATAAAAAAGCGCCAAATGGGTAAAAAACTCATATTAACCAAATTTACGCGTTTTTTACCATTTCACTGTTATTTCGTCTGTACACTCTGCTCAGCCATTTCTGCCTGGATTTCCGCCAACCGTACAATTAGCCCAAGCGACCACGTCAGCAGCTGCAGTACACCTTGCCACGACCTCTGCACGTCGAATTACAGGTATTTACCCTGCCCTGCCCCATCCATGCCCTGCATTCTGCTCTAATCTGCTCACAAGCATAATAGGACCGTAAAAACAGACTTTTTCACCGCTAGAACCGGGTTATATCTCCACCATTGTCTCTGTGAAGTCCAAAAATTCCCTGCAGAGTTGTAACAAACTGCAATTCATCTAAAAACCCCTCAGCTCTGCGTTTCCCCGGCAAATTCACTGCTAAATACCTCCGAACTACTACCAGAAGCTCACTTAGGCCCCAAAGAGGCTCTGTTACCAATTACCAGCAGTATTTCAATTTCTAGCTGGTAAATTCCCCTCTGACAATTCAAAAAATCAAGTTATTTTTCCCACTGAGGGCAGTCTGCAGTCTGTTTTTGCCAGTCACTTGTCAAATTGCAATATTTGCCCATTCAGAAGCTATGGAGACCCCTATTGCATTAAATATCAAGCCTATCAATGCTCCTCACCGAGAACTAGCATGGCAAGCCCTGGGAGACATGGATTACCAGATGTTGGACTGGTTTCCTATGGGAACTAAGTATAATATCCAAATGTTAAATGAACTGAGAGCCCAGCACATGAGTGGAGCAGATATCCTGGGAATTTGGGAATCAAATTTGCCCATATACAACCTTCCCCAAGTTAATCCCATGCCAGAGCTTATCTACAGTTGCCAAGAGTGCTATGACCCCAGCCAAAGGGCAGTCATTAGCCCCACAGGCCTAGTCCTGTTTCAGATCACTCCAGAGAGTATAAATCAGATGCTGCATTTCCATACAGCCAAGAAGTTGACCCCTCTTTCCATGCAAGATTTGATAAAGAGAGGAAATAACCTGTCTAATGACCAGATTGTGAAGATTAACCAGCTATTTGTCACACCTAGCTCTGAAGCAGTCAGAACCCCTCCCATTGGTACCAATACCTGAATGAGTTGGGCAGGATGATGGTGGACTTGATTGGATATGTCCTGGGATTCAGAGGACTAGAAGATGTAGATGACTGCATATTGGCAATGCTGTCCATATTTGCCCCAGGTAAGCCTCCAGCTATCCACTATGATTATGCAACTTATATAGCTGAGAAGATTCATGACCAGTTCATGAACTTGAAGAGGGAGAGGCTGTTCAGATACACCTCCTACATATACCATCTGTTCTTGTTCAACCAGCCAGCTACCTTCTCTGTCCCTTTGAGGCCACTCAACGCCCAAGGAACCCCAAGATCAGTTGTTTTTTGGACCCCTGTGTTCCATCGTACCTCACTATCACCTTATACATACTGTGAGTTTATTGATTTATTTGTTCATCCAGCCCTAGCAGTGCTGCAAGGTGCCCCTTCTCCTAGACTGACCGATGACATGAAAAGAATTCTTCATTTGAACAAGCTTTACAACATCGGCAACTGGTACTTCTACCAGAATCACACAGTCATTAGGGTGTATGGATGTGAATTAAATCCATTTAGGCTGCCAAGGTACGTTCCATGAGACTGTTTGCCTTAGATATTTCAGGCAATTTGGGAACTCAGATTACCTACACTTTCAGAGTAAAAACAAGAAATCACGTTGAAGTGAGAAATCAGCTAGGTCCCTTCTTATACAACAGGAAGGAAGAAGGCTGGAAAGAGGCAGACAGGATCCTGGAAGGACTCAGTTGAAAACTAGTTTTGAGTGGATTCCATATGACCTAACCACTCTATTTCCCTCAGGAGGATCAGGTATAAGTTAGGCAACTATGCTCATGCCAGATTACCTGAAATTGAAAAATATGCAATGCACCAGATTGGGAAGAGGGCACATTAGTAGAGCAAATGACTAATGAAGAAATACTTGAGCAAGAGGCTAGAAATGTCCAAAAACAAGCTGACTTGGAAACTTGTGGACAGGTGCCTATTTCCTACAGGAGGCAAATTGGGGCAGCCACCACAACACCAGCAAACAACAGCGAGCTGCCGAGCAGACAACCCAAGCAGCAAGCAAGGACAAAGGCAAACAGGTGGAACAACCACCTATATTAACAGAAGAACAGGTTGACACCTTACTACAGCAGCAAGAAGAAATGGAAGAACGGGAGTTGGGGCAGCAACAAGATAAACACAAACTAGTGGGCAGCAGCCATTACAGCAAAATAAAGAGACAGATTTGCCCGGTTCTACAGAACAGCAGCCCCCAACAGAGTTGCCTCAAGAACAGACATCAATGTGGACAGCTCAGTCCTCCAAACACCTCAGAAGGAGGACTTAACCAGAAAGAGAGAAAGAGAGACTCCCCAGACTTCATCCTTTATCAGAGGAGAGAAGAGACAAAGATTGAATGACTCCCAAGAGGAGGACATAGCAGTAAGGCAGGCCATGGGCATGGGCCCACCAGTGGAGAACTCTCGGCCAGCTCATCTCAAAGAGGACCAGATATGACAATGGGAGGAGAGGTCAGCTCTTCTGGTCAGCATAGAGAGGGGCACTCAAGTATAAAGCAGCAGTTCATAGAAATCAAGAGAAGGAGTGATCCCATAAAAGTGCAACTCTATGATCACTTGTTAAAACTAGCTCCCAGCAACCAGCAGAGACTAATGTTGCTTTTGATGTGAGTGAGGGAAAAATGATAATGAGCCATTTCATGCCCACAACTCTACATCCTCAGTCCACCTCAGACTATTTGAGAACAAATATGGAGGTTCTGGCTAAAGATATTCACCCATGGATAAGATAGAGTTACACAAACAAAGGGTGAAATGGTGTATCCCTGGCAGATGAGACACTGAAAATTACAAGTTAAAGAGCAGCCTAGACAATACATCATCCCAGCTAGAATTGGAACGAGCATCCTCACAGGCCAAGGACAACAGGATCAAATCCTTGGAGGAGGTAATCATAGAGATAGGACATGATCCCAAGGATGTCAAAGGCATCCAAGAACTGCTGAAATAAGGGATGCAGACATGGCAGCCCTAAGAAAGAAAATCAAACTCCCGGCCACCATCCATCCACAAACAGATGAAGTTGCCAGCAACGGCAAGAAAAAGATACCACAGACCTGCTGGTATCCTTATACAAAGAGCTGGTTAGGACTCAAGACCAGCTAGGACAAACTGAAGCTGCAAAGGCAGCACTACAAGAAGCCATGAAACAGAAGGGGAAGGTCAATCCTCCCAGCCTCCTCCATTAATAATAAATCTTGAGGAAAACACCTCCGATCATCACTCCTCCTCCTCAGCAAACAGGAGCTACAGCACCATCCACAGCCCCACAAACAACATCAGAGCAAGCTGCTAGCTTAGACATGCAGAAGCTACAAGCAGAGATCCGAGCTATGGAAGCTCAAATGAAAGAGCTGGATGGGCTCAAACAGAACTTGGCTAATGTTAATGAGAAATTTGATAAAAGCAAACAAAATGAGGCAGCCAAGGAGAGAGAGGTGAAAACCCTTAAGAGAAGGATTGCTGAGCTGGAAAAAGAGCTTGCACTGGAAAGGGTGACAGCTGATATGAAAGCAGTGTTGTGGAGCAACATTGGGAGATCCATTGCCAAACAGTGGCAATACATTGAAACCATGGGGATGAACAATGGTGCTCATCACCAAAGCAAACAAGGAAATACAGAGAGCAAGGGCAAGCCTTGGGCACATGCCAGAAGCAGCTACCAGGATGATCAATATCCTGAATTATAAAACCAGCACTCAATTGGCTAGCATGGGAATCAACAACAGGACAGAAACAATTGCCATAGCCAAGAGAGTTGTTACATTGAGAAACTTGATTGGAACCTTGGAGAGAAGGACACAGGACATGCAAACAGAAATTAACAGGTTCCTGGAGAAGTTTGTAACACTGCAGAACAGAGGCCTCCCAACATTTTGAGCAGCGTGGGAAGACTGCTCACCCTGGACAACTATAACAAGAGAATTGATGCCCATGCAGTAGCAGAGATTGCAAAACCTCCCAGCACTTCAAAGGAGCCAGGCCAGCTACAGGGCAAATGATGTATGACAGAGTGGAGAACCTGTTTTTTCTCATGAATGAGATAGAGCATCTGTTTGATACACCACCCAATTTCTTCAAGTTCACAGAAGCAGATGAGACTCTAGGGGCAATTTTGGCACATCAACTGCCCACACAGGATGTCTGGAGGCATTTGACCCAGACAATTTTGACAGGCCAGAACCAATAGCGCAGAAGGAAGAAGCAGGTACATACAGTGACAATTTTGGGAATTAATACCCACATGAAAAGGCAGAGGCTGAGCCAACTCAGCCAGACCAGTCACTCGCCACCAGCAGCAGTCAAAGTCACAGCTGACAGGTCCGAGACATAGTGTACCAGCCTACAGTCGGGTTTTCTATGCATTAACTCAAATATTCAGACCGACTTAGCTATTCTTATAAAGCTAAATATCTTCTGACAGAGCATTAAGATGCCTGTGCTGTGTATTAAATGTGTAATAAATTTTCGACATAATATCTTAGATAGTTGGTGAGATGTAAAGACTGAGATAACGCAGAACTCAGATATTTCTGTAGACCACCGCTAGTATATATAGACCCTTCACAGATGCTGAAGAGGTTGCTGGAATTTTCTCTTGGATAACTTCCATCTGCTGTAATATTTTCAGAGAATTAATACAAAGGAGGAATGGAACTTCCAGAAGTTTGGTGTGTTTGATATCTTGTGGTGAAGGATGCATGTTACAGGATTCCATGGGTGTTGCATAAAACTATAAGTATTCTCAAATCTCTTTGTCGTGTCTGTTTTGAGTCTTTTGTTCTCTTTACTGTTCTTATGTTTACACTTGATAGCAAGGTGAAAGGATAGTACCAGGATTTAACCATGTTTACCCTGGACTCAAACTGAGCTATTATAAATGTTTTCCTCTTATACAGTAACAGAATTGTAATTCTTAAATGCTGCAATTCAAGACTGTGTTTTTATTGTAACAGTCATTCTCAGGGATTCAACTTTGCCCCTAAGACCTCTGTTTTCTCTTCTTAAAGCTATCTGTTGGGAACATATAGATTAATAGTGAAAATTCTTAAATGCTTCACTATTCGTGCTACCTGTTTCAGTCTTTTAATCAAAAAATCTGTTCTATTAAAGCACCAAATGGCCCTGTAAGTCCCTCTTTCATCTCAAAATTTTACACATACAGCTACAGACTCATTGCCCAATGGTACTCAACTCTCAGAAAATACTTCACTAGAACCTAAAAGGAATTTCACCAACCAAACATAAACAAAACACAGTGCATAACAGCTAGCCTAAAACCCTATAACAAACAGTTACAAATCATAAAGAGAGAGCCCTCTCTGATCACTGTTAGGCTAGAAGCAGTGATCCAAAGATTGGTTAGTGGTTACCCGGCCGTATTCCCTTGGGAGTCATGGGAACAACCTGGGTGTTAACAGGGTCCTCCTTCAAGCTGGTCAAGATCTCAAATGACTGTTTGAACAATTGTGTGCAGTCTGCTACTGCACTGTCCACCACCGCTAGTACTTTTGTGACAGCGATCGCTCGCTGTTCCTTCACTTCTAGTGGATTTGAAGGTTGGGACCTCAACTATAACTCTGTAGTTTGTAGGTTCAACTCCAACTATATCGACGCCATCTTAGTATGAGTGTCATGCACCCCTGTGGCCAGCTTGTAGATGTGTACATCGAATGGCTCCTCCTCTAGAATGGCCAACTCTGGGACCATTCTTGATCCGGATTTAAACAGGAACGCAACAAATTACAGAGATAACCATATACACAAAGATGCAGTGGAAATAATACTTCATTTCATTAATGGAAAATACTGAAATATGCTTACAACCAGAAATGGAAATAAACCAGCTAGGGCGATGGTAGCTTATCTCTGAGAAGAGATGTGATGGCTACATGCCTCTGAACTGTGTTACAATGAGGCTTGAAGGCCTATTTATTGTTGAGAAACAATGGAAAACCCTTAACATTCAAAAACCTAACCCTAGGAGATGAAACGCCAAACTGTGGGCCCCGTTTGGGGTAAATTGGTACATCAACTTCCCGGGGTCGTAACTTTGGCATATGATCTCCGTTTGATGCATACAATAGCTCGTTAGAAAGATCTATCCGAGTACTATCATTGATGGAACAGGCAACATCGGTCCACACCATGGACCCATGTTGCCCCCGGATTCCCAAAAAAACGTCGTTTAGGGCCTCAAAACGGCTCCGGAAGTTCAGGACCCGAAAAACTGCTAAAAATAGTAAGTTGTGCTACAATTAAGGAAACTGAAAATGCTGAGAAAGACAATGGTGGGGGTCCAGGTGGACTTGGCAGGTGGCCACCAATATCCACCTGGATCATTCCTCCCCCCTTAGGAAGCAATGGTCCCCATTGCGTTGAGCTCCTCCATGAGATGAGGAAACTTTTGCTGAACTTGTTCCCTGGTGAGCCACTTGCCCTGCTGAAGGAGTTGGCCTGCTTTGACAACTCGATACAGTTGGATATTCTGTTGGCGAGTGTTCTTGATCTGTGTGTCCATGATCCGATCAGTTGCAGCTTGTTCCATGCAATCTGGATTTAATTCTGTGGGTTTGAGCTGTTCTGCAATGTCGGATGTGTCTAGCAATGGTGGAAAGTATGGCCGAAGGCGGTCCACATTGAACACTGGGTGCAGGCCAAGGAATGGGGGAATGCTGAGCTCAAATGCATTGTCTCCCATAGCCTTAGTAATGGTGTAAGGACCATATCGGAGTGGTCTCAATTTCCGATAGGCTCCAGTAAGGCGTTCCTTTTGCAAATGCAACCAGACTTTGTCGCCCACCTGAAACTTGTGTGGCACCCGATGTTGATCATGTCGCTGCTTGTACTTGGCATTTGATTTCTCAAGAATGTCATGGACCTGCTGGCGAATATGTTGGATGCGCTCAATGAAGCTGGTGGCCTTATCTGTTTCGGACTGGACATGAGCTGAATTCATGTGAGTAGCTGCAAGTGGCATGGCCACATCAATGGGGCATAGTGGCTGGAATCCCAAACCCACCTGAAAAGGGCTATGGCCAGTGGAGCTGTGAAGAGCTCGGTTGTAGCTGTGCTGAACATAGGGGAGGCTCTCGTCCCATGTGCGTGGATGCTTTGAGTTATACATGCGCAGAATGTGCACAATCATCCTATTGACAACCTCTGTCTGGCCATCAGTTTGAGGATGGAAGGCTGTGGACTTCGTGAGTTTGGTGTCCAGCATTGACCAGAGACTGGACCAAAATGTGCTGAGAAACCGACTGTCCCGATCTGAGATGATAGACTGTGGGATCCCAAAGTGCACCCACACTCGTTCAAAGAAGAGTTTAGCAGTGGCTTCTGCTGTGATATTCTTCTTGCAGGCCACCATAATGGCCATCTTCGAGAACCTGTCGACGACCACAAAAACACAGTCATTTCCATGCTTAGTGGAAGGAAGGCCTGACATGTAATCCATGGAGATGGATTCCAAGGTCGACTAGGGGTAGGCAACGGGGTATAGAGGCCGTGCTTCTTAATGGTCGGTTTGGCAATGGCACAGGCAGTACATGATCTGATGTACTTCCCAACATCCTGTCGAAGATTCGGCCAATAGAAATAATTTTGCAGTACTGCCACTGTTTTCTCGACCCCGAAATGCCCAGCAGCCGACTGTAGTGTGCTTCCCAAATCATCTTGGCACGCTCGCTTGAAGGAACACAAAGGTGACCGAGGTGGCATAATAGGGCATCCTGGAGGTGAAAATCTGCAACATGCCGACCCTCCAAGAGTGTCTGGTATGTGTGGCCGAATTTTGGGTCGCTTTTGTAGAGAAGTGGCCAATCAGAAGTCTCGTGCCCACAAGAGTTGAGCACGGTGGTTAACGCCATGATCGGTGGTCGACTGAGGCAATCTGCAACATTATTGGTGCTGCCCTTCTTATACTTGATATTCAAGTGGAACTGTTGCAGGTATGTAGACCACTTCTGATGGCGATCATTCTGCAATTTCCCTTGGGTCTGTATGAACTGCAGGGTCGGTGGTCTGTGTGGATGACCGTTTCCTTCCCCAAAATGTAATGCTTCCATTGTCGGCAGGCCTGTACAATGGAATACATCTCTTTATCATAAGTGGGGTACTTTCGGACTGTGTCTGAAAGTGTTTCACTGTGATATGCCACTGGATGTCCATGTTGAGTAAGGACTGCCCCAATAGCATAGTCAGAGGCATTTGTCTCGACCTCAAATGGTTGTTGTAAATCTGGTAACGCGAGCACTGGTGCCGTGCAGAGGCGATCCTTCAACTCCATGAATTCCTTCTGTTGAGATTCAGATGAAAAGAATTTTGCTTTCGCCCCTCCCTTGGTGACTTGACTCAAGGGCCAAGAAATATGAGAAAACCCCAACACAAACCTGCGGTAGAATTTGGCAAGACCTAGAAAGCTGCGGAGCTCTGTTAGAGTGGTTGGAGATGGCCAATCCCGAATGACTTGGATCTTGGCTGGATCGACATGCACCCCCTGTTCATCAATGATGTATCCCAGATACTGAACCTGGGTCATGCCAAAAGTGCATTTCTCCAAATTGGCACATAGCTTGTGTTGCCGCAGTGTTTGGAGAACCTGTCGGATGTGGTGGTGAATGGCCGTAAGATGTCATCCATTAGCCTCATAAAGGTTGCAGGAGCATTCGTCAATCCGAAAGGCATGACCAACCATTCGAAGAGGCCCTGCTTGGATTTGAAGGCAGTCTTCCACACATCAGAGGGTTCGATTGGTACCTCGTGATATCCTGACTTCAGATCGATCTTGCTGAAATATTTCACCCCCTTTAGTTGGTCTAGGAGGTCATCAATCCGCGGGATCGGGTACCTATTATGGACAGTGATCTTGTTCAGCGTCCGATAGTCAATACAGAGTCTCCACGTCCCATCCTTCTTCTGTACCAACACGATCGGGCTCCCACAGGGTGATGAACTCGGACGGATGTGACCTTTCTACAGGAGCTCCTGAATCTGCCTCTTGATTTCATTTTTCTCCAGAACAGAGCGCCGATAAATTGGTCCACTGGGTAGCGGCGCCCCTGGGGTCAGATCGATGGAGTGCTTGACTTGACAGTGTAGAGGAACCCCTGCCGGGGAGGTGAAGATGTCCTCGTACTCCTCCACAATCTTGTCCATCTGTAGTTGTCATGCAGAGGGACCCCGTCCGGAGGCCGCGACCACTGTCTTCTTCTTTCCTTGAGGGCGTATCATCAGGAAAACAAATTTCCTGGTTTTTGAAATGATCTTACTGCATTGTTTTGCAGTAATCAAAGAGATGGCGGCAGGTGGTGCTACCTCTGGTATCCTGAACAACTTATTTCCCAATGTAATAATAACAGCACGGGGCCTTGATTCATACACAGCATGTCGCTTCCACAAGTATGGTTGTCCTAGTAATACATCACAAACTTCAAGGGGAGCAATGTCACACAATACCTCATCCATGAAGGGCTTGATGTTGTATGGAAGGCGACACTGCTGGCTCACGCGAAGATCTCATCCTTGGTGAAACCACCCAATGGTGTATGGTTGTGGATGTGCTGTGGTCGGTAAGCCCAACCGCTTCACGACCTCTGCCGAAATGAGGTTCTTTTGACTCCCGCTATCAACAATGAACTGTATCGGGGAGCCCTTTACCCACATCTGGGAGTGGAAGAGACGCTCCTCCTCCTCTGGATCTTCGGGTTCATTTTTCTGGATCTTTGCAGTGGAAACAGTGGCGCTGGGATCCGCATCAATGATCTGCTTCCCTTTTTCATACCCCTTATCGGGTTCTGACTCAGAGTCGGAACATGCATCTGATTCTGAAACCTTTAGCTCAGCCACCAGTGACTGCTTGGCCCGACACTCACTTGTGTTGTGAGTGGAGCTCTTATGGAACTCACACCATTTTCCAGTGTCCTTTCTCGGCTTCGCGGCGCTGTTCTTTGCTTGCAGCTTCGGCTGGTTGTCTTGGGCTGTCCCGCCTTGGCTTTGTCCTTTGTTTTGTGGTTTAGGGGGACCTTTCCCATGCTTTGGATTCGCAAATCCAAAGTCTCGCTTCTTTTGTTTAAACTTCTGCTCGACCTTGACGGCATTTCAGTATGCTGCGCCGAGCGAGGGGATGTTTAGGAATTGTATTTCTTCCTGGATGTACTTGTGCAGGTAGCCATGGTATTTGAGTATCAAATGTTGCTCTGAATCCTTGATACCCAACTTTGTGCGAAGGGTATGGAAAAGATTGGTGAACTCCGGCACGTCTTGGTCCCTTCCCTGCCACAGCGTGGTCCACTTTATGTATTCATCCTCATAGCTTCCAACAGGGTAGTACTGCTCCTTGATGGCATCCCGGAACGAATCCCAGGTGGGTGCGGCTGAAAATAGTGAGCCAGTACTTTCATCCTTCTGCTCGCAGTAGGTTTCCCACCAGTCCTTGATGTGGGGGGCTGCTTTGAGAAGAGCAAAAACAATATTTTACCGACTCGAAAATTCATGAACAGCAAAATAACCCTCTAGCAGATTTAACCATTTATCTACGGCATCAGAGTCTATCTGACCCTCGAATATGGGGATTTCAAAATTAACTTGTACCTTAAAGGGTGTGGCGTTTCCAGAGTAGCTGCTGGAAGCCGATGCGTCGCTTCTGGGTAGCCGCCGAAGGATTTGGGCAAAGCTGTCCATCATCGCGTTCCGTTGTCGCTCGAGGGCTTCTTCGAGCAAGATTTTGATGGGATCTCCTGCCCCCTCGTCTTTCTTCTCGTCCGCCATGGGAGGCCGTCGGGATTTGCGAGGCTGGTCTTGCAAAGGTTCAACCAGTTCAAGCCCTAACTCCTTATATCCCAACCTTGTTGGGGACATGCAAAGAAAAACAGAGAAAAAGCAGACCGCTCTGATACCACTGATCCGGATTTAAACAGGAACGCAACAAATTACAGAGATAACCATATACACAAAGATGCAGTGGAAATAATACTTCATTTCATTAATGGAAAATACTGAAATATGCTTACAACCAGAAATGGAAATAAACCAGCTAGGGAGATGGTAGCTTATCTCTGAGAAGAGATGTGATGGCTACATGCCTCTGAACTGTGTTACAATGAGGCTCGAAGGCCTATTTATTGTTGAGAAACAATGGAAAACCCTTAGCACTCCAAAACCTAACCCTAGGAGATGAAACGCCAAACTGTGGGCCCCGTTTGGGGTAAATTGGTACATCAAGTTCCCGGGGTCGTAACTTTGGCATATGATCTCCGTTTGACGCATACAATAGCTTGTTAGAAAGATCTATCCGAGTACTATCATTGATGGAACGGGCAACATCGATCCATTTCATGGACCCATGTTGCCCCCGGATTCCCAAAAAAACGTCGTTTAGGGCCTCAAAACGGCTCCGGAAGTTCAGGACCCGAAAAAATGCTAAAAATAGTAAGTTGTGCTACAATTAAGGAAACTGAAAATGTTGAGAAAGACAATGGTGGGGGTCTAGGTGGACTTGGCAGGTGGCCACCAATATCCACCTGGATCAATTCTGCATGCCTCCTTAACGACCTACAAAATGTGCCTTCTCTAATTGGTCACCTCAGCATCAGTAGCGATGACAACATTTCTCTTTAGGGCCATTTTCTCATTATTGATTCATTATTCAGTGATCACCTGGAGGGTGCGGTGCTCACGGGCCCTCAGTTCTGCAATTACTCCATCCCGCAAGAGGTGGAGTGCTTCACGCGAGAGCACTACCAAGTTCAACCCTAGTCCTTTTATGGCACTGAGAGTAGGTTTGTCAGTCTCATTCTCTATGGTCAGTGCTCCATCTGACAGCACTATTGCACTGGAGGCCTTCGCGCGCAACATATCACCAACCTCTAAAGTGCCGATAGCTAGGCTAGTATACACCATGCCAGCCTGCGATGCACTGGTCTGCAACTCCTGCAACCCTATCTAGATGGCCCCTAATATGATCTGCCGCTGTTGTTCAAACTCTTGCAGGGCCTTCATAGTGACATCCCTCAATATGTCACTGATATCATGCAAGTCACCCTTTATTAATGTGATGGGGTCCAGTGAGGACTTGGTCACCTTTGATTTCTTCCTAGGCCCTCCTTTCTCCAGCTCTCTTGGGCACTTGATGCGAGTGGACGTCTCCTGAGGATCTGCGCCATGATTTTCATCTGTTTCCTCCTCAATCTCAGGTGAAGATGACCTCGCGCCTTTGTCAGAGCCCCGCTCTGTCCCCCCTATCTGCTTCCATGTCTGTTTCACGACCTCGTGCTCCGCCTGAGCCTTATCAGTAGCTTCCTTCTTCCTCTTTTCATCCAACTGTGTCATCTTGAGCTTGGCCTCCTCCTTTTTCTTCTGTGAGGTGGACTTGCTTCCACCCACCGCCAAATTGGTTGCAGAGTGCCATTCTGTTGGCCATTGATCAAGCACTACATCAATGGCATCATCTGTTGCCAGATAGGGTAAGTCATACCATTTCTGCGTAGGGTCCTTTTACGCCCTAATGGATACTCGATGGAAGTCAGCTTTAAATTCAGCGTAGCCCTCTAGGTTAGCATACACTGTAGGCGACAATCACGGCTGGTGATTGATGGCCATCTAAATGTTCATTTCCATTAAGATCCAAAAGATTCTTCTATCCCTGACGCACTGCGCATCCTTGGTCACCCACAATGAAGCATACTTCAATGCTTCTTGGAGGTCTCACGTGACCGAAGGGAACTGGCTGATGAGTCTCATCATTGCGTAATTATATGGCCCTTAATTCACCTCATAGCTTAGTCAAACCAACTATTCTCACAACTTATTGCATACTTTTGATTATATTTTGTTTATGAGTTGAGTTAGAGTTGGATATTTTGCTTTGTGGTCTAATGTGCATTTAATGCAGGATTAAAGGATAAAAGCAATGAATTTAGGAGAACACCTTGGCTAAAACTTGAATGGGACAAGGGAGAGGAATTATAGGAGGTAAAGCTTCCTCATTTACTACCCCTCAATTTGAATATCCGTCCATCAGCTTGGAGTGCAAACAACCAAATCATGAGGACTAGAAGGCAGCCGAGCAAGTGAAAGACAAAGCACCAGTTTATCTCAAGTTTGGGAGCCAAGCCTCCCTAATTTTAAGGAAGTCATTGGATACTTTAGATGTATAAGTAGAGAGGCCTAGGACCTCAGTAGGATTCAGATATTTGATTGTAAAACTCTACTCTATTTTCGAGTTGGTAGACTTGTGACAGTTTTTGATGTAATCCATGGTTTTGATAATAAAAATGAGTTTTTTTTTTAGTGAGAAGTGAGCTAACTCAGAGGGCTGGAGATTTTTGGTTATGGCCCAACCCTAGTAGCCAACACTCCTCTTTATTGTACATGTATGCTAGCATAGAATCATGGTTTAATTGTTCATTTTGCTTAAGTAGCTGCATTTCCATTACAACAGTGTAGAGTAGATTGGTTGTATTTTAGTTTTCTTCCATTTGTGACTTCTTTCAATTAGCAGGTTAGAAAGGAGAAAAATATCACCATAAGGTTGTCATCACCTATCTCAGCCTCACATCCTCCTTCTAGGACCATGACTTGAGGAAGAGACCCTTTAGCAAACCCAAAAACAAAGATTTCTAGTTCTTTCATGAGCTTTGGAGTTTGTTGTCTTGATTCAGTACTTGGTTAATTTCATTGTCATATTTTTCTAGCACTTTGTTTCTACAATAAGATCTCACTCATGTTCTCTTTTCCTTCATGTATAATATGGGCAATTGACTCATGCTTTTCTAGTTTATGAGAATGTATCTTGTTGCATAGTTCTTGGAAGACACACATGTTGTAAGCATTGCAGGTACTTCAGGAGGAGGTCTAGACTTCATCACCAACATCCATCTTCCACCTCATCCACCTCAACCATCTCTTGGTCCACCATCACCCTCACTAGTATTTTTGTCCTTTTTCATTGAACTTCCCCTGGACACATTGAACGAATCTAGTCATCTCTTCTCTTGGATATTGACTCCTGAGTGTTTTGCAACCTTCTAACAACCTATCCCACTCATCATACACCTTTTCCAATCTTCCCAACACCTCCAACACCTCAAAATTAGCTTTTGGCTGCATCCTGTAGGTTTCCTGTAATTCCTACAGGATCATCCTATAGGTTTCTAGTACAACCTATAGGTTTTCCCGAAACAGCATGTTTTGAGGCCAAATTGATGGGGAACCTCTAGGAAGTCACAAAAAGCCTCCTAGGACCCTTCCATACCATCCAAACACTCCATAGACCTTCTATCCATCCTCAACCACCTTCCATCCACCTGTCAAATCCACAAGAACAATTAAATTGCATGCTTGATTTTACCAAAGAAAATAAAAAAAGTGAAAACATATTTAGTTTAGTTTTCTTGCTTACGCATTGTGATGGTTTGATGCTCTTTACTTCTGTAACTTATATAGTAGCATTAGGTTAGTGTTGATTCAACAATTTTTCTTAGTATATCTATTTAAATGGTTAATTAGGATGGGGTGTGATTTAGCATTACATGTTGTTTTCTTCATTACTACAGTAGAGTAGCTCTCTTAGAATAAATTTGCTCTTCTTCCATCAAAGAATCACACTTCTTCTGACTCTATAGATGTCTAGCTTGGAACCCTTGGGGTCTCTCGCCGAATGAAAAGTGACAATAGGTAGGACCTTCACTTTTACTTGTGCATACAACACTGTCACCACCAAGTTTGTATGAACCCTAGGTTGATGAACAAAGCTGGTAGCCCAAGAGTTGTAGCATCCTTGCTACAATACTGGTGCTCACCAGTAGCTTTCCTCTGGCAGCTCCCATGCTACCAACACAATTGATAGTAAGAGCTACGTGTAGTGGAATGTCTTACTAAGCTCTTGTGCTTTGTGGCAGTTTTCTAGGAACTCTCTGCGAACGTAATCCGACCAGTTGAACTGGACTCCTTTAGTGCACTGTGCTGTGAGTGCGACAACAAGTGCTAGCACCTCATCGACGTGACACTTCCTCATAAACTTCCCTGTAAGGATATGTGTGTCTACCTTCATAGAGGGGTCGCAGATAATGGATAGAGCATATCTGCGTGGCTTTTTCACCAGTTTAAAATTTTCTTTCATTGATTTTGCGAGAGCTTGCTTGCCACCTTTTCCGTGACAGATCAAGGTCAAATTCTCTTTGTATACAACAATCATGTTATCTAGTGAATCAACCTATCGATGATGGGTATTGGCTCCTCCAGCAAAAAACACCCATCATGCACCAAGCACAATAGCTGCTCGATGACCAAAACTGTTATCACGGTGTAGTTGTAGTGCGTCACCTAGAGCAGGTTGAGAAACCCTGCTTTTTCTACTCCCTTGAGCCACCTTTGCAGTTCCAATGTGGTCATTCTCGTATTTATATCAATGATGTAGTGCGTCAGCTACTTAGTCACCAAGTGTGGGAACTTCTCGTGGTTCAGCAAGTCCTAGTCTTTAAGTTTCAGCAGTGGCACACATGTAAAGCGCGGATAGTCGAAAATAATTTTGTCCGACAATAGAGGGGTTCATAGGGGAGTCTTACCCTGATCAATTTCCTCCGGCACCTTGGTCTTGGGCTTGTGCGGAGGGACATATTCCAGAAACCAAGTAATAAGGTATACACCATGGGCTTCGACCTCGTCTACTTCAATTTCCACATCCTCATCGTCCA
The DNA here is from genome assembly GCA_031772625.1 of Pinus tabuliformis. Classification (NCBI taxonomy): domain Eukaryota; kingdom Viridiplantae; phylum Streptophyta; class Pinopsida; order Pinales; family Pinaceae; genus Pinus; species Pinus tabuliformis. The sequence goes on from CM062815.1 coordinate 88,665,713, forward strand.
TCGGGATGTCTTCGATTTCCTATTCTTCCGGCTCAAAATTTATAACTTTCCCCTTCTCCTGCATAGTGGGTTTTGGTGGGTTTCTCCTTAGCGATGCGCGCACTAGTATAGCATGTTGCTTTCCCTTCTTATGTTTCACAGTTTCTTTGGAAGGGTTGGCTTCAGTCTCAGTGTTCTTGGTGATTTAGAGACTTTAGCGAGCACCTTAGCAACCTCTAGAGCAACTATTTCTGCTTCCATCTCAACTTTTGGCACTGATTCTTCTCCTTCGTTATCTACATCTTCTGTGGGCACCAACATGATTTTCTATATGAACTCTTGTGTCTCCTTTGGCAATGTCTCAAATACTTTACTAGCTATCAGAAGCTCGTAGTGCTCACGATTCATGTGCGCATGAGATCTCAACAACTCAATTCTCAAAATGCCAAGTGTTTTTTGCTGGACAACCACTTGTAATTTATAGGGCATTTTGAATTCAAATTTGACCGTTCCCCCAAAATTCAGTACATTAATGCCAGATTGCCGACAAATTTTCAAATATCTGAGCCATAAATTTCATCTTAAGTACCAGTCACTTGCTCCATTTGGCCACATTTCAATCGTCAAATCATGAACAATGACTTTAACGATCACTTTCTGGCTGACCTACTTGATTTCTCCCGAGGTAGCGCAACTCCCTTCGCGCTGCCGTGAACCATGTGACACTTCCTTGCTTCGTGCAATCCTCTAATCGCACAGCTCCCCAACCCAAGAAGTGTAGTTTATAGTCTCGTGCCTCCTTTCAGCTTCCTAGCGTGCTAAGACTATGCTGCATTCATCTAGCCACATGGTTAGACCACCGGTGTATGGCTTCAAGTGACTGGCATTCACCTTTCTTGAGAAGGGATCTCCATTGAATTTGACTAGCTGTACTGCTCCTTCTTCAGTAATTTCCTTAATGATATAGGGCCCTAACCAGTGCATTCTGAATTTCCTTAGAAATTTATCAAACTTACTATCCTATAAAAAAACTAGGTCATTTACCTTAAAGGTGCACAACTTAATATGTTGATCATGCCATGCATCTCATCCTACTTTTGGACCTGTTGGTGAAATCCAGTTAGAAATCTCTCTTCCTCAAGTTCATCCAGTTACGCGGGCCTTTCCTCCAGGGCACCATGATCCGTCATACCCATGAGCATCGCTATGCGTAGACTAGGCACAATATATTACATAGGCATTACCGCTTCAACCCCATAGAAAAGCCTAAAGGGAGTTTGTCCAGTCAACTTCTTGCATGTCATTTGATAAGCCCATAATACTACAGGTATGCATAGGTCCCAATCACTTCACTGAGCATTGCAAACCTTGTTCAATGTGTTTTCGAGCACCTTATTGAATGCTTCCACCATATTGTTAGCCTGCGGGTGATAAGGCATGCTCTTCTAGTGATATACCTAAAATTCCTCCGTTAGGGTGTTGATCGTCTCATTCAGAAAATGCATACCATGATCACTCATCAAGATCTTTGGACAACCAAATCGTGTCAATACATTCTCAAAGAGGAACTTGGTAGCAGTTGTGCCCGTGCAATCCTTCAAAGGTTGTGCCTCTACCCAATGAGTCAAATACTCTATCGTGGTAATAATGTACCTTGCTCTCGTCTTTCCTTGGCGCTGAATGGGTCCCACAAAATATATTTCCCATTTCTCAAAGGGTTGCAACATCATTTGTGGATTCAAAGGAATCTCATCCCTTTGTGATGGCCTTCCAGTCCTTTGACACACATCACATGCCTTGCAATACAATTTTGAGTCTTGGTGGAGGGTTGGCCACGACAACCCTATGCGTAGAATCTTCTCTGTAGTTTATCTTCCTACATAATGTCCTCCCACGGCGCCCCCATGAGTGTCTGCAAGGATGATACTTCATTCAAACTCAGGTACATATCGTCGCAATATCTCAACAGATCCCATTTTGTACAGATGCCGAGCGGTGACAGAGAAATCTGCTGCGCACAACACTAGTTCCTTCTTATGTTGTACAATGTATCCTTTCGAGGAAGTTCCTATCATTAGGAAGTGTATTGTATTCTCAAAATGACCATCCGTGATGCACACTGCAAATAGTTGCGCGCTAGGCAATCCTTCCTCCAAATTAGTAGGATCTTCCCCTATTTCGATGCACGACAGATGGTCTGGTCTGGCATTTAGTCATCCAAGTTTCATAATAACTTCAAAATTATACTCCTGGAACAATAACAGCCATCTGCAAATTCTCCGCCCCACCATAGGCTTATTGACCAGGTATTTCAGCGCAGAGTGATTTGTATACATTTTAAAATGGCCACCCAACAAGTAGTGTCTAAAATTCTGGAGCACATATACCATGGCTAACCCTTCATGCTCAGTGGTGGAATAGATCTTCTCCACCTTGGATAACCTTCTTCTTGCAAACACAATAGGGTGCTTGAGGTCATCTCCACCAGCCTATGTGAGTACTAGTCCTGCTAGCACTATATATGATGCATCAACATGTACATGAGACTCCTTCCTCCAATCTAGGAAGACTAGGATCAGTGCAGTGACCATCTGTTCTTTCAATACATCCAGGCTCTTCTTACAATCTTCATTCCAATAAAACGTGACGTCCTTCTTTAACAATTTCTCCATAGGCATGGTGATCTAGGCATAACCTTTGGTAAACTTTCTGTAATATCCTGTATGTCCGAGGGTAGTGCGCAACTGTTTCACACTCCTTGGCACTTCCAAGTTCAGTATCATCACGATAATCATGGGGTCTACTGGACAGCACCAGTATTACAGCAATAATGCTGCAACTCCTGGGTTTCCTTCTTTACTCTTATCAACCTGGTAGTTCGTAACGAACTTGGAAGTGACGGTGTTGTATGCACAAGTACTAGTTCTTACTGCAGGTTGTCACTTGGTCAGTCGGTGCAAGATCACTAGGAGCTCAAGCCAACTTCTATGGATTCCAGAAGAAGATCTAGATGTGATGAAAGGAAAGAAATATAGATGCTATTCTAATTCCAGAAAGGAGAAAGACTGAAATGTAAAGCAAACCATGTAAATCATACTTAACCAACTAATTTTACTTTTGCATAAAGCACTATGAAAACCATGAAAAGAATGCCATTTATCTATTCAAGGAGGTAAACAACATCTAACTAAGCTATTTCTCGAAGTAAATGAGCAAAAAACATCTTTTTGGATTTTTATGTGTTTTCATGTATGCGATTTATTGTTTGTGAATGTGGCAACGAATAGGTGGTGTTGAAAGGCATTTTTGGTGCTTGAGAGGATGTAGGATGGTGTGGTTGGGTTCTAGGAGGTCTTAGGTGGGCTTCTGGTGGCTTTTCCCACACTCTCCTTCAAAAGAAAGCCTACAGGAAAATCTATAGGAGGACACAGGAAATCTATAGGAGGAAAAACAACGTTCTACAGGAGGCCTACAGGAGGAGGCCGAGAGATGTTTTGGTTGTTTTGATGGTGTGAGAGCGGGTGGAAAGGGTGGATGAAGGTTGGAATGAAGTGTTAGGGCACCTAGGGTCTACCAAGAATCATCAAGAGAGAGAAAGATGATTGGATTTTCTCAGGGAGAGAGGAAGGAATTCTATTGAAAATGCAGGAAACTAAGGCAGAATTGAGGGGAGACTTAGGCGACCTGTAGGGCATGGATCAGATGGAGGATAGGATGGCTATTAATTTGATCTTCTGTGGGAAGATATTTTTTGCATAGAAAACTGATAGTCAACCAATGAGATGAAGCAAGTGATGAAATAAGTGCATATAGAAAAACAAAGTTTTGCATCAAACTAGTCTAAACTGTGATCTATTAAAGGAAATGCTGATAACTACTACAAGAAAGGAAAGCATGGAAGAAGACTATGGTAAATATAAAAGTGAGCATAATGGAGAAGTTCTAAAGCAAATCAAACTAGACTATTAAACAACTGAAAAGCTGTGAATACTAGAAGTCCTAAGAATGAGGAAAATCTATGTTTTTGGGGCAGTAATAGGGTCTTTACCTCAGATCATGGTCCCAAAGGGAGGAAGAGAGGCCAAGTCATTGTTGCTAGCATTTTGAATATTTTCTTTACCACTTCTTATCCTACTATAGAAATCACAAATGGAAGAAAACTACTGAATCATCAAAAGAAACCTATTCTTAACCATGAAAGAAATACTTCTAGCAGTAATCTAATCTACAATTGAAATAAAACATACAAATACAAGTAAAGAGGATCTTGGCCCCCAAAACTCCAGATAATCATCAGTCGTCCTCCACTTTCTTAGCTACCTGCTAATGCATGACTTGGCTGCTTGTACTCCGTGCTGAATGAAGGGGAATTCAAAGTGAGGAGTAATAAATGAGAGGGACTTCCTCTTACAAGTCCTCTCCTTTGTCTACTTCGATTTATTGCTGCCATTTGTCCACTGGATCCTTGACTTTGACCACAAAATTCATCAATAATCTGCATTAAACACATATTAAACCACATGGCATTATAAATAACTCAACTCACTCTATAAGCATAAATATAATTAGAAAATCATACAATAAGCTAAGAGAATGGTTGATTTGACTAGGCTAGGAGGTAAAATGAGCCCATATAATTACCCATTTATGAGGCTCATCATCACCCCCATACTGAAAGTGTTACTCATTCTCTGAGCAACTTAGTCCATCTCCTCATCTTTTATGGCCCTAGTGTCCTCCCTAGCATCCCATTCTTCTGATGTGGTATCCTCTTCCTTGTCATAGAATCCTACCTTAATGTCTATTTCTTCCCACTACTCATGCTCTTCTTCTTCTCTTCTTCCTTCCAGCATGCCTAGCAGCAGTCGGGGACTCAATTTGAGGCCAACCTAATTGAACTTCAACCTCTGCATGGAGCACTTATACATGGGCACTCTCCTTAATGCCTCCCACATCCTCATTGGGGAATGATATTACCTGATCTGTAGATTGCATGGTAAGGTATTCCATCTCCTCATACATGCATGTAAACAGTCATCCTGAAGTAACCTTTCCATGTCCTCAAAATTTTCAATGGCTTGTGCTTGATCACTTTTACATCTAGGGGAAATATGAGGATTATGGGCCAGCAGGTTATGTGTGATGATGAGTGCCATGGGGTCTGATGGCTCATCTCTCATCATTAATGGCTCATTCTACTTCTTTATCATCAACCTTCTTATTTCTGCTGCCCTTAACTCTTCATGGTACATCCATGAGGCCATGGCCATTAGTTGTAGGTCCCCTAGCCTAGCATTGGGGTCCGACACATTCATGCCTCTAAGGGCCATGTTATGCAGGTAGAATTCTGCCATCTTTTCCTTATCTTAGGATGTGCTTGGGTGACACAGGTCCATAAACTGCCTATAATCTCGGAAAGGCATAGTGCCTCCTTATGCCAAAGTCTTTATATAAAATTGCAACCATTGGTCCTTGAGATACAGGCCATATGATTTTGCTGGTGTCTTACATTGCAATGCCTCCATGGACCAGCTGGCCATGCATGCCAGTTGGGTCTCTTTCTCTTGCAGTCATCTTCTTAGCAATTTATTTTCAGTTTCAAGGTGGCTTCTTGTGATTTCTTCTTTGTGTCTGATAACGCTCAACTCTCTGCCCATTTCTCTGATTTTGTTCTCCATATGGCCAATATCCTCAACCCCTTTGGATTTGGCTATTTGCATCCATCTATGGGTCCTTATCCTTTCCTTCTCTAATTCAAAGAATAGAGGAATTGCAAATTTTTGTGGAATTATTCTTCCCCCCTTAAGAAGATTGTAGTAGGAGCCAAGACTTGGCTAGGGATCAGGGTCTTGCAGCTCTGTTACCTCCTCCTTTCCCTATGGCTGTCTTTCTACCCTTTTCTCGAGCTCTTGTGTCTCCTGTAGTTTTGACAGGGTCTCCTGTAGAACTGTCTGTGCCTCCTGTAGGACTATTTTTAGGTCCTGTAGTTCTACCTTCTCTTTCCATGTGGGGGATCTAGAAGGCCCCCTTACATATGTGATAGGTGCCTCAGAATGGGATTCTTTTCCTTGGGCAAAGCGTGAGTCTTCAATAATAATTGGAACTTTTGAAGAAGGCTAGGGTTTCCCTGGTTTGATTCTTGTGCTCTTCCTAGCCTTGAAATACATTGAGGTCTACCTCTTCCTCTTTTGTTTTGGCTTAATTGGTGTGTTGAGGGAAGTGATGGCAGCTGTTGTCTCTCTTTCTAGGGTCTTAGGGGACACTTCTGTCTTTTCTACCTCTTTTTATGTCTCTGTTTTCTTTGTTTCCTCTTGCTCTATTTCTTTAGCTTTCTCCTCCTCTATCTTTGTTTCTTCCTTCTTCCCTTCATGTTCTTCTAACTCACCAGTTGCTTCACCTTCTCCCCCTTGCTCCTCTTCCTCCTCACTTCCAGTAGGACTGATATCATAGGTCAGGGTTTTTATATCATCTTCAGCTGTCATGTTTCTGAAGATGTCCAATGTTATAGGAAGTGTAAATGTATGGAGGGCTTCTTCCACTAAAATTTTGATTAACCCATGGTGAGCTAGCTGCTATGGATTTTCTGCTTTTACTTTAGTACTGGAGTCAATGAGGGACTGTAGGAGGAAGTAGGGGATGCTGAGCTTCTGAGGGGCTGGAGTGTCCATACCATACCTTAATTCATGAAAGATTCTAAAGTGGTAACCATAGACAATGTTGTACCTCCCCTCACAGGAAATATACTTCATTATTGTTAGCTAACCTCATCCCAAGGATATGGTATGCTAGCCCTTCTTATGCCATTTTTATCTTCAACAAGGGTTTCATTGTTTTGGAAGAAGTTTTTCTTAGCAGCTTGGCCAATTGGTTTCTCATCCTTACTCTAAGGCAATCCAAATGGAAGGGTAGTGACCCTACTGATAAATTTGGGGGTTATCTCCATGGAAAGGCCTCTAAATCTAACAATGGCATGTGTTCTGGTGTGAGGGACAAAAGAGTGGGCAAATTCTTGAGCAATTTCCTCATAAAACCCTCGGAATTTCTCAAAAAAGTTCATCCAGTTTGCTCTTGTGAATATGTCCACTACTTGGGGATGTGCATGGGGCCTGGAGGAGTTGGTGGGCTCCTTCCTCATAAAACCTCCTTTCATTTTGTTTATGCTTCTTTGGGAAACCAAATGAGGAGAAGGAGACACCAATTTTTGAAGAAAAACAGAGAAACAGAGAGACTGTGTTTTTTTCAAGAAATAAGCAGAAATTATTTTATGTATTTCCTCCACTTAAAGGCTTTATTTCCTCCTCAAAATTTAACCACTACTTGCATATTTTGATATTCAATAGGGGTATGCATATAACCTACCTCCTTAGCTCGCGAATTGTGCTAAAACCCATGTTTTCTCCCTTCAAAACCACTCACTAGCCCTCCTATACAATTCATGTAGGTTCTCCTGTAGAACCTATAAGTGCTTCTGTAGACAATGCCAAGAGCAGGAATATGGGAGAGATCAATAGAGAATGATGGTTACAAGGATGTGGGGGCACAAGGAGATTGCAGGACCGGAGTTTCGAGGATAGAATGAAGGAAAAGGTGGTGAGAGTGCTCAGGGAGGAGTACTTATTGCTTTTTATCGATATTTCCGGTCATGGAAGGTGAGCTGGTCAAGTGTACATTGGCCATATTCGGACCATTGGTCCTCACCTACCATTTCATCATGGCCCTTTCCTCGTAATCATCGCTCATGATTGCATCAGAGTTCACACTTCCTCCACTACTTGTCGTTGACATCTTTCCTGAGTTGACTGTGCGCACATGTGGGTGACATCTTCGAATGAGTGGAGTCAACTAGCTAAAGGTGGCCAAGTTAACTGGCCGCCTTTCCCTCATTCAACCGCAACCATTTCATTACTATTGCATGCCTTCTAATTATACCAATGCACACAGAGGAGCGGGTTAGTTACTTACCTGAGATCCGAATGTATTTGTTGTGAAGGTTGTGGCTCTTTCTCTCTACTGCATGCCTTTGTTTCCTTTGATATATGCTATCTACTTTCTGATGTGTGGTTGTACTTTTTGCAGGTTCCTCTCTGGCTAGATTTGGTCTTCAGGTGTCTTCTTCAACCTTCATACTTTCACCCTATTGCTGTTGATGCTAGATTTTAATGGGATCGACTACTATAGGAATTCCTATAGGATCTCTTGTAGTTTCTTCTCCCTTTGAAACTTCAGCTTCTTTCTATGCTTGGAGCTGTGAGGATGATTCTAGAGATGTAGATAGAGATAGAGAGGTAATAGGTAGGCTTCAGGTGAGGTGGATGGTGTTGTTTCCTTTCTTATTTTTGTTTTTTCTTCTTTTTCCTAAAAAACTATTTTTTCCCTGTGTTTTTCTTGGGCAAGAAGAAGAATGATGCTTGGGATGTGATGCAAGCTTGGAAATGATGGAAAGGAGGTTTTAAAACTACAAGAGGATTTATAGATCTTTTATGAAGCTTCCCTATCTCTCAAACTTCATTTTATATCCATTTCTAGCTCTCTATAATTCCTATAGGAGCCTCATGTAGAAAACACAATTTTTGAAAAAGAATCATAGTGAGGTGAAAAAAATTCCAAGAATGATGGAGAACGGTGTGGGAAGGTAGGATAGGTGCTGGTATAGGTTTCAGGGCTCCCTTGGTACCTTCTGCTGCTTCCTGTAGTCCTTCTGCAAACCTGCAATGTAGCTGGAAATTTATTTTTCTTCCCCCCCCCCCCCCCCCCCCTTTTTTTTGAAAACAACTAGGGTGCCTCAAGGAGGTTTTCACCCAAATTTCCTGCCTTGGGTGCCTCTAAGGGAGGTTTTCACCAAGGGATCTTATTTTTCTATTTTCTATTTTTTTTTTTGACATCACTGGGCCACCTCAGAAGAGGTTTTCAACCCAATGATGGGAATCAAGTGCCTCATGGAGGTTTTCACTTGAGTCCTTAGTTTTTTTTTCTTCTTCTTCAGTGAGTGGGTGAATTGGAGGCCAAGACATGCTCCACTACTATCACTGTTTTATTCAAATTTTCAATGAACTCTCACTTGGAGAGGGGTTTCTTGTAGACTTTCAATCGATGTCCATTGACAGGCATGGGGATGGCTTCATCATCAATGGTTCTGATCAGAACTGAACAATTGTCATTGCATTTCTCCACAATGTAGGGTCCTAGCTATCTTGTCCTTAGCTTACCTTTGAAATATTTGTATCTTGAATCATAGAGTAGTGTCCAATCTCCCTCTTGGAATTGCTTCTCCTTGATGTTTTTGTCATGCCATATCTTTCTCTAAAGTTGAACTATCTCTGTATGGAGAAGGGCCTGCATTTTGTGTTCATCCAATCCATTAAGCTGAAGTAATCTTTCTTTTTGTGGATGGCTGAGGTCTAGGTCCAGCTGAGTTGCCATCCTCAAGGTATTGAATTCAAATTCTGTTGACAGCAAAGCCTTCTTCCCATAGACCAGCTCATAGGGTGTGAACCATGTAGTGGTCTTCCATGTTGTATTGTAGGCCCAAGTGGCCTCAACTAATCTATCCGCCCAGTCTTTTCTTCTGCTACTCACTACCTTTGTCAAGATCCCTTCCAATACTCTGTTAGTGACCTCCACCTGCCCATTAGCTTGTGGATGGTAAGGGGTTGAAGTCCTCTGCTTGATTCCATGATGTGTGAGCAGGTCTTCAATCAGATTAGAAGTAAACTAACTACCTTGATCTGTGTCCAATTCTCTTGGATACCCAAACTTGTAGAATATGTTCTCTCTCAAAAACTCAGCTACTTTTTCCTTTGTCGTTTCTTTGATTTATTTTTCCTTTGCCCACTTTTCCAGGTAATCGGTGCACACAATGATGTATTGCTTCTGCTTTGGGGGAGGGCTGATAGGATCCATAAAGTGCATGCCCCACTTCTCGAATGGCTCAAAGGTCACTTGAGGTTGCATGGGCATCTGATCCTTTGGAGTAGGTTTCCACATCCTTTGGCACCAATCACACTGGCTGGTATATCTCCTCACATCCTAATGAAGAGTGGGCTAGTAGTAGCCTGCTTGCAGTATCTTAAAGGCGGTTCCTTTTGCTGCAAAATGACCTCCATAAGGCCCATCATGATAGGTCAGGAGGATGTCAAAGACTTCCTCCTCCCTGACACATATTCTCAAGATCTGATCTAGGCCAAGTTTGAAGAGATTGCCCCCAATCCAGGTGAAAGGGGCGCTTTTCCTCACTATCTTGCTCTTCTCTTTTGAGGACAAATGTGGTGAAAACTGTGCTGAAACCAAGTAGTTTGCTATATAAACAAACCATGGAGAGAGTGCTGAGATAGAAAATAGGTGTTCATCTGGCATTTGGTCATACACCACTCCTCCTTCACCTTGTCACGCGGAAAGAGTCGTTAGTGCAGACACAACCGACCTTCCAAGAAAGCCTAAGACTTTCTAATGACAAACAAGACAAATAAGAGCAATCCTTCCCTAAATATGCTTTTACAATATGAGAAATCAAGTGTTTAGATCCTACCTGTAATCCAACGCTATTGTAGTAGTCCAGCTTCGTTGATCCGGATGAGCTCCTCCTTCCCTTCGAAACCTGCATTCACCAACAATCAAACGATTAAATAGCACCTGAATATCACATAAAATAAAACATATTTAACATATAGACCAAGGAGTATATGAAACAACTCATTAATAACAAATTGTTGAGAAGAATGGACTAATTTGTATTAAAAGGTAACAAAAGGAACCATTACAACCTGAGCCTTGGTGTTGTGCAGGCTCCTCCCAGGGTCCACAAGAGTTCTCCCTTACTCTGATCAGCTCACCCACCTCCCAATGGAAGCAAGTAAAGATTGTAATCTCTCCTCACAAGCTTCTACAAGGAAGTCCTAATTCCAGCAGCATCTACCCTTAGGAATGTTCAGATTTCAACCTCCCCTCCCTTTGGCCCAATGCCTATATTTATAGTGCTCTAGAGGAAGTTATTCAGGTCCACCATCAATGGGATAAGCCCCTCTTTGGATGGGATAGCTCCCTTATTGATGGGATAAGTTCCTCTTTGGTAGGGATACATGAACCATCTGGAGGCGCTTCATACACGTCAAACATACTTCTAGAATGCTCTAGAAGTGACCACAAGTAACTTTTTAAAGATGAAACTCGCGCCTTTTGACCTTTACGGGGGTACGCACCTGCCCCTTTACATACAGAGCGTACAAGTACGCAGTTTTTGTGAACATTAGGTGCGTATACGCAGGTAAGGCCGAGAGAATCTGCGTACCCAGAGATAAACACATTTACAAAGACTTTCTCTCTTTTTGGAGTTTGACATGGAGAGCAGAGGCATAAGACTTGCCCAGGAGGATAGCATGACTGTTGATAGAGCCATACTAACTGTAAATAGCCATGGTGACATTTTTTAGTGTAACAGATTGCCCCCTAAAGTGCGAAGCCTGTAGTAGATTAGGGTTTTGTATTATCTAGGAAGGGTGAAGCGCTTTATCATTTCAAGGATTATCTCGTGGAGAGCCTGGTCAGAACCTGCAATTTTCAACACAAAATACATGTATAAGATTATATCATCGCTGGGGTAGGCATTCCCATACTCAGATCAAAACTTTAACTAACAGACTAACTACTCTGATACAGGAATGATCTTGCAGTACATCATAATCATAGACTTTTGTAGACACAGTATGGGCGCAGCCATCTGTTTATGATTAGTCTACTAGATAATGAATACAAAACTCTTCGCAGCCTGGATGGTGGAAACTAGATCCAGGGTCTTCATTTCTACTTCCCGAATTGGTACGATTCTAGCCATGCGAATAAATGAGTTGATGTCGAACATGGTAGAAACCACTTGATTACAGTCGATGATGTAAACTGTTAACAAGTGTGAGAGAGACCACCATTAATGTCAATGGTTCTCAAAGTACCCAGTACAATCCATGAGATGTGAATGAATGAATTGATGTCGAACATTTCACGGAATCCTTCGATCGAAAGTCAATGATGTAAACTGACGTCAAAGGCGAGAAACCTGCCATTGATGCATGCAGACTTCAAGGTACTGACGATTTCTAAGTCATCTCTCTAGATAATGTGTTGATGTCGATAGAAAGCGACCCGTTGCAGGCAAGCCCACAACACGAAATCATTGTTCAAGTTGAAGAAATGTTTCTGTAAGGACTGACTCAGGGATGGTCAAATGGATGACAAGTATTTTGCATATGAATAGTTTATTTGCAGAGACCTCTTGAACACATAACGACATGACAGATGGCTTGGTGACAATTGACCCAAAGTTAATACTCGGAAACGGTTGAAGACTTTCAAAGCGGTTTGATCAACTTTTAAGGCAAAGGATTTCCCAACCCAGGTGAATGAAAAATGTCGTGTTCAAGAGCGGTAATAAAGTTTCTTCTAAGACAAAAGATAACAAATAGGCTCATTCTTCTCTCTTTTCCCCCACCATTTCTGGCAAGTACCTCTTTATTTTTAACAAGCTTGAGGAGGATAACATATGCTTGATTATAAGCTCATCCTTCGGATGAGTCCAACCTAGTTTTGATTCGAACCCTAGGAAGGAGTGGTTCGTTCCTGTTTGTAATCGAACAGGTCCTTTACTGTGAAATTTTAACGAGTCCAGTATAGGAGAAACTCGGCGTTTTTCAATTTTAGAGATTCTAAAAATACTAAAGAAGACTCCATGGTGAACTTTTTCGTAAATTTGTGTCTCCCAAGCCCGAAAAAGTATAAAATAATACTTGAGAGAACCGCTTGATCTCGCGACCAAGGAGTACTTTCATGATTAGTGTCTCTAACCTGAAAAGTAAAAAGCGATCAAGGACACGTCGTTTTATTTCCGTATCGAGTTTGAAATGACAAAAACCCGGCAATCTTTCCTGTTTTTACGGTCAGAAAAGAGCTATAAGGGGACCGTCTTTTAATTCCGTTTTAACGAGTGTAAAAGAAACGCTCGACATTCTTTTCATGTTTTAGGAGTCTGAAAAGGGCTTAAAAGAGAACTCCAAGGTTTCACTTTTTCGTAAGTTTTAACGAGTTCAAAAAAATGATAAAAATGTACTCATAGCTTTCACTTTTTCGTAAATTTTAATGAGTTCGAAAAAATGAAAAAAATGTACTCAAATGGCTGACTTTCAATTTAATTTACGAGCAGGAAAAGACAGAAAGAACTCGGCATTTTCATTTGTTTTACGAGAATGAAAGATAGCAAAATAATCTCGAGATTTTCATGAGTTTAACGAGTCTTGAAAATAACTAAAATTGACTCGAGATAGGTTTCATTTTTACAAAAGCTTGAAACAGAGAAAAGTTATGCTTCAAAGTAGTTTCATTTTTACACAAGCTTGAAACAGAGATAAAACTGTGCTTGATGCCCCCTAAGCATAACTGCTAGAGCGCATGCCCCCCAGCTTCATTTCATTCAACCAGTTGGATGAAATGAAGGTTCAGTTACGAGATCATTTGAAAGACTCAACCTAAAACTGTAAGAAAATTATGCAAAACACTGAAATAACTAACCTAATTATACAACTTAACATTTATGAGATCTAGTCAAACTCTCGACTCAAGTTGAGGAGGATTTGTTTCATTTTTTAACGAGCTTGACACAGGAAAAGAACTATGCTCGGATTCAGTTTCATGTTTACGCAAGCTTGAAACGAAAAACTATGCTTGTTACAAGTTCGCATGCCCCCAGCATAATGACGCAAATCAAGGTACATGCCCCCCAAGCTTCATTGCATTCAACCAGATGAATGGAATGAAGGTTTACTTTCAACATTTATCTTGAAAAGGGAGTTGTTTCATTTTTTAGTGAGGTTGACACAAGAAAAGAACTATCCTCAAAAGCCTTGTTTCATTTTTTAAACGAGCTTGACACAAGATAAGGAACTATGCTCATAACTACTCTCTACAATCTACCTAACAAAAAACTCTACTCTAAAAACCTTGATTCATTTTTTAACGATCTTGACACAAGACAAGGAACTATGCTCTAAAATCTTTGATTCATTTTTTAATGAGCTTGACGCAAGACAAGGAACTATGCTCATGACTACTCTCTACAATCTACCGACTTAACCTACCCTTGTTTCATTTTTTAACGAGCTTGACACAAGACAAGGAACTATGCTCAAAAAGTTCGCATGCCCCCAGTATAATGATGCAAAGCAAGGTACGTGCCCCCCAGGCTTCATTGAATTCAACCAGATGGATGGAATGAAGGTTTTCTTTCAATGTTTAACTTGAAAAGGGAGTTGTTTCATTTTTAAGGAGGTTGACACAAGAAAAGAACTATCCTCATACCTGATTCATTTTTTAACGAGGTTGACTCAGTAACAGGAACTATCCTCAAAAACCCTACTTTCTACAATCTACCTACATAACCTAAAATCTACCTGATTCATTTTTTAATGAGGTTGACTTAGTAAAAGAACTATCCTCATACTAGCCTGTTTCATTTTTTAACGAGGTTGATATAGGAAAAAACTATCCTCGTGCACACTGATTCATTTTTTAACGAGGTTGACATAGTAAATGAAACTTTCCTCACCAACTGATTCATTTTTTAACGAGGTTGACACAGGAAAAGAACTGTCCTCATACTCACTGATTCATTTTTTAACGAGGTCGACACAGTAAAAGGAACTTTCCTCGTCAGCTGATTCATTTTTTAACGAGGTTGACACAGGAAAAGAACTGTCCTCATACTCACTGATTCATTTTTTAACGAGGTCGACACAATAAAAGGAACTTTCCTCGTGGCAGCCTGTTTCATTTTTTAACGAGGTTGATACAGGAAAAAACTATCCTCGCTGACACCTGTTTCATTTTTTAACGAGGTTGGCACAGGAAAAGGAACTATCCTCGCTAGCCTGTTTCATTTTTTAATGAGGTTGATACGGGAAAAACTATCCTCGTAACTCCTTGTTTCATTTTTTAATGAGCTTGACACAAGACAAGGAACTATTCTCATGACTTCCAGTTTCATTTTTTAACGAGGTTGAGACTAGAAGAAACTATCCTCACACCTGATCATGGCTTCCAACTGGAAGAAAGACATGTCAATGGACACACCTTGATCATGGCTTCCAAGAGGTCTTCATCAGAAGGAAGAATACTTCTCGGAAAGGAACACATGTCAAGGGACTCAAAAGGGATAAGAACATCATGTTCAAGTAATCCCATAGAGTTTTCCATGTCAATTACCGGATCTAAATCAAAGGAAGATGAATCACTTACATCGGTAACTGAAAACATGGGACCGGTTGCCACATAATTAACCCGAGGCAGGGTAGATACCACTTTAGAATCAGGAACATTTAGGGGTGTCATATTATTGGTAGTTGAAACAAGACTAGGGAACGAAAGCTGGTCTACAGTCACAATACTGCCATTGTGAGGGAAAGACATCACGCGAAAGAGTGTCGATACGACAGCTTTCATTGCATAAACATAGTCTCGCCCAAGGAGTAAATTGAAATCCAAGGGACCTCGAACTACCATAAGATCAATACAGACAGTTTTACCGTCCAAGGTAATAGAAAACTTAGGAAGGATCCCTAAAGGTTCACTAATGGTTCTGTTAAAAGCTTTCAGATTCTGCGTAATAGGCGCAAGCTGAGGGGAACCCAAAGCTTTCCAAAAAGTTGAGGATAAAATACTAACAGAAGCACCTTCATCTACTTGAGTACGATGTATGTCCCTAGCACCAGCCTTGACAATGATTTGGAAAGGGATGGAGGAAGGAAGACGAGGTTCTGTCAGTCTATTCCAATCAAAGGAAAAGACCTCAGTACTTGGAGGGGGTTCTGTAGAAACAAGTGAAATAGAAGAATCTGATGTAACAAGAAGAACATGAGCGGTATGAAGTACACTCTCTAAATGGAAAGTGGGATCGACCGAATGTGAAATTGAATCGACCACTTGATCAACTAATGGATCATCAACCTGAGTGACATGAGTTTCACTCTCCAATGGGAGAGTGTGATCGACTGTACTTGAATTTAGATCAATCACTCCGTCAGTTGACGGTAGGTTGGGAGAAAGTTTACGGTAACCAGTTGGAAATTCTTGTTGTGGAACAGTAAGGTTTTCCAACAATGTTGAGGCTTCATCCATGTGAGGGCAAATGTGAGTTTGATGACTCCCTTTGCATAACTTACAAGGAAACCTAACTTTACCCTTTTTCCCAGGAACCTGACTATCACTGGTTGATGGATCGACAAAAAGTTGATGAGATTTTTCTGACCATACTTCCAGGACCTTTGGAGTACTAGGACAATTGACAAGGAAGTGGTCACCCTTACAAAGCCTGCAAGGGTATTTGGGTTTACGATGCATGTTGGAGGTTTCCTCAACACAACTAACACTTACAGCCACGGTTGGTTGGTTGACTTCTTTCTTATCTTGCCTCTTCTTCTTCTTCTTCTTCTTCCCTTTCTTCTTCTTCTTAGATACCTGGTTACTAGCATCAAGGCTTTTACCAGGCGAAGAGGAAGAAATGGAGGAAGAAAAATTAGTCGAAGAAGGTAAAGGGTCAACAGAAGGTTGGTGATGTTGAGATGGTGAACTCTGTTGAGGTGAAGCATCTGGTTGAGATGGAACAATTGGAGTATTTTGGGCCAACGAAGTTGAAAATAACCATATCGGTAAACCTATTCTAAATCCAGGTAATGACAAAGTAGCCATATAAGGAGGACCAACATTTCCAAAGTAAGGAAAAGTACTAGGATTCTCGCTAGGAGGGGTTCCTAGGTTGGTAAATTCTGGAATATTTGCCATTATATTCAACTTCAGTGAATTTTATTAACAATTTTAAAACTAAAATTAACAAATGACAATTCACAGCTAACAATTAAAATTCACAATTCACACCTATGGTCTCTAAAAGTAAAAACAAACAATTTAACATGCGCTATCAAATCTAGGAGTCAAACCATACACAAACAGTAACCTTCCGGACCGAAAACACTAGTTGGGAATGAAATCCAACATCGCAGAATTCAGTACAGAAGTGGTGGGTGGAACAGTTACCCCGGCAACCTGCTTAATGAATAGACTGGACCAAGTTCCTCCACTTTAACCGTCTCGAGTGAAGTGAACCCCCCAGAAAATCCAAGTGAGTCTAGCCAACGTCTGCTCCAGGTACAGTGGGATCTTCCCTCCACCGTCACCTTGGGTGGAACCCTAAAGATAATGGTCACTAAGGTTACCAACAGCAACAAATGCACCTGGGGGAACAGTCTACACTCCGACAGCACGCAAGGGCAGAGTATCAAGCTCAATCCCCTTGTCGGCTCCTTGACAATAATCCAAGGTTTACCGACAAGTGACCCCTGGCTCCTCGACAATGGTTAATCCGAGGTTTACCATTTGTAATACGTGCGTGTCTGGTGTCGTTCCCAACGAGGGAGGATTGATCCCCTCACTGGTTTGGATACGAGCTCGTGCTTCTCCTTTAAGAGGAGCTTTCCCAGAGTACAAATGAAACAGTTGGATTTATCCTACCACAAGATGAGCTACTTGCTTGGTTTTGCTGTCTTGGAGAGTTAATTACTCTCCTACTCCAAGACACTAGCCTAAGCTATGTTGGTGTATCAGAGCCCTAGAAATGTAAAAATCACTAGATGAATTTTAATTAAGCGCTGTGTTATTAAGGCTGTTATTACTCAAATGGGTAAATGGATAGGAAACCAATGGCGTTATGACCCGACTCAACTGAATGCAATCGAATATGATAATGTAATCTTTTCAATTCGATGAATCCTAACTAAAGTAAGGAGAGAGTTTCCATTCACTTCCAACAATGCAAAAAATTGATCACTAAGAGAAAATATAACAAATTCTCTAATGCACTAATTTTATCAAGAAAAACTAATGCAAATCAATTCCAAACCATTTTTTATTTTTGTGTAAATTCAAATCAAAGAAAACTGATCTAAATCTACGATTGATTTTTCAGAATGTAAACTATGCAATGGTAATCTAAGCACAATTCACTTGAAAAATATGCAAATGTAATCTATGCACATTTTTCATTCATATTCTGAAAATGAGAATTCTAATTATGCAAATGTGATCGATGCAAGAGAATACTCAAACACAAGATTATTCTAATGTAATCTAAGAACCAATCAAGTGCAAGTCGAGAAAATTGGGTGAGAGTTCCAAAGATCAAAAAATAAAAACACTCAAAGGCGATTAACACTCATACACAAAAGGGGGAAATTTTTTTGCAAAAACAAAAGCAAAAAGATGCAAAATTGTGAAAAGACTGAGACAAACCTCCAAGTAATGACCAAAGGAAATCAAATTAAGAATTTCTCAAAAAAGAGACTCAAAACACCCAATTGATGAAAGCTGAGAGCAGGAATGCTAATGAAACAAGTTTAGGTGAAGATTTATGGCAGATAACCAGTGGATCTGGGCAGAAAAACAAATTAAAAACAAAATCTAAAGAGCAAAAAAGCAAAAATTGAAATTTTCTCAAAATTGACAGGGGTACGCAGGTCATCTGTTCACACAGGCGTGGGTACGCACTTTGCACAAAGACGCAGTGCGTACAAGTACGCACTGTGTCAAACCCAGAGACTGCGTAATGCTGGCAATGCTAAGAAAAATAAAAAACTAAATTGACTCTAGGCTAACCCACCCAAATACACAGTTAGACAACCAAAAATCAGAAAACAAGCAATTTTTCTCAGACCAAAATATCAAATCAAAAAGAACTCAAACACATTCATGGAGTCCCCAGCGGAGTCGCCATTTTGTCACGCGGAAAGAGTCGTTACTGCGGACACAACCGACCTTCCTAGAAAACCTAAGACTTTCTAATGACAAACAAGACAAATAAGAGCAATCCTTCCCTAAATATGCTTTTACAATATGAGAAATCAAGTGTTTAGATCCTACCTGTAATCCAACGCTGTTGTAGTAGTCCAGCTTCGTTGATCCGGATGAGCTCCTCCTTCCCTTCAAAACCTGCATTCACCAACAATCAAACGATTAAATAACACCTGAATATCACATAAAATAAAACATATTTAACATATAGACCAAGGAGTATATGAAACAACTCATTAATAACAAATTGTTGAGAAGAATGGACTAATTTGTATTAAAAGGTAACAAAAGGAACCATTACAACCTGAGCCTTGGTGTTGTGCGGGTTCCTCCCAGGGTCCACAAGAGTTCTCCCTTACTCTGATCAGCTCACCCACCTCCCAATGGAAACAAGTAAAGATTGTAATCTCTCCTCACAAGCTTCTACAAGGAAGTCCTAATTCCAGCAGCATCTACCCTTAGGAATGTTCATCTTTCAACCTCCCCTCCCTTTGGCCCAATGCCTGTATTTATAGTGCTCTAGAGGAAGTTATTCAGGTCCACCATCAATGGGATAAGCCCCTCTTTGGATGGGATAGCTCCCTTATTGATGGGATAAGTTCCTCTTTGGTAGGGATAAATGAACCATCTGGAGGCGCTTCATAGGTTGAGATGGAACAATTGGAGTCGCCATTTTGTCACACGGAAAGAGTCGTTAGTGTGGACACAACCGACCTTCCTAGAAAGCCTAAGACTTTCTAATGACAAACAAGACAAATAAGAGCAATCCTTCCCTAAATATGCTTTTACAATATGAGAAATCAAGTGTTTAGATCCTACCTGTAATCCAACGCTGTTGTAGTAGTCTAGCTTCGTTGATCCGGATGAGCTCCTCCTTCCCTTCGAAACCTGCATTCACCAACAATCGAACGATTAAATAGCACCTGAATATCACATAAAATAAGACATATTTGACATATAGACCAAGGAGTATATGAAACAACTCATTAATAACAAATTGTTGAGAAGAATGGACTAATTTGTATTAAAAGGTAACAAAAGGAACCATTACAACCTGAGCCTTGGTGTTGTGCAGGCTCCTCCCAGGGTCCACAAGAGTTCTGCCTTACTCTGATCAGCTCACCCACCTCCCAATGGAAGCAAGTAAATATTGTAATCTCTCCTCACAAGCTTCTACAAGGAAGTCCTAATTCCAGTAGCATCTACCCTTAGGAATGTTCAGCTTTCAACCTCCCCTCCCTTTGGCCCAATGCTTGTATTTATAGTGCTCTAGAGGAAGTTATTCAGGTCCACCATCAATGGGATAAGCCCCTCTTTGGATGGGATAGCTCCCTTATTGATGGGATAAGTTCCTCTTTGGTAGGGATACATGAACCATCTGGAGGCGCTTCATACACGTCAAACATACTTCTAGAATGCTCTAGAAGTGACCACAAGTAACTTTTTAAAGATGAAACTCGCGCCTTTTGACCTTTACAGGGGTACGCACTTGCCCCTTTACATACAGAGCGTACAAGTACGCAGTTTTTGTGAACATTAGGTGCGTATACGCAGGTAAGGCCGAGAGAATCTGCGTACCCAGAGATAAACACATTTACAAAGACTTTCTCTCTTTTTGAAGTTTGACATGGAGAGCAGAGGCATAAGACTTGCCCAGGAGGATAGCATGACTGTTGATAGAGCCATACTAACTGTAAATAGCCATGGTGACATTTTTTAGTGTAACACACCTGCAGGAAAATTTACTCTAGACAAAAAGTCAGCAACAACATTTTCTTTACTAGGCTTATCAATAATGATCAAATCAAACTGCTGCAGTAAAAGGAACCATCTAATAATGTGAGCATTCACATCTGGTTTGTTCATTAAATATTTAATTGCAGGGTGATCAGTGTGCACAAAGGTTTGATAGCCTGTGATGTAATGTATGAATTTGTTTAAAGAATGCACGACAGCTAGGAGTTCCTTCTCAGTCACCGTATAGTTTAACTCTACCTTTAACAAATTTTTTCTTATAAAGTATATGGCATAAGGTAAATTTTCATCAATTTGTCCCAAGGATGCTCCTATTGCTTTGTTCGAGGCATCTGCGTGAATGTGGAAAGGTAGGGCCTAGTTTGGGCCTCTTAGAATTGGGGTAGTCACGATCTTGCTTTTCAAGGTATCTAGGGCTTCTTGACAGTTTTCCGACCATATAAACTCGACATCTTTACCTAAAAGGTCAAACAAAGGAGAGGCTAGCTTGGTAAAATCTTTAATGAATCTTTGGTAATACGCCGCTAAGCCTAGGAAACTTCTGACATCTCTCACCTTTTAGGGAGGTGGGAACTTTTGAATGATGTCAATTTTGTTGGGGTCCACCTGCAGTCCTCGTTGAGATATTGCATGACCTAGCACGGCCCCTTCAGTCATAAAAAATTCACATTTTTCCTGAACAAGGGCAGGTTCATCTCAATACATTTGTCTAGAACTTTTCCTAGATTAGATAAGGCTTCCTGAAAGTCAGAGCCATAAGGAGTAATGTTATCCATGTATATCTCTACTGCATCATGAACTAATTTAGAGAATATACTCAATACCTATCTTTGGAAAGTGGCGGGAGCATTACAAAAACCAAAAGGAATGACTCGATATGCAAAGGTACCCCAAGGGTAAGTGAAGTTGGTCTTATCTTGGTCTTCCGGGCTAATCTGAATCTGATTGTACCAGCTAAACCCATCTAGTAAAGAGAAAAACATTTTCCCTGCCGTACCATCTAACACTTGATCTATGAAAGGTAAAGGAAAATGGTCCTTTGTAGTGGCTTTGTTCAATTCCCAATAGTCAACACAGATCCTCCACTTACTATTTTTCTTTGGCATTAGCACCAAAGGAGAGACCCATTCACTGTCAGAGATGGGATAGATGAATCCTGCATCAAGCAATTTATATAGTTCTTCCTTAACAATATCTTTAAGTGCTGGATTCATCCTCCTTTGAGGCTGTCTGACTGGCTTGCAATCCTCCTTGATGTATATATGATGAGTACATACTGAAGGGTGCACTCCCTCCATCTCCTTATAACTCCAGGAGAAGCCATCTAGGTGTTTTCTCAGCAAGCTACATAGTTCCTTCTCCTGGGAAGTGGATAGGGATGGATTAATTTTCAAGGTTCTTTCTGGGCCAAACTCTATACTCTTAACATGGAGAGAGGTGGATTTAGCCGCATAGAGATCAATTGAGGGGTTGTTTTGGGTTTCTCTTACTATTTCCTCTAATGGTGATACATTGGGAGGTGGATTCTGAATCAGATTTTCAATCATATCATCTTCATCTTGTTGTCCCCCCCCCACCCCATGGAAATTCCTAATGCACAAAGCAATGAAGAATAGACTTCATCCTCATCTTCCTCCTCCAACCAGAAAGGTAGATCATGTTCTAGCAAGCGTTAGGTAGGAGGATATAGGATTAAATTCTTGGACATATGTTCGTTCTTTATGGTCATGTTCCCAGCTCGACAGCTGATGTAGGCATCAGTGGTATCCAACTAGGGTCTTCCCAGAATGGGAGGATAACCAGTGAGCTTTGCCTTTGGCTGCAGAACTAAGAAACAGTAGGGTACTCCCAAGAATCAATGGAGACCATCACATATTCCACAATCCCCTCAGGGGTCACAGTGGAGTGTTCTGCAAGCTGTACTATGGTTGTGGTCTTCCTCAAGGAGCCCTGGAGGTTGAGTTTGAGCATTGTGTCCTTTTTCATCACATTAATGGCAGCTCCCAAATCAATCAAGGTGTGTGGGATCATGGTGCCATTGATGTGGACATCAACTACTGGGCTTCCAAGGTCCAGATAATTTGGACAGATTACCTGCCCTAATAGCAGGTCGGACAGTTGCCCTATGATGTTGATGGTTGGGGCATCACTCTTGTGCCTTCCTGGATGCCTAAAGCACTTCTCTTTGATTAACCTATCGTAGATAGGCACATCTTTTATGGCTTGGGGAAGTGGTATCTTCACACATAAATGTTTCCAAGAGTTGAGTTTCTTCTAGGGTAGGTTGGACTATTGTGGATAGTCTCTCAACAAAGGGTGGAATTGCTTTAGGTTCAGTTTCCTCTTTATCTTCCTCAACCTCCCTGGGTGGAGGTTGGCTATCTGGGAGAACTTTCCTAGATCACAAGTTAATTTCTTGAATCTCCACAACATAAGTTGAGCATGATGGTTCCCCACTATACACCTGTTGAGCCTGTCTGTTATTCGGGTTTGGATTTGGCTGGGCAGGCATCTGGGGTTGCTTTGGTGGAGCAGGAGGTAACAGTTGTGGTTGGACAGGTGGTGGAGGCAAAAGAGTGGGAGGAGAGTTGTATTGGGGCCTCCACACCTGATGGGATGCATTCCACTGAGGCTGCAGTGGAGCATAGGATTGAAATGAATGGGTAGCTGGTTGGGCATGATATGGAGATGTGAAGGACCAGGGAGGAGGTGTGGACTAGGAAAGATGAGCAAGGGGGCCCCAAGAAGGTATGGAAGTGACTTGGTTGGGGTTGTAGTATGCCTAAGATGTACCTTCCATCCCCTGTTGATATAGTCTAGGTCCATGCAGCCTCCTTTGGTTTATGTAATAGAGCTGCTAAGTGACTCCCTCAGCCACTTGATATACAACTTTAAGTCTGGGTAAGGAAGGACACTTGTCTATAGAATGATTTTCTTCATAGACTGAACAAATTTCTATAGAGTTCAATGGGCATTCATTCCTATGATGCCTCCTGGTGCATCTAGGGCAAAAAATGGCCAAAGCCCTCTCTACTTCATCTTGTTTCCTCTTGATATATAAGGTATCCATTTGCATGGCAAGAGTCTGCAGCATCTCGCTTTTGAAGTCTTCTAGCATGTTTCCAATTTCTCCTTTAATGGATGAGCTAGTGGAAGAAGTAATGGCTATGGGTTGACACCCACTACCTTTCTTTCTAGTTGCTCTAGAATGGTTTCTAAAAATAGTCTTTATGTCCTCATAGGATAGTTGGTAGATGTCTCAACCAGCCAGTAGATGGAGGGTGTCTAAAAGGTCTTCCCAAATTCCCCTAAGCAGGACCAGCTTCAGAGACTTAGGGTCAAGTGTACACCCGACCCTTTTGTAACTGAGCTAGAACCTCTCTTCATAGTCCTCCAAGGACTCATCACTTCCTATGGTCATTCGAAAGATTTCTTCTTTAGTATCTTTTGACCTACAATGGTCTTGATAGTTGTTGTTAAAGGCTTACTGCATCTGAGCCCAAGTTGTGATGCTATTGCCAGGTAATCCCATGAACTAGTGCAAGGCTGCATCTTTGAGAGTAGAAGGGAACAATTTCAACTTTTTCTCATCTTCTGCATAGTCATAGGTTTGACAGATAACAACAAACTCAAATAAAAAGGTGTCAGGATCTTTTGTAGTTAGACCATGGAAATGAGGTAGGGTGGAAGGGCTTATATTCTTCATTTTGGTGTCCCCATTGGTCTCCCGAATGCGAAAGGTACCCTCTATTCTTTCTCCATTCCCCCTAGCATTTTTCTGTTTAGCCATTGGCTCCAAAGGAATGTTCTCTTCTTCTTCTTCCCTTATAGGTTCTTCAAATATGTCAGGTTGTTTGCCTAAGGGTTGTTCTTGATCGCAGCCACCGAAGAAGAGAGAAGGTTGGCTGTGTGAAGCAGTGGGGGTGTTGGGAAAATTTTCCTGAATTATCTCTATTCCTACGAGGCATGAAAGGAGATCTTTTTGGTTGGTTTTTGTTTCTTTTTCCCCACACTAATAGTACCTGCAAAACTGAAATTGATTGAACAAAAAAATTGCAACTAACTGAAATGAAATTTGCAAAATTGAGAAGGAAAGCAAGGAAATGCAGAACTTGAAAGGAAAGGAAATGACTATTCTACTCTTTCTGAAATGAAATTTGTAGAATTGAAAAGGAAAGCAAGGAAATGCAGAATTGAAGAAAAAGAAAGGACTAGTCTACTTTTGCTTAAATAAACTATTAGCAGAATGTTGCAAAAAAAAAAAAAAAGGTAGTAATCATAGAATACTCTGATGCTTCCCCGACAATGATGCCAAAAAGAATGGTGAGCGCTAGTACTGCAGCAATAATGTTGCAACTCCTAGGTTGCCTTCTTTACTCTTATCAACCCGGTAGTTCGTAACAAACTTGGAATCGATGGTGTTGTATGCACAAGTACCAGTTCTTAATGCAGGTTGTCACTTGGTCAACCGGCGCAAGATCACTAAGATCTCAATCCAGCTTCTATGGATTCTAGAAAAATCTCTCGATGTGATGAAAGGAAAAAAAGATAGATGCTATTCTAATTGTAGAAAGGAGAAAGACTGAAATGTAAAGCAAACCAAGTAAATCCTATTTAACCAACTAATTCTACTTTTGCATAAAGCGCTATGAAAACCATGAAAACAATGCCATTTATCTATTCAAGGAAGTAAAAGACATCTAAGTAAGCTATTTATGGAAGTAAATGAGAAAAAGCATATTTTTGGATTTTTATGTGAATTTGACATGTATGAAACTTATTGTTTGTGAATGTGGTAGCGAATAGGTGGTGTTGAAAGGTGGTTTTGGGGCTTAAAAGGATGTAGAATGGTGTGGTTGGGTCCTAAGAGGTCTCAGGTGGCCTTCTGGAGGATTTTCCCACACTCGGCCTTCAAAAGAAAGCCTACAGGAAAATCTATAGGAGCACACAGAAAATCTACAGGAGGAAAAGCAACGTTCTACCGGAGGCCTACAGGAGGAGGCCGAGAGTAGTTTTGGCTGTTTTCAGGGTGTGAGAGTGGGTGGAAAGGGTTGATGAAGGTTGGAATGAAGTGTTAGGGCATCTAGGGTCTACCAAGAATCATTGGGAGAGAGAAGGATGATTGGATTTTCTCAAGGAGAGAAGAAAACAATGTAAACTTTGAAACAAGAACTGATACTATTACTCGTTTCGTAGAGATAAGAAAAAAGTGACCCGATTTTGAAAAGGGGTGATGCAAAACACACATTTTTTTTTTAGAGCATAGTTTTTGGCACTTTAAATTTTTTTATGTACATTTCATTTTAAAATGGTAGCGATTTTCATGCTGATTTAAAAAAGTGGTAATTCTGCAACAGGCCATTTTTTAAAAGACCTATTTTTTGACTTTAAATTCTCTATTGTATGAAATGTAAATAATCATTTTCGAAATTTAATAATTTTTGAAGTGGTCTTCTTCTTCATATTTTCTTATTTTTATCTTAATTTTATTTATTTTTTGTAGTGAGGTTTTTATTGTTTTGCATATTTAAAGAAGACGGTCAATATTTTGAATTTTTGATATTCTACATATTATATATCGTTAATTAATTATTCAATCCACATGAAATAATTGTCTCTAAAAAACAATAATTTTTAACAATTGGCATAAAAACAACCATTTTTAACATCAATATAACTAAAAAACTACACATTTTGACAACTTTTTGTAATTTTTTGCTAGAAATGACATGTCAAAATAACAATTTTTATAGGAAAATTTTAACTACAAATGGTTAAATAATAGTTCTTTTTTTTTTTTTAAATGTCATGTCAAATAATAATAATAATAATCACTGTTTTTTTCAAAAAATAATGATTAACATAAAATTTAATGCGAAAATCACATAATACAAATATTGAACGCATAACAACCTTAATTGAGTGCTTATTCTTCTCATAAAATGTCAAAGTCAAAACATTACAAGTATAACTAATTAATAGTTACAAAAAATAAGCTTCATTTCCAAGCATAACTTAAATTTAATCAACAATGTCACGTAGTCCAAACTCTTCGTCCTCTAGATTTTCATCATTGTCTTCTTCCACAATATTTTTTGCTTCATTTTGCTCATTTTCCTCTTCTAATGGATCTTTGATGTCTACGGATCTCCCAATGTATGCCTTTCTAATCATTTTGTGTAATGGTGGTTGGGGTTCCTTTGCCTTTTTTTCCACACATGATTCACTAAAGTCCCTTTCTTCAACCCAATTTCTTGCATTGCATCTGGGAGAAATTGAAGACAATTAATTCTTTGCTGAATAAAATTTCACTGTATTGGATCTTTTTCAATGACAATAGAATTTCTTCCATTTTGAAGGCAACATGCTAGTGTTGTACCTAATTATCAAGCACAAAAGAAATAATGAAGTAAATTAGTACAATGGCATATAAATTAAGAAATAACATATTGAAATTCAATTCCAAATTATAAAACTTACCTGAGTCAGAAAATAAATCCAGAACCCAATCTCCTTCAATTTGAACATATGCCTATAAGATAGTTAATCAATAACTTTGGTTTTTTGATAACTGCTAACTATCTCTCATTTTGCTTCTTTGTCTTTATATGTTAGTTTTCTCACAACAGAATCATAAGTAAGTATTTGGCTATGACTCTTTCCATCTACTCGATTAAAAATCATAGACATATAGCTATCATCTTTTTCCCAGCTATCAATATAGATAAACTCATAATCATTTATAAATAGTTGATCTTCATGGTTAAGAATATTTGACTTTTGCCTGTAACATGAAATAGTAAAAATTCAATTAACTTGTACATAAATGAATTTTTTAACATTAATCAAATATACATTTTAAACATCTTACCGTGTAAATTGCATCCTTGAATTTGTTTTCCCCTTGAAGCTTGACAATAATAATAACCCCGCGGGCCATTGGGCTACCAGGGTCGCCTCGCCACCCCCATGGGCCATTGGGCGACCGGGGTGGGGTGATTCCCAGAATCACCCCGCTACCCCCGCTGGTCGTTGGGCCACCGAGGTGGGGTGGAGGTCTGTCTGCAGCCTTCCGCCCACCCTGGTGACCCAACAACCTACGGGGGTGGTGGGGTGTCGTTAGGTTACTGGGGTGGGGCAGATGCTGTCCACAGCCCTTCGCCCCACCCATGTAGCCCAACAGCCAATGGGGGTGGTGGGGCGATTCCGAGAATCAACCCGCCATCCCCGCAGGCCGTTCGGTAGCCAGGGTGGGGCGGAGTGCTGGAGAGCCTTCGCCCCACCTCAGCAGCCAAACGGCCCGCGAGGGTGATGGGGCGATTCCGAGAATCACCCCGCCAACCCCACGGGTCGTTGGGGCGGCGAGGTGGAGCGGAGGGCTGTGAACATCCTCTGCCCCACCCCGGCAGCCCAATGACCCACAGAGGTGGCGAGGTGATTATGGGAATCACCCTGCCACCCCAGCCTCTGCCCCACCCCAACAGCCCCAAAGCATGCGGAGATGGCGGGGCAAACATGGGAATCACCCCACCACGCCCCGAAAACCATTGGGTGGTCGAGCTGGGGTAGAGGGATGCGGATAACCTCCACCCCACCTTGGTGGCCCAATTACTCGTGGGGGTGGCGGGGCGATTCCGGGAATCACCTCGCCACCCCTGTGAGTTGTTAGGCCATTGGGTGGGGCAGAGGGCTGCAGACAGCCTCCACCCCACCTCAGCAGCCCAACGGCCCATGGTGGTGGCGGGGTGATTCCGGGAATCACCTCGCCACCCCTACGGGCCGTTGGGCCACCAGGGTGGGGCAAAGAGTTGTGGACAGCCTCTACCCCACCCCAGCAACTCAACGACTTGCGAGGGTGGCGAGATGATTTCGGGAATCACCCCCCCACTTCGGCGTCCCAAAGGCCCGCGGGGGTGGCGAGATGATTATGGGAATCACCTTGTCACCCCCCCAGTCGTTGTGTTGCTAGGCTAGGATGGAGGGCTGCAGACATCCTCCGCCCCACCCCGACGGCCCAGCAGCCTGCTGGGGTGGTGAGGTGATTCTGGGAATCACCCCGCTGGGGTGGCGGGGTAATTCTGGGAATCACCCGGCTAGCCCCGGCCTCCACCCCACCCCCGTGAGTCATTGGGCCATCGAATTGGGGTGGAGGTCTGCGGACAGGCTCTGCCCCACCTCGATGGCCCAACGACCCGTGGGGGTGGCGGGGCGATGCCAGTAATCGCCTTGTCACCCCTACGGGCCGTTGGCAGCTAGGGTGGGGCGGAGGGCTCTCCACAGCCCTCTGCCCCACCCTAGCAGCCCAACGGCCTGCGGCGGTGGTGGGGTGATTCCGAGAACCACCCCACCACCCCTGTGGGCCATTGGGCCACTAGGGTGGTGTTATAGACATTTTTGTGCCTTACAGATATAAGCATGAAATGTCCATAAACCGAGGGATCCTAAGTCCCTAAAAGTGTTGTTCCGACCCCTAAAGGAACAAGGTCAACAAATTACAGCTTCTCCCAGAAGTTCTCCACCAAAAACTGCTCAGAATCAGTCAAATCAGGATCATTTCAGCTGCTCCACTAGCTAGCTGCGTTGCATAGCACCCAAATACACTAGCTAGGTGCGTTGCAACGCACCTAAATGCACTACCAGGGTGCGTTGAGCGGGAAATGACAAATGGAAGTGTCATTCCGCGAGGTGGACAGACAATGGAAGCTTCCAAAATCTTCCCCAATGACACTTGCCTCACTGAGTTCGACCAAGGATGAGTAAGAGGCTCTCAGTCTCCAAGTGGAAGCAAGAACTGACAGAGAGAAGACACTAGTCAAATCATAAGTTGACTCATCTTCCTTGCATACATCTATATATGGATCCCTCATCCCAGAGATCCAGAGGCTGGAATTTTGTACATTGCAGAGAATTGCTGTTGGTTTTGAGATAGATATCAGAGTATTGGGTGATTTATGCTTTGTTGGAGGTGAAGAGGGGATTCTTTGTTGGGAGGTTGATGCTGGATCAGGAATCATCGGTTGTAACTCCCCCTGGATCTTCTTGTTATATCAATAAAACTATTTGAGTTTCTCCTACATGCTTGTGTATCATTGATGTTTGTTACATTTGTATGTTTAGCTTAAATATGATCCTAAGCTATTTATGAATATAAATCCATGTCTTTGTGTAGTTTTTTTCTTCTGTGATCTTACAGGAACTTGGTGAAGCTGGGCAAGTAAGGGAGCAGGTAGCTGGAAGCTGTCAAAGAGGAGAGAGATTGAATCAAAGGACTAGCGCAAGACATAGGTTGGTTCATCCTATTCCTCTTCGTTTATAGTTCATAAAGAAGAATACGAAAGTAGTTTTCTCTGTTTGTTTCTAAGGTCACTATCACACCTTAATGGGATAGGGTCATTCTGAATAGACACTTTTCCCGTTAACAGGTGGGGCAGAGGGCTATCCATAGCCCTCCGCCCCACCTTCGCGTCCAAACAACCTGTGGGGGTGGTGGGGTGATTCTGAGGATCACCCTGCCCTACACCCCACCCCGACTGCCCAACGACCTGCGAGGGTGGCGGGGTAATTCCGAGAATTTCCCCACCCTTCACCCCCACCCCTATGGCCCAACGTCCTATGGGGGTGGTGGGGTGATTCATGGAATCGCCTAGCCACCCCCGCGGGCCGTTGGCCTGCCAGGGTCGGGCAGAGGCATGGGGTGGCGAGCTGATTCCTGGAATCACCCTACCACCCTGGTGGGCTGTTGGCAGTCCCACCCTGGCAGTCCAACGGCACCCGGGGGTGGCGGGGTGATTCCGGAGAACCCTCCGCCCCACCCCGACTGCCCAATGACGCTTGGGGGTGGCGAGAATTTTAATGTATTTCAGATGCCGCTATTTTATCTTTATGGTCATTTCTAGAACATGTTGAATTTATATTTAAGAAAGAAAAATGTTATTCTACCAAAAACATTAGCATGTTTTTTTCCTCATAAACAACAATTTTTTTTTGCACATAAAAATTCATTTTTACTAGCATTTTTTTTAAAATGTTGAAAATTGACCCTAAAAAAAAACCCATCGTTCCATTATCAACACTTTTCATTTTTAAGGTGTTTTTTGCACGAAAATTTCATTTTCATTGCCATTTTTAAAACATGTTCAAAATTGACCCTAGAAAAAGAAAACCATCATCCTAGTATACACACTTTTATTTTTATCACTATTTTTGATGTTTTTCCAGGGTTTTTTGGCAAGAGTTACAGTTTTGAGTTTATAGTTCTTGTTTCAAAGTTTACATTGTTGGAAGGAATTCTATGGAAAATGCAGGAAACTAAGGTAGAATTGATGGGAGACTTGGGAGACCTGTAGGGCATGGATCAGATGGAGGATGGGATGGCTGATAAGCTGATCTGTTGTGGGAAGATATCTGCTGCATAGACAACTGAGAGTCAACCAATGAGATGAAGCAAGCGACGAAATAAGTGCATCTAGAAAAACATAGTTTTGCATGAAACTAATCTAAATTGTGATCTATGAAAGGAAATGTTGATAACTGTTGCAAGAAAAGAAAGAATGGAAGAAGACTATGGAAAATACAAAAGTGAGCATGATGGAGAAGTTCCGAAGCAAAGTAAACTATAATATTAACCAACTGAAAAGTTGTAAACACTAGAAGTCCTATGAATGAGGAAAATCTGTGTTTTTCGGCTAGCAAGAGGGTCTTTGCATCAGATCATG
Source organism: Pinus tabuliformis (assembly GCA_031772625.1). NCBI lineage: Eukaryota > Viridiplantae > Streptophyta > Pinopsida > Pinales > Pinaceae > Pinus > Pinus tabuliformis. Next base: position 88,697,038 of record CM062815.1, read on the forward strand.
GTCCCAAAGGGAGGAAGAGAGGCCAAGGCACTTTTGCTAGCCTTTTGAACCTTTTCGTTACCACTGCTTATCCTACTATAGAAAGCAAAAATGGAATCAAACTACTGAATCATCAAAAGCAACCTATTCTTAACCATGAAAGAAATACTTCTAGCAACAATCTAATCTACAATTGAAATAAAACATACAAATACAAGTAAAGAGGGACTTGGCTACTTAGATTGGGCCCTAACCCAAGAGCTTCGGCCCTCTGAGGTAACTCAGTGCTAACTCAAAAAGGATTCCATCTTTATTTCCAAAATAATAACAAGATTACATGAAACTGTCAAAACAATAAGTTCGAAGTTGAGCAGAGTTTACATAAGCAGAAGTACAACAAAAATCCAACAAAAATCTGACCCTAGTGAGGCCCTAGGCCTCCCTACTTATACAATTGAAGCTACCAATAGCTTCCTAAAAATCAGGGAGGCTTGGCTCCCAAAACTCGAGATAGTCATCAGTCATCCTCCACTTGCTCGGCTGCCTGCTAATGCATGACTTGGTTGCTTGTACTCCAAGCTAAATGTAGGGGAATTCAAAGTGAGGAGTAATAAATGAGGGGGACTCCCTCCTATAAGTCCTCTCCTTTGTCCACTTTGAGTTATTGCTGCCATTTTTCCATTGGATCCTTGAATTTGACCACAAAATTCATCAATAATTTGCATTAAACACATATTAGACCACATGACATCATAACTAACTCAACTCTCTCTATAAGGATAAATATAATTAGAAAATCATACAATAATCTAAGAGAATGGTTTATTTGACTAGGCTAGGAAGTAAAATGAGCCCATATAATCACCCATTTATGAGGCTCATCATCTACCATTAGTCACTGTCTGAAAACCACATGACGCAGCAGGGTCCCAAAAGGAACACAAAATAGACACTTCTTCAGATTGAGCACGATCTAGTATCTTTGACAGGTATCCAACATCAGGTGTAAGCTTGCTACATGGCATTTCACCAGCCCAAATGTGGTCCAATAATCAAAGTATACTTCCAAAAACTTAAGAATAAACTCTTTGGACGTAGCAATGATTACACGCGAGAAAATCGTAGGCGCATTCTTCAACCCAAATCACATTACAGTGTACTAAAAACACCCCACTCAGTCGCGAAAATTGTCTTGCTCCTATCTTCCAGCATGATTTTCATCTGGTGGTACCTTGAGAACTTATTAGTGAAAGAATGTGCCTCCTGGCCACCTAAATTGTCCAACACTTCATCAGTGAATGTAGTCGGGAAAGGATGGTGTACACAAGCATCATTCAACTTTCTGAGATCCATGCATATCCTTATTTCATCCTTCTGATTCTTCTCCTGTACCACATTGGGCTTACCCATTCAGATTCTTCCATAGGCTTAATAATGCCTGCCATGAGCATCTTATCTAGCTCTAAGCTGACCCTTTCCTTGTATTTTGGATTGAGATGGTAAGGCATTTGCTTAACCAGCTTTGCGTCAGGCTTCAACATGATCTTCATAACACCTGGGTCCCCGATTATCCCTTTTAGATCCCTAAAATTAGTAGGGAACAAATCCTAGTATTCAATGAGAAATTAATCGACCTTATCCACCATCATGTTGTCCCAGTAATCTCCAATCTTCGGGACTTTGGGTTCTACCTCCGTACCAATATTTACTTGTTTCGTTTTCAACGGCGTGTTATATCCGGATTCTCAACTTGTGGTCCTTCAACCTCGCAGTGACCTTCTGTTTTAGAAATGTTAATCTTTCATGGATCCTCGTTCTCTTCTTCAGCAGTTACGTTATAACATTCTAACGCGTGGCTTAGCCGAGTAGCCCATTCAGGCTGAATCAGGTCTAAAGGATCCTACGGTATCCTAAAGATTGTTTCTTTCACCTCTTGTAGCACTTCATCAATATTGTCAAACCCGTCTTAAAAAATGAATGTCATTCTGAATCCTTCACACAGAATATCCCATTCATCTGTCCCATGGCGGAGCTCTGTTTCTACATGCTAGCTCATCGGGACAATATCCAAGGTATGACATAAAAAGTGCACCCATTCAGTTTGGGGTTTCTCTTCATAAGCCTGATCCCATTTAGCCAAGTGCACACATGGATCATCCAGCCCATCATACTTGTCTGTCATTTTCACCTTCAGGTTCCCAAAGCGTGTTCTCATCATTCTCCTACATTTGTGCCAATCATCAAAGCTTCCCTTGTGCATACCCCACCACCTTGCAGGAGTAGTGCGCAATGCCTAGTCCAATGCCTGGAAGAGCTGCCTTTCTAGTACCTCCCTCTCAAACACATTCAAAAAAATATCTACACCATTCAAGCCATCATAAGTGGGTAGATTCCTTACCTCTGACAACAAACAGTGTAGCAACCAAGTCATCATGTTACAACCTAGTGTAGTTACTTCATGTAACCCATTCTGCCATCGCTTTAGTTCTTCATCAAACTCTGAGGTACAGGAACTCTCACGATCCCATGTAATTCGTCCATCCGCTATTGGATTCACCCAGTCTTGGTCTCGCGCTGTTATCTTATAGATATAGTCCAGATCTTCGTCTCTCATAATTGCATACTAGTTCAGTATAACACAAACCTTCAGCAAGATCTTGGGGTACAATTACACGCAGTGATTTCTTCTCAAATATCATCTTTCTCTTCTTTAGGTTTATTACCTCGTTCATATTAGCAGCCCAATCAATTCCAAGGAGCACAAGATAGGGGTTGCTGTCATCCACAATTTCTATTACTTCAAAGTCATCCAGCGTGTTCACACCTTCAATATCCATAGTCACCACCTACAACCACCCCACGAGGATGATTTTCTGCTGATTCGCCATCTTTAGCTGAGTCAAAGACCATTGCAGTGAGGGTCTCCCCATCCATTCCCAAGTCTGTTTAGGTATCACGTTTGGGTCTGACCCCAGGTCCAATATAACCTGATCCATCTCATACTCTCCTATCTGTGTGGTTAGTCTCATTTCTCATCCCATTCTTGTTTTATACTTGCCAATCTTTCACACTACGCACAGCTCACCTAGAGCATTTCCGACGCATCTATTTATGAGCTCTTGTAACCCTTTCATAGCCTTGCTATCATGCAGTAGCTTCATGCAGGTCTCCAGGAAAGTTGTAAGCATATAAGGGTCCATCTCCTGATGAGGCTTATCCTTACATCCTGAGGTGGAGGCCTCAGTGAAGCTCTTCTTCGCTTCCATGAAGATTTCACGTGCATGCTCCAAATCAAACTAAGTTTCCTTTGCTGGAGCTTTGTGAACCCATGTACTATCTTTTGGCTACTTCCCCTTGTCATCTCTTGTTGTGATTCCACCTCAGAGCACTGAATTCATGTTTAGATCCTCTTTGCGTGTCTCAGACCTCATCATTTGTAGGTTCTGAGTAGGGTACGGTCATAGCACCCCTTTGTCACATATCCTTGCTATCAACGTAGGACAATCTTCGATTTCATGATCAAACAAAGTGCAATACTTTCATGATGGATGTGTTGGGTTAGTATAATTATGGGCATAATGTCTTGGTCCTCTGCAATTGTAGCAGATCAACTGTCCTTGACCTCTGCTAGGTCCTCCTTTGCGCCGGCCTTGTTCACACCCCTTCAATCCTATTCGCACCATCCTTGCACTCTGGTCAAGGGGCTGCATTTTGGCCTGAACCCTATAGGTGGGAGTTCTAGCCATCATCAATTCATAACTCCTACAATTACTCTCATCATGCCCTACTGCCCTACAAAAGTTGCAGAACAATTATTGTGGTGTCTGTACAAACTTCTGCAATTGATGATAGTTATCAGTGGCATGTCTTCCTGCTACCTGACATATAGCACACCATAGTGTAGGTCCCATGCTTGGCCCTTCTTGAGCTTCCAGCCTTGAAGGTATCGGTCCTCCTCTTGCAATATAGTTTGCAAAGACTGGACAATGGTTTTTGTCATGCCCTTAACTCTTTCATTTCAGACACCATACCTCTTCGCGCACCTTCGGTTGAACTCCCTTGTCCTGCTTCAAGCTTTGCATCTCAAGGAAAAGATTTTTCAACTGTGCATGGATCTATTGAACCACCATATTTGGATCCTACATTGGTATTTCATATAGCCTCACTGTGATTTCCAAGGCCTCTACCTAAGTTGTTATCTTCTGCTGCGACATTGCAAACCTTAAGTGTGGCAGGAGCGAAGCCACAAACCATTCGCGATGCTTTCTGTTTGTTAGGTTCATGTTATGTTCATGGATTGTACATTTCAACCTCTGCTTGAGTTCCCAAGGTGTCTCACCTCGTTGCATCATGACTTCTTTGAACCCTACAATAGACTGTGCTTCAGATTGAGGCCTATTGAATTCTCTATTCAGTGTTTTCTAGATGTCCGCCACTCCAACATTCGGGTTATCATTAGCGTACTTGATATACCAAGTTAGCACGTGATCCTCGAAAGTGCTAACCAATGTCACCTTCTTCATGTTATCATCTGTAATGCCCTGGGCCTCCCATACAACTCTTACAATGAACCAGAATTGGTCCGGGTCCTCATTCCCCAAGCCTTTGAACAAAGGCAACTTCACTGAATTTACCATACTGAACTAAGGTGGAGGTGGAGGTGATATGAGTGATGTTGCAAGTGATGGTGGTGAAGTTGGAGGTGGTGGGGGTGGAGGTGGTGTTCGAGAGAACCCTTACCTTATTAACCGAATAGAACTTTTTGGAGAACCCTCCGCTATTCCCTCTTCGTTAGCTCGTGGAGGTGAAATCAATGGACTATATTTAGGACCCTTTTTTCCTTTATTTCTATAAGATTTTCTACTTCGTGTAGTCCCAAACATTAAGGTAGATACATAACCAGTTTTTCATGCAATAAAATTTTAATCCAGGTATTGAAAGATTTCATGTACTTACCTTGCGTCCTTTGAAAAAGCGTCGCTCTGCCTCGCTATAGCTGACTGAGGTATCGACCACAAATTTAGTTACAAATCCTCCTATGATGCGATCGATCTAATGATCCAGAGCATGAGCGATCTTATCCTTCAATGCTTCCAACCTTCGCACTAGCTCCGGGGACCACACAGTAGGACCGTCAAGTTTCCACCTCCCTTAGCTATCTACTAGCTCCACGATCCACTCGTATGGCTCAACCAGAAAGGAGAAGAAAAATACCTCGTGGATCTCTGTATACAGGTACCTGTCCACTCACTATTCCTTTGTCAGTCATGTGTTTTTGTTCTCTTGCATCGCGAATTCATGGATCTTCCTATCCAACCAGTCTATGATCTCTTTCTTAGTTGGATTCCAGTGATATGACATCACATATATCTTATGCAGATTCTGGTCTTGGAAACAAAACCATTTGTTGGCTTGAGGGTGCTTGACCCGGGTTCAATGTTAATTAGCCAAACAAACCCCTACACTATTGGTGCTTTCAACATCAGCCCATGAAGCATGGACCGAAGTCTCACCGGAAGTAGTATGGGGGGATGTTGGAATGAAGTTTTTGCACCCTGAGATGGTCATGAAATTGTTTTATTCCTTCTCTTCCTACCTTCACGCAGGTCACCTAGTTATAGGGCTCTGTCTTCATAACCCCTTATTCCTCCTTTAGATACCTCCGCGAAAGGATACGACTGACCTTTGCGCAACCCTAACCCTCGATCTAGATACTTTTGCGTTACTAAGGCAACGTATTGCACATATTGTCTAGTTACCTCATGAATCTTACTCACAGTTAACACCGTGTAAACATATATTCTTATACGCATTCAAATATCCAACATAATTATACATGTTCGCACACCATATAAGCATTATAAACAAAATTCATACATAAAATGACAATGGTTTTCAGTCCATGGTATTGGATGCTTCGGCATGTATAAATATGTATTATAACATTGAAAGGAAAATAATGAAAAATCAAGCTAGTAGTCCCGGTTTTGGGATCCAGGGGAAAATCTCTGTTTATATGTGTTTTATGTGTTATGCTCTCGCATTATTTATTTTATGTGTTTTAGAATTCATATGCAGGTAATTTCTGTATGGGGTTAAAACCTACATTTGATATCAAAGCAGATTTGGCTTCAAGGGGACACCTTTGTTGCTGAGGGGTTTCGCTTGGGCCTATGGTAGACCCCGTTCAGTGGGAGATCTACTAGATCGATTCCGATGGTAAAACAAGATGGCAAGCAGTGGAAAAATAGAGATCAAGAAATTTAATGGTCAGAGTTTTGAGTTGTGGAAACTCAAGATGGAGGATTTGTTGGTGGATAAAGATCAGTGGATCGTGATAGATCCAGGTACTAAACCAACAGGAGTGTCCGATGAAGAATGGAAGAAGTTGGATCAAAAGGAAAATAGCACAATACGATTGTGTGTCTTAGATTCAGGATTGGTGAATGTATCAGGGGAAGCTACAGTGAAGGCTTTGTGGGACAAGTTAGGGATGTTGTACCAATCTAAGGCTCTAGTGAATAAACTATTCCTATGGAAAAAGCTGTATAACCCGAGGATGAAAGACAGCGACTTGGTGATAGAAAATATGAACGCATTTAATACTATGGTAAGTCAGTTAGCATCTATTGACATTAAAATTTTAGATGAAGATAAGTGCATCAGTGTGTTGTGTTCTCTACTAGATTCATGGGATAGTCTGGTCATTGCAATAGGTAGTAATGCAACTGCCTTGCATTTTGATGAAATAGTCTCATCCTTACTGACGGAGGAGATGAGACGGAAAAATATGGAGATCCATAATGGTGATGCCTTGTCTTTACAAGGACGGTCCCAGAACAGAAACAAAAATAAGTCATCGAGTGGGAGATCTAAATCTAGAGGGAGATATAAATCTCCAGGAAAACTTGTAAAGGTGGTGTGCTGGAAATGCGGAAAGGAAGGCCACTTGAAAAGGGAATGTAAATCTAAAGCTTCTGACAAAGGAAAGGGATTTGATGAGTCTCCTTCTGCAGAGGTGAAAACCACCTTAGATTAAGGTGGGGATGTGTACTTGGCTTCTTCAAGTACACATGTAGATCATGAGGCATGGTTGATTACTCAGGTGCATCCTTTCACTTCACTCCCCATAGAGAGTGGTTCTGTGAGTATGATAAATATGATGGTGGTGATGTCTTCTTGGAGGATGACAGCAAGGCTAGAATCATTGGTCATGGAAAAGTAAAGTTGAAGCTCGAAGGTGGAAGGGTTAGAACACTTCCGGGTGTTCTGCATATTCCTACATTAGCCAAAAATCTTATTTCTGTTAGTAAGCTTGATGATGCAAGTGTAAAAACAGTGTTTGAGAAGGATACCTGCAAAATGGTTCAGGGAGCACTGGTATTGATGCGGGGAGTTCGAATTGGAACTTTGTACAAGCTGCAAGGTAGCACTGTTATTGATGGGTGCAACAGTTCTGTGGTTCCTGAAAGTGGAGCAGAAAATATAGTGGTCTCTGGAGAGAAGACCATGTTGTGGCATCAAAGGCTTGGACATATTGGAGAGAAGGGCCTTCGAATACTTCATGGTAAAGGTATGGTAGAAGGTATGAGTAATAACTCTCTGGATTTTGATTTCTGTGAAAATTGTATATATGGGAAGAAGAATCGGGTGAGTTTCCCCTTTGGTAGTAAGAGGGCCAAACAAATATTAGAACTTGTGTACAGTGATGTGTTTGGACCTATGAAGGTTCCATCACTGGGTAAGTTTCTGTACTATGTATCATTTATAGATGACTTCTCAAAAAATACATGGATATATTTCCTTAAGAAGAAATCTGAAGCCTTTGACAGGTTTAAAGAATTTAAAGTTCTCGTGGAAAATCAGACAGAGAATAAAATAAAGGTGCTGAGGACAGATAATGGTGGAGAGTTTTGCAGCAAGGAATTTGAAGAATTATGTAAGAAGTGTGGTATAGCATGACAGAAGACTACTCCATATACACCTCAGCAAAATGCAGTTGCAGAAAGAATGAATAAGACATTGATGGAAAGGGCAAGAATCATGCTTAGTGGTGCCAAGTTAGGACAAGAATTCTAGGCAGAGGTAGCAGATACTGCATGTTACCTGGTCAACAGGTCACCTTCATCAGCGTTGGAGGATAAGACTCCTCAAGAGTTATGGACTGGTAAGAAACCCTCTCTTTCACATCTGAGGGTATTTGGATGTGATGCATATGTACATGTTCCAAAGGAGAAACAAACCAAGTTGGATAGTAAATCTAAAAAGTGCATCTTTATTGTGTATAAGGATGGTTTAAATGGTTATAAGCTTTGGAATCCAGTGACACAGAAGGATGTGTACAGCTGAGATGTGGTTTTCAGGGAGGTAAAAGATGTTATTAAACATGAATTCCAACCAAAGGAACCTGAGAAGATAGAGTTTGAGCTAAAGGAGGAAGAATCAGACTCTACGTGCAGAGGAGGAATCAGAAGATGAAGAGCCACAAACTCCGGCTGTGAGAAGATCAGTTTGAGAAAGAAGGTAGCTAGAAAGGTATAGTCCATTTGATTTTTGTTCAAATTTTTCTTTGTCTGTTACTGATGATGATCCCAGAACTGTGAAGGAAGTAGTGGATTCAGAGGATGGAAAACTCTGGAAAGAGGCCATGGTTGATGAAATGACATCTTTGCACAAAAATGAGGCTTGGCATATGGTGGAATTTCCGGCTGGAAGGAAACCCATTGGCAGCAAATGGGTGTTCAAAAAGAAGACAAATGTAGAAGGAAAAGTGGAGAAAAACAAATCTCGATTCGTAGCAAAAGGTTATTCTCAGGTGCCGAGAATTGATTTTGGTGATATTTTTTCTCCTGTTGTCAAGGTAACTTCTATTAGATTACAATTATCTGTTGTTGTTGATTTTGATTTTGAGGTATAACAGATGGATGTGAAGATAGCATTTCTTCATGGGGATCTGGAAGAGGAGATCTACATGAAGTAACCTGAAGGCTTTGTGGTGAAGGGTAAGAAAGAACTAGTGTAAGTTAAAGAAGTCTTTGTATCGGTTAAAACAGTCACCAAGGATGTGGTATCAGAAATTTGATACATTTATACGGGGACTTGGCTTCACCAGAAGCAAAGAATATCACTGTGTGTATTTTAAATTAATTGGTGACTGTGTTATTTATTTGGTCTTGTATGTGGAAGATATGTTGTTGGTTGGAAATGACAAAGAAATTATCCAATATTTGAAGACCCAATTGTCCTCCAAATTCGACATGAAAGATCTTGGTGCTACAAACTATATTTTGGGCATGGAAATTAAAAGAGATCATACAAAGAGGAAGCTCTAGTTAAACCAGAGGAAGTATGTCGAGACAATACTGCAGAGGTTTAATATGCAGGATAGTAAACTAGTGAAGGTTCCTATTCCTATAGGTGTGAGGTTATCTGTTGAAAAGTGTCCCAAGACAAAAGAAGAGGAAGAGGACATGTCCCATGTTCCATATGCAAGTGTAGTTGGTAGCCTGATGTATGCAATGGTCTCTACTAGACCAGACATTGCACATTCAGTGGGAGTATTGAGCAGGTTTATGTCAAAACCAGGGAAGGAGCACTGGACAGCAGTGGACCATGCTTTCAGGTATTTGGGTGGCACTAGTGATTATGATTTGTGCTACCAAGGAAGACCAGGATTGGACAGAGTGTAGGACATTCATGGCTTTTTTGATGCAGACTGGGTTGGAGATCTGGATCAGAGAAGATCTACAACTGGGTATGTGTTTAACCTATTTGGAGGTGCAGTCAGTTGGATGAGTAAGAAATAATCTGTAGTGGCACTATCAACTACAGAGGCAGAATACATGGCAGCCACTCATGCAAGTAAGGAAGCAGTTTGGTTGCAGAGATTGTGTTCAAGTATGGGGTTAGTACAGGAAGCTATAAGGATAGACTGTGACATCCAAAGTGCAATTTTCTTGCAAAGAACCCCGCATATCATTTAAAGACAAAGCACAATGATGTTCAATATCACTTTGTAAGGGATATGATAGAAGACAAAAAGGTGTTGTTGGTAAAGGTGGACACTTTGAAGAACACTGTAGATGCATCGACAAAATCTGTGAGCTCTGAGAAGTTCTCTTGCTGTAGAGAGACAATGGGCATTTCAGGCTTGGAAAAATGACTAAGCTCTCTTGTGGCCCCCTGTGGAAAGAAGACAACAAGTGGGAGAATGTTGGGTTGTGTTATATTCTTTCCACGTAGTTAACAGGGGGTTTGAGGGGCACCCATAACCCCACTTTATGGTGTCTGGGGCAGTGCCCAAGAAAATTTTGGTTTTGGACCCCATGTTAGGTTGGGCGGACCCACCTATGGTTTTGTGCATGATTTTCGCACATGTTTTTTTGGACGCGATGGTTTTTGGTTCATGGTATTGGACGCGATGGTTTTCGGTCCATGGTATTAGATACTTCAACATGTATAAATATGTATTATAACATTGAAATGAAAATAATGAAAAATCATGTTGGTAGTCTCGGTTTTGGGATCCAGGGGAAAATCTCTATGTATATGTGTTTTATGTGTTATTCTCTCACATTGTTTATTTTCTGTGTCTTAGAATTCATATGCAGGTAATTTCTGTATGGGATTAAAACCTACACAAATATCTCCAAGGAACCCAAGACTTTTCTATATGGTATCCTAAAGATGCAGATCTTACGCTTCATGCATACCCAAATGTGTATTGGGCTGGAAATGTTGATGACCGAAAAAGCACTAGTGGAGGTTCATTTTACTTGGGGCCCCGATTGGTATCTTAGTTCAACAGGAAACAAAGTTCAATTTCCTTATCTATTGCAGAAGCAAAATATGTGGTTGCTGCATCTTCTTGCACACAACTTCTCTAGATGATGCAAACATTACAAGATATACAAATCAAATTTTCTCCACCCATGTCCATCCTATGTGATAATACAAGTGCTATTAGTATTTCAAAAAATCTTGTTATGCACTCCAATACTAAGCATATTCCAATTAAGTATCACTTTCTATGAGAACAAGTGCTTGAGAAAAAGGTTAAATTGGAGTATCTTCCCTCCAAAGAATGAGTTGTTGATATATTTACTAAACCTCTTCCTAGAGAAGCATTTGAATATTTCAGACAAAAACTGGGAGTTGTTTCTACCTCATTTTGTTGTTAGTCTAGTTTACTTAATCTACATGTGAAAATTCAAAAGGTTTCTTTTTGTATGTGGGTTTCATGAAGTATATTCACATATATACACAAGTTTCTTTTCATATGGTCGCATATGTTTTTCTCAAATAGAAAAATAGTGGGACAAATTCAAGATCAACCTCTGACATGCTACTGATAGCTATGATTTTCTTTTTCTTGGTATGGTGTTGATGGGTACAGTCTGCTAATATGGTATTGAGTTAAATTTTTCTCATTCACATTTATCTATTTGATGAAGATGCTTTAAAGAATGAGTTGTTGACAATGAACAGGTAGCACAGGTTCAGGGAGAGAATTAACCTTGCAGAATATAATGCATTGTTGGCATTATTGTTGTTGAATTATGCTACCATTAATATCTTTTCGTCTCAATTATTAATATCATATCTATCATTTGATGTAAAGGTCATATGGAGACCTATGATGTAATAATTTTCATATTCAGTCATGTATGGACTTTTTAGGTCATGTCAAATATGTAATCCCACTTGGTTGGGTGATTGAGTCAACTATGTATCCCCACTTTGTTGGGTGATTGATGTAAGAATGAGTCCTTGGTGATAGGAAGTTCATACTCAGTTGAGTTATAGATTCATGTTCTTCATTTGAAAATCTTTCTGAATATTTAGCATGTGCTAAAAGGGAGCATGGATAGTATAGTGAAAATCTGATCGGAAGGGGGAGCTTTGGTCTACCCTTTTCCCTTGATGTCAAAGGGGGAGAGTATCTGGGTGTTTGAATAATGGTTATTTAATTTATCTAACATGTTTCTATAAGTTGACATGATCCAAACCAACATGGTTGCCATCAATTACAAAGGGGGATATTGTTGGCATTATAATGCTCGTGTTGTCCTTGATGGGAAACTCACAAGTATATGGTAGCTAGATGAATTAACAAGTCAATTCTAAGGTGACAAAGAGATGGAACAAAATAAAAGAATGATGGGGCAATGGTTTATGGATTAGAATCAGAAGTTTGATAAAGGTGAATTTTTGAATATCTATATGCAGGTTCGTCAAGGCCAAGTCATGTATACACAAAGGAACAAAGGAGAAAAGTCGCGTACATGCCTACACACTAATTTAATAATATCAAGGGTTCTTACCATGGCATTAGCCCACAATATTGAGTGCATTAATGGTTACTTGATCCCGTGCAAGATTACCGTCGACACTAGTAATAGTTTTGACCCATGGTATTTTCTAAGGCTCTAACTATATAAAGATGTGAAGAACAAAGTGTTAAGTGTGCATGTGAAATAGTTTTTGATGAATACTTCAATCTGAAGTATATTTTCATTGTAAGGGCAATAGTTGAGACAAAGATCTGAAATAATTATGCACCGATGAATACAATGATGGATCAGGATCATGAGACCTGAAATTAATTTCCATTGTATAATCTGCTCATGGATTGGCTAGATCTAAGTATTGATGCATGCTTTTATCTCTGAATATTATGATCCAGGTCTTTCTAAAGTTGTCAAGAATTGCAAAAGTTTAGGTTAAAATTTGTAGATCTATATGAAGGTTGGTCTCAGTTAAGTTGCATATACACGTGGCTTTGATTATTCAAAGTCACGTATATAGAGGAAGGGTTCCTATCCATAAATGAATAATCAACTTGATTAGTGTTGCTGTATCACTGTTGTCTGTCAATGATGTCCTCATGTTGATCTGGGTTGAGAGATAATGTCTGAAATAGAACTGATTGAATGATGATGTTGAATTTAGTTGCATGTTGATTGGTTGACAAGATTATTGATGCTGCTAACTATATGAGGGTTTTGTAAGCTAACATAATATTTCAAAATAACTTTGGTCAACTTTGTGTTTGATTCAAAATTACAGGTTTTTAGTATATTGAGAACTGTACTCTAGTTTCTCTACAGAAAAGCGTGTATACTTGTGGGTTGCCTTAAGTGAAGTAGCATATACATGTTGGCATATGAATGCTTAGGGTTGCAGTTGATTATGTGTGTTGATGCAGTATTTTGAGTTCAGTTCCGTGTTTTGGTTACAATGATCTCACTATTCTATTTGAATTAAGTTGGTTAAGGTAGGTGGATCCAGTGTGAAAATTTATGAAACTTGGCCCACGATGTTGTTGAGGTTGGAGACTCCAATGAGGAAGTTGAAGCTTCCTGCGAGTATTAACTGGTAATCATATCAGGGGATTGGAGCTCCCTTCTAGTAGGAGCTGGAGGATGAGTAAAGTTTGTAGCCTTTAGCAGGTGGGTGCCATGTACTGGCATGAGTATGCACCAATACAAGAATGTAAGAATTTTTTGATATTAATATGTTTGAAGACCGAGACAACAACAAAAATGGTTTTCTCCCACATTGGGTTTCCACCTTAAATCTTGGTGTTCATGTGTGTTTCTTATGTGTGATACTTTATTCTATTCTTATTTAACCTACTTACTTCTTATAAATTGCCTAATAAATCTTTTATATTCTGCTTTAAGTTTAACATATAAAGAATTAGTTGTTTTACAACTTTACCAAGCATACGCAAGTTTCTTTTACAACATTCACATACATCCACAAGTTGGGTTCAGTAAAGTCACGTACATATTTCAGAAATGAAAATTATTATTGTGAGACTTTAAAATACTGATTCACCCCCCTCTCAGTATTTTTCCCAACATTTTTTATCCCAATGGCCATTCATGGATTTCCACATGCCATTGGAAACATATTTCAAAGAAATTTCCATTGGAGAAGGTTATATGTAGGCTTTGAGCCCATATTCTACCTGAAAAATGGTTGCAAACTCTTCATGATTCTTTCCACCTTATATCGTCTTCTTCTTCCTAGGAACTGCTCTTCGTATGCATTTTACAAGGTTCCACATACCATTGGAGACATATTTTAGAGCATTAAGCAACTGTGCTGAGTCCAATAGTATTTTAGATGATCTCTTGAGGCAGAACCTCCTCCAAATATGGGACTCCCAACCACCATAGTCATAATTTTATGTCCTCTCCAATAAGCCTTCTACTATGGTTATTCTCTACAAAGGACTACAGCAACCATGGGACTCCCCCTCAGCTTGACACGTCAATCATATCAATTCTAGCCTAATTACCTTGCGAGGGGACATCAAAGCCAACATTTGCTACCATAAACATCCATGCTAGTCTGCCAACTGTCATAAAATGAAAACTTCCCAACACATCTCCTAGCATGGTTGTTGACATATACGCTAACACACTTGCAACCACTAGCCATCCAAGCAATGTTAATTGTCCAACAATCTCCCGGTTTGGCATTGATGGAAACACCTGAACCTTATCACCACTTTGATGGAAAATCTTCATGTTTCTTCTACACTTCTCTTGCATGTGCCACTAATGAATTTTTTTCCTCTGCATGTGCCATCACAAATTCTCAAATAATTCTCTTCCTTTGACATCAATCGAAAAGGGCTACACGCTGCTTCTCCTCCCCCATTAAATCATTGACTAGCAATGACGAGGGTCTAGTTGTTGATGTCCATTCTATTCTAGAGACTTTTCTTCAAGGATTAAACGTTTCTTCTCTATAAACTTGACATATGTGATATGCTCCCCTTAAACATATATTTCCTTTGATTTTAATGCCTTTTTAATAAACCTCCAGTTTTGACACCTTATGGTTGTTGGCTAAATACTCTCTTGCCAATGCATCTTTGGTATCAATTAAAGTGAAATTGATACCAATTAAACTTCTCATGTTAATGTTGCTGCTACAAATATCAATCATCAGTGATGCATTTAAGCTTGATTTTCACCACTATTGCTACTTCTAAGACTGTGTTTACTTATATTGAGCATATTCAATCACTTCTCCCCTTGAGATCATACCTCAAAACATGGGCTGCTGCTTAAGAAATACCAATTGCAATAAGAAATAGATAGAAATTGGATGTTGTACCAGGCAACCTCTTATAAATGTTTCTAAAAAAAATGTCCACTTACTGTTGGCATTATGATACAGTTGTCCTTGATGACAACTCACATAGATGACAGTTCACAGTGCAATAGGTTAACAACAAAGGATTATAGACCAGACTCCAAAGATTGAAGAAAGAGAATGGTTTAAGAAGTATATGCTGGTTCACTTTGTCCAAGTAGTGTATACATGCAGGTTCACAGAACAAAAGGCACGTATACGTATGCACACGTTGTCATAAGAGGAAAAGCCTGTATGGGTTGGAAAATCAAGGAAATTCAATATTAAAGAATAACAAGGGTCAATACCATGGTATTAGCCCACATTATTGAGCGAAGTAATGACTATTTGATCCCGTCGAAGAATACCACAGTCTCTAAGTGTTGTTTTGGTCCGCGGTATTGAGGAAAGCCTAAACCTATATAAGGAGGAGAAGACGAAAGGGCGAAGTGTGCAAGTGTAAGGGTTTCTTAGGAATACTTCTATTTGAAGTATATTTTATGTTGCAAGGGCTATGATTATGATATGATCTGAAATATTTTGTGCACCTTGAATTCAATGTTGGATAAGGATCATGAGACCTGAAATGACTTTTCATTGAATGATATGATATTGGTTGGGCTAGATCTGATTGCTAACGCATGTTTTACTCTATGCATGTTATGATCTAGGTATGACAGAAGTCTAGAACAGCTGTGAAGTTTTAAGTTAGTATTTGCAGATCTATACACTAGTTCACCTTGTTGAAGGTGTGTTTACAAGCTAGTTCAGTACTTCGAAGTAACGTATACGTTATGAAATATGATGTTTAAAGTTGTAGTTGGTTCTAGTTGTTGATGCAAAATTTTGGGTTTTTCCCTGTGTTCTAGTGATTGTGTTTTGGTGATAGTGTTATGAATGTTCATATTGATTGATTGTGAATTTCTTCAGTTATGATGGGTTTTCTATGATTGGTTGTATTTCAGTGGTGATTGATTTTGAGCTTCAATGTTGCTGATGGGTACAGTGTGAAAACTTGATGAAACGTAGCCTTCATATTGTGTTGTTGTGTACTAGCAGTATCCAGTTTGGAAATTTATCAAACATGGTCCCTGTTGGTACCATCCTATGACCTCCTTTTTCCTCCTAAAACATATCATTTGCCTACTTCTTTTCATCATATATCTCTTAGATTCCTTGAAAATTGATTAGTTAATAGTCCTATAGTTATTAAAATGCATTGAAATTGATTTAGGAGTTTTATGTTAAGGAATTAGAAGTTTTTGGTAAAATGGTTACAGGAAGTTCCAACATCCTGTAATTGGCTCATTGTTTGACATGTGGCACAATAGCTAGGCTAGAGCGAAAGGTAGGGATGAAACGTAGAATGTCCAAGCATGGACGAATACCTATCCTACAGCAGAATCGACCCTCCTACATGCGCGGTCAACACAGGTCAAAGTATGGCATACTGGCGACAAAGGCAGCAACAGCAGAGCATTCTAAATTGATTTAGTTTTTGTTCCTTTTTGAAATCAGTTTAGGATGGAAACATTTTAAAAATCTCAACATGGTAAAAGCGGCAACAACCATATCATGAATGTACATTCGTTTTCGAAATGTAAGGGTCGTAAAAAAACATATGTAAATACAGTCCGGTGTAATCAACGTATATGTAATCGTTGTATCATTTGAAACAGAGTTTGAACTTAATATCAAGAACACAGTTACAGTCACGACCCTTGTCTTGTTGCGTTGATTTGATAACCGGTTGAATACAATGCAGTATACCTCTGGAACGCGGACGGGCCCTGCGTTAAACTGGTATACTGTCATTTCCTTTTTATTCGCAACTTAGAGTATTACATGACATGCACAGTAATTAAGATGGGTTTCCAATTTCAATAGTTAAGATTGGTTGTTGATTTCAATCGAATGCATATGGTTTGTGTTTGTGATAATGCTTGAATGGTCCATCACTGAGATCGTGAATCGTATCCTGTAAGGGATTCGATCCCTTTGTTGTCCTTTAAAGCAATGTCATGAACTTTGTTTTCATTTCAAAATCTGTTTATGATCTTTGTATATTTTTATCTTGTATGAATATTAATGAATGTTGGGTATTTGCTAAACAAGGGTTTTATGTATAATGTCTCTGTAAGGAGATTGAAATCTTGGTTTGCAGTGATACACAATGTTTAATTTGGTAAATGAATTTAATGACAGTGTTGTAATCAGGTATATTAGCAGAGTGACCTAAGTGTTTGGATGATAGGTAACATACCCCAATCTTCTGTAAAGAAGTTCTGTGACCTACATCATAACCACTTAGCTAATAATCCTTTATGTCTATATACTTTAGACGCATGCCTCTAAGCTTACGCATCCTGGTCGATAATAAATATGGTCTATTCTAGTACCCTAGATAGAACACTACATTTTGGCGCCGTTGCCGGGGAGGCGTACTTAAATGATTCAAAAAAAAAAAATCAATACACAAAAATAAACAAAAACACAGTTAGAAATCATGTTCATTTATGCCTAGATTTAGAGACAGTCAGGGTAGACTTGTAAAAACCCCCCACCATCTAAAAGCTAACCCATCATCATCAGGAGCAGACTCTCTAGGGAATACAACACTAGCTTTGGAAGTCATCCAAGCATTAGAAGAAAAACAAAAGTCAGGACAGAGACTTACCCTCATTGAAAGGCAAACTTTATTCACAAATAAATCGCAGAAGAAGCACTTTCCTAGATCTTCCACACAAGGAGAAAGTAGCACAGTGACCGAACAATATTTCTTTAATCTCCTCTATCAAACAAGTGACACTGACACAGAGAGACCTATTAGAATGGCTGAGGAAGGAGCTGGATCAGTACCACATCAAGGACAGGGAGATGAAGAGGAGTCAACTTTTAAGTTTCCTATACATGAACCATAGGAAGATGATGAGATCAAAATGAAAAGCATACCCCCATCCGTGCTACCAAACTTCTATGGTATGGCTTCAGAAGATCCAAACTCATTCTTGTTCGAGTTTGACATTGTATTTCGAACATATGGCTATACAGATGATGCTCATAGGCTTAGACTATTCCCAGCGACATTAAAGGCATCAGCCTTAAGATGGTTCATGAGGCTTGGTGAGCATGCTATAGTTGATTGGGATGGCATGAGGAGAATATTTCTAAGGAAATATCAACCTTATTGCAGATCCAAAGATTCTAAAGATGATATCTTTAGAACGAGCCAGCAAGAGGATGAAACCTTAGGGGAATATTTAGAACGGTTTGTCTACAACTTACGAAAATCTAAACACCGAACTATGCCTCTTGATCTGATCCGCACAATATTCTTGAAAGGTATCCGAGAGGAATACATGGATGATCTTAACTTGATGGGCAAAGGTGACATTTCTGCCTTACCCTTTGAAGAAATCGCTGAGTTGTGCGAAAAGTATTCAAGGAGTAAAGCTAAAATGGGAAAGAGAACCCTGTCATCCAAAGTCACAAAATCTGCCTCTGCAAGTGTCACAAGGGCTGAAATAGGGAATCTTTTAGAAGAGTTTAAAACGGATCTGTTAAGCACCCTAGGGAACCAAATTGACACTTTAAAAGCTAAGAAGAAACAAGAAGATGAAGATCAGATAATGGCTATATTCTGCCCAAAATGCCGGAAGAAACATGCATTAAAAGACTGCCCTCTAGAAAACATCCAAGTTTGCGCTTTCTTTATTGAACATCATGATATGTTTAACTGTCCTAAAGTTAAGGTTTTGCAGAACTGTAATATGGCAGCCAATACAGAGATGGAAAACATGTATTACATGGGTACAAAGCGACCATGGCAGCCAAGGCCAGCACCTCAAGGTATGTTTCCAAATCAAAATTTGCAATTTCCTATAAATGATCAAATGTATGCACAAAACTCATGGAATGTACCCATGCCATGGCAGCACCAAAACCAACCACAACACCAATGGAGACCGTCTCAACAGTACTCTCAATCTTATCATACATATCCTCAATCATACCCACCATACTCACAACCATATCAACAATACCAACAGCCGTATTCATCACACTCTCAACCATATCAGCAGTATCCTCAGCAAGTTGTTTATCAGCCCCAACCTCCTCAACAAGCACTGCCTGCTCCTCCACCAATAAATCCACCACAACCGCAATTTCCAGCTAACTCACAACCTCCCAGACCCACTCAAATTCCTGCTCAAACTGTCCCAAATCCAAATAATAGAGCAGAGAGGCCAGCCTACAATGTAGAAGAGGGAACCTCATATTCCACACTGCCTTTGCAAAATATTAAGTTGAGGTCTGGTAGGGTACTCCACAAAGATTCTCCAATAACAGATAAGCAAGAAGAAAACACAGAAAACGAAAATGAAATGACAAATCAAAGAAAACCAAACAATGATACCAAAGATAAACAGATGCAACCACTGCATCCACCTTTTCCAGACCGATTGGTCCAAATAAAACCTCCACTGTCTATACCACAGTTTGATGTCTTAGATGAACTCAAGAATGTCTACATAAAAATTCCACTGCTGCAAGCTATAAAAGACATTCCCATCTATACTAAGGCCATCAAAGACATATGTCTCAAGAAGCCTGCTAGAAAAAGGATTGATCCTCAAACCATTCATGTCATAGGACATTTAGCAGGCCTTATGACCAATACCATCTCCACGGAAAAGTATGTTGATCCTGGCATTCCCAAAGTGACCACCACCATTAACAACATACAAATTCCAAACACTTTGATAGATCTTGGGGGCGCAATCAATGTCATGACTCTTGAAACCATGAGAACACTCCAGCTCATAAATTTGCAACATACAACGATTGTTCTAGAACTAGCTGATAGGTCTAAAGTGATTCCTGAAGGGATTTTCGAGGACATAATTGTCTCACTGGACTCTTGGGAGTATCCAGTGGATTTCTTAGTCCTTCAACCTGTTATAGACATTTTTGTGCCTTACAGCATTAAGCATGAAATGTCCATAATCTAAGGGATCCAAAGTCCCTAAACATGTTGTTCCTACCCCTAGAGGAACAAGGCTAACAAACCACAGCAATTCACAGAAGTTCTCCGCCTGAAACTGCTCAAAAACAAGTCAATTCAGGATCATTTCAGTGGCTACACTAGCTATTTGCGCTGAATGTCAAAGCCAACATTGGCTACCTGCGTTGAATGTTAAATGGAACACTGGCTACCTGCGCTGAACGAGAGTGGACATGTGGCAAGCTCATTTCTCAAGGTGTCAAAACCCAGGAAGCTTCCAAAATGACACTTGCCTCAGGGAATTCGACTGGTGATGAGTAAGAGGTTCCAAATCTCCAAGTGGAAGCAAGAACCTCCAAGTGGAATCAAGAACTGACAGAGGGAGAGGACACTAGTTAGATCTCAAGCTGACTCATCCTCTCTCCAAACATCTATATATGGATCTCTCCTCCATGAGATCTAGAGGCTGGAATTTTGTTATTGCAAAGAATTGCTGTTGGTTTGAGATTGGAATCATTGGGTGCTTAATGCTTTGAAGGGGGTGAAGATAGGAATTCCATTTGCTGGGAAGGAGATGCTGGATTGGAGCCCTCTGGGTTGTATCTCTTCCTGAACCTTGTTATTCATCAATAAAGCTATCTTGGTTTCTCCTATATACTGATGTATTCTTGATATATGATTGCATTAGTATGTTTAGTTTATTTCTAATCCTGAACTAGTTATGAATATGAATCCATGTCTTCTGTAGTGTTCTCTTCTTGTGATCTTGCACAAACCTCTTGAAGCTGGGCGAGCGAGAAGGCAAGTAGCTGGGAACTCTCCAAGAGAAGAGAAGTTGAATCGAGGGACAAACAGAAGACACCGGTTAGTCCATCTATCTCTCTCTTCGTTCTTAATTCATAAAGGAAGAATACTAGAATAGCTGTCTCTGTTTGTTGCTAAGGTACTGTCACACCTTAGGTGGATAGGATCGTCCTGCATAGGCATTTTTCCCCACAACAAATTGGTGACTCCGCTGGGGAGATCTGTTTAGTCATTTTATTTATGTTTCTATCATTGTTTGTTTCATAGACTCGACAACATCAATCGAACTGCATCTGCTATTCCCAGATGCAAAGTAGACAGTTGCTGCTTTGATCCAATCACTGGACTTGTCTATGATCTGAACAATGGACTCACAAATGATTTGATGATCATTTGTGATAGATCTTAGTACCCCCTCAAAGCATCCCTTTGATTGTACCTTGCTTGTTTCTTTTATTTGGCCTGAAACAGTTGATTAAATAGCAATCTGTGACCCAGAACCAGTGAGAAACGAGAGTTTCTCCTTCAGCGCAGACCCAGTGAAGGGATTCTGCATTTCAACGCAGGTCCCGTGAAGGCTACCTGCGCTGAATGTCAAAACCCCTATGTTGAGGTTGTGCTGAACCAGTTTGCCCTTGTGCAGCTGGGGTTCTCTGCTCTGTTTTGCCTTGTTTTGATCTCTGATTTTTGCAGCCTGTAACCAACATAGGTACCAGTCTGATAACTCATTTTCTCTGCTTAGATTCCGCCTCCTTTTGTACAAAAAGACTGTGAGTGTTTTTATGTGTTTGTGGTGTCATTTACAGTTTTCCTTTGCATGAGTGAAATAGTCATCCTGTAGCCCTTGATTCAGATCTGTTGATTGTGATCTTAGGAGAGAGTTCATTGGTTGTTTACAGTTGATTATACATTTACTCTTGCTTATTGGTTTGAGTTTGTCTCTTTTGAGTGTCAAAACAAGTATTCATTTCGAAAATCGTTAAGTGTTGTAATCTCTTCCACCCTCTCTGATTTCGAAAAAGTAAACTTGTTTGTATTTGTCATTTAAAAGCAAATTCAAAGTTTTACAAAAAGCTTTCTTTGTAGGCATCAATACTAAGAAAGCAGAAAACAAACACCTGCATTGTGCATTTGCATTTGATAGTTTTCATGTCTGATTTAGGAAAAGTGCATTAGAGTGTGCTGATTGCTCTTTGAGAAAAGATGGTGTCTTTCTTTTCCCTTAGTAGCTAGGATTTTCAAAGTTGAAAAGATATAAAGCTTGCTTATCATCTTTAGACTGCATTTAGGAATTGTATCATACATCTCGTGGTGAACCTTGAAAGGCAAACTTCTAAAAAGATCAACCTAAAATAAATTGAATGAACTTAACAACGCTTTGCAACATAACGCACAACATAGAGGTCTAGGCTAGAGACGTGTTCCGGCGTCGTAAAGCCAGGTGACTATTGATCTCGTGGATGGTGGGTGATTCCTCCTGAGGGACAATAGCGCCAGTACGGATTGTGCTCCCACGTACCGTCGCGTATATATTGGGAGACCCCTATAGGCATAAAACCTTTATCCTTAGGAAGCTGTGTCGGCCGCCCTACTGATCGCAATGCACTGAACACAGCATTCAGGAAGATCGACCGCCCGTACCCTAAAAAGTATTCTGCGGTTTTGCGAAAAGTTTGGCACACCCTCTGCCTAGAACTCCAGAGCAGTTCCTTTTGGCCTTTTTCAGACTCTATAACAGAAAAAGTCCATCCGAGCATTTGTCACTTCGGGCTCGTTAAAACATCGAAGGAGACTAGAGTCATCTTTAGCTTTTTCTCGACTCTTTAAAATTGAAAAAGCAATTTGTGTCTAAAGCATCGTTAAAATTTATTTTAAACAGAACAATCACCCCTTATTCCTGCGTTGATCTTTAGGTTGAAAAAATGGAGCACACCAACCAAGGAATTCCCCTTGGTGGAAATCCTAGTCCCTTCTCTTCTTGGGGAGATCTTGGTGCGCCCCATATGGCCACATTGTCGCTTCCAGGACTGACAATTGGCCTGCTAGTCTGGCTCTTTTCAACCAATGTCGTTCAAAACACCACCATTCCTGAACAGTCGAGTCAACAGTTAGACCAGACCAGAGTTTCCAACCAGCCTTCTACTTCATCTAACCCTTCCTCTCCTCCTTCCTCTTCGCTTGACGGAACTGGTAAAACAAAAAACCAAGTTCCTAAGGAGAAGAAGGAAAAGAAGAAGAAAGAGAAGAAGAAGAAGGAGCCAAAAGCGACTGGGGGCAAACAAGTGTCGTCTGAAAAAAATCCACACACAACACTGACCAGGCCTAAATCACCATGTGTCATATGCAAGGGAGACCACTTCCACAGAGATTGTCCCTGCATCCCTCGGATACTAAGGGACTGGTCTCCCCGTTTGCACAATTCGGTAGCATCAACCTCTAATAGCCATGTTGACTGCTCACCATCAACTAGTGAAAGTGAAGTCACAGGACAGAGAGGGAAAGCTAGATTTCCCTGCAAACTGTGTGAAGGCGACCATACCATCCACCGTTGTCCCTTCTTAGACGAGGCTAAAAGAGTTTTGGAAGATCGCCCGGTTTTACCAGTGCAACTTCCTCCTGGATATCAAAAACTCCTGCCAAGTCCTTCACTAGTTGAGAACCCGGCTGGCCCGCCCAGGTGGTCAGCCGAAGCACCTATCTTTGAAGATGAACCGTCTGGATCCATGCTTGACGAAAGTCAAAAGGTTGAGGCGGTAGTTGACCCGGTTTTGCCTTCAGAGGCTCTATCTTCGAATGATACCATCACAGAGGAGAATAAAGACGACAACGCCCAAATTCTCTTCATCAACAAAGACTCTGACGAACAAGGGGTCAATTTGCCCATTCCTTTATCGCAGGAAGGAACTTCGTCAGAGTCATATCCGGCCGTCTATTCGGTCCCACCACCAAGCAACCTAGTTGTCTCGTTCGACTGGAACCAACTAGGCAGACCCCGGTTGCGAGCAAGCATACCATTCACAATTATCGTTCAAATATACAGAATGATAATGGCTGGCACTATCATTGATGAGGGGGCATCTGTGAGTATCCTTTCCTCTATTGCTTGGAAAGTGCTTGGTTCGCCAGCGCTTTTGCCTGAAATGAGAAATCTATCAGGCTTTGATAAAGGAACCAGTCGACCTTTAGGGATCCTCCCCAATGTGCCCATAACATTGAAAGGGAAGACCCTTCAAATGAACGTGATGGTTGTTCAAGGACCCTTGGATTATAACCTACTCCTTGGACGAGACTATATATATTGCATGGGAGCTATTGTCTCCTCACTCTTTAGAGTAATGTGCTTTCCGCATGAAGGAAGAATGGTCAAGCTCGTGGACCAACTTTCATTTACCGGATCACGCATCGCAAATAGTCATATAGCACCCCTAAATGGTCTATTCACGCAAGAAATGTCTCAACCCACGGTCCGTCCTCCTGATGAGCGCGAGTAATCTGGGAGGATATGACTGGAACCCTGGGGGCATGCGTCCTGGTCTACTTCGGCAGGAAAACTTTGGGTATAGGGTAGGTTTCCGCAGGAGAATATGACTAGTCCGTACCCCGTCCGTGGTTGGAAGAGGGGTTGTTCTGGAATAAGATTCTCTTGTCAAAGTTATGTGAGAGGGCGGGTCTCGTCACTCACCTTTGTCTATTTCAGTAGACATTGCTGAAGAAGTGTTTTGTTTGAAAGATTAACGAGACAATCTTCGGGTAACCTGAAAGAGGTAAGCCTCTCTCTTTAAAACAATTGTTTTGAAGGAAAAGAAGTAGAGGTAACCTTGAAATCGTACTTTATACCTGGGGGCATGCAAAACTTTTGGAGTGCAAGCAAAGAGCAGTTATTTATCTGTTTTTTGGGTTAGCCGTTTCCTAACTTGCATAAAGAAAGGATGCGGGGCATAACTTTGTGAGATGAAGCTCCATAAAAAATAGAATCTTAATGAGACATTCTTATCATATGACTGGGTAATTGAGCAGTTTTAGCACACAGTTCATGCTCGTTAAAAAATAAATGCAAAATCCGAGCAGTTTTAGCACATAGTTCATGCTCGTTAAAAAATAAAAATAAGACCGAGCAAATGTTTCCACCCGCGTTTAAGCTCGTTAAAAAATGAACTATCCCGGTAAATAACCACTGTGAATGTAATATCATCAGCCATTAAAGCCTTGGTCGTGTTTGCCCGTCACCTCCACTTTTCATTTGGCCGATCGTTCACCTCCATATGATTGTTTACCCATTTTGAGGAACAACTGCGAAGAGTGATTTCACCTAGCCATCCTTGTGACACTGCCATGATTGGAAAATTCCAACTTGTACCTGGAATCAGCTGCTAACCCTGTTTATCACTCGTTCCTCAAAATACGAGTCTTCTTTAAGCTCTTTTCATCTGACTCGTAAAATATGAAAAGATTGCTGAGTCCTTGGCCTTCTAGCTCGTTAAAGGGACAGGAAGTGATATCCCTCCTCTAGATTTTAATCTTTTTGGACCTGAGGGATTATTGCACAAAACGATCGAGCGCTTGTTTTGTTCGGCTCGTTAAAACTATCAAAAACTCATCCCTTCTGTATTGTTTTATACTTTTTCGGACTTAAGGGATTAGATGATGAAAAAGGACTTTTGAAGTTAACTTTATGTACCATTTCAGACTCTCTAAAAATGAGAAGGACCGAGTTATCCTTGTCGTTAGACTCGTTAAAATCATTAAATAGCGACAAACTTGTCTTTAGACGAGAACGAGTTTCACTATCGCTAGGCTCGTTAAAACATAGCGATGGGCTTGCCCGAAGGGCAGGTTATAGAGCAAGCATATATTATCCTCCTCAAGCTTGACAAAAATAAAGAGGTACTGGTCAGCAATGACTGGGAAAAAATTGGGAGAAACTAAAGAAAACTTTGATGGTAGCAAGTCGCTCTTGAACATGACACTTTTCCTCCGTACCACAATCGGGTTGGGTTGTTTCATTCACCGGTCACATCCATGGTCTCGCCATACCATCCATATCTGGGGTAATGCTACCGATCCATCGCATCAGTGTCGCCACATCTTCAAGAGAAGTCGTTCAGAAAAGTCAACCGTGTCCCATCCACTGCCATACATTATCCTTCATCCTTTCATGACCGCCACCCTGAATCATATGTCACAGATCGTTTTCACCTCCATTAAAATCATTAGCTCCGTTCCGTGTCACTGATGTGGGATTCATTAAGGCCCTCCTTTGAGGGATCGCTTCTTGTCGACATCATCTCATTATCTAAGAAGTTGATCTAGGAACAACCCCTTCAGTACTTTGAAGCTTGCATGCCTCAATGGCAAGTTTCTCACTTCCGGCGACAAGTATACATCAATGACCTTCGACCGAAAGATTTTGCGTGGTGTTTGACGCCAAGTCCTTTATTCACACCACGTGAATTGTACTGCAGTACCTTGAGGGTCATTATCATTATCGGTGATTCCTCTCGCGCTTGTTAACGGTTTACATCATTGACCAGTAATCAAGCGATGTATTTCCATGTTCGACTTCAGAACATTTCTCACATGGATCGACTTGTACTTAGAGTGAAGATCGAACGAGTTTGAAGACCCCGGATCTAGTTTCATCCATCCGGGCTGCGATATATATTCAGGAAAGATAAAGACATTGACATGTACATCATTGCAGTAGATAATCATCCTACTCAAAGGATGATAATTTCATCAAAATTATCAGTCTACCATCAGACGATTGTCTGTTCTATGTACAGAAAAATGAATTTATAAAGCTGAGCATGGGAATGCCGGCCTCAGCTAGATCATGAAAGTAGTATGAAAAATAATGTATTGTATTGTATCTTATTACAGGTCTCCTCCCAGCATTGGATGAACTTCGGATCCCCCTGATAAAGCATTTCACCCGATAAACAGCCTCATACTTTAGGGGGCAACTATTATAGACATTTTTGTGCCTTACAGCATTGAGCATGAAATGTCCATAATCTAAGGGATCCGAAGTCCCTAAACATGTTGTTCCTACCCCTAGAGGAACAAGGCTAACAAACCACAGAAATTCACAGAAGTTCTCCACCTGAAACTGCTCAAAAACAAGTCAATTCAGGATCATTTCAGTGGCTATACTAGCTGTTTGCGCTGAATGTCAAAGCCAACACTGGCTACCTGCGTTGAATGTCAAATGGAACACTGGCTACCTGCGCTGAATGAGAGTGGACATGTGGCAACCTCATTTCTCAAGGTGTCAAAACCCAGGAAGCTTCCAAAATGACACTTGCCTCAGGGAATTCGACTGGTGATGAGTAAGAGGTTCCAAATTTCCAAGTGGAAGCAAGAACCTCCAAGTGGAATCAAGAACTAACAGAGGGAGAGGACACTAGTCAGATCTCAAGCTGACTCATCCTCTCTCCAAACATCTATATATGGATCTCTCCTCCATGAGATCTAGAGGCTGGAATTTTGTTATTGCAAAGAATTGTTGTTGGTTTGAGATTGGAATCATTGGGTGCTTAATGCTTTGAAGGGGGTGAAGATAGGAATTCCATTTGCTGGGAAGGAGATGCTGGATTGGAGCCCTCTGGGTTGTATCTCTTCCTGAACCTTGTTATTCATCAATAAAGCTATCTCGGTTTCTCCTATATACTGATGTATTCTTGATATATGATTGCATTAGTATGTTTAGTTTATTTCTAATCCTGAACTAGTTATGAATATGAATCCATGTCTTGTGTAGTGTTCTCTTCTTGTGATCTTGTAGAAACCTCTTGAAGCTGGGCGAGCGAGAAGGCAAGTAGCTGGGAACTCTCCAAGAGAAGAGAAGCTGAATCGAGGGACAAACGGAAGACACCGGTTAGTCCATCTATCTCTCTCTTCGTTCTTAATTCATAAAGGAAGAATACTAGAATAGTTGTCTCTGTTTTTTGCTAAGGCACTGTCACACCTTAGGTGGATAGGATCGTCCTGCATAGGCATTTTTCCCCACAACACAACCCATATCCAATTTAGGAGGACACCCTATCATCCTTGGTAGACCATGGCTAGCGACTGCTGATGCATTCATAGGATGTCGATCGGGCAGCATGATCATTTCAAGAGGGACCGAAAGAAAACAACTCACCCTTTATCCATCGGCACAATCACCAGCAGTAACACACAATTTGTGGCTTGATGATAAAGTTAATGATAAAGAAGAAGTACAATCTGTTTTTAGCATTGACCAAATCTATGATTTCCAAGAACAAGACAATAATGATTTGGTAGAATTATTCCTTTCTCAACCTAATATGTCCGAAAATTTGAGAAATGAACAATATCATGCTGCAGATGTACTTTTGGCCCAAAACCTTCAGGAAACATGCACCATTCAATCTTTACAAACCACATTTCACGAAATTTTTCCAGTTCAATCCATCACCAACACACAGAGTCAGATCATAGAGATTAGTCCAGGGAAAACTCTGAACATAGGAAATCACCTAGACTCATCTCAGCAAGAGAAATTGATTCGACTCTTGAGAAAATACCAAAAATCCTTTTCTTGGGACTACACCGCTATGCATGGGATTCACCCCAACACATGCACTCACCATATCTATACAGATAGCACCATTAAACCAGTGAGGCAACCACAGAGAAGAATGAACCCCATGCTCCAAGATATTGTCAAAGAAGAATTGCAAAAACTTTTGATAGTTAATTTTATATATCCTATTTCTGACAGTCAGTGGGTATCACCATTGGTTATAGTGCCCAAGAAAAATGGTAAGTGGCGCATTTGTGTTGATTACAGACAGCTGAACAAAGCAACGCTCAAAGATTATTTCCCACTACCATTTATTGACCAAGTGTTAGACACCCTAGCTAGCAAATCATCATTTTCTTTTCTTGATGGTTTCAGTGGCTACAACCAGATCAGGATAGCCTCCGAAGACCAGGACAAAACCACATTCACCTATCCTTGGGGCACTTATGCTTACAATGTTTTGCCATTTGGACTTTGCAACGCTCCAGCTACATTTCAGAGAGCTGTGTTAGCTATTTTCGCTGATTTAATTCATGATTGTGTTGAAGTTTACATGGATGATTTTTCAGTATATGGCAATGTTATAGACAATTTTGTGCCTTACAGCAACAAGCATGAATTGTCAATAATCCAAGGGATCCAAAGTTCCCTAAACATGATGTTCCTACCCCTAGAGGAACAAGGTCAGCAAACCAACAGCTCTCAGATCAGTTCTCCACCTGAAAACACTCAAAAACAAGCAATCCTGAAATCAAAGCAGGTGCTCCACTAGGTTTCTGCGCTGAAACTCAGTTGCTCCATGGTGTACCTGCGTTGCAAAGCAAGTGGGACAAAGGCCACCTGCGCTGAGCGAGAAGGGACAAGTGGCACAGTGAGTCATTGCTTTGGAATCTTCCAAAAATGACACTTGGATCAGGTATTTCGCCTTGTGATGAGTCAGAGGCTCTGTTTCTCCAAGTGGAAGCAAAGTTCTCCAAGTGGACTGAAGAACTGAAGATCAACTAAAGATTAACTGAAGAGAGAGAGGACACAAGGCAGCTACACATCAGTTGCAAGCTGACTCATCCTTTCTCAATTCATCTATATATTGAGCTCTCTCCTATGAGCTGAGGAGGCTGGAATTTTGTGCAAAGTAATGATATGCTGTTGGTTTCACTATTGAGTTATTGGGTGATTGTTTGAGAGAGGTGAAGAAGAGCAATTCTTTCTGTTGGGAGGTGTTGCTGGGTTGGAGCCTTCAATGGTTGTAATACTCTCAGAACCTTTATTTCTTCATTAATAAAAGCTATTGAGGTTCTTCTATGTGCTCTTGTTTCAATTATATATTGTGATGATTGCATGTTTGGTTTACACTAATCCATGAATGAGTTATGATTGCATGCCTCTTGTAGTTTCCTTCTTCGTTATTTTGCAGGATCTCATCGTAGCTGGGCGAGCAGAAGAACAAAGAGCTAGGAGCAAGCGGCCAAAGAGAAGAGTTTGGATTCGACATTAAGCGCAAGGCAACGGTTAGTGCTTTCTCCATTCTCTTTTGCTTTCATAAAGAAGTAAACCTTAAGTAGTTTGTTTTACAGTTGTTGCTAAGGAACTGTCACCCTTAGAGTGGGATAGGGTCATCCGAGTCGGATACTTTTCCCTACAAAAAACTGGCGACTCCACTGGGGATCGTATCCGTTTGATTGTGTTTGTAGTATTTTGCTATTCATTTCCTGAACAAAAGAGTACCAAATCGAAAAGCTTTTGACTATATCAAAAGCGAAGTAGAGGGCAGCTACTCTTGCTCATTTTCTGAGCAAATTCATGATTTGAAGAGCTGATCTACAAGGATCCTTGTAAGCTCTTAGTGATAGCTTTGCACCTTCCTAATCATCCCTTTGAGTGTGCTTGACTGATTGCTTCTGATTTGAGCAAAAACCGTGCATTTTTGAGAAAATTATGACCCGGAAACTGTGAAAACGCAATTCTCGTTTTCCAAAGCAGGTAGTACACAGGCTACCTGCTTTGCAACGTAGGTCCCGAAGGGGCTACCTGCGCTGAGAGCCAGTTTGGCTGTGCAGAGCCTGCGTTGGCCCAAATTTGCCTAGTGCATTTGGGGTTTCCTCCTTTCTCTTGCCTGTTTTCACTTAGTTTTGCTGCTAGGTGTCAGTCTTGTGCCTGTTTTGAAACCAATATTACTTGCCATCATTCTGCCTCTGTTATATAACGAAATTGTACTTGTTCTTTGTATTTCTTACTCATTTACAATTTCCCATAATGAAAAGTAAATTAGTCATGCTTTTGGCCTCTTAGATCTGAACCTGTGTTAGGCATTTTGCTGGTCTAAAGAGTTAGCTTGTTTGCTGTCCATAGCTGATTAGTCATTTTACTTTCGTTAGTATGGTTTGATTTCATGTATTTCCAGTGATTAAGCAAGTGAATCTTAAGGTGTCTTTTGATTTTGGACAAACTTGTTTACTGTCGCTTTAAATCGAAATCAAAGTTATATGACCACTTTCTTTTTGTAATCCATCCACATTAAGAAAGGGAAAAGAAAATACATGCATTGTGCATTTTGCATTTGAAAAAGTTTGCATGATGATTTAGGAGAAAGTGCATTAGTTTGTGCTGTATGAACTGTGTGAAAAGAATTTTCCTTTCTTCTCCCTCAGTAGTTAAGATTTTCATCAGTCAAAAAGATTTGAAAAAGCTTGCTTCTCATCTTAGGCTGCATTTAGGAATTTGTCATATATATCTCGTGGTGAACCTTGAAAGGCAAACTTTAAAAAGATCAACTTAAAATATACTGAATGAACCTAACAACGCATTTGAAACATAACGCAAACATCTAGAGGTCTAGGTAGAGACGTGTTCCGGCGTCGTTAAACATAGTGACTGTCGATCTCTACGAAGGTGGGTGATTCCTCCTGAGAGTCGGTGGCACTAATACGGACTTGTGCTCCCACGTACCGTCGCGTATATATTGGGAGACCCCTGTAGGCAATTATCCTTTATCCATAGGAAGCCGTGTCGGCCGCCCTACTGATCGCGATGCAGTGAACACAGCATTCACGAAGATCGACCACCCGTACTGTAAAACATATTCTGTGGTTTCGCGAAAGGTTTGGCACACCCTCTACCTAGATCTCCAGAGCAGTTTCTTTTGGCCTTTTTCAAACTCTATAACTAAAAAGGTCCAACCGAGCATTTGTCACTTCGGGCTCGTTAATACATCGAAGGAGACTAGAGTCATCTTTAGCTTTTTCTCGACTCTTAAAACATGAAAAAGCAAAGTTATGTTTAAAAGCGTCTAATAAAATTCATTCAAATCGGAATCACAAATTTTCCCCTTTATATTTTAGTTGATCGAGTAATCTGCAATCGTGGAAGAAAGTTAATTGAATATCCGTCGTTCTCGGAGGCTTGCGAGTCAACCGTCTTTGTCTCCGGAATCGAAAACAATCCGGACAAAGCGAGCTCGTCGAACCAGTTCAAAATCTCCTTTAAAAGTTAGAACAAGTGTTCCAACAACATCTGAGATTCTGGTCACTCCAAACATTTCCGGAAACCCTGCCTCTATAGAGGAAGTTCAATCGCCACAGAGGGACAGTAATACTGATCCTAGTCTGGGGGCAAATACTTGTATGACTGAACCAGTTCCATCTGTAACCGGTCCAGAAAGTTTTGTTCCTCAAACATCTGTCGCGGTCGATACAACCCCTTCTTCGGCACCGGAAATGTTTTACGGACCTGACGGTCTTCCTCTTCCACCTGGTCTGATTGCGATAGAGGAAATTATAGAGGAACCACAAGTATCCGCTCCAATTCAATTTGGAGTAGGGGTCACTCTATTTCCTACTACAACAAAAGTTTGTCCATCACCAGTGGAAGTTCCTGTAGAATCACTAGGTGATCAATTGGATAGACTTAAAATGACTGAACAACCGTCGACATCTAGGACTGTGTCGAATGACACGGCGACGGCAAATTACCTGCTGCAAATCCAACAATGTTCGCCGGCATACCATCTGTCCCAACTAGCTCTCAGTCGCTAGAAGGAGTCCACCAAGAGACTATCTCGACAGTATGGTCTGTTCCTGTTTGTTCCTGAGTAATGTCTGGTAACTCTCATGGTGAGACTCATCAAATTGACCCTTTTGGGAATCTAATTAGGCCATCCAGTCCTCCAGGACAATCAATTGCCTTGAGTTCTGGATTGCTACCGTACGGGGGGCGGTATGCCCTTTCATTACCCCCTCCGGGAGGGTACCCATACGGGAGTTCTCAACCTTATTCAAGTTATGGCGGAATTGCAACGAGTAGTTGGGTACTTATGATATCCCAGCCACCGAGAGTTGTATATTCTATGCAGCAGTGTGTACCTGTGACAAACATCTCAACTACACCGGCTATTGTGACCGTGTCGCAAGTTCAAACAATGCCTGTTGTATGTCAACCTCAGATTGCTCAGGTTCTCATGCAACAGCCCCTTGACGCTGCGACCCAACCACCATCACCTACTGGTGGGGCAACACAAGTACAGTTGGGTACAACTACCCCACATCTTGGTCCAATAGTTAGTGTAGCGCAACAACCCATGGTGTCGCAACCGTGGATAATGCAATACCAACAGCCGCAATTCCAACAAGTGTACCAAGGTTCTGAACAGCAAATATTTGCGAATACTGGACAACCATATATTCAAAATGGTCAAAATCAACCACTTTATAGTGGTCAAGTCCATCAACCGTATTCATCATACCAACATCAACTCCATTATGCTGGTATGCAAAGACCGACTGTTCAGGCGATTCCATCGTATCCTGGTTACGCTTCACCTAACTTGAACCAGCAGTTACCATTCGTGGCGACTTTAGAGTTGCCTGATTTACATCGGTTAACCAATGATCCAATTGCTTACGCCCCTTGGTGGCCAGTGATTCCACACAAACTTCCATCCGACATTCCTAAATTCAATGGAAATCCAGGCGAAGACCCGTCGAATCATGTGATGACATTTTATCTATGGTGTTCGTCGAACACTTTAAATGACGATTCGATAAGGCTTCGCCTCTTTCAGAGGACATTGACAGGTCCAGCGGCAAAATGGTATATAGAATTGCCTAGAGCTTCGTTCGACAATTTTGGCTCCCTTGCCACGACATTCTTGACCCACTTTCAATTACCAATAAGGTATGAAACGGGAATAGAGATATTGACTAACTTCAAACAGACAACCGCAACTCATATATCAGATCATATACATGAGTGGCGACGTCGACGAAGAATGGTTAAAACATACGTTCCTGATCAGCTTTTAGCTGAGTGTTTTATAAAGTCATTACTTCCGGCTATAACGGAAGATGTAGCAAAGGGAGGAGTCGTAACAGAAGAGCAAGTTATCTCTCGTGCACAATACTTGGATTTAGTATATACTCAGTCCGGCACGCTCTATGACAAAATACCAGACGCCCCTAGACCAGAATTTTCAATCCCTCCTCCTCCTAAATCAAACAGTGACTCTCATGCCGGTGATGGCGTGATTGGCACGACAAACACGAATCCGAAAAGGACCAATCAAAAGAAGGCCCGTAAGGATTCGAATCAAAATGCGCATGAAGAAGTTCTTGCTTCGGAAGTAAATGCCGTATCGACAGATAAGGGCAAAGAAACCAATCAACCAGGAAGCAAGAAGAATCAAAACAAAGGGAGGAAGAATAAACAAGGTGGGTCACCCCCTAAGAAAAATTCTTCAAACCCTCCTGGGAATAGGAAACAGTTTCCGTGTCAAATATGCGATGACAAAGATCACAACACTAAGGATTGCCCATTCAAAGCTGAGCTAAAGAGGTTCTTTAAAAGTCCTCATACCTCAACTGTGTCAAGTGATCAATTTCCTAACCCAGGTCAAAATCTGGTTGATAGTGGAAACGCTTCCCCGTCCCAAGTACTTATGTTGTCGATTTCGAAACAACAAAATGATGCTTTGATTTCGACAAGGAGCAAAGATTATGGGAATCCACAGGTGTCGAACGATAAAGGGACAGATCAACCTAGCAGTTCGACAACAACTTCGGCAGAAGTTGTGCCCCCCATCACACATGAATTAACAATAAAACCGCCAAAGGGAGTAATACACAAGTCGACATTTAATCCTCGTGCCCGAGCGGCACAGCATTACAACATAGTAGAAGATTTAGCGCAATCGCCATCTGCTATGTCGACTCTTGAGGTATTACAGCATTGCCCATCCCAAAGGCAGGCATTGTTATCAGCAATTGGTGGGGTGGATCCTAAAGATTCCAATCTGGTATCCTTTGATCACAAAGGGTATGATCCTCAGTTGCCGGCTCAATTAGCTTTCCTCGTCCAAGTGAAAGCCCTCAACAAAACAGTTCACAGAACGATTATTGATGAGGGAGCATCGATGTGTATTATGTCGATGAGTTGCTGGAAAACTTTAGGATCTCCAACCTTGTCGCGATCATCGACAACATTAAAAGCATTCGACGGAAGGATATATACCCCTTACGGTATCCTTAGTAACCTGAAGGTTGAACTAGGGGGAAAAACAGTAGAAATAGATGTTGAAGTCATCGATGGCAATCTTGACTATAACATCCTACTAGGAAGGCCATGGATTTATGCCATGCAAGCTGTTGTGTCGACTTATTTTAGGAAGATCGCATTCCCCTTTGAAGGAGGGATTACGGTCGTTGATCAACAAAACTTCCTCCCTAATGGTTCACAAGTTACAGGAAGCATTCCCATGATCCATGGCAGCGACCGGTCGATTCAAGACATTGGAGTAGGTCTGTTGAAAGACCCCACTATGATGGGAACTTTCGCGCTACCACCTCCTATTTGTATAGGAAATGTACCATTTGTAGCAACATGCAATATGGTATCCACCTTGAAAGTCACAGAAGGCAGAGTCGCTATGGATCATGCAATGGTTTTGCCACCAAGCCCCATTGAAATATTGTAGCAATCAATGTTTCATGCATGGGAGGCAAACCCAAATCAACGCTCGTCGAGCGTTTGGGTAGATAGATCTAGAGAATATGGTACCCCATTAGATCCTTGGTCGAAAATACATGGGACTGACGAAGGAATCTTACAATCAATGATGATTGAGGGGGCACCATGGAACGATCACCACCATCGTTCCCTTCTTCCAGAATACGAAGAAGATACTCAAAAAATCTTTACCACCCTTCAGTCTTTGAATTCCTAACAAATACTGTAAACACTGTGGATTCCGAGCGAAACTTATCAAATATTGAAGAGACTATAGCCATAAATATCTCGACAAAACCTGATGTTGTAGAAAATATTCATGTTGGCAAAGGTTGTTCCCCTTCAGAACTGGAAATATATAACGCTCTCTTTCGCGAATTTAGAGATGTCTTTGCTTGGTCATATGATGAAATGCCAGGCATCGACTCGAGTATCGTTGAACATGAAATTAAAATGTATCCTGATGTCAAACCAGTAAGACAACGGCTTCGACAGGTGCACCCTAAGAAAGCCGCTGCCATTAAAGCAGAAGTTGAGAAACTTCTCCATGCTGGATTCATCTACCCGGTTCCTCTAACCGATTGGGTATCGAATATTGTCCCTGTTATGAAAAAACAAGGGACGATAAGAGTGTGCGTCGATTATAGGGATGTAAACCAAGCTTGTCCGAAGGACAACTACCCTACGCCCTTCATCGACCAGATAATTGATGAATGCACCGGATGTGAAATCTTTTCCTTTATGGATGGATTTTCCGGGTATAATCAAATAAATATCCGCCCACAGGACCAGTCAAAGACAGCATTTATATGTCCGTGGGGCACATTCGCTTATCGAAAATTACCCTTTGGCTTGAAGAACGCAGGGGCAACTTTTCAGAGGGCTATGAATTACGCCTTCCATGACATCAAGAGCATTGTTCAACCATATCTCGACGATCTTCCGGCTCATTCGCGAAAGCGGACTGATCATCCGCAGCATTTAAGAGCGATATTTCTACGTTGCCGACACTACAAGATAAGACTCAACCCTCACAAATGTGTGTTTTGCGTCGGTTCTGGTCGTTTACTTGGCTTTGTGGTCTCTAAAGATGGGATTCGTCTCGACCCCTGTAAGGTTCAGGCAATCATTAATTTGCCTCCACCTTCGAATTTGCTTCAGATTCAGAAACTCCAAGGGAAAGCAAACTTTCTGAGGAGGTTCATTCCAAATTACGCAGAACTTGCTAAAGGTTATACACGTCTTTTGAAAAAGGATGTACCCTTCGATTGGGACCAGGTTGCGCAAGCTTCCTTTGACGCTTTGAAAGAGTCTCTAGTAAAAGCATCATTAATGTACGCCCCAGATTATCTTAGGGATTTTAACCTGTATCTAGCTGCGGCAGATACAACCATTGCGATGGTTTTAGTACAAGAAGTCGATGGAGTTGAACATCCTGTATATTATTTAAGTAAAAACTTAAATGATACAGAAAGTAAATATTCTTACGTTGAAAAGCTAGCGCTCGCTGCTGTTCAAGCGGTACAGAGATTTCGACATTATATCCTCTTTAGGAAAACTACCATTCTGTCAGATTGCAACCCCATGACTTATATACTGTCGCGACAGTTGCTGGGGGGCAAATATTCCAAATGGATAGCGATCCTTCAAGAGTTTGATCTGGAATTTTTGAAATCCAAGTCAAAGAAAGCTCTGGTATTCGCAGAATTATTATGCGATCTCCCATCATCGTCCAACGACGAAACTTCCAAGGAGTCAATAGTGGACGAGACTTTATTTCTGATATCTACAAGCGATGAATGGTATGGAGATATAATTATCTATCTCCAAACCCAAAAGTTTCGGCCTGACACCTCACACTCCGAACAGAAACGTATACGATACCAAGCAAAAGACTACATGATCGTCGGTGATACTCTTTACCGTCTTGGTATCGATACCGTTCTGAGGAGGTGTCTCACCCATGAAGAAGCCGAAAAAGCCCTGAATGAGTGTCATTCAGGCGCGTGTGGGGGCATCAATCAGGTTTCACTACAGCCCAAAAGATATTAAGAGCAGGATATTTTTGGCCAACAATGTTCAAAGATTGCATAATCGCAGTCCGAAGTTGTCATTCCTGCCAAATCTTTGATAGCAAAACCAGAAAAACCACCCGCACTGCTGCAACCAATAGTTGCGGTTGGGCCTTTCGCCAAATGGGGCATCGATTTCATGCAATGTAACCCCACCTCGACCGGGGGGCATGGGTATATTATAGTCGCAGTTGACTATTTTACCAAATGGGCCGAGGCGAT
The DNA here is from genome assembly GCA_031772625.1 of Pinus tabuliformis. NCBI lineage: Eukaryota > Viridiplantae > Streptophyta > Pinopsida > Pinales > Pinaceae > Pinus > Pinus tabuliformis. The sequence goes on from CM062815.1 coordinate 88,734,818, forward strand.
GCCTACATTGGACAATACTGGTGAAACAGCTGCCCTATTCTTTTTCAATCATGTAGTCGCCCGGTTCGGTGTACCCCAGGCTATAGTTACAGATCATGGATCGCACTTCCGCAATCACATGATGGTCGAATTAGCTGCCAAACTAGGGCTATCTCACGACAGCTCTACTCCGTATTATCCACAAGCCAACGGACAAGTTGAAGCAATCAACAAGGTCCTGAAGCGTATGTTGCAGAGGATGATCGGAGTTCATAAAAGAAGATGGCACCTAATCCTGTATGCAGCCTTGTGGGCCTACCGAACCTCGGTAAGAAACGCGACCGGTTTCACACCTTTCCAATTGGTGTACGGTCTAGAAGCAGTCTTACCGATCCAGTGTGAAATTTCGTCGCTTAAACTCGCAATTGATCTCCTCCCCGGAACTTCGGAAGAAGAGGCTCGTTTCTTGGAATTAGTCCAATTGGATGAAACCCGTCGTGATGCCGCTTTGGCTAACGAAGCCCATAAGAAATGAGTCAAGGCTCAGTTCGACAAAAATGTCAAACCCCGTGTCTTCTCAGAAGGTGATTTGGTCTTGCTTTATGACCAAGAATCCGATAAATTAGGAGCAGGTAAATTCAATTCCTTATGGATGGGCCCCTATATTGTTAAAAGAGTGTTAGCAAAAGGAGCCTACGAGTTAATAGATTACGACGGAATTCCACTGGCGCAGCCCCGGAACGGGCTGTACCTCAAGCGTTACTATGCTTAAATAGTAACCTCCATACTTTTGTTGTATTTTATTTTCGCCAAAGTTCTTGTTTTGGTTGAGTGATTCCCTTTTTCATTCGTTGCAGATGTCAAACCTTATGGAGACATGTGTTGGATATGCCGACGGAGCGAGTCGTAGTTCGCGGAACCTATCCTCCGCAACATGGGCCATTTTTTATCCAAGTGGCGAGTTAGTAAGTTTCAGAGGTGTATGTATTGGGCAACCAACGAATAACATCGCTGAATATAGCGCGTTGATAGAACTACTCTCTGATGCCATTACACGAGGCATACGCCGACTAATTGTCAGGCTAGACTCACAGCTCGTAGTACTACAACTCAATGGTATATATTCTGTTCGTAATCCAGCTATTTATCGCATGTTCCTAAGAGTAAAGATCTTGGAAAGACGATTTGATTCAATTCAATATCAACATATTTCAAGAAATCAAAACACATTAACTGACTCATTGGCAAACTATGTGTTAGATAGACATTTGCAACATTTATAAAGGACACATCATAAAAAGTGTACATATGAATCATCCAAATCAACCAGAATAAGACTCGAAAATCAAAATATATATATAAGCTGTTCATAAAGTTCATACATAATGTTCTGTAACCAAGACAAAATTGGTCATATGACCTAAAAACTCAAAATGCTAGGGGGCACCCCAGCCTAGTGATGCTCCTGATAGTAAGCCACAGTATGTGCGATCATGCGCAGAAGACGGGTCCATCGTCTAGGTACACCGATAGTATGCTGCTGCATCGGTAAAGGTAACTCGTCAATCTGTACATCCGGAAGACCACGGGTAAGGTTCTCGACCTGCCTCTGCACAGCTGTAAGGGTCTCTGTGTCGCTAAGATCACGGATAATAACTCTCCGAGCAGGTTCCTCTGCCGGAACAGTAACAGGTGGTCTCGGACGAAATGCCGGACGAACAGGACCGACATCTGCAAGCGCACATGAGTTCAATTAAAGTCTTGAAAGAATAAAGCACAAGAACATTATGAATGAAAACAATGAACGGTAATATGGTTGAAGTTCTTACCAGTAGCATCCCACTGAGCACCGTCTGGCAGTACCATATCCGGATCGCCCTGGAAATCCATACCAACATATGGGTACTCGGAAAAAGCCATCTCCTGGTGATCGAACCACCTAAAGAAAGCAGCATTGAAAGAAATTTGGGATTGACCGGCATGCCTGGACATGTGATCGACCCATCGCTGCATACGTGGCTCGGTAGGAGAAGGCACTCCGAGATCAATGTACTAAGGTTGCATCAGAGGGATCTTCTCCAAGGCGAAGGCAGTCAGAATCGAACCAAAACCAAAGTTCTTCAGCTTCCCGTCCTTCACCTTGTTCAATTGATTTTTCATCTGACTAAGCACTGCATCACTCCAGTTGAAGATTTTCGGTTGGAGACATTCCAAGGCGTGCTGCATGTGAGACCTGTTGGCAACATGTAAAGATGCGCTACCAGCCATCCTACCAAGAGTATACAGAATGGACCTGAGAGGCCTGCTAGTAACATCACGGATAATCACCTTGCCGTCTCTGCTCGGCTGGGACCCCTCCCTGCAATACTGGCGAACATAATCTCTCACGGAATCATTCCCCCGAACTGTACCTGATAAAGAAATGGGGGCACCCTGCCTTGACAGGCCAGTCAAGAAGTAAATATCTGTCACAGTCAATGGAATAGGTTTGTTCCTAATCTGGAATACTTGGTTAACAGGATCCCAAGCATCAAGCAAATACTGCAGTAGTGAAATCTGTGCTCTCATGCTAGAGATACGAAAAAACTTCAGTAAACCACAGTCTCGCAATGCGCCCACCGTAACAGGATCATGAAGGGCAATCATATCTTCTTCTTCATGTTCTCGTTCTCGCCATGTTAGGGCCATCTTGTTCAAGAATCCCTGCAAAACAAACAAGAGGATGAGTCAGCTCCTGAAATTGATGAAAAACTGGCGAAAATTTCATCAAAATCTGTGAAAAATTGTTGCTTTTATGCCCCAAAGCAGGTGCCCAGTGTACTACCTGCGTTGGGGGACAAGCTGCCTTCAAGCAGCTTGGATCCCAACGCAGTTTTCGAATGGGGAACCTGCGTTGATCAGAGGGCGCCCTGGTAAAACCCCAGAGGCTCAATAGAGCAGCAAAACAGGCATAAAACAGGAAAATGAAACCATGAAAATGAAGAGCTAAGGTTTAGCTCCTACCTGGTCCAAACGGCGCCGAAAATCGTCCGCAGAATCTCCCGGAATCAGCTGATGAAAATCGAGGGGAAAGAGGCTCCTCCAAAGCTCCAACAAGCAAAATGCAAATGAAATGGTAAAATGAGAGGTAAAACCCTTTTTATTTGCTTTCTTACGTAATTCAAGGTAAATATTGATGTGTTAATCTCATTTTCAAGTAAATATTACCCATTTCTAACTAGTTTGTTGCAGCAAATTGAAAATGCGGTGCTATCAATGAAAAAGAGAAGCTAATTATGGTAAAAAATCAAAAGTAAACCATATAATCGAGCAGTTTTAGCAATGTTCATGCTCGTTAAAAAATAAATGCAAGAATCGAGCAGTTTTGTACAGAGTTCATGCTCGTTAAAAAATAAACACAAGTTGTGAGCAATCTTTCCCTACAGTTCAAGCTCATCCAGAAAAAATGAACCGGTAACAACCTCGAGAAATGTAACCTTTGAAAGCCATATTAAAAGCCCTTGGTCGTGTTTATATGCCATCACCTCCATCCGTTCATTTGGCCAATCGTTCACCTCCATATGTTTGTTTACCCATTTTGAGGAACAACTGCGAAGAGTGATTTCACTTAGCCATCCTTGTGACACCGCCGTGATTGGAGAATTCCAACCTGTACCTGGAATTTGCTGCTATCCCTGTTCATCACTCGTTCCTCAAAAGACGAGTCTTCTTTGAGCTCTTTTCACTGACTCCTAAAATATGAAAAGTTTGCCGAGTTTTGGCCTTCCAGCTCGTTAAAGGACAAGAAGAGCTATCCCTCCTCTAGATTTTAATCTTTTTGGACCTGAGGGATTATTACACAAAAAGATCGAGCGCTTGTTTTATTCGGCTCGTTAAAGAAATCGAAAATTCATCCCTTCTGTATTGTTTTATACTTTTTTGGACTTAAGGGATTAGAAGACGAAAAAGGAATTTTGGAGTTAACTTTTCGTACCTTTTCCGACTCTCTAAAAATGAAAAGGACCGAGTTTTCTTTGTCGTTAGACTCGTTAAAATGATTAAATAGCGACAAGCTTGTCTTTAGACGAGAACGAGTTTCCCTATCGCTAGGCTCGTTAAAACATAGCGATGGGCTTGCCCGAAGGGTAGGTTATAGAACAAGCATATGTTATCCTCCTCAAGCTTGACAAAAATAAAGAGGTACTGGTCAGCAATGACTGGGGAAAAATTGGGAGAACCTCATAGCATTAATGGTAGCAAGTCGCTCTTGAACATGACACTTTGTCCTCCGTATCACATCGGGTTGGGTTGTTTCATTCACCAGTCTCATAACCATGGTCTTCGCCACACCATCCACAATTGGGGTAATGCTACCAATCCATCACATCAGTGTCGTTATATGTTCAAGAGATGTGGTTCTGTAAAGAGTCAACCGTGTTCCACCCACTGCCATACATTATCCTTCATCCACTTCATGACCGCCACCCTGAATCATACATCACAGTTTGTTTTCACCTCATCACAATCACTAGCTCCGTTCCGTGTCACTGATGTGGGATTCATTAAGGCCCTCCTTTGACGGATCGCTCCTTGTCGACATCAGCTCATTATCCAAGGAGTTGATCTAGGAACACCCCCCTCAGTACTTTGAAGCTTGCATGCCTCAATGGCAAGTTTCTCACTTCCGGCGACAGGTATACATCAACGACCTTCGACCAGAAGATTTCGCATGGTGGTCGACGCCAAGTCCTTTATTCCCACCATGTGGATTGTACTGCCGTACCTTGAGGTTCATCATCCTTATCGGTGACTCCTCTCGCGCTTGTTAACGGTTTACATCATTGACTGGTAATCAAGCGATGTCTTTCCATGTTCGACTTCAAGAAATTCTCACATGGATCGACTTGTACATCGAGTGAAGATCGGAAGAGATTGAAGACCCCGGATCTAGTTTCATCCATCCGGGCTGTGATATATATTCAGGACATAAAGACATTTGATATGTACACCATTACAGCAGATGATCATCCTTCTCAAAGGATGATAATTTCAGCAGAGAATTATCAGTCTACAATCAGACGATCGTCTGTTCTATGTACCAAAATGTATTTATAAAGCTGAGCATGGGAGTGCCCGCCTCATCTAGATCATGAAAAATGTATGAAAAATAATGTATTGTATTGTATCTTATTACAGGACACTTCTCAGCAGATTGAATGAACTTCGGATCCTCTCAATAAAGCATTTCACCCGATAAACGACCTCATACTTTAGGGGGCATCTGTTATAGAAAATTTTGTGCCTTACAGCAACAAGCATGAATTGTCAATAATCCAAGGGATCCAAAGTTCCCTAAACATGATGTTCCTACCCCTAGAGGAACAAGGTCAGCAAACCAACAGCTCTCAGATCAGTTCTCCACCTAAAAACACTCAAAAACAAGCAATCCTGAAATCAAAGCAGGTGCTCCACTAGGTTTCTGCGCTGAAACTCAGTTGCTCCATGGTGTACCTGCGTTGCAAAGCAAGTGGGACAAAGGCCACCTGCGCTGAGTGAGAAGGGACAAGTGGCACAGTGAGTCATTGCTTTGGAATCTTCCAAAAATGACACTTGGATGAGGTATTTCGCCTTGTGATGAGTCAGAGGCTCTGTTTCTCCAAGTGGAAGCAAAGTTCTCCAAGTGGACTCAAGAACTGAAGATCAACTAAAGATTAACTGAAGAGAGAGAGGACACAAGGCAGCTACACATCAGTTGCAAGCTGACTCATCCTTTCTCAATTCATCTATATATTGAGCTCTCTCCTATGAGCTGAGGAGGCTGGAATTTTGTGCAAAGTAATGATATGCTGTTGGTTTCACTATTGAGTTATTGGGTGATTGTTTGAGAGAGGTGAAGAAGAGTAATTCTTTCTGCTGGGAGGTGTTGCTGGGTTGGAGCCTTCAATGGTTGTAATACTCTCAGAACCTTTATTTCTTCATTAATAAAAGCTATTGAGGTTCTTCTATGTGCTCTTGTTTCAATTATATATTGTGATGATTGCATGTTTGGTTTACACTAATCCCTGAACCAGTTATGATTGCATGCCTCTTGTAGTTTCCTTCTTCGTTATTTTGCAGGATCTCATCGTAGCTGGGTGAGCAGAAGAACAAAGAGCTAGGAGCAAGCGACCAAAGAGAAGAGTTTGGATTCGACATTAAGCGCAAGGCAACGGTTAGTGCTTTCTCCATTCTCTTTTGCTTTCATAAAGAAGTAAACCTTAAGTAGTTTGTTTTACAGTTGTTGCTAAGGAACTGTCACCCTTAGAGTGGGATAGGGTCATCCGAGTCGGATACTTTTCCCTACAACAGGCAATTCATTTGAACATGCATTAGAAAACCTTGAGAGAGTTTTGAAGAGATGTATTGAAGCTAATCTGTCCCTCAGCAATGAAAAGTGCTTTATGATGTTAAACGAAGGGATAGTGTTAGGCCACTATAATTCTTTTCAAGGCATCAAGGTTGACCCAACAAAGATCCAGATCATTGCTGATTTGCCAATTCCACAGAATCAGAGAGAGGTAAGAAGTTTCCTTGGGCATGCAAGCTATTACAGAAGATTTATTGAACATTTTAGTAAAATAGCTTTACCTTTCTTTAAACTTCTAACCAAAGATGTACTTTTCAACTGGAATGAGAATTGTCAACAAGCATTCGAACAACTCAAAAAGAAGTTATCAACCGCACCAGTCTTGAGAGGGCCTAATTGGAGCCTACCATTTCATATCTTCACGGATGCATCTGACACCACAATGGGTGCCTCATTAGGCCAAAAAGAGGAATCTTGTAATTATGCCATTTATTTCATTAGCAAAAATCTAACACCTGCAGAGTTAAACTACACAGTCACAGAAAAGGAAACACTTGCTATCATATATGCTGTGAATAAATTCCGACATTACATAACTGGTTATGAAGTCTTTGTACATACTGATCATTCTGCCATTAGAAACTTAATGAATAAACCAATAACTAGTGGCAGAGTTACCAGATGGTTATTATTGTTACAGGAATTTAACATCACAGTGTTAGATAGACCAGGCAAAGAGAACTAGGTGGCAGATTTTCTTTCTAGACTACAAAATCCAGGTGAGGTTGTTCCGGTTGAAGATTCTTTTCCAGATGAAAATCTATTTGCAATTTCCATAGTAACTCCTTGGTATGCTGATTTGGCCAATTATTTGTCTACAGGAAGGACACCTCCACACTTTACTGCAAAGGAAAAGAAGAGACTAGTCAAACAAAGTGCTAGATATTCATGGCTTAATGGCGATTTATTTTACACTGGTTATGATATGATCATTAGAAGATGTGTAAGAAATGATGAGGTAATTGATATTTTAAAATCTTGCCATGATGAACCGTGTGGTGGGCATTTTGCAACTAAGCAGACATCATTCAAAGTTCTTACTCTTGGATACTACTGGCCATCCATTTTCAAGGATGCCAAGAAGTATGTAAAGAGTTGTGACAACTGCCAAAGAATGGGCAGGCCAACAGCTACCGATGAGATGCCCCTTCAGCCCCAAGTTCACCTAGAGCCATTTGAAAAATGGGCTCTAGACTTTATAGGACCCATTAACCCAACCTCCAATGGTAAGAAGTACATCTTAGTATGTACTGATTACGTCACAAAGTGGGCTGAAGAAAAAGCACTGGTTAGAGCCACCGAACACACAGTAGTAAATTTCCTTTTTGAAGAGATTTTTGTGAGGTATGGAGTACCAAGGGAAGTTGTGACTGATCAAGGTACTCAATTCAACTCAAAGCTAGTGAAGGACATCACAGACAAATACCAAATCAAGCATAGGAAAAGTACCCCTTACCATCCACAGGCCAATGGGCAGGTGGAATCCACAAACAAAACCTTGGAAGGGATCATTACTAAAACTGTTGCAATGAACAGGAAGAATTGGGAAGAGAAGCTCAAAGATGCACTCTGGGCTTACAGAATTACGTGGAAAGATACTACAGGATTTACACCATATCAATTGGTGTACGGCAAAGAGGTAATGCTTCCTATTGAGTTTCAAATACATACTTTTAAACTGGCTGCAGATTTGCAAATTGACTTGGACCAAGCACAACAAGAAAGAATTCAGCAGTTGAACCAGCTGGATGAAATGAGGCAGCAAGCAGAGGAAACCACAATCCTCATGAAAAAACAAAGGAAGCAGTGGCATGATGCACATATCAAGAAGAAGCAGTTCAAGGAAGGTGACTGGGCTTTACTTTTTGACTTTAAATTCAGAGATCATAAAGCCACGTTTACCACCCATTGGATGGGCCCATACCAAATTGTTCAGGCTTATGACAATGGTTCAGTCAAGCTCAAAACTATTGATGGAGAAGGCCATTCCTTTATTGTCAATGGTCATCGCCTGAAACTATACACTAACCCCATCAGCAAGCAAGATTTTCTCCAAACAATATCTCAACAAAGAGAGGTTGAGATACTGCAGCCCTCAGCTGCAGTATCACTGCCTTAGTTCATTTCCTTTCAATTTCAGAGTCAAAAAGAAATAAAAAATAAATAATATAAAACAAAAACTAAAAAAATATATATAATATATATATATATATATATATATATATATATATATATATATATATATATATATATATATATATATATATAAATAATGGGTTAGATGTGAAAACCAGCCTCTGGCACACTCTAACCCCGAATTCTTACTTGAAAACCAATTCATTGGCGGGTAAGAATTCTCCTTCTTTTGTTCACTGTTTGATTTATCAACTCAATAATGACTTGAGGATAAGTCAAAACTTTAGTGGGGGAGAGCAGCATCAGCATTTTGTTCTTTTATCTCTCCATTGTAAATTCTTAAAGATTTCTTATCCTATCTCTTCACTGTAAATTTCCAAAGCAGCTTGTTCCAACATTCCAGACTTCAATAAATAAGTTGTTTTGTCATTGTTTTATCTCAGAGGGACCTGGTTATAAACATTATGCAGGGGGACCTGTTCTGTCCTGAAGACCATGCTATCAACACCAGCAGTAATGGGACCTGTTTAAGACACATCAAAGGGACCTGTTAAGAAGCTGTTACTTCAGGGTTACTTCAACAAAACTTCATTCACAGGTTGCTGGGCACTAAGACTCCATCAAATACCCAGGCTCAAGGAACCTGTATACATATAAGGAGCTGCATGAACATCTTCAAATCTTTCTCAAGGGACCTGTTACAACAGGCAAAAGAATAGTCAAAAGAGACTAGTCCTACTCAGCATGTCAATACAACAACAACCAACAAAAGAGTAATATGTTTCTTATTCTTAACATTTAATTTCTTAGATTAATTTTTAATGTAAATTTAATGACTGTGACTGTTATGATCGATTTCAAGGATGCCTACATTTTCCATCATCACTTATCCCACTGATTCTTATCATTTTTTCATACTTCAACGTATTCATACCTCTAAACCCATTACCAACACATCAACCTTGTTATGCTAAATGCATCCTACAGCCATACCAACATCTTCCATTTGACCGAATGCCAACCGAAACAGGACACGTGGTGGATTGTGTCTTTTAAAAATAAAGGGGAAAGAAACAAATGTAAAGCGGCCTATTCATTGTATTCCACACGGCCGAATTATGACTCCAGCACCCGACGTAGCCAAATGATTCAGAGGACTCCCTGAAATCATACCCCAGTATTGCATATACGCCTTCAGCGCTCCTATGATGACATCTATACAAGCGGTACAACACTCCTCTGTTCTAAAAGAATGAATACGCTATGAAGTAAGTGCAGTGGTTATTCCACCATCATTCTCAGTTATTTCACGCTGGCAGTTAACTCCCGTGACTTCCACAGTAAGGATTGAAAGCAGTAAGCGCCACAAGAGAGAAATATAGCCATTTGGGTTCGACTTACACAGTGAGGATTGAAAGCAGTGAGTGCCACAAAAAGGGAAATATAACCATTCGGTTTCGACTCCCACCAAAGTCACAAGACAGTCAACCGAGCATCATATTGGAGCGACACCACCAGGTAACAAATTGAAATTTCTTTGTTGAAATTGCAAGACATAAACAGAGAAGAGTTAGGGCACGACCCTCTGCCAAGATGACTAATAGGGTTGAACCGAGCATGTTTGACAGCTCTCAATATCATGAAGATTGCATTTCCATTCTCAGAGAGATACAGTGGTTACCCTTTTTAGAAAAATTTCATGGAAGTAATGAAGAGGTTACCAAACAATTTGCTTCACATTCAATGGAGAGAAAGCCCTGATAGGTAACTTCTCATTCAGGGTTTCAGAGGACACTATAGCCCAGTCAATAGGGATTATCCCAGAAGGGGAGAAGTACTTTAAAACAAAGCAATGTAAAGAGAAATCGTGAACGCATTTTATGTCTAGATCCAGAGTCTCATCAGTTAACTGGAAGAAAGGTGTTCCAAGAAGTTGGTTGATGCATCCCTGGGATGAGATGGTCTATATCCTTCAAAAATTCATAACCTGCGAAGGCCATTACAGTATTGTCTATCTATACCATATTAAATTACTGCTCCACTTGAAAAGACAATGTGTTATCAGTCTACCATATTTTCTATTACAAAGCCTAACTAAGATGTCAAAGACCATTCAAAAGCAGAAGGGAAATGAAGACAAGAGCCTATACCACTTTGGCTTAATTAAAATTCTTATTGAGCATGAATTGCAGAGAAGAGGGAAAATGTGGAAGGAGTTCTTAGCTGCTAACCAAATTAGAGATGAGGAAGACAAAGAAGAATTGCAGGAGGACTCAGGGTTCATGAAGGATATTGATGAAGAAATCCCAGTGTCCAAAGCCAGCAAGGCACCTCTACCTGTGAGCAGCATAAGGACTAGGAAAATGAGAAAGGAAGATACTAAGAGGGCAGAACAAGATAAAATTTTCACCACTTACTCACGAAGAACAAGGAGGACACCAAAAGCCCAGTTACAAGAAGACCAACTTGAATCCAATGCACCTATACCAATGGATGTTGAGAGTGGTGACCACTCACCACCAGGGCCAGGAGTTGATATAGAGGTAGAAAGCAATAACAGGCAGGAAAAAGGTTCACCACCTCCCATTAAGAGACATAAGAAATTGGAGAAACAAATTGAAGAATTAAAGGAAGAGCTCATGGAGGCTAATATGCTAGAAAAAGTTATCAAGAAAGAAAATGAAATGCTCCGAGTGCAAAGTAAAGAAACTCAAAATAAGAATGAAAATTTAAGGGAGAGAATCAGTCAACTGGAGGCTGAGCAAACGTATATTTGTAATTGGGCCACTAAGTGGTACAATCAGAAGAAGACCCTCAAAGAAAAATACAAAAGATTAAAGCAGGAGCTCAGGGGTCAGAACGATACCCAGGTGAAAAAGAATGTGGACACATCGCTAAAGGCATCATAGATCCAGGCAGGGACAGAGTTCAAGGGAAGCACTTCGGGGTTAGCATGAGGACATGCTAATTCCTTAAGTCGGGGAGAGATGTTGGTACCATCCTATGACCTCCTTTTTCCTCCTAAAACATATCATTTTCCTACTTCGTTTCATCATATATCTCTTAGATTCCTTGAAAATTGATTAGTTAATAGTCCTATAGTTATTAAAATGCATTGAAATTGATTTAGGAGTTTTATGTTAAAGAATTAGAAGTTTTTGGTAAAATGGTTACAGGAAGTTCCAACATCCTGTAATTGGCTCATTGTTTGACATGTGGCACAACAGCTAGGCTAGAGCGAAAGGTAGGGATGCAAAGTAGAATGTCCAAGCATGGACGAATACCTATCCTACAATAGAATCGACCCTCTTACATGCGCGGTCAACACAGGTCAAAGTAAGGCATACTGGCGACAAAGGCAGCAACAACAGAGCATTCTAAATTGATTTAGTTTTTGTTCCTTTTTGAAATCAGTTTAGGATGGAAACATTTTAAAAATATCGACATGGTAAAAGCGGCAACAGCCATATCATGAATGTACATTCGTTTTCAAAATGTAAGGGTTGTAAAAAAACATATGTAAATATAGTCCGGTGTAATCAATGTATATGTAATCGTTGTATCATTTGAAACAGAGTTTGAACTTAATATCAAGAACACAGTTACAGTCACGACCCTTGTCTTATTGCGTTGATTTGATAACCGGTTGAATACAGTCCAGTATACCTCTGGAACGCGGACGGGCCCTGCGTTAAACTGGTATACTGTCATTTCCTTTTTATTCGCAACTTAGAGTATTACATGACATGCACAGTAATTAAGATGGGTTTCCGATTTCAATAGTTAAGATTGGTTGTTGATTTCAATCGAATGCATATGGTTTGTGTTTGTGATAATGCTTGAACAGTCCATCACTGAGATCGTGAATCGTATCCTGTAAGGGATTCGATCTCTTTGTTGTCCTTTAAAGCAATGTCATGAACTTTGTTTTCATTTCAAAATCTGTTTATGATCTCTGTATATTTTTATCTTGTATGAATATTAGTGAATGATGGGTATTTGCTAAACAAGGGTTTTATGTATAATGTCTCTGTAAGGAGATTGAAATCTTGGTTTGCAGTGATACACAATGTTTAATTTGGTAAATGAATTTAATGACAGTGTTGTAATCAGGTATATTAGCAGAGTGACCTAAGTGTTTGGATGATAGGTAACATACCCCAATCTTCCGTAAAGAAGTTATGTGACGTACATCATAACCACTTAGCTAATAATCCTTTATGTCTATATACTTTAGATGCATGCCTCTAAGCTTACGCATCCTGGTCGATAATAAATATGGTCTAGTCTAGTACCCTAGATAGAACACTATAGTCCCTAGAGGAAGAGAGAAGGTCGTAACCTTCTATAGCCCTATACCTACGTACTGGTAAACATATCGGCTAGTACAAGAGCCAAGGGGTTCACGCTCACTTCCAGTAGTAGCTGGAAAATGAGTGAAGGTTGGAGCCTTCTGTAGGCCAGTTCCTACATACTAGTAAAGATATCGACTAGTACAACATCTATGGGGTTGTATCTCCCTTCCAGTATAAGATGAAGAACGAGAGAAGGTTGTAGCTTTCTACAGGTGGGCACCTACATACTGGTGAGTGTACACCAGTACAAGATTGTAAATAGGTTTTTCTTATATTAAAAGAAAATAGAGACAACAATATCAGGTTGTTTTTCTCCCGCATTTGGTTTCCACCTTAAATCTTGGTGTTCATCTATGTTTCAAGTTTAAATGGTTAATCAAGTATTGATTCATTGATTAAAGATCAACATATGATGAATTAATTGAATCATAAGTTCACTAGATATATGCTAGTCTCCTTAAGAACAGTTGTGTGCACACACGAGTTCCCTTCACTAAAGTAGGGTATATAAATTTGAATATGAAAATAAAAAGTTAGTAAGTTGATAATACTGATTCAGCCCCATCCCCCCCTCTCAATATTATTTCCAACAATTGGTATTAGAGCAGGTCCTTTAGAAGAAGCTTTATCACTTAAAGGGAGATCTTTGAATATGAACAATCACAAAGGCATGGGATCTATCAGACCACCAATGTTTAATGGGAACAACTTGGTATATTGGAAAACACGAACTAGAGCTTATCTTCAGTGACTTGGAGCTGATGTTTACACAATTGTGGAAAGAGGATACCAATATCTAGCAGCAGTCCCCATGGATCTAGCAGAAAATAAATCATATGAAATCAATGACAAAGCCATCAACACTTTATTGGGAAGTCTATCAGAATCAGAATTCGTCAAAGTCATGCAGTTTAAAACAGCCAAGGAAATATGGGACAGAATGATTCAGAGCTACGAAGGAGACTCCCAGGTGAAATGTGCTAAACTACAAACTCTTAGAATCCAGTATGAAACTCTCAAGATGCATAGTGATGAAACTATTTCTAGTTATTTCTTACGAGTAGATGGGATTGTAAATCATATGAGAAATCTGGGTGAAGAAATAAACGAGGCTACTATAGCTAAGAAAATTTGAGATCTTTGTCTTCTAAATTTGAGTCAAAATTATCTTCCATTGAAGAAAAGAAAGATCTAAAATATGTTACTTTCATTCAACTTCATGGAATTTTAACTACCTTTGAAATGAGGAAAGGAGGTCCATCAGAAATCAGAGAAGTCTCTTTCAGAGCTTTTGCAAAAGGAAAAGAAAAGGGATACTTCAAAGAATCAGGATATATGTAAGAAGAAGAAGAAGTAAAATTTGTGAAGAAACTTCAGCGGGGTTCCAAAAGATTCAGAGGTAAGATCCCCTTCAAATGTTTTGCTTGTGGAAGAGTTGGTCATTACGTTGCTAAACACCCTCATGAAAAAGGAAATATTTCTGCAAAAGGTAATAGAAGTTACTATACTCATGAAGATAGTGATGGCATGTCTAATAGTGATGAAGATGATCAAGATATTAAACTACTCATGGCATATGAAAATGATACCTTAGAAAAGGAATATTTCCTTAAAGAAACCACTCAACTCAAAAAAAATTTGGTAGAAAATGATACAGTCATAGACACAGTGACACATCAAATCACTGAAAAGGAAAAGCACAATGAAGTGTTAGAATGTGAAGTAGTAAGTCTAGGAAAATAACTTGAGAAGACAAAAACTTTGAATCTTAGATTTTCTAAAGGATTGGAAATGTTAAATGAAATCATCAAAGTTCAACATTCTCCTCTTAAAAGGACTAATCTTGGTTTTCATGAAATTGTTGAAGGTTACTCTAGCTCACAAGATGAGGCAAGGAACCTTGATGAAAAATCTGAAATGATCAACAAGGAGATAAGAGGTCAACCCCATCAACAATCGAGGAAAGAAAGAATTCAAAGAAAATCATTTCCTCCTAACTATGGAAGGGATAATCGATTCTTTCCTCTAACAAGTAATGTTGAATGTTTTATATGTCATAATTTTGAGCATGTTATAGCCAGATGTAGAAGTAAAATGGTTCAAGACTGTCACCTAGAAAGGTCAGTGGTTTCGAGGTACTTTAAGGGATATTTTTTTCTTGCAATATGTTTGGCCACAAAGCTGTTGATTGTGATAGAAGGAATATGAAACATGTAATATGTTATGTGTGTAACAAATTTGGACATATAGCAAAGGAATGCAAGAGAAAATTTATGCCACCATAACAAAGGAGCAAACATCATCACAACCCAAGGTATTGAAGAAGAAGGAATTGTTGTTAGAAAGATGTGGCATAACTCAGTATACAGACATAACAGACCCAAGGGGAGCTGAAAGTGTAAAAATTCAGTATTCCAATTCTCACACACATTTATTATGAAGACAAGTTTCATATATACACGAGTTGGAAGTTGCACAGTCGCGTATATGGTGTTTTGAGGAAAAAGAAGTGGGATAGACTCAGGAAAAGGCGTCTGAAATGGTTCAGTCAATTATCAATTATCTGTTCTATTATGATTGATGATGATTATAGTCTGTTGATGATATGTGGAAGTGTTTTTTTCCCTCATAAGATGTTAATAATTTGATGAATAACTGGTTGATGATGATGCCTTAATGATTCTTACTAACAAATGCAATATTAAGCTCTGATAGTGAACGACTGGCATAGGCTCAGGGAGATCATATGATTCTAATAATGGATTGTTGGCATTATATTATAAGACCTTGCTACATGATTATTCTTATATTGCTTGATCCACTTATTTGTTTTGATTCAGATGACCCTTTTGATGATGGACATTTACAGGTTGTTGATCTTGATGTTGCTGACAAACGCTTATGGTGCAAATCATATATGGTGTATGATAGTTGTTGATGACTATCATGGTATTGTTTATATTGTTAGTCCTTGTTATAAATGTGATGTATATTATTTTATGTAACGGTCATGTGAAGACCTATGATGTAACCCCACTATGCATGGGAAGGATGATGTAATATTTGCAAATTTTTTAATCATGGTATATCCCCACTTGGTTGGGTGATTGATGTATGTATGAGTCATTGATGATAGGAATGTAATAATCACTTAGTTGAGTTATAGATTCATGTACCTCATTTCACGTCCATTAGAGATTACAGTAAAAGCTCAGGGGGAGCATGATCGGATAATTCAATGTGTGTAGAGAATCCCTACCGGGGAGAATATATTGGTCCACCATTTGCCCTTGACGTCAAAGGGGGGGAGTATCTTGGTGTTGTGTTTGCCATCAAGTACAAAGGGGGATATTGTTGGAATTATGATACAACTGTTTCCCTTGATGACAACTCACATAGATGAAAGTTCACAGTGGAACAAGTTAACATCAAAGTATTACATATCAGATTCTAGAGATTGAAGAAAGAGAATGGTTTAAAAAGTATACACTGATTCACTTTTTCCAAGTAGTGTATACACATGGGTCCATAGAAAAAATGCAGGTATACGTATGCACACACTTTCTCAAGAGGAAAAGCGTGTATGGGTTGGAAAATCAAGGAAATTCAAGATTAAAGAATACCAAGGGTTAATACCATAGTATTAGCCCACACTATTGAGCGGAGTAACAACTATTTGATCCCGTGCAAGAATACCACAGGCTCTAAGTGTTGTTTTGGTTTGAGGTATTGAGGAAGCCCTAAACCTATATGAGGAGGAGAAGATCAAAGGGCCAAGTGTCCAAGTGTAAGGGTTCCTTAGGAATACTTCTATCTGAAGTATATTTTATATTGCAAGGGCTATGATTATGATATGATCTGAAATATTTTTTGAACCATGAATTCAATGTTAGATGAGGATCATGAGACCTTAAATGACTTTTCATTGAATGATCTGATATTGATTGGGCTAGATATGATTGCTAACACATGTTTTATTTTATAAATGTTATGATATGGGTATGACAGAAGTCTGGAACAACTGTAAAGTTTTAAGTTAGTATTTATAGATATATACGTTGGTTCTCCTTGGTGAAGGCACATATACACGTTGGTTCGGTACTTCAAAGTAGAGTATACATTATGAAATATGATGTTTGAAGTTGCAGTTGGTTCTAGTTGTAGATGCAGAATTCTAGGTTCTTCTCTTTTATCTGGTGATAGTATTCTGAATGTTCATATTGATTGGTTGTGATTTGCTTTAGAGATGATGTGTTTTTAGTGATTGGTTTTGTTGCAATGGTGATTGATTTTGAGCTTCAATGTTGTTGATGGCTCCAATGTGAAAATTTTATGAAATGTGGCCTTCATATTGTGTTGTTGTGTACCAAGAGTATCCAATCTAAAAATTTATGAAACATGGTCCCTGGAGGAAGAGAGAAGGTTGTAGCCTTCTGTAGGCCGACGTCTATGTACTGGTAAACATATCAGCCAGTACAAAAGAGAGGGGGTTGGAGCTCCCTTCCAGTAGTAGCTGGAGAACGAGTGAAGGTTGGATCATTCTGTAGGTCAACGCCTACGTACTAGTAAATATATCAGCTAATACAAGAGCTATGGGGTTGTAGCTCCCTTCCAGTAGAAGTTGTAGAATGAGAGAATGTTGTAGCCTTCTACAGGTGGGTGCTTGCATACTAGTATGAGTATGCACCAATACAAGATTGTAAACAAGTTTTTCTTATATTAAAAGAAAACAAAGACGACAACATTAGGTGGTTTTTCTCTCGCATTTGGTTTCCACATTAAATCTTGTTGTTCATGTGTGTTTCTTATGTGTGATTTCTTATTCTGTTATTACTACACATGGTTACTGTTTAAATGGTTAATTAAGTACTGATGCATTGATTAAAGATCAACATATGATGAATTAACTGAATCAAAGTTCATTGGATATATGTTGGTTGCCTTTAGAACAGTTGCATGAACATGCGAGTTCCCTTCATTGAAGTAGTGTATATAAATTTGAATATGAAAAGAAAAAATTAGTGACTTGATAATATTGATTCACCCCCCCCCCTCCCCCTCTCCATATTATTTATGAAACTTACATACAAAGGATACTCCATACAAATCCAGACCATCAATTGTCATTATGATACCAATCGAAGACTAAGGGACATGAAATCTTATATTCTTTTTGCTTTATGAACACAAGATTACTAGGAAAAATCAAATTTCACAACTTAAATGAGATAAGTGTATTCCAACCAAGGTGAAAAACTTTCATTTACTCAACAATATTTCTTCTAGAGATTGACAAATGTTTCCTATTACTACTATCAAAGTAGCTCCCCGTGAGCCAATTCTCTCGAATCTCTTACAACTCCTTCCTTTCCTCTACATCGACATTGATCTTGTAGACTTGACATAAATGTGGGATTCCTATCATTCTACACTTTTTTTGCAACCCATATTATTTTCTCACAACATAAAGTGTTATTTTCAATTCTCCTTGAACTCATGCTGGTTGCAATCCTCCTTTCTCTTCAATGCTCATATATTTGAAATAAGAAAATACATTATTGTAATCGACATGAGGCTTAGACATACGTTCATGGTTTAGATGCATCTCACTTGTATGATATTTTATGCTGGCATATGACTTATTTGGCCTCCTTTGAGGCCATTCTCTTCTTTTAATGAAGAGAAAAAGAGGATCTACTCCCCCTAAGAAGATCATCCTCCTTCTCATCCAAACCTTCTTCGACTGAGCCCTAATAAAAGAATTACTTTTCATGTTCTTTTTTTCCCATGTTTGGGATTCCTCTTGGCTATGCATGGATAGAGGAAAATTCTCCTTCAATTCCACTTTCTTAACCCAAATCTTCCTCCTACCTTTCTGCCTTACAGAGTGGTCTACAACAAGGGTAATATGATCATTCTTCTTGGTTTTCTTTTGATATATTCCTCCTTTTCAGCTTGCTCTTTTGACACTAAGCACTAAATACAAATTTTTATTCCTCACCTCCATTGTTTCTTCTTATATTCAAATCCTGAGTTGTTACATTTTCATGCATATGCAGAGAAGCATGTCATTTCTTCTCATATCTACAACCCGCTCTCTTGTGCCCAAGATTGTCAAAATTGTACCATTCAATTTTTCTTAAGAATATTGAAACTGAACTAAAATCACTTACAACAATATTTTCAAGACTCCTATCACTCCCGATATGCCTTTTCCTAACCTCTTTACACATTATTGGGTTGCTTCTACCAAACAAATATTTGTTGCTTGCATGCCATCTATAGTCTATGGAATTATGTCCAAAATTGTGGCAAGAAAAACAATAAACATGAAAAGGATTTTGGACTGAAGATACCTTTTCTTTGTGGGATTTTTCCTTGAGGAGGAAAGGACCTTTGTTGGTTCTTCATGTTCCTTCCATGACTGTTTGAATTTCTTCCTTGCACTCCTTCTTGTATTTTCCTAGCTCTCTTTTGTTGCTTAGCTTTCTTCTATTGCTCAGCATTTTGGTGTTTCCTTTTCTTGTCTTGTTCTTATCTAACAACCTCGTTTCCCTATTGTTGGTTAGCTCACTTATTCTTCTCTCCTTTTTGTTTTTGAAGTTGAAAAACCTATTTTCTTATGTTGTTGTTAGAACCTCGAACTTCCTTTACCTGAGAAGTCTACCCTTTAGTATTTCCCCTCTTGGATCTAGTTTCTTCTTTGAAATCCAAACCAAACTTGATGAGCGGGGATCTCTTCTTAAAAAGACATTACCTAAGGCCTTTGTGCTCTCCTCAAGCTTTTAATATTGATGTAACTCTTTAATTGACTTTTCTAAGTCATGTGTCAATGAGACTACTTCAATTTGTAGTCTCTCAAGGTAATCTTCCTTCTTACACAGCTGATTGGTCAACATGCCACTCATCCTAC
Organism: Pinus tabuliformis; assembly: GCA_031772625.1. Classification (NCBI taxonomy): domain Eukaryota; kingdom Viridiplantae; phylum Streptophyta; class Pinopsida; order Pinales; family Pinaceae; genus Pinus; species Pinus tabuliformis. The sequence goes on from CM062815.1 coordinate 88,754,586, forward strand.
TAGTCTCCTCTTATTTGATCATTAATATTTATTATTGTTTTTCTCAACCTTTCATTCACAAGCTCAAATATTTCCAATTGCTCCTCTTGCTTGATATTTTCCTCTGATAGGTGTTTGATATCCTTTATAGCAAAGACAAACTTCTTTCTAAAATAGATTTCATGTAACCATATCCCAAAATATATAGATCAATGAATTCAAAATTAGCCTCTTCAAGGATCTAACCTCCTTTACATCACATAGATGAACAATTATTGAATGATTCAAATGAAAATTCCTCCTTTCTCTATATAGGAGTCTAAAGGGTCACAATATAATCAAATCATACACAACAATAGTAATGTAAGGGCACACAAATAACAATAGTGGGCTTCTATAGGGCACAATAATAACAATACCGGAACTACATGGGAACAACAATAACAATAAGGGGGCTACACTAACAATAATAATAAGGGGCTACACTAGTATTATAGGTACCTAAAATACTCCTCTCCTTCAAAAAAGTGTTGTCCTCAATGCTTGAGTAGTTCTAGATGCTTCTATATAACATTCTCATCCTCCCATGTGTAATCTTCAGCGTGTAAGTTCTTCCACTTGATGAGATACTCTGAATTGATCGATTTCATAGATGTCAGGTTTTTTTTTTTGTGACTCCTTCAGGTTCCAATATGATTTTTCCTTCCTCATCAAGTTTGTGAAATATTGTTTGAACTGGGAGCTTATCACATATAACCTTGTTTAAGTATGAAACATGAAAAACTGGGTTCACTCGGGAAGATACATGAATCTCCAATTTGTATGCCATAGTACTAATATTTTGCAGACCTTGTAAGGACCATAGTACTTTGGTGATAATTTATTATCATTTTTAGCTTGCTTGAGGGATATTTGGTTGCATGGTTATAGCCGTAAAAATTCTAATTGACTACATCAAATCTTCTTTTAATGCGATGTTGATCTTCCTATTGTTTTATTTGATTCTGTGCCAAAGTGAGGCTCTTCTTTAAGAGTTAGAGGACTTGTTGTTGATTCTTGGTGTGATCTTCCACTACTTGAACCTTAGAATTTTCTCTTAAATATGATGTGATGGAAAATGGATGATAGCCATAAAGTGCCACAAACGGGGTCTTTTTTCTGCAGTATGGAAGGACATGTTATACCACCATTCAATGAGAGGTAACCACTTGACCCATTGTGTTTATTTATCAGATACAAAGAAACCAAGATATCCTTCCAAACATTTGTTCACTATCTTATTTCTCCCATGATATTGAGGATGATAAGATGAGCTAATTTATTACCCAAACAAGAAAATAATTTCGGCCAAAAATTTCTAGTGAAATTGGGATCTCTATCACTTAAAATAATCTTTGGGTTTGCATATAGCTTTTAAATTGTTTCCCATAGAAAGGAACAAGAAACATCAAAATAGGAGAATATAGACAAAGAACCAACCCCAGAGAAAGAAGAAATGAATCCAACCATATCTTGTAATGCAATGGTAGGAATTACCACTCCTCAAACTCTCAAGGTAGAAGGACAAATCAAGAATAAAAAGGTAATAGTGCTGATTGATTCAGGTAGTACCCATAATTTTATTCATTCTAAGATAGCCAAAGAATATAATTGCTTCCTATATCTAGCACCAGAGTGTCAAGTGATGGTTGCAAATGAAGGAACTATAAATTTCTCTAGGAAGTGCCATAATATCAAGTTAACTATGGGAAATTATATATTGAATATTCCAATGCTTTCCATTCTAATTGGTGGTGTAGATGTTTTACTAGGAGTCAAATGGTTATAATCTTTGGGTACAAAATGCTTTAATTTTTAAGAAACTTTCTTGACATTTTTTTGGGAAGGAAAGGAAGTTGAATTAAGGGGTATCATAGGGAAACTAGGAAAGTTAATCATCTCTAATACCAAATTTTATGTAACCAGGTCGAAAAAGAGATAGATCAATGACTTCAAAATTACCCTCTTCGAGGGGGGAGCCTCCTTTACATCACATAAATGAAAAATTATTGAATGATTCAAATGATAAAACATCCTTTAAACATATAGGAATCTAAGGGCCACAATATAATTAGAGCATACACAACAATAATAATGCAAGGGAACAACAACAATAATAGTTGGATTCTATGGGGCACATTAATAACAACATGGGGATTACATGGGCACAACAATAACAATAAGGGGGCTACATTGACAAAAACAATAATGGGCTACACTAGTATTATAGGGACCTAACTATAGATAATTTCACTCAGGTCCTTTTCTTCACTATCGAAGGTGCTAGCTTAGTCATAAAGCAGATCTAAAACCATTTCTCTATCCATGGAGTTTTCGATGGGTCTAAGGGGTATTCCATTTTCATCACTTCCAGTGATGCCCCTATTCTATTCACGGCATATATTCTCTTCTTATTCAGATGATACCTCATTTGCTATTGCTACTAAAGTGGGTCTATCTTCATTATTACTACTAGATGCATAGTTATCTTTAGCTTCAAGTGATTCACATGAACATCTAGAAAATGAATGAACTATTTATTTATATTTATCACAAAGAAATAGCGTACCTTTAGAGAAACATTCTCTCCCCTCTGATACTTCATTATCATCATCACAAGGATGATGAGCATAAACTTCCACATGTTCTGGTTCATTGCTAGAGTAGCAAGGTTCCTCAATCTCTTCTTGAGCCACATGGCTATCTCCTCCATATAGAAATGGTAGTATGCCTTACGTTTCCCTTTTTTTTCACAATTCCTTACTTTATTAGCATCTTTATTAGATATATATTTCATGAAAATATCCATGGATTTCTCATCCTACTCAATATTCTCTCCATTGAATACGGAGCGCCATACATCAACATCCAAGGCCATTAAATATGTTTACATTCTAACCTTCCATACTACATATTTTTATAAGTTATTCCTGAAGGAACCTTGTGTTGATACCAACTATTGGAAACAATGCTAATACTAGGGGGAGGTGAATCAATATTAAGGATAATTTATCTTTTTATTCCAATTTATATTTCCTATTCAAACTTGGAAACCATCCATATAACCATCAACAACATATCAAGCGGCAGCAATATGAAATCAACATACAAGCACACACCATGAGAAACATACACATGAGACATAGAGGTTTTACATGGAAACCCTTTAGAGAAAAAACCACAAAATCTTGTTGTTATTGATGTAAAATAAGAGCCCTTATTATATTACATCAATTTTTTTGTGAGTGACCTCTGACAGGAAGCAGTGAATCCATTTGATTGTTTACTAGCACCCACTAGCAAGAAACACCAAATCCCTCCTTTTGTAGACACCTGATCAACTTACCAGAAGCACCATTTGAAGCACCAAATTGAAGGATTTGTTTGAAGAACCAACTTACAAGAGGAATTAACCCACAAAACTTCTTTCAAAACCTACTAAAGATGGAAGCACCAATTTCCTATATGCAGGCTCCAATCCACACCCAATAGCGAACTTAATGTCCACTGTATTTGGAAGCCACTCTACTTGATATCAACTCTGTTCTCTACTCACTCTACTCACTCTGCAGCATCCCACAACTCTTCTAAATAGTATTTATTGAAAATAGCCCATACAACACTCTTCATTTCTCTTCATCAACATATGCTCAGTTCTTGGCCTTCTATTCCTCGAGATCTCTCAGCCTCTCACACCACAGAACTAGACTACTTTTGGCCCTCTTCCCTCACAAGATAGATTTAGTTCTCAACCTCTCACATAGAGATTAATCACTCAGCCTTCTTCCTCTACACATGAACCTTCACCATATTCTCATACAACATCACAACCTCTCACAGGTTTTCTTTCTTCTTCTTAGGTACTCTCAGCCTTTCCTTGCAGAAAAGGCTCACTTGGCCTCACTCGGAGCAACAAACCTACACACACACATAGAGCTCTCTACATATCTCTCTCAGAACAATGTTACTTTCCACAACTTTTCTCAATTGTGCTCCTGTTTTTTGTTCCTCTGCTACACTTTGCTCAATGTCTCCTTTGTTGCTTGTTTCCACACTGCCTGAGTGTACCTCTACATGGATCTCCATTTTTTTGTTGCATCTGATTAGGCCACTACATTAAAAAATGATAATGGGATTTTGAGCATGCTCCATACTAATAATTAAATGTTCAGTCCACATGCACACTCCAATGAGGCTCTCCATGTTTATTCATGGTTCACAAAGCTGGAAAGTACTTTAGTATGGCTTCTCTGTGCTTCATTTAATTCAATGAAGTGTGCACGCAAAGATCAAAGGTAGCTTTCTTTCAATTTTGTGATATACCTCAACACTCTTTTATGCACATTGTGTTCCCTATTGTTGAATCATCCATTTGCAATATACCTCTATTGTGCCATTTTAGAGCTTTTACTCCATAGTGAAATTTCAGAGCCACACATTATTGTAACTTTTCGTTAAAATCATATTATGATATTATGAGATTTTGATGTCTTTAGCACCTCTTATGCTAAAGCCTAGCCACTTTTTGGCCATAGGACCGCTACCTGTGACGACCAATATAATAGTTAAGTGCTCCAATATTAGAGCCTTCATCTATACCAACTTTTATTAAAACAAATGTTATGAAACTATGAGGTCAAAAGATTCTCAGCCCCTTCATGCTTATCCCCTTATTTGTTTTCACATATGACCAAGTGTTGTGATCAGGGGCATAACACTTAGGTGCTATGGCCTTCAGGATCCTATTGGGGGCCTATCTCCCTATGTATTTTCTCTTTTTCCTTTGGTTGTCTGAGCTCCACGACCAAGTGTCATTTAACATTGGAAGCACCACACATCATAACTTTCCTCAAATTTTTTAAATATTGGAGTTCTAATGTCTCCAACCTCTGATATGATCAACAACACTTTAGGTGCTAGGCATCTCTTTACACCCTTGGTTCTATTCGTTTCCTCATCCAAGTGACAACACATAGAATCCATTGGTATTTGCACTTCTCTCCAAATTACGATTACAGAGGAGTTTTGAAATTCCAACCTCTAAAATACTTTCCATGTGGCATATTTATAGCACTAGGTGTTAAGGACTTCTCTATGCCATTTTTCCTTTGGGTCCCCTCGACCAAACACTAAAAAATATCATAGCCCCCTTCATTAAATAAAAAATTTCACATAAAAATGAGTACACAAGAGTTAGAAAAACTCAAACCTCTGAAATTATGACCTCTGAGATGACATCATGTTGATGTCATCAACTCAACATGGCACCTCCTTAGTGATGACAAGTGTCACACAAAATTTCCTCATTATGCCACCCAAAATAATGAATTGGACTGCCACATGTCCTCCATATGTCCATGTCATGTTGACGTCATCTGCCAAAGTCAGCTCATGAGGGAAAACCAACTACTGTCATGTGTCCTCTTAGAGGAAAGAGAAAGGGTCCCTCGGTCCTTTGGTTTTTCGTCAAATTCCTTTGTAAACCTTGACTCCTCGCAACATAGACACTTCTAAATAATTTCATTCATAAGAAATTACGGGGTTTCAAAAATTTGAAGTTCTAAACCTTCAAGGTTCTACTTGCTCCCTGGTATTCTACTTCTCCAAGGTTTTTATATGACTTACTCAGTCCTCCTGATATCGAGTCTCGATACTCTAAGCCTTCCGATATCGGGTTCCGATATTTGGCCTGCTCCTTTTGTGTTTATTGTAAATAAACTGCTGAGGAAATTAATCACCGAGGTCTGATATTCAAACCTATCTAATATCGGGTTCCAAGCATCAGCTCTCGAAACTCCAACCCTCCAAACTTTTGACCTCCCTATGTCCCGATATGCTAGCCTGCTCCAATATTTTGACCTTCTTAGGAACAAATTTGGAAGTCAATAAATTTTGATCCCAATGGCCATTCATGGACTTCCACATACCATTGAAAAGCTATTTCAGAGCACTTTCTAGAGCAGAAGGTCCGATGTAGGGTTTCAGGCCATCTAATACCTAAAAAATGGCTACAAACTCTCTACCATTATTTCCACCTTGGTTCTTCTTCTTCTACTTAGAACCTACTCTTCAGAGGCATTTTTCAAGGTTCCACATACCATTGGAGAGATATTTTAGAGAACTAACCAACTATGACAACTCCAAGAGTATATGAGCTGATCTCTTAAGGAAGAATCTCCTCCAAAGTCTAGGATTCCGAACCACCATAGTCATCATTTTATGGCTTCTCCAATAAGACTGCTACTATGATTTTCACAGTGGATTAGTGTAGGTTCCATCGCTAACTAAAGAGACCAACTAGGATATTACTCATCCAAATAGCCTCACATGTTGCTTAACTAGTAGCCATATATGTGGCCTATTTTGAGTTTAGTGATACAAATATTTTCTTTCTGTTGTACGAAGAAATTATTGTTGACCTAACATTAAAGATGGCTCCTGATGCTCTTCCTATCTGAGGTATTCCCTGTGCAATATACATTTGTGAAGCTTTCAAGTTTCGCTCCATCAGTCCGCCTGTACCATAAACATAAATATTATATTGTTCTAAGCTATCTAAGAACATATTTCACTACTTTCCTCTGAAGATTGGAAGGCTCCACCATGAACTGACTAATCTAGTTCAGTGCAAAAATAATTTCGGAACTTGTGCTCACCAAGTATAGTAAGGACCCCAAGAATTGTTCGGATATAGTTACTTCTTCTACCTCTCCTGTAGGAAAATCATCTTTCCTCGAGTTAGTACCTAAAGGAGTATCCATGGGTTTGCAATCACGCATATGGAATCTCTAAAGGATTTCAAAGGTGTACTTCCCCTATCCAACAAATATCTCTCCATCCCCCTACCACACCTCTAAGCTGAGGGAGTAGTGCGTCAATTCCATATCCTTCATCTCAAACACTCGTGCAAGGTTTGCCTTGTAAGACTGGATCAACCTGTCATCTCTTATTAGTATCAAATCATCCACAAAGAGAAATAACATGAGAAGACAACCATTTACCATAATGTAGTAGATATTTGCATCTTCTCCACTCTTAGTGAAGCCCAATCCACTAAGATAAGAATCTATTCAAGTGTACCAAGCACGAGGTTCCTTCTTGGGACCATAGAGACCTCTCTTGAGCCTACACACATGTGTCTCTGTTATCGGGAATAGTGTCTATGCAGAGCTGCTAATCCCACTAAGGCTGGTAGCTACCTTAGAAACAAACACACTAAAAACTACTTTCGTTTTCCTTTATGAGAAATAGATGAGAGAAGAATAAAGGAGACCAACCTCTGTCTTGCGCTTGGTTCCTTGCTCGATTCCTCTCCCTTCTGATAGATCTTTGCTACTCGCTTCCTTGTCTACCCAGCTTCAAAGAGTACCTGTAGAATCAAAGCAGCATAACACTATCCAAGAACATAGATCTATTATCATAAACAATATAGGATCAGATGTACATTGACCACACAAATGCATAAATCATCAATCATACAAGAATGTGGAGGAAAACTGGAATAGCTTTATTGATAATCAAGAAAGAGCAAAGAGGATTACAACCAATTGTTCTGACCCAACATCATCCTCTCAGCAAGAAAGCCCTTCTTCACCTCATGAAAAGCTTAAATCACCCAACACTATGATATTGCACCAAGAAACCAACAGAACTTCCTTACAAGATACAAAATTCCAGCCTCTGGATCTCTAGGATGAGGGATCCATATATAGATGTCTGCAAGGGAGGTGAGTCAGCTTTTGAGATTTGATTAGTGTCTTCTCTCTGATAGTTATTGATTCTACTTGGAGATTGATGATCTCTTACTCATCCCTGGTCGAATTCAGAGAGGCAAGTGTCACAGGAGAAGTTTCTGGAAGATTCCATGCTTCTCCACCTTGAGGATTGACCCTTCCATTTGTCCATTCTCGCCCATCGCACCCCATAGAAGGGATTTTTGACATGCATTGCACCTACTGTGTGTGTTCAGGTGGGATGCAATGCACTTTGCCTATGGAGTAGGTGAAATGGTCCAGTTTTGACCAGTTTTGAGTAGTTTTTCATGGAGAACATCTGGGAGATGCTGTAATTAGTTGACCTTGTTCTTTTAGGGGTTGGAACAACACCTTTAGGGACTTAGGAGCCCTTGGTTTATGGACATTTATGCTTGGGGTTGCAGTGCCCAAAAATGTCTATAACAGTTGCCCCCTAAAGCATGAGGTCGTTAATCTTTTGATGTCGGGTGAAATGCTTTATCATGAGGATCCAAAGTTTTTTCGAGCTGGAAGGCGACCTGCAATAAGATACAATAAAATACATTATCTTCATATTATTTTCATGATCTAGTTGAGGCGGGAATTCCGATGCTCAACTTTATAAATTCATTTTCATGTACATAGGATAGACAATTGTTTGAGTGTAGACTGATGATTCTGGTAGAGCCATCATCCCTTAGATTGGATGATTATCTGTGCAACAATGATGTACATTTGATGTCTTTATTTTCCTGAATATATATCACAGCCCAGATGGATGAAACTAGATCCGGGGTCTTCAATCACGTTCGATCTTTACTCAAAGTACAAGTCGATCCGTGTGAGAGATGTTCTGGAGTCGAACATGGAAAGACATCACCTGATTACCAGCTAATGATGTAAGCTGTTAACAGGTGCGAGAGGAATCACCGATAATGATAATGATCCTCAGGGTACTACAGTACAATTCACGTGGTGTGAATAAGGGACTTGGCGTCGAACACCACGCAAAATCTTTCGGTCGAAGGCCATTGATGTAAACCTGTCGTCGGAAGTGAGAAACTTGCCATTGAGGCATGCAAGCTTCAAAGTACTGAAAGGGTTGTTCCTAGATCAACTTCTTGGATAATGAATTGAGGTCGACAAGAAGTGATCTGTCATAGGAGGGCCTTAGTGAATCCCACATCAATGACACGGAATGGAGCAAATGATTTTGATGGAGGTGAAAATGATCTGGTGATATACGGTTCAGGGTGGCGGTCATGAAAGAATGGAGCGAAAATGTATTATAGTCAGTGAGAAACAGGTGAGTTCTTTGAGCAACTTCTCTTGAACATATCAGCGACACTGACATGATGGATTGGTAGCATTAACCCCAAATGTAGATGGTGTGATGGAACCATGGTGATGTGACCAGTGAATGGAACAACCCAACCCGACTTGGATGCGGAGTGAAAGTTTCATGTTCAAGAGCGACTTGCTACCAACAAAGTTTCTTCAAGTTTTCTTCCCAATTTTTCCCCAGTCATTGCTGACCAGTACCTCTTTATTTTTTTCAAGCTTGAGGAGGATAACATATGCTTTTTCTATAATTTTCCCTTCAGGCAAACCCATCACTATGTTTTAACGAGCCTAGCGATAGTGAAACTCGTTCTTGTCTGTTATGGACAAGTTTGTTGCTATTAGTTTTAACGAGTTTAACGACAAAGATAACTCAGTCCTTTTCAATTTTAGAGAGTCTGAAAAGGGACGTAAAGGAAACTCCAAAAACCCTTTTTCATCATCTAATCCCTTAAGTCCGAAAAAGTATAAAATAATACATAAAGGGATGAATTTTCGGTAATTTTAACGAGCTGAACAAAACAAGCGCTTGATCTTTTTGTGTAATAATTCCTCAGGTCCAAAAAGATTAAAATATAAAGGAGGGATAGCCCTTCCGGTCACTTTAACGAGCTGGAAAGGCCAATGGCTCGGGAATCTTTTCATATTTAACGAGTTAGTTGAAAAGAGCTTAAGGGAGACTCATTTTTTAGGAATGAGTGATAGATTCGGGTAGCAGTTGATTCCAGGTAAGGTTTGGAATTTTCCAATCACGACAGTGTCACAAGGATGGCTAACAAGATCACTCTTCGCAGCTGTTCCTCAAAAGGGGTAAACAATCAAATGGAGGTGAATGATCAGCCAATACAGAGTGGAGGTGATGATGAGAACACGACCAAGGCTTCAAAGGCTGAAGTAATACATTCACGATGGTTATTTATCGGAAATTGGTTTATTTTTTAATGAGCTTAAATGTTGGGGGAAACACTTGCTCATTTCTTATGTTTATTTTTTAACGAGCCTGAATTCCACGTCAAAACTGCTCGATCTAGTCATATAATAAGGAGGTCTCATCTAAAAACAGAATTATTACAAAGCTTTGCCCCGCATCCTTTCTTTATGGAAGTTAGGAAACGACCAATCCTACGAGTTTAAAGGGTTAGAGGACCTATAAACTTAAAAAATAAATGGTCGCTCTTCGCTTGCATGCCAAAAGGTTTGCATGTCCCCAGGTATAGTGAAATAGAGTTTCGAGGTTACCCCTAAATTTGCGGACAAAACATTTGTTTTATCAGGAAAGGCCTACCTTTTCAGGTTACCCCTCAATTTGCAGACAAAACATTTGTTTTATCGGGAAAGGCCTACCTTTTTCAGGTTACCAAAGATTGTTCTATCTGTGCCACAAACAAAACACTTCTTCAGCGATGTCTATCGAAATAGACAAAGGTGAGTGGCGCAGACGCCTCCACTCACATAACTTTGATGAGGGAATCTTATTCTAGCCTAATCCCCTTTTCCTAAATGGACGAGTGTGTCAGACTAGTCAGATATCCTTCACGGAAACCTACCTGATACCTGAAGTTTTCCTGCCGAAGTAGACCAGGGTGCATGCCCCCTGGGTTTCAATCATGTCCGCCGAATCACTCGCGCTCATCAGGTGGACGGACTGGGGATTGATGAGACATTCCTTGCATGAAAATACCATTTAGGGTTGGTATATGACTATTTGCTATGTGTGAACCAGGGAATGAAATTTGGTCTACGAGCTTGACCACTCTTCCTTCGTGCAGAAAACACATTACTCTAAACAGTGAGGAGACAATGGCTCCCATGTAATAAATATAGTCTCGTCCAAGGAGTAGATTATAATCCAGGGGTCCTTGGACTACCATTACATTCATGTGAATATTTTTTCTTCTCAATGTTATCGGCACATCGGGAAGGATCCCTAATGGTCGACTGGTTCCTTTGTCAAAGCCTATTAGATTTCTCATTTCCGGCAAAAGCGATGGCGAACCAAGCGCTTTCCAAGTAGTTGAGGAAAGGATACTCACAGAAGCCCCTTCATCTATGATGGTACCGACCATTAGCATTCTATATACTTGAGCAATGATTCAGAATGGTACACTAGCCGGTAAACGGGGTCTGCCTAGTAGATTCTAGTCAAAGGAAACAACCAGGTTGATTGGAGGTGGGACCGAATAGATGGCCGAGTACGACTCTAACGAACTTCCTTCCTGCGGTAAAGGAATGGGTAGACTGCCCCCAAGTTCATTGGAATCTGTGTTTACGAAGAGAATTTGAACGGTGTCGTTCTTGTTCTCTTTGGTGATTGTATCATCTGAAGATGGGTCCTCTGAAGGCAAGACCGGGTCAACTGCCGCCTCGACCTTTTGACTTTCGTCTGGTATGGATTCAGATGGTTTATCTTCAATGGTAGATGCTTCGGCCGACCACAAGGGCGTGTCAGCCGGATTTTCAACTAGTGACAGACTCGGCAAGAGTTTCTTGTATCCAGGAGGAAGCCGTAACGGTGAAACCGGATGGTCGTCCAAGACTCTTTTAGCTTCGTCTAAGAAGGGACAATGGTGGATGGCATGATCGCCTTCACACAATTTACAAGGAAATTTATATTTTCCTTTTTGTCCAGGGGCTTCACTTTCACTAGTTGACGATGTACTTTCAACATGATCATCAGAGGTTGACGACACCGTATTATGCAAACGAGGAGACCAGTCCCTTAAGATCCGAGGGATGTAAGGACAATCTCGATGAAAGTGGTCTCCTTTGAAAATGACACATGGCGATTTAGGCCTGGTCCGTGCAGTGTGTGGATTTTCGCTAGACGATGCTTGGTTGCCCCTTTTCACCTTTGGCTCCTTCTTCTTCTTCTCTTTCTTCTTCTCAGTTACTTGATTTTGGGCTTTACTAGCTTCACCAAGCGAAGAGGAAGGAGAAGAGGAAGAGTTGGACGAAGTAGAGGGTTGGAGGGTAACTTTGGCATCGTTTAGTTGCTGACTCGATTTTTCAGGAATTACGGGTTTCTGAACGACAGAAGTTGAGAAGAGCCATACGGGAAAGCCGATTGTCAATCCTGGAAGAGACAATGTGGCCATATGGGGTGCGCCAACATCTCCCCAAGAGGAGAAGGGACTAGGATTTCCTCCAAGGGGAACTCCCTGGTTGGTTGACTCCATTTTTCTCAACTTAAGATCAACGTAGGAAAGGTGATGATTATTCCATTTAAAATAAATTTTAGACTCTTTGACACAACTTGTTTTTTCATTTTTTAAGAGTCGAGAAAAAACAAAAGATGACTCTAGTCGCCTTCAATTTTTAATGAGCCTGAAGTGACAAGTGCTCAGATGGACCTTTTCCGTTAAGGAGTCTAAAAAGGAACGAAAGGGACTGCTCTGGAAATCTAGACAGAGGGATTACCAAACCAATCGCAAAACTGCAGAATACTTTTTATGGTACAACAGTCAATCTTCCCGAATGCTGTGTTCAGTGCATTGCGATGGATAGGGCGGCAGACGCGACTTCCTATGGATAAAGGATAAAGCCTATTGTGGTCTCCTAAAATATACTCGATGGTACGTTGGAGCACAAGTCCGTACTGGCACTTGGGTAAAAACATGTTAATGTGTATCACTTTTTCCCTTTTTGTGGCAAAAAAGTTTTATAAAAATAAATGGAGTTGGAATGTTTACTCTTAAATTTACAAAATAAAAAAGAATTAGGTGGTGGTAAAAGAAGACAAAAGATGTCAATTTAAATTCAATTTCATGTCATATTTTTTCTAAAATTTAATATATTTTTTTATCTAATTTATTCATTTTCTTTAAAAGATATTCATTAATATTTTACATAAATTTTTAAGTAGTGACAAAAGTGCGACCCCCATTTCTCTATTGATTTATGTTTTTTAATTCCAATTTCTTTAAGAGATGTGTTGTAAACATTCTAAAGATTGCTAAACAAATTTAAAAATAAAAAGTAAGCATATTTTTTAATTATTATTAAAATACTAGTAAAAATGATAATCTTCTTGTATATATAAAACCGCCACCCAAGAAACTACCCTTTCAAGTTTATAAAATCAAATTTTTTTAATAGAAATTTGAAAATAACATATAACAAAATGTTAAAATTATTTTTCAAAAATTTTTAAAATATATTTTAAATTTTTTATAATAAATTTTTTAATTATGATTATAATAACATATTTTATACTATTCAAAATATAATATATAAAATTATTTGTTTAGAAATTCTAATTCTATTTTTATATATATTTTTAAAGAGTTTTAGCATTTCATTTAACTTTACATATTTAAACCTGCATATTTAAGAAAGTTATTTATATTTTGTGAGTGATTAACCATAGTTTTTACCAATATTTACTATGAGCTGACTTATTTATAAATTTAGTATTTACATTATATAACATTATTTATATTTTCTGAACCCATTAAATAGGTTCACTATAGCTTTTACCAAAACGTATTGTCAGTTAGGTTTGTTACAAATTTAGTATTTATTTTTTATAATTAACAAGTATGAAACTCAACTCATTTAATTGATATTTTTATATTATTTTTTTTTTTTTATCTTTTTTCATTTGAGTAATTTTTTTGCTTTTGCCATATAATGAGACACATTAACATGCTTTTACCCACTTATCATCTCAAAGTGGAGGAATCACCCAACCAATGGTGAAAAGAACAGTTACCAGGCTTTACGACGTCGGAATACGTCTCTAGCCTAGACTTCTAGATGTTGTGCATTAGGTTCCAAAGAGCTTTTAGATTCATTAAATTTATTTTATGGTTGATCTTGCTTAAGAAATTTTCCTTTCAGGTTCACCGCTGATTTAGATGTACAATTCCTAAAGTGCAATCTAAGATGATAAACAGTCATTTAATCTTCTTTCTGCAATGAAAATCCTAGCTACTAAGGAAAGAGAGATGGCGTTCTTCCAACAAAGAGCACAGAGCACACACTATATGCATTGTACTAAATCAAACCAACAAACAGTCTAAATGCAAATGCACATGCATGTATTTTTTTTCATCCTTCTTAATGTGTGAATGATAAAAAGAAAGCTAAGTGCAAATATGAATTATTTTCCAAAGCGACAATTACTAACAAGTTTGTTTTCAAAACAAAATGAGGACAATGACGACACTTTGTTATTTGGAATTGAAAACTTGCTTTCGACACTTAGAAAACTACCAACTAAAATCAAATACAAGAGTAACAGTGTAATCAGCTATCAAGAACAATCAGTTTCTCTTCTATGACTGAAAACGACACTTGCGACACTTTCAAATCAAGAAACGACAATACAATTACACTACTTCTTTATAAAGGAGAACTGAAAATGACTCAAAAATACATAAAAACATTTACAGTTCTTTGCACAATGGAGGTGGAATAACATCAAGGAAATGGGTTTCACTAGAGGTGTACTGACTACATGGAGTAAAACTCCTGAATAGAGCTGAAAAGAGTGAACACATAAACCAAAATTTAGGAACAAGGCCTTGTCTGTTCAGTGCACCTGTAACACAATGAAACTGAAATGCAACGCACCTACTACACTCGGGAAGTGCGATGCATTTTAAGTTCACAGAACAGACAGTGCGCTGGACCAGGGACGAGACTTTGATTGGGTTCCAGGTCACAGTTTGCAGTTTAGTTCAGGGATTTAGACCGAGCAAGTGGTAACTAGTAAATCAATCACAAGGGTGGATCTAAGGAGGTTACTAGAGCCACCACGAGGGCAATTAGAAAGCTTGTAAATCAATCGTTTAATTCATAAACAAAACCCAGAGATAGACTGAAGCAGCATTGATCTACTTTGCACTTGCATAGCAAATGCAGTTCGAAGGCTAGCTGGATTGACTTCAGGCTCTGTCTGTAAGTTTATAAAGTAAACAAATGTAGATGAACAAACAATCTACTCGCTCCCCAATGGAGTTTCCATTTTGTTATCGGGAATACTGTCTATGCAGAGCTGCTAATCCCACTAAGGTTGGTAGCTACCTTATAAACAAACACACTAGAGGCTACTTTCATTTTCCTTTATGAGAAATAGATGAGAGAAGAATAAAGTAGACCAACCTCTGTTTTGCGCTTGGTTCCTTGCTCGATTCCTCTCCCTTCTGATAGATCTTTGCTACTCGCTTCCTTGTCTACCCAACTTCAAAGAGTACCTGTAGAATCAAAGCAGCATAACACTATCCAAGAACATAGATCTATTATCATAAACAATATAGGATCAGATGTACATTGACCACACAAATGCATAAATCATAAATCATACAAGAATGTGGAGGAAAACTGGAATAGCTTTATTGATAATCAAGAAAGAGCAAAGAGGATTACAACCAATTGTTCTGACCCAGCATCATCCTCTCAGCAAGAAAGCCCTTCTTCACCTCATGAAAAGCTTAGATCACCCAACACTATGATATTGCTCCAAGAAACCAACAACACTTCCTTACAAGATACAAAATTCCAGCCTCTGGATCTCTAGGATGAGGGATCCATATATAGATGCCTGCAAGGGAGGTGAGTCAGCTTTTGAGATTTGATTAGTGTCTTCTCTCTGATAGTTCTTGATTCCACTTGGAGATTGATGATCTCTTACTCATCCCTGGTCGAATTCAGAGAGGCAAGTGTCACAGGAGAAGTTTCTGGAACATTCCATGCTTCTCCACCTTGCGGATTGACCCTGCCATTTGTCCATTCTCGTCCATCGCACCCCATAGAAGGGATTTTTGACATGCATCGCACCTACTGTGTGTATTCAGGTGGGATGCAACGCACTTTGCCTATGGAGCAGGTGAAATGGTCCAATTTTGACCAATTTTGAGCAGTTTTTCATGGAGAACTTCTGGGAGATGCTGTAATCAGTTGACCTTGTTCTTTTAGGGGTTGGAACAACACCTTTAGGGACTTAGGAGCCCTTGGTTTATGGACATTTATGCTTGGGGTTGCAGTGCCCAAAAATGTCTATAACAGTCTCCCCGCTAAAGTTCTCAAACCCCTCATTTTGCTCAATGTACATTTGTTCCTCAACCAATCAATCAAGGAAGGCATTCTCAACATCCATTTGGGGGATCCTCCACCTCATTTTCCAAACCAATGCAAATATGGTATCGATAGATGAGTATCTTCCCACATGGGAAAATGTATCCTCATAATCAATCCCCTCCTCTAGTGAGAATCCTTTCACCACAAATATCGCCTTATATTTCTCAAAACTTCCATCAGCTGCATGTTTCACCTTTTACACCCACCTGGAAACAATAAGAAATATGTCCTAAGGTCTAGGCACAACCCCCCAAGAATCATTCTTCATGGTGGATTCATACTTCTCCCCCATGGGATCTACCCAAACCTACTAGGAAACTACCTCTACAAAATAATATGGATCAAAATCTATCAGTTTTGACATGAGTGCCATGTATCCTATACATCTATCTAGTGATATCATATGTCTGTGTGAGGAAATAGGAGCTCCAATGTGCACCTAAGTTTCCTGCACTAATCTTCCAACCATCTTTTTCCTCTTCCTCCCTTCTCTCGGAGAATCTGTGTGAGTGGGTGCCTCCACCCAGTTTTCTCTTTTCTCCTCCACATGTGGATATTCCACATCATCCTCTTAGAATGTCCTCTTTCCTTTGATTAATATTGGACTCTGTAGATTTAGCTGAGGCTCCTCTTTTGGAACTAGAAGATCCTCCTCTAGTGGTATGCTCAACTCTCACTCTAGAGAACTCCTCATATATTTCTCCTCATTACATCTCACATCCATTCTCATAATAGTTATCATGAGTAAGGGCATGTGCACTTAGTCAATATGAGGTGTCTTAGTATAGCCTATAAAGAACCCCCTCTTTGCAGTGGGCTCCAAATTTTTCTTGCCATCTTTGGAGACATGAAAATAGACTATGGATCCAAAAATATGAAAGTGGGAGACATCTGGCTTCCTCCCAGTGAAAGCCTCTTTAGGTGTAATCATTCTAAGAATGTTGTTAGGGCTCTTGTCTACAAGTATATAGATGTATTCCAAGCTTATTCCCATAAGGATAGTGGCAATCCCTCGTCATGCAACATTGCTCTAGCAGCTCCTACAATACTCCTATTTTTCCTATTGTAAGGGAACAAAAATAAAATTAGTGGGCTTCTATGGGCACAACAATAACAAAATGGGAGATACACTAGTATTATATGGGCCTAATAATACTCTTCTTCTTCTTTTGAAAAATAATGATATTTTGAAAATGTTTATTTATCTTCATTTGACATTTCTATTGTTACTAGCTTAGCTTCCATTGAGGAATGAATTTCGGTAAACTTCTTGTCTAGATATTGAATAGGTTCCTATATGGGTTTGTGAATCTATTTCCTAGGATTTAATAATTTTTTTAAGCCTTTTGATATTTATCCTAGATTTGGATCAGACTTCCTTCAACTGATAGGGCAATGCTATGAACCGTTCCAAGGAAGGATGGATGACCAGACGGTGAGATTGTAGCCTATGAAGATGTTCAAGGTAAGGAAATGATCCAATCTCATAGAAATATGGCTTAGGCCATCTTTGTTATTACTACAAGTATACCATAAACAAGAGAATTTGTAATAATCCTAACTTACACTAATTTTTTTTTTTTTTTAATATATATAATCTGCAATTTTTACTAGCAAAGAACATTTCTATTATAATGTTCTCTCTTAGTCTTTGTTGAACTATATATATATATATATATATATATATATAGATAAGTCTTGTCACACTTCTTTTGTAGTCTTATTAGTACACAGTTTAGCGAAACAAAACTTATGTTTCCCTTTGACACTTAACCAATATCCCTTACAAAAGGTTTCAATATAGTTCACATTGATTTGCATAATTTAGAATTCACTCCCTATAATATTATAAACTCTAAACGAGAGAGAAATTAACTAAATTTACATTAGAATATTCTCATAATCATTAATTATATATATATATATATAGTTCTACTACATCTCATATTTTTTTAAGATCATATACCATTAAATACAAGTTTATAATTTGCAACATATACTATAATATCATTTTATTTACAATTCAATGTTCCTTAACATATCAATAACACGAATTATTATTGATTCAAAATCATTTTCCACGCTAAAAAACTCAACTTAACTGAATTATTGGTATATGACCATGCTAATAGTTTGTTATAACACATTAACATCTCCTTGTTGAATTTGCTATTTAATTTAATGCATTACACATTGTTTGATGATACTATTGGCATGTCTCGTCGAGAACACTCCATATGTTTCCGATGCTACTTTTTTTTAAGATCATATACCATTAAATACAAGTTTATAATTTGCAACATATACTATAATCTCATTTTATTTACAATGAAATGTTCCCTAACATATCAATAACACGAATTATTATTGATTAAAAATCATTTTACACCCCAAAAAAACTCAACTTAACTGAATTATTGGTATATGACCATGCTCATAGTTTGTTATAACACATTAACATCACCTTGTTGAATTGGGAATTAATTTAATGCATTACACATTGTTTGATGATACTATCGGCATGTCTCATAAAGAACACTCCATATGTTTCCGATGCTACTTGCGGCGTTTGTTTGATTCCACGTATGTACATTTTGACCTAACTTATGGATGATGAGGATCCATTCTTAGGGTTTGATCGAGGTTGTATTGGCTATAGTTTCATTTAGCTTTGTACGTTTATTTCACTCCATTCCTTTGTTCTTTCTTTCTTTAGCACAGAAGGGTTTGATTCTTCGTTGGATACCTTGTCTATCATGGTAAGCTCTATTTACCTTCGTTATGTCTTTATAAAACAAGGTAACAATTTTTTTCTTTTGACTCGTTGTTTAAATTACTATATTTACAGTTATAAATGCAGTATTCGCTTACAAATTTTGGCTTTTCCTTTTGTTAATGCTTTCCTGTTGCGGTTTTGGCTATGTGAGGTAAACTTCCTTTCATAGCTTTCCTTAGAGATCTTCGGAACTATTTTTCCCTCTCATGTGGTCTCTGCAAAAAAGATTTAGCCAAGGAGAACGACTTACTAAACGCCTGCAAGACTAGGTAACTCCTGTCTCCCCTAATTTAACTTCCATCGACCAGTATATCGGTCTATATCTTCATTATGCACGTGTTCTATTTTTTTGTATTTATACATTACTCATAGTCTTTAGAGGCAGATTGTTTTTGTCATTTTATATATATGCTTTAAACCCATTAGGGTTTATATATGCAAATATGTATATTGTGGTTGTAGACTGTTTATATTAATCACAAAACAACAACTATGTATTATTCTTCATATGTTTTCATTTAAAAATCTCCTTCAGCACTAAGTCTTATTTTTGGAATGTTATATGCTATTACAGGAAACCTATTGGGTGCAATATGGTTTAAATACTTCTAGTTTTAGACCTAGTGGCATATTGGTGTTATTTTCTTAAATTTTGGACACATTGTTCTTCTTCAGAATTTTAAGAGGGTTTCATCCGTGAAGTATCATGAACACCTACTAACTCTTAGTGATGAGATAAAGGAAAATAGTGTTGTGTATTTCTTATTTGTATTCGCATATTTTTTTTTACAAATGACATACTATGGCTTGTAGCCAAAGCTACGTTTGTCCACGCATGATCCACAAGGTTCATCTTTAGATACATTTTGTATAAAATCTTACAGAGGTTTTCTGTTATGCAACGAACTCACATAAGTAAAGTAAAGATAGTTCAACGACTTAAAAATTATCCTCTTCAAGGGGGAACCCTCCTTTACATTACATAAATGAATAATTCTTGGATGATACACATCAAAATACCTCCTTTCTATATATAGGAGTATAAGAGGTCACAATATAATCAAAACCTACATAAAAATAATAATGTAAGGGTTTCTATGCAGCACAACAATAACAGTTTGGGGGCTACTTGAACAATAAAATTAAGGGGATGACACTATTATTATAGGGACCTAACATGCCACTCTCCTTCAAAAAATGCTGTTGTCCTCAATGCTTGAGTTGTTTTGGATGATTCTGTATAAAATTCTCATCCTTTCATGTGGAATCTTCAGCGAGTAAGTTCTTCCACTTAATGAGATACTCTAAAAATGATTGATTTTGTAGTTGTTGAGTACTTTTCTCCATAATCGCTTTAGGATCTAATATGAATTTTCCTTTGTCGTCAAGTTTTGGAAATATTGTTTGAACTGGAAGCTTGTCACCAATAACATTCTTTAAGCGTTTCACTTACTGCCAATTGAAACGATTTCTCCCCTGCTAATTTCTCCCCTGCTTAAGACAAGGAAGGAAGCCAGCCCCATGAAGTTCATCGTTGTAAGGTCGAAAGAGAGATCCGGGTATCAATCGAGATATCAGTAAGGCACAAGAGATATCGATCAGCAAGCAGTTAGGTGTGGAACTGAATCAGGTGTAACTAACCGTGGATTCGCTGTGTTACGAACCTCTCTCTTCAGGTTCCACTGTGTGCTTGAGGTGAACGTCCCTAGGTCTTTATCGAACAACCAAGAGCCACACGAGTAAGGAGCCTTAAGCCAGAAGCCTAGACCACCAGCCCAGAAAAACCCAACCTTCTGCCTTCAACATCAAGTCCACCGAGGGCCTTTCACCTAGGGCCTTAGCCTTTCACCTTCAGCCATCACCAGTCACAAAATACAAGCCCAAGTCCGCATGGAACATGGAAAACTGAGTGTACTCAAGAAGATGCAGATAGCTCCAATTTGTGTGCCATAGTACCAATCTTTTGCAATGCCTTGTAAGGACCATATTACTTGGGTGATAATATACTATACTTCTTAGCTTACTTGAGGGACATTTGTTTGTATAGCTATAGCCATAAAAATACCCAGTCACCTACGTCAAAACTTCTTTCATGGCGATGCTAATCTACTTGTTGTTTCATTAGATTATATGCCAGATTAAGGTTATCCTTTAAGAGCTGGAGAACTTGTTGTTGATGCTGAATGTGATCTTCCACTAATTGAACCTTAGAATTTTCTCTTAAATATGATGTGATGGATGGTGGGTGATATCCATAAACTGCCATAAATGGGGTCATTTTTGTTGTATTATGGAAGGAAGTGTTATACCGCCATTTAGCCTAAGGTAACTACTTGACCAATTGTGTTTGTTTATCAGATACAAAGAAATGAAGATATCCTTCCAAACATTTATTCATTATATCAATTTTCCCGTCAAATTGAGGATGATAAGATGAACTACAAGTCAATTGAGTACCAAGACAAGAAAATAATTTCGTCCAAAATTTTTGAGTGAAAATGGGATATCTGTCACTTACAATAATCTTTGGGTTTGCATGTAGATTTTGAGTTATTTCCATAAATGCAGTAGCAACTCTACTAGCTTTAAAAAGATGAGATAATGCACAAAAGTGTGCATATTTGGTAAGTCTATCCACTACCACCATGATGACATTATTTGCTTCGGATTTTGGTAAACCTGTGATAAAATCCATTGAGACCTCCTTCTAGTGCTAACATGGAATGGCTAAAGGTTATAACGGACCTAGGGTCTTAATGGTCTCAACTTTATTTTGTTGGCAAACCAAAAATTCTTCCACAAACTTTTGAATATCATATTTAAGGCCCTACCAAAAAAAATCCTTCTTCATCCTGTTATAAGTTTTTAAAATGCCTGAGTGCCCTCCTAAGGGGGAGCTGTGTTGATCTAAAGATGATTTAAGGTTGTCATTGATGTCAACCCGTGCAGCACCACTAATGACCTTGAACTTCCATGGCACATTGGGCATCAGCATTCATGGTTTCTCGTCTCATAACCATTATAGGAATACTCTACTAAAAAATATATCTCTATCAATATATATCTCTCCTCGTAATTCCTCGCGGTCTGTAAGTTATTTAAGATTGAAGTCAGTAACCCCAATTAGTGGGCTAAAACCCCATGGTGTTGTCGCATGGCATTTATCATTGATTTTGGTCATTGAATAATGAATAATTAATAATTTTTTAATCTCCTAAAATCACTCCAACATTCTCTATAGAAGCCCCTCTCAACTCTATAAGAAGAAATCTCATATATCCTCCAAAAGTAGCGATCGTGGAATTTTCGCTATAACTTTATTTCTACAAAGTCATAGTTGCTGAACCTAAAACCAGAAATATGGATGAACATTGCAACTGAATTTTAGTTCTTGGTTCGCTATATTTTCAGAGATATGATCTGTGGAAGTTAGGGATTTTGCAGGCTCTCAAATTTCATCTCAAAGAGGTGACCTTGGGAAAATCATCATAACTCTCTCTCTGAGAAGCAGGTTGCAATTCTGTCACAAGCGGTGAATAGTGCACATAATTTAGTTTTATGTATATCAATTTTAGATCCAAAGGAGGAAACATTGATAGGTGGCACTCCATACAATTTCACTCTACTCAACTAATCCATAATTATGTCAATGTGAGAGATTGAGAATAACTTTGCCTTGAAAAATCCAAATCAGGTCAGACCTATGGCATTGGAAAGAAGACTCAGAGGGGTACTATAGGACCAAAGATCACATATTGGGGATCTGGAATTCTAGAGATACATCATATTCAATATCATGCTCCTAGAAGGCCAAAAAAAAAAAACTAGATCAAGTTTTGTCAAGGGGTGCAAAGGACCAGAATTTCTAGGGTTGTAAAGAGAAAGGTGCAAAAAAATGATGCAGCAGAGGTTAGCTCTAGGTAAGTATATTCTTTATATGCATGTTAATCTATCAATTGCATTAGGTTCTTTGTATTCTAATTTTTTGCTTTCATTTAGCACTGAAATATGCACTTCAAGATGAGGTAAGTTTTGTTATTATCATGTCATGGGTATTTCCTTGAAGACATTTTGCAGGTATTATATATTCATCAAGAGAAGACTCAATGAATAATATAATGTTCTCAAGAGTGAGAAAAGGTAGCATGGAAAGAGAAGAAATCGAGGTGCATAACAACAACAAGAAGTTCACCACATGAAGTCTTCATGGGCTGCATTGCATGGAGTCATTGTAAAAGTATCATTGTACAAAGTCATTATAAAAGCATCATTGTAAACTTTGTACAAGTGTCTATTTTCCAAGAGTTGAAGATGCAGTGTCGGGAGGTCTAGGATCATCATTAGGTGGTTGTGTCATAGTTGGGGTTATGGTTTAGTGTGTCTTCTTCTTCTACATCATTCTATATGATTGTAAAGTGGACCATTTTCCCTAGTATGGGAGTCAATTCTTCTTTTATTCTTCTACAGGGTGGTGGGGTGGTGCTACGGTGAATTGTAGCTCATTAGGTGTTGGGGCATCCATTCAGTTGGCTACTGAAGAATCTTGGGCATTGGAGCATCCATCCAGTGGGAGTTGGAGCAGAATTCTGTTCTAGATTATAGGAAGTTGGAGCTTTCTTTTCAATTGGAGTTGAAGATTAGAGAATTATTAGAAAAGCATTCAGGTGGTTTTTGTCCCAGAGGGGGTTTCCACCTTAAAAACTGTGTGCATTTGTGTTCCTTTTGTTTACAAGTATAAATTTTACAAATGCTAGTGATAATTGAAGATTAACTAATGCTCTAAAGTATTAATAATAATGCTAATTGAAAGGAATACTGATTCACCCCCCACCCCCCTCTCAGTATTTCCAACAATTGGTATCGAAGCTTGGTTCCTTCAATATCAGTTTAACAACTGGAAGGAGATGATGGAGCATACCAAGAATGGTGGACCTCTGTTCAATGAAAATAATTATGCACTCTAGAAAGGAAGAGTGGACGTCTATCTCTTGGCGCGAGGTTATGGAGTATGGACCACTATTCAAAATGGATTTACACCAACCGCAGATGAACAAGGTAATAAGAATTTGGTAAATGATGCCAAAGAAATGAATATTATTATCTGTAGACTCATTGAATCTTCTTATCATAAGGTGTTGGATTGTAAAACCGACAAAAATGTATGGGATAAGCTTGAGAATTTATGTGCAGGTGACTCAAATGTCAAAGAAGTAAAGCTTCAAATCTAAAAAGAAATATTTGAGCCACTCAGAATGGAAGATGATGACAACATTAGTACATACTTCCAACACGTTTATGAAATAACCAACACTCTGGAAGGATTGGGAGAGCCTGTTGATGAGAAGACTATTATACGAAAGATTCTTAGAATGTTACCAGAAGATTCAACCCAAAGGTATCAGTCTTAGAATATAGTGCAAATCTGGCCAAACTCAGCAAAGAGGAATTACATGGAGTTATCATAGCATATGAAATGAGACTTGATGAAGAAGAGGGTAATTCACATCTAGAAACTACATTCGTTGCATCTTAGAAAACTAATAAGGACAAACAACCTTCAAGAGAAAAGACCTGCACCTTCAAGTGGGAAGAAAAGGAAGACGATGAAGAAGGTTTTTTAGATGGAGAATATGCTTACTTTACGAGAAAACTAAAAATTGGTATCGGTAAGGGAAAATTCAAAGGTAAACTTCCATTGATATGTTTCGGTTATGGTGAGGTTGGTCATTTCGTAGCAAAATGTCTGAACATAAGCGATGGAAACTCAAAAGGAAAGAAAGGCTTTAAGGAATTCAACAAGCAAGGCAAGAATAAAGGATTCAAAAGGAACATTCTCTCTAATGAATATAGCTCATCATCAGATGAAGATAGTGGCAGTGAAGAAGAAGCCAATGAGAGAGCACTATTTATGGCCAAGAACAACAAACAAGAGGTATCAAACAACGAAGAATAATGGTTGACCATAGAAGAATTTTCTAAGGAGGCAATCAAGCTTATAAAAGAGCTCAAGGCTGAGAAGATCCATTCCAATATTATTGAAAAACAATTTCAAGGTCTCAAAATTGAAGTTGAACAACACAAATGTATTGAAGAGTCACTTCAAAAGAAGTTGGAAGAAAGAAACTGAGAAAGGGAAGCATTAGAAGCCGAAGTAGTCTCACTATGTAAGGAAGTGAAGAAGGGAAAAAGTGTTCAGAACTATGCCAACAACTCAAGCGTGTTGGAAGAACTCATCAACAATCAATGATCTTACAACAACAGAACTGGTCTCGGTTACAAAGAAGAAGAAGTAGGGCCTTATAAAACAAAATACAGTGAACCTATGAGATCTAACAGGCATGTAGACTTGATTGGACAATATTTGCAAGAACAGCCTTGCAAGGCAATTCCCCGATGAAGATTTCCATGTAGGTACCAACATATTTTTCATGGCTATTATTATTCATGTGGAAAATTTGGTCATAAAGATGTAGAATGTCGTATGTACCTTAGGAACCAATACAATTCCAGGAGATCTGTCAAATATGAACCTATCAGGGCTCAACGAAACATCCATAGATTTGAACATTTATGAAATAATATTGAATGTTGCAAATGTTGAAACTTTGGACACATAGCCAGAGACTGCAGAATTGAAAATCATCCAGAAGAATCTTCGAAGCCACAGAATGAACAAACATGGAAGTAGAAGAATACTGATAATTGTTCTCTTGCTCTCAAGGCTCAAAACAACAAAGATGTGTGATATGTTGATAGTGGTTACTCAATGCATATGACTTGAGATAGAAAGGAATTTGTATCTCTGAAAGAGAAGAAGAATGGGACCATGTCCTTTGGAAATGATGGATCTTCAAATGTTATAGGAACAGGTATTGTTAGTCTCGGAAGAAAATATGCTCTATCCAAGAATGTTCTATTGGTTGAAAACATGAATCAAATTCTGTTGAGTGTTGGAAAAATGTGTGATCAAGGACACACAATGCTATTCAACTCCACAAAATGTGAAATTAGGAAAGGCAGGTATGGTAAAATTGCAGCTACAACAATTTGAGCTCCAGACAACATATATGTTCTGGATGAAGCAACTAAAGCATGTATACTAGCTAAAGAAGATGAAAGCTGGTTATGGCACAAACGAATGGGTCACATAAACTTTGACAATCTTGTTAGGATAAGAAAAAGGGAAGCAGTACAAGAAATGCCGAAAATCTCAAAACTTTCCAACACACTATGTGAGGCCTGTTGGAACGACAAGAAGACAAAATTCAAATTTAAAACAAAAGAACACTTTGCATTACATCCATTAGAATTGATTCATACTGATCTATGTGGTCCTATGAGAACAAAAGGCTTAGATGGAGAGTTATATTTCAAGTTAATGATAGATGAATATACCAGGACGACAACTGTTAGTTTCCTAAAGAAACAATCTGAGGCATTTGAGTGCTTTAAGATCTACAAGGAGTTTGTTGAAAATTAAACTAATTTGAAAATAAAGTGTCTAAGATAAGGTAATGGCGGAGAATTCACTTCCAAATTATTTCAGCAATACTGTGACGAAAATGGAATAAAAAGACAATTTTCAACATCATGAAAAACTTAGTGAAATGGAGTTGCTGGAAGAAAGAACAGAATTGTACAAAAAATGGGTAGAACAATGCAAAAGAACTCAAAATTGGATGAAAAATGCTGGGTTCAAGCAATTGATACGACAGTCTTCATTATCAATTGAAGTCTCCTAAGAAATAATTACAACAATGCCCCATATGAATTATGGAAAGGAAAACCAGCTAATGTAAAATATTTCAGAATCTTCAAAAGCAAATTTTATATCAAAAGAGAAGATCAGAAGTTGGGTAAGTTTGAATCATGTGTTAACGAAGGTATCTTTGTTGTCAATTGTGCAAAAGAAAGGCCTATAAATGTTATAATATAAGACAAAAATAGATAGTGGAGAGCATAAATGTTACATTTGACGACAATGGTGTTCTAACGAATAATGATGAGTATTTAGAATCTTTGAAACTTGAGAAAAATGATGAAAAATATACAGAGAAAATACTAGAACAAGAAGCAACTATCAACTAGGAAGAAGTAAATAATGATCAACAAGATATACAGGAACAACAACAAGAAGCTCCTCCAAAGAGAACCAAATAATTGATTCAAAATAACCATCCATCAAAATCAAATCATTGGTGACATAAATGAAGGAATTGGAACAAGAAAATTCCGACCACTTCATTCATCACAACAAGCTCACATTACTTTTCTAGCAACCTTTGAGCCTATTAGTTTTGAGGAAGCCAACCAGAATGAACATTGGGTAGCAGCTATGAATGAAGAATCAGATCAAATTGAGAAGAATAACATTTAGGAATTAGTTCCACAACCAAAAGATAAAAATTTCATTGGGACTAAATGGGTGTTTAGGAGCAAATTGAATGAAGATGGTCAGGTTACCAGAAATAAAGCCAGATTGGTTTGCAAAATCTATGCACAAGTGGAAGGAATTGATTTCGATGAAAAATTTGCACCATTTTCCAGAATGGAAGCCATCCAAATGTTTCTCACCTATGCATGTTAAAGAAAAAAAAGTCTACCAAATGGATGTTAAGTCAGCATTTTTGAATGGCGAATTAGAAGAAGAAGTTTACATCGAACAACCTAAAGGTTTTCTATTATCAGAAAAATAAGACTATGTTTGCAAGTTAAAGAAGGCTTTGTATGGTCTCAAGCAGGCTCCCAGAGAATGATATACTCATCTTAATGGATATCTATGTCAACAAGGGTTCAAGAAAGGTATTGCTGATAGTAATATTTACGTACAAATAGATAAATATAATTTAACAATCATTGAGGTATATGTGGATGATATAATATTTAGTAGGAATGATGATCAACTAAGTAAGAACTTTGGTACAACGATGCAAAGTGATTTCAATATGTCTTTACTTGGTGAGTTGACATACTTCTTAGGTCTTCAAATATCTCAGCAAGAGAAAGGAATATTTATATGTCAAGCGAAGGACGTCAAGGAAATGCTCAAGAAATTCAAAATGGACGATTGCAAACTTGTCCTTACTCTGATGGTAACAGGTTGCAAATTGAGCATAAACGACTCATCTAAGGATGTGGATCAGAGGTTGTAAAAATATATGATTGATAGTCTTCTATATGTAACAACCTCCCAACCACATGTTATGCAAGTAGTTGGAAAAGTAGCAAGATTCCAAGAAGCACCAAAAGAATAACATCTTATTGTTGTTAAAAGAATTCTTCAATATCTAAAGGGCACAATAGAATATAGCTTGTGGTATCGCAAGGGAAACAATATCATTATTCAATCTTTTGCAGATGCAAATTGGGCAAGAAGCGTTGATGATTGTAAGAGTACTAGTGGAGCAACATTTTATTTAGGTGGTTGTCTCGTATCATGGTTGAGAAAAATGAAAACCTCAATCTCATTATCTACAGTGGAAGAAGTATACATTGTAGTGGAATCTTGTTGTACTCAAGTTGTTTGGATGAAACAAATTTGCAAGATCTTCAAGTACAATTTAGTGAGCCTATTCCCATCTTCTGTGATAACACCAGTGTCATCAACATATCAAAGAATCTTGTCATGCATTAAAAAACAAAACACATTCCAATCAAATATCATTTTGCTAAAGAACAAGTCACTGAAAATAATATCAAACCTGAATATGTTGGTACAAAACAACAAATCACTAATATCTTCACTAAGCCTTAACCTTGTGAAGCATTTTAAGATCTTTTCCAGAAGTTTCAGATTATCCCAAGTTCTCATTAGATTTTCCTTATTCAGAAAATAAAGGGGGAGTATTTGTGTTTCCATCAATGCCAAAGGGGGAGATTATTGATCAAAAGTTGATCTGAGGTTGTCATTGATGTCAACCAAAGCATCGCCAAGGATGAACCTGAACTTCGATGGTACATTGGGCATCATCATTCATTGTTTCGTGTCTAATAACCATTGTAGGAATACTCTACTTAAAATTATTTTTCTATTGGTATATATCTCTCCTCGTAATTCCTCGCAGTTTGCAAGTTATTCAAGATTGAAGTTAGTAACCCCAATTAGTGGGCTAAAACCCATGGGGTTGTGGCATGGCATTTATCATTGATTTTGGTCATTGAATATTCAATAATTAATAATTTTTTAAGCTCCTAAAATCCCTCCAAAATTCTCTATAGAAGCCCCTCTCAACTCTATAAAAAGGAATCTGATATATCCTCTAAAACTAGTGATCGTGGAATGCTCGCTATAAATTTATTTATGCAAAGTCTTAGTTGTGGAAATTAAAACCCATTTGTTCCGAACTCCTGATGAACTTCGTGACCGAATTTCAGATCTTGGTTCACTACATTTGCGGATATATGATCTGTGAAAGTGAGGGTTTTTGTAGGTTCCCGAATTTCATTTCAAAGAGGTGACCTTAGGAAAATCATCATAACTCTCTCTCTAAGAAGCAGATTGGAATTCTATAAAAATTTGCGGATAGTGAACAGACTATAATTTTCTATGTAGAAATTTTAGAGCCAAAGCAGGAAACAGTGACACGTGTAATGCCATACAAGTTCGCTCTACTGAACTAGTCCAGAATTAGGTCATTGTGAGAGATTAGGCATAAATTTGTCTTGAAGAATCCAAATCAGGTCAGACCCATGGCATTGAAAAGGAGCCTCATATGTCTACTACAGGACCGAATATCACATATTTTGGGTCTGAAATCACAAAGATACATCAGATTCAATATCGTGCCCCTAGAAGACAAGAAAAAAACTAGATCAAGTGTTGTCAAGGGGTGCAAAGGACCAAACTTTCTAGGGCAGAAAACTGCAAGGTGTAGCAAAATGGTACAACAGAGGTAAGATCCTAGTAAGTATATTCTGCATATGCATGTTCATCTCTTAATTGCATTAGGTTCTTTATATTATAATTTGTTGTTTTTGTTTATCACTGACATATGCTCTGTAGGATGAGGTAAGTTTTGTTATTATCATGTGATGGGTATTTGCTTGAAGACTTTTTGCAGGTATTATATATTCATCAAGAGGAGTCTCAATGCATAATCTGATGTTTTGAAGAGTGATAAAGGGTAGTATGACAAGAGCAACAATCAAGGTGCAAAACAACAACAAGAACTTCACCACATGAAGTATTCAAGTGGGTAGCACTGCATATAGTCATTGTACAGAGCCATTGTAAAAGAATCATTGTAAAATTTGTACAAGTTTCTATCTTCCAAGATTTGAAGAGTCAATGTTGGGAGGTCTAGGATCATCATTAGGTGGTTGTTTCATAGTTAGGGTTATGGTCTAGTGTGTCTTCTTCTTATACATCATTCTATATCATTGTAAGGTGGACCATTTTCCCTGGTACAGGAGTCCATTCTTCTTTTATTCTTCTACAAGGTGGTAGGGTGAATTGTAGCTCATTGGGTGTTTGGTAATCCGTTTAGTTGACTACTGAAGAATCTTGGGCATTAGAACATCCATCCAGTGGGAGCTAGAGAAGAATTTAGTTCTATATTCTAGGAAGTTGGAGCTTTCTTTTAAACTAGAGTTGAAGATTAAAGAATTATTAGAAAGGTGTTGAAGTGCTTTTTGTCCCAGAGGGAGTTTCCACCTTAAAAACTGTGTGCATTTGTGTTCCTTTTGCTTACATCCATCATTGTTGATCTGATATTGATCCAAGACAATTAATAAGGTATTATAGACTCATGTGCATGGATGTGCCTATGTTATTTTATGCAACGAATCGATAAGATTGCGAAATACATAGGCAATGAAGAAGTTAAAGAAAACATAATAGGAAAACATATAAACACAACAATTTTAATAAGGAGTTCACCCAATACTCTTGGGCTACGTCTCTCAGTCTAGCCTTCAGTGGTGGCCTCTCTATTATGTTTTCAAAGCAAATTTTTTACAACAGTGAGCTCAATTTGAGTCTCACTTAATAGATACAAATCAGTAAGACTGTACTTGGATTCCCTAAGTCTTTGGAGTACATAGAGTCTCCTCACTAAACTCTTGACCTCTATTGGTCATAGTAGTATGAGCCCAATCTAAGACTCATACATCACAGGCATTACATAGGAGTGTGCTTGAACCTCTCAAGCCTTCTCTGGAGTACATAGACTCTCTGACTCTCTCTGTCTCTATCTTAACTCTAGCTCTATGCTGCCTTTTCTTCTGTAGGTTAGCTCGGCTTCTTCTCTTTGCTTTCAGCTTACTGCCTACTCCAATCTTTAACTTCTCCCTCTGTTAGTTTGTGGCTTTAAAGCCAATCTGCTTCCTGACTATTCATTTCTACTTCCCGGCCTTCCGCTTCCCCTGCCTCTGTCCATTTGAATTCCTCTGTCCTGCGTAATCAGTCACTATATAATGCCTCACAGGGAGGTGGCCACCTATTTCATAATAGATGAGTGTTAGTTCTTTTGGACATATTTGAAATGACCATTTTTTCTGTTAACTCCAAGAATGCCCATGAAACATGACCTTCTGCCAACGCATCGTCCATATCGGACTTCAAATCCTATGTGACCTCGCCTCATAACCTTGTCAAATCTGGTCATCCATCGGAATGTGTCTTCGTCGTTGATCTGGGGGCCCCAGATCCGATGCTCATCGTTCATATCAAGCAGCTAAGTAACATGATGTTTACCCGTCTGATGTGAGCGGTTCTTCCTCTCTTCCCTGGGATGCGTGGGGATCACTGTGTGTCATCGAACGAAACTCAATCAAAACCATTTACTGCTCGAAGCCCCTCCAATATTCTATTGGTTTTATGGAATCTTGCTCCGACGGAACCGAAACAATATTTTCCGCATTTTATAATTATTTCGGGTTCGGGTGCTCAAGGATTCTCTTCACTGAGAGGTTTTCCCTGCGATATGAACTTATCGATTTGTCGCTAATCACATATCGAAAACTACCTCCATTGCTTAGAATTATCTCTGCATTTGCTGGTTGGGGTCAGCATGCATTACCATGGTCCACCGCTCTACACGCTAGATCGATGATCCTCGCTGATCCATGCTAATCGCCATTGCAACCATCTATGGATTCCCTCTGATAGCTTGATCTTTATAAGACTTTTAATCTTTGGCATGATTTTTAGAAAGTTCATGAAAACTTGGAGAGTGTTCTAGGATCCATTTGGATCACACGTTCCCACTGAAAAATCTTTTGGACCACGAAAAGTTGATTTTTAAGCATCAATCAAGTGAGGATATAGATTCCTCGCTTGCCCAATTTCTATCCATCTTGCATTGCTTGGTTTTGAACCTTTGAGTCCAATCCTGAGGCACTCAACATCACCTCTATGTGTAGTTCTCACCTTCTTGTCCAAAACCATGTCTTCCAACAATTCATTGAGATATTCAGGCAATAGATCATCAATAGAAGGCAATTGACTCTACTCTTCGGAATCTTCAATCAATGAAGGTTCAAACAGTCTCAAGGTTTCTGCATTAACTACTGAATAGATGTGCATGTAAGCTGGCAAATCAAGGCGAAAATCATTCTCACTTATTTTCTCAAGTATCTTGAAAGGTCCATACCTTATCGGCTTCAGCTTCTTACCTCCACCTTTCATTTTTTCTTTGCTGATATACAACCATACTTGATCACCAACTTGGAAACTATGCTCAATCCGATGCTTATCATGCCTTGCCTTGTACCTGGCTTTGCTCCTTTCCAACTGTTCCTGTACTGCCTGGTGAATCTCTTGGATTTGTTCAATGAACATGGTTGCCTTGTCCACATCACTATGTCCATCAACTGCTATGTCTTTACCAAAGACGAAATCCAAGGGATACCTTGGTATGAAACCAAAACAGGTCTCAAAAGGAGATCTTTGTGTAGAAGAACGTTTAGCCTGGTTGTAAGCATGTTGCACATAACACAAATGTTCATCCCAAAGCTTGGGGTGCTTGCTGCAATAGCCTCTGAGCAACTGGATCACTGTCCTGTTGACCACCTTTGTTTGGCCATCGGTTTGTGGATGAAAGGCTGTGCTCTTCTTCAGTGTGGTTTCCATCAATTCCCATAGACTAGAACAAAATTTCCCAACAAATCGGGAATCTCGATCGGATACAATGGAAGTGGGTAATCCAAAAATGAACCCATACATGTTGAAAGAACAAATTTGATGTTTGTTCAGCTGTAATCTGTTTGTTACAAGGTATTAAAATGCACATTTTTCCAAACCTATCCACAATAACATATAAATAGTCATGACGTTTTCTAGATTTAGGTAATCCCCAAACAAATTCCATGGAAATACTTTCCCAAGGATGAGAAGGAACTGGTAGTGGAGTGAACAAGCCTATTTTTCTATTGCTGGGCTTGCTTTTAGCACACATGGTACACCCTCTTATATATCTAGAAAATGTCTCATTAATTTTTGGCCAATAACAAAATCTTTGCAGCTGTGCAACTGTTTTACTTACACCAAAGTGATCTGATATTAGAGAAGTGTGTGCTTCTCGAATTATCTTTATTCTTTCAGTTTGAGGAATGCATAACTTTCCAAAATGACACAAGAGTTCATCCTTAACATGATAATCCAATTGTTCTACTTGTTTTCCATGACTTAAAGTTGCATATACATCTTTGAAATTTATATCTTGAGCATATTGTTCAATGTAGCTTTCATGCAATACTAAATTATGTTTAAGTACAGTAGATGCATTTATGATTGGTCTGGACAACATATCTACAACTTTATTGTGTATGCCCTTTTTATATCTGATGACAAGATGAAACTGTTGCAGAAAACCCATCCACCTATAGTGTCTTGATTGCTGCAACTTAGTTTGTGAGTGTAAATATTGAAGTGGTTGATGATCAATATGTATAATTGTCTCTTTGCCCATTAAATAATGTTTCCACTTTTTCACGCTTTGTACTAATGCATACAATTATTTATCATATGTAGGATAATTAACTACTCCAGAATTAAATGTCTCAGAATGATAATATATGGTTTTACCGTGCTGCATCAACACTTCTCCCATGGCATAATCATTGGCATTCATTTCAATCTCAAAGGGTCTTTGAAGATCAGGCAGTGCTAGTACTAGTGCTATACTAATCTTTTCTTTTAAGGTGTCGAAGGCTTTCTGTTGTTTGCCTCCCCACTGAAACACCTTGTTCAATCCTGTTAAATCATGTAAGGGAGCTATCTTCAATTCACCACCCCCTACAATATGACCCAAACAATTCAAAGTTGTTTTTCCAAATTCACATTTTGATAGCTTAACATAAATATTTTCTCTTTTCAAAACATCTAGAGTCTTCTTTACATGCTTCAAATGTTCTTCTCATGTTTTACTAAATACAAGAATGTCATCTAGATATACAATGACAAAATCATCAATAAAAGGTCTGAGTAAATCATTCATTACTCTCATGAAAGTAGCGGGAGCATTAGTTAAGGCAAAAGGCATAACTAACCACTCATACAATCCCTGCTTTGTTTTGAAATCAGTCTTCCATGCATCTTGCTCTGCAACTTTGACCTGATGGTAGCCACTATGCAAGTCCAACTTGGAAAAGTAAACAACTTCTTTCAACTGATCTAATAGATCATCGATGCACGGAAGGGGATAGCGAGTTTTGATCGTTATCTTATTCAGTGCACGGTAATCAATGCACATTCTCCAAGCCATCTTTCTTTCTCACCAAGGTAATTGGAGACCCACATGGTGATGTGCTAGATCTTATGAACCCTTTCTCGAGCAGCTCCTTGTGAGGTGTGGTTAGTAATCTCGGCTTCTTTACAATTGCTTCAGAAATTAAGTTTACTTGTGAGCCACTATCAAACAATGTATCAATCTTTTGATGCTTGGAAATAACTCTAATATGAAAAAGCTCATGCCTTTTCCTCTCATTTTCTTCATTATTAGTAGATTGTGTAGAATTACTAGTAGATGCTTTAGAATTTTTACCTTTTATACCTGTGGCTGTGGTTGTTGTTTCATCCCCTGAGTTTGATCCAAAATCCTTTTGAATAGCTATAGCAGTCTTCTTCTTTTTTCGCTCGTACTTGGACCTCAGCTCCGGATGCAGAATCCAACAGTGTTCATCATCATGCCCATCCTTCTTGTAGTGAGTGCATGAATGTTTGGTCTTTTGGATAGCATTTATCTTCCTCTCTTTCCATTTTTTCTTTCTCTTTTCCTTTTTCTTGCTTTCAGTGGATTTTGATGATCCCCCAACTTCTGGATTCACATTCTTGCCTCTAGCCTCTAGATGTGTAGCTTGAACAGATACCTCATCTATGCTAGTAGGACTAAACATGAGAATGGTGTGCTTTAAATAGTTGTGTAGACCACCTATATACTTCAATAGAGTTTCAGGTGAGTCTAAAGAAATGCCTAGAATCAAAGGTATTTTTCTAAGTTCGTGGGTGTAGCTTTGTACACTTTGCCCTTTTAATTGGCGAAGAGTTTACCAACTCATCATAGCTTGCTGCATATAAGCTAGTGGATAGAATTCTTTTTTAATGGCATAAAAAGATTCATTTGAGGTAGAAAGAATTTTACCATGCTTCTTCAAATCAGCTTGTGTCCTGCCTTCCCACCATACTATGGCGGTGCCTGCAAGGCGTAGACTAGCCAACTGAATCTTTCTCCTTTCTAAATTGATGTTCTGCACTCTGCAATATACATCAATGTGTCTAATCCAATTATCTGGCTTTTCTGCATTCAATTCTCTGTCATAAAATGGCAAATCAAACTTCACATCTAATTTAATCAAAGAAGGTTTCTTCTTTTTCTTTTCAGGGATTTATTTATGTGAAGAAGATGATGATGAAGGTGATGATGGGGGAGATGGTGGAGAGGGATTCTATTATTTTCCTTTGCCTTCTGGGTGGGAAACTGGAAGAGGTTCTTCTACTCCTTTATCTTGTTTGGAGGTTTATGACTCTTCACCTCTACCTCTCTTAAATTCTCTATACATTTCTTCTACCATGGCTCTCATGGTCATGAAACTGTCCGTGAACTGGGATTCTGATTTGAAGGGACTTTCTTCTGCCATTTTCCTCCTAGGATAGACTCTTCCAATTTCTAGGTTAGCTTCAACCAACTCCGCTTCTCCTAATTTAAGCTTTGTCCTAGTTAGCATTCAACAAAAAAGAATCCAGCACAAGCTTGTCTAACCTTAGCAACCTAGAGCTCTGATACCACTTGATCTAATATTGATCCAAGACAATTAATAAGGTATTACAGACTCATGTGCATGGACGTGCCTATTTTATGCAATGGATCGACAAGATTGCGAAATACATAGGAAATGAAGCAGTTAATGAAAACATAACAGGAAAACATATAAACACAACAAGTTTAATAAGGAGTTCACCCAATACTCCTAAGCTATGTCTCCTGGTCCAGCCTTTAGTGGTGGCCTATCTATTATTTTTTCAAAGAAGATTTTTACAATAGTGAGCTCAATTTGAGTCTTGCTCAACAGATACAAATTAGTAATATTGTACTTGGATTCCCCAATTCTCTAGAGTACACAGACTCTCCTCTCTAACTCTTGACCTCTATTGGTCATAGTAGTATGAGCCCAATCTGAGACTCATACATGACAAGGATTATAGAGGGGTGCGCTTGAACCTCTCAAGCATTCTCTAGAGTACACAGACACTATAACTCTCTCTGTCTCTGTCTTAACTCTAGCTCGATGCTGCCTTTGATTCTGTAGGTCAGCTCAGCTTCTTCTCTCTACTTTCGGCTTACTACCTACTACTCTCTTAACTTCTCCCTCTGTTAGTTTGTGGCTTTAAAGCCAATCTGCTTCTTAACTATTCATTTCCAATTCCTGGCTTTCTAGTTCCCCTGCCTCTGTCCGTTTGAATTCATCTGTCCTGCATAATCAGTCACTTTATAATGCCTCACAGGGAGGTGGCCACCTGTTCCATAATGGATGAGTGTCAACTCTTTTGGACATATTTGAAATGACTATTTCTTCTGTTAACCCCAAGAATGCCCGTGAAACATGACCTTCTTCCAACGAATCATCCATATTAGACTTCAAATCCTATGTGACCTCGCTTCCTAACGTTGTCAAATCTGGTCATCCATTGGAATGTGTCTTTGTCTTTGATCTAGGGGCCCAAGATCCAACAATCATTGTTCATATTAGGTGGCTAAGTAACATGAAGTTTACCCATCCGATGTGGGTGGTTCTCTCTCTCTTCCCCAGAACGCGTGACGATCGCTATGTGGCACCAAGTGGAACTCGGTCGAAACCATTTACCACTCGAAGCCCCTCCAACAAAATTGAAACAATATTTTCCACATTTTATAATTATTTTAGGTCTAGGTGCTTGGGGCTTCTCTTCACCGAGAGGTTTTCCCTACAATATGTGATTAGTGACTTGTTGCTAATCACATATCGGAAACTACCTCTGTTTCTTAGAATTATCCCTGCATTTGCTGGTTGGGGTTAGCACGCGTTACCATGGTCCACCGGTCTGTCGCTAGATCGACAACCCTCATTGATCCGCGTTGATCACCATTGCAACTGTCTGAGGATTCCCTCTGATAGCTTGATCTTTATAAGACTTTTAATCTTTGGCATGATTTTTAGAGAGTTCGTGAAAACTTAGAGACTGATAATAATTTAAGATTAACTAATTCTCTGAAAGTTTAATAATAATACTAATTGAAAGGAATATTGATTCACCCCCCCAGTGTTTACAACAAGTTGTGCAATTCCAAAAGAATCTTTTGTTTGAGTTGGGAACTTTCACAAATATAAAAGCAATCTTTGTACCATAATGAATCATTTTTCCAGCTAAATGTATCATATGTATTAGGGTCTTGTTGCAACTTTTGAATGAGTGTCCACAACTCTTCATCATTCCTCCATTCATCCCTTGCTTTGGTTATCCAATCGGGTTGGATAACAAAATTGGCACAAAGAAATGCTTCCACATCGTCATCATTTCTTGAGAGGGAATATGAAACAAAATTTCTCTTCCCTTTTTTGTGGATGATTTCAAATTCATAACCCAACATCATTGTGACCCATTTTGGTTGCTCTTCTAAAGATAATATTTATTCCAAAAAGTATTTAAGACAATCATGATATTTTTTTTACCTTGAAGTGTCCTTCCATTAGCTAAGGTCACCATTTCTTTAGTGCATGTAGTATTGCGAACATTTCCTTCTCATAAATAGGTTTTTATAAATAATTTCATTTGATTGGATGACTTTCTAAAGAAATGGGGTTTCCTTCTTGCTTTATAAAAGCACCAATTCCATTTCCTGAGGCATCACATTGTACAATAAAGATTTTTGTGAAGTTTGGCGTAGCTAAGATGGGTGCTTGGCACATTGCCTCTTTAAGATGTTTGAAGGTCTTAGTTTCTTCTGGAGTCCACACAAATGCATCTTACTTTAGTAATGTTGTTATAGGTGCTCGTATTATCCCATAATTATTAACAAACATGTGATAATATCCTATCAACCCGATGAATCATCGAGGATGTTTTATGGTTGTTGGGATTTTCCATTCCTTAATGGATTCTATTTTGTTAGGGTCTACCTTAACACCCAAATGAGATACAATATGAACCAAATATTCTAACTCTTGTACTCCAAAGAAACATTTGGAAGGTTTTTTCATATAATTTTTTCTCCTCCAATAGTTTGAGCACCCTGTCAACATGTTAAACATGGTCCTTCCAGTTGGCTATTGAATGGTATATCATCGAAAAATACTAACACAAATTTTCTAAGGAAGGGTTTGAAAATGGAATTCATCAAACCTTGAAATATGGAAGGAGCATTAGTAAGGCCAAAAGGCATGACCAAAAATTCAAAATGACCCTCATGAGTTCTGAATGCTATTTTCAGAATGTCTTCATTCTTCATTCTAATTTGATGATATCCTGAATGAAGATATAACTTGGTGAATTAAATTGCTCCATGTAATTCATACAACAATTCGTGAATGACATGAATGTGAAATTTATATTTAATACTGAACTTGTTTATCTCCCTATAATCCTAACACATATGACATGAGCCATCCTTCTTGTGCACCAATACTACTAGAGTAGAGAAAGAACCTT
The DNA here is from genome assembly GCA_031772625.1 of Pinus tabuliformis. Classification (NCBI taxonomy): domain Eukaryota; kingdom Viridiplantae; phylum Streptophyta; class Pinopsida; order Pinales; family Pinaceae; genus Pinus; species Pinus tabuliformis. The sequence goes on from CM062815.1 coordinate 88,793,656, forward strand.
GACTAGGTTGAATTATACTGACCTCTAACATTTCTGCAACTATATGTTTAATTTCACTCTTTTGGGAATAGGGATATCTTTAAGGCCTAATGTTTGGAGGAACACTTCATGGAATCAAATTAATACCATGATCATGATCACGAACATGTAGGAGGCCTTTGGGAGTATCTATTACCTTCGAATAATTGTCCAATACTTTTTGGAGATGTGGATAAGTTGATGATTTCGATGCTTGAATCTCTAGTGAGCACAATTGTGAAATTATGCCCCATTTTTATTTATTTAGAAGATTTTCCATACCATTAGAGATGACTATATTTCTTGGTTTCAACTTCCTTTCCTCCCAAAAAAAAATCAAGAAACGTTCTTGACAATTAGAAACTATCGTCCCCAGAGATTGTAACCATTTGACTCCTAGAACAACGTCAACACCACCCATTGTAATGGAAAGCATTGGACTATTCAATACATATTTCCCCATTGTTAGTTTGATATTATGGCACTTTTGAGGGAAATTTATGGTTCCTTCATTTTCAACCATCACTTAATAGTCTGGTGCTGAATATAGGAAAAAATTAAATTCCTTGGCCATCTTACAATGAATAAAATTATGGGTACTACTTGAATCAATCAATACTATTACCTTTTTGTTCTTGACATATCCTTCTATATTGATATTATGAGTGGTAACTCTTTTCAATGCGTTAAAAGATATGGTTGGATTCATTTCTTCTTTCTCTGGGGTGGGTTCCTAGTGTATATCCTCCTCTTTTGATGTTTCTTGTTCCTTTTCTTCCTCCTCTTCACAATCTATGTAAAATAATTTCTTCTCAACACACTCATAACCTTTAGTGTATTTTCTATCACAACCATAACAAAAACCTTTTCCTCTTTTCTCTTCCAATTATTGTGGTGTCAACCTCATAGGTTGCGGAACGCTAGGAGAATCAACACTTTAATCTTTATATTTATGAGTGGTAGACTTCCTTGTTTCTAGAATTTTGCTTTCAACTTTTCTTGCCACCCTAAATGCCTTCTCCAACGAATCAAGTTCTTGAAGGAGAACCTCATGTTGGATGTCATCCTTTAAATTCCTTATTAATACATGAATCATATGCTCTTCCAGAATATCAATTACCCTGATATTCAATTTTTGGAAGTCCTCAATGTGCTCCGCCATTGAACCTTTTTGTTTGATATTTATTAATTGGCTAAAGAAGGTGTTTCTCTTTGGATTTTCATAATGTGCTATCATTTCCTCCATAAAAATTGCACAAGTGACAAGTGGTTTATGAGAACAAAGGCATTCATACCATACAAACTGATTTTGTTTTAAATATAAAGATGCAATGCGTACCTTTTGAAGGTGTTTCACATCATGGAGATCAAAAAAATTTTCCATATGTAGTATCCATGTTACCATATCTTTTCCATAAAACATCCTCACATTTATCTTTGGAATATGGTGGGTCTTAAACACAACATTTTAGCCTCTAAAATCATAATTCATATTCCTTTTGTCCTTGTCAATATTTTCATGGATTACCTTGTCACCATTGGGAAGACTTTCTTGCAACAACTTTGTCAACCGTTCCTTCAACCCTTCAATGCTTGCTTTTAAACCATTCATGTCACATTTTATTTCTAATTTTAAACCATCCATGTGGAATTTTTACTATTCCTTTAAACCATCCATCTCCCATTTAATTTCATCTCTAGTTACTCTTTGTGAGACCGAAATTTGTTGCACTTGGTATTGTAATTTTGATATATCGTATTGCAATTCTTCCTATTCATGTGTCATAGTAGAGATTTTTCAGAGCTTAATGGGTGTAGAATTCTTTTGTTTTGGAGAAATTTGACAACCCATTATGAATATATATGCTTCAATATTCCCTTGGAATCACGTCAAACGGATTTTTCAAACAAAAGTTATGTAAAATTTAAACAAATACATACCTTTTTCTTTCTTTTCAGGAGATTGATATTGAAGTTGTTGTATCTCTACAATTTGGGACCTCCAAGGTCTAAAATTTCGTCCTGTGATATCCCTCTTAGTATTATTTCCAACCCCACAATTCATACTTAGATTGGATTCCTCAAGGAAGAGTTATGTCTGATCTCTCGAGATGACCAAGGAAAATTTTAAGGATGGAATATTATATTAAAGTTTATAAACCTTGGTGAATCTTACTAGTCCCTATTATCCAAATTTTAAAATGTTTGATGATAATTTTGTAAAAAATGTTTAGATTTCTAATTATTTTATATTAGACAATATATAGTATTGGCGATTTTCAAGGTAAAATAATTTTATACTGTAAAATTTGGGCAAATTCATTTTTTAAAAAACAGAAATTGGCAAAACTTTTTTTTCGGAAAGAGCATGGCATATTAGCTGATCTACGAATATTATCCCCTAAAATTTTCACTAAGCATGACCTAATTATAGACTGGTTCAGTATAGCGAACTTGTATTAAGTGCCACATGTCACTGTTTCAACCTTCAGCCCTGAAATGATACAAAAGAAACTAGATTTTGTACCCTTTCAGTAAAGTTTTACAGAATTTAAATACGATGCTCAGAGATAAAGTTATGATGATATTCTCTAGGTCACATGTTTGAAATTGAATTCTGGAGCCTACAAAAACCCTAACCTCCTCAGATCATATCTCTGAAACTATAGCGAACCAAGATCTGAATTTTTTACATGATGTTCACCACAATTGGGGCTCCATGCAGTCAACATTTCAACTTCTGGAGCTTTGTAAAACAAAGTTTATAGTGCAAATACCCATATGACCTGTTTGAAATAGGGAAAGCCTAAAATCCAAAGCTCTGATACCAAATGTTATGCAGCCAGTTCACAAATAGAAGAAAATATAGATAAATGACTTAAAAGTTACCCTCTTCGAGGGATAAATCTCCTTTAAATTACATAAATGAACAATTATTGGATTATATAAATGGAAATACATCCTTTCTATATATAGTAGTCTAAGGGGTGACAGTATAATCAAAGCCTACATAACAATAATAATGTAAGGCCACAACAATAACAATAATGGGCTTCTATGGGCCACAACAATAAAAATATGGGTGCTACTTTAATAATAATAATAATGTGATGAAACTATTATTATAGGGATCTAACTTTTTCATTATTGGAAATTTTAACAATCAAATTTTCCTTTTTTATTCTCCTTATTGAAGTGTGTTAGTTTTCTTTTTGTAACTTCGAACCTCTGTACTACTATACAGATGCTCATTCCTTAAATTTTCTTGATATATTTATGATGTATACATGTTCCTAGTCTAACCAAAGTGAATACGATTTTAGGGTAAGAATTTCCTTTCCTTTTAATAAAGAACTTTATAGTGAAAAATATCTACTTCTTTGTGCAAATGCAACATGTTTTGTCTTGAGTATTTTTCTTTCTATAGGTAATTTTTTTGTTTGTTATTTAATTCTTCTCATTATTCTTTGTTTTCCTGTGCTTCATTAATTACTCTTCATATCCAATAACAATAGTTACTGAATGTTTTTTTTAGGTTTTTTCCTTCCTCTACATACAAAAATCATTTCATGGTAACATAGTTTTATAGAGTTTTTAAGTTGTAAATATTCCATGGTAACATAGTTTTATAGAGATTTTAGGTTGCATATACTCCTTGTTTTCAACTTACGCCCTATTGACAGTGCAATGAACACCCTCTAAAAATTTTCGTACACGTGAATTTTAGAGCCTACTGAGCATCTAATCATCTATCATTCCATAGTTGCTTCATGATTAGTGAATGATATGCCAAGTGTTTAAGCCTTCTTCTCAGTTTCTGAGTGTCAAAGTTACTTATATACACATGTTTTGTCCATAAACATTTCATGAGCACATTATTTTATGCAATCTTTAACACACATAAAACTGTCCATTAATACAGTGTCTATGCAATGTTAAACCTATGTCGATAGTCAGTGCGCACTTTCATTGACAATCTCTCACTTTTCGTTGTGATTGTAATTATTTTTTGTTGATTTTTTCCAACTTTTTCTTTTGTGAACCTTCACTTTCACAAGTGTCACTTTCATCTTTACAACTATCACTTTTTCTTACTTTCATATTATCTTCACTCTGACATGTGTCATTTTAAGTGTCATTCGCATTTGCGAGTGTTGTTTGCACTTTTCTCTTACTATCACAAGTGTCATCATTTGGAATGGGAAGTGTCGTACATTGTAAAAGCACATTTTCATTCATTGCGAGAGGGAACTTTGGTATCAATGCATCCTATTTACCATGTACTCTTGTACTGCACCCATTCCCAATTTTTTATGCATTTTCATACTAGGTTCATCACTGTCGTCGCAAAGTGTATCTTAAAGTGTCACACCTAGTTGAAGGGAGTCAATTGTACATTCTTAAAGGGTATTTTTGATGCATTCTCTTGCATTATTTTGTCCTATTCTTCATAAGGAAATACAACAGATACATTTCCCGAGTCTTGAGCATTGCTGTACTATTGTCGTCACTATTGTCGCAAAGTCTACCCTAAGTATCTGTTGGGCATGGAATCCCCCCAAGGCATGTTTTAGGGCTTAAAGCCAAAGTTTTGACTAAGTCCATTGTAAATACTCTGCCATTGGCAGGTGCGGAGCGTGAAGTTGTAATAGAGTCATAGGGTTGTCTGCCCTTGTTTTTGTAATGTAACTTCGGTTTGAAAGATCTACCCATGGACCGTGGACCATGGGATTGTATAAATAGAGTGAGGATCTAAGTGTAGAAATAACAATGGATCAAGGAGTCTAAGGATGGAATGAAGCATTGAATTGAAGCATAACTCATGTCTTTGGGCTGTAGAGTAAGAGAAGGCTGTGCAACTGAGTGTGAAAAGGCCTAGTAGTCTGAAACTGAGTGTGTGGACCCTTGTAGCTAAGTGCATAGGGTAGGTCGAGGCTGTAAGCCAGGGAAGAATTAATAAAAGATAATTTTTACCATATTCCTGTGTATATTTTTATGTTTTATGTATTATTGGGTACGAATTTTACATGTCTATAGTTTATTTACTGTGTGAACTCATATGAATGTGTTGAATAAGTAAATATAATATAAGGCATCTGTTTATGTGAAGATAACTAATTGTTATAAGAAGATAAGTAAGATCTCGAGTGTGACTTAGGGAAATAGTACAGATCGCTGCTCCAGCAACGCGAAAGCCCCACATCCCCTGGTTATGGCTATGTGAAGGCAAATATATTAGGGCGTGAAGGCCAGGGAAGTGTGTGAAGTAACCTACACCAAGGGACTCACAGTTGGACCAAATCAACCCCTCAGACATCTCAAGGGTGTGGAAACCAAGTTCCAGCACCCCCCATACTTCTTGAGGTGAAACCTCAGTCCACGCTTCGTGGACTGTTGCCGAAAGGGCCAATAGTACAGGGAGTTGTTTGGCTAATTAACTTTGAACCTGGGTCTGGCCCTAGGAAGCCAACAAATGGTTCCGTTGCTGGGACTAGGATCTGCATAGAGATGTCTGATGTCGTATCATTGGAATCCAACTAAGAAAGAAATTGAAGGTTGGGTGGACAGGAGAATTCACGAGTTCGTAGTGTAGGAGAATAGGAATCCATGGCTATGAAAAGAAGAGTAGTTAGACTGCGACCTATACACAAATATCCATGAAATTTTCTTCGCATATTTCGCTACAGAGCTGTACAAGTGGATCGCAATGTTAGCAGATAGCTAAGGAAGGTGTAAGCTCAACAGTCCTATTTTGTGGAGCCTAGAGTTGGTGCACAGATTGGAAGCATCGGAGGATAAGATCCCGTGCACTGTTGATCACTGGCTTGATCGAATTATAAGAGGATTCATTACTGAGTTTACGGTAGATACTTCAGTCAGCTATAGCAAGGCAGAACGACGCTTTCTCAAGGGACCATGAGGTAAGTACGTTAAGTATCTGAACACTTGGATTAAAATGCTACTATTTGAAAAACGGATTATGTTAATAAATTGATGGTTGGGGATATAAGAAGTGGGAGAATTTACAAAAACAAAGGTATTGCAGAACTAGAAACTAGCTCCTTGATTTCACCTTTGCGAGGGAATGAGGAAGAGCTCCTAAAGGTCTCACCAAGAAGTGCGATCAATTTAATAAGGTAGATTATTCCGCGCATACCACCCCCACCCACACCACTACCAGTTTCACCACATTCACCCCCATATTCACCCATACCACCTCCGCCAACACCGCGAGTCAATATGGCAAGCGCGATAAAGTTGTTGATGTTAAGGGAGTAGGAAATGAAGATACGAAACAGTTTTGGTTCATGATAAAAGTTGTATTGGAAGCTCAAGGAGTTATGGATGGCAACATAAAGAAAGTGACATTCGTCAGCGCTCTGCAGGATCGTGCGGTGACCTAATATATTAAGCATTTTAATGATAGTCCAAATGCGGGGATCGCAGACATCCAAACTATGTTGAACAAAGAATTTAACAGACTGAATTTAGAGGCGCAGTCGATCATTGGGTTCAAGGAGATCACAATGCTAACAGGCAGGACTCCTTGGGAGATGGATCAGAGACTGAAGTGCATAATTCACGAAGCTAATATGAATTTTATGAATGGACAACATCGTGAATGGTTTGTAGCATCACTAACGCTGCATTTAAGGAACACGCTATCACAATAGAGGCTAAAAACTCAGGCCAAGGCCTTGGATATCGCGATGAGTGTTATAGACAATTTTGTGCCTTGCAGCAACAAGCATGAATTGTCAATAATCCAAGGGATCCAAAGTTCCCTAAACATGATGTTCCTACCCCTAGAGGAACAAGGTCAGCAAACCAACAGCTCTCAGATCAGTTCTCCACCTGAAAACACTCAAAAACAAGCAATCCTGAAATCAAAGCAGGTGCTCCACTGGGTTTCTGCGCTGAAACACAACTGCTCCATGGTGTACCTGCGTTGCAAAGCAGGCAGAACAAAGCCCACCTGCGTTGGGCGAGTTTAGACATGTGGCAGAGTGAGTCATAGCTTTGGAATCTTCCAAAATTGACACTTGGATCAGGTATTTCGCCTTGTGATGAGTTAGAGGCTTTGTTTCTCCAAGTGGAAGCAAGGTTCACCAAGTGGACTCAAGAACTGAAGATCAACTAAAGATTAACTGAAGAGAGAGAGGACGCAAGGCAGCTACACATCAGTTGCAAGCTGACTCATCCTTTCTCAATTCATCTATATATTGAGCTCTCTCCTATGAGCTCAGGGGACTGGAATTTTGTGCAAAGTAATGATATGTTGTTGGTTTCATTCTTGAGTTATTGGGTGATTGTTTGAGAGAGGTGAAGAAGAGCAATTCTTTCTGCTGGGAGGTGTTGCTGGGTTGGAGCCTGTAATGGTTGTAATCCTCTCAGAACCTTTATTTCTTCATTAATAAAAGCTATTGAGGTTCTTCTATGTGCTTTTGTTCAATTATATATTGTGATGATTGCATGTTTGGTTTACACTAATCCATGAACCAGTTATGATTGCATGCCTCTTGTAGTTTCCTTCTTTGTCATTGTGCAGGATCTCATTGTAGCTGGGCGAGCAGAAGGACAAAGAGCTGGGAGCAAGTGGCCAAAGAGGAGAGTTTGGATTCGACATTAAGCGCAAGGCAACAGTTAGTGCTTCCTCCATTCTCTTTTGCTTTCATAAAGAAGTAAACCTTCAGTAGTTTGTTTTACAGTTGTTGCTAAGGAACTGTCACCCTTAGAGTGGGTTAGGGTCATCCGAGTCGGATACTTTTCCCTACAACAAACTGGCGACTCCACTGGGGAACGTATCCATTTGATTGTGTTTGTAGTATCTTTGCTATTCATTTCCTGAACAAAAGAGTACCAAATCGAAAAGCTTTTGACTATATCAAAAGCGAAGTAGAGGGGCTGCTACTCTTGCTCATTGTCTGAGCAGATTCATGATTTGAAGAGCTGATCTACAAAGATCCTTGTAAGCTCTTAGTGATAGCTTTGCACCTTCTAAATCATCCCTTTGAGTGTGCTTGACTGAATGCTTCTGATTTGAGCAAAAACCATGCATTTTTGAGAAAATTATGACCCGGAGACTGTGAAAACGCAACTCTCGTTTTCCAAAGCAGGTAGTACACAGGCTACCTGCTTTGCAACGCAGGTCCCGAACTAGCTACCTGCGCTGAGAGCCAGTTTGACTGTGCAGAGCCTGCGTTGACCCAAATTTTCTTAGTGCATTTGGGGTTTCCTCCTTTCTCTTGCCTGTTTTCACTTAGTTTTGCTGCTAGGTGTCAGTCTTGTGCCTGTTTTGAAACCAATATTACTTGCCATCATTCTGCCTCTGTTATATAACAAAATTGTACTTGTTCTTGGTATTTCTTGCTCATTTACAATTTCCCATAACGAAAAGTAAACTAGTCATGCTTTTGGCCTCTTAGATCTGAACCTGTGTTAGGCATTTTGCTGGTCTAAAGAGTTAGCTTGTTTGCTGTCCATAGCTGATTAGTCATTTTACTTTCGTTAGTTTGGTTTGATTTCATGTATTTCCAGTGATTAAACAAGTGAATCTTAAGGTGTCTTTTGATTTTGGACAAGCTTGTTTACTTTCGCTTTAAATCGAAATCAAAGTTATATAACCACTTTCTTTTTGTATCCATCCACATTAAGAAAGGGAAAAGAAAATACATGCATTGTGCATTTTGCATTTGAAAAAGTTTGCATGATGATTTAGGAGAAAGTGCATTAGTTTGTGCTGTATGAACTATGTGAAAAGAATTTGCTTTTCTTCTCCCTCAGTAGTTAAGATTTTCATCAGTCAAAAAGATTTTAAAAAGCTTGCTTCTCATCTTAGGCTGCATTTAGGAATTTGTCATATACATCTCGTGGTGAACATTGAAAGGCAAACTTTAAAAAGATCAACTTAAAATATACTGAATGAACCTAACAACGCATTTGAAACATAACGCAAACATCTAGAGGTCTAGGTAGAGACGTGTTCCGGCGTCGTTAAACATAGTGACTGTCGATCTCTACGAAGGTGGGTGATTCCTCCTGAGAGTCGGTGGCACTAATACGGACTTGTGCTCCCACGTACCGTCGCGTATATATTGGGAGACCCCTATAGGCAATTATCCTTTATCCATAGGAAGCCGTGTCGACCGCCCTACTGATCGCGATGCAGTGAACACAGCATTCACGAAGATCGACCACCCGTACCGTAAAACGTATTCTGTGGTTTCGCGAAAGGTTTGGCACACCCTCTGCCTAGATCTCCAGAGCAGTTTCTTTTGGCCCTTTTCAAACTCTATAACTGAAAAGGTCCAACCGAGCATTTGTCACTTCGGGCTCGTTAATACATCGAAGGTGACTAGAGTCATCTTTAGCTTTTTCTCGACTCTTAAAACATGAAAAAGCAAAGTTATGTTTAAAAGCGTCTAATAAAATTCATTCAAATCGGAAACACAAATTTTCCCCTTTATATTTTAGTTGATCGAGTAATCCGCAATCGTGGAAGAAAGTCAATTCAATATCCGTCGTTCTCGGAGGCTTGCGAGTCAACCGTCTTTGTCTCCGTAATCGAAAACAATCCGGACAAAGCGAGCTCGTCGAACCAGTTCAAAATCTCCTTTAAAAGTTAGGACAAGCGTTCCAACAACATCTGAGATTCTGGTCACTCCAAACATTTCTGGAAACCCTGCCTCTATAGAAGAAGTTCAATCGCCACAGAGGGACAGTAATACTGATCCTAGTCTGGGGGCAAATACTTGTATGACTGAACCAGTTCCATCTGTAACCGGTCCAGAGAGTTTTGTTCCTCAAACATCCGTCGCGGTCGATACAACCCCTTCTTCGGCACCGGAAATCTTTTACGGACCTGACGGTCTTCCTCTTCCACCTGGCCTGATTGCGATAGAGGAAATTATAGAAGAACCACAAGTATCCACTCCAAGGCAGTTTGGAGTAGGGGTCGCTCTATTTCCTGCTACAACAGAAGTTTGTCCATCACCAGTGGAAGTTCCTATAGAATCACTAGGTGATCAATTGGATAGACTAAAAATGACTGAACAACCGTCGACATCTAGGACTGTGTCGAATGACACAGCGACGGCAGAATTACCTGCTGCAAATCCAACAATGTTCGCCGGCATACCATCTGTCCCAACTAGCTCGCAGTCGCTAGAAGGAGTCCAGCAAGAGACTATCTCGACAGTATGGTCTGTTCCTGTTTGTTCCGGAGTAATGTCTGGTAACCCTCATGGTGAGGCTCATCAAATTGACCCTTTTGGGAATCTAATTAGGCCATCCAGTCCTCCAAGGCAGGCAGTTTCCTTGAGTTCTGGGTTGCTACCGAATGGGGGGCAGTACCCATACGGGAGCTCTCAACCTTATTCAAGTTATGGCGGAATTGCAACGAGTAGTTGGGTACCTGTGCTATCCCAGCCACCGAGAGTTGTATATTCTATGCAACAGTGTGTACCTGTGACAAACATCCCAACTACACCGGCTATTGTGACCGTGTCGCAAGTTCAAACAATGCCTGTTGTGTGTCAACCTCAGATTGCTCAGGTTCTCATGCAACAGCCACTTGACCCTACGACCCAACCACAATCACCTACCGGTGGGACAACACAAGTACAGTTGGGTACAGCTACCCCACATCTTGGTCCAATGGTTAATGTAGCGCAACAACCCATGGTGTCGCAACCGTGGATAATGCAATACCAACAGCCGCAATTCCAACAAGTGTACCAAGGTTCTGAACAACAAATATTTGCGAATACCGGACAACCATATATTCAAAATGGTCAAAATCAACCACTTTATAGTGGTCAAGTCCATCAACCGTATTCATCATACCAACATCAGCTCCATTATGCTGGTATGCAAAGACCGACTGTTCAGGCGATTCCATCGTATCCTGGTTACGCTTCACCTAACTTGAATCAGCAATTACCATTCGTGGCGACTTTAGAGTTGCCTGATTTACATCGGTTAACAAACGATCCAATTGCTTACGCCCCTTGGTGGCCAGTGATTCCACACAAACTCCCATCCGACATTCCTAAATTCAATGGAAATCCAGGTGAAGACCCGTCGAATCACGTGATGACATTTCATCTATGGTGTTCGTCGAACACTTTGAATGACGATTCGATAAGGCTTCGCCTCTTTCAGAGGACATTGACAGGTCCAGCGGCAAAATGGTATATAGAATTGCCTAGAGCTTCGTTCGACAATTTTGGCTCCCTTGCCACGACATTTTTGACCCACTTTCAATTACCAATAAGGTATGAAACAGGAACAGAGATATTGACTAACTTCAAACAGACAACCGCAACTCATATATCAGATCATATACATGAGTGGCGACGTCGACGAAGAATGGTTAAAACATACGTTCCTGATCAGCTTTTAGCTGAGTGGTTTATAAAGTCATTACTTCCGGCTATAACGGAAGATGTAGCAAAGGGAGGAGTCGTAACAGAAGAGCAAGTTATCGCTCGTGCACAATACTTGGATTTAGTATATACTCAGTCCGGCACGCTCTATGACAAAATACCAGACGCCCCTAGACCAGAATTTTCAATCCCTCCTCCTCCTAAATCAAACAGTGACTCTCATGCCGGCGATGGCGTGATTGGCATGGCAAACACGAATCCAAAAAGGACCAATCAAAAGAAGGCCCGTAAGGATTCGAATCAAAATGCGCATGAAGAAGTTCTTGCTTCGGAAGTAAATGCCGTATCGACAGATAGAGGCAAAGAAACCAATCAACCAGGAAGCAAGAAGAATCAAAACAAAGGGAGGAAGAATAAACAAGGTGGGTCATCCCCTAAGAAAAAATCTTCAAACCCTCCTGGGAATAGGAAACGGTTTCCGTGTCAAATATGCGATGACAAAGATCACTACACTAAGGATTGCCCATTAAAAGCTGAGCTAAAGAGGTTCTTTAAAAGTCCTCATACCTCAACTGTGTCAAGTGATCAATTTCCTAACCCAGGTCAAAATCTGGTTGATAGTGGAAACGCTTCCCCGTCCCAAGTACTTATGTTGTCGATTTCGAAACAGCAAAATGATGCTTTGATTTCGACAAGGAGCAAAGATTATGGGAATCCACAGGTGTCGAGCGATAAAGGGACAGATCAACCTAGCAGTTCGACGACAACTTCGACAGAAGTTGTACCCCCCATCACACATGAATTAACAATAAAACCGCCAAAGGGAGTAGTACACAAGTCGACATTCAATCCTCGTGCCAGAGCGGCACAGCATTACAACATAGTAGAAGATTTGGCGCAATCGCCATCTGCTATGTCGACTCTTGAGGTATTACAGCATTGCCCATCCCAAAGGCAGGCATTGTTATCAGCAATTGGTGGGGTGGATCCTAAAGATTCCAATCTGGTATCCTTTGATCACAAAGGGTATGATCCTCAGTTGCCGGCTCAATTAGCTTTCCTCGTCCAAGTGAAAGCCCTCAACAAAACAGTTCATAGAATGATTATTGATGAGGGAGCATCGACATGTATTATGTCGATGAGTTGCTGGAAAACTTTAGGATCTCCAACCTTGTCGCGATCATCGACAACATTAAAAGCATTCGACGGGAGGATATATACCCCTTACGGTATCCTTAGTAACCTGAAGGTTGAACTAGGGGGCAAAACAGTAGAAATAGATGTTGAAGTCATCGATGGCAATCTTGACTATAACATCCTACTGGGAAGGCCATGGATTTATGCCATGCAAGCTGTTGTGTCGACTTATTTTAGGAAGATCGCATTCCCCTTTGAAGGAGGGATTACGGTCGTCGATCAACAAAACTTCCTCCCTAATGGTTCACAAGTTACAGGAAGCGTTCCCATGATCCATGGCAGCGACCGGTCGATTCAAGACATTGGAGTAGGTCTGTTGAAAGACCCCACTATGATGGGAACTTTCGCGCTACCACCTCCTATATGCATAGGAAATGTACCATTTGTAGCAACATGCAATATGGTATCCACCTTGAAAGTCACAGATGGCAGAGTCGCTATGGATCATGCCATGGTTTTGCCGCCAAGTCCCATTGAAATATTGTAGCAATCAATGTTTCATGCATGGGAGGCAAACCCAAATCAGCGCTCGTCGAGCGTTTGGGTAGATAGATCTACGGAATATGGTACCCCATTAGATCCTTGGTCGAAAGTACATGGGACTGACGAAGGAATCTTACAATCAATGATGATTGAGGAGGCACCATGGAATGATCACCACCATCGTTCCCTTCTTCCAGAATACGAAGAAGATACTCAGAAAGATCTTTACCACCCTTCAGTCTTTGAATTCCTAACAAATACTGTAAACACGGTGGATTCCGAGCGAAACTTATCAAATATCGAAGAGACTATAGCCATAAATATCTCGACAAAACCTGATGTTGTAGAGAATATTCATGTTGGCAAAGGTTGTTCCCCTTCAGAAATGAAAATATATAACGCTCTTTTTCGTGAATTTAGAGATGTCTTTGCTTGGTCATACGATGAAATGCCAGGCATCGACTCGAGTATCGTTGAACATGAAATCAAAATGTATCATGATGTCAAACCAGTAAGACAACGGCTTCGACAGGTGCACCCTAAGAAAGCCGCTGCCATTAAAGTAGAAGTTGAGAAACTTCTCCATGCTGGATTCATCTACCCGGTTCCTCTAACCGATTGGGTATCGAATATTGTCCCTGTTATGAAGAAACAAGGGACGATAAGAGTGTGCGTCGATTATAGGGATGTAAACCAAGCTTGTCCGAAGGACAACTACCCTACACCCTTCATCGACCAGATAATTGATGAATGCGCCGGATGTGAAATCTTTTCCTTTATGGATGGATTTTCCGGGTATAATCAAATAAATATCCGCCCACAGGACCAGTCAAAGACTGCATTTATATGCCCGTGGGGCACGTTCGCTTATCGAAAATTACCCTTTGGCTTAAAGAACGCAGGGGCAACTTTTCAGAGGGCTATGAATTACGCCTTCCATGACATCAAGAGCATTGTTCAACCATATCTCGACAATCTTCCAGCTCATTCACGAAAGCGGACTGATCATCCGCAGCATTTAAGAGCGATATTTTTACGTTGCCGACACTACAAGATAAGACTCAATCCTCACAAATGTGTGTTTTGCGTCAGTTCTGGACGTTTACTTGGATTTGTAGTCTCTAAAGATGGGATTCGTCTCGACCCCTGTAAGGTTCAGGCAATCATTAATTTGCCTCCACCTTCGAATTTGCTTCAGATTCAGAAACTCCAAGGGAAAGCAAACTTTCTGAGGAGGTTCATTCCAAATTACGCAGAACTTGCTAAAGGTTATACACGTCTTTTGAAAAAAGATGTACCCTTCGATTGGGACCAGGTTGCGCAAGCTTCCTTTGACGCTTTGAAAGAGTCCCTAGTAAAAGCATCATTAATGTACGCCCCAGATTATCTTAGGGATTTTAACCTGTATCTAGCTGCAGCAGATACAACCATTGCGATGGTTTTAGTACAAGAAGTCGATGGAGTCGAACATCCTGTATATTATTTAAGTAAAAACTTAAATGATACAGAAAGTAAATATTCTTACATTGAAAATCTAGCGCTCGCTGCTGTTCAAGCGGTACAGAGATTTCGGCATTATATCCTCTTTAGGAAAACTACCATTTTGTCAGATTGCAACCCCATGACTTATATACTGTCGCAACAGTTGCTGGGGGGCAAATATTCCAAATGGATAGCAATCCTTCAAGAGTTTGATCTGGAATTTGTGAAATCCAAGTCAAAGAAAGCTCTAGTATTCGCGGAATTATTATGCGATCTCCCATCATCGTCCAACGACGAGACTTCCAAAGAGTCTATAGTGGACGAGACTTTATTTCTGATATCTGCAAGTGATGAATGGTATGGAGATATAATTATCTATCTCCAAACCCAAAAGTTTCGGCCTGACACCTCTCACTCCGAACAGAAACGTATACGTTACCAAGCAAAAAACTACATGATCGTCGGTGATACTCTTTACCGTCGTGGTATCGATACCGTTCTGAGGAGGTGTCTCACCCATGAAGAAGCCGAAAAAGCCCTGAATGAGTGTCATTCAGGCGCGTGTGGGGGGCATCAATCAGGTTTCGCTACAACCCAAAAGATATTAAGAGCAGGATATTTTTGGCCAACAATGTTCAAAGATTGCATAATCGCAGTCCGAAGTTGTCATTCCTGCCAAATCTTTGATAGCAAAACCAGAAGACCACCCGCACCGCTGCAACCAATAGTTGCGGTTGGGCCTTTCGCCAAATGGGGCATCGATTTCATGCAATGTAACCCCACCTCGACCGGGGGGCATGGGTATATTATAGTCGCAGTTGACTATTTTACCAAATGGGCCGAGGCGATGCCTACATTGGACAATACCGGTGAAACAGCTGCCCTATTCTTTTTCAATCATGTAGTCGCCAGGTTCGGTGTACCCCAGGCTATAGTTACAGATCATGGATCGCACTTCCGCAATCACATGATGGTCGAATTAGCTGCCAAACTAGGGCTATCACACGACAGCTCTACTCCGTATTATCCACAAGCCAACGGACAAGTTGAAGCAATCAACAAAGTCCTGAAGCGTATGTTGCAGAGGATGATCGGAGTTCATAAGAGAAGATGGCACCTAGTCCTGTATGTAGCCTTATGGGCCTACCGAACCTCGGTAAGAAATGCGACCGGTTTCACACCTTTTCAATTGGTGTACGGTCTAGAAGCAGTCTTACCAATCCAGTGTGAAATTTCGTCACTTAAACTCGCAATTGATCTCCTCCCCGGAACTTCGGAAGAAGACGCTCGTTTCATGGAATTAATCCAATTGGATGAAACCCGTCATGATGCCGCTTTGGCTAACGAAGCCCATAAGAAACGAGTCAAGGCTCAGTTCGACAAAAATGTCAAACCCCGTGTCTTCTCAGAAGGTGATTTGGTCTTGCTTTATGACCAAGAATCCGATAAATTAGGAGCAGGTAAATTCAATTCCTTATGGATGGGCCCCTATATTGTTAAAAGAGTATTAGCAAAAGGAGCCTACGAGTTAATAGATTACGACGGAATTCCACTGGCACAGCCCCGGAACGGGCTGTACCTCAAGCGTTACTATGCTTAAATAGTAACCTGCGTGCTTTTGTTATATTTTGTTTTTGCCAAAGTTCTTACTCTGGTTGAATGATTCCCTTTTTGCATTCGTTGCAGATGTCAAACCTCATGGAGACATGTGTTGGATATGCCGACGGAGCAAGTCGTAGTTCGCGAAACCTATCCTCCGCAGCGTGGGCCATTTTTAATCCAAATGGCGAGTTAGTAAGTTTCAGAGGTATATGTATTGGGCAATCAACGAATAACATCGCTGAATATAGCGCGTTGATTGAACTACTCTCTGATGCCATCGCACGAGGCATACGCCGACTAATTGTCAGGCTAGACTCACAGCTCGTAGTACTACAACTCAATGGTATATATTCTGTTCGTAATCCAGCTATTTATCGCATGTTCCTAAGAGTAAAGATCTTGGAAAGACGATTTGATTCAATTCAATATCAACATATTTCAAGAAATCTAAACACATTAACAGACTCATTGGCGAACTATGTGTTAGACAGACATTTGCAACATTTATAAAGGACACGTCATAAAAAAGTGTACATATGAATCATCCAAAACAACCAGAATAAGACTCGAAAATCAAAATATATATAAACTGTTCATAAAGTTCACACATGATGTTCTGCAACCAAGACAAAATTGGTCATATGACCTGAAAACTCAAAAATGCTAGGGGGCACCCTAGCCTAGTGATGCTCCTGATAGTAAGCCACAGTATGTGCAATCATGCGCAGAAGACGGGTCCATCGTCTAGGTACACCGATAGTATGCTGCTGCATCGGTAAAGGCAACTCGTCAACCTGTACATCCGGAAGACCACGGGTAAGGTTCTCAACCTGCCCCTGCACAACTGTAAGGGTCTCTGTGTCGCTAAGATCATGGATAATAACCCTCCGAGCAGGTTCCTCTGCCGGAACAGTAACAGGTGGCCTCGGACGAAATGCCGGACGAACATGACCGACATCTGCAAGCGCACATGAGTTTAATTAAAGTCTTGAAAGAATAAAGCGCAAGAACATTATGAATGAAAACAATGAACGGTAATATGGTTGAAGCTCTTACCAGTAGCATCCCACTGAGCACCGTCTGGCAGTACCATATCCGGATCACCCCGGAAATCCATACCAACATATGGGAACTCGGAAAAAGCCATCTCCTGGCGATCAAACCACCTAAAGAAAGAAGCATTGAAAGAAATCTGGGATTGACCGGCATGCCTGGACATGTGATCAACCCATCGCTGCATACGTGGCTCGGTAGGAGAAGGCACTCCAAGATCAATGTACTGAGGTTGCATCAGAGGGATCTTCTCCAAGGCAAAGGCAGTCAGAATTGAACCAAAACCAAAGTTCTTCAGCTTCCCGTCCTTCACCTTGTTCAATTGATTTTTCATCTGACTAAGCACTGCATCACTCCAGTTGAAGATTTTCGGTTGGAGGCATTCCAAGGCGTGCTGCATGTGAGACCTGTTGGCAACATGTAAAGATGCGCTACCAGCCATCCTACCAAGAGTATACAGAATGGACCTGAGAGGCCTGCTAGTAACATCACAGATAACCACCTTGCCGTCTCTGCTTAGCTGAGACCCCTCCCTGCAATACTGGCGAACATAATCTCTCACGGAATCATTCCCCCGAACTGTACCTGATAAAGAAATGGGAGCACCCCGCCTTGACAGGCCAGTCAAGAAGTAAATATCTGTCACAGTCAATGGAATGGGTTTGTTCCTGATCTGGAATACTTGGTTAACAGGATCCCAAGCATCAAGTAAATACTGCAGTAGTGAAATCTGTGCTCTCATGCTAGAGATACGGAAAAACTTCAGTAAACCACAGTCTCGCAATGCGCCCACCGTAACAGGATCATGAAGGGCGATCATATCTTCTTCTTCGTGTTCTCGTTCTCGCCATGTTAGGGCCATCTTGCTCAAGAATCCCTGCAAAACAAACAAGAGGATGAGTCAGCTCCTGAAATTGATGAAAAACTGGCGAAAATTTCATCAAAAACTGTGAAAAATTGTTGCTTTTATGCCCCAAAGCAGGTGCCCAGTGTACTACCTGCGTTGGGAGACAAGCTGCCTTCAAGTAGCTTGAATCCCAACGCAGGTTTCGAATGGGGTACCTGCGTTGATCAAGGGGCGCCCTGGCAAAACCCCAGAGGCTCAACAAAGCAGCAAAACAGGCATAAAACAGGAAAATGAAACCATGAAAATGAAGAGCTAAGGTTTAGCTCCTACCTGGTCCAAACGGCGCCGAAAATCGTCCGCAGAATCCTCCGGAATCAGCTGGTGAAAATCGAGGGGAAAGAGGCTCCTCCAAAGCTCCAACAAGCAAAATGCAAATGAAATGGTAAAATGAGAGGTAAAACCCTTTTTATTTTGCTTTCTTACGTAATTCAAGGTAGATATTGTAAGTTAATCTCATTTTCAAGTAAATATTACCCATTTCTAACTAGTTTGTTGCAGCAAATAGAAAATGCAGTGCTATCAATGAAAAAGAGAAGCTAATTGTGGTAAAAATCAAAAGTAAACCATACATCGAGCAGTTTTGGCAATGTTCATGCTCGTTAAAAAATAAACGCAAGCATCGAGCAGTTTTGGCAATGTTCATGCTCGTTAAAAAATAAACGCAATCATCGAGCAGTTTTTGTGCAGAAGTTCATGCTCTTTAAAAAATAAACGTAGAATGTGAGCAATCTTTCCCTAGCAGTTCAAGCTCACGCATAAAAAATGAACCGGTAAACAACCTCGAGAAATGTAACCTTTGAAAGCCATATTAAAAGCCCTTGGTCGTGTTTATATGCCATCACCTCCATCCGTTCATTTGGCCAATCGTTCACCTCCATATGTTTGTTTACCCATTTTGAGGAACATCTGCGAAGAGTGATTTCACTTAGCCATCCTTGTGACACTGCCGTGATTGGAGAATTCCAACCTGTACCTGGAATCTGCTGCTATCCCTGTTCATCACTCGTTCCTCAAAAGACGAGTCTTCTTTGAGCTCTTTTCACTGACTCGTAAAATATGAAAAGTTTGCCGAGTTTTGGCCTTCCAGCTCGTTAAAGCGACCGGAAAGCTATCCCTCCTCTAGATTTTAATCTTTTTGGACCTGAGGGATTATTGCACAAAAAGATCGAGCGCTTGTTTTGTTCGGCTCGTTAAAGCAACCGAAAATTCATCCCTTCTGTATTGTTTTATACTTTTTCGGACTTAAGGGATTAGATGATGAAAAAGGAATTTTGGAGTTAACTTTTCGTGCCTTTTCAGACTCTCTAAAAATGAAAAGGACCGAGTTTTCCTTGTCGTTAGACTCGTTAAAATGATTAAATAGCGACAAACTTGTCTTTAGATGAGAACGAGTTTCCCTATCGCTAGGCTCGTTAAAACATAGCGATGGGCTTGCCCGAAGGGCAGGTTATAGAACAAGCATATGTTATCCTCCTCAAGCTTGACAAAAATAAAGAGGTACTGGTCAGCAATGACTGGGGAAAAATTGGGAGAACCTCACAGTATTAATGGTAGCAAGTCGCTCTTGAACATGACACTTTGTCCTCCGTCCGCTTCGGGTTGGGTTGTTTCATTCACCGATCGCAGAATCATGGTCCTCGCCACACCATCCACAATTGGGGTAATGCTACCAATCCATCACATCAGTGTCGTTATATGTTCAAGAGATGTGGTTCTGTAAAGAGTCAACCCTGTTCCACCCACTGCCATACATTATCCTTCATCCACTTCATGACCGCCACCCTGAATCATACATCACAGTTTGTTTTCACCTCATCATTATCACTAGCTCCGTTCCGTGTCACTGATGTGGGATTCACTAAGGCCCTCCTTTGACGGATCGCTCCTTGTCGACATCAGCTCATTATCCAAGGTGTTGATCTAGGAACACCCCCCTCAGTACTTTGAAGCTTGCATGCCTCAATGGAAAGTTTCTCACTTCCGGCGACAGGTATACATCAATGACCTTCGACCAGAAGATTTTGCATGGTGGTCGACGCCAAGTCCTTTATTCCCACCATGTAGATTGTACTGCCGTACCTTGAGGATCATCATCCTTATCGGTGATTCCTCTCGCGCTTGTTAACGGTTTACATTATTGACCGGTAATCAAGCGATGTCTTTCCATGTTCAACTTCAAGAAATTCTCACATGGATCGACTTGTACATCGAGTGAAGATCGGAAGAGATTGAAGACCCCGGATCTAGTTTCATCCATCCGGGCTGCGATATATATTCAGGACATAAAGACATTTGATATGTACATCATTGCAACAGATGATTATCCTTCTCAAAAGATGATAAATTCGGCAGAGAATTATCAGTGAAGGATGATAAATTCGGCAGAGAATTATCAGTCTAGCATCAGACGATCGTCTGTTCTATGTACCAAAATGTATTTATAAAGATGAGCATGGGAATGCCCGCCTCAGCTAGATCATGAAAAATGTATGAAAAATAATGTATTGTATTGTATCTTATTACAGGACACTTCTCAGCAGATTGAATGAACTTCGGATCCTCTCAATAAAGCATTTCACCCGATAAACGACCTCATACTTTAGGGGGCATCTGTTATAGACAATTTTGTGCCTTGCAGCAACAAGCATGAATTGTCAATAATCCAAGGGATCCAAAGTTCCCTAAACATGATGTTCCTACCCCTAGAGGAACAAGGTCAGCAAACCAACAGCTCTCAGATCAGTTCTCCACCTGAAAACACTCAAAAACAAGCAATCTTGAAATCAAAGCAGGTGCTCCACTGGGTTTCTGCGCTGAAACACAACTGCTCCATGGTGTACCTGCGTTGCAAAGCAGGCAGAACAAAGCCCACCTGCGTTGGGCAAGTTTAGACATGTGGCAGAGTGAGTCATAGCTTTGGAATCTTCCAAAATTGGCACTTGGATCAGGTATTTCGCCTTGTGATGAGTTAGAGGCTTTGTTTCTCCAAGTGGAAGCAAGGTTCACCAAGTGGACTCAAGAACTGAAGATCAACTAAAGATTAACTGAAGAGAGAGAGGACACAAGGCAGCTACACATCAGTTGCAAGCTGACTCATCCTTTCTCAATTCATCTATATATTGAGCTCTCTCCTATGAGCTCAGGGGGCTGGAATTTTGTGCAAAGTAATGATATGCTGTTGGTTTCATTCTTGAGTTATTGGGTGATTGTTTGAGAGAGGTGAAGAAGAGCAATTCTTTCTGCTGGGAGGTGTTGCTGGGTTTGAGCCTGCAATGGTTGTAATCCTCTCAGAACCTTTATTTCTTCATTAATAAAAGCTATTGAGGTTCTTCTATGTGCTTTTGTTCAATTATATATTGTGATGATTGCATGTTTGGTTTACACTAATCCATGAACCAGTTATGATTGCATGCCTCTTGTAGTTTCCTTCTTTGTCATTGTGCAGGATCTCATTGTAGCTGGGCAAGCAGAAGGACAAAGAGCTGGGAGCAAGTGGCCAAAGAGGAGAGTTTGGATTCGACATTAAGCGCAAGGCAATGGTTAGTGCTTCCTCCATTCTCTTTTGCTTTCATAAAGAAGTAAACCTTCAGTAGTTTGTTTTACAGTTGTTGCTAAGGAACTGTCACCCTTAGAGTGGGTTAGGGTCATCCGAGTCGGATACTTTTCCCTACAACAATGAGACTGCATGAGACCTCGATACAGGATCCCAACCTAGGAGTATAGCAGATTCATGCGTAGTTGAAAAACTTGTGCCTTAAGATGAAGAGTCTGAAGCAGGACAAGATAGCTCGCCTAGAAATGTGTAACGAGGTATGGTGTGTAAAGTGCAAGGGTCAAGGACATGACAAGGACCATTGCCTGATGTTTTCGAATTACCTTGCGAGAGGAGGGTCGATGCCGTTAAGACTGGAGACCCAAACATGACCTAGCATAGTGCCTGTGTTATGGTGTGCGATTTTTTAAATAGGAGGAAAGCATGCTATGGACAACTGCCATTAATTGCAGAAGTACACGTAGAATTCGCAACAGTTGTTTTGTAAGTTTTGTAGATCAGTGGGACATGATGAGCACACATATAGAAGCTATGAACTAAAGATGGATAGGACTCCCACCTACGGAGTTCAGGCAAAAAGCAGCCCCTTGACCAGAATGCAAGGATGGCATGAACCAAATTTCAGGGGTGTGGACGCGGCTGAAGTGGAGGAGGACCTGAAAGAGGTCATGGACAGTTGATATGCTACAATTGCAGAGGGCTAGGACATTATGCCCATGATTGTACAAATCCAACGCGTCCATCATGTCTATATTATACATTGTTTGATAATGAGACAGAGGATTGTCCCACACTGATACCGAGGTTGTGTGACAAGGGAACACTCCAACCTCCCTCGACTTAGAACCTGCAAATGATGAGGTCTGAACCGTGTGAGGAAGACCCTAACGTTAACATTCTACTCCGAAGTGGAATGACAACAGGTGATGATAAAGGCAAGCAGTCGGAAGATAGTACTTGGGTTCGCAGGGCTCCGACGAAAGAACCAGAGTTTGATTTGGAGCGTGCTAAGGAAACCTTCATGGAAGCTAGGAAGAGCTTCATTGATGCCTCCACTTCAGGACGCAAAGACAGACTGGAGCTGGAAATGGACCCATCGATGCTCACTACTTTCCTAGAAACATGCATGAAGCTACTACGCGATAACAAGCCTATAAAGGGACTATAGAAACTCATAAATAGATGCATTGGGACCGTGCCACGAGAACAAAACATAGTCCAAAAGATTGGAAAGCATGCAACATGGATGAGAAGAGAAATGAGATTGACTGCTTAGATTGGAGAATATGAGATGGACCAAGTGATTTTGGATTTAGGGTCAGAAGTAAATGTTTTGCCGAAGCAGACATGGGGGCACATGGGAAGGACTACACTACAATGGTATCCTATCCAACTATGAATGGCGAACCAACAAAATATCCTGCCTATGGGAAGATTGCAGGGAATCACAGTGGATATTGAAGGAGCAAGTGCGCTATTATACTTCGAAGTGATAGGCATTGTTGATGATAGCAATCCCTACCCTGCGATATTAGGAATAGATTGGGCCATTAACATGAATGGGGTGATACACCTAAAGAAGCGCAAGATGATTTTTGAGAAAAAATCCCTACGTGTAGTAGTATGTTTGGACCCTGCAGAAGGATCGTGCTACATGGAACCAGTGCGCAACTATGAAAGCGACGAAGATTTAGACTGCATCTACAAGATAACCACGTGAGAGAAAGACTGGGTAAATCCCACCACGGATGGGCGAATCTCATGGGAGCATGAAAGCTCTTGTACATCAGATTCTAACAAGGAGGTAGAGAGATGGAAGAACTGGTTACACGAGGTAACCATGTTGAACTGCAACATGATGACAAGATCGTTGCAATGCATATCAATCGAAGTAAGGGATCTGCCTATGTATGATGGGTTAAGTGAGGTAGATGCTTTCCTGAACCGATTCAAAAGAGAAGTGCTGAAACAACAACATTTCAAGGCTCTGAAATGGGTACTGCACGCTACGTCTGTGAGGTGGTGGGGCACACACCAAGGAAGCTTTGGGGACTGGTGTGAATGAAAGAGATTGATGTGCATATGGTTTGGGAAGCCTCAAATGCAATTAACAAATAATATTGCCAGACAGATCAATCCGCATGTGCACCTATCTAGATGGGTACAGGTGTCAGGCGGAAAGAGTCGATAGTGCGGACACAACCAACCTCCCTAGGAGCCTAAGAGTCTCTATGGACAAACAAGACAAACAAGAGCTATCCTTCTCTAAACATGCATTTACTATATGAGAAATCAAGTGTTTAGATCCTACCTATAGTCCAACGCTGTTGTAGTAGTCTAGCCTCACCGATCCGGATGAGCTCCTCCTTCACTTCAAAACCTGCATTCACTGACAATCAAACGATTAAATAGCACTTGATAATCTCATAAAATAAAACATATTTAACATATAGACCAAGGAGTACATGAAACAACTCATAGATAACAAGTTATTGAGAAGAATGGACTCATTTGCATTAATAGGAAACAAAAGGAACAATTACAACCTGAGCCTTGGTGTTGTGCAAGTCCCTCCCAGGGTCCATCAAGAGTTCTCCTTTACTTTGACAAAGCTCACCCACTTCCAAATAGAACAAGCAAAGATGGTAATCTCTCCTCACAAGCTTCTAAATGGGAGTCCTAATTCCAGGAGCATCTACCCTTAGAAATGTTTAGCTTTCAACCTCCCCTCCTTCTGGCCCAATGCCTGTATTTATAGTGCTCAAGAGGAAGTTAATCAGGTCCACCATCAATGGGATAATCCCCTCTTTGGATGGGATAGCTCCTCTCTTGATGGGATAAGTTCCTCTTTCATAGGGGTACATGAACCATCTGGAGGCGCTCAATACACGTCGAACAACCTTCTAGAATGCTCTAGAAATGAGCACAAGTAACTTTTTAAAGATGAAACTCGCGCCTTTTGACCTTTACAGGGGTACACACCTGCCCCTTTACATACAGAGCGTACAAGTATGCAGTTTTTGTGAACATTAGGTGCGTATAAGCAGGTAAGGCCGAGAGAATCTGCGTACCCAGAGATAAACACATTTACAAAGACTTTCTCTCTTTTTGGATTTTGACATGGAGAGCAGAGGCATAAGACTTGCCCAGGAGGATAGCATGACTGTTGATAGAGCCATACTAACTATAAATAGCCATGGTGACATTTTTTAGTGTAACAGATTGCCCCCTAAAGTGCGAAGCCTGTAGTAGATTAGGGTTTTGTATTATCTAGGAAGGGTGAAGCGCTTTATCATTTCAAGGATTATCTCGTGGAGAGCCTGGTCAGAACCTGCAATTTTCAACACAAAATACATGTATAATATTATATCATCGTTGAGGTAGGCATTCCCATACTCAGATCAAAACTTTAACTAACAGACTAACTACTCTGATACATGAATGATCTTGTAGTACATCATAATCATAGACTTTTGTAGACACAGTATGGGCGCAGCCATCTGTTTATGATTAGTCTACTAGATAATGAATACAAAACTCCTCACAACCTGGATGGTGGAAACTAGATCCAGGGTCTTCATTTCTACTTCCCGAATTGGTACGATTCTAGCCATGCGAATAAATGAGTTGATGTCGAACATGGTAGAAACCACTTGATTACCATTCGATGATGTAAATTGTTAACAAGTGTGAGAGAGACCACCAGTAATGTCAATGGTTCTCAAAGTACCCAGTACAATCCATGAGATGTGAATGAATGAGTTGATGTCGAACATTTCACGGAATCCTTCGATCGAAAGTCAATGATGTAAACTGACGTCAAAGGCGAGAAACCTACCATTGATGCATGCAGACTTCAAGGTACTGACGATTTCTAAGTCATCTCTCTAGATAATGTGCTGATGTCGATAGAAAGTGACCCGTTGCAGGCAAGCCCACAACACGAAATCATTGTTCAAGTTGAAGAAATGTTGCTGTAAGGACTGACTCAGGGATGGTCAAATGGATGACAAGTATTTTGCAGATGAAAGTTTTGTTTGCAGACCTCTTGAACACATAACACCACAACAGATGGCTTGGTAACGAATGACTCAAAGTTAATCCCCAGAACCCGGCTGAAGACTTTCAATGTGGTTTGATCAACTGTGAGGCAAAGGATTTCCCAACCCAGGTGAAAAAGTGTCGTGTTCAAGAGTGGTAATAAGGTTTCTTCTGAGACAAAGGATAACAAATAGGCTCATTCTTCTCTCTTTTCCCCCACCATTTCTGGCAAGTACCTCTTTATTTTTTACAAGCTTGAGGAGGATAACATATGCTTGATTATAAGCTCATCCTTCGGATGAGTCCAACCTAGTTTTGATTCGAACCCTAGGAAGGAGTGGTTTGTTCCTGTTTGTAATTGAACAGGTCCTTTACTGTGAAATTTTAACGAGCCCAGTATAGGAGAAACTCGGCGTTTTTCAATTTTAGAGAGTCTGAAAAACTTAAGAAGACTCCAGGTTGAACTTTTTCATAAATTTGTGTCCCACAAGCCCGAAAAAGTATAAAATAATACCTGGGAGAACCGCTTGATCTTGCGACCAAGGAGTACTTTCATGATTAGTGTCACTGACTTGAAAAGTAAAAAGCGATCAAGGACACATCATTTTATTTCCGTATCGAGTTTGAAACGACAAAAACCGGCAATCTTTTCCTGTTTTTACGGTCAGAAAAGAGCTATAAGGGGACCGTCTTTTAGTTCCGTTTTAACGAGTGTAAAAGAAACGGTCGGCAATCTTTTCATGTTTTAGGAGTCAGAAAAGAGCTTAAAAGATGACTTTGATATTTTGGTTTGTGAAAAATGATGATTTTACCCTAAAGTCCTTTTGTCCTGCACAAAAACAACACATTACTCATACCTGTTTAAGATGGGCAAAAATACATTGAAAAATATCTTTTCATGGTGAAAAATAAACAAACTTAGCATTCATTCATCCAAAAAACCTATAAAAATAATTTTTACAATGTCATTTTTACCATTTTACTGTTGAGGTTGAGAAAAGGGCTTTTGACAAGAAAACTTCCCGTGGACATTGCGGAGAATCCGACCGTCAGAATCGAGCGCCGTCTCTTTTAGGTATTCCACAACATCCTCCTCTTCAATTTCATCCGTTTAGAATTTCATTTCAAGTTTTAGTTTGATTTTTTAGGGGGTTTAGGGTTTTAGGATATGTTTCTCGGGGTACGCAGGTGCCCTATGGGCGACCTGCGTACCCCGACCTTTTTTGTATATAGGAAAAAGGTAGGGGTACGCAGCCCGCCTTCAGACCAGCTGCGTACCGCCGCTCTGTGTTCTGAACGCGGGGTGCATACCCCGTGAAACACGCATTTTGAAACCCCAAACTCCAATTTCAACCAACCAAATTTTATTTTATGAATTCTAACTATTGTTTTTTGGTGTGTAGGGCATTCACCATGCTAGATTGGAGAGAAAGAGAACACGAGGACGTTGATTTGGCCGCAATTGGTCATCAACCTTCTATTGATGCGTTAAAAGCATGCGGACTGTACAAATACTGGGCCATACCTAGCATGAGGGGCCAGGTGCCATTCCTTGAGTGGCTGGTTGAAAGGTGGAACATTCAGGATCAATGCTTCTACATCAGAGAGAACCAGCTCGAGATAGAGCCCTCCGACATATATTTTCTCTCTCGCTTGCCTAATAGGGGCGAGCAACTGACTCTGTCCGGGACTAGGCCGGGTGGCCAATCCCTTGCTAGCCTCCGGCTAGAGTGGTGCAACAATCAAAACCAGGAGAAAGGGATAGAAATCAAGTACATATCCCTGCCCGAACTTGTGGTGATAGCCTTTACTATTACCAGACTCTGCGGCGCAGCCGCCTTGCACATTGCCACCGGGTCCCAAATGCGGATGGCGATAGATTGCTACCGAGGCACCATTTTCAACTGGTGCGATGTTGTGTTGGCCAATATGAAGGGCCAACTAACCAGGGCAAAGAACGGACAACTGAAGACTTTTGGATATGGGCCTTTAGTTGTGAGCTTTGCCCTAGAGAGAGTTCCAATGTTGATCCCCCAGCATCTTACTGTTCTAGTTGGGGCTCCTCGGGAGCCTAAATTGACGAGATGGGTTGCGGTAATGGCCCGGCATCCTAATGAGGGCGTGACAGTTGTTCGATTTCCTGATGGTTACTTTCACTGGCTAGAGAGCCAGGTCTTTGCTATTCAGGATTTTCCCTATGCCGGAATGGATTTTCGGAATGATCCGGACATGGTTCTTCCACAGGGAGAACAGTGGGACGACAGAGGTATTTCATTCTTCACAAGTTTTTTAAATTATTTATTTTTTTTGTTTTTATATATCGCCTCAAATCTGACAGCACAAATTTTCAAAATGCAGATGTAGGTCCACGGTGTCCGGCCAACCTCCGGGCTTTTGAGAGGATAGTACCAGCTGTACCAGCACCAGCCCCACAGGATGCGGCCGCAAAGACCTTAGCCGAGCTGGAACAGGATCTAGAGCGTCTGATGGCGGGTATACCAGAGACCACCATAGATGACATTCCTATTCGACTTCAGCACTATGTGGTTGCAGTCCCAGGACCTTTTAGGAGGTTCCTGTGTAGGGTAGCGCGGGCAGTGGTCTCATATAGAGAGCACCACTAGTGATTGGCTAGTCACTTTTGTAGACACATATGACATTTTTGGTTTTTTGTACTTATCATTTTTGCCGATCATAAGGTGTTTTTCAACCTATTATCGAAGACGATGTATATTTTTGACACACTCTGATCTATATATATATATATATATATCATTATTACCGGCTTATTTTGTTTAACATATGTGATGAAATGTTTTTAAATTTACTTGCATGATTATCGTAAATTTCTGTCCAACATTCGAGAAGCAATTGCATCTGCTAATGTATTTAAAGACCTTGGAATATGCTGATATTCAATGTAATCAAATTCACGTTCCAAGAGACGCACTCTCAAAAACAACCTTAATAACACAGGATTTCTAATGGCATATACTCTATTAAGCTGTAATACAACGAGTTCAGAATCTAACCTCACTATCAAACGTCGAATTCCAAATGAAATAGATTCAGACAATAATTCAACCACTGCACTGTATTCTGCAATGTTGTTCGTTGTTTGACCGAGGCTCACCCCATGCATAGAAACTAACTCGTCAGAGGGCGAATAGATAACCCAAGCTGCGGAAGAGATATTCCATGTACTATGACAAGCACCATCGGCAAATCCAATGTATGTTTGGACAGGCGTCGACATCTGCAATATTAAGAGTAAAACCAAGATAAGCCAGAATAATGACGAAAAAAACACTTTCTAAGCTAAGCACACTATCTAAACTAACAAACATACTAGCTAGAAAGAAAACCTAACCTAACTAAAAATTCTCCATACCCACCATTTAAGCATAATACCTCTTTAGGTAAAGTCCATTTCTGGGTTTACCCAAAGAGTCCCCATCAAAATCTACCAGCTCATAGGCCCCTTTTGCTAGCTTTCGCTTTACAATGTAGGGTCCATGCCACATAGGAACAAATTTTCCAGCTCCTAGATTATCGTTAGCTTGATCATATAATAGCACTAGGTCTCCCTCTGAAAAACTTCGAGGGGTCACATTTCTATCATACTGAGCTTTCATTCGCTTCGCGTGAGTCTCGATTGCCAATGCAGCGTCACGTCGAGTCTCATCTAACTGAGCTAAGTATAATAAACGTTTCTCCTCTTCGGAAGTAGCTGGGAGTAATTCGACAACCATTTGAAGTGATGGGATTTCGCATTCAATGGGTAACACAGCTTCCAAGCCATAAACTAGCTGGAAAGGAGTGAACCCTGTTGAAGTTTTCACGGAAGTTCGGTATGCCCATAGCGTTGAAAATAACATGTTGTGCCAATTTGACCGATGAATACCAATGATTCGTCGGATCATGATAACCAGAACTTTGTTGATAGACTCAACCAAACCGTTGGCTTGCGGATAATAAGGAGCAGAGCTATCGTGGCGTAAACCAAGCTGGCTTGTAAGCTCAGTCATCATGATGTTTCGAAAATGGCTCCCATGGTCAGTGATGATTGCTTGCGGGACACCAAACCTAGTTATAATGTGATTGAATACGAAAACTGCAGCTATTTTGCCGCTTGCGTCGAATGTAGGCATCGCCTCGGCCCATTTAGTAAAATAATCAACCGCGAGGATGATATACGCATGCCCCCCGGCCGAGTGAGGGTTACAAGTAATAAAATCGATACCCCATTTGGCGAAAGGACCAACAGCAATTATAGGATGGAGAGGAGCAGGTGGTGCGCGCATCTTGCGATCAAACACTTGACAGTTGTGGCATTTTCGGACTGCAATGATACAATCTTTAAACATGGACGGCCAGAAATAGCCAGCACGCAACACCTTCTGAGCTGTGGCATGCCCAGACATATGACCGCCACACGCTCCAGAGTGACAATCATTCAAAATCCTCTCAGCCTCTTCGTGAGTTAAACAACGTCGAAAAACTAAGTCTGCCCCCCGGCGATAAAGTGTATCTCCAATAATTCTGTATTGCTGGGATTGAAATCGAATTTTTCGACGTTCCGACTTTGAAGCTTCAGGCCGAAAGGTTTGGGTTTGGAGATAGATGATTATATCCCCATACCACGGATCTAAAGTACTGATAAGAAACAAAGATTCGTCCGCAATGGACTCCTCTGCCACAGTCTCTGTGTCAGTACGCGGGAAATCACACATCAATTCCACAAAAACTAAGGATTTCTTAGACTTGGACTTCTCGAACTCCAAGTCGAACTCTTGCAGGATAACGATCCATTTAGAGTACTTGCCTCCTAGCAGTTGTTTAGTCAAAATGTAAATCATAAGGTTGCAATCTGAAATAACTGTAGTTTTACGGAGAAGAATGTAGTGACGAAGACGCTGGACAGCTTGAACGGCTGCCAGAGCCAATTTCTCCACATGCGAATATTTTAGCTCAGTGGGGTTTAACGTCCTACTAAGATAATATATCACATGTTCCGTCCCGAATTCATCTTCTTGGACTAACACCATTCCAATAGTGGAATGCGAAGCTGCGAGGTATAAGAAGTAGTCATGATTGTAGTTGGGAGGATGCAACAACGGTGTATGGGTCAACGCGTGCTTAAGTGCATCAAAAGATTGTTGGGCAATCTCGTCCCAAAAGAATTGAGCGTTCTGTTTCAACAACCGTGTAAAACCTTTAGTGACCTCGGCGTAGTTTGGAATGAATCAGTGTAAAAAGTTTGCTTTCCCTTGCAAACTTTGGAGTTGGCGCAAACTCGAAGGAGGAGGCAATTTGATGATAGCTTCGACCTTCGAGGGATCGACGCGAATGTAGGCCTTTGAAACAACAAATCCCAGCAATCGACCCGCTTCTATACAGAATACACACTTGTGCGGATTCAACCGAATACGATAATGCCTACACCTCATAAAGATTGCTCGTAAGTGGACAAGGTGATCAGCTCGATGTAAAGAATGAGCAGGCAAATCATCGAGGTACGGTTGCACAATGTGCTTGATGTCATGAAATGCATAAGACATCGCCCGTTGAAAAGTGGCTCCGGCATTCTTAAGCCCAAAAGGTAATTTGCAGTAAGCAAATGTCCCCCATGGACAAATGAATGCCGTTTTTGGTTGATCGGCAGGTAGAATATTGATTTGATTATAGCCCGAAAAACCATCCATAAAGGAAAACATCTCACTTCCGGCACAATCATCAATTATTTGATCGATATAGGGCGTAGGATAGTTGTCTTTTGGACAAGCTCGATTTATATCCCTATAGTCGATACAGATTCTTATTGTTCCTTGTTTCTTGTTAACCGGAACAATATTCGAAACCCAATCTGTTAACGGGATTGGATAAATGAAACCTGCTTTCAACAGCTTTTCGACTTCGGCTTTAATCGCAACCGCTTTGCTAGGGTGAATCTGACGCAACCGTTGCCGGACGGGTTTAGCGTCCGGGTAGGTATTTATTTCATGAACAACAATGGCAGGATCGATTCCTGGCATTTCTTCGTAAGACCAGGCAAACACATCGCGGAATTCTTGGAATAGGGCCTTGTAATTTTGAATTTCATCTTCTGTACGTGAGGCACCTATATGAATGTTTTCCTCAATTCCGGACTTCACTAAAATGTCAATGGGAATAGTGCGAGAAATATTCCCTAAATTCAACTCTGAATCAGGATGTTTCGTTGGATTCTGAGCGTCTTTGACATATTCAGCGGTAAAAATAGATGAAAAATCATTTTCAAAGTCATCACTCTTAGGTAAAAATGAAGATCTATGATGAAGATCTTCCCATGGTAGATCGTCTACACTGAGGATTTCGCGAAGTTGTTCGTCAGATGACACGACTTCAGGAAACGTTATCCGTTCTGAGGTTGATGTGAAAAGTGATTCCTCACTGACCACATTCATTTGGTTGGTTTGGGTTGAACGCGAGTCGGTAAAAGACATGACGACTTCATAAGCAATTTCATATGGACTCAAAGGCATAGCATCACCGAATGAGTCTATCTCAGATTCAGATGGGACAATCCAAGGATCGTCGTAAATAATGGTGTCTGATGTAATCATATGAATTGATGCAAATGAAGGGTCTGCGTTGATTGGAGGGAAAGGAAAAGTTCCCAGTAAACCAGAATCTTTAACTAAACCTACGCCAACGTCCCTATAGGGGATTGTCGTCTTACCGACATGCTGGATACTCTCTGAAGAGGCTGGGTCGGATGAAAATTATGTCAGCTAATCAATTGTCACGATCTTGCCGTTATGTGGAAACTTTATTACTCTGAAGACCAATGAAATGACCGCTGTCATAGCATATGACCAACTTCGACCCAAAAGAAGGTTGTAGTCTAAAGGGGCATCAACCACCTCCACATCCAGACTAACGGTTTTACCTTCTACCCCTATAGGCAATTCCTGTAGAATACCAAACGGATGGAACCCACGGCCATCAAAGGCCTTAAGGATGGTCGGGGATTGGTTCAGCAAAGGAGAACCAAGCGATCTCCAACACTGAATCGACATAATACACGTGGAAGCTCCCTCATCAATTACAGTCCGATGAATAGGCCTGTTTTTGACTATCACTGGAATTTGGAAAGCCATTTGATGGAGTAGGCGCGGTGTACTATTTTCTAGATTGAAGATTATCAGATTCGGGTCCTGAACATCAACAACTCCGATAGCCGTCAAAAGTAATTTTCACTGTGCTGGGCATGATTGCAGCACTTCTAAAGCCGACATTGCTGAGGGTGAAACAACTAAGTCCTCAACAATGTTGTAATTCTGGGCCGCTCTCGCATGTGGATTGAAAGCAGACCTTCGAAGAACACCCTTGGCGGGCGGTTTGATTACTAAGTCCGGGTTAGGTTTTTCGATCTGTAGTGGATCGGAACCAGGAGCTGAGGTTGATGGATTAGAATGAGAAGATTCTGCTTCTTTACCATCAACAGGATTCTTACTACCATAATCTTGCGACTGAGTCGCAACCCTCACATGAGACATCATCAAAATGGGTTCTTCATTGGCAGTCGAGGAAGAACCTATCATCTTACTCTCCTGCTTTGGAAATGGATCTTTCAACATAGCAGGAGTGGGAGAACCTTTGACTATTTTCACAACCTCGGCCCGATGAGGGCAATCTCTTGTAAAATGATCCTCTTCACAAATAAGACAAGGATATCGAGGTTTGCGCTTTTCGTCATTGGTTTCCGATTTTTCTGTTTTCTCCTTCGGAGCCTTCTCTGCTTTAGCCTTCTTCTTTCCTTTCTTCTTTCCACCATTTTTTGATTTGGCCGTAGATGACTTACAGCGTGAATATCGGCGGAAAGTTCAGGAGAAGACTCTCCTGTCGGGGAATCAGGTAGGGTGATTAGAGGAGTAGTAGAATTCTTGGAAGACTTCTTCTTGCTCTTTGTGTTCACCGTACCAATCATACCATCAGTGGCATGAGATCCCGAAGGAGTAGCAGCGATTTGATTCGATTTCGGAAGATCTGGGATCTTCTCGTGTAACGTACCCGACTGAGTATAAACTAAGTCAAGGTACTACGCCTGAGCAATGACTTGCTCTCCTCAGTAACTACTCCGGCCTTAGCTACATCTTCAGTAATCTTCGGTAATAATGATTTAACAAACCATTCAGCTAAGATTTGGTCCAGAATAAAGAATTTCACTAACCTTCTTCGACGTCTCCACTCATGAATGTGATCGGAAATATACGTGGACGTCGATTGTTTTAGTGAAGTTAATAACTCTGTGTCGTTATCGTATCTGAACGGCAACTGAAAGTGAGTTAAGAACGAGGTAGCTAACTGGCTAAAATTGTAAAAAGAGGCCCGTGGTAACTCAATGTACCACTTGGCCGCGAGACCAATGAGTGTACGCTGGAAAAGACGTAAGCGGATCGAATCATCCGAGATAGAATTTGAAGCACACCAGAGGTGGTAAGTCATCACGTGATTGGACGGATCCTCTCCAGACTTACCTTCGAACTTGGGTATATCACTGGGCAACTTATTTGGCATTGGCGCCAGAACGGAAGATATTGAATTGGATCGTTCGTTAGGCGCGTCAAGTCTGGTAAATCCAAAGTTGCGATAAATGGTAACTGTCGATTAGGATCTCTGAAACTCTGGGTCACAAGACCAGTCCCAGGAGGAGGATATCCAGGATAACTTGGAACAGGAATCGCATTCGGGATATTATATCCTCCTGGAAAACCAGGATTAACCGGACCGTACTGGGGTTGTTGAGGTTGTTGATAAGTGTACCCAGGATACGGTTGATACTAGTAAACAGGTTGCTGGACAGCTTGCCCATATTGGTACTGTCCCTGGTACGGTTGATGAACAAATTGCGGTTGAGTAGTGACAACCGTACTTATACCAGGCTGACCTACAGGCATCTGAACCGTAGTTTGAATCGTAGATCCAGATAAGGGTAAATATGTCTGAGGAGTAGTTACAGAGACAGTAGAAACAGGAGCTGTCGATACTCCACAAGTAAGTGCGGCAGATGTTGCGGTAGTTGCTGCAGCCGTTTAAGATGGAGTACTAGGTGCAATTGGCGGCTGAGTAACTACCGAAGTTACAGAAGTTTGAACATTTGATTGGACAGGTTGTGGTTGCTGGGGTGAACCAGAAACCACGGGTTGTCCAGTTTGAGGTACCAACTGTATACTTGGCTACAACACCTGTTGACCTTGTGATGGATCCAACACTATCATTCCGGGGTATTGACCCGTAACAGGTTGAGGATACTGAGATCCATACCCGGATTGAGGATAGGATTGATAACTAAAAGGTACAGTTCCCATACCTTGAACATATGACTGACCTTGAGGTGGTTGATATCCTTGACTCGAGTATTGACCTTGAGGTTGATAACCTTGGGGTAAATACTGATACTGGGGTTGACCTTGACCTTGAGGTTGATACCCTTGAGGTTGATACCCTTGGGGTTGATACCCTTCAGGTAAATATTGATACTGAGGTTGACCTTGGGGTACATATTGAGGCTGGGGTTGACCTTGAGGCATGTATTGCACCATAGGCACATACTGACCTTGAGGCTGCCCCCTAGACACAATTTGTGCACCTTGAGGTTGCCCCCCAGGCGGTAATTGAGGGTGCCCCCCAGGCGGTAATTGGCCACCTTGAGGTTGAGAAACGGGAACTGATCCTGACATCATGTAAATGTCTCCTACACCCAACGGTTTATTACCATTATTTCCAGCTAATAACCCATGATCAATGGGTTGAGGAGATGCCCCCGCAAAGGTACCAGAAAGTGACTGATACCCGGTGGGAACAGAAGGACCGCCGTGTAAGAAAGATTCGGGAGATTGAGTGAACACAGACGACTGACCAGACATATTTACAGGAGTATAAATACCTCCAGGTGGAAAAGGAGTACGAGGTGGAGTAAAACCTACCCCTGAGTTGTCTAAATAATTGGTTAACGAAAGGTACCAAGTAGTACTTCTAGGAGGACTGTAGAAGATAGATTCACGCTCCCTTAGATCAATAGTAGGTCGATCTTCAAGGTTAGAGACACCTATTTCTTCCTCTGGAGCAAGTTCTTCAATAGCAATCAAACCAGTAGGAAGATTTTCGGTGATAACTCGTTCTACTCTTGGTGAATCTGGAACACTAGAAGCTGGAGTAACAGGTTCAGATATTTCAGGTTCTTCGCCTATATCACTAGTAGATGAAAAACTACCAGCAAGCTCAGAAACTGTAACAGCTTCGGGATTATAACCTGTCTCTAGACTTTGGTAATCTGGATGGACTACCAAGGAAGATTCTCCTTCTTCAGGTGAACCTACTCTACTACCACTAGGAGGAGTTACAAGGACCTTCAATCCTTCGTACTGACCCGGGACGTCTTCAGGAGGTGCACCCTGCGATCTACGAAGTTTCCTCAACAAATCAGTTCCGGTAACAATCTTAGGTGACTTGCCCCGAAGTCTACGGGACTGTCTCGGTAATTCCGCCACAGCTAAAAACTTTTAACTACTACACACGAAAACAAAATAAAATCTCAAATCAAACCACCTAAAGTCGCTAAAGGACCAAACAAATTTGAATCACACGCCTAAAGAATCTAGGGCGTCAAACCAAGCACAAACAGTAGCCTTCCAGACCAAAAACGCTAGTTGGAGATGAAACCCAACATCGCCGGATCCAGTACAGAAGTGGCGGGTGGAACAGTTACCCCGGCAACCTGCTTAATGAATAGACCGGCACAAGTTCCTCCACTTTAACCGTCTCGAGTGAAGTGAACCCCCCGGAAAATCCAAGTGAGTCTAGCCGACATCTGCTCCAGGTACAGTGGGATCTTCCCTCCACCGTCACCTCGGTAGAATCCTAAAGATAATGGTCACTAAGGTTACCAACTGCAACAAATGCACCTGGGGGAACAGTCTACACTCCGACAGCACGCAAGGGCAGAGTATCAAGCTCAATCCCCTTGACGGCTCCTTGATAATAATCCAAGGTTTATCGACAAGTGACCCCTGGCTCCTCGACAATGGTTAATCCGAGGTTTACCGTTTGTAATACGTGCGTGTCTGGCGTCGTTCCCAACGAGGGAGGATTGATCCCCTCACTGGTTCGGACACGAGCTCGTGCTTCTCCTTTAAGAGGAGCTTTCCCAGAGTACAAATGAGACAATTGGATTTATTCTATCACAAGATAGGCTACTTGTTTGGTTTTGTTGTCTTGGAGAGTTAATTACTCTCCTACTCCAAGACACTAGCCTGATCTAAATTGGTGTTTCAGAGCCCTAGTAAATAAAAGTTACTAAGTTGATTTTACTTTAAGCGTTAATTTTATGGTTTTCTTTAAAGACAAAAGGTAGCGGAAATGAAACCAATGGTGTGTAGACTCGACTCAAACCACTACAAAGAAGCACCTAAGATGATTTACGCTACTTTTCTTTTTCAATGAAATTCTTAGCTAAGAAAGTTTAGAGAATGCAAATTTATATAAAAACAACTCTCTTGGCAACGAAAATCAAGGAAATAAAACTCTTTATCTTTCCAAGCATACAAACATGACCACTCATTACGTGCACGAAAAATTCTTTTTCTTTCAAAATACTCCAAAAGCTACTTGAAACAAAACTTTTCAAAGGAGATGTTTTTGTATTTTTTTTAATAAAGCATGTAAAGACTATTTTCACGAAAATCAATCGCAAAATCTATGAAAGCTATGAAAAATTGACTTACAAGCAAATCAAAAGGAAATTTACTCTAAAGCAAACCTAACGAGGCAAAAGCCTACAAGGATGATTCTAGGTTGTTTTACTTGACCACAATCAAGCCAAGGACCAGCTAATGCAGAATCAAAAACCAGTCAAAACAAAACTCAAATCTTTTTGTTCTTTTTGTAAAATGGAATTCAATACTCAATCAACAAGCACTTCGAAATTTGCCAAGGAGACAACTCAAATGTAAGTTGCTCTCACAGGTAGACTTTATGACAGGTCCGACTCCTAAGAAGGCTGACAAAACCAGAGAGATCTAAGGCTTGACAACTTCTACCGCCAAAGTCACTACAGGACCTACTCAAAAATCAAACGCTAGGGCTTAAACTTCTATGAAATCCACTAAAACACTCAATGCTATCGAAACAAGTTTAGGTGAAGATCTTTGACAGGAGACTAATGGATCTGGGCAGTAAAAACTAAGAAAAAGCAAAGTCTAAGAGGAAAAATGTAAAAAATGGAAATTTCTTAATTTTTTGCAGGGTACGCAGGCAACCTGTTAAGATAGGTGCGGGCCCGCTCTGTGCACACAGCAACAGTGCGTACAGGTATGCACTGTGCAATACTCAGAGGGTGCGTACTACTGGAAAAACCAAGAAAAACTAAATCTAATTTAACCCTAAGCTAGCCCACCCAAATACAAAGTCACACAGGCAAAAACCAAAAAATAAATGACTTTTCTCAGATCAAAGTTGCATACAAAGGAAAAAACTTTCACATCAATGGATTCCCCAGTGGAGTCGCCATTTTGTCAGGCGGAAAGAGTCGATAGTGCGGACACAACCAACCTCCCTAGGAGCCTAAGACTCTCTAGTGACAAACAAGACAAACAAGAGCTATCCTTCTCTAAACATGCATTTACTATACGAGAAATCAAGTGTTTAGATCCTACCTGTAGTCCAACGCTGTTGTAGTAGTCCAGCCTCGCCGATCCGGATGAGCTCCTCCTTCACTTCGAAACCTACATTCACTGACAATCAAACGATTAAATAGCACTTGATAATCTCATAAAATAAAACATATTTAACATATAGACCAAGGAGTACATGAAACAACTCATAGATAACAAGTTATTGAGAAGAATGGACTCATTTGCATTAATAGGAAACAAAAGGAACAATTACAACCTGAGCCTTGGTGTTGTGCAAGTCCCTCCCAGGGTCCATCAAGAGTTCTCCTTTACTTTGACAAAGCTCACCCACTTCCAAATAGAACAAGCAAAGATGGTAATCTGTCCTCACAAGCTTCTAAATGGGAGTCCTAATTCCAGCAGCATCTACCCTTAGAAATGTTTAGCTTTCAACCTCCCCTCCTTCTGGCCCAATGCCTGTATTTATAGTGCTCAAGAGGAAGTTAATCAGGTCCACCATCAATGGGATAATCCCCTCTTTGGATGGGATAGCTCCTCTCTTGATGGGATAAGTTCCTCTTTCATAGGGGTACATGAACCATCTGGAGGCGCTCAATACATGTCGAACAACCTTCTAGAATGCTCTAGAAATGACCACAAGTAACTTTTTAAAGATGAAACTCGCGCCCTTTGACCTTTACAGGGGTACGCACCTGCCCCTTTACATACAGAGCGTACAAGTACGCAGTTTTTGTGAACATTAGGTGCGTATACGCAGGTAAGGCCGAGAGAATCTGCGTACCCAGAGATAAACACATTTACAAAGACTTTCTCTCTTTCTGGAGTTTGACATGGAGAGCAGAGGCATAAGACTTGCCCAGGAGGTTAGCATGACTGTTGATAGAGCCATACTAACTGTAAATAGCCATGGTGACATTTTTAGTGTAACAACAGGCATATGTTACAATACCTGTGCAGATGCACACAGACTTCACGTTAGGAGACATGGTCAATAATAATGTGTGGGAGAGATAATTGCATGAATGACCTCTCCGGTTATCCATGCAGAAGCCTTTAACGAAGTATGCAAAGCGTTGAACAAGTTATATGATGAACAACGAACTGATTGGGACCTATGTTTACCAGCGGTTCTGTGGACTTATAGGACAACATGCAAGAAATTGACAGAGAAGATGCCTCTGAGGCTGGATATGGAACGAATGTTGTAATCCCCATAGAGTATAAAATGCCTAGTCTGAACATAGTAGTGCCGGTATATATGACGGCTCGTGGAGTCTTGGAGGAAGGGGTTGCGCAGTTGAGCGAAGTATAATGTTTAGGACCTGAGGAAGAGATCTAATAGGGTGATCTTAGGCTCCAAGAACTTATAAAAGAAAAGGTGTGATTAAGGGAGAAAAGCACTCTAGTGGAAGCGGAAGTTAAGAAGCGGGAGGAAGAAATAAAGAAAGATTTTCTCGATAAGAAAACCAGGGTGATAAAATAGGGTGCACAAGGTTACGTTGATGAATTTGGGGACTACCGTCGAGAGTTGATCAGCTTGATGCCTTGGATTGGACCGCATATTACTAAAGGGATCACCCATGGTGGCGCGCTATAGATGATAAAGTGCGCGACACAACCAGTAACAATAAAAGGTGGATGTTTTCCAGGAAAAGTGATGGATGACTAGTTGAAACCCTATACAGGTGGCGGAGCCACCTGACTAGCCGTGGGGAGTACAATCTTAGTGCTCTAGGTAGTTGAAAGGAGGTGCAGGACTATAAACTACTCTACCTGGGAGTTGCATGATGTTGGAGCTGCGCGCAGGAGCAAAGTGACACAAGGATTGCAACTGCGCAAAGGGCGTTGTTCTGCCATGCGGGTTGACTAGAAAGTGACCATTGTAGTCACTATTCATGATGTGATGCTTGACTTGAGACCAAATGGAGTCGGTGGCAGGAATTTAAGATGCACTTTATGGGCAAGATTTGGGAAAATCCACCACCAAGGGAGCATTAATGGATTGGATTTGGGGGGAACGGTTGAATTCAAATTCAAAAGATGCTATATATTACGAAGGGCTGCCCAGCAAGCAACACTTGGTCATTTGCGAGTCCAGCTGTCGTGTGCCCCGCGTATTCTGAGCCAAGATCTGTTTTCCCTGTGTAAAGCATTGATTGAGCCCCTGATTGAGTGATTGACATATTTCTGGATGAGAATGGTGGCAGCGTCTAAAGAAGCTAGGGAAATTGCAAAGATGACCGCCAAAGAGGCCGCAGAGACCTTGACCATAGAAGATTCCCCTTAAGGCATCGGGATTGTGGCAAAAATCCTTAAATCACTGCGCACGCCGAGGCCAAAGAAAGATAAACAACTAATGATTCCAGTGCGGGTGTCCCCTCGAAACCCATTGCACACCAGATTAACGATGGAGGAAAAAGGGAAAGTAATTAACCTAGAAACCAATGAGGAGGAAGAAGACCTGGAAGACCTCATAATTGAAGAAGATGAGAATGAGGGCATAGAGGAAGAAACTCAGCCTATGCACCCTCCAACAAAGCTACACATATATATCCCCCGATGGAAGGGGAAGGAAAAAGTGCCCAAGGATCTTGATGAGAGAAAGAGCTCTCTCCAGACTCCGCTCCTCCCAGATGACATCATCTTTGAGGGCACGCACTTGGGACTGGTGCCGAACTTGAAGTCTAAATATTAGGACCTTACTGACCACAATAAATTCCCTCACTTAGTGACTGTGCAACTCATGAAGCCTAAGAAAAACACCACAGCGGCGATTATATAATTGGAGCCACAAAAGTGGTTACGTGGATTTGAGAAGAAAGGGTTATTAAACCTACTCTAGGTGCTGCATTACTACCACACCCCAGTGACGATCTTCATCATCAAGTAGCTACTTTCCCTGGTGCATGGTAGGTGTTTGTGGCTGGGGGAGTCCATCCCCATTATAGACCACTTAATCCATCACATTACTAGGCTCCCATGTAAAGGAGAGGATCCCGCAGACATCTCGGAGGGGAAGAGTAGTGATTTTGCCATCGCGGAGGCCATGAAGAAGAAATACAAGATGGAAAAGAGGAAGAGGGGCTATGCAATCTCCAGTATCAACAACAAAGCATTTAGGGTGGTGACTCAGATAAAGGTGGGTAAGGTCCTACGGAAGTGTCATGTGGACGAGGTACCCGTGTCGGTGGTGGCACTTGCTGAACAATGCACGAAAGTGGTCCAGTTTAACTGGTGCGAGTTCTTGTGCAAAGAGTTCCTGGAGAATTGTTGCAAGGCACAGGAACAAGGAAAAAAATTCCACTATGGATGGCTTCTGTTGTCGATAGTGCTGGTGGCGAGGGAATTACCGGAGGACAGTTAGTTCCCCATGATTGCAAGGGATCTCTCGGAGGCCACGAAGTACGCTTTGCTATGGGCCACTAAGGGCACGAACCGGATCCATGATAGTAAGATATTCTAGGTGTTCATGGAGATGAACACCAGAATGGGGATTAACTGTAAGGCGTGGTTGTCACCCACTATGTACAACACCCTGCAAAGTTTTGTAGAATTTAAAGCGAACTTCCACCACATATACCTCAAGGTGCGTAAGGACCCTGTCAAGAAGTGGAGCGAACTACCCTTCATAGCCACCGATGATGTGATTTTTGATGTACTGGAGACATGGCCACCGGAATGGCGCGCCCCAGATATCCCATGGAGGAAAAGTCTGCTGCACAGAAGAAGAAGCAGGAGGCCAAACTGCACATGGCACAAGACACTGCATAGGCAGTAGCAAAACAAAAAAAGGCCGCAGCACCAGGAGCACAAAAGGTAGCAGAGAAGGTGCACGACGGCCAGAGGTCACCTCCATTGAAGTAGGAGAAAGAGATTGAAATAGAGGAAGAAGAGGGTGGCGTGGACCG
The DNA here is from genome assembly GCA_031772625.1 of Pinus tabuliformis. NCBI lineage: Eukaryota > Viridiplantae > Streptophyta > Pinopsida > Pinales > Pinaceae > Pinus > Pinus tabuliformis. The sequence continues at coordinate 88,835,964 of CM062815.1, forward strand.
ACAAACAATGTCAACACAATTGAAGTGCAAGTGCCCGAGCAAGCGGACGAGGCCATGCAAGAAGGTCAAAGCATCTAAATTGTCTATTGACTCGATCACCCTTACTGAGGTGGATTTGCATGACATAGGCGAGACGATGTGCGATGACACCACCGAGGCCCTCCAGAACTTTGTGGAGGAGAATCAGATTATGCTGGGGTCCCTCCGAGCATAGATTCAGGAGTTGCAGGTGTGCACTACTTAGGTTGTTACTATTTTGACTAGCCTCGAAGTACGGATAGCTGCAACTGAGGAAATGCTATGCGCTCTAACAGCAAACACAATAGTGCTTCCATAGGGGGCACTGGTTACAACAAATGAGGCCGACAGGCCTATGGTCAGTACCTTGAAAGGCATCGGGATCAAGATGGCTGCGCTCCCATGGGAGATGCTTTATGTTCTGCAGGATGGGATTATTGCAGAACTGTGGGCTAGGGAGATCCACATGTTACAAGTGATGAGTGAGAAAAAGATCAACATGGAACAGTTGAGCTTGTAGCACAATGAGGTCCTATCTCAGAATCGGTAGATGGTGCAGGTACTTGAAGAAGCCTACCAGATGGTCCTTGAGGTGGCCATCCTAGTAGATGCACCAGCAGAGGTGTGAATCCATAGATTAGAAGCAGGGGTACATGAGGCGCAAGAAGAAATGGCCAAGGTTTAGTTGGAGCTGAACCTTTAGATAATAGAGTTGCGGTTGAAGGCACAACCATCCACTCCTCTAGAAGTAAGAGAATAGCATACCAACGCTATTACATCAGGGATGGAGGAGATCAGTAGTGTAGTAAGGGACTGCACCAGAATGTTGGAAGAGGCATTTGAGGTCCTCAACAACCTGCAAGAGGACCCTAACATCTAGTGCTTAGAGATAGAGGTGCAAGAGCTCCAGCCGTAGTATGACATCATCAAAGGGACTGTGGAAATGGTGGCCCTCACTTAGAGGCTCGTGAGAATGCAACAGGCTAAAGCACTGAAAGAGAAAGTGGACGTAGTGCGACACAGAGAAGTAGTTTTGAAGATGTGCGTTCAGCCTTGTATTGACGAGTCCTTCGTCATTATAGCAACAATTAAAGGCAAGCTCATGCAAATGCAAGGGACACAGGAACATATGCAGGGGAGCAGTTCAGACACCACAGTCTCAGAACAATGAGCACATGAGATTCAGTAGGCAGTCATTCAGTGTGCTTCCAACCTTGCAGCCGTCCGAGCAGAGTTGGAGGGTCTTCACTCGAAGATCTCCGCACTGACAGAGTGACTTGAGGTTGAGTCATGATGTTTTTGTTGAGGGCCTGTTTGGTGTGGAATCCCCCCAAGGCATGTTTTGGGGCATAAAGCCCAAGTTTTGACTAAGTCCATTGTAAAGACTTTGTGATTTGTTGGCGTGGAGTGTGAAGTCGTAAAAGAGTCATAGGGTTTTTCGCCCTTCTTTTTGTAATGTAATGTCGGTTTGAAAGATCTGCCCATGGTCTGTGGACCATGGGATTGTATAAATAGAGCGAGATTCTAAGTGTAGAAATAACAATGGATCAAGGAGTCTAATGATGGAATGAAGCATTGAGTCGAAGCGTAGGTCATGTCTTTGGGTCGTAGAGTAAGATAAGGCTTTGCAGCTAAGTACGCAAAGGCCTAGCCCTCTAGAGCTGAGTGCGCGGACCCCTGTAGCTAAGTGTGTAGGGCAGGTCGAGTCTATAACCGAGGGAAGAATTAATAAAAGAGAAGTTTTACCATATTTCTGTGTATCTTTTCTTGTTTTATGTATTATTGGGTATGAATTGAAAGTCTACTATTTAGTTACTATGTGAACTCATATGAATGTGCTAAATAAGTAACTATAATATAATGCATCTTTTTACGTGAAGATAACTAACTATTGTAAGATCTTGGGTGTGACTTAGGGAGATAGTATAGATCGCTGCTCCAGCAACGTGAAACCCCCACAACCCCTAGTTAGGGTTGCACAAAGGTGAATATATTAGGGCGTGAAGGCAAGGGAAGTGCACGAAGTAAACTGCATGAAGGGACTCATAGTTGGACCAAATAAACCCCTCAAACATCTCAAGGGTGTGGAAACAAGGTTCCAGCACCCCCCCATACTACTTCGGGTGAGACCTCAATCCGTACTCCACGGACTGTTGCCGAAAGGGCCAGTAGTACAATGACTTGTCTGGCTAATTAACTTCGAACCCGGTTCAGACCCCAACAAGTGAACAATATCACACTTGGAGGAGGTTGTTGTATTGTTGTTTCATTAAGGGTATCATTGTGTTATTGTGTACTAAGTGTTAATTGTTGTTTCATTGATTGTTCTAAGTGTGTGTGATCATTCATAATTTCAACGATGATTTCACTTCTACCTCATTGATCCAACACTTAGTCAAATTCTAGAAAATTCCTTCCAGGCCAACCATGACCTCACTCAGCCTCCTTGAACTATGCATTTCACAGTAGAAAGCCACAATTTGATCCCTTGCATCTTAGAACTACACAATGAAAAGTTCCTGCTTCTAGGGATTACACATTGCACACTACCAGTACTCAACCTTTCCCTCTCGACCTTCACATCTATGAAATTTACCATTACATTTTGGATTCTTTTATGAATTACCCAGTTACAAGCCTCAAACTATCTACCTACCTCCCTAAACTACACAATTGTGGAATCACTAGGCCTCTCTTTCTCATCTACTACAAATTTGGCAACTTCAAGGTTCAATACTACCTCACTCAGCTCCTCAATTTTGCAATCATCTTGCCAATGCCTATATAACTATGCATTATTTAGTCTCAAGATTTATTCCATCACTCATGGCCCCTAGAGCTACATACTACATAGTCCCTGAGTCTTCCTCCCTGTCCATTGCCCAGTCCTAGTTTAATCAATTATTTTCACGAAGTAAGCTAGACTAGGATATTTGCATATTGATACCATGTTTTCATGAGTGGATTCCACTTGAAGGTACTACATATTGACATGATAGGATGATTTTCAGAGAGGATAAGGATGTGATCATATGAAAATACATTTCTGTAGCTAGAAACATGAAGAAGTCATTGAATAAGAAGATGAAGAGACACTAGCTTTCCATAAAAGATCAAGGATGTAGATTACATGCATAATCCTTACCAATCAAACCCTTGCAGGATGAATATGAAACACATGTAAGATCCATCATGGAGATGCAAATAAAATAGCATAAGGATCACCTTTGCAATGCCACATCATCATGAAGTTCCATGTCATCACTGTCAAGAGTCATATCAAGAGTGACATGTGTCATAATGTCCTGCCACATTATTTGTGGAATGATATTATGTAATTATCCAAAATGAGAGAATGAAAAATCTGTGGAAGTGTTATGCAACCAGCTCACAAAATAGAAGAAAGCTCTCATACCAAATGTTATGCAACTATCTCAGAAAATAAAAGAAAGGATAGATCAACAACTTAAAAAATATCCTTTTCGAGGGGGACACCTCATTTACATTTCATATATGAAAAATTCTTGGATGATACAAATGATAAGGCCTGATTGGTCTATATAGGAGTCTAAGGGGTCATAATATAATCATATCCCACATAACAAAATATGTAATGGCAAGATATTAATAATATTTGGCTGCTATGGGCACAAAAATAACAATGTGTGTGATACATGGCACAATAATAACAGTAGGGGGATACACTAACAATAACATTAAGGGGGTAGCACTCGTATTATAGGGACCTAATAGGAATACTAAGGGTCTCACATGGAATATGAAGAGTCACTAGAAATTTATAAAGTCATATAGAAGCTAAAAGGTCATGTAAGAATTCCAAAAGTCATTGTATAAGCTCAAGATTCATGAGGAATGTGAAGAGTCACATGCAAGGTGGAGAGATTTTTTATAAATACACCCTAATAACTCAAGAAAACGTATTTTTAGGATTAAAAATCCCCACCTTGGCTTCTCTATCATCGGCATAGGAGAGAAGATCTTTCTTTGGAGGAGCAAGTGGTGACTTAATGTTCCACTACTGGGGCTAGTGTGGTAGCATTATACTTGTATAACTTGGCACTTCAACTTAATGTATGAAGCTCGATGAGGCAAAAAATTTCATGCATGTATCGTGAATTTGATAGGATTATTCTTTAGATATTTGTCTTATATTTTGTTTTTCATATGTACTAAGGAAATTGAATTGTTTCGCTAGATATGGTACTTATCATTTTGAAGGTGTGTTGTATTTGAATTTATGATCTTAGTTTTCTTGTGAAATACTTTCCATGTTAACTAAGGATCCTCTTATTCTCTTGTGTGACTCTTTTAGGATAGTACTATTATTTTCCTTCCAGAGGCTCACACTCTTCCTCCATGCCATGAAAGTAGCTTATCTACATTTCCATTGTATGGCTCATAGAGTCAACTTGCTTTTTTTAAAGAATATTTGTTTAGCTTCTTATGTTAACAATGAAAACTAAGGAAAATGGAGACTAGTTGTATTTCTGGTTGGGGATCCTACTCCAAACAATGTGAGGTCTAATTGGGACTTCACATCGGGGAGACCCCCTTGGTTGACATATTTCCGTCACCATGAACTGTTGCCACTAGAAAAGGCCCGGGTAAGATGACAAGATGTGCCCATTGAGCTTATTTTGAATCTCTTATCTCAAATGACTCTTTCCAAAATCACAATCTGAAAATGTTTTTCTAACCTATTCTTGGTAGACATTTCATGTCCATAGAACAATTTGATGATTTGTCTCAATTCAACTTTAATGGCAAGGGTGGTGCATTCATAGCTAAACATATATCATATTTTCTTGGTTTTTGTAACTTTCATGGAATTGATGATGAACATGTTGTCTTTATATTATTCACCCTCACTCATGAAGGTCGGGTTAAGAAATCGTGTGATACCTTTACAACCAATTTTATTTCTTCATTCGATCAATTCCTCAAGGACCTTTGTCAAGACTTTGACATGTATGATTGTCAATATTTATGTGATAGGATTGATCTTATTAGAATGAAATCTGGTGAATATATATAGGATTTTCTTTATTAGATTCTTTACCTTTGTTATGAGTTTCCTACAAAAGATTTTAATTTTAATTTTATCAGCGAAAATTTTCATAGATTGATTTTCCTCTCCATGTAATCATTTGAATTTTAACCCTTCATTGATTCCCTTATTCCAACTTATGTTGACCATGTGTCACCCCAAATTTGTGACAAGGAACCTAATATTCCTTTTGTTCCTTATCCTCCTCCTTTTCCAATACCAATTTCGATTCCTCTTGGCGATAATGTTGATGTTTGGAAATATGAAAAATCTAATTGTTGATCTGTCCATTCAACCTCCACTACTTTCCCATGATATAGATCCTATTGAGGAGAACCTGGATTGGTTCAACAATGGCATGGAGACCAAAGTGAAAGATGATCCCTTAGATTTGCAAGATAGTATCAGTGCACATAAGTCCAATCTTGAATCTGATCCAAATGAAAATGTGACTGCTTCATGGGATACCTTTCAACCTCAGCTATCCATGGCTCATGATTCCTTGTTCCATGATCCTCTTAATCAACCTAATTCAACCCTTAAGGATGTTTAACCTTTTGTTTCAAGTAATGATCATATAAAAGGTAGTTTCATTTCACAGGTAAAGGAGAAAATCTATCAATAAATATTTCATCTTTCTTCTCTCTTCCAGTATTGTTACACAATATTTTGTCACATCTCCCGCACTTTTCAGTGACATACCCCGAAGTGCCTGAAACATGACCATCATGTAATGTACTCATTCGCATATGCAGCTTAGATCCTCCCTAAAACACTGATTGGAAAATGACTTGAGCGTGCAGTGAAGGAAATGACACTAAAACCCTAATTGTAGAATCATCGCTCATATGATACTGGAAATCACGATGCTCGCATGTTGCACTATACTAGACCCATGGTGCCATCACTCTGTTTTATTGTATACCTACGATGATCTCTACAAGGAAATTTTCCAAAAGAGGATGATAAGCTTCATGATCTAGAATCTTCGAGAGTGACGAGTTGGAGGTTGTTCGACGTAGATGAGGTTAGGTTCTCCCAACTTGTCCCCTTGGTCTTATCCTTGTGAGCTACCTCTTTGATGTGAGGGCCTACTCCTATCTTTGGAGACATCCTAACTCCATTTCCCTTCCTATATATTCATCTTCTCACATTCTCAAATGGTTGGTCTTTGTTTGTTTGCACCCTTATGCTAAGATTGTGCCTATATGATACTCATTTGGCTTGGAGAAGGAGTGCTTCGAGAGCTTAGCTTGGACTTGGACATTCATTCAAGGAGAGCCTATTGACATTGAGGCTTGGTTGTATGCTTCCTCGTTTAGTCTATTAATATACAATCGCTGGTTCATTTTCCATAAATGTGTATGTTTATGTATCATTTATCTTAATTCTCCTTGATCTGTTAAGTAGGTTAATTTTGAATATGTTATTTGTATTTGCATGATTTGTTATGTCTTGATTTCTTGTGGAGGTGTTTAAAAACTGTGAGCAGCAGGAATGAGCCAGTGATGCAAGTGATTCAAGGTATTCAACAAAGGGAAACATGATAACATTAGAACAAGGTACTCCATCTTCTTCGTCTCTTATTTCAATTGTAACTTGGGAAAGTGTCCAGTAGATTGTCATGTATGTTGCTAGTCCCACTCATTGGGCTAAAGGGATCATCTCTATCCATAGAGAGGACTGCCTAGACAATAAAATGGTGACTCCACTGGGTGTGGGTTTTAACCCCGTAGAGAAATTACCTGCATACACAGAAAATGAGCAATGCAAGAGCATAACCCATGAAACACATATACACAAAGATTTTCCCCTGGATCCAAAAACTGAGACTACCAGCTTGACTTTTCATTATTTTTCTTTCAATGTTACAATACATATTTATACATGCTGAAGCATCCAATACCATGGACCGAAAAACATCGCGTCCAAAACCATGTGTGAAAATCATACACAAAACCATAGGTAGATCCGCCCAACCTAATATAGGGTCCAAAAAATAAAAAAAAATCGGACGCTGCCCTAGACCCATAGAGTACGGTTACTTGCACCCGTCAAACCCCCTATGACCCCCCTGCTACGCAATCGGTGCAATGAAGGGGGGGTTCCACACCCCCCCCCCCCCCCCCCCCCCCCCCCCCTCTAACCCCCCGTTAAATACGTGGGCTAGTCGTGGAAAGAATATAACACAACCCAACATTCTCCCAGTTGCTGTTTTGTTTCCACAGGGGGACAATATAGCTTACTCATTTATTTATCGCTACAACGCCCATTGTTTATCTACACCAAGAGAAATTCTCAGAGCTCACATATTTTGTCAATGCATCTGTAGTATTCTTCAAAGTGTCCATATTTACCAGCAACACCCTTTTGTCTTCTATCATATCCCTCACAAAGCTATATAGAACATGAATATGCTTTGTCTTTGAATGATATGCAGGGTTCTTTGCCAAGAAAATTTCACTTTGGTTGTCACCGTCTATCCTTATAGCTCCCTATACTAACCCCATACCTGACAATCTTTGCAACCAAATTGCTTACTTGCTTGCATGAGTGGCTGCCATTTCTTCTGCCTCTGTAGTTGATAGTGCCACTGCAGATTGTTTCTTACTCATCCAACTAACTGCAACTCCAAATAGGTTAAACACATACCCACTTGTAGATCTTCTCTAATACAGATCCCCAGCCCAGTCTGCTTCAACAAAGCCACGAATATCCAACACTCTATCCAATCCTAGTCTTCCTTGGTAGCATAAAGCATAATCACTAGTGCCATGCAAATACCTGAAAACTCACTTCACTATTGTCCAATGCTCCTTCCTTGGTTTTGACATAAACCTGCTCAATACTCCCACTGCATGTGAAATGTCTGGTCTAGTACAGACCCTTGCATATATTAGGTTACCGATTGCACTTGCATATGGAACACGGGACATGTTCTCTTTCCTCTTCTTGTGTCTTGGGACACTGTTCAGCAGATAACTTCACACCTACAGGAATAGGAACCTTCATTAGTTTACTATCCTGCATATTAAACCTCTATAGTATTTTCTTGACATACTTCGTCTGGTTTAACCAGAGCTTCCTCTTTGCCTGATCTCTTTTAATTTCCATGCCCAAAATATAGTTTGCAGCACCAAGATCTTTCATGTCGAATTTGGAGGAAAATTGGGTCTTCAAATCCTCGATAATTACCTTATCATTTCCAACCAGCAACATATCATCCATATACAAGATCAGATAAATAACACGGTCACGAATTAATTTAAAATACACACAATGATCTTCTTTGCTTATGTTGAAGCCAAGTCCCTGTATAAATGTATCAAATTTCTGATACCACATCCTTGGTGACTGTTTTAACCCATACAGAGACTTCTTTAAATTGCATACTAGTTCTTTCTTACCCTCCACCGCAAAGCCTTCAGATTGCTTCATGTAGATTTCCTCCTCTAGATCCCCATGAAGAAATGTTGTCTTCACATCCATCTATTCTACATCAAAATAAAAAGTAGCAGCAACAGATAAAAGTAATCTAATAAAAGTTACCTTGGCAACATGAGAAAAAATATCACCAAAATCAATTCTCGACACTTGGGAATAACCTTTTGCTACCAACCGAGCTTTGTATTTCTCCATCTTTCATTCTGTGTTTGTTTTCTTCTTGAACACCCATTTGCTTCCATTGGGTTTCCTTCCAGCCGACAACTCCACCAAATCCCAAGCCTTGTTTTTGTGAAAAGATGCCATTTCATCAACCATGGACTCTTTCCAGAGTTTGCCATCCTCTAAATATACTTCTTCCTTCACACTTATGGGATCATCGTCAGTAATAGATAAAGAAAAATTTGAACAGAATACAGAAGGACTATACCTTTCTGGCTGCCTTCTTTCTCGAACTGATCCTCTCACACCCACATTTTGTGGCTCTTCATCTCCTGATTCCTCCTCTGTTGTAGAGTTTCATTCTTCCTCCTTAAGCTCAAACTCTATCTTCTCAGGTTCCTTTGGTTGGACTTCATGTTTAATAACATCTTTTACTTCTTTGAACACCATATCTCGGCTGTACACAACCTTCGTTGTTACTGGTTTCCAAAGCTTATAACCCTTTAAACCATCCTTATATGTAATAAAGATGCACTTTTCATATTTACTATCCAACTTGGTTCGTTTCTCCTTTGGAACATGTACATATGCATCATATCCAAATACCCTCAAATGTGAACGAGAGGGATTCTTACCAATCCATACCTCTTGTGGAGTCTTATCCTTCAATGCTGATGAAGGTGATCTATTGACCAGGTAACATGCTTTCTCCACCGCCTCTGCCCAGAATTCCTGTCGTAACCCAACACCACTGACCATGCTTCTTACCCTTTCCATCAACATCTTGTTCATTCTTTCTACAACTCTATTTTTCTTATGTGTGTATGGAGTAGTCTTCTATCGTGCTATACCACACCTCTTATATAATTCTTCAAATTCCTTACTGCAAAAATCTCCACTGTTATCTGCCCTCAACACCTTTATCTTCTTCTCTGTCTGGTTTTCCATCAGAGCCCTAAATTCTTTAAACCTGTCAAATACTTCAGATTTATTCTTAAGGAAATATATCCATGTATTCCTTGATAAGTCATCTATAAATGATACCTAGTACACAGAATTACCCAATGATGGAACCTTCACAAGTCCAAACACATCACTATGCACAAGTTCTAATATCTGTTTCACCCTCTTACCACTAGAGGGGAAACTCACCAAATTCTGCTTCCCATATACACAATTTTCATAGAAATCAAAATCTGGAGAGCTATTACTCATACCTTCTACCATATCTTTACCATGAAGTATTCAATGGCCCTTCTCTCTAATATGTCCAGGCCTTTGGTGCCACAACATGGTCTTCTCTCCGGAGACCACTAGATTTTCTACTCCACTTTCAAGAACCACAAAGTTTTTGCACCCATCAATAACAGTGCTACCTTACAGCTTGTACAGAGTTCCAATCCAAACTCCCTGCATCAATACCAATGCTCCCCAAACCATCTTGCAGGTATCCTTCTCGAACATTGTTTTTACACCTACATGATACATCTTGCTTACAAAAATCAGATTTCTGGCCAATGTAGGAATATGCAAAACACCCGAAAGTTTTATAACCCTTCCACCTTGCAATTTCAACTTTATTTTTCCACGACCAACGATTCTAGCCTTCCTATCATCCCCTAAGAAGACATCACCACCATTTTATTTCTCATACTTGTAGAACCACTCTCTATGGGGAATGAAGTGAAAGGATGCACCTGAGTCAATCAACTATGCCTCATGATATACATGTGTACTTGAAAAAGCCAAGTACACATCCCCACCTTCATCTGAGGTGGTTTTTGCCTCCGCAGAAGGAGCATCATCGGATCCCTTTCCTTTATTATGAGCTTTAGATTTATAGCCCCTTTTGTAGTGCTCTTCCTTTCCACATTTCCAGAACACCATCTTTATAGGTTTTCCTGGAGATTTAGATCTCCCACTCGATGACTTGTTTTTGCTTCTGTTCTGGGACCGTCATCATATAGACAAGGCATCACCATTCTGTATCTCCATATTTTTCTATCTCATCTCCTTCGTCAGCAAGGATGAGACTATTTCATCAAGCTGCAAGGTAGTTGTATTGCTACCTATTGCAATAACCAAACTATCCCATGACTTTGGTAGAGAACACAACAAACTAATGCACTTGTCCTTATTTGAAATTTTAATATCAACAGATAGTAACTGACTTACCACAGTATTAAATGCGTTCAGATGCTCTGTCACCAAGTCTCCATCTTTCATCCTTGGGTTATATAGCTTTCTCCGTAGGAATATTTTATTCACCAAAGACTTAGATTGGTACAAATTCCCTAACTTGTCCCACAAAGCCTTCGCCATAGCTTCCCATGATACATTCAACAATATTGAATCTGAGACACACAATCATATTGGTCTCTTTGCCTTCTGATCCAGCTTCTTCCATTCTTCGTCGAACACTCCCATTGGTTTAGTACCTAGATCTATCACAATCCACTGATATTTATCCACCAACAAATCCTCCATCTTGAGTTTATACAACTAAAAAATCTGACCATTAAATTTATCGATCTCTATCTTTCCACTGCTTGTCATCTTCTTTCACCACCAGAATCGATCTCATAGATCTCCCACTGAAAAGGGTCTACCACAGGCTCGAGTGAAACCCCTCAGCAACAAAGGCATCCCCTTGAAGGCAAAACAACTTTGATGCCAAATGTAGGTTTTAACCCTGTACAGAGATTACCTCCATACGAATTCTAAAACACAGAAAATAAACAATGCGACAGCATAACACATAAAACACATATACACAGAGATTTTCCCCGGGATCCTAAAACCGGGACTACCAGCTTGATTTTTCATTATTTTCCTTTCAATGTTACAATACATATTTATACATGCCGAAGCATCCAATACCATGGTTCAAAAACCATCACGTCCAAAACCATGTGTGAAAATCATACACAAAACCATAAGTAGGTCCACCCAACCTAATACACGGTCCAAAAAACAAAATTTTCTATGGTGCTGCCCCGAACCCCATAGAGGGGGGTTACTTGCACCCCTCAAACCCCTTGTGACCCCCCCGCTATGAAATTAGCGCAACGAATGGGGGGCTCTGCCCCCCTCTAACCCCCTTAGTTAACTACATGGGCTACTCGTGGAAAGAATATAACACAACCCAACACTAGGGATATATAACCCTTTCCATCCAATCCTTCACCTTGAATTTGTGATGAGTTTTACCAACAGTCAGTTTACTAGCTTTGTTTGCTTTTTTGCAACTATTTTCACTTGCCGGTGATTGCTTGAGGACACTGAGTTTTGTCTCGTCTTGAAGATTTTTTATTTTTCCTTCATTTTTCTCACCCATCATGGGTTTACCCATCATAGTCGCGATGTCATCGCTGATTATTTAATTACAGTTGTGATTATTACTCTTCCATTATTGTTTTTCCTATAATAGGCACAATGATCTGAGATCATAAGAGAAATTAGGGTTTTTCTTCTTATTCACAGTCTTGTTGTCCCGTATCAGTGATTTTCAAGTGTGTTTATCGTGTGTTTGTACTAATTATCATGCTTGAAATTATCCCTTGAGTTGGTTTATGTCTGTTTGAAAATTGTTTTCTTTCTAGGGTTTCTAAGGTTTCTAGGTTACCATTCACTCATTGATTGGTTTGCTTCTCAGAGATCAATCACTCATGTTCAAGAGTCTTATGTATCAGGACATGTTTTACAAGTGCTTTTGGTTCTTTTGTGTGAAATTGTTTTCATTAGTGTCGAATCATATTGATGCTTTGAAGATCGTTTTATTTCCATTTTCAGGCATAGATCACAAATTGTTTGCTTTGGATGAACTGAAAGAATGTGCTTATTATTCATTTTTATGTTTCAGAAAGTGGAAGTGTTTCTCTTTTAAGTGTTTAGAGACATTTCTTGCATTCAAAATCATAAAGTGAAATAGATTTTCATGTTCCATGAGTTGTTTGCATTTTGCTTTACTTTTTGCATTTGTTTGCATTAATTGAATCAAAGTGAAAGGAAAATCATTATTGCATCTTAGTGAAAATAAAAAGATTTACATCTCTATAGTATTACCTGTTGGCATTGCATTTGTTAGTGGAATGCAATATTTGATTTCATGTTTACATATTGCATTGAAAAGAATTGTGTTGATGCATTTTGAATTGTTTCATGCATTGCTTTGTTGTTTCTCTTCATTTGTTAGCTTAGCCTTCATTGAATGAAAAGATTTCATTTTCATAATTTAGGTGCATTTTAGGAACAAGTGACATCGTTGAGCCATCAAAATTGAAACTGAATTCAACATTAACTTAAAATTTACATCAATTAATGTAAGGCACATTTGTGATAGGGATTTAAACAAGAACGCAACAAATTACACAGATAACCATAAACACAGAGATGCAGCAGAAATAATACCTCATTTCATTAATGTAAAATACTGAAATATGCTTACAAATAGAAATGGAAATAAACTAGCTAGGGCGATGGTAGCTTATCTCTGAGAAGAGATGTGGCGGCTACATGCCTCTGAACTATGTTACAATGAGGCTCAAAGGCCTATTTATTGTTGAAAAACAATGGAAAACCATAAAGATCCAAAAACCTAACCCTAGAAGATGAAACGCCAAACTGTGGGCCCCGTTTGGGTAAATTGTTACATCAACTTCCTAGGGTCGTAACTTTGGCATACGATCTCCATTTGACGTGTACAATAGCTTGTTAGAAAGATCTATCTTAGCACTATAACTTTGGGAAGAGAAACATCAATATATGACCCTTGTTGCTCCCAAATTTTCCAAAAAACATCGTTTAGGGCCTCAACATGGCTTCGGAAGTTTAGGACCCAAAAAACTGCTAAAAATAGTAAATTGTGCTACAACTAAGGAAACTGAAAAACTAAAAGAGATAGTTCTGGGGATCCAAGTGGGATAGGTAGGTGGCCACCAACATCCACCTGGATCATTCCTCCCACCTTAGTAAGTAATGGTCCCCATTGCATTGAGTTCCTCCATCTGCTAAACTTGGTCCTTGGTGAGTTGTTCTGCAATCTCTGATGTGTCCAGTAATGGTGGGAAGCATGGCAGAGGGCATTCCATATTGAACACTAGGTGAGATTGAAGGAATGGAGGAACCTTGTGCTCCAAAGCATTGTTTCCCATAGCCTTGGTAATGCTGTAAGGACCAGGTCAGAGTGGTATGAGCTTTTGATGGGCTCTTGTAAGGTGTTCGTTCTGTAGATGTTACCAAGCTTAGTCACCCACCTGAAACTTGTGTAGTACCCATGTGGGTGAGGAGAAGTTGTTCCTGTGTTTTTTCATGACCGTATCCCTTTGTTGTTGCTACTATGTGGAGGAAACCTTCGCGGGGGTCATGGATGTGGCAATGATCTTCCCCTTACTTTGGGAGCAAACCCGACAGAAAATGAATTTCCTAGTCTGGGAGACGATCTTTCTGCATGTTCTAGTAGAGATCAAAGAGGTGGGAGTAGGTGGGGCTACCTCTAGTGTCCTGCATAATGAATTACCCAAAGTAATAATAATAGTGCGAGGCATTGACTCATACACAACATGTCGCCTCCACAAGTATGGCTGGCCAAATAGTACATCACAAACATCCAGAGGTGCAACATCACACAATACCTCATTTTTGAAGGGCTTGATGTTGTATGGAAGGTGGCACTGCTAGTGAACTCAGAGATCTCATCCTTGGTGAAGCCATCTGATACTGTACGACTATAGGTGTGGTGTAGTTGGTAGGCCCAACCGCTTCACGACCTCTGCTAAAATTAGGTTCTTTTGGTTGCCACTGTCACAATGAACTGCAGGGGTGAACCCTTCACCCACATCTCTGAGTGGAAAAGACGCTCCCCCTTCTCTAGATCTTCGGGCTCATTCTTCTGGATCTTGGTGGTGGCAACAGTGACGTTTGGCTCCGCATCAATGATCTACTTCCCTTTGCCATTCCCCTTGTCAGGATCTGACTCAGGGTCAGAACATGCATTTGATTTTGAAGCCTTCAACTCGGCCACCAAGGACTGCTTGGTCCAACACCCATTTGTGTTGTGAGTGGGGACCTTGTGGAACTCACACAACTTTCCTGTGTCCTTCTTCAACTTCATGGTTTTGTTCTTTTATTATGGCTTCGATGGGTTGTCTTGGGTCCCCTCGCCTTGGCTTTGTCCTTTGGTCTTTGGATTCGTAGATCCAAAGTGTTGCTTCTTCTATTTGAACTTTGCTTGATTTTGATAGCATATCAGTATGTCGTGCTGAGCGAGGAGATGTTCAGGAATTCCATCTCTTCCTAGATGTACCTGTGTAGGTAGTCGCGGTATTTGAGTACCAGATGCAGCTCAAAATCCTTGATACCCAACTATGTGCGAAGGGTATGAAAAATTTGTGTGAACTTTGGCAAATCTTGGTCCCTTCCCTGCCACAACATGGTCCACTTTATGTATTTGTCCTAATATATTTTGACAGGGTAATACTGCTCCTTAATGGAATCTTAGAATGAATTCCAAGTGGGTGTGGCTAAAAATAGTGAGCCTGTAATTTCATCCTTCTACATGGAGTAGGTTTCCCACTAGTCCTTGAAGTGGGGGGCTACTTTGAGAAGAGTGAAAATAATCTTTTCCCGACTGGAAAAATCATGAACAGAAAAATACCCATCTAGCATATTTAACCATTTATCTACAACATCTGTGTCTATCTGACCCTTGAATATGGGGATTTCGAAACTAACTTGTACTGTAAATGGCATGGCATTTCTAGAGTAGCTGTTGGAAGCCGATGCGTCGCCCTTGGGTAGCTGCTGAAGGATCTGGGCAAAGCTGTCCATCATTGCATTCCTTTGCCACTTGAGGGCTTCTTTGAGAAAGATTTTAATAAGATCTCCTGCCTCCTAATCTTTCTTCTCATTTGCCATGGGAGGTCATTGGGGTTTGCAGGGCTGGTCTTGCAAATGTTCGACTAGTTCAAGACCTAACTCCTTATATCCTGACCACATTGGGGACATGCAAAGAAAAATAGAGAAAAAACGGACTGATCTGATACCACTGATCCAAATTTAAAAAAGAAGAAAACAAATTATAGAGATAACCATAAACACAGAGACGCAGCAGAAATAATACTTCATTTCATTAATGTAAAATACTGAAATATGCTTACAAACAAAAATGGAAATAAACCAACGAGGGTGATGGTAGCTTATCTCTGAGAAGAGATGTGGCAGCTACATGCCTTTGAACTATGTGACAATGAGGCTCGAAGGCCTATTTATTGTTGAGAAACAATGGGAAACCCTAAACATACAAAAACCTAACCCTAGAAGATGAAATGCCAAACTGTGGGCCCCGTTTGGGTAAATTGGTACATCAACTTCCCAGGGTCGTAATTTTGGCATACAATCTATGTTTGATGTGTACAATAGCTCGTTAGAAAGATCTATCCGAGCACTATAACTTTGGGAAGAGAAACATCGGTCTATGACCCATGTTTCTACCAGATTTCCCAAAAAATGTTGTTTACAGCCTCAAAGCGGCTTCGGAAGCTCAAGACCTGAAAAAACTACTAAAAATAGTAAATTGTGCTACAATTAAGGAAACTGAAAAACTGAATGAGACAGTTGTGGGGGTCCAAGTGGGATAGGTGGGTGGCCACAAACATCCACCTGGATCAATTTTTCACTTAACACAAATATCTAGAGGTCTAGGCTAGAGATGTGTTCTGACATCTTCAAACATAGTAGTCGTCGTTGACTACCTGCAATGTATCTCGGGGGAGAAATCTTGTCCCAGTCTGGAAGTATATAGAAGGTTCTTTAGTCCTTTCTAGCATATCAGAGGCACTTCAGTATGAAAAGCATATAGGGATGCTCTCATCAAACGGTTCTGCATTAGACAATGCTAACACAGACTTGTGCTCCCCGTACCGTCGTGTATATTGGGAGACCCCATTAGGTTTCTATCCTTTAGCCACAAGTAACTGAGTCAACCACCTTGTAAATGTGACATAGCAAGCACAAAATTTGTGGAGATAAGCCATTTTATGTTAATTCCTTGGCTTTGGCTCGGGTGTATATTGTGGTTCAAAAATACTTGGTAAACCCTATTGTCTAGAGTTTACCCATTTTGATTTATTTGTTGTTTCGTGTCAATAAAATTAACTGCCAACCATAACATGTCGAACCCATGAAATTTCTTCTTTGCCCAATATTGGGTAAATCCTTGTAAATTTTAATTTTAATCAACCCTCAATGAATCTCCTCTCCTTCTTTTGCTCTTGAGAGAAAGTCATCGTGGGCGAGCCATTGAGTTCATCCAAAAGTTCCCCTTTGTTGTCTGATACTAAAGGGTCTTCAGAATGAGTTCATGTGGAACTTCCTCAGTAACTTGAAGCTCAAGACATTGAACTTGGGATTTTCCCAAGCATCCAACCTCTTGCTTCTCATCCACCACCTTCAGATTCCGTGTTGCCTCAAGAATCTATTCCAAAAACCCCTAAGAGTCGATAGAGGTTTGTATTATATCCGCTGAATCCATTATTTGATCCTGTTGTGATATCTCCTCAACATCCTTACAGTCCTTATGATCAACCTAGTGTTCCTTTGGAATTATCTCCTCATACGTCTCATATTCCTCCTCACTAGTTGTTTCCACCCATTGATTCAGAAGGTGAGATCCCAACTTCTCCTCAAGATCATCTGAAAGTTTCCGCTACTCGCACTCCTCATACTAATGAAGAGAAAGAATATGAATTTCCTCCAGAAGGCTTTCCTTTTACAAGAAGAGTCCCATCTAACACACTTCTTGAAACCAGTGAGTCTATGCTTCCACATGGTTATACAACGTTACCTCAGTTAGTTTCAGGAACTCCTAGTGCTTAATCTTTATATCAAAATCCTATTTGTCGTCAAATTCCATGCCCACTATTGGTCTGTTTGTCCCAAACTTGGCCTCTCAAATTCTAGTACAAACTATTGTCACGTGTGTTCTAGTTCAACCGATGATTCCATCACAAATTATACCACCATTTCAACCTTCCATTCTGGTACAACCAACTATTTTAGGTCATGCTTCCGTAATTTCCTTCACCCCTCTGTCAAGTAGAAAAAATGTACCATTGCCTAGGGGGGAAGATCCAAATATTCGTCTTGTGTCAGGTGGAACCCATGTGAGTGGATCATAACCTCACATGGTTGGATTCAATCACACTTATCCTAGTGGTTTTACCAACCTTGTTGGTCCATCCGATACTAGTAATATCTAGCATCAGTAACCTTAAATAGCTCAAATAGCACTCCAATAGGCTTATGTCCCATATTGTTCACAAGCTTGGAAAAATGCGTCCTACACTCCACAAGCAAGACCCTATGTGCAACCTAGTCAATCCACTATTCCTGGTGTATATGGTTAAATATAATATGGATATTACCAATATCCATAGGGTATACCTCATGGAACTATCCAAAAACCCTTGCAGTAGTAAGGGAAACCATTACAACAACAAGGGAAACCTTTGTAGCAGAAGAGGAAACCTTTGCAGTAGTATCAACAGGCTTTGAAACAACAAACACAAAATTTTCAACAACCTACTAAACCCTTGTATCTACAAGGCCAGTCTTTACAGTAGCAAGGCCAACTGTTGCAACACCAAGGTCAACCTTTGCTGCAGTAAGGTCAACTTCTGCAACAACAAGCTAAACTTGTATATCAACAAGGTCAAAACTTGCAGAGACAAGGTCAACCCCTGCAGTAGTAGGGCCAATCTCTTCATATCCAGGGTCAATAGCTACAACAACCTTACAATCCATATTTGCATATAATGCTTATCAAAAGCCTATGGTAGGTCAGTATCAAACCTACCATAGAGAGAGTCTAACTTATGGTCAAGGTACCCCTCTATGGGGGAAAATCAAATTCCTTATGGTTAAAATCCTCCACTGTGGGGGAAGAACCCTTACTAGCAAAGTTGGAATCCGCAGGTCGGGCCTCCTCAAAGGCCTTACCTTCCATTTAATCCACAATTGCCATTTTCAGCCACGTTGGAACAACCTGATGTCTCGAGACTTACAAATGATCCCATTTTTCATTCACCTTACTAGCCTCTAGTTCCTACTAAAATTTTAAGCAATTTCCCTAAGTTTGAAGGAAAATCTAAAGAGGACCCTCAAGCCCATGTGATGACATATCACTTATGGTGTTCTTCAAATTCTTACGTTGACGATTCTAACTATCTCCGCCTCTTTCAGAGAACCTTAACAGGTGTTGTTGTAAAATGGTATATTGAGTTTCCTTGAGCTACCTATGCCGACTTTAACTCTTTGGCTATGGCCTTCCTCACCCACTTCCAATTTCCAGTTCGATATGAAACTAACACTCATTTTCTCACGTCTCCCAAGCAAGATACTGCGACCCATATTTCCGATCATATCCATGAAAGAAGATGTCAGAGTCACCTCACAAAATTTGAAATTCCTGATGGGTTGTTATTTGAATGGTTCACCAAATCATTCGTAAACAAAATTTCCACAGATATACAAAATGGGTGCATGTGTTACAGAGGAGCAAGATATTTCCCATGGTGAGTATCTAGACTTAATATATTCCCAATATGGCACATTATATGAGATGTTGCCTGATCTCCAAGACCATGTTAGGACTCAACATATTCAAAGTCTCCTGATGTACCACCTGTTGATGGTGTCGTTGGGTCAATGTCGCAAACTTCCACTAATGCTTCTTCAAAGAAAAAATTTGTTTTAGACACTGGTTCCAATCATCCTTCGAAAAATTAGTCAAATCCTGGTAGAACCTCTAAGGTCCATGCCATTCAGTCTACCGCAGAAGATAAAACCTCAGAAGGTAAGAAAAAGGGTAAAGCTAAAGCCAAATATTATGCCTCGAGACAGGATCCTCCCAAATCATTTGTTGATGATGCTTCCAAACAAAAACCAAAATATCCTTGCCTGATCTGTGAGGAAGGCCATTATACCAAGGATTGTCCCTAATGCACTGAAGTTAGTCGTTTATTGAAAGGGAATCCAACTATTTTGAAAAAACCATTTCCATCTCAACAGACTTAGTTAGTAGACGAACCATAATCCTCTGCCTCCTCTGGTTCTCAAGTTTTCATGATCCAAGGTTCATTGCCTATTTTTGTCGCTACTCGATCGAAATATTATCAAACCCTTCAAAAGAAGATGGTCGAGAAAGAAATCACTGATATATCCACCCAGTTCTGGTCCACTCCATATTGAGTGACCTAACAATGAATCCATAATACGACCACCTCCCAAAGGTGTGCTTTGGAAATCATCCTATAATCTGAATACTAGAGCTGCATAACATTATAATATAGATGAAGATCTATCTCAAGCACCTTCAATAATGTCTGCTTTGGAAGTTCTCCAAACATCTCCAATGCGGCGGAAATCATTGTTGTCTACTATAGAATCCATTGATCTTGCCGATTCGAGTTTAATTACTCTCAATATAGAAAAACATGTTCCTTGTCTTCCTCATCAGATTGCTTTTTTGATTCAAGTTGTTCTTAAAGGAAAGACATTCCATCAGACTATTATTGATTAAGGTTCTTCCACCTGCATCATGTCTATTTCGTGTTAGAAGGCCATTGGCTCTCCTCCCCTTAACCAGTCCCCAAACACTTTGGAGGCCTTTGATGTTAGAGCCTCCCATCCATATGGTATTCTCACAAATTTTCCTATCATGTTGGAAGGAAAGACTGTTGAGATAGAAGTGGAAGTTGTAGATGCAAGTCTCAATTACAACCTTCTTCTTGGGCGAAGTTGGACCCATGCTATATTTTTTGTGGTTTCTTCTTTGTTTCGTGTGCTTCATTTTTCTCATGAAGGAAAAATTGTCATTGTCGACCAATTGTATGTTTTCTCTTCCAGTACATCGAATGACAATGTCCCCTATGTGGGAAATATTGAAGTTCCATATGTGAGTGTTGGGGCAGGTATTTTTAAAGATTCTTCTTTAATGGTTGCTTTTTCTCTCCCACCTCTGAATATCACTTCGATCAATATGATATCTGTTTCTACAGACCCTTGGATTATTCCTACTAACAATTAGATTCATTCGTTTGGTGATTCTATGTCATTAAGTCCATTGGAACAAGCTTATCAAGAAATTGTCTTGGCTTCAATGGCTACTTCAAAAAGTCATGTTGTTTTCATTATGAACCTAGATACTTATGCACAATCTCCTTGGCTTGGTTCTTCAGATTCTTTGGATCCTTTGAGTGAGACGTTCCCCACTGGCAAAAGTATTTCTGAGGTTATGTCTCTTGATGAAACTCCTTGGAATGATTCATCATCCTTCTTCTTTTATTCCCATCCTGAGTGAGATGCCTTCATGTCTTGAATCTTTCATTTCTCATAACCCAACGCATCCACTTTAAACACCTATTTTGGTGCGTGAAGTCATGTCTCAAGGTAATATGGGAAATATTACTACCACCGGGCCTCTCGACATTTCCATTAAACCTGGAATTATTGAGAATGTTCATATTGGGGTTTCCTGTTCTCTTGATGAGATCAATGTTTACAACGAAATTTTCAAAGAATTGCCTGATGTCTTCGCGTGGTCATATGAGGAAATGCATGGAATTGATCTACCTATTGTGGTGCATGAAATACCCACATATCATGGTGCGTAGCCTATTCATCAATGGCTTTGTCCTGTGCATCCTAGGAAGGTTGATGCTATTAAGGTAGAAGTGCAAAAGCTTTTAAAGGTTGGTTTCATCTATCTGATCCCATTGATAGATTGGGTGTCTAACATTGTTCCTGTTACTAAACATCAGGGCATGATCCGATTTTGTGTTGATTACTATGACATCAATCGTGCATGACTGAAAGGTAACTATCCCACTCTGTTTATTGATCAAATCATCAATGAGTGTGTTGGGAGTGATATTTTCTCTTTTATGGATTGCTTTTCTGGTTACAACCAGATCAACATCTCACTCGCTAATCAACAGAAGATGACCTTTATCTATCCATGGGGAACTTTTTCCTATAAGAAGCTTCCTTTTGGCTTGAAAAATGTTGGCACTACCTTTCAGAAAGAAATGTCCTATGTGTTTCAAGATTTTAGAGACATTCTTCAACCTTATCTTGACGGCTTACCAGTTAATTCTGATAAGCGTCATGTCCATCCAGACCACCTAAGATCCATCTTTTTTCAATGTCAACACTATAACATCTATCTTAATCCACATAAGTCCATTATTTGCATAGAATCTGGTTGAATCTTGGGTTTCATTGTGTCCCTCAAAGGTATTCTAATATATCTTTTAAAATTTGACGCTATTGTAAACTTACCCTCTCCTATGTCATTGCTTCAATTGCAAATTTTGCAAGGAAAGGTTAATTTTCTTCCTTGTTTCATTCTTAACTACACTGAACTTGCCAAGGGTTTACTCGCTTCCTTAAAAAGGGGATCCCATTCATTTGGGATGAATTTTCCCAACAATCCTTTGATGCCTTGAAGAACATGCTCATCAATGCTCCTTTATTGCATCCCCATGATTATCAATGTGATTATTTCCTCTTCTTGGCCGCAACTGACAATACCATTGCTATGGTATTACTTCACGATGATGAAAATGGTAACAAACATGTGGTTTATTATTTAAGACGAAATCTTATTAATACTAAAACTTGATATGCTCATGTAGAGAAACTTGTATTGGCAGCAATCCATGTTGTTCAAATATTTTGTCGTTATATTCTTCTACGAAAGACCACGGTGATTTCTGAATGTAATCCCATGACTTATGTTTTGACTCATCAATTACTTGGGGGAAAATACTCTAAATGGATTGTTATCCTTCGGGAGTGCGATTTGGAGTTTATTGCTGCCAAATAAAAGAAATCACTTGTTCTCATCAAATTGATGTGCGCCCTTCCTTCCACAAGAATTTCTACAAATTTGATAGAGCAGATTCCTAATGAAACTTTGTTTCTCATTAACACACTTGACCCATGGTATGGAGATATTATTGTTTATCTTTAGACCCAAACCTTCTTATCTAAGTTGTCTTGATCTAAATAATTTCGCATCTGGCATTAGTCTCAACCCTATCAGATTTTTGGTGATACATTATACAGAGTTGGTGTTGACTCTGTTCTTCGCATATGTCTAACACTTGAAGAGGTTGAATGAGTCTTGAATGACTCCCACTCTGGGGTATGTGCTGGTCACATGTCACGCTACATAAATGCTCAGAAAATCTTCCACATCGATTATTTATGGCCTTCCATTTTTAAGGATTGTATTTTGGCTATTGAGAAGTTCCATGAATGCCATATTTTTAACTACAAGAAGCGCGCCCTGCCAGCACCCTTACACCGAGTTTTTAATGTTGGCTCATTCTCTCAATGGGGCATATATTTCATGACATGTAACACTCACTCAGTCAGGGGGCATGGCTATCATCATCGTCATCGGCTACTTCACTAAATGGGCCAAGGTGATGCCCACATATAATGTAGATGGTATCACTGCTGCTGAGTTCTCTTCAACCGTGTAATAACTCGTTTTGACATCCCTAAAGCCATTGTAACTGACCATGGATCACATTTTTATTTGTATGTGATGGAAAAGCTGACTGCTTAATTGGGCCCTCATCATGTTAGCTCAACTCCTTACTATCCACAGGCTAATGGTCAAGTCAAACCAATTAATAAAGTTTAGATTACTATGCTTCAATGAACCATTGGGAATCACAAAAAGGATTACCATCTGATGCTATTCTCAGCTCTCTGGGCTTACCGGATTTTGGCTAACACAACCACTGGATTTACTCGATTCTAGTTGGTTTATGGTTTAGAGGTGACACTCCCGATAGAATATGAAATCCCTTCGTTGAAATTAGCTATCAAACTTCTTCCTAATACCTCACCTAAAGAGGAGTGGTTACTGTACATTGAGAGGCTTTATGAGATGCATTGTATTGCTACGACAATATTCGAATCCCAAAAGAAACATGTCAAAGCTAATTTTGATCAAACCATTTCTCCTCACACTTTTTTTGAAGGCGACCTGGTCCTCCTTTATGACCAGGCTATTGATAAGTTGGGAGCTGGACAGTTTGAACCTATGTGGCATTGGCCATATATCATCAAACGTGTCTTGCAAAAGGGTGCGTATGAGCCAATTGATTATGAAGGAAATGCATTGTCACAATCTCACAACAGGTTGTATTTGAAAAAGTATTATGCATGAAATTTGTGTAATTACTTTGTGTACATTAGTGTGTGAATTCATTGGTGTGCACTTTTTGATTTTTGGTGTGTTTGTTTGCTTTGCCAACATGTCTTTTTCTGCTTACCTCGTGTTCCACTCAATTTTCTAATGTCATCAAATCATTATGTCGTTTTTGCTGATGATGCTTGTCGTAGCACATGGAATTTTTCTTTTGTAGCTAGGGCACTCTTTTCCGATGATGGCGAGTTGGTTGATTTGCAAGGTATTTGCCTAGGATGAACAAGTAACAATATTGTTGAATACAGTGCATTCATTGAACTATTGTCAAATGCAGTTTCTATTGGCATTAGAGATTTAGTTGTTAAGTTAGATTCACAACTCGTTGTGTTACAATTGAATAATCATTACTAAGTAATAAATCCACATATTTTGTGTATGCATCTATGTGTTCGATTACTGGAAATAAATTTTGATTTTATCATCTATCAACATATTCTACACAGTTTGAATACATTAACAGATGCATTAGAAAATTATGTTCCTGATAGACATTTGTGTAATTTTTAAACCCAATCATATCATCATGATACACAAACACATAAGTAGAAAATAAAACATGCATAAGTTCCTCAAAGCATTGATACATTCTGGATCTTAGGCTTCCTGGTGGTCTTCTACCTCATGGCCTCTTTCCTTCCATTCTAGAACCATATTGGCAACAATATCCTACAAATCATCGTTACACAAGAGTTAGATTCTTTTGAATGGAATAAATTTCAAACATTCTTCTTTAAAAGGGAGGTTTTCCTTAAAACATTTCACCTCGGAACCATTGTGTCTATTTTTATTAAATGCACGATGACATTGTGAGGGCCTTTTGGCTCGATGGCGACCATCGTGGGTCCGATGAACAAACCCATGATGATCACCCACATGGTTCAAAAATGAAATTCTTCCTTCTGGGAAGAAAAAATCCACTAAAAATTCATCAAAATTTAATAAAATGCAAGAGAAAAGGCAGAGCTATTACCTGTTGCTGACGATTCGAGAAATGAGTGTTGGATCTCGTGCATCGTTCACCTAAAAATCGAAGAAAAAGGGTAAAACTGCACTCTCAAACTTACTCTAGTGAAATGGTAAAAATATTTTTACTTGTGGTCTATTTATAAGTTTCAATTTCATTTTTGCCATTATTTTATTAATATTTTATTATTTTTCTTGATCTTAGTGATTGGTGGTTATGTCTGTGCAGTTACAGTCACTTTCTGATGGATACAGTGATTATTATTGACTGATTCAATGAGTTTTTGTTTTATCCATTTTTCTGACTCGTTAAAAACAAACAAAAAAGGAACCCCCCTAGAGTCATATTTAAGCTCTTTTCTGACTCTCGAAACATGAAAAGATAGTCAAGTACTTATCTTTTCCAATTCATTAAATTAAATGAATCATTGTTGTCTCAGTATACGTTTACCCCTTTTTCAGTCTAAGATTGACTATTTACGAGAAAGGTACACCTTGGTCGACATGGTCAAGAGGTTCTCTCGAATATTGTTTTCTACCTTTTTGGGTTCAAGGGACAAATTACAAAAAGGGACATGATAGAGTTTTCTTTTTCATCTCATTTTCAAACTCTCTAAATATGAAAAAGATACCGAGTTATTCTTACATCATACTCATTAAACTTTTACAACAAAAGACTCATCACCATGATGAGGCTGAGTTTCTCCTTCCTACGACTCGTAAAACTTACTAGGATGGATTCATTCGAAGAATAAACTTATATGACAAGCATATGCTATCCCAATAAAGCTTCTGATAAAAATAATTAGTGTAATTGCTAGAAATAGCTAAGAAAAATGAAAATGAAACATCCTTTGTATAGGCAGCATGTTGCTCCCTAATATGACACTCTTTTGCTTCTCGTGTTAGGTTTGGGATATCCTCACTCAGTCACTTGTCCTCTCGAGTTTTGGTGATCCCAATTTTTCCTCTCATTTTACTATTCCTTTCGTCATCATGACCCTTAGTCCTATGTTGAGTCAAATGATACCACACGCCGGAGTCACGTCGTCAATGCTCAAGAGAAGTCCTATCTAAAGTCTATTACCTATACATTGTCTAGCCCATTGTTATAATATGTATCTTATTCATATCATTCCACTTTATTCCCTATTTCATGTCGATTATGGGGGAATCATCATGGTCCTCCTTTGATGAGTCACTTTATGTCAACTTCAACTCATTATCCAAGAAGATGAGTTAGAGACTCCCTTTCAGTACCTTCGAGCTTGCATTCTTTAAGGGCAATTTCTTCACATCCACGACAAGTTTTCATCATTGGCCTTTGATTTGATGATTCCATGAGTATTCGACTTCAGCTTCATTATCACATTCATGGATTGTACTATCGTACCTTGGGAGCCATTGTCCTTATCAGTGGTTTCTCTCTTGCCTGTTAATAGTCCACATCATTGGCTGGTAATCAATTAGTTTTCTAGGATGTTCAACTTTGACACATTCATTCACATGTTAGAATTCATACATTGATCAGGTTGGGATGGAGCATAAGACCCTGAGTATTGTCCCATATGACTCAGGTTGCATGGAGTTATGATTTATGATTGTACACATGTTTCTGCTATACGGATGGCTGTGACCATACTATGGGACTTTACATTTATGGTGATCCTTCTATATCAGGTGGTTGCGTCCATACCTTGGACCTTAGATTTACAAATGATCCTTCTCATTTGGATGGCTCTGCCTATGACATGGATCCTTTCACATAGTCCTTATTATCCAAATGGCTACATCCATATCGTGGATTCATGTTTTGATATCAAATATGTATATGTATATGCTTCCTTGATTTGCAGGTCTCTTGACAATGTTTGTTCTCATCCTTGCAAAAGATTGTAAAGCATCTCAACCATCACTCCCCATTTTTCCTTCATGCTTTAGGGGGCATCTGTTACATAGTATTTTGTCACACCTCTTGCACTTCCCTCTGACATACCCCAAAGTGTCTAAAACATGACCATCATGGAGTGTACTCATTCAGATATGCAACTTAGATCCTCCCTAAAACACTGATTGGAAAATGCATTGAGGTTCCCCTGAAGGAAATGGCTCTAAAACCCTAATTCTAGAATCACCGCTCTTATGATAATGGAAATCGTGATGGTCTATTGTTACACTATACTAGACCCATGATGCCATCACTCTGTTTGCTTGTATACCTGTGATGATCCCTAAAAGGAAATTCTCCAAAAGAGGATGAGAAGCTTCGTGACCTATAAGCTTCCAAAGCGATGAGCTGGAGGTTCTTCTACATAGATGAGGTCGCGTTCTCCCAACTTGGAATCTTGGTATTATCCCTATGAGCTACCTCCTTGAGATGAGGGCCTAATCCTATCTTTGGAGAGATCTTAACTCCGTTTCCCTTCCTATATATTCATCCCCTCCCATTCTCAAATGGTTGGTTTTTGTCTATTTTCCCCCTTATAGTAAGATTGTGCCTATATGCTACTCATTTGGCTTGGAGAAGGAGCGCTTGGAGAGCTTAGCTTGGACTTGGACATTCATTCAAGGAGAGCCTATTAACATCAAGGCTTGGTTGTATGCTTCCTTCTTTATTCTATTAATATACAATTGCTGGTTCATTTTTCATAAATGTGTATGTTTATGTATCATTTATCTTAACGCTCCTTGATCTGTTAAGTAGGTTACTTTTGAATATGCTATTTGTATTTTCATCCTTTGTTATGTCTTGATATGTTGTGCAGATGTTTAAATGTTGTGAACAACAGGAATGAGCCCATGATTCAAGTGATTCAAGGTATTCAAGAAAGGGAAATGTGATAGCATCAGAACGAGGTAGACCATCTTCTTCATCTCCTATTTCAATTGTAACTTAGGAAAGCATCTAGTAGATTGTGATGTAGGTTTCCAATCCCACTCATTGGTCTAGGGGGATATTCTCTATCCATTGAGAGGATTGCTTAGACAACAAGGAAGAAAATATTACATTTCTACTTTATCAGCAATCTCACAATATTGATAACCTGTCAAATTATTCCATATACTTCATTCAACTTGATTCTTTAGACAACCATCACCATGGCATTCCTATTTCCATTAACACATGTCATGATCGATATTAAAGTACATAGAATGATATCTTTCCATATTTTGAGCACTTATATTTATACTGTATCAATTCAGAATACGCTTCTCATAGTTTGAAATCTTCATGGTATTATCTTTCAATTTATAATGATTCTATATTTCCTTTGATGCATGCATATTTAGATGACAAAATGTAAAGGTAAGTTATCATGCCATTGAAAATTTAATATACCATATAAAAGAAAAGGAAGATAAATTTAAATGTTGTATTGGTATGCCTATATTCGATCATTATGATGACGAAGATAATATCATGGAACATAACATGTATGTTCATTCATTGTTCTTGCAAGCTCAATTTGATTTTACGACTAGTGTTTTGCTTCATGAGTCTTTTCATCTTTCCTCACCTCTAGAACATTATTCATTGTACTCAAATATGTTAGATAAGTCTGTTAGAGAAGTGACTTTTCTTAGTTGTTTATATGCTTATATGGTTGGTCATGATTATAACTGGGTACATGATGGTGTGGTTCTATAATCATAGGATGAAGATCTCAAATATATTATTCATGATTTGTTCAATTGTAAATATTTCACATGTTAGGAGGAATATGTTACAAATTTAAATGATCAAGGGAGTTTTCCAACTTATGCATATCAATTTTCCATCAATCAAGAATTTGATATGTTCAATCTTGATTACGATCAAACTAGTGGCATTAACAATATTTTCATTGTTATCTGATGGTAGTGGTTCATATCTACATGATTATTTTAAGCCACCCAAATTTGATAATCCACCATGAGAAATTTCAAAGACTTGTCAGGATGTCGAGGTGCTTCAACACTTAATGATTGTTATGTTAGGTCCTTGTAATCTCGTTGAGATCATCGAACTAAGTTGGACCCATATTTTAATGCATAATTATTTCCTTAACATTTATCCACTAGAAGCGAGCTCACTCTTGAAGGGTTTTCAACATTCTCATTTCAATTCTCTAAATCCTCAAAATAAAGTTTTTTATCAGATGAAATGTTCTTGTTTGGTTAATTCTTCATCATGTGAATCCCTTGCATCACACTTAGGATTGTGGAGTTTATCTCTTGTTGAGTGATAGTAAATTCCTGATTTATTAAACAAATGAAGACCCTTATGTTGATATGAATACCTTCGTCCCTGTCAAATGCTTCTGAGATCAGTCACCTTCCTATATATTTTGTGCATGTTATGGATTTAATCATACTTTTGGCACAATATCTCTTCTTGAGTGAGTAAATTCTTGAGTCATTCAGAAAATGAAGACCCTTGTGTTGATATGAATACTTTTTTCAATTTGACCCTTGATTCCAATATTTCGTGAGCGTGGTATCCTAATTCGTTTCCTGAATTTACGATGTGATTGATTGTTTTAAATTACATAAGATTTAAAATTGTTTGCCTAATGTATAATCAGATACAAAGCGAACCAACGGAAAAGGAAAAATCTTATGTGATAATTGACTAATATGATCATAATACTCGTTTTTGAAACTATTTCTAAATTAATCATTTTCCCATTAACATACCAGAGGATAGTTGTTTTAAATTGATTGATTATGTTGAACCCAATTATTTTTATGGTTTATCATTTTGCAATTAACATACTTGTCAAATAGTTGAGGCACTTTAGCATGAGTTTAAGGTCGTGTAAGATCGATACCATATTGAAAAGACTTTCGAATGAGATCATATCAAATTCCCTTCAAAAGGTTCTCTCTACGGCTCAAATGTATTAATTGAAATTTTATTTTCTCATGAGTATCTAGGTTTTAAAATCTAATGTTCTGAATATTGATATCCAATCATTAAATTGTCACAGAAATCTTATTTGGAAATCTTCCTCACAAATAATAAGTTTCAATATTTCTTGATGTTTCCAAAAATTGAAAACGTGAATGAATGTATTTTCACATGCAGCCTTAACGTTTTGTATGATCATTATTTCAAGAAATAACATAAACCTCAAGGCTGGTTAAATATAGTTATTGTGGCACATTCTTTTGTTGATAAGCGATACCTTTAATTCATTCTGCAAGCTTTTCAAATTATTTTGTTTACTCTTACATGATGCTTTATATTTAGTTTAATTTCTTGTGTCTTTGTGATTGTAAGTTGGGAGCAGTTACGGATATTCCATTACATTTAGAGCTAAACTTTTAGCTCATTATGTTAGGATTAGGTTAGGTGCATTTGGCTCTCTAGTTGCATTGCATGATCCTCCATTTCATGCTTGCATTTTAATCATATTTAGTCATTTTCATTTTTTTGTTTCCTTTGTTTATTTCTCGTGCTTCTTTTCAATTAAGGTTTAGTTTCGCTTTGTCTTTCCTTTGTGTTCTTCTTATGCATTGTCTAGTCTTTCTTGCTTTTATTTAATAAGACTTTGCATGAAAAATCTCTCCCTTGGCTGAAAAGACAATGTGGAAAAACTTGAAAAGTGAAATTGTGACGATGAGCATTTCCTGGCTTATCTATTATCCTCTTCTCTATCTTTGGTTTACATATCTTTAAAGTCAATGATGTCTGAATGGAAAATCTGATCCATTTGAATGGAAAGACGTTTGTTTAACTATAATGCCCATATCTATTCTAGTATGTTCATTCCTTGACTCGGTGTTATAATTAAATGGTTTTCTTCTTGCCGATTCAATCAAGTAGAAGAAGGCGAAGGTGAAAACTAACAACGAGAAAACCAACATTAGCGGTATATATAAACTTCTCTAAGGTAACAACCTCTTCCACTATGAATAAGTCGGGATCCCTATTTCACCCCAATGAAATAAATAAGTGTTGAAGCACAGTCCTATAAATAAAATAAATAAAGGGTGAAAGAAGAGAAAGGTCTCTTGCGCAAAGAGGTGAGGCAAGTAACTTCTCCAAGGTACTTTTCACGTTCACTCATAGTGAAGTAATGCTTGTGTTCCTATAGTGACTCAATTGGGGAATTGTCCAGGCATGTTGGTAGTGAAGCACACCAAAGATGAAAACTAAGGCTTTGATTATCTTAAACTCACAATTTTATATTACCCTTTTCTTGAATTGAAACAATTATGATTTGGCCAAATTTGTGAATGTGCTCAGATGAGAAATGGAATAGACAAGACTATATCCATAATCAAGTCAAATGTGAAAGACAAGGTAATACTTGCAATGACTTAATACTTCCTGAAAGGCTGATACCTTGGAATTAAGGATAAAACATCAACAAAGAAGTTAAAGTTCTACTAGTGTGTCACAAAGTGTTAAAGTTGCGATCAAAACCCTCCAAAAATTTTCCTACACACGAATTTTGGAGCCTACTGAGGATCTATTGATTTTTCATTCCATAGTCACTTCATGATTAATGAATGCTGTGCTAAGTGTTTAAGTCTTCATCTCAGTTTCTATGTGTCAAAGTCACTTACATACACATGTTCAATATGTAACAAGTTCATGAGAGAATTATTTTACAAAAGCATGAGCATGCTTAGCACAGTCCATCAAGATAGTGTCTGTGCAATGTTCAACCAATGTCGACAATTAGTGGATACTTTCATTGACAATCTCTCACTTTTGGTTGTGATTATACTTCTATTTTGGTGAGGTTTTCCAGCTATCACTTCTGTGCACCATCTCTTTCACAAGTGTTTCTTTCATGTTTACGACTATCTCTTTTTCTTGTTTTTATGTTATCTTTTCTCTGTAATGTGTTCAATTGTCATTTGAAATTTTCTCTTACTATCTCAAGTGTTGCCTTTTGTCATTGGAAGTGTCATGCATTGTAAAAGAAGAATTGTGGTTCATTGAGATAGGTAACTTTGATACTAGCGTTTCCTATTTACTATGTATACATGTACTACACCCGTTCCCAAGTTTTATGCATTATTATATTAGTGTCATCACTATCATTTCAAATTGTATCTTAAGTGTTGCACCTAGTCGAAGGGAGTCAATTGTAAATTCTCAAAGGGAAGTTATGACGCACTCTGCTACATTATTGTGTTCTATTCATCATGAGGAAATACTTTAGACATATTCCCCAAGTCTTGAGCAATATCGTACTCTTTTTATCACTATCTTTCCAAAGTCTACCCTAAGTGTTGCACTTGGAGGAGGTTATTGTATTGTCATCACATTAACGGGATCATGTTATTCTTTTGTGGTGAGTGTTCAATGTCATGTCGTCAATCATTCAGAGTAAGTGTGATCATTCATAAGTTCAATGTTGGTCTCACTTCTACCTCACTGATCCCAAAGTCAAATTCTAGAAAATTTCTTCTCGACCAACCTTGAACTTACACAGCCCCCTTGAATTGTGCATTGCCCAATAGCGAGCAACCAATTGATCACTTTCCTCCTGCAACTATGTAATTCATAGTTCCTTCCTCCATGGACTACACATTGCATAGTCTTAGTGCTCAACCTTTCCCCATTGACCTCCACAACTACACAATTTACCCTTCAAGTCATTCTTCTTCTATGAATTGCACAGTGGTAAGCTTAAAGCTATCTCCTTACCTCCTTGAGCTATGCAATTATGTAATTCCTAGGTCTGTCTCTCTCTCTAGTACTATGTGTTTGGAAACTTCAAGGCTCAAGACTACCTCAGTACACTCCTCAACTACACTGTCATCCTTACCATGCCTTCAAAATTGTGCATTGTGAAATCTCAAGCATCATTCTATCATTCCTAGTCCCTGGAATTATGCACGGTGAAATCCTTGAAACATCCTCCCCGTCCACTACCCAATCCCAACTCAATCAATCATTTCCATGAAGTAAGATAGACTAGGACATTTCCAGACTTATATCATATTTTCATGATTTGATTCCACTTGTAGGTACTACATCTTAACATGACAGGATGATGTTTGGAGAGGAAGAGAAGGAGATCATAGGGAAGACACTTATGAAGTGGAACCATGAAGAATTCATCGAGAAAGAATATGAAGAGATACTAGCTTACCACATAAGATCAAAGATCTAGATAACCTGAAGACTCCATATCAATTATCCTGTTGGAGGATGAATATTAAACAAATGCATGATTGATCATGAATATGCAAACAAAGTAGGAAAAGGAGCACCTTTGCAATACCACATCATCATGAAGTTACATGTCATCATTTTAAAGAGTCATATCAAGAGTCACATGTTTGATAATGTCCTACCATATCATTTGTGGAATGTATTTATGTAGTTCTCCAAAATGAGAAATCTACATTGTGTGAAAGATCAAGGGTCCCACATGGAATATGAAAAGTCACTAGAAATTTCTAAACTCATATAGAAGCTCAAAGGTCATCTATGAATTTTAAAAGTCATTGTTGAAGCTCAAGAGTCATTAGGGATGTGAAGAGTCACATGGGAGGTGGATATTTGACTTATCTATTATAAATACATCCTCATAAATCAAGAAAAATTACTTTTGGGACTTGAACTCCCCACTTTGGCTTCTCTAGCATTTGCATAGGAGAGAAGATTTTTTTTTGGAGGAGAAAGAAGTGACTTAATGCTCCACTATTGGGGCTAGTGTGGTGGAATTTTACTTGTATATATTGGCACTTAGACTTAGTATATGAATCTCAATGAGAAAACAAATTCTCATGCATTTATCATGAACGCCATAAGACTCTTATTTAGATGTTTGTGCTATATATTTGTTTATATGTACTAAGGAAATTGAGCTAATTCACTAGCTTTGGTACTTATCCTTTTGAAGGTGTGTTGTATTTGGTTTTATGATGGTGGTTTTATTTTGAACTACTTTGAAGGTTAACAAATGATCCTTTTATGATCTTGTGTGTCTCTTTTAGAATAGTACTATTAATTTTCTTCTAGAGGCTTACTCTCTTCTTCCTTCTCATGAAAGTACCTTATAAACATTGCAATTGTATGCCTCATAGAGTCAACTGATTTCCTTGTTTCAAAGAATTTTTGTTTAACCTCTTATGTTAATAATGAAAACCAAGGTAAATCCCTAAGGATGTCAATGAAAACTGGTTTTTTTTCCTGTTGTGGTTCGTACTCCAAATGGTGTGAGGTCTAATTGAGACTTCACATTGGGGAGATTGTAACAGCCCCTGGTTGATTTTCTATGTAAATAAAATAAGGCCAAGGTCATGGGACACGTACTACAAACTAAATGTTGGGAAAAAATAGCGATGGGTATCGCTAATCAATAATTAATGGCCATGGAAATTTCCAAGGGCATTGGAAAAGGCAAAGTGGCAATACTTGGCATTTTATTTATGAAATAGAGGAAAAGAGGAGAAATGTAAGATGAAGACACACATGTTGACATGAGAAAGAATTTGAAGAAAAAATGGAGGAAAATGAAGAAAATAGAGGTATCAATGGTAAAAAGGCTTATAAGGATCAGTTCACAACTTTTTGAGCTTTCATTTCATTCTCTCATTCCACCATACTCTTGCACACTTAGAGAAATCTTGCAAAATTCTTGGAGAAATTTGGCATACATTGGATTTGGAGAAGGAGGGAAAGGAAAGTAAGAAGGCACAATGGAATAGTTGGAACAACTGCTACAACTAGATTTCTTTGTAGGTAACAGGTTGCATGTGCAACTTCCTTGCTAATTTTTGGATGCATGGTACATGCATGTGATTTTTTGGTTATGTGTTGTTATTGGCATGAATATTTTCCTAGATTGATAGTAGTTTCAACCTTAACTTTCAATTTCCTAGATAGCTGTAGTGTTATGGGTTTTTCCACTTAATTGTTTTTCTGATTGATTCTCATGTTCGTTATGCTTGTGGGTCTCCACAAACACTCTAGAATCCCTAGAACAACTTGTGTTGAGTTACTAGTCCTCGAGTGTAGGATGGTACAAATTTCCTAGATCTCTTGGCGGGTTGAGTTACCCGTCCCTAGATATAGGTTGGACAAATGCTTTGGATCCCTGGAATGTTGTGGGTTGATTTACTAGTTCCTAGAGCCTGGACAACTTGGTTAGACACTGATCTGGTTGGTGTTAATGATCATTAGGAGAATTTTGATATCTAAAATGCACGTCCAAAGAAAAATGTAGAACCAAAATAAAATTTATAAGGACCAATAGGATTCAAGATGATGATGTCAACCATGGGGGATTATTCACCATTTTTGGAGTAAAAAATAAAAAAGATTAAAAAATAATAAAATAATAAGACTACTTTTTCAACTCATATTTTCAACTTATCTGCCTAAGGTTTTACTCAGATTTCGAGCATGAGTACTCATTGGATGCAAAATTTAATTCCACATCCAAGGAGTA
Source organism: Pinus tabuliformis (assembly GCA_031772625.1). Lineage (NCBI taxonomy): Eukaryota > Viridiplantae > Streptophyta > Pinopsida > Pinales > Pinaceae > Pinus > Pinus tabuliformis. The sequence goes on from CM062815.1 coordinate 88,871,308, forward strand.
CACTTGTTGCATACTTTTAATGGATGTTGCCACTCGAAAAATGAGAAATAGATGAAAAAATACGATTGCAAACATGTTTTTCATGTATTTCTCATTTTCATTTAGAAGGGTCCATCGAATGTATGGATCATGGGTACTCCTTGGACGCAGAATCAAATTATGCATCTAATGAGTGTTTCCTCTTGAAATTTGAGTAAACCCATAGGGATATAAGTTGAAATTACGAGTTTATATATATATATATATATATATATATATATATATATATATATATATATATATATATATATATATATATTGACTAAAATTTTGATGATGTAAGCTAATCTTATTTTATTATTTCCACTATATTTTATAATTTCCTTAGGAGGCCCAATTTATACCTCGAAATTCCCCAAATATTTTTCCACCATAGAGATGGAATCAATGTGGTTGAAGGTTGAGGTGGTTTGTGCTCTGGAAGCCATCATTGGTTTTCTCTTGGTTTATTCCATGACATCCTACATTAATGCTTGGAATATGGCGTGGGGGTGTTTGGATATAAGAGAAACTTTGTTTATCCGATTCTATTATCGAGTGGTACATGCAAGTCCATCAAATGGTTAGTATTTCCATAAGTTAATAATAACATTTATTCTACTGTGAATGATGTATACTTGTGGGATTGTATTGGTGATATTATGGCTGAGTTACCATGGTTCCTATGCTGGTTATTTTTTGGTTATATGCTGGTTATATGATGAGTACCATCTATGTCTCTTGCCAAGAATTTTTTAGTTATTGATCGATTGATGAATGTATGGACTAATAAGTGTTTTTGCAGCAATGTGGAGAGGTGATCCAGGAGGATCTTGTCAGATCAGTTGCATAGGTTCATTTTGATCATCAACATTCAATGTCTAGTGTCTTCAACTTTGACAGTGATGTTTATGGTTCAGGTTGTCTAGTGATGTCAATGGCTATCATGGTGTTTGAAGGATAGGGTTTTGTACCTGGCTGACGACATGTGATTGTCATCAGTTCTGCAAGAATTTGGTTGTCAACATGGGTTTGTCATCCATATTTCAGGGTTTGGTTGTCGACTCATGTTTGTCATTAGTTCCACTAGGTTTTGGTTGTTGATTTTGGTCCATGGTTATCCTCATATGGGTTTGAATGTCACTTAGTGAAAATTGGTTGTAAATGGGTTTTTTGACACTAAAGTCTAAACCTACGTCATTATACAAACCTATGCTAAAACCTAATGACTAAAACCTAGCCCTAGAAAGCTATGGTAAACAACATGTAATTCAAAACCTAAACACCTAAACCTAAGTTATAAACCCTTACAATGTAAATTAAATACATTAAACCTAGTCTAAAGCCCTCTTGGCCTTTTTAAAAACATTACAGTACATAGATCACAGTCCCATAACCGCAGCGGTTATCCACGTCGGAATTGTCTTCATGTTAATGGAAAAGAGAGTAACGGCTACGGTGGAAAGCTGTCAGGGTTAGCAGCTAATTTCCGGTCATAAACCACAGCGGGACCACATTGTGGGAACACTGCATAGTCACTACGGTTAGACCGTAGTGGAAATGTTAGGGTAATCACTACTGTAATTGTTTGTTATAACCATCGGAGTTTCAGTTAGCATGTGAACATAAAACCGCAGACAATTGTCCGCCAGCTGTTCACACCGAAACCACCGGAGATAACGGCTAGGTGGCACAGTAGCCCTGTTCACATGGAACAATTAATTTGTTCCATGCCATTTGCTAGACTGCTAGCAGAATGTATTAACGTAAATTTTATTTTTGGGTTTTCATTGAAGTCTTCACTATTTTAATTAAAACTACCTTGTAACCTAATCTTAAGGTGTCAAATAATGAAAACACTGAGGGAAAAAAACCATAATTGTAGCTCATTCATCCAGAACTCAACCTAAGGAGGTTAGAGTGAATCTCTAGGGTTACAAAAGGCAGTTTTTCTCATTAAGGATGATGGAGTGGTTTTGAGTTTTAGAGGGCATGTTCTGAAGGATATAGGCAATTTTGTTTTCAGTGTAACAAGAGCATTGAGAGTTAGAATTGGGAATCGAGATAGGTGCTGAAAGCTAATTCAAAGAGATTTCTTATGAGAGTGACCAGAAGTACCTGTGTGCATGATTGACCTAGTCAATTTTCTGTGTAATCGACCTCCTCAGATTCAATCCTAATAAAGCGGTTTCCCATCTTGAAAGCATACCCGGAGACGTAGTCCATCAGGGACAAACTCCATAATCAATCTTGTTGTCTGGTATTGATATTTTTTTCATGTTTTCACTTATGTTTTAAATTTTTCTTATGTTTATCATCTGTCATAAATTCTTTCTTCTCATGAAGCTCTCACGGTTTAAGCACTTTAATTTAACAGTCAGTTCACTAATGGCATTAATCAATTCTACATCAGTTTAACATATGATCACTTCAGATCATATAATTTGGTATCAGAGCAGGTTGTGTTCGTAGAATTTGTTATTGAATGTAAACCAGGTCAAAGTCGCAACGTGGAGAAGGAATCCTCGAGGAGATTGATCCATAGATTGGAAAGTGAAGAGTCGCTCATAAGTTGGACATGACAAGATCTGATGCAAATGAAAATCCTGGAACTAAGATGAGTGATGAATAGTTTCAGCAAGCATTCTTGACTATGCAACAGATGTTGGGAGAACTATACGAGAATAAGAAGGCGAGAGATGGAGCTTCTTCTTCAAAGACATCGAGGAAGGAAAAAGTTATAGGCAAGGCTGATAAACCTCCTTCACCTCTGTCATCTCCATCATCACCATCATCTTCTTCTTCTTCCGCTGTAGAATCTGAAATGGAAAAGAAACCTAAGAAAACATATCTTTTGAAACTTGATGTAAAATTTGAATCACCTATTTATAATGGCGAAATGAATCCTGAAAAGTTAGATAATTGGATTAAGCAGTTAGAAGTGTATTTTCGTATTTAGAACATTCCTCATAATAAAACAAAAATTCAGTTAGCTACACATAGAATGGGGGGAACAACTTTAATCTAGTGGGAAAGTAGAACTCAGATAGATGTAAAGCGGAAAGGTAAAGTCATCTCTTCATGGTCTAAGTTTTTAAAATCTCTTAGGAAACAATTTTATCCTTTGGGATACATGTAGCAAGATGTTATTGATTGGCAACATTTGAGGAAAGGGAAAGGGTAGAGTGTTCAGGAGTTTACTCAATATTTTAGAAAGAAAGCATTAGAACTTAGTATTTCATTGGGTACACGTGAAACTTTATTAAAATAAATTGGATGTTTACATTCATATTTGCAACATACATTATTGATGTTTAATCCTAATGGTTTTTATGAAGTGTGTGATCAAGTCATACATATTGAATCAGGTGGCAAACCATTCAAGTTTTCACCATAATCATTCAAAGAGTTGGAAATCAAGGATTCCAACGTAGTAAAGGGAAGAACAATTTGAAGAGAAAGAAATCAATGATAGCTCAGAAGGAAAGACCTACTTTCTCTCATTGCTATAGAATTGGTCATGATGAATCTAAGTGTTGGAAACTTCAGCTAGAACTTAAGCCCAAATGGTTCCTTACAGAGAAGGATGAAAAGAAGGAAATTGCAGCAGTCCAGCAAGATCTAGGTTGCACTTAAGGTGATGAAAGGAGGATAACTACCATAGTTACGATAGGTAAAACTTCTGACATTGGTTCAAGTTCAAATACTATTGCATCTTCATCAAACATAAATCCTTAAAATGAGGATAAAAGAGTTGAATTATTTAACATAAGGATAACTTCTAAGCACACAAATATAGATACAATGTTTGATAGTGGATCACAGGAAAATTTAATATCTGAATATTTAGTTAAGAACTTGGGTTTGGAGACACGGAATCATCCAAGACCTTACACATTAGGATGGCTAAATAAATCAACTCTGATAAAACTCACAAAATAGTGTCGATTAAGAATTTGCATTATAGCTAATTACATTGATGAAGTGGAATTAGATGTGGTTCCAATAGACATATGTGGAGTTGTCTTACGAAGTCCTTATCTTTATGATCATGATGCAGTATTTTATAGAAGAGAGCATAAATATCACCTTAAGGAATATGGGGTTGAATTTATTTTCAGGGCACATCAAACTAAAAATCACTTGAATTTACTTATTGTTAATCAGATGAAGCAATTAATAAGTTCAAATAAGAGATTTGTAATCATGTGTGTAAAGGAACAACATAAGAATCGACAGGATGTTTGTTTAAGTTATGAGTCTCATCTTAAAGATAGTTTGATCAAAGAGGTAGAAACTTTTCCAATTCTAATTAAAGAAACCACACATATTACTCAGAAGCAGGGAATACAACATGAATTATAATTGATGCCTAAGGCTCCTCTTCCTAATGTCAAAATGAATCAATTCAGTCCATGTTTGGAAGTTATAAGTTACAGGGATGTAGGTCAGTATTGGGGAAAGTCAGTGGTAAATTTCTCTTGTGTTGTGTCACCATTTCATGTTTCAAACATTTTGGAAGCCTCTTTTGAAGTGGAGAGGAAGCCTATTTGTTTTCATATCAAAGCCTTTTCTAAAGTAGTGTCAAAGTATCCAATACATCTAAAGGAAATTTGTGCATCAAGGGAAAGTGCTAATCAATGGAAACAGCATTCAATGAATAAGGAAATAGTCATTCAAAAAAATCATCCGACATTTCAATACTTTCAAAATCAAACGAAGTTGCAGCAGTTTTCACATTACAGTTTGATGGGTTTATTGCAGCAAGTTCAATTAGTAATCAAGAAGCAGGAAAGTATATCAAGTCAAGTAGTTGGTTTGATGTCAAAAATGTCTTTGATTGTCTCTGTCATTCCACAATATATATTGTTAATACATGTCAAAAGTGTTGAACAATATCTTGTAGAGATTGTTTTCAAAGATGTTTATGAATCACTAATTCATGGTATTTCGTCAAAATAAGTCAATTTCCATGTTCATAATAGGTTGTTTGACCATCTTGCAAGTTGTACATACTGTATATGGATGGAACAGGTCACCGATTCAAAATGTGCCATGGTCAGCATTATCAGGGTCATCACTTTCAGGTGATTGATCAAATGTATTAGTACATCTTCCAGACAAGGTGGAGAGTGAGGGAGCTCTACCCTCACCTATTATCTATCTAAGTCAAACTTTTCTGGTCCAAAAGCTTTGAAGTGGAGAGTATTGATCCAGGAAGATCTTGTCAGATCAGTTGCACAGGTTCAATTTCGTCATCAACATTCAGTGTCAGGTGTCTTCAGCTTCGATAGTGATCTTTATGGTTGTCATGGTATTCCAAGGATAGGGTTTTTTACCTGGTTGTCGACATGTGATTTTCGTTAGATCCACTAGGATTTGGTCATCGACATGGGTTTGTCATCTATCTTGCAAGGTTTGGCCGTTGACTCATGTTTTTCATCAGTTCTGCTAGGGTTTGGTTGTTGATTTTGGTCCATGGTTATCGTCATATGGGTTTGAATGTCACTTAGTGACAATTAGTTGTAAATGGGTTTTTTAACACTAAATTCTAAAACTAAGTCATTATATAAACCTATGCTAAAACCTAGCCCTAAAAAGCTATAGTAAACAACATGTAATTCAAAACCTAAAAACCTAAACTTAAGTTCTAAAACCTTACAATATAAATCAAATACATTAAACCTAGTCTAAAACCCTCTCAGCCTTTTTAAAAACATTACAATACATAAATCACAGTCCCATAACCACAGCGGTTAGCCACGTCAAAATTGTGTTCATGTGAATGGACAAGGGAGTAACAGCTATGGTGGCAAGATGTCAGGGTTAGCATTTAATTGTTGGTCATAAACCGTAGCGGGAGTGTAGCATGTGAACATTGTGTAATCACCGCGGTTAGACCACAACAGAATTGTTAGGGTAACCATGACTGTAACCACCTATCACAACCATCAGATTTTCAATTAGCATGTGATAAGAAAACTGTAGATAGTTGTCTGCTACGTGTTCACATCGAAACTGTCGGAGATAACAACTAGGTGGTACGGTAGCCCTGTTCACATCGAACAGTTAAGTTGTTCTGTGCCATTTGCTAGACCGCTAGTGGAATGTATTAACCTAAAGTTTATTTTTAGGTTTTCATTAAAGTCTTGATTATTTTAATTGAAACTACCTTGTAACCTAATCGTAAGGTGTCAAATAATGACAAGACCGATGGAAACAAATCCTAATTGTAGATCATTCATCCCGAACTCAAGCTAAGGAGGTTAGAGTGAATCTGCATGGTTATAAAAGGCAGTTTTTCTCATTAAAGAAGATGGAGTGGTTTTGAGTTTTAGAGTGCAAGTTCTTGAGGATATATGCGATTTTGTTTTTAGTGTAACAGTAGAATTGGGGGTTAGAATTGGGAACCGAGACAAGTGTTGGAAAATAATTCAGAGAGATTTCTTGTGACAGTGACCAGAAGTGCCTGCGTGCAGAATTAGTCTGGTCAATTTTCTGTGTAATCGACCTCCTCAAATTCAATCCTAATAAACCAGTCACCCATCTTGAAAGTGGACCCGGAGATGTAGTCCATCAGTGACGAACTCCGTAACCAATCTTGTTTTTTGGTATCATTGTGTTTTTGTTGTTTTCACTTCTCTTTTACATCTTGCTTGTGTTTATCATCTTTTGTAATGTATTTCTTCTCAAGGATCTCTCACGGTTTAAGCACTTTAAGTTAAAATTCAGTTCACTAATGGCATTAATCAATTATGCATCATTTTAACATATGATCATTTCATATCAAGAGGGCATAAAGCCTTCTTAGTGATTCCCATGTGAATCTCAGACTATTGTGATCCGATATCCATTCATGATCTGTAGCTTCTATATTTTCCATGTGTTTGATGGAATGTCTATTTTGGATTAGACACTCTAGGATACGTTTTTCATTTTAGATTGGATTTTTAGCTTTTTCATCATGTCAATAATGATTTTGGAAATTATTAGGTAGTGGTATGGAGGCTAGCCTAGAAAATTGGTTCAAATATCGGGACCGCACCCTTTGAACTAGGAAATTTGGATCATAACCGTATGGAGGCACTGTCTCACTTGTAGTTGGAGGCCTATAACTGCATCTACGCCTTGTCATGCATGCATTTGGGGATTAAACAAGTAGAAAGATAATTCCAAGTTAGGAAATGGTCACCAAGGGTTTTCATTTAGCCCCTGAGTGTTGTGTAGCCCTGAGGGATGTTATTTATGGTTAGTTTATTTACCCCACTTCCATAACTAGAGATTAAGGATTGGGTCATGTCATTGTAACTCTTTGTCTCATGTTTACCCTTAGAGGCCATTTGAATTGGGTAAATGTGGGAGGGGTGGTTACAAATTGGTATCAGAGCTTCCAGGTTCAAATAATTAGACTGGATGGGCTAGGTGTGATTGTTATGCATGCATGTTAGTTGTCGATGTGTTTGCTATGCATGCATTGTGATGACCATTGTTGTTCTCTTGAGTTGTCATGGTGTTGATGTTGAGATGATTGATATATATATATATATATATATATATATATATATATATATATATATATATATATATATATATATATATATATATATATATATATATGCTAATCCATATTAATTGTGTAGACAAGATGGCCTCCCCTAAACTTTACTAAGGTATATTGGATTATGTTTATATTTGGTTATCTGAAATGGTATGTTTGCAGGAAGAAGATCAAAGATGATGAGAAAAATGGTGGATTACAGTTCACATGACTCTCCTTATAGATCAAATGAGTAGGCACATAGATGAGTACTCTCCTTACATAGAAGATACCTTGAGAAATTTAAAGGAAAAAATTAGAAGTTGTAAGAATGATAATGGTAGGATCTTTCAATCATAGGAAAGACTTGCCAAATCACAAGAAAATAAGGTAGAGGTCAATGTAGTAATCCTTCATAGCTGTTAATATTTGCAAAGATAGTGACAACTACATATAAATTATGGACAAGAGGAAAGGGAAAATGGAGCATATAGTAGCAGGTCTCATGGAGGACATAGGTCAAATAGGGATGACACAATTAGAGGTGGTAGATGGATGGATACACCTGAAAGGAGAGGTGCTAGTTGTGGATTATATTCTAGTTTTGGATCAAAGAGATAACGTGGTCATCATCACTATCACCCTTAGAAGAAAACTAATAAATAGCACTTATCAGATGAGTTCAATAAAGCCAAACCTCCTAGCCCTGATGAAGAGCTAAAGAGGGTGGAAGATGTAGAATCATGGTTGCTTGGGATGAAGAAGTTCTTCAAGTTGTCTGATTGTATAGAGAATAGGAAAGCTTGGGTAGCAATATTCAGTCTCAAGGGAAAAGTGGACATCTAGTGGGAAGATGTGAATCGTGTCAAAGGAATCACGATAGAGGAATTGAGTTGGCATGAGTTCAAAAGACTCTCAAAAAATAAGTATTTGTTAGGGAGATACTATGACGGTAAGGCTAAGGATTAATATATATTCAATATTGGATCTATGAAAGATGAAGAGAATACTACTAAATTTTTGTAGTTGTTAAGGTGTGTACCATATCTTCAGGATGAGAAGATGTTTCAAATATTTGTTAGTGGAATTTCATTAGCATTTGAATACCATATTGAGTTTGATGAGCCTTGAAAATTGGAGGAAGTAATTGGGAATTTCAAACATTGTTATGAGTTGTCTAAGCGTAAGTTAGAGCCTAAGTAGGGTCAGAAAGGCAATGACACGACTAAGGGAAAGTGGGATAAAAATAAGGTAAGACCTCAACATGTAGGTAATAAGGAGAATTCAACGTTGTACAAGGAATTCAATGTAGTTGATAGAGGACAAGGATTTCATTTTGAAGAGCGGAATAAGGGTCAGGGAAAAAAGACTTTTCAGTGTTGTACTTGTGGAAAGGATCATCATAGGAGATATTTTCCACAACATAGGTATGGTAGATGTCAAATTGTCAATGCTAAGTAGGAACAAACAATTGCTGATGTTGGACAAAGAATTCCCCAAATTTATGCAGCATTGGATAATAGTCAGGTTGATCATCTCGCATCTATTATTCAGATGGAAGGTAAGCTTTGTGATCAAGTTATTTCTATTTAGATTGACCCTGGATCTAACTATAGTTAGAGAAGTCCTAACCTTTGGGATAAGTGTTGCTTGAATAAATAAGTTCATGCAGAGTCTTGCTTGGTGCAGTTGGTTACAGGTACTAGGAAAAGCGTTCATCATTTGGTGAGATCTTGTGAATTTGAGTTGAATGACATATCTACATCAACACATCTAAATGTATTTACACCAGGATAATAGATTATGATGTTGTGTATGTATTGGTTGTACATTCACATGACTAAGGTAGATTACTACAATAAGGCTATTGAGTTCTTGGATGATGACTGAGAGAAGGAAATATTGCACGGTATGAAGAAGCCTATATCACTGTGAATTGTTATATCTATGCAGGAAAAGCACAGTCATAGGAAAGGATTGTTTTGGGAAGTTTTAGTGTCTACGGATAAACGTTTAAACCGCTAGACTAGTAGCTAAGTCTAGGACAGCAGTGCAAAGCATTCTCTACTTTTTCTATAACCAATAGATTAAATAAGACAGTAAAGAAGCCTACCTGAAGCTTTTTCTTACTCATTATCTCCCTTGACCAATCCTGTCGCTCCTTTCCATACTTAATCTGCTTGAAACATACCTGCACATAGATAGAAGACACAAACTTATCAAAGCATATGATAATGATCTATTGATTAAACATAAAATGGAATCAAGTGCATAATACACATATGAAAGCATCAATGAACAATACAAACATATGGAAACAAATCTGAACACTTTATTAGTAAAAGGAAGTGTTACAACCCAATTTGCTTGATTTAGTGTCACTCCTCTAGTTCAATCCCATCCTCTCATCATAAAAAGCAATACATTTTGAGATCATTACAATACTTGAAACCAACTCAAGTCTCATACTAACAACATCTCCCTATAATTCAATTATTTCCAACCCCTGATCACTTAGATGAGTGGTCTTTCTATAGGTGAATGAAGGAATTTATGCCATAAATGGTGATAATGAATGCCCTCCCAAACATAGGATTTAGTTCCATGGAGGAAGGGGTAAAGGGATTGATGCTCCTTAACTCCCTCCCTCATCCAATTTCAATCCCAAAGGAGTGGATAGCCTTGGGAAGCTTCTAGAGGCATCCTATGGATAAGAATATTCCAAATCCCAATCCATATTTGTTATGAAACCAGCTCACAAAAAGATAGAAAAGATAGATCAACGCCTCAGAATTCAGCCTCTTCGAGGGGGCAACCTCCTTTACATTACACAAATGAATGATTCCTTGATGATACAAATGACAAAACCTCCTTTACATATATAGGAGTCTATGGAGTCACAATATAACCCAGTCGACCTAACAATAATAATATAAAGGCGCCAAAATAACAATAGAGGGATTCTATGGGGCACAGTAATAACAATATGGGGAGAATAGGGGCACAACAATATTAATTTGGGATACAACTACAATAGTAATGGGATAATCACTAGTATTGTAGGGACCTAACATGCCCCTCTCCTTCAAAAAAGTGTTGTCCTCAATGCTTGAGTACTTCTGGATGCTTCTGTATAAAATTCTCATCCTCCCATGTGGAATCTTCAGCAGATAAGTTCTTCCACTTGATGAGATACTCCGAAGTTGATCGATTTTGTAGCTATTGAGTTCTTGCTTCTGTGACTGCTTCCGTTTCTAATATAATTTTTCCTTCCTCGTCAAGTTCTGGAAATATTGTTTGAACTGGGAACATGTCGCCTATAACCTTCTTTAAACATGAAATATGGAAAACAGGGTGCACTCGAGAAGCTGCAGGAAGCTCCAATTTGTATGCCATAGTACCAATCTTTTGCAACACCTTGTACGGACCATAATACTTTGGTGATAATTTATTATCATTCTTAGCTTGCTTGAGGGATATTTGTTTATATGGTTGTAGCCGTAGGAATACCCAATCACCTACATCAAAATTTCTTTCGTTGTGATGTTGATCTGCCTGTTGTTTCATTCTATTCTGCGCCAACACGAGGTTATCCTTTAAGAGTTGGAGGAATCGTTGTTGATGCTCGATGTGATGTTCCACTGCTTGAACCTTAGAATTTTCTCTTAAATATGATGCGATGGATGGTGGATGATATCCATAAAATGCCATAAATGGGATCATTTTGGTTGCCGTATGGAAGGAATTGTTGTACCACCATTCAGCCAGAGGCAACCATTTGACCCATTGTGTCTGTTTATCAGATACAAAGCAACGAAGATATCCTTCCAAACATTTGTTTACTATCTTCGTTTTCCCATCAGATTGAGGATGATAAGATGAGCTATGAGCTAACTGAGTACCGAGACAAGAAAATAATTTTGTCCAAAAATTTCCAGTGAAAATGGGGTCTCTGTCACTTACAATAATCTTTGAATTTCCATGAAGCTTTTAAATTGTTTCCATAAATGCAGTAGAAACTGTATTGGCTTTAAATGGATGTGATAATGCACAAAATCATGCATACTTGGTAAGTCTGTCAACTACGACCATGATGACACTCTTTCCCTCAAACTTGGGTAAACCTGTGATAAAATACATTGAAACCTCCTCCCAATGTTGGCTTGGAATGGATAAAGGTTGTAAAAGACCCGGGGTCTTAATTGTTTCAACTTTATTTTGTTGGAAAACAAAACATTCTACCACAAACTTTTGAATATCTGATTTAAGGCCATCCCAAAAAAATTCCTTATTAACCTTGTGGTAAGTTTTTAAAAGTCCTGAGTGCCCTCCTAAGGGAGAAGTGTGCAATTCTATAAGAATCTTTTGTTTGAGTTGGGAATTCTTACAGAGGTATAAGAAATCTTTATACCATAACAAATCATTTTTCCAGCTAAATGTATCAGATATACTGGAATCTTGGTGTAACATTCAAATAAGTGCCCACACTTCTTCATTTTTCTTCCATTCCTCCCTTGCTTCGTTTATGCAATTTGGTTGGTGTTGTGGCCAGCAACAACCCACCTTCTTATTTAGTGTTATTCCTAATACTAAATAAGAGGGGACCCGTAGTTAAAAATTTAAAAAATAAAGTTAGTGCTTAAATTGCCTTTTTAAATAAAACTTACAATCATAAACTTAGGAAGACCCCCTTGAAAATCTAAAAATCTAAGTTTTATGATAATGTAAAACAAAATCTTTCCTTAGGAAATATCGCATCGCAAAAGGAAAACACGATACCTCCTTACAAGCCGAATTCTAACATTGCGAGATTGAGATACACGATAATAAATAAATATCGCATCGCATACATCAAAGACAACTTACATTGAAACACCTTAAATTGCCGATATGTGATGACACTTATCGCAAATCGCATTTCGTAGAAAACAAATTAACGAAGATTGTCATATATCACGATTTCTACGACATTGCGATTTCGCGATAGAGCAACAATGCGATATAGCGAGCTGCGATATAGCGAGTTGTGACTCTACGATGTTGCGATCTGTGATATTGTGAAGCAAATCACAAAATCGCTTCATTGCAGATCTTTCGGGCTCATGGTTCAAAAAAGTATTTTCCATAAACTAACAACTGGTTATGCGCTCTAATGCCAATTAATGAGTTAGTTTCCAGTTATTAAAGGAATATGGTTTCGTGCTTATCGAAACATCATCTCATGTAAGATGGTATATTTGATACATCTTCAGCATTTAAAACCTTCCCATCACCCTTCCTTATCATTATTTTCACTTCACTTGTGAATTGCAGGAACGGAGAACAGAAAATGATACAAAGCAAGACGCAGGATATTATGGGAAAGAAAAGCAAAGCTCCAAGCTCTGAAGAGAAATAAATGGCACCCTTGTATACAGACACAGCCTGTAACAGAGACGATGGTATTGCTACATGAGAAGGCATGTATAATATACTTGAGGAGGAGAATCCCAAAGTAATGGAAGTTACTGCTACTGTGGGCTCACATAGTTCTTCTGAGGCATCCATCACAGAGCTAGCTTGTTCATTCTTACACCGGATAGTAGCAAGGCCCAAAATTCTCCCATACACGGACATGGTTAAATGGATACTAGACAATGTTGATATCAGAAATAGAAAGTTTAAGACTCAGGGTCAAGAGCTTACGAATTCGTTATTTTCACAAAATTTCAACTTTATATCCGCTAAAAGAAGAAAGCGCAAAAGGCAAAAAAGACATCAAGGAAGCCCGGATCAAGAAATGGAGGCAGTTTCCAAAATTTCTTGAAAAGGAAAGCTTATAATTTCTCAGTCACCTGTAAGCCCAAAATAGTTGTAGGAAAGCAATAATAGAGGAAAAAAGTAAAATTTGAATGCGATAGCCAGTGAATCACTCTCAAGTGTATCATAAATTCTGCCGAGAAGATGGTGCCAGCTCTTGTCGATTCTGTTTTCTTAGCTCAACTAAAATCGGAATTCGGCCAGCCGACTCTTCTCAAACAGATGCTGAATGCATGCAATTTCAAGGAGCAGATACAGAAGTAGTTTTAATTTTAGATTCAATTTTAGTTTTAATTTAGTCTTATTTTTTCCTGAAACGAGGACGTTCATCTAAACCGCATCCTACATTTTTGTAAAAAGTTATTTTTAGATTTAGTTAGTAGTATTTAAACCCTTCTCATGCATTTAGAGAAGGGTCCTGAAATTTGTCAAAAACTTATCCCCAGAACATGCACTTTTGTACCCTTTGAGGAGGTTTTGATGAATGAATGGAACAGGATTTATTGATATTTGCATTTAATATCTGCTACTGATGTTGCACTTCTGTACTCTTAGTGGATGTTAGATCAAGAAGAGATAAATCATTATCGCTTGAAGCTCATGAGTAGGACTAGTTATAAATGGTACTTCAATCTCTTAACTATTTTTGCCTTTGTGTTAAAGTGATATTCATGTTCAGTTGTTTATATATTGATGCTTAAATGCTTGAGTTATCATTTGGCATTTTTGTACGGTGATAGCTATTTATTTATGCTTAATGTATGAATAGCTTATTATGCGATATGTTTTTCACAACTGTTTTGTCTAACTTTTTATACGAAGTGGTTCATCTTTATTGAATTATTTTCTCATAACAGTTGAATGATCTTTATTACCAGTTGTTATTTGAAATCATTTTAGATCACATAACGGAAAGATTACACCCCGGGTTAGTGTAGACTTAGATATTTCTGCTTATTAGAATACAATTTCCATATTATTAGATTAGAATTAGAATTAAAGTATTCCATTTAGAAACTGTTAGAAAGAGGAATATCAATCCTTCACACACACACATAAATTGGGAAACTGTTCCCATATCCCCAGTCGGACCCACTATACCAAATATCAAAGGAGGTACTAACCAAGGTCCGGACTGGGTGGGTATTCCCCTTGTTGTAGACTCGATTTTTGGGGCTTAAACATATTTGGCGCTAGAAGGAGGGGCCTGAACTGTGAATGGCAAGAAAATCTAAATCTAAATACCATTCTGAGAGTAAATTGCCCTCACCATCTCCCCTGACTTCTCCATTGCATTTAGAATCTTTAAATCCAGAGTTAGAAGTCGCTGGAGCAACAGCCGCTGATACAAACCTTGACATTTCAGAACAATCTACTATTGAACCTCTTGAAGTTGAATCTTTGATTCACAAACTTCAGCGATTTTCTATATCTCCTCAAAAATCTTATAAATCTCAAGGCAGCATGACTTCGAAATATAACCCTGCTCATCCTCTTACCAGATTAAAAAGCGAAAAGTTTGGTGTTCAGCCAATCGAGTTACCTCTACCTATAAGGAAAAGAGCAAGGAAGTCTCCTAAAGGGTTTGATAGCGAGACTCTTTCATCATCATCATCCATCTCAACCTCTTCACCGCAAAGTCAACCATCCACTTCTCCACTTCAAATCATTGTCCATCAGCCCATTGGAACTTCTGCAACTCCTTCTCAACCATCTGGAGTCATAATATCCTCATCTTCTCAACTACAGGGATCATCTTCTGCACTTTCCTCTGTTAGTCGTTCAACGATGGCCCAATCTCCATGGAATAACCCTGGGGCAGTCTTAATGCCTGCACCCTTGAGTTAGCTACCAGCCCATCCTGAAAAATGGTAGCCTAAGTTTAATCCTGAGGCAGGCATGCTAGCAGAAGAACATATAAATAACTTTATGCTATCAATAAATCTCAATGGAGTTACCAACGAAGACGTTGTTGTTCGACTTTTTCCTTATAATTTGCAAGGAACAGCCGGATCATGGTATTTCTCATTACCATCTAGATCTATTACTAGCTGGGACATCTTCCAAGAACAATTCCTGACCAAGTTCGATGATGACAGGTCTACAACAACACTGATTAATGACTTGTCTAACCTTAGGGCCGAGTCAAGAGAACCTATCAAAGATTTCAATTTACGTTTCAATAAAATCTTAAAAAAAATTCCTACTGCTTTCCAGGCTAGCGAAGAAGTGCAAAGTGAATGGTACATCACTGCTTTACCATCAAAAATAGCAATATTTGTTGATGGGGCTAACAAAACAACCTTAGTTGAAATATGAAAGAAGCAATAGCAGTAGAGAAACGTATTATGGCCCTAGAAAAGAATAATGCGATAGAGGAAGGAAAATCTAAGAAGGTTTCTTTTAAAGAAGATCCCAAGAAAAAACAATCGAAAGATCCATTCGATTTAGAAGGATTACAAAAAGTTTTGAAGACCATATCTAACGAGATGGTTGACATTAAGAAACAAGTGGCAAAAACTTCTTCTAAAAAGTCATACAGGCCTTTTAAAAGAAATCCTTCAACCGATTCCAAACCCCCTAACTCAATTACAAGTGCTGAATCAGAAGAAGAAGAAGAAATCGCTACTGAAGAACATACCGATGAAGAAGAATTTGTAGAGTTAGAAGGTATGTGGGATTTCATCCTCCCAGATGAAGAGGATCAAGAGGCATTCCTGGTTAGTACTCGCAGTAGAAATCAACTTGATCCCCCTCAACCTACACCTAAGCCAAAGAGCACAAGCTCAATGACCAAGGATAAAGTCACAACCATGAAAATGACATCCAAAGCGACTCAAACCAACCCAGTCCAAACAGACCCATCAACTCCATCTAAAACGCTGATCGTGTTGGATGAAATGGAGTATAATATCATAGAATACATGAAAAAGACTAGGGCCAATATCACGTTTTACGAATTGAGCAAGTTAAAACACCAGCAAAAAGTACTTTTGAAAGAATTACATGCTGTACCAGTTGCACCTTTGCTAGCCGCTGTAATCTCTCAAGCTTCCCATGACATGGGAAGACCTCCAACTAATATGATGAATAAGGTTGATCCAAATGATATCGCCTTAAGTGGAGGAAGATCGAGATCTCATACTCCCCCATTTCTCCTTACTTATGAAAATTTCAATAAAAAAGTGCATAATTGCTTAGTCGATTCTGGAGCTTCATCGAATATTTTACCAAGATCAATATGTGCAAAATTGAACATTCAACCATGGAAATCCGTTGTGCGCATAGTTCAGCTAGATCGATCGCAAGTCGAAGTGATTGGTGAATTAAATCAGGTTACCATAAGGTTGTCATCCAACCCAAAGGTATGTAAAGTTATCGACATTTTAGTTGCTGATATTGCAGAATTTTATAGCTTAATCCTTGGCATAGATTGGTCAGAAAACTTCATGGATACTTTGCAACTGACTGGTCCCATATGCGGCTCCCTTATAATGACAAATCGAACCAAGTAAAAGTTGAGCGCGAACGACATCAGAGATATATAGTAACAGAACTTGAGGGAGAAAATGGACTAGTAGCATATAATTCTAACATCATAGGCAACTATTCAATAGATTCTTTCCTAGGAAATTTTAATGCTCATACTTCACCTTACTTAGAACATTCTGTTTTATCTCAAGTAGAAAATTTCTCTCAAACAGATAGTTCTAAATGTATTAATTTTATAGATAGTCCTGTAAATAAATCTTTGTTTTGGAAATTATTTTTTGATGGTTCTAAGTCTAATGAAGGAGCAGGAGTAGGATGCGTGTTAATAAGCCCAAAGGGAGATAAAACTATGCTAACTTGCAGACTTGAATTTGAGTGCACCAACAATACCGTAGAATACGAGGCTTTAATCCAAGGGTTATACAAAGCAATCGGATTAGACGTCAAATACCTGCAAGTTTTCAGAGATTCTGAAATTGTAATCAGATAGGTACGTAATACTATACACTGTTTATCAGGTCATTTAAAACATTACCAATATTTAGTTCAAGATATGACTGAATACTTTATAGCATTTAATATTTCATCAATTCCCAGACTCCAGAATGCTAGCGCAGACCTCTTAGCCAACGTAGCTTCCAAGCTAATTCCTTCAGAAGATTTTAGCCCCAACCGATTTTCAATTGAGTTAATTTTTAGACAATCTATTCCTGATAACATTACCAATTGGAGAATTTTCAACGACGATCCTGATATCGTGAGTTTCCTCACACCTGAAGGATCCTACACCAATCAAATAATTGATGAAGACCAACATGACCAACAATTGCAACAAGGTATTACTAACAATGCTATACCTAAATCAGTAGTCAAGTTAGAAGACCTTTATGATTTGGAAGATCGATTCAAAAAATCTACCAATTGAAAACTCCAAAGTTCAACTTTGAATTATGAATTAGTAAATCTAGGAACTAATGCCAAATTGCAGAATATCAACATCCTGAAGAAAAATTAGCGTATATCCGTCTCTTGAGACAATACAAAAGTGTCTTTGCTTGGAATTATGATGAACTCAAAACATACGACACCTCCATCATCCAACATACTATTCCAATGATCGACAATGAAAAACTTGTCTAACAAAAGTTGAGAAAGATCCATCCCAATTTAGAAAACCAGATCCAAACTGAACTCAATAAGTTATTGAAAGCCAAAATATTTTTTCAAGTTAGACATTCTAAATGGGTCTCCAGTATGGTACCTGTTATACAGAAAAACAAAGATATTAGAATCTGCATTGACTTTCAAAATCTTAACAAGGCCTGCCAAAAGGATAATTTTCCTTTGCCCCCCATGGAAAAAATACTGCAGGTAGTCGCGGGCTCAGAATTAATGTCATTCTTGGATGGATTCTCAGGATACAATCAAGTGTTGGTACATCCCAATGATCAATTAAAAACTACATTCAGAACTAAATGGGGCACATACGCCTATCAAAGTATGCCATTTGGTTTGATTAACGCAAGTGCCAAATTTCAGAGAGCCATGGACATCACATTCAAGGGATTAGTTAATAAATTAGTGGTAATCTATTTGGATGATATAACTGTGTATTCCAAGAAGAAAAACAACCATCTCAAAGATTTAAAACAAATCTTCCAACGTTGTTTAAGGTATGGGATTTCACTTAACCCGAAAAAATCTTTTTTCGCGTTAAGTGAAGGAAAACTTCTCGGATTCATAGTGTCAAAATATGGAATTCACATTGATCTTGGTAGAATCAAGGAAATTTCCGCAGTACCCCTATCTCACAACACGAAAGCCATGCAATCTTTCCTTGGCCAGATTAACTTTGTAAAGAGATTTGTTCCAGACTTTTCAATAATCATGTCTCCTTTACAAGCAATGATTAAATAGAACGCAAATTTTAAATGGGGCCAAGATGAACATGAGGCATTCAATCTTATCAAACAAGTAATTATTAATGCTCCATCTTTAGCAACTCCAAATTTTTCCGACCCTTTTATTTTGTATACATTTGCCTCGGATAGATCATATGCTGTGATACTCACTCAAGCAAATCAAGAAAAGGCGGAAGCCCCAATTGCTTTTTTCAGTTCCAATTTACAAGGAGCTGAGTTGAATTATTTAGATGTGGAGAAACAAGCTTATGCTGTTTTCAAAGCAATTAAATATTTCAGACCTTTTTTACTCAAAACACATACCAAAATCATAGTGACATTTCTAGCGGTAATAAATCTTCTAGTACAGAAGGATGTGGGTGAGGAAAGGGCCAATTGGGTTACTGCTTTACAGGAATATGACTTATAAATCAAACCAGCAAGTATTGTAAAAGGTCAAGGCTTTTGCAAAATGCTGGCCGGAGCATCGCTAATGTTTGAAAATCCATCTGCAGAGGTACAAGTGTACAAATTAAGCCTAAACAATGTTGAGTCATTATACACTGATATTATTTGTTATCTAAAGAATGGATATGCTCCTTCAAACCTTGATCATACCATGAAAAGAGCTCTAAGGTTAAAATCCAAACAATATCAACTCGTGAATGATGTTCTTTTTAGAATAAATTATGAATTTGTTCTTCTTAGATGTCTTGAGAAATCTGAAGCTGAAAAGGTCTTGCAGGAACTTCACAATGGGCCAGCAGGCGGACACTATGCTGGAGATGCAACTGCTCACAAAATTTTACGCGCAGGCTATTATTGGCCCACATTATTCAAAGATGCACATAACTACGTAAGGAAATGTCAAGTCTGTCAAACTGCTGCTGGGAGACAAAAGAAACCATCCTTGCCACTGCAACCAGTTACCATTGAATAAACTTTTGATCAGTGGGCATTGGATGTAATAGGTGAGATGGTTCCTCACTCTTCTAAATAGCATAGATATATCCTTACAGCAATAGATTACTTTACTAAATGGGTAGAAGTAGTTCCACTCAAGACGGCTAATGCTGAAAATATCATCGAATTCATAGATCAGTTCATAATCACCAGGTTTGGGTTGCCATCCGCTTTAATGTTTGATAATGCATCATATTTTTCTGGTAATGCAATGACTGAATTTGCACTCAAAAGGGGTTTCAAGCTTAAATACTCTGCCAATTATTACCCACAAGGGAATGGGTTAGCTGAATCTACAAATAAGAACTTAATTAGAATTATTAACCGAACCATTGACCAAAATCATAAAAATTGGCATAAGTATTTAATATATGCTTCATGGGAAGATCGAATAACGCAAAAAGCCTCAATTCGCACGTCTCCCTTTAATTTAATTTATGGGAAAGAAGAGGTTCTTCCAACACATCTGGCAATTCCCTCTTTAGCCTTGGTTCAATATATTGATGAAGCACCAACTTCTTCCTTACAACTAAGGCAACTGGAATTAATTAAGTTAGAAGAACAACGAGAATGGGCTAAGATAACTCACACTCATCACCAAGCATTAGTAAAAGCCTCTTTTGATTCCAATATGATATCCAGAAAAGAGTTTCAAATGGGAGATCTAGTTTTAAAATGGGACAAGGCTCATGAGGAAAAAGGGAAACACACAAAATTTCAAAGAATGTGTCTTGGTCCTTTTTAAATCATAGAAGTCATAGGTCCGTCCACTTTCATGTTACAGGATTTAACAGAGAAAAGAGATTCTTTACCTGTTAATGGTCAGATCCTCAAAAAATATTTTCCATAGAAGATCATTCTTCTATTTTTGTAGAGTAGTTGTTTTTCTTTTCATAATAAAATCGGTTGTAAATGGTTACATCTGTGATTCACGAAAAAGACACAAATTCTCTTTTAGAAATTGTTTTTTCACTTGTATAAATAGAATTCCTTCTGAAATATTAATCATTACTATTGAAATATACAGTTAAAGACTCTAGACCTAGAAATGATACTAGTTTCAACTGTATAAACTTTAACAAAAAATACCTTTAATCAAAAATTGTTTTATTTCAGTCCAATGAAAGGTATCAATAACAAAAATGAAGATTCTCTGTAGAAAAGCTCTTTCCAAAAACTCTATAATTGTCATCCAGAGCTATCTTAAGGAAACAATGACTTCCTTCCCGCCTAGGAAACTACAATATTCAGAGAATGATCCAAAGTTACACTTTAACTTAAAGAGTAAGAGGTCTCATCATGAGCCGACTTATCATGATCATAGATATTATAGCTTGCCGACTTTGCCAAATACTGCATACCACAACAGGGCAATGACTCAAGATTGTTACAATCAAAAGACAAGGGGTCTCATCAACAGCCAGCTTGTTCAGAAAAGTTAATAAATCAGTGAATGCCTGTGTCATGAATTGGCTATCAAACCAAGACATTGTTCTTTAAGGATAAAAAGAGAGTGAAAGCGAAAAGTGTGAAAATGGATTTTTCTTTGAAAAGTTGTAAATTTATCTAAGTAGGATTCAGGATCATTGCTGGGTAACAGGTAACCCTATCGAAGCTATAAACACTTGCTGGCAACAGAGGCTCTACCTATAACAAATGAGCATATTTAAAACTGATTTACAGAGAAGACTTTGTTTTTATCTTTATAAACCAAGTAAGGACTGATGTAGATACAAGGACTAGCTTGAGGGAGTAAATAATCAAAGTTGAAAAAAGAAGAACCCCCCTTGTTATTTAGTGTTATTCCTAATACTAAATAAGAGGGGATCCTTAGTTAAAAATTTTAAAAATCAAGATAGTGCTTAAATTGCCTTTTTTAATAAAACTTACCATCATAAACTTAGGAAGACCCCCTTGAAAATCTAAAAATCTAAGTTTTATGATAAGGTAAAACAAAATATTTCCTTAGGAAATATCGCATCACAAAAGGAAAACACGATACCTCCTTACAAGCCGAATTCTAACATTGTGAGATCGCGATACATGATAATAAATAAATATTGCATCGCATACATCAACGAAAAATTACATTGGAACACCTTAAATTTCCGATATGCGATGACGCTTATCGCAAATCGCATTTCGCAAAAAACAAATTAATGAAGATTGTCATATATCACGTTCCTACGCTATTGCGATATTGCGATATTGTGATTTTGCAATAGAGCGACAATGCGATAATGCGATATAGCGAGCTGTGATATAGCGAGTTGTGACTCTACGATGTTGCGATCTGCGATATTGCAAAGCAAATCGCAAAATTGCTTCATCGCAGATCTTTCGGGCTCATGGTTCAAAAAAGTATTTTCCATAAACTAACACCCGGTTATGCACTTTAATGCCAATTAATGAGTTAGTTTCCAGTTATTAATGGAATATGGTTTCGTGCTTATCGAAAAATCATCTCACGTAAGATGGTATATTTGATACGTCTTCGGAATTTTAAACCTTCCCATCACCCTTCCTTATCATTATTTTCACTTCACTTGTGAATTGTAGGAATGGAGAACGAAAAATGATACAAAGCAATACGCAGGATATTATGGGAAAGAAAAGCAAAGCTCCGAGCTCTGAAGAGAAAGAAATGGCGCCCTTGTATACAAACACAGCTTGTAACAGAGACGCTGGTATTGCTACGTGGGAAGGCATATATAATCTACTTGAGGAGGAGAATCCCAGAGTAATGGAAGTTACTGCTACTGCAGGCTCACATAGTTCTTCTGAGGCATCCATCACAGAGCTAGATTGTTCATCCTTACACTGAATAGCAGCAAGGCCCAAAATTCTCCCATACATGGACATGGCTAAATGGATACTGGACAGCATTGATATCAGAAATAGACAGTTTAATACTCAGGGTCAAGAACTTACGAATTTGTTATTTTCACAAAATTTGAACTTTATATCTGCTAAAAGAAAAAAGCGCAAAAGGTGAAAAACGCATCGAGGAATCCCAGATCAAGAAACGGAGGCAGTTTCCAAAATTTCTCGAAAAGGAAAGCTTCTAATTGCTCAGTCACCTGTAAGCCCAAAAAAGTTGTAGGAAAGCAATAATAGAGGAAAAATTTAAAATTTGAATCTGATAGCCATTGAATGACTCTCAAGTGTATCATCAATTCTGCCGAGAAGATGGCGACAACTCTTGTCGATAATGTTTTCTCAGCTCAGCTAAAATCGGAAGTCGGCTAGCCGACTCTTCTCAAACATATGCTCAATGCATGCGATTTCAAGGAGCAGATACAGAAGTAGTTTTAATTTTAGATTCAATTTTAGTTTTAATTTTGTTTTATTTTTTCCTGAAATGAGGACGATCATTTAAACTGCATCCTACATTTTTGTCATAAGTTATTTTGAGATTTAGTTAGTAGGATTTAAACCCTTCTCATGCATTTAGAGAAAGGTCCTGAAATTTGTCAAAAACTTATCCCCAGAACATGCACTTTTGTACCGTGTGAGGAGGTTTTGATGAATGAATGGAAAAATATTTATTCATATTTGCATTTAATATTTGCTACTGATGTTGCACTTCTGTACTCTTAGTGGATGTTAGATCAAGAAGAGATAAATCATTATCACTTGAAGCTCATGAGTAGGACTAGTTATAAATGGTACTTCTATCTCTTAACTATTTCTGCCTTTGTGTTAAAGTGATATTCATGTTCAGTTGTTTATATATTGATGCCTGAATGCTTGAGTCATCATTTGGCATTTTTGTATGGTGATAGCTATTTATTTATGCTTAATGTATGAATAGCTTATTATGCGATATGTTTTTCACAACTGTTTCGTCTAACTTTTTATACGAAGTGGTTCATCTTTATTGAATTCTTTTCTCATAATAGTTGAATGATCTTTATTACCAATTGCTATTTGAAATCATTTTAGATCGAATAACAGAAAGATTACACCCCGGGTTAGTGTAGACTCAGATATTTCTGCTTATTAGAATACAATTTCCATATTATTAGATTATAATTAGAATTAAAGTATTCCATTTAGAAACTGTTAGAAAGAGAAATATCAATCCTTCACACACACACATAAATTGGGAAACTGGACCCATATCCCCAGTCGGACCCACTATACCAAACAAAAAAGGAGCTGCTAACCAAGGTTCGTACCGGGTCGGTATCCACCTTGTTGTAGACCCGATTTTCAGGGCTTCAACAGTTGGATAATAGAAATGACGCACAATAATGCTTCCACATCCTCATCCTTTCTTGAAAGTGCATCTGCCACCACATTTTGCTTCCCTTTTTTGTAGATGATTTCAAAGTCATAACCCAACATCTTTGTGACGCACTTTTGTTTCTCTTCAGAGGATAATCTTTTTTGTAAAAGGTATTTAAGGCTACCATGATCCATTTTTACCTTGAAGTGTCTTCCCATTAGGTAGGGTCGTCATTTCTTAAGTGCATGTAGTATTGCCAACATTTCCTTCTCATAAATAGCTTTGTGTAAAAACTTTCCTTGATTGGATGACTTTCAAAAGCAATGGGTCTTTCATCTTGCATTAAAACAGCACCAATTCCATTTCCTGAAGCATCACATTCCAGAATAAAGGTTTTTGTGAAGTCCAGTGTAGCTAAGACCGGTGCTTGGCACATTTCCTCTTTTAGATGTTCGAAGGCCTTTGTTGCTTCTGGAGTCCATGAAAATGCATCTTTATTTAATAATGTTGTTAGAGGTGCTGTTATTCTCCCATAATTCTTAACAAACTTGTGATAATACCCTATCAACCCGAGAAATCCTCACAGATGCTTTATGGATGTGGGGATTTTCCATTCCTTAATGGCTTTAATTTTTCTAGGGTCTACCTTAACTCCTTCATGAGATACAATATGACCCAGATATTCCACCTCTTGTACTCCAAAGAAACATTTGGATCTTTTTGCATATAATTGTTTCTCCTCCAGTAGCTGTAGCACCCTATCAACATGTTCAACATGATCCTTCCAATACTTGTTGTAGATTAGTATATCATCAAAAAATACTAAGGCAAATTTTCTAAGGAAGGGTTTGAAAATTAAATTCATCAAACCTTGAAATGTAAAAGGTGCATTGGTAAAGCCAATAGACATGACCAAAAATTCATAATGACCCTCATGATTTCTAAATACTGTTTTCAGAATGTCTTCAGTCTTCATTCTGATTTGATGATATCCTGAATGAAGATCCAACTTGGTGAAGTAAATTGATCCATGCACTTCATCTAGTAATTCATCAATGACAAGAATGGGAAACTTATATTTAATAGTGAGCTTGTTGAGCTCCCTATAATCTTGACACATGCGCCATGATCCATCCTTCTTGTGCACCAATACTACTGGAGCAGAAAAAGAACTTTGACTATGTTGAATTATACCAGCCTCTAGAATTTCTGCCACCATACATTCAATTTCACTCTTTTGGGCATAGTGATATCTGTACGGCCTGATGTTTGGAGGAACACTTCCTGGAATCAAATGAGTAGCATTATCATGATCATGAATAGGTGGGAGACCTTTGGGAGTGTCAAATGCCTTGGAATGATTGTCCAAGACTTTTTCGAGATCTGGAGAAATAGATGATTTCGATGTGGAATCATCTAGTGAACATAATTGTGCAACTACACCTCTTTCTTCCTTTTTTAGAAGCTTTTTCATACCGTTAGAGCTGATTATCTTTCCCGGTTTCCCTGTAATACCCCTTAATTCAACTTCCTTTCCTTCTGCAGAAAATTTCATGAAAAGTTCTTGAAAATTAAAAGCTATTGTACCCAAGGATTGTAGCCATTGGACTCCTAGTACAACATCAGCACCTCCCATTGGAATGGAAAGCATTGGGCTAGTGAATACATATTCTCCCATGGATAGCTTGATATTATGGAACTTTTCAGAGCAATTTATTGTTCCTCCATTTGCAACCATCACTTTACAATCTGGTGTTGGATATAGGAAGAAATTCAAGTCTTTTTCTACCTTACAATGAATAAAATTGTGGGTACTTCCTGAATCAATCAACACTATTACCTTTTTCTTCTTGATTTGTCCTTCTATCTTGATGGCTTGAGGAGTGGTAATTCCCGCCAATGCATTACAAGATATGGTTAGATTCATTTCTTATTTATCTAGGATTTTTTCTTGGAGTATATCCTCTTCTTTTGACCTTTCTTGCTCCTTTTCTTCTTCCTTTTCACAATCTATGTAGAATAATTTCTTCTCAGCACACTTATGACCTTTAGTGTATTTTCTATCACAATTGTAACAAAGCCCTTTTGCTCTTTTTTCCTCTAATTGTTGTGGTGTCAAACTTATAGGTTGTGGAAGACTAGGGGAAACAACACTTCCATATTTATAGTTGTGAGTGGTATGCTTCCTGGTTGCCATAATTTTGCTTTCCATTTTTCTTGCTAACCCAAATGCCTTCTCTAATGAATCAGGTTCCCAAAGGTGAACACAATGTTGGATATTATTCTTTAAAGTCTCTATGAGCACATCAATCCTATGCTCCTCTGGAATATCTTTTACCCTTATCTTCATTTTGGAACTCCTCAATGTGCTCCATTATTGAACCCTTTTGTTTGAGACCTATCAATTGGCTAAAAAAAGTGTTGCTTTTTGTATCCTCATAATGTGCTGTCAATTCTTCGGTAAAAATTGCCCAAGTGATAATTTGTTTACGAGAGCAAAGCCATTGATACCATACAGAGTGATTTGGTTCCAAATATAAAGTTGCAATACGTACCTTTTGTGTGTTTTGCATATTATTAAGATTGAAAAATTGCTCCATCTGTAATATCCATCTTGCGGGATCCTTGCCATAAAACTTCCTCATATCGATTTTTGGAATATGGTGGGTCTTTGCTCCAAAATTAGAGTCTACAAAATCATGATTAACATTTCTTTTGTTTGCATCATGAGTTTCCTTTACTACCCTTTCACCATTAGTAAGTATTTCTTGTAGAAAATTTGTCAAACTTGTCTTCAAATCTGCCATGTATATCTTCAATTCTGTCTTTAAATATGCCATGTCCGTCTTCAAATATTTCTTCAAATCTATCTTCAAATCATCCATCTTAGCTTCCACACCATTCATCTTAGCTTCCATGCCTTTTATCTTAGATTCCACGCCATTTATCTTAGCTTCTGTTAGCTTTTGTGAGAGTGACATTTGTTGCACTTGGTCTTGTAATTTTGATATATCATGTAGTATTTCTTCCTCTTCTTCATGATTCATGCTAGAGCTTTCAAGTTGCTTACTAGGTGTTTGAATTTTCTTTCCTCGGGGCATCAGTTACCAATAATAATGCTCTATTGTGCCCTTTGAATTCCTTCAAAACAATTTTTCAAACCAAGCTTAAGCAAAAATTTAAAAAAAATCTACACACCTTTTTTCACTTTGTAGGAGCTCGATATTGCCTTTGATGTATCTCAGTAATTTTGGATCATCCAGTTCTAAAATTGTGACCTACAGTAGTCCACTGTGTGCTCTTTCAAATTTCACCAATCCGATCCAAAGTGGATTCTCCAAGGAAGAGTTATACCAAATCTCCCACAGTGACCTGATTATAGACTAGTTCAGTAGAGCAAAATTGTATGACATGCCATGTGTCCCTGCTTCAACCATTTGGTCTAAAAAATACATACAAGAAACTGCAGTCCATCCTATTTCTATAAATTCTTATGAAATTTCAATCTGATGGTTAGAGAGAAAGTTATGACAATTTTCCCTAGGTCACCGGTTTGGAATGTAATTCAGGAATCTTCAAAAAGACCAACTTCCTTATATCATAACTCCGCAAATATAGTGTAAAAAGCTCTGAAATTTGGACCCAAGGTTCAGTGTGCTTTCGTCTCAAATGGGTTTTTTTTCTGCTTCTAAAATGTCACAGGAAAAAAAATTATAGCGAAAATTCCACAATGACCTATTTGGCGCAATGAAACCCTAGAATCCAAAGCTCTGATACCAAATGTTATGAAACCAGCTCACAAAAAGATAGAAAATATGGATCAATGCCTTATAATCTAGCCTCTTCGAGGGGGCAACCTCCTTTACATTACATAAATGAATGATTCCTTGACGATTCAAATGACAAAATCTCTTTTCTATATATAGGAGTCTAAGGAGTCACAACATAACCCAACCGACCTAACAATAATAATATAAAGGCACAAAAATGACAATAGAGGGATTCTATGGGGCACAGTAATAACAATATGGGGACAATAGGGGTACAACAATATTAATAAGGGATACAACTACAACAGTAATGGGGTAATCACTAGTATTGTAGGGACCTAACAATATTTTGCTCAAATTCACCCAACACATTCCAAAGAGGACTCAAGTGTGCTGCAATGCACCCTGGCAATGTACTGGGCTACACTGCAGTGCACGGTAATAAAGGCATGCCTACGCTGATCTTCTTAGAGGCAGTTTTTGGATGATTTTAGTCATGGAATCCCTTGGGAAGGAGGCATTCTTGATGGTTGACTTCATTAGGGCATGTAACAACTGAATTAGGGTTTGATGGGCCCTAATAGTACTGATCTGTAAGTTGGGGTTGATGTGCCCAAATGGATCTGTAATAGTTGCCCCTAATGCATGAAGTCGTAAATATGTATGTTGAGTGAAATGCTTTACTATGTGGAGAGGAGGTTTCAAAGTGGAAGGTGACGCGCATCAATTACAATACATATATCATGATAATTTGATTTTTTCCTCATGAACTTGCTGAGGGAAGGAATACCCATTCGCAACTTATAAACTTTCATTACATGTAAAAAGATAGTCATCTACAGATATAGACCCATGAATGAACGACCATGAATGTAAGGCCATTGTACATTTTATTCAGTACACCTGAAAATATCGTAGCCCGGATGGATGAAACTAGTTCCAGGGTCATCAATCTCGTTCAATCTTTCGCTCAAGTACAATTCTAACCATTTGAATAGATGATCTAAATTCGAACATGGGAAGACATCGTCTGATTACCAGCCAATGATGTAAGCCATTAACAGATGCCAGAGGAATCACTGATAATGATGATGACCCTCAAGGTACTACAATACATTTCTTATGGTGTTAATAAATGATTTGATGTTGAACACCATAAAAAGTATTTCGGTCGAAGGCCAGTGATGTCAACCTATCGCCAGAGGTGAGAAACCTACCATTGATGTATGCAAGCTTCAAGGTACTGAAGGGGTGTTTCTAAGTCAACTTCTTAGATAATATGCTAATGTTGACAAGAAGCGACTCGTTGCGGGAGGGCCTTGATGTATCCCACATCAATGACATGAAACGAGGTAAATTATTTTGGAGATGAAAAAATTGACTGACTACAAAAGGTTCAGGAATGGCGGTCATGAAAATGAAGGTTTACAGTATTGCAAAGGATGAAGTTTGAACTGAATGACTTCTCTTGAACATGTTGGCAACACTAAAATGAATTGGTAGCATTGAGCCAAAACAAAGTAATGGATGGTATGACAGACCAATGGTATGATAATCATCAAGCTAAATGACCCAACCCGCATAGTCACGGTGATGAGGTGAAAGTGTCATGTTCAAGAGCGACTTGCTACCATAAATTGTTCACCCCTTTTTCCCATTTTCGCAAGTCATTGCTGACTAGTACCTCTTTATTTTTATCAAGCTTTAGGAGGATAACATATGCTTGTTGTATAATTTCACCCTTCGGGTGAATCCATCCCTATTTGATGCTTTAATGAGTCTAGCAAAGCTAAAACTCGGTCTTGTCTAGATGGACAAGTTTTTCGCTACTTTGATGTTTTTAACGAGTTTAACGATAAATATAACTCGGTCCTTTTCATGTTTAGAGAGTTTGAAAAGGGAACGAAAAGGAAACTCCAAAATTTCTTTTTCGTAGATTTGTCTCTCAAGTCTAAAAAATCATAAAACAATACGAGAGAGAACCTATTGATCATGTCTGATCAACATATTCCTTTTTCGTAGTTAATCTATCTCAACCCAAAAAAGGATTAAACTTATACTGAGTAGATATCAATTCCAATCTGTTAATGAGCTGGAAATGACAAGTGCTCAACAATGTTTTCATGTTTAGAGAGTCTGGAAAGAGGTTAAAGAGGACTCCACTTTGAGGAATGAATGGTGTCTAGGATAACAACTAGTTCCGGTGATGTTGTAACTTCTCAAAACATGTTGACTTATGTGAAGAGGCTAGCTAATAATACCACTCATTGTAAATGTTCCTTAAAAAGGATAAAACAACCAAGTGAAAGCATATGAAAGCAACCAAGGCTCATGTGATGGAAAAGGCTGATAGAATGGCAATCACAATGGTTAAAATGGAGATGGGTTCATTTTTACACAAGCTTGAACCATAGGGAACTATCCTTGGATTCAGTTTCATGTTTACACAAGATTGAAACAAAAAAATATGCTTGGATTTAGTTTCATTTTTACGTAAGCTTAAAATGAAAAACTATGCTTGAGATTCGTTTACATGCCCCCTGCATGATGAAAGGGAGAGTCTTCTGTAACCAGATGGAAGTCATTGTCGTGAAGCAGGACAATTATCCAAGACCTTTTTGGCTTCGTCCAGATAGGGACAAAGGTGAATGGGGTGATTCCCTTCACATAACCTATTGGGAAACTTAACTTTACAATTAGGTCCATGCCCCCCAAGCTTCATTACATTCACCTAAACTGACTACTTGTGGCTATTAGGCAGATGGAATGAAGGTTCTTATATGAGATCAAGTGAAAGACTCGACTGGGATTTTACGAGATCCAATCAAAGACTCGACTTGGTACTTGGTACCTTGTTTCATTTTTTAATGAGCCTGACACAAGACAAGGAACTCTTCTCAGATTCCTTGTTTTAGTTTTTAACGAGCTTGACACAAGACAAGGAACTATGCTCATGGGAGCTGTTTCATTTTTTAATGAGGTTGACACAATAAAAGAACTATCCTCATATCCTTGGTTTCATTTTTTAACGAGGTTAACACAAGACAAGGAACTATCCTCATGGAAACTATTTCATTTTTTAATGAGGTTGACATAGTAAAAGAACTATCCTCATGAACCTGTTTCACTTTTTAATGAGGTTGACACAGTACCAAGAACTGTTCTTGTATTACCTGTTTCATTTTTCAACAAGGTTAAGACAAGACAAGTAACTATCCTTATGGGACTGTTTCATTTTTTAATGAGGTTGACATGGTAAAAGAACTATCCTCATGGGAACTGTTTCATTTTTTACTGAGGTTGACACAGTAAAAGAACTATCCTCATGGGAGCTGTTTAATTTTTTTAATGAGGTTGACACAGGAAAAGAACCATCCTCATATTCCTTAGTTTCATTTTTTAACGAGGTTGACACAAGACCAGGAACTATCCTCATACTCCTTTGTTTCAATTTTTAACGAGGTTGACACAAGACAAGGAACTATCCTCATGGGCCTGTTTATTTTTTTAATTAGGTTGACACAGTAAAAGAAGCATGCTCATTTTCCTTGGATTCATTTTTAACGAGCTTGACACAAGACAAGGAACTATCCTCATACCCTTTGTTTCACGACTCATAAGTTCACGAAGGAGAGATCTGGTCCCAATTCCCCCAGTACATGATGCACAACATCACTGAATTGATCGTCAGTTGATGTAGGTATGGAACGGGTTGCCACATAATTAACCCGTGGTGGGG
Organism: Pinus tabuliformis; assembly: GCA_031772625.1. NCBI lineage: Eukaryota > Viridiplantae > Streptophyta > Pinopsida > Pinales > Pinaceae > Pinus > Pinus tabuliformis. Next base: position 88,902,758 of record CM062815.1, read on the forward strand.
ATGATACCATTGGTACAAAAGGACCACTTAGGGAAGATGGTTGACTGGAAGCCATATTTGGACCAGGAAATGAAAGCTGGTCAATGGTGACAATTCTGCCTTCATGCAGGAAACAAATCACTCGAAAGAGTGTTGAAACAATACCTCCCATGTCATAAACATAGTCACGCCCAAGAAGTAAATTGTAATCTAAAGGGCCTGGGACTACCATCACATTCAGATAAATGATTTTTCCTCCAAAAGTAATAGGTAATTGAGGGAGGATCCCTAATGGTTGATTGGTTCCTCTGTTAAAACCCAACGGATTCTGGGTAACAGGCACAAGTGGTGGCGAACCAAGCACTTTCCAAGCAGTTGAGGAAAGGATACTCACATATGCACCTTCATCTATAATAGTTCCAAATACAATCATATTACAAACATGTACTATGATCTGGAAAGGCACATAAGAAGGAAGAGAGAACCCTACTAGTCGATTCCAATCAAAGGAAGTGACCAAACTACTTGGAGGGGGTACCATAGAAACGGGAGAATTAACCCCTTGGGTTATGAGAGTGAGAGGATTTTCCTCCTGTCTTTATGAAATAGGAGGATTGCCCCCAAGCTCATTTGAATCTAAAGAAACAAAAAGAACTTGAGTGTTGTCATATTCGCTCTCTTCAGGAAAGGTACAATTTACTGAAGGTGAAATCAGGTCAACTGTTAACTCGAATTGTTGATTTGGGTTAGGTATAGACTCATAGGATTTAATTTCAGAGAGAATGGCTTCGGTCGATGGTTGATTTTGGTAAGTCAATTCATCAAGTAGTGAAGGATTTAGGGAGATTTTCTTGTAACCAGATGGAAGTTGCTACGGTGAAGCAGGACAGTTATCCAACACTCTTTTGTCTTCATCCAAATAGGGAAAAAGGTGAATGGGGTGATTCCCTTCACATAACATACATGGGAACTTAACTTTACCCTTCTTTCCATGAAATTTACTACCACTAGTTGATGGTGTGCCACCAGCATGATCTCCAGAAGTTGATGACAAAGGATGATGTGAACGAGAAGACCATTCTTCTAAGATATGAGGAATATCAAGACAACTTCAAAGAAGAAGGTATCCTGTACAAAGTTTGCATGAATATCAAACATTTCGAGGCTTGACGGATGGTTTCTCATTGGATGTTGCACTCAAAGCAATGGTTGCTTGGTTGCCCCTCTGCTGAATTTGCTTCTTCTTCTTCTTCCCTTTCTTCTTCTTCTTAGCCACTTGCTTACTAGTACCAATACTTTCACCAGGAAAAGGGGAAGAAGGGGAGGAAGAAATGACCAAGGAAGAAGGAAAAGGGTCAAACTTAGGATCAATTGGAGGTTGATTTTGTCCAGTTGGAGGTGTACTTGATTGCGGAGAAATCATGACATTTTGAACCAAGGAGGTTGAAAAAAACCATACTAGCAAGCCAATGGTAAGTCCCGGTAGGGATAATGTAGCCATATAAGGAGCACCAATATTTTTGAAGAAGGAAAAGGACTAGGATTCGCACCAAAAGGAATTCCTTGATTGGTGGATTTTGGATTTGTCGCCATATGTTTCAACCTAATATCAACTAAGGAGTGAGCGTGGAGGATGTTATCCGCGGTCAATTAATTTTATTTTAATAAAAGTAACATAACGAAATAAAAGAGGGATAATCTAGGCAAAAGGTTTACCAAGCAACTGTGAACTACAAAATACCTCCCAGGGAACTGAGAAGTACAGGCAGGGAATCTCCGTAAATGCTATGTTCAGTGTATCACAGTGTACAAGGTGGCCGACTCGGTTACCTAAGGATGGAGAGAAATCGAGTGTTGTCCTCCCATATATAACCAAAAGTACGTGGAGGCCCAATTCGTATAAGCGTTGTCTAATGCAAAACCACACAGTGAGAGCATTCCCATATACTTTACATATTGTAAGACCGCCCTATATACCCAAAGGTACGTGGACGAGCTACGATATACTCACTTATGTGGAATGAGGTATCACACTTGGGATGTATTACAGACAAGTTAGCGACAACTACTTTGTTTTCCGATGCCGGAACATGTCTCTAGCTTAGACCTCTAAATGTTTTTCATTAAGTGAGAATGCTCCATTAGGTAAATTCAGATAAATTTTAAGTTGATATTCTTTATAATTTTCCTTTCAAGGTTGACCACATGATGTATGTTTGCAATTCCTAAAATGCAACTAATATGATAAGCATTCTTTCCATTCAATTTAACAATGAAAATCCTTAGCTAGTAGGGATAGAGCAATCAGATTTTTGACAAAGAGCAAAGAACACATCTAATGCAATTTTCCTAGCTATTCCTTTCAAGCATCCACAAACTACAATATGAACGATGCAACATGCATGTATTTCTTTTCGATTTCCCTTATTGAATGAACAAAAAGGAAAACTAATGCATAATCAATCAATAAACTCTTTTCATTAAAATGACGATTTTGCGACAATTTCTTTTCAAGGAAAGAAAGACTTTACGACACTTTCATTTTCAAAGAAATGAGGAATTACGACACTTTCAACGAAAATACTAATCATATGCACACATGAAAAAATTGATTTTCATGGATGAAGACTTTACGACAACTCAATTTTCAAAAAGATGATTTTATGACACTTTCTTTCGAAAAAGATCAATCGACCAAAGAGCTAACTTTAGACTATAGATTGAAAATGACAAAGTAAATACATAAGAAGCATTCATCAATCCTAGTCTAAGTAGGGCCAGCTAAGAAGATGAAAAAACTATTTTCAGAGACAAGACATCATTGACATTCAGCAAATCATTCAAACAGGAGAAAATTGGCAAAAAACTTCAGTTCCTAGATGGGACACTGACCCTCAAGGCATCAACGCAAGCTACAGTGAGAGACAGTGCGCTTTAGTGCACTGGTTCTATGCGAGAAGTGCATTGCAATGCACTGTGTCCTTCACTGGGTTGTGCTGGTGACAGTAAGCCATTTTTAAGGCAACTTCACACAGTGTTGACTCAATTTTGAATGAAACAAGACTGAAATTCAACGAACGACCACAAGTACAATATGTAAAAATGTTGTAAGAGGCTGATAAGCTACTAAGATGGATAATTGATCCCTAGTGGAGTTACTAATTTGTTTTTGGAAGTTTTAGTGTCTACGGATAAATGCTTAAACCCCTAGACTAGTAGCTAAGTCTAGAACAACATTGCAAAGCATTCTCTACTTTTTCTATAACCAATATATTGAATAAGATAGTAAAGAAGTTTACCTGAAGATTTCGCTTACTCCTTATCTCCCTTGACCAATTATGTCGCTCCTTTCCATACTTAATTCACTTGAAAAGTAGTTCCACACAGACAGAAGATAAAAAACGATCAAATAATATGATAATGATTTATTGATTAAACATAAAATGGAATCAAATGCATAATAAAAATATGAAATCATCGATGAACAACACAAACATATGGAAAAAGATTTGAACACTTTATTAGTAAAAGGAAGAGTTACAACCCAATTTGCTTGATTTAGTGTCACTCCTCTAGTTCAATCCCATCCTCGCCTCATAAAAAGCAAGACATTTTGACATCATTACAATACTTGAAACCAAATCAAATCTCATAGTAACAGCATCTCCCTATAATTCAATGATTTCCAGCCCCTGATCACTTAGACAAGTGGTATTTTTATAGGTGAATGAAGGAAGTTATGCTGTAAATGGTGATAATGAATGCCCTCCCAAACTTAGGATTTAGTTCCATGGAGGAAGGGATAAAGGGAATGATGTTCCTTAACTCCCTCCCTCATCCAATTTCGAGCCCAAAGGAGTGGATAGCCTTGGGAAACTTCTACAGGCATCCTATGGATAATAATATTCCAAACCCCAATGCATATTTTGGTCAAATTCACCCAGTGTAGGCCAAAGAGGGCTCAAGTGTGTTGTAATGCACCCTGGTAGTGTATTGGGATGCACTACAGTGTCATGGAATCTCTTGGGATGGTTGACTTCATTAGGGCATGTAACAAGTGAATTAGGGTTTTATGGGCCCTAAAAGTATTGATATGTAAGTTAGGGTTGATGTGACCAAATGGATCTGTAACAAGGGTGTGCATTGTTTGCAGTTCATATTTCTAGTGAGAAAGGAAAGGATGTTCAAGATTCTAAAATCTTGAAGAGGCATTCATTTTTGCAATAGTTTCAAGATGTATTTTTGGTAGATATTTCAAAGTTATCACCTCATAGGGATGTGGAATTTTTTATTGAGTTGATGCCAGGAGTAGCACCAACATTGAAGGAACTCTAAAAGATGAGAACTCTAGAGTTGGTGGAATTGAAGTTGCATCTTATGAAAATGCTCCATAAATGATATATAAGGCCAAATGTGTCACCTTGGGGTGCAACAGTGTTGTTTTTGAAGAAGATGGATGGTACTCAGGTTATGTATTGATTACAGGGGGTTGAAGAAGGTGATGATCAAGAACAAGTATCCTTTGTCATGGATCGATGATTTATTTAATTAGGTGAAGGGAGAAACATTGTTCTGGAATATTTATTTGAGATGAGGATATCACCAGGTATGCATGAAATAATAGGAAATCTACGAAACCTCATTCAGTACCACGTATGGGAATTATGAGTTTGTAGTAGTTCCTTTTTGTCTTACTAATGATCCAACTACTTTCATGTGTTTTATGAATAATGTGTTGCCTCTTTATCTGGACAAGTTTGTGATAGTATTCACTGATTACATATTGATATACTCTAAGAAGGTGGAAAAAACATGCAAAACACCTTGCACCAATGTTGAAATTTTTGAGAGAGCATCAATTGTATGCCAAACTTAGTAAGTTCAGTTTCTTTCATACATAAGTTCATTACTTGGGACATGTTGTTTCCAAGGAAGCTATAGAAGTGGACTCGAAAAAGACTAGTTTTATCATAAAGTGGGCAACTCCTAGCAATGTGGATGAGGTCAGATCATCCATGGGAATAGAAAATTACTACATGAGCTTCATTAGGAACTTCTCATAAATTGTTTATCCTATTAGATCTTTGTAGAAAAAATGGAATAAGTTTGAATGCAAGGAGGATTGTGGAACTAGTTTTGATAATTTGAATCATTTTCTTACAAATGCTCTAGTTTTCAACATTGCAGATCCAAGTAAAGAGTGTGTGGTATGTACTGATGCTTGCAAGAGAAGACTTGGTGCAATCCTAATGTAGGAAGGACATGTACTATGCTATGAGTTAAGGAAGTTGAATGAGCATGAGCATAATTGTGTGACTCATGATCTTGAGTTTACAGCTAGCATTTCATGCCTTGATGATGTGGAGACATTAACTTCTTGGTAGGAGGTTCTTCTTAATGAGTGATCACAGTGGACTCATGTACATTAAGGGAATTTTGAGGTCTAAAATGGGCCTACTAAGAAAAATGTACAAACAAAATAAACTTTATAAGAACCAATAGGATTCAAGATGATGATGTCAACCATGGGGATGATTCACCATTTTTAGAGTAAAGAAGCAAAAAGATTAAAAAATAATAAAATAATAAAACTACTTTTTCAACTCATATTTTCAACTTATCTCCCTATGGTCTTAATCAAATTTCGAGTAGGAGTGCTCATTGGATGCAAAATTTCATTCCTCATCAAATGAGTATCCATGTTGCATAGTTTCAATGGACCCTGCTACATGAAAAAAGAGAAATACATGAAAAAATGTGATTGCAATCACGATTTTCATGTATCTCTAATTCTTCATGGAGCAAGGTCCATTAAAAGTATGAAACAAGGTACTCATTGGATGGTGAAACAAATTCTGCATCCAACGAGTGTTTCCACTTGAAATGTGAGTAGACCCATAGGGAGATAAGTTGAAAATACGAGTTGAATTTTTTTTCCTTTTTTCCCTCTAAAATTTTATGATGTAATCTAATATTATTTCATTATTTCCAGTATTACCTTATAATTTGCTTAGGAGGCCCATTGTAGACCTCAAAACTCCCCTAATGCATATTTCATCAACCTAATCTGAATTCCAAGCAAGCTAGATGGCTTGATACTTTGAGAGAGTTTGACTTCGAAATTAGGTACAGTAAGGGAAAGGAGAACAAGGTTGTAGGTCATCTTAGTAGAAGAATGCAAGTGAATCACATTGAAAATGTGAGTTATTATGGGACAGACTTGTAGGAGTGGATGTTGTTGGTAGGACAACATAATGATAGTTATCAAGAGTTAAGGAATATGCTGCACGAATGGGTTGAAGGTGATAGGGATAAGGAGAATCATCTTAGGGAAAATGGCTTGGTCAGAGTCAAGAACATGATTTATGTGCCAGATGATAGTTGGATCCATTAGCTTATCTTGAAGGAATTTCATATTAATTCATATTCAAGTCACTCGAGATATCAAAAGACATTGAAAAAATTAATAAATTCTATCATTGGACGAACTTGAAGAAAGAGGTGGTTGAGTTTGTTGCGATATGTTTGGATTGTTAGTAGGTAAAAGGAGAGTGTAAGCATCCAGGTGGGTTATTGCAGCCAAAACTAATTCCAGAGTTGAAATGGGAGGTTGTTTCCATGGAATTCATTATATGTTTGCTGAGGACATCAAAGAAACATGATTCTATTATGGTTATGGTCAATAGGTTATGTAAGGTAGCTCTCTTCATTTCATTTAAGTCTACGATTTCAACTAGTGAGGTAGCTCAAATTTTCATCATGGAGATAGTGAGATTTCATGGTGTTCCTAAGAAGATTGTATCCAACAGAGATGCCAAGTTCACTTCTAGGTTTTCAAACGAGTTGTTTGTAGACTTGGGGACAAAGTTGGATTTCTATACTGTTTATCATCCATAAATATATGGATAGATAGAGAGGGTCAAAAATATTCTTGAGGACATGTTGAGGATGTATGTCATGAATTAACAATGGAAGTGGGAGAAGTACCTTCCACTAGATGAGTTTGCTTATAATAATGGGTATCAAGAATCCTTGAAGATGAGTTCATTTGAGGAACTTTATGGGAGGTGTTAGCCTTGGAAGCATTTGGCCCAAAAATGGATCCAAAAAACTATTGAAGGCTTCGAAATTCACCTAAGGATCATTTTAAAATCCCAACAGTCACATTCCAATAGCCCTTGGAAGGGCGGAAAATCACTATTGGGAGGAAAAAACGAAAGAAGAACAATGAAAAACCATTGTCTCAGGAGTACAGAGAGATGACGGACAACATCCGTTAGATCCAGCCGATCAACGACCTAGATCTAAGCGGAAAATTGCATGTCGACCAGCATAGAGGACTTAAGATTGGGCGGAGCACATCCCCAATCAACGATCTCTGATGATCGGATCGGTGGGTCACAATTGGTGAAGGAAGCAGGTGGAGTAAGCACGTAGAGCAATGGTGATCAGTAATTCAATTTGGATCATCAATTAATCACGCATATCGACGGCCCACATTGCATCACAGGGTCGTAATCAGCGAGGACATACGCCATGTTATATAGAAGACCTCTGGCATGAGTGACATGTGATTGCGATTTATCGCATCGCTATATCACATCGGCTACACATGGGAGCTGGCATACACACATACTGTGACCCAACGAACCAGACTCGATGGCATTATAAGTGTTATTTCATAATATTTCAGGTCCGTGGGAAAGCCTTTATTAATGCATTTTTTTTGTATTTGTATTTTAACAAAATACAAAGGGAACCAAGGAGCGACGCCGATGAGATAAGACCTGGACCTGAAAGGGTTCAGAAATGAAACATAAAATATTTCAGATCCATAGAAAGCCACTTTTTAAGGTATTTCACATATTTTTGTATTTTAACAAAATGCAAAGGGAGCCTTGGGTAGCAACGATGCGATAAGTCACGGACCTGAAAGGGTGCGGGAATGAAATATATAATATTTCAGGTCTCTCAAGGCCGATTTTTCATAATTTTCAGTGTTTTTTATGTGTTCCAAAATACAGAAAAAATACATAGGGACAGGCCACTGGCGACTTGCGATCGGGACCCAGAGGGTAGACGTGATAGATGAATAGACCAATTTTAAGGACTTTTGAAGTTTAGAAGAACAGGGATGGGCAGGATTTGCACAGTTGCAGAGTTTTCTGTATAAAATAGAAAACAATCATTGTTAAGCATTTGAAAGGATTCCAAAAGGCACGCAGACTCATTCCACCACTCAATATAGGCTCGGAGATAGAGATCAAGAAACAGAGACTGGAAAGGGAAAAAAAGGGCCACAGCGCAACACAACTCATCCAAACAAACAGAAGCGATCATGGAGCAGACAACGCAACTTATTCAAAACAAACAGAAACATCATGGAGCAGACATTGCTCAACCAAAAACAACAGAATCGATTGTGGGGCATCTCTAGCACGACAGATCTCCCACACAGTGTAGCAAACTACCCAAAAGCGGTTACTCTTCTGTCAAAACAAGGAACCTTCGAGCCCATGCTTGCCTAGTCAGGGCATCAAATAGTTAAAGGGACAAGAAGGATAGATTAAGACTCTGAGCCTTTGAGAGCTCAGGAGCATTGTAAAAGGCCTATAAAAGGCTGAAAACTAAATGTAATAAGGGTTCAACTTCTGGAGACTATTGATACTATGTTCCTTGCAGCTTCTCATCTTCATTCCAATAATACAAGCTTCTTTTGTTGTTATATGTTCAATGTTCATTTTATCTTTTGTTCTAAGCTTGCACTTGAATAGGTTGTTTAGGTTTCTTTTGTGTCTAATGCCAGATAACTGTCATCTTATCTCTCCGTTGATAAATTATATTTGCAAGCTTCTTTTACTGTCTGTAGCTAGCCATTCATATGTTTTTTATATATGCATTTGCCGGTACAGTCGGTATTCTCTATCTACCCATTGAATCTACAAACTATTGAGCACTAGTGGTCTAAATCCTTGTTAACCTGAGGGTGTTCATGCATGTCTGGAGTGAAAACATAGTTGAAACAATTATATGGCTTGATCCAAACCATCATCCATAACAATAGTTCAGATAACAATATTGAATATTATATGTTACCAGGCATCTCCGAGATGCAACCTAGGAGAGTTTCCTGGAGAGATAACAGGAGCCATTGTAATACTCCTATCAGCTAGAGTGATATAGTGAATAAGGTGCTGATTGGACAAGATATGTTGGCAGATATGGAACAAGAAATGCAGGTTACTAAGAGGCATTTGAACGAAACATATGACATGCAAATGGCTTAAGAATATTGACATACAAAATTTAATGAGTTTCATATTGGGGAGCATATGTACTTGTGCATTAAGCCGAAGAGGAGCTTCATGAGGATTGGTTCATGTTCCAAGATGGAACCAGGATATTGTGGGCCTTTTGAGATCCTTGAGAGGATTGGACCAGTGGCCTAAAAACTTGCACTGCCTCCAACAATGAAATTCCATGATGTTTTCCATGTTTCATTTCTTAAGATGTCCAAGATATTGTGCATGTGATTGACTGGTTTGTATTGCAGGTGGAATCAAAGGGATAAATCCAGCCATAACCACAATGCATATTATAGGAGAAACAAATGATGCTCCAGAATAGAGCGATGAAGTAGGTTAAAGTGTAGTGGAGGAACTTTCAGCCCGACGAAGCTACATGGGAGATGGCTGATCAAATGTGGGTATATATCCATCATTACTTGTTGGTTCAGGTAGATAAGTTTTTGGTATATGTATATGTATATGTATATGGGTGTTTATTATAGATACCACAATGAATTGTGCTATAATTCTCCAACAAGTGGTGTGATTATCATGGTGTTATGCTGGTCATGGTTTGTAGTAGTTTCATCAAGCTATGTTATAAATCTCCATGAATAATATGTTTTGTTTTCAATGGTTTGCTGGTTATAGGTTTCATTGAACACTGAGGATGATGTTCCCTCGAGGGAGAGTGGTTTATAACAACCCAAAGTTGTTTTTTTCTATGTAAATAAAATAAAACCAAGGTCATGGGACATGTATTTCAAGTTGAATGTTGGGAAAAACATAGTGACGAATATCACTGGTGATTAATTAAGGACTATGGAAATTGGGAAATCCATTGGCATAGGTAGAGAGGTAATAATTGGCATTTTATTTATGAAATAAGGGAAAACAAGAGTAAAGGAAGGTGAAGAGACACAAAATTGTTTAAGAGGTAAATTGAAGGAAAAATGAAGGAATGTTTAGAAAATAGTGGCCTTAATGATAAAAAGTCTTATGAGGATTAGCTCACAACCTTTTGTTAGTTCAGTTTCAGAGTTGTCATTCCATTGTGTCATTCTCTCATACTCTTTCACACTTAGAGAAACCTTGGAGCATTCTTTGATCACTTTGGAATACTTTGGATATGGAGAAAGAAAGCAAAGTAAATTAGGAGAGCGCAAGGGAATCACTGGATCAACAACTTCAACTAGATTGCTTTGCTAGTAATAGGTTACATGTGTGATTTCCTTGCCGATTTCTAGATGCATGGTATATCCATGTTATTTTATATTTATGTGTTGTCAGGCGCATGGAGGTTTTCCGATATTCACAGTGGTTTTAGCATTACATTGCCATTTTCTAGATAACCACGGTGTTGTGGGTTTTTCAACTAGATATTTTTTATTTTATTTATTTATTTAATTTTTATTGGTGCTCATGTTCCTTATGGTTATGTGTTGGAGAAAATTCTCTGCAATCCTTAGAACAAATCGGGTTGATTTAATAGTCTTGGAGCCTAGATTGGGACATGTGCTTTGGAGCCCTTAGTGGGTTGAGTTACTAGTCCCTCGATCTGGGCTTGAAAGATTCTCTAGAGCCTCGGAATGATATGGGTTGAGCTACTAGTTCTTGAGCCCTAGAAAACTTGAGTAGATATTGATTTGGTTGGTGTTGGTGATTTCTGACCATAGAGGTGGAATCACTATGGTTGAGGGTTGAGGTGGTTTAGCCTCTAGAAGCCCTGGTTAGTATTGTCTTTGTTTATTCCATGACATTCAACATTCATGCTTGGAATATGGTGTGAGGATGATTGGATGAAATAGAGATTTGGTTCAGCCCAATCAATGTTCGGGTGGTAAGTGGAAATATTTCACTTGGTTGGTGTTTTCATATGTTAATAAGAGCTATTATTCTACTATGAATCATGTATAATTGTAGTTATTGTATTGGTGATACTATGGCTAACTTCCCATGCTTCCTATGCTAGTTATTTCCTAGTTATATGTTGGTTATATGATGTGTACCATGTTTGGCTCTTGCCATGAATTGTCAAGTTAATTATCTATCGATGAATGTATGGACTAATAAGTGTTGTTGTAACTATGTGGAGAGTGCATAGATCCTTCTTGGTGATTCTTAGATGAATCTCAGACTATCGTGATCATATATGCATTCATGACTTGTAGCTTCTATTTTTTCCATGTGTTTGATGAAATGTTTGTTATGGATTACGAAATATAGGTTAAGTTTTTTATTTGAATTTGGATGTTTATCTTTTTCATCATGTTAATAATAATTTTACAAAGTCTCAGGAAATCCTGAATAGTGGTCTGGACGCTGGCCTAGAAAAGTGGCTTAGATATCAGGACAACACCCTTTGAACTGGGCAAGTTGAGTCATAATGACATGGAGGCAGTGTTGTGCATGCAGTTGGAGGTTTCTAATCACACCCAGGCCTTTTCATGCATACGGTTGGGGGCTAAACATGTGGAAAAAAGGTGCCAACTTAGGGAATGGTTAGTTGGGTTGGTCCTTTCTTCCCTGAGTGACTTGTAGCCTTAAGGGATGTTGTTTATGTCCAATTTGTTGGCCCCACTTGCATAACTAGAGTTTGGAGGATGCGTCATATCATAGTAACGCTTCATCTCAAGTTTACCCTTGCAACTTGGTGAAATTAGGTAAATGTGGGATGGATGGTTACAGAGACCCCTTTCATTGATAGATTTCTAGCACTGTCAATAGGTCCCTTATTTTACAAGTTGGGGTTTCTAACTCTTGGTACCTTCTCCTATTTTGGAAAGCTTCTTCTTTTCCCCTCACATGATTTTAATTCTAGATTGTATAATTTAAATGATTACATTTAGTGCTCCTTGCAAAAATCATTGTTCTTGATATTTTTTATTTGATTTTGACTTTAATATTATAAATAGGCTATGGGCCTTGTTTGTACTGAACTATTTATACTAAAGAATTATAATATATATATATATATATATATATATATATATATATATATATATATATATATATATATATATATATATATATATATATATATATATATATATATATATATATATATATATATATATATTAATGCGAAAGATTGTTATTGCTATATTATTTTCTAAATTTACCACTAAGTCTTTCCAAAAAACTCTTGATATTTATTGTTTGATTATAAAGTGTTTCTTGGAATGTTTTTCTAATATAGTAATAATTTATTCTCCTATATAATTTCCCATTTAGCTCAACACGTTATTATTTTCAAAATAAATCCAATATTCGGAAAACGTCTTAGATAAATGTACTAAGAAATTTTGTATAATTTTGTAAACCATATATGAATAGAGTTCATTCTCATTCATATGAGTATATATATGCATATTTATACAACACTTAAACTATTTTCTTTTTCCTTCTAACAAAATTATACACATTTAATTACATAAATATTGGACCAAGGGATATCACATCACCCCCCACTTAAATTTGACATCATCCTAGTGTTTTCTCAACTTCTTTTTCCTAGAAACACTTTCATTTTTTTTTAATTAAAATAGAGAAGGATACACTTCTTTTAAAGCGTCTTCCAATTCCCAAGTTGCTTCTTCTAGAGTGAAATGTTTCCATTGAACCTTCAACTATGCTACATTTCTATTATGGAGTGTAACTACCCTCTAGTCTAGAATATGTAGGAGTTCTGCTAGGAACTCTCCCTGTAGTTCAACCCGTTCAACTTGCCTGTCAATTACATGATATTAATCATGTACATAATTTTTCAATAAATAAACATGAAATACATTGTGAATTTTAATGTTGGTTGGTAGAGCTTGCTAATAAGCTATGAGTCCAACTTTGGCTAACACCTCAAAAGGTCCACAATATCTAGGAGATAACTTGGCATAGATGCCAAGTATCAGTGTGATCTTCTTAGGCTTGAATTTTAAAGACACATGATATCCCACATTAAACTATTTTTCAGTTCCCTTTAAGCCTGCATAAATTTTATGATGATCTTGAGTTGTCTTCAATATTTTTTTAACTGGCTCGACTGTTTATTCCATTTCTTCAAACATTTTTGGTCCTAATACCAATCTATCTTCATAATTATCCCATCCTAGCGGAACCTTGCATCTTATTCCATACGTGACTTAGAAAGGGCTCATTTTTTAGAAGCTTTGATATCCATTGTTATATGCAAATTTTTCTAAGTGAAGATAATCCTATTATTTATTTTGTTTGTCTTTAACGTACATCCTTAACATATCCTCCATGATATGGTCATTCCTCTCTCGTTGCACATTAATATGAGGATGATAGGATGTACCAAACTTTAACTGTTTTCAGATTTTTTCAAATAACCCCTTCCAAATCTTGGATGTAAAATTTGCATCTCTATCTGAGATTACAACCTTATTTATTCCATGAAGTTTGGAAATTTCCCTCATGAATATTTCTACAATATTTATGGCCTTAAAGGTGGAGTTGAATAGAATAAAGTGTTCTTCTTTACTAAATTTTTCAACCATGACCATAACGGAGTCATGTTGTTTCCTAGTCTTTAGTAGACCAGTGATGAAATCCATTGAAATTGTCTCCCATTTCCATTATGGAATGGTTAAAGATTGAAACAACCCAACATGATCTTAATGAGATGATTTAATTTTTTGGCACCCAAGACATCTAGCTACATATTTTGTACTCTCCTTTTCCATATTTGTCCAGTAAAAATCCTTTTTTAATATTATGATAAGCTTTTTATAACCAGGACAACGAGTTGTTGGGATTTGTGTAGCTTATCTAAGACACAATGTTTTAGATTTATGTCATTAGGTATATAAATTCTTCCTTTAAGTAGTAATAAATGTTGGTTATCTACGTAAAAAGCACTTCTCTCCCCATCAATTTTTTCAGTTTTCTTCACTTTTTCCTTGATTTTCAGGTGTTGAAAATCATAATTTGTAGTTATTTTGACTTGATCTACTAATTTTGTTAACCAACTGATTGTTGATGTAACACATATATGATTAATTTTCCTAGTTAAGGCATCAACTATTATGTTTTATTTTCCCTTGATATGTATCATCTTAAAATCATATTCACTAATAAATGCTAACCATCTCGCTTTTCTAGCGTTTAGATTACGTTGATCAAATAGAAATTTGAGGAAAATATTATCTTTCCTCAACGGAAAATTTCTCCCTCTTAGGTAATGTATCCACATTTTGAATTCCTAAATGATGGATTCTAATCATATATCATGAATAACATAATTATTCTCATGGTCTTTCGATTTTATAAACTCATAACAAATAACATGGCCATCCTGCGTCAAAACTCCCCTAGGCCTACCTTACATGCATTTGTACATACCACAAAATCCTTGTTTGGATAAACCAATTTTAAAATTAGTTTTGTGCTCAAAATTTGTGTTATCTTTTCAAAATTTTCTTAACACTTTTAACTCCACTCAAAATTAATCCCTTTCTTCTATAGATAAGTAATTGGATATTCAATTTTGGAAAACCCTTTTATAAATCTTCAGTACTAGCTAATGATTCCCATAAAGGATCTAACTTATTCTAATTTTTTATGTGTTGTCCATTCAATTATTGCCTTTATATTTTCCTTATCAACAACAATTCCCTCCTCTAATATTACATGTCCTATATGATGAACTTGTTTTTGGTAAAATGAACATTTTGCTAAATTTAGCATATAATTCATTATCTCTAAGAGTTTGAAGGACTATATATAGATGTTGGTCATGTTCTTCTTTAATCTTGGCATATATGAAAATATCATCTATAAAGACAATTACAAACTTATCTAGAAGTGCTCTTAGCACATTGTTTATAATACACACACATGTAGCTAGTTCATTATTAAGCCCAAATGGAAGCACTACAAATTAATAATGTCCATAATGTGTACGAAATATTATTTTACAAATGTCATCTTATTTAATTATGATCTAATGATATCCTAATATTAGATAAATTTTGGAGAAAATAGAATCTCTTCTAACTTGATCAAACAAGTCATCAATCCTCAGCAAGCGATATGTGTTTTTTATTGTCATCTTATTTCGCTGTCTATAATCTATGCACAATCTCAATGTATCATCTTTATTTTTCATAAACATAAATAGTGCTCCCAAAGGAGACACACCTGGCCTTATATACTATTTGTCCAAGAGTTCTTGTAACTGAATTTTCAACTCCATTAGTTCAAGGATATTAATTCTTCATGGTGCATTCGACACTAGAACAACTATACGTATAAGATCAATGGTAAAATTAATATCCCTCCTTTGAGGAAGACTTGGTATTTCTTATAAAAACAAAATTACACTACTATAATATATAATATTTCTCTAATGATGGTTGTTGTTTATTTTTAGAAATATCTTGTACTTGGACATGGATCTGACAGGCTTTGCTGGCATATTTATTCATCTATATTGCAAATATTTTACAACAAATAACTTCCCTAGAATTCCTTGGACCATGTAAACATCTCCTTTATCATCAACACACGCAAAATACTTTTCTAAATAGTTTAATATCACTCTATGTGATTCCAACTATCCCATGCCTAAAAGAATATCATAAGACCCAAATGGAAATATGTTCAAATTTAGTGTGGTATTCATTCCATTGAGATTCATTGTGTAACTTTTACTAATTTTAGCCACTTTTGTTTTAGTTGATATGGCCAACTGCACTAAATGAGGGTTATGTTATTTTTTTTTTTCCAAGTTTACATATTTCAATCAGAGTAGGAAAATTGTAACCTAATGTGGCTCCTAGATCTATGAGTACAACTACATCGTTATCAACAATATTACCTTGAACTTCCACTATGGTGGACATATGGTTTGCTTGCCTCCCATCCAGTGCAACACTAATATTGGTTATGTTATAAGAAACATTGTTTAGAGTAGATGCTTCTTTAATATTATTTAATCTTTCTTTATTGTTTAATGGATTATGTCGGTAATATATCCGTAGATGATTTTGGATACATCCCCAAAATTTGATTGGTGTTTTTACCGATTCACTAAAGTTTCTACTTCCTTTTCTCAATCCTCCTTTCTGACCCACATTCTTTGTTGGTTAGATTTTCTATTATAATTTCCTTCTTGTACTTTTTTAGAAAAAAGTAGGTTTCTTAAACCCCTTCTTATAACTTAATCTATTAGGTTTATTTTCTTCCTATCCTTTGTAGATTTCCCATTTTTATTCTTTGATTGAAACATAATTTAGCTTTTTGGATGGTTTCGTCGATGGTCTCCAATTGGTCAAATTCAATTCTTTTTCTATATGAAAAAGATGGGAAACTAATAATTTTTTGCATTTTTTCATTCTCCTCTTTCATGTAGGGAACATATCTTAATAGGCTCATGAATTTATTAACAAACTCATCCACGGTAGACTTTCCCAATTTTAGCTCATGAAATTCCCTAGCCTTTTCATCAAAATATCTTTTAGCAAAATATTTCTTCTTGAGTTCTTTCTTGAACAATTTCGATGCTAAATTCTTTCTTGTAATTATCTTCACAACGTTATTCTCTTCCAAGCATAGGGTTGCCTTACTAGTTAAATAGTAAGTTGTAAATCTTGATTTCAAATTACTTGGATAATTGTAAACTTCAAAATATTTGGACATATTGAGGAGCCACACTTACACTCCTTAAAATTCAGGATCAAAATTAGGGGGGCTAATCTTCTTAAAATCTTCCTGTAACTGAGAGGTAGGCCTTCTTTTCCTAGGTATAGAGGTACCGCTACTTGATTTCTATTCTTCTTGGCCACTATAATCATTTGTTTGTATTTCACTAGACGTTATGGAATTAGTTCTACTAGTATGTTTTCTTCTAAATATTTTGCTGCAAGTCTTTCTGTTGACTGTTTCTTCTTCCAATTTTCTTAACAAACAACCATTAATTTCCTTCTACTCCTCCTTATCTTTGGCAAACCTTTCCTGGTTTGCCTTAACATAATCCAGACTTTTTTTCAAACTTATTATTACTCGCAATAATTCATATTCTTGTTTCTCTGCATTGCTCGTTCCACCACCCACCATTCCTAGCTTGGTATTAGGTACCTCACCAGCCCTTCGTGATCCTACCCAAGTCTATCCATGAAATTCTTCAGCCATACTTCAATCTCCTTAGTTCATTAAACAATATGTCCTAGACATATATGACTTCTTTAGACTTTCAGGATCTAATAGAGGTCTATTGTTGTAAACTATACTCTAATACCACTTGTAATGACACAAAAATACAATAATTATTACTTTTTTTAAATATATATAATGTACAATTTTACTTGCAAAGAGAATTTCTATTGTAGTACTGTCTCTCTCTCTCTCTCTCTCTCTCGCTATCTATATATATATATATATATATATATATATATATATATATATATATATATATATATATATATATATATATATATATATATATATATATATATATATATATATATATATATATATATATATATAGATATATATATACATACTACTTTTGTAGCCTAATCACTACTTTTTCAATATGTATGTGTAACTTGAAGATTTTTAAACAATTTGCAAGTTAAATTGTTTGTGTTTTGGGTAGAGGATCAACTTACTAAACACATAAACAAGTAAATTTGAACCAAATTTTACATCCAAAGAGAGACAATTAAGCACATCTAAAACACATAAGGAAACAAATGATAAAGGATTTCACCCCTCTCTTGGGCTACATCTTTTGGTCTAGCTTCCAATGTAGGGCCTCTTTCATTATGCTCAAAAAACATGTGTTTACATCAAGTCACAGTGCTGAACATGCTGAAATAATGTCTCTAATGGCTCCAACACAGTAAAAAAACATTGTTTTGGTTCTTTATGCAGCTCATTTGGTAAAAAACTGAGAAAGTTATGCTTGTTTCCTCCTTTTCCCAAATTCCACAGCTAACCATCCTACAATTAAGTCTAAACCTAGCTCAAGCGCCCCGAACATGGAAACGATGTGCCAAACCTGACATAATTCCCACTCGGTCGGTGAAATTGTAGGAGAGTTAAGGGATCCATTAAGCCCCCAGTCCCAAAAACCATGGTCTCATGGTGCCATGTGACCATGAAAGGTGTTGATATTCTTAGGGCTCTATTTAGACCATGTCGTTAGTGTGTTCCACTCATTACATGTAGCCCCATAAGACCTTGTGCTAGCCCCTTAGGGGATGGCCCCTCCTTTCATCATGCTCTTGGGCACGTTGGGGATCTATATGAACTGAGGATGGGTCCCTTCCTCTTTTGCCACTCGGTCATGAAATCTTGGCATATGGTGAGTCCATAAGACTTGGGGCTAGCACTTATGGATGCACCCTTGTGACTCCTTACTCCCAGTTATTTGGAGATGGCATGACTCGTTGTGAGTGTTACACAGTATTTTGTCACACCTCCTACACTTCCTTGTGACATACCCAGAAGTGCCTAAAACATCAACATAATGTAGTGTACTCATTCATATATATAGTTCAGATCCCTCCTAAGACATTGATTTGAAAATGCCTTGAGCTTTCCCTGAAGGAAATAGCTCTTAAACCCTAATTTGAGAATCATTGCTCTTATGAGGCTAAAAAATGCGTTGTTCACATGTTGCACTATACCAGACCCATGATGGCATTTTTATGTTTGCTCATATGCCTACAATGATCCAAAAAAGGCAATTTTCCCAAAGAGGACGAGAAGCTTCATGATCTAGAAGCTTCTAGAGCAGCGCGTTGGAGGTTATTTGGCGTAGATGAGTTCAAATTCTCCCAACTTGGCCTCTTGGTATATCCCTATGAGATACCTCCTTGAGATGAGGGCCTACTCCTATATTTGGAGAGAACCTAACTCCCTTTCCAATCCTATACATTCATCCTCTTTCATTCCCAAATGGTTAGAGGTTGGGTTTGTCTATGCTTATTTGCACCCTGTTGTGCTATACAACAACCCTCCCCATTTCAATATTTTTATCTAAAACTTTAACAAGAAATGGGTCCCCTTTTTAGAACTTAGATAAAATCAATAAAACCTTTAAAAAAATCAATAGTCGTGATTATTTTTCTTTTAGGTTAAGTTCAATAATAATCGCAACCTTGCAAAATCTATACAACACATGAAAATCCTTATGAAAAGGTCCGATCTGATTTAAATATTAAATAAACCTTGTCATAAAACAAATATAAATGAATGTGTCGAATCCTTTGTTTAAAAGATAGACTTAAGGTTTCCATTGGAAATTGTCAATGCGATAACGCTATCGTTAAGTGCAGATCACAACTTTTCAAGGGATCATTCCATGGGGCCATATAAATCTTCCAATGCAATAAGCCAATCACAATTGGCCATCACTAAAAGCATGAAACACATAACAATTGCCCATTTGGAACCTGCCAATGCGATTTCATTATTGGAAAGTGCGCTTTCCAATAAAGGTGAAATATAATCATTAAGCGAATGTTTGTGGGCCTAAATTAAGAGTCAATTATAAATAAACAGCAAAACATTTTATTCAAGTGATCCTGCTTACCATCTATCACAATCAGAACTTTACAAAGGAAAAAATTAAGCATAACGGTTATACCTCCCGATCTATGATATGTGATTAATCACTTATCGCTGATCAGAAAGTTACGATATTTATTTTTAAAGAACTGTTATTAAAATTCACGATGCGACATATCTTTATGGAATTTAAGTGTCACATTGGCAGTTACAGAAAACATTAATAGAGCAGTTATGGTTGAGTCCTTCAAGGATTTCATCCATAGTAGCGTAATATATCAAAATCCATATTACCCATTGCGCTTAATTACTGTTATTATTGTATACTATGTATTAATTTTGAATGAATTTATCCTATGTTACATTCTTTTGTTTCGTTGTGCAAAGCAAGTTTGAATTTATGAATCCAATGAAGATGACGAAGAAATCAAAGAAACCAAAGGCTCCCATCATAGCCAAAGAGGAACCAGTGAAAAAGGTCTTGATAGTTCATACTACCTACCTCCGTCTAGGCAAGGCTTCATGGGAAAGTATATACAATTTACTGGAAGTTGAGTATCTAGAAGGGATTGAAGAAGAAAAGGTAACAATAGATTCCACTAACAAGTCAGAGAGTACTCTTAAGGATTTGGCCAGCTCTTATCTTAACAAAATAGCAGCCTGTGCTAAAATATTACCCTACAATGACTTGGTCAGATGGGTAATTGAAAGTATCAGCATAACAGACAGAACATTCTTTATGACTGATGGAAGGATGTTCGAGTCATTTAGGGTGGAAAATATAAAAAATATGTACCATTTGCCTGAACTATAGAATCAGTACAATAAGGCATTTTTGGAATCCTTCACCAAGGAAAATGCGGTGGAGTCAAACCCTATCAGATAGTGGAGCCATTATCCAAACAACACAAGTATGACTTATTGGGTATGTACTCTGTAGACTCCTTAGCATCTCCTTACTGTGATTCTTGTGCTATGATATGCAGACTCTTTGGAGTCCATGATTCAGCTAGGTTTTCTATAGAGATGGTACCTTTAATGGAAGAAGTAGTTAACTCTTATATCATGGATTAGGAAACCATATTTTCTGATAAAATGGCCAACCAAATCCTTGATTATAGGAAAAAATGTTTGTGACTACCTGGGTAATACCCCCATTTTATATGAGTGCCTACATTCTAGACACCATCTGTTTCAACTTTGATTACTCCATTTTAGGTTGGAAATGACTCCATAAGACCCGATCAAAATTCATATATATCGTAAGGAATTGTGGAAAGCCGATTATAAAAATCATCTTTATAGAATCTGTTGTGGTTTCATCTTGCCTATTCATTATGCTATATTCAACAAACCTGCTCGTCGACTGTCTGATGAAGCTAGTGTTGACCTAACATCAATTGGTAGTTGGTTTGGTGAAAAGATGCTCACCTACATCAGACTTTTTGGTATCACTACTAATCCACATGTCCTCCCCTTATACATTCCTGATAAAATATTTTCCAGAGAAATAGCTTATCAAGTAACACAAATAGGGATGTCAAGGAACCTAAAGGAGTCCAAAAAAATGTGGCCTTCATTCCCCCTCCGATGTGGTACTTTCACACTGCATGACTTCAAATAAGCAGAGAAGGAAGCTGAGAAAATTAAAGAGTTAAAGTTAGCAGTCATCCCAAAGAGGCAATATGATAAAAAAGAAATCGCCTACAATTTCATTTCCCATGTCAAAATTGCCAAGTTTGAACATGAGAAGGATGATTATGATGATTTGTTCACATCAGCTGAGTTATTTTCTCAAGTGAAACATCTAGCAAAAATCAAATTGGGAGCAGAGGGATTAGAGGAATTTTTGAAGTTCAGGGCACAAAGGTTGCAAACACTACCTTTGGACTTGTTAAATACTACCTCTACAGTGCAACTGGAAGGCCATCGTAAAGAAAAAACTATTGAAAAGACTCCTGAAAAGGAAAAGAAACCTGAAAGGGAATAGACAAAGGAAGGAACTAGTGAGATCCTTGATACTGATATAAATATTGATCCTTCTTTAATCAAGGAATGGGAGCAATTCGACCTAATCATCAAAAACCCAAATAAATCCCAAGAGCTCACTACACCAAAATTACCCGTAGCACAAAATCCTGAAGTTATTAGTGTTCCAATTGAAGGGACAAGCGGCCTACCCAAGATTCAACAGGATATAGAAATCATTCCCAAAAATCCTACAGAGGAGATTCTACTAAGAATAGAAGAAATACCACCCCTAGATGTATTCTACAATCCAAAGCATAGGGTTGTGGTTAAAAGATAGAGGAAAAAGAGGAAAATTGATCAAGGACCTCTTCTAACTCCTCATGAAGAAATGATGAATGTGGTATGAAAGGCAGAAGTCAATCCCTCTAAGGATTTAACTAAATTATCTTAGTATGCAGGGGCTTATACAACCGAAACAATGGAAAAAGCCTCAGAGGTCATCCAGCTAATCAGGGAAAAAGATCAGAGGATCACTCAACTTGAAGTGCAAAGGACAGAAGGATGACAAAGGATTAGTCATCTTGAACAACAACAGTAGACTAGAGACAACAATATGAGAGACTAAGAGAGCAACTGAAACTGGAGAAACAGAGAATTGATAAGTAGACTCTCTAGAAACAATAGGAGTTGTCTCAAGAATTAAGCAGGCTTCAGATGACAATTGAGCGGGAAAAGAAGGCAAAGGAAGATCAAATTGCACAAATGCAAGTACACATAGAAAGCTACAAGGGTTATCCACAGGTTAGTGAATTTAGAAAAGAAGCGTTGGAGATAACCAAAGCCATAGTTGAACTTCCTTTGCGCTAACATATCATTGGTCGACCCATTGTGCGATATCTCTGCATCATTGATTGAGAAGGCAGTGGACGCAAGACTGGAATTGGAAAAGACAAATGAAAGGATAACAAATTTTCTATCTCATCAAGATTCCGTAGAAGGAATGGCTACCAATTTGCCAAAAATACAAGAATCACACAAGGAAATATTGTTTTCAGAATGGGAGTCCCAGGTAATGAAAGCCGAAAGAGCAACTTCTAGATGCATAGCTTTAATGAAAGGTTTGATCGAATTAGTAAATAACCGTTTACATATGTCTAACTTGATCTCTGATTGCTTTCCAGGTAAACTATCGAAAGCAAAGTCACTAGAACATCATTGGAGACAGGAGCTGGTGAGCAGAGAAAAACATATTGGAGAAGTCCAAAACTTGACATGGGAAACATTCTGGTTTTTTCTAGTCAAGCCACATAGCCAGTAGATGGATATGAAATGTCTTGCCGATGCGGTCAACTGCATGCTCCCCTATTTCTCCGATCCCAGCTACACAACCCAGCTATACTCCAAGATGAGTCAACCTCCAGAAATCTAGCCCATGCTCACAATCTGTCAGCTATAAGCACAAGAAAAGAAGTTGATTCAATGAATTAGTATAATCATTGTTGCACTTCTATTTTTATAGCAAATCTAAGATTCTCATGTCTGCAGTTAGAATAGAACATAGCGATTTTTGTTGATAGTTAGTTTTTATTTTTAATATTTAAGACCCTTTCATGTATTTAGAAAGGGTCCTCAAATTTGTAAAAAACTTGACTTGGGAGTTGCACTTCTGTGCTTCTAAATATTTTTTTTTTATCAAAAGTGGATCAAGATTCTACATTTTTGTGAAAGAAGCTCTTTTTAAGACTTGCACTTTGTCATCTTCTGGGGGTTTCCCAAATAGGAAAGTGGAATCGGAGTGTTTTTTACATCAGAAGGATTCAAATGCATACGGTACTTCTATCATTTTTTTGTCTTATTTCTTTATGTGAATGGACATTTCTTAAAAATTACTATTGTTGATATATGTATGTTTTTTAGACAATTCTTTAACATATCATTTCTGAAGGTTTTAGAACTGTTATCATTTGAATATATATATCAGTGATATATATTGTGATGAATGCAATAATGTTTTTATAATTACTTTGTTTAATTTCTTAAACAAAGTAATCATTATATGAATGCATCTTTCTATTGATAAGTAAGCCATCTATATGATTATTTATCCTTTAGGAGTAATCAGAAATCGCATTGTTAACAGGATACCTGGGTTAGATTAGCATATTTGTATATTTATGAGTTGTAGGATAAAACAATTATCACCTTCGTTACACATTATAAATCAAACATCAACTCATACATCACTGGGAAACTGGTCCCACTATATCCAGTCGGAGCCACCACACCAAACGAAAAAGGAGCTGCACTAAGGTCCGGACCGGGTGGTTTTCCCTGATGTTGATGCGGTGATTTTAGAGGCATCAACATTTTTGGTGCTAGAAGAAGGGCATGAACTGTGAATGGCAAGAAAATCCAAATCTATAGCCCATTATGAGAGTAAATCTCCCTCACCATCTCCTCCAACTTCTCCCTCGCATTCTAAATATCCCATTCTCAAGCGAGAAATTGAAAAGACAACACCCACTGCTGAAAGCTTGAACATATCGGACAAGTCTTCCCTTGAACCCCTGAAGTTCAATCTTTAATTCATAAACTTCAAGGTTTTTCAATATCTCAAGAACACTTCGCGTTATCCCAAGGTAGTGTGACTTTGCAATACATTCCTTCTCAGCCTCTTACAATATTACAGAGCGAAAAACTTGGTATTGAACCAAAAGAATTTCCTTTGCCTAGTTGGGAAAGAGCAAGGAAGACACCTTTAGAGTCTAACAGTGAGACTCTTTCATCATCATCATCCATTTCATCCAAACCATTGCAAAGTCAACCATCCATTCCCCAACTTCATATCATAGTCCAACAGTGTACAGGTACTCCGACATCCTCCACCCAACCACTTGTAACTACATCCTCACTTTCTTTTGTTGTTAGTGTGACAATGGCACAAAATCAACCACAACTGAGGCCATGGACAAATACAGGGGCAGTTGCAATGCCTGCACCCTTGAGCCAATTACTGGCCCATCCTGAAAAGTGGTTGCCAAAGTTTAATCTTGATATTGACATACTAGCAGAAGAACACATAAACAACTTTATGTTGTCAATAAACTTAAATGAAGTGATAGAAGAAGATGCTATTGTAAGGCTTTTCCCATACGCCTTACAAGGAGCAGCTAGATCATGGTATTTTTCATTACCACCAGGATCCATTAATAGTTGGAATGCTTTCTAAGAGTAGTTTTTAACTAAGTTCACAGATGATAGGTCCACAATGACATTAATCAATGATCTCTCCAATCTTAAAATTGAGTCAAAGGAACCCATTAAAGATTTCAACTCGTGATTTAATAAGCTCTTAAATAAAATTATTGCTATGTCTAAGCTCAATGAAGAAGTCTGAAGCAAATGTTATATTTTTGCTTTACCTTCGAATATCACCATCTTCATTGATAGGGTTGCAAAACCCACCTTAGCAGAGAATATGGAAGAAGCGATTGTCGTTGAAAAACGTATTATTGCTTTAGAAAATAAAACCACTCTTGAGGAAAAAAAGGTCCAAAAAAAGTTACTTTTAAAGATGATTCGAAAAAGAAAGTAGCTAAAGATCCATATGATATGGAGGGTTTGAAAAAAGTTTTGAAGATTATGTCAAACGAAATGGTAGAGATAAAGAAACAGGTAGCTGAAACCTCCACTAAAAAACCATATAGGAACTTCAAAAGAACTAAACCAAAACCACCTAATGCAATATCTAATGAAGAATTAGATCTAGATAATGATGAGGATGAAGACACAGTTTTGTCATCAGAGGAAACAAAAGAAGATGAGATAGTCGAATGTCACGGTATGTGGGACTTCATTTTGCCTAATTCTGATATTGAAAGCGAACAAGAAGCTCTCCCAATAAATACCAGAAGTAAAATCGTTGCAAAGCCTATTCAAACATCTCAAAAGAAGGAAAATGCAAGCCCTACTGCCAAAGATAAGGCTCCCATGAAGAAAACTCCAGTTTTGCCTACTCAAAATCAGCCATCATCTTCCAATCGACCCTCATCATCCAAGACATTGGTAGTCTCTGACTTTATGGATTACAACATTATTGAAGACATGGAGAAGATTAGAGAGAATATTTCTTTATTTGAGCTTAGCAAGCTCAAACATCAACAAAAATTATTGCTCAAAGAGTTAGATGTAGTACCTTCTTCTCCTCTTCCAAATGTTATATTATCCAAGGCAGCTAAAGGAATAGGTAAGCCACCATCGGATATAGTAGATGATACTGATTCTATTTTGATTAGAGATAGATCTAATTCTCATACTCCTCCTTTTCTCTTGACCTATGAGATCTACAATAGAAATCTACACAAATGCTTCATAGATTCAAGGGCTTCATCAGACATAATGCCAGCCTTGGTTTGCCCAAAATTAAACATTGAGCCCCAAAAATTTTCTTTCCATATTTTTCAGTTAGATCGAACTAAGGTTCAAGTAGTAGGGGAGATGAATTCAGTCACCATTAGTTTATCAACTGATCCTAGAGTAGTCCAGAGAACCAATATATTGATTGCTGACATCCCTGACTTTTATGGTTTAATTTTAATTAGGGATTGGTCTGAGAAACTCCATGGTTACATTTCCATTGATTGGTCTCACATGTGTCTTCCCTATAAAGGGAAACCAAATCAAATCAAAATCGATCAGGAGAAGCACATGACCCATATTGTAACAGAGTTTGAGTAGGAAAAGTAACCTACAGCTTTTAGTAACAACATTCTCGGAAATTACTCAGCTGAATCATTCTTTTTTAATTTTAATGCTCAATCATCACTTTTTTTTGTTAATAGTTTCAGATCACAGATAAAAAATTTCTCTCATATAGATACCTCAAGGTGTGTTACTTTTGCTGAATAAATTGTAAATAAACATGTAAATAAGCCTATATTTTGATGTCTCAAAATCCAATGATGGTGTAGGGGAAGGATGTATTTTAGTTAGTACTGGAGGCGAAAAAACTTGCTATCATGCATACTACAATTTGAGTGTACAAATAATACTACTGAATATGAGGCATTGATTCAAGGGCTCTATAAAGTGATAGGCCTGAAGATTCAATATCTAAAAGTACTTGGTGATTATGAGATTGTCATCAAACAGGTAAGGAATACTATCCATTTCCTTTCAGGACATCTTAAGCATTATCAGTCCCTGGTTCAAGACCTCATATCTCATTTTCTAGCATTTAATATTTCTCTTATTCCCACATCTCAAAATGCAACAACTGATTTATTAGCTAATGTTGCTTCTAAGCTCCTTCCATCAAAGGATTACAGTACCGATAGGTTTTTAGTTGAATTAATTTTTACACCATCTCTTGCAGACAATGTCACCAATTAGCAGGTATTTAATCATGACGAAGACATTTTAAATTTCTTAGCTTCTGAAAAATCTTATGATGACTAGATTATTGATGAAATTGATCATGATCTTCAAATAAAACAAAGACCGAATGAGAATTATATACCTAAATCTATGGTCAAACTTGAATATCTCTATGACATCAAGGATAGTTTCAAAAAAGTATTTAATTCAAAAATTCAAAGTTCGACTTTAAGTTTTGAATTAGTAAATCTTGGCACTAAGGCCAAACCACAAAACATTAATCCGGGACTAGGGCTTAGTTCAGAAGAAAGATTTTCTTTTATTAGATTGTTAAACAAATATAAAAATGTTTTTGCTTGGAATTATGACGATCTGAAAACATATGATACTTCTATCATACAACATACAATTCCAATGATTTCTGAGGAGAAACCTATACAACAAAAATTGAGGAAAATTCACCCAAATTTGGAGAGTCAAATCAAAGGAGAGTTGAATAAACTCTTGAAAGCTAAGATAATTTTCCTAGTTAGACATTCTAAATTGGTTTCTAACTTGGTACCTGTTAGGAAGAAGAATGGTGATATTCAGATGTGCATTGATTTCAGAAATCTCAATAAGGCATGCCAAAAAGATAATTTCCCTTTACCAACAATGGAGCAGACACTTCATTTGGTTGTTGATTCAGATATAATGTCTTTTTTGGATGGTCTTTCTAGATATAACCAAATACTGGTGCATCTAGATGACAGGCTAAAAACTACATTCAGAACCAAATGGGGAACATATGCCTATCAAAAAATGCCTTTTGGTTTGATTAATGCTGGAGCTACTTTCCAAAGAGTAACTGATACAACATTCAAGGGTTTGATTAACAGGTTAGTTGTTGTCTACCTAGATGACATAACTGTGTTTTCCAAGAAAAAAGAAAATCATTTACATGATTTGAAACAAATCTTTGAATATTGTAAAAGGTATGGGATTTCATTAAATACCAAGAAATCATTCTTCGCTCTTGATGAAGGTAAACTCTTAGGATTTATCGTATCTAAATATGGCATTTACATTGATTTAGATAGGATCAAAGAGATTTCTGATATTCCTCTGCCACACAATAAAAAATCAATGCAATCATTTTTAGGACAGATAAATTTTGTAAAAAGATTCATTCTTGATTTTTCTCAGATTTTTTTACCTTTATAGACCATGATTAAGAAAAATCCAGTTTTCAAATGGGGACATAACGAAAAAGAAGCCTTTGATTCAATCAAACGGGAAATCATTAATGCTCCTGCATTGAATACTCAAAATTTTTCTAATCATTTTATTTTGTATACTTTAGCATCTGAAACATCTTATGTAGTTGTGTTAACGCAAATCAATGATTAGCAAGTTGAAGCACCGATGTCCTTCTTCATTTCTAATTTAAAAGGTGCTAAACTTAACTATTCCAAAGTAGAAAAACAAGCTTTCAATGTGTTTAAATCTAGTAAACACTTTAGGCCATTCCTCCTAAAAACACATACAAAATTAATAGTCCCATTCTCTAAAGTGAGACAATTGCTAGTCCAAAGGGAAGTAGGAGAGAAGAGAGCCAATTGGGTTACAACATTTCAAGAGTATGATTTAGATATTATACTAGCGAAAATTGGAAGAGGACAAGGTTTTTGCTGGTTATTAGTAGGAGCTTCTAATATTCTAGAACATGAAGATTCAGATAATGCTCTTCAAGTAAACGAGATAAGTATCATAAATTCTGAATCTCAGTATGCAGATCTGGTCTTTTATTTGAAAAATGGATATGCTCCTCCTATTTTCAGTTACAAAAACAAACGTTCCTTAAGATTAAAAGAAAAACACTTCGAAATCATTGCTGGTGTGTTATTTAGAAGGAATTGTGGTTCCATTTTTTTAAGATGCCTTGAAAAAACTGAAGCACATAAGGTTTTGCAGGAATTACATGATGGTCCAGAAGGCGGACATTTTGGAGGTGATACAACAACTCACAAGATAATATATGCTGGATATTATTGGCCCACTTTATTTAAAAATGCCCATGACTATGTAAGGAAATGCAAAATATGCCAAACTGCTAGTGGGAGACAAAGGAAACTAGCCTTTCCTTTACAACCAGTGAACATTGAACAACCATTTGAACAATGGGGAGTGGATATCATACGTGAGATTGTTCCACATTCTTCCAAGTAGCACAGATACATCCTTACAACCACGGATTACTTCACGAAGTGGGTAGAAGCAATTCCTTTGAAGGTAGCCAATTTTGACGAAATCATTGAGTTCATTGATCAATTAGTCATTACCAGGTTTTGTGTACCTAATGCCGTCGTTTTTGACAATGCATCTTATTTTTCTGGAAATACCATACTTGAATTTCCTCTTAAGAGAGGATTTAAATTCAAGTATTCTGCAAACTACTACCCTCAAGGTAATCGTTTGGCAGAATCAACTAATAAGAATCTTGTTAAGATTATTAAATGAACTGTTGATCAGAATCAAAAGAATTGGCACAAGTCTTTAATATTTGCATTATGGGCAGACCGCATAACTCAGAAGGCCTCAATAGGTACTTCTCCATTCAGCTTAGTGTATGGGAAAGAAGCTGTAATACCAACAAACTTAGCACTCCCATCTCTAGCCCTAGTACAATTTATTGAAGAAAATCCTTTGTCCTCTATTCAATTAAGATATGATCAAATCCTTAAATTAGAGGAGGAAAGGGAAAAATCCAAAATTACACATGCAAAACATCAACAGGTCATTAATCTTCTTTTGATGCAAATTCTACCGGCCCAAAAATTTTACAAATTGGTGATCTTGTTTTGAAATGGGACAAAACACATGAAGACAAAGGCAAACATACCAAATTTCAAAATATGTGGCTTGGACCATTTCAAATCATTGACAAGATAGGCTCATCAATGTTCATACTACAAGACCTATCAGGGAAGAGAGATTCTCCTCCTGTCAATGGGATTATCTTGAATAAATTCTTTACTTAAGGAGGTAACCCTTCTTACCTGTAAATATTCATTATGCAAGTTTGTTTATTTTAAATTTTTATTTGTAGATAATAAGGTTGTAAATAGTCTTCCATTTACTTTTTTACTATTGGAAAGTTCTTTAAGAAAATATTGTAAATACTTACTTTCAATAGATGGAAACCTTTAAGGAAAAGATTATAGTCTTAGAAAGATAAATAAACTATAAAACTCTGAGAACCTCTTTTAGATTTGTAAAATCTTCACAAACCTTGGAAGTACTATAAATCATTCCAAGTTTTAAAGAGCCGAGAGAGGTTATTTGTAACAAGTAAAGACTTTTCTATACTTAGTATAAACAGCTCTAAAATTGTCATCCATAAACTCTTAAGGAGAAAGTCATTCACCCCATCCATTAAGTTTATGATTTTTCAGAGTGTAATTCCCACATATGTCTGATATAAAAGATAAGGGGTCTCATCATGAGCTTGCTTACCATGATCATAGGGAACTAATTAAGCTGACATTACCAATACTGCATATCAAAATAGGGTAATGGCTTATAATCATAAGACAATGGGTCTCATCACGAGCCAATTTGTTGAGTTCAATTACAACCAGTGAATGGAATTGTCAACAGATGGCCACCAAACCAAGACAATGGATTTTCATCTTTTAAAAAATTGAAAGAATAAAAATAAAAAAATAGAAAAAATATGTGTAAACATATCTTTTTGAATTTATCTTTCAAAAGTTATAATCTTAGACAGATGGGACAATGAATGATTAAGTGGTTAAAAGGTAACCCTGCCGAGACTATGAATGTCTGCTGGCAGCAGAGGCACTACCTGTGACAACAGAGTAGACTTAAAAGATATGTTGGAGAAGCCCCCTGCTTTATCTATATCAACCAATCAAAGCTTGAAGAAGCCCAAAATGTTTTTATTTTTAAGATTGGAAAAGAAATTACAAAAAATTGTTATTATATTCAGAGTTAATTTTTATTTAACTATTCTTAGATCGTTTTCTTTATCCTCAATGGTTTCCAAATCAAGAAAGTTATAGATATTGCATTATTTTCTCAGAGATAACTGTTTCTCCTAGTGAATCGTTAATTGTTGTGCTATACAACAACCCTCCCCATTTCAAAATTTTTATCTAAAACTTTAACAAGAAATGGGTCCCCTTTTTAGAACTTAGATAAAATCAATAAAACTTAAAAAAAAATCAATAGTCGTGATAAGTCTTGTTCTTTTAGGTTAAGTTCAATAATAATCGCAACCTCGCGAAATCTATACAATACATTAAAATCCTTATGAAAAGGTCTGATCCGATTTAAATATTAAACAATACCTTGTCATAAAAAAAATATAAATGAATGTATTGCATCCTTTGTTTAAAAGATAGACTTAAGGTTTCCATTGGCAATTGCCAATGTGATAACGCTATCGTTAAGTGTAAATCACAACTTATCAAGGGACCATTCCGAGGGGCCATATAAATCTTTTGATGCGATAATTCGATTGCAATCGGCCATCACTAAAAGCACGAAATGCATAACAATTACCCATTTGGAACCTGCCGATGCGATTTCATTATTGGAAAGCGCACTTTCCAATAAAGGTGAAATATAATCATTAAGAGAATGTTTGCGGGTCTAAATTACAAGTCAATTATAAATAAACAAAAAACATTTTATTCAAGTGATCTTGCTTACCATCTATTGCAATCAGAACTTTACAAAGGAAACAATTAAGCATAATGGTTATACCTCCCGATCTGCAATATGTGATTAATTGCTTATCACTGATTGGAAAGTTACGATAATTATTTTTAAATAACCGTTATTAAAATTTGTGATGCGACATATCTTTATGGCATTTAAGTATCACGTTTGCAGTTACGGAAAACACTAATAGAGCAGTTATGGTATAGTAGCATATTAATAGTAGCATATTATATCAAAATTCACATTACCCATTGTGTTTAATTATTGTTATTATTGTATACTGTGTATTAGTTTTTAACGAATTTATCCTATGTTACGTTCTTCTGTTTCGTTGTGCAAAGCAAGGCTCAATTTATGAGTCCAATGAAAATGACGAAGAAATCAAAGAAACCAAAGGCTCCCATCACAAACAAAGAGGAACCAGTGAAAAAGGTCTTGATAGCTGATACTGCCTACCTCAGTCTGCGCAAGGCTTCATTGGAAAGTATATACAATTTACTGTAAGCCGGGGCTCCAAAAGAGATTGAAGAAGAAAAGGGAACAACAGATTCCACTGACAAGTTAGAGAGTACTCCTAAGGATTTGGCCAGCTCTTATCTTCACGGAATAGCAGCACGCGGTAAAATCTTACCCTATAATGACTTGGTCAAATGGGTAATTGAAAGTATCAGCATAACGGACAGAACATTCTTTACGGCTGATGGAGGGATGTTCGGGTCATTCAGGGCGGAAGATATCAAAAAGATGTACCATTTGCCTAAACCACAAAATCAGTACAACAATGCATTTTTGGAATCCTTCACCAAGGAAAATGCCATGGAGTTGGACCCTATCAGATAGTGGAGGCATTATCCAAACAAACACAAGCATGAATTATCGCGTATGTATTCTATAAACTCCTTAGCATCTCCTTACTATTATGTTGGTGCTATGATATGCAGACTCTTTGGAGTCCATGATTCGGCTAGGTTTTCTATAGAGATGGTAGATTTAATTGAAGTAGTAGTTAACTCTTATATCATGGAATGGGTGACCATATTGTCTGATCAAATGGCCAACCAAATCCTTGACTATAGGAATAATAGGTTTGTGACTACTTAGGTAATACCCACGTTTTATATGAGTGCCTACATTTTGGACATGATCTGTTTCAACTCTGATTACCGCATTTTAGGTTGGAAATGGACTCCACATGACCTGATCCCCATTCATACCTATCATAAGGAATTGTGGAAATCTCATTATAAAAATTATCTTAATAGAATCTATCATGGTTTCGGCTTACCTATTCATTATGCTATATTCAACAAACCTGCTCTTCGACTCTGCGATGAAGTTAGTGTCAACCTAACATCAATTGGTAGTTGGTTTGGTGAAGAGATGTTCAGATACATCAGACTTTTTGGTAGCACTACTGATCCACATGTCCTCCCATTATACATTCCTGATAAACTATTTGCCAGAGAAATAGCTTATCAGATAACACAAACGGGATGTCAAGGAACCTAAAGGAGTACAAAAAACAAATGTGGCCTTCATTCCCCCTCTAATGTGGTACTTTCACACTGCATGACTTCAAACATGCAGAGAAGGAAGCTGAGAAAATTAAAGAGTTAAAGTTAGCAGTCATCCCAAAGAGGTAGTATGATCCAAAAGCAGTCGCCTACAATTTCACCTCCCATGTCAAAATTTCCAAGTTTGAACATGAGAAGGATGATTATGATGATTTGTTCACTTCAACTGAGTTATTTTCTAAAGTGAAACATCTAGCAAAAATTAGATTGGGAGCAGAGGGATTAGAGGAATTTTTTGAAGTTCAGGGCACAAAGGTTGCAAACACTACCTCTGGACTTGTTAAATACTACCTCTACAGTGCAACTGGAAGGCCACTGTGAAGAAAAAACTATTGAAAAGACTCCTGAAAAGGAAAAGAGCCCTGAAAGGGAGAAGACAAAGAAAGGAACTAGTGAGATCCTTGATACTGATATAAATATTGATCCTGCTTTAATCAAGGAATGGGAGCAGTTTGGCCTAATCATCAAAAACCTGAATAAATCCCAAGAGCTCACTCCACCAAAATTACCTGTAGCAAAAAATCCTGAATTTATTAGTGTTCCAATTGAAGGGACAAGCGGCCTACCTAGGATTTAGTAGGATATAGAAATCATTCCTAAAAATCCTACCGAGGAGACTGTATTAAGAACAGAAGAAATACCACCCCTAGATGTATTCTACAGTCCGAAGCACAGGACTGTGGTTAAAAGACAGAGGAAAAAGAGGAAAATTGATCAAGGACCTCTTTTAACTCCTTAGGATGAAATGATGAATGTGGTATGGAAGGCAGAAGTAAATCCCTCTGGGGATTTAACTAAATTATCTAAGTATGGAGGGGCTTATAAAACATAAACAACGGAAAAAGCTCATAGGTCAACCAGCTAATCAGGGAAGAATGCCAGAGGATCAGTCAACTTGAAGTGCAATCAGTAGAAGGACAACAAAGGATTACTCAGCTTGAACTGCAACTAGCAGAGAAGAGACATCAAAATGAACGACTAAGAGAGCAGTTGAAACTGGAGAAGTAGAGGATTTATGAGCAGACTCTCCAGAAACAACATGAGTTGTCTCAAGAATTAAGCAGGCTTCAGATGGCAATTGAGAAGGAAAAGAAGGCAAAGGAAGATCAAATTGCACAAATGCAAGTACAGATAGAAAGGTACAGGGGTTATCCACAAGTTAGTGAATTCAGAAAATAAGCCTTGGAGATAACCAAAGCCTTCTCCCAGTAGTTGAACATCCTTTTCCATAACATATCATTGGCTGACCGATTGTGTGATATCTCAATATCACTGATTAAGAAGGTAGTGGACACCAGACTGGAATTGGAAAAAATAGATGAGAGGATAACAACTTTTTTGTCTTTGCAAGTTTTCGTAGAAGGAATGGCTGCCAATTTGCCAAAAATACAAGAATCGCACAAAAAAATACTGTTATTGGAATGGGAGTCCCAGCTAGTGAAAGACGAAAGAGAAACTTCTAGATGCAGAGCTGCAATGAATAGTTTGATCGAATTAGTAAATATCAGTTTACATATGTCTAATTTGATCTCTGATTGTTCTCCAGGTAAACTCCTGAAAGCAAAGGCAATGGAACATCATTGGAGACAAGAACTGGAGAGTAGAGAAAAACAGATTGGAGAAGTCCAAAACTTGACATGGGAAACATTCTGGTTTTTTCTAGTCAAGCCACATAGCCAGTAGATGGCCATGAAATGTCTTTCTGACGCGGTCAACTGCATGATCCCCGAACTCTCTGATGCCACCTACACAGCCCAGCTACACTCCAGGACGAGTCAACCTCTAGAAATCAATCCCATGCTTGCAATCTGTCAGCTACAAGCACAAGAATAGAAGTCGATTCAATGAATTAGTATAATCGATGTTGCACTACTATTTTTATAGGAAATCCCAGATTTTCATGTCTACAGTTAGAACAACACATAGCGATTTTTTTTTATAGTTAGTTTTTATTTTTATTATTTAATACCCTTTCATGTATTTAGAAAAGGTCCTCAAATTTGTAAAAAAAATTACTTGGGAGTTGCACTTCTGTACTTCTAAATATTTTTTTTTAATCAAAAGTGGATCAAGATTCTACATTTTTGTGAAAGAAGCTCGTTTGAAGACTTTCACTTTTTCATTTTCTGGAGGTTTCTCAAATGGGAAAGTGGAATGAGAGTGTTGTTTACATTGAAAGGATTCAAATGCATATGATACTTCTATCATTGTTTTTGTCTTATTTCTTTATGTGAATGAACATTTTTTAAAACTTGCTATTGTTGATATATATATGTTTTTTAAACAATTCTTTAGCATATCTTTTCTGAAGGTTTTAGAATTGTTATCATTTGAATATATATGTCAGTGATATATATTGTGATGAATGCGATAATGTTTTTATAATTACTTTCTTTAATTTCTTAAACAAAGTAATCATTATATGAATGCATCTTTCTATTGATAAGTAATCCATCTATATGATTATTTATCCTTTAGGAACAATTAGAAATCGCATTGTTAACAAGATACCTGGGTTAGATTAGCATATTTTTATATTTATGAATTGTAGGATAAAAAACTTATCACCTTCGTTACACATTATAAAACAATCAGCTATCAACTCATACATCACTGGGAAACTAGTCCCATTAAATACAATCGGAGCCACCACACCAAATGGAAAAGGAGTTCCACTAAGGTCTCGACAGGGTGGTTTTCCCTGATGTTGATGCATCAATTTTTGAGGCATCAACACACCCTTATGCTAAGATTGTTGCTATATGCTACTCATTTGGCTTGGAGAAGGTGTGCTTGGAGAGCTTAGCTTGGACTTGGATAATCATTCAAGGAGAGCGTATGAACATCAAGGCTTGGTTTTATGCTTTCTCTTATTTTCCATTAATATACAATTATTGGTTCATATTCCCTATATGTGTATGCTCATGTATCATTTAGCTTAACATTCCTTGATCATTTAAGTAGGTTTCTTTTGAATAATATATTTGTATGTGTATGCCTTGTTGTGTCTTGATCTCTTATGAAGGTGCATAAACACTGAGAGCAACAGGAATGAGCCTATGATGCAAGTGATTTAAAACCTTCAACAAAGGAGGTCGAGATAGCATCCGAACGATGTAGGCCATCTTCTTCATCTCTCTTTTCAATTGCAACTTAAGAAGGTGAATAGTAAAGTGTCACTTTGGTTGCTAGACCCACTCATTGGGCTAGAGGGATCATCTTTGTTTGTAGAGAGGATTTACCTAGAAAACGAAATGGTGACTCCACTGGGGAAGCTATAACCCTTTCCATTCAATCCTTCACCTTGAACTTGTGATGAGTTTGAACAACTAGTTTTCTAGCTTATTTCCTTTCCTGTAACTATTTTCGCTTGCTTTTGATTGCTTGAGGACATTGATTTTTGTTTGGTCTCGAAGATTTTATATCTTTTCTTCATTTCTCTCACCCATCACGAGTATGCCTCTCAAAGTCGAGATGGCATTGCGGATGTTTTGATTACAGTCATGATTATTGTTGTTTTGCCTATGACAGGTGCGATGATCCTAAATTATAAGTGAAAATAAAGTTTTTCTTCTTGTTTTCAGTCTTTGTTTTCTCTTTCAGTGATTTTCCAGAGTCTCTATGGTGTTTTTGATTGATTATCTTGATTAATTTGCAAAATTTGTCTCATCGTCTTTGAAGTGAAAAGTGATTAAGTTCTATGGTTTCTAGTCAAATGGTCTTCACTTGCTACTTGTTGGCGTTGTTGATATGTTTGTTTTACTGATTGATTGAGTGTTGTTTTCTGTGGAAGTCATTGGAAACATCATTTTGCATTTGTTTTAGGTTGTATTTCGAAATTCAGTTTTTATGAAAACACATTAGATTAGTTGCATTGAAAATTTACTTTTTGGATTCATCATTGAAGAATCAACTTACTAAACACATAAATAAGTAAATTACAACCAAATTTTATAGCCAAATAGAGACAATTAAGCACATTTAAAACACATAAGACAACAAATGATAAAGGATTTCACCCCTCTCTTGGGATACATCTCGTGGTCCAACTTCCAATATAGGGCCTCCTTCATTATTCTTAAAAAACATGTGTTTACATCAAGTTACAGTGTTGAAAATGCTGAAACAATGTCTCCAATGGCTCCAGCACAGTCAAAAACCCCTATTTTGGTTCTTTATGCACCCCATTGGCTCAAATTGTGAGAAAGTTATGCTTGTTTCCTCCTTTTCCCAAATTCCACAACTAACCATCCTATAATTTAGTCTAAACCTAGCTCAAGCGCCTCAAACGTGGAAATGACGTGCCAAACCTAGCACAATTCCAGCTCAACAGGTGAAATTGTAGGACCGTTAAGGATTCCATTAATCCCACAGTCTCGAAAGCCATGGTCACGTGGCGCCATTTGACCATGAAAGCTGTTGATATTCTTGGGGCCCTATCTAGCGCATGTAACTAGTGCACACCATTGGTTACATGCAGTCCCATAACACCTTGTGCTAGCCCCCTAGAGGCTGACCCCTCTGTTTTTCATGCTCCTAGTCACATTGGGAATCTATATGACCAGGGGTTGGTCCCCTTCCTCTAGCGCCACTTGTTCATGCAATCTGGGCATGTGGCGAGCTCATAAGACTTGAGGATGACCCTTATGGATGCCCCCCATGACTCCTTGCTCCTTGTTCTTTGGAGGTGGCATGACTCGGCTATGGGCCATAACCATAGGGATAGGCTAGGCCCTAGCCCTTAGGCCTGGCTAGGGGCTAGGGCTTAGCCCCTCCCCCAAAGGAACCCTTTTGCAAACCTTTTATATTTATTTTTACATATGTTTAATAAGAAACATGGTTGGTGTGTTGGTTTAGTATCTGGTTAGTTTGAATGAGGTCACAAGTTCAAAACCTACAGGGTGCTTATCAGCCCTCAACTAATTTTTTCCACAGTGAGGAGGCCACATGGAAACAACTAGTTGGCTTGTGTTGCACTCCCTCATTGGCCACTTCACCAACATAATTAACCAATAAAAACTTTCCATGTCACAACCAACCCTGTTGTGCCATGTGTCGACCAACCACAGGCCCATTAAAATTTTAATTCTTGAACCAATTACGGGAGGCCACATGGCAACCTGCCACTGGCCCAAAATGTCCAATGAGAAGTCCTTTTTTGCCAATATTCACTTGTTTGACAAAATGATCATAACATGTTTTTGAGAGCACCCGATGTTGGATTTTAGTGAAATGAGTTGTGTTGGATTTAGATCACCAAGATCTATCCAACTGTATATGTTTCTAGATCTGTTGCACACTTTCAATTTTAAGAATTATTTTGATCCACTTGATCACTCCTCCCCTTTGGAAGCTTTTGGACCTCCAAAAGCTCTTTATCAATGAAAAAATAGATGAGGGTACATATCCCTCACCCTTCCAGTCTCCATCCACAAAATTTTGCTTGAATTTGACCATTGGATCTTTTGATGAAAATGCATCATTTTCCCTGATTTTGGAGTCCTTGTCTTGCTGTCATAGATGACATCTTGTTGCAATTTCCCAGAATATGCAGAACAACAATCTAATTTTGAAGGAATAAACACATTCCCTCATTGATCTCCAATCAATAGAAACTTCAACAATCTCAAATTCTTCTCACCTTGAACAGTGTCGTCATGAAGATGCTTGCCATGTCTAGCCTTGTACTTGGCTTGACCCTTGACCAAATGTGATTGCCATCGCCATGCACCATATTTTTTCAAAGACAACACATTATGAAACCCACAAGAAGTTTTGGAACCAATGTCCTCTTTGTAAATTTTCTTTTTCATTTTATCTTTCTCTTGCACTCGCTAACACTAACATCTTGTTCACATGAATGTTCAACAATGATGCATCTTGCTACAAATTTACTTCATTTTGTTTACCTCTTTTAGGAGGCAACATGTTAGACTCCTGAAATATCTTATAACATGAATTAGAAACATCAATGAAATCATATTTCAAACTTGATTCATATCCTTGAAAGGCTTTAGATTCCTCAACACCATCACGTTTGATCATTAACAATGCAAAGTTCTCACTAGCATTAACAATCCTTTTGATTTGTCTAGCATTTACAAGAGATGCGTTAAACTTCTTATTGTGTGTTCTAGCAATGTACTCAATTCCATTCTTCAAAAAATGATATTTGTTCTCATGGTGATGAAAAACATCTCTCCTATCATGTAAATATGGGCTTCCCAAAACAATACCACATATATCAGGTGGAATTACATCAAGCTCTATCTCATCTAAAAAGTTTGCAGTGATTGCAAATATAAGTATGCATTTCTTGGTCACCTGTAATTTTGCATTCTCACATACCCAACCTAAAGGATATCGTTTAGGATGAGGAATGGTTCCTCGATTCAGATTCTTAACAATGTCTTCTAAGATAATATTTTCTTGTGAACCACTATCAAACAATATTATATCTATCTTGGTATGTTTTGAAACAACTTTAATATGGAAAATCTACATTCTTATTTTTTCATCTTGAGTCTCATTAAGAAAAATTGAATAACTAGTACTTGCAATGTCCTTACCTTTCAAACCCATGGCTATGATATTTGTTTCATCTCTAGAATTTGAACCTAAATCATTTTTTGTAGTTGCAACTGTCTTCTCCTTTTCCTTGTTCTTAAACTTTTTGGGTTTCATTTCTCGATGAAGTTTCCAACAATGATCTTCATCATGTCCATATTTGGAGCAGTGTTTACATGTGAGTTTCTCTTTCTCCATCTTGATGGTATCATTCTTCTTCCCCTTTCCTTTGAACTTACCTTTTCCTTTTTCTCCAGACTCAAAGGAACTCTCACTAGTTTCTTCTGAAACAGTTTTCCCTCTTGCCTCTAAATGAGTTGCCTGAACCCAAACCTCATCTAGTTTTGTAGGGTTAAACATGATATTTGTATGTCTCAAATAAATACACAATCCTCCAATATATTTGAGAAAAGTATCTCGTGAGCACAAATCTATACCCAAAATCATAGCCCTTTTTCTAAACTCTTGAGTATAAGATTGCACATTTTTTGCCTTAGCTTGCCCAAAGTTCTACCAATCCATAATAGCTTTATGCATATATGCTAATGGATAAAGCTAACTTCTTGCTACAACAATAAAATCATTCCAAGAGTATAAAAACTTACCATGTTTCTTCATGTCCTCTTAATCTTTGGCTTCCCACCAAATTAGCGTTGCACCTTCCAATATAAGAGAAGTAAGTTGAATCTTGGTTTCATCATCTTTGATTTTTTGTATCATGCAATACACTCAATTTTACGAATCCAATTGTCTAATATTTATGCATTTACCTCTCTATTCTATATAGGAAATTCAAACTTATTATCAAGCTTAAATTTACCACGACCTCTTCGGGAATTTGAAGGTGTTTGTGAAAGGGTAATAGAAGTAGAAGGTGAGGATGAGGATGAAAATGAGGATGATGATGGAGGTGAAGGTGGTGGTTTGTCACCATTCCCTCCATTCCATTATGGAGGCTTTTCTCCTTTTCCTCCGTGAGACTTTGAGCTCTCTCTAAACAGTCTGGAATTCCTCTCCTCATAGAGAACCTTAACCATTTCTCACATTTCAGAGAATGCTTTTCTAAAAGTCTTCTCATCTTCAGACATCTCTTTAGGACCTTCTTCATGTGCCACAACCATTTAAGCTTGAGGAGTGTTTATTATCCTTGAAACAATTTGAGATCTTGGATCCACCATTCTCCTTCTCCTCTCGTGAGCTTCAACCTTGTAAGCATCGGAAAAAACAAGTTGAAAACAAATCAAATCTTCACAAAAACCTTTTGCTCTGATACCAAAAATGATCTGTATGTGTAACTTGAAGATTTTTAAACAATTTTCAAGTTAAATTATATGTGTTTTGGGTAGAGGATCAACGTACTAAACAAATAAACAAGTAAATTTAAACCAAATTTTACTGGAAAACAGAGAAAATTAAGCACGCCTGAAACATATATGACAAAAAATGATAAAGGAGTTGACCCCTTACTTGGGCTACATCTCCTCATCTAGCTTCCAGTGTAGGGCCTCTTTCATTATGCTAAAAAAAGTATGTGTTTATATCATGTTACAATACTAAAAATACTAAAAGAATATCTCCAATGGCTCTAGAGCAGTCAAAAACCCATGTTTTGGTTCTTCCTACACTTCATTTGGTCAAAAAATGAGAAATTTCTGCTTGTTTCCTCCTTCTCCCAAATTCTACAGCTAACCATCCTCCAATTTGGCCTTAACCTGGCTTGAGTGTCGTGAACGCGGAAACATCACACCAAACCTAGCACAATTCCTGCTCTTTACAATTAAATAGAGATAATTAAGCACATCTGAAACACATAAGACAATAAATGATAAAGGAGTTCACCCCTCTCTTGGGCTACATCTCCTGGTCGAGCTTCCAATGCAGTGCCTCTTTCATTATGCTAAAAAAACTTGTGTCTATATCAAGTTACAATGATCAAAATATTGAAACATATCTTTAATAACTCCAAAATAGTCAAAAGCCCCTTTTTTGGTTCTTTCTGCACCTCATTTGGCCAAAGTTATGTGTGTCTCCTCCTTTTCCCAAATTCTATAGCTAACCATCCTACAATTTGGCCTCAACCTTGCTCGAGTGCTCCAAACACAGAAACGACGTGCCAAACCTTGGACAATTCCCACTAAAGCAAGCGAAATTGTAGGACCATTAAGGGTTCCATTAAGCCCACAATCCTGAAAACCATGGTCACGTGGCACCATGTGACCACGAAAGGTGTCGATATTCTGGGGCCTTTGTCTAGCCCGTGTCGTTGGCGCATGCCCCTCATTCCATGCAACCCCATATGACCTTGTGGTAGGCCACTAGGGGTTCGCCCCTCTGTTCATTGCGCTCCTCTTCATGTTGGGTGTCTATATGACTGGGGGTTGTCCTGCTTCTTCTTTTGCCACACGGTCATGTCATTTGGGCATATGGATAGTTCATAAGACTTGGGGCTAGCCCTTATGGTCACCCCCCTAACTCCTTGCTCTTGGTTCTTTGGAGGTGGCATGATTGTGTTGTGAGCCGTGACCATGGGGCTGGGATAAGCCCTAGCCCTTGCCCCCCCGCCCGTGGTCCTATGGCGCACGGGTGGTTA
The DNA here is from genome assembly GCA_031772625.1 of Pinus tabuliformis. Lineage (NCBI taxonomy): Eukaryota > Viridiplantae > Streptophyta > Pinopsida > Pinales > Pinaceae > Pinus > Pinus tabuliformis. The sequence continues at coordinate 88,945,366 of CM062815.1, forward strand.
GGGGCTAGGGCTTAGCCCGCACCCCTACCGGCCCCAAATGTGCTCTTTAACAAACATTTTATATTGTCTTTTGACATATTTCTAATAAGAAACATGGCTGGTGTGTTGGTATAGTCTTTGGTTAGTTTGAATGAGGTCACAAGTTTGAAACCTATGGGGTGATTCTCGGCCCTTAACTAATTTGGGCCACCAAGAGGAGGCCGCGTGGCAGCGACAGTTGGCCCACATTGCACTCCCTCATTGGCCACTTCACTAACTTAATTAACCAAGAAAAACGTGCCATGTCAAAACCAACCCTACTGCGCCATGTGTCGACCAACCACAAGGCCATTAAAATTGAAATTCCTGAACCAATGAGGAGAGCCACAAGGCCATTAAAATTGAAATTCTTGAACCAATGAGGAGAGGCCACGTGACAACTTGCCACTGGACCAAAATGTCCAAAATGTCGAGTTTCTGCCTTGCATTTGGAAGTTTGGGGTTTGTTCCTTCTTTTATTGCAACTGATTGGGAATAGAAGGGTTGGATTCTCCATTGCCTACCGTGTCTGTCATATTAAACTCTATTTACTTCCATCCCACATTTATCGAACAAGGTAAACACTGCTTTCTTTTCCCTTGTTATTTAAATTACTATATTTACAGTTATAAATATAATATTCATTTACAAATTTTGACTTTTTCTCTTGTTAATGCTTGCAAGTTGCGTATTTGCTATGTAAGGTGAATGTCCTTTTAAGGTTTTCCTCAGAGATCTTCGCAAATGTTTTTCCTTCGTGAATGGTCTCTGCGAATAGATTTAGCTGAGGAGAATGACTTCCTAAACGCTTGCAAGAGTAGGTAACACGTCTATCCACTTACTTAGCTTCCACCAGACAATATATCAGTCTAAATATGTGTTGTTCCCTCCTTATAGTTTATTGTATTTAAAACATACTCATAGTTTTCAGAGGCAGATTGTTTTTGTTGTTATATATTGTTTTATTTAAACCCATTAGGGTTTGTATATGTAAATATGTATATTGTGGCTATACAATGTCTGTATCAATTACAGAACCATGAATCTATCTTGTTCTTCAATTTTTTTTCATTTAAAACTCTCCTTAAAGACTAAGTGTTATCTTCGCCTTATTTTATGTTCGCCTTCTTTTATGTTATTACATGAGACCCGTTGGATGCAATATGGCATAAATACTGCTGGTTTTTCCTTTCCCTAAAACCCATGGAATATGGGTGTTTTTTCGTTCAAGTTTGGATACATCATTTTTCTTCAGAACTATAAGAGGGTTTTAGATTATCATGAAACTAAGGTTTTCACTTACCCATTTTGGGGTTTTTAGTCCATCAATTAATATGTGAAGCAACATTAGCATCTACTATTTTTCTGTGTTGGGTTAATAGAAAATAGTCGTCTATTTCTGAGTTGTGGTCATTTACTTATTTTTTACAAATGCCATACTATGGCTCGTAGCCAAACCTACTTTAGTGCATCGACCATCCACAAGGTTTATATTTGAACACATTTTGTATAAAATCTTACAGATGTTTTCGTTCTTGGAATTTTTAACAATCAGATTTTATCTTTGTATTCTTCGTGTTGAACTGTGTTATTTGTCTTCTTGTAATTCTGAAACTCTGTACTACTATAAAGGTGCTCAGTCTCTAAATTTTTTTGATATATTTCTTATTTATATATGCTCCTAGTCTAACAAGAATGAATATCATTTTAGGGTAAGAATTCCCTTTCTTTTTTATAAGGAGCTGTACAATGATTAAATATCATATTCTCTTTACATATGCGACATGTTCTTGCTTGAATATTTACCTTTCTACAGGTAATTTATTTCTTTTTTATTTAATTATTTTCATCAGTCTTTGTTTTCCATTGCTGTTTTAATTACTCTGCGCAACGAATAACAACAGTTACTAAACGAATTTTTTTGGGAGTTTTCCTTCTAGCCGGTACCAAAATCATTTCATGGTAACATGGTCTTACAAAGCTTTTCAGTTCGAAATACTCATTTTCAACTTATGTCCCTTGTTTTACAGGTCCAGGTTTCCAACCCTTGGACCCTTCTCCTATTTGGATGAGCTTCTTCTTTGCCTGAAAATCAGAGATTCCACATGATTTGAATTCTGGACTGTATAATTTAAATGATTACATTTAGTGCAACTCAACATAAGGAATGTTCTTGATAGTCTTTTCTCGTTTGACTTTAATATTATAAGAAGACTACGAGCGTTCTTTGTAATAAACTATTAAATATATATATATATATATATATATATATATATATTTATTTATTTATTTATTTATTTATTTTTTATTGCAAAAAGATGTGTAATTGCACAAAGATGTGTATTTATATGTTATAAATTAAATTCCAAGTCTTTCCAAAAAATTCTCTTGATATTTCTTGTTTGAGTATAAAGTGTTTCTTGCAATGTCTTTCTAATATAGGTATAATTTATTCTCCTTTAAAATTTCATGTTTGGCTCATCTTCTTATTATTTACAAGACAACTCCACTATTCTGAAAAGGTGTTATATAAATGTACTGAGAATTGCTTTATAATTTTGTAAACCATATGAGTAGAGTTCCTTCTCAATTCTATGATTATATACATGCATATTTATATAACACTTAAACTATTTTTTCCCTTCTAACATATTTTCCAACTTCTCAAAGTATCAAAGAATTAGTAACTCTAGAGATACATTCATTCATATATATATATATATACATACTATAATCAATTTATTTTAGTAATTTTTTACTTCTAGTTAATAACAAGGGTGAGACTAATGCAAATCGATCCCAAACACCAAAATTCCATAGGCGTCAGTTGGTGATGGGACTTGCTTTCATATTGCTTGTAACGTCCTCCACTAATGGTGTATGGTTGACGCCTGTAGATCGATTCCAAATACCAAAAATCAAGAGGCCTGAGTTGGTGATGGGACTTGCTTTCATATTGCTTGTATCCTCCTACACTACAGGGCGTACCAGTGATGCCTCAAGAGATTTGAACACGGGCGGGACTACTGCAAATCAATTCCAAACACGAAAACTCCAGAGGCCAGAGTTGGTGATGATACTTCCTTTCATATTGTTTGTATCCTCCTAGACTACAGGTGTATGGGTGATGCCTCTAGAGATTTGAACACGGGTGGGACTACTGCAAATCAATTCCAAACATCAAAACTCTAGAGGTCGGAGTTGGTGATGGGATTTTCTTTCATATTGCTTGTATCCTCCTACACTACGAGCATATGGGTGACGCGTCCAGAGATTTGAGCACGGGTGGGACTACTCCAGATCGATTCCAAACACCAAAACTCCAAAGGCTGGAGTTGGTTATGGGACTTGCTTTCATATTTCTTATATCCTCCTACACTAAAGCGTATGGGTGATGCCTCCAGAGATTTGAACATGGGTGGGACTACTGCAAAAAGATTCCAAACACCAAAACTCCAAAGGTTGGAGTTGGTGATGGACTTGATTTCATATTGTTTGTATCTTGCTACACTACGGGCGTATGTGTGATGCCTCAAGAGATTTTAACCTGGGTGGGAATATTGAAAATCTATTCCAAACACCAAAACTCGAGAGGCTAGAATTGATGATGGAACTTACTTTCATATTGCTTGTATCCTCCTACACTACGAGCTTATGGGTGACACCTAGAGAGATTTGAACACAGGTGCTACTACTGCAAATCAATTTCAAACACCAAAAATCGAGAGGGCACAGTTGGTGATGGGACTTGCTTTCATATTCCTTATATCCTCCTACACTATGGGTGTATGGGTGACGCCTTGAGAGATTAGAAATCCGGTGGGACTACTGCAAATCAATTCCAAACACCAAAACTCCAAAGACCTGAGTTGGTGATGGGACTTGCTTTCACATTCCTTGTAATTTCCTACACTACGGGTGTATGGGTGACGCCTTGAGAGATTTGAAAATGGGTGGGACTACTCCAAATCAATTCCAAACACTAAAACTCCACACACCGGAGTTGGTGATGGGACTTTCTTATTAGAGATACAATTTTTAATTTAAAAAATAATAGTTTTACAGAATAGTTGATATTCTTTTGACTCCTTAATTCTTGTATAGGTTCTCAACAATTTGTATCAAAGTATCTCTTTATTTTTACCCTTGTATGAAAAACATAAATAAGACTCTTTACATGCAAAAAATAGATAAAGCATAGTAGAACATATCTCATAACTATCGATGTTAGATAAATAGATTCTTTCTCCTTCCTATCAAATAAATAGAAAAGTTAGAGATATTGACTTGATAAAACAATATTTTCCCTACCATGACACTTATGTACAACCAATGTCCCATCCAGAAATCATGTCTGCAATTCATTTTTCTCTCTGCTACTTGCTCCTCTTCAGTATGTATTCTACTCAGAATAATAGGACAAAAGAAAGTAAAAATAACAAATATTATCCTATCTACCACACTTTTGGTGGTTAATAACTGTTTTCACCTCACCAACAGGTGGCAAGTAGTCATCTACTCATTAATGAGTTGTTATTTCCCTCCCTCAAGAACAACTAGTATAATTCCAAGTTTTATATTTCAATGCCAGAAACAAAGTGATGCTATTTAAATAGGAATCTAACATCAAATCTTAACAAATTTCAAATTACATATATATATATATATATATATATTATATATATATATATATATATATATATATATATATATATATATATATATATATATATCTGAATGATCAAACATATAGAATTTTATAAAAATTACCTTATTCTCCTTACATTTATATATGATTTCATTGATAGCATACATTATTTTGTTTTGAGTCACCAAAAATATCAAGTTCAATGAAGAGGGCTATATTAAATTTTGCAAGGAAAAAATATAGTTTTATTATCTCTCCATTGTCATCTTAAAATATATTTCATTTTAGTTTGAAAAAAATAAAAATAAAAAATAAAAAATAAAAAATAAAAAATATTTTTTTTTAAGAATCTTCGGCGAAAATCACATAGAAAAACATTTGTCGACGCGTTTCGAACCATCAGTGTGGTTCATCGTCAGGACAAGTTGAAGAGCATATCTCATTTAGCACATTAAATAGACATGGCAGAGAATCCATTACTCAACAGCTAAAAATAACAGCTAGAATTGACTTGATAACGGCTAGGTGTTATTCTAACTAGAATTGACTTGATAACTGCTAGTTGTTATTCTAGCTAGAATTGACTTGATAACGGCTAGTTGTTATTCTAGTTGTTTTCTAGCTGTTATTTTTAGCGGTTGAGTAATGGATTATCTGCCCTATCTATTTAATGTGCTAAATGAGATCTACTCATTCAACTTGTCCTCACGATGAACCACACTGGATGGTTTGAAACACGTCGACAAATGTTTTTCTATGTGATTTTCAGAGAAGATTCTTCAAAAAAAATTGATATGGATCACAGAAGTCTCAATTCAATAATAAAAAAATATTTTGCAAGAAAAAATAAAGTTTTATTATCTCTCGAGTGTCACCTTAAAATTTAAGAATAAAATTTTGTAAATTTAAAAAAATTAATATATAATTCGAAATATACATATAAAAATGTATTATATTTGCTTATAGAGATATAAAAAATAAATAGATATTTTAAGAGAATGAGTTTTTGAAAAAATCAAACATCATATAATTTAATAGTAACAAATATTCATCTCATGGAAGATATGCGTGAGGCTTAGGGTTTCTGTAACTCACGCTTTGAAAATTCTAATTTCAGAGTTGTTTACGAGTCCAAAGTTTCATATCTTTAGGATAATTTTTCACTTAAAACCCTCTTGTCTCGGGTTGACCACGAAAAATTAGTGGTTTTAATTGGATGGTTGAATCCCCTCCTACAAAAATGTAGTGACATGCACCTAGCCAATGGACCTAGGGATTTTTGGAAACTTGATAGCTAGTAGCAAAAAGTTTGGGAGCCTAGTAGTTGGGGCTTAGAGATAGTCTTGGCTCAATGTCAATGTCTACCTAAAGCAACTATCAACCTAAATTTGTGGTATCACCAAAAAGACTAGAAGGATATCATTAGCATATGAAAGACCATGCACTCATATGCAAATTTATAGGATGTTAACTAACAGAGAGGGATTTAAGTAGGTGGATTCAACTTAAGAGGAAACCAAAGGGAAAAATAGACATAACATTAGGAGGAAAAGGTTTTCAATTATAATCTTCTCAAACCTGGAAGATAAAGGTAGTCTTTTTTAAGGTGGCACATATTTCCTTAATAATGTAGGATTGTATATGAGGCATTGGGAGGAATGTTTCAACCCTCATAAAAAAAAATCTCGACAACCCTAATATGGGTATGTTTATATTCCCTTCCATCATATTTTTGGGACCCACTAATTTTGGAAGGCATTGGAAATTCTATGGGGAATTTTCTGACTATTTATAAGGTAAATAAATGGGGTCACCATCTGTCTTGTGGAAGAATTTGTGTGTAAATGAATATATGACAATAGAATTGGAGTATTAGGATGAAATTTGGACCAAGACACTTGACTATGAGTATGCATCATTTAGGTGCCAGAGGTGTAATGGATACAATCACTTGCTCAAAGATTGTCCCCTCAAGGAAACTAAGTTGTAAGAGGAAGGAAAGTGGGGACCTATTAGTGGATTTAATAAGTTAGTGAATACAAGGAGGAATTCAAGGCCGCAACAACCTCCTCAATAATGTAATGGAACCACCAAAGGATTTTCCTTTGTAGTGTTGGAAGACATAGATGAGGATATCATATTGTCAAACAATCTTATGGTTGTCGAGATGTTGTCATAGATTTTGCAAAGTAAAACCACTCCTATGTGGAAATCCCTTGATATCTTAATGAAATTAGTGAAAAAACAAGGGAAACCTAGGACAAAATAAGTACATTTTCACCGGAAGATAATGTTGAAACCCTAATTTTTGACGGTATGGTAAATTTTATTAAGTAACAGTCACATTTAGACCCAAAATTTATTCCAGATTATTAGGAAAACCTCTATTATCAACTATATTTTTAGTGGAGGAGTCAAGGAGGATTGTGAGAAAGGGATAACAATGAAGAAATTGGTTCCCTAAAACCATGAGGAGAGATTAAACATTAGAATATGAAAGAAAGGAAAAATTGCTAAAATTCCACAATGGAAACAATTCAAAACATGTGAGAACACCTAATAAACTTAGGTCAAATGGTGGTAGTTTTGTAGATGTTCTCCACCTCTCAGAATTTTACTTAATGAATATATTTACTTGGAACATATCTGAGGTCAATAGTAGAGGAAATAAGAGGTGTAATAGGGAGGGAATTAGTAAGGAGAAACCAATTATACATATTTTGAAAGAAAACAATGTCTTGGGAAAAAGACACGAGAGATAGAAGAATGATGTTGGAATGGATTTGGGGTGATGACACTAGATGCAAAGGGAAGAACAAGAGGTATAGATGTTCTATGGAAATCACTGGAAATATCATTCCAAGAACTCTTGGTGAGCCATAGAATTTTTTTGTGGAGATTTTGATATTAAGGGTCCAAGGAAATGATCATTGATACAGAAATTTATGACCCTAATCTTCCAACAGGGAATTGGAATTTTTTATTAAATTGTATGTTATTAGGATGTTACTCCAAGATGAGCTTTGTATAGTAGTCGGTGATTATAATCTAATAAGGACTAGAATAGAACAAAAGGTGGACAAGGAGGCTAGATCAAGAAGCGAAAAACCCTTAAAGAGACAATCTAGCAGCTCAGTTTGGTGGACACTGTAACAAATCAAGAGCATATTCACCTGAAATAACCATAGATGGGGAAGCATCAAAATGCTAACATATTGGATCATTTCCTAGTATCTGAAGTGTTACTAGGAAAATAAATTTTTATGGAAGTGGCAATTGTCCCATGTTTGAAATAAAATCACTAGCCAATGTTGATGGAGGTTGAATTAAAGGAATCCCCCAAAAATCATCCCTATAGGTTTGAAAGATTCTAGCTTCAAGATCGCACTTTCATAAATATGGAAAAATGATGGTGGGAGGAGATCAAGGCTAAAATTAAAGACTAGAACAAGAAGGAACATAGATGTATGGTGGAAAATAGACAAGTCTCGAAGGATCAAATGCAGGATATAAATTAGAAGATGATTCTAGTGGGGTGTATAAAGAATTTTTAGGTAGAGAAATGATGGATTCTAACCAAATTAAGAAAGAGAATAAAGTAGGAGAATAATTTGTGGAAACTGAAATCTAGGGTGCAGTGGATCAAGGAAGGAGAGAAAAGTAATAAGTTTTTTCGTAAGTCTATGTTCAAACACCGGTAGCACAATACAATATTTTCTCTAATATTTCTAAATATGGAAAACTATTTCTTCAGAATGAGGAGATTGAACATGAACTAATTGAATACCACTAAGACATGTTATTAGAATTTGAACAATCGAGGAAAAATACCATAGATAAAATCATGATGTGCATTCATAGGATATTCAATTGTTGGGTCCTTCATTTGTTTTGGTAAGTTTTGAATAGAAAGAAGTCACAAAAAGAAGAAAGTGAAAGCCAAAATAGGGATGGTTAATTTGAACATAAATTAGTGGAAGAAAGAATAAAATAGGAGTCAGAAAATTTATAGCTGGAGTAAGCTGTTGGAAATGATTAAGCAAGCAATAAAGAAGTGTTGACAACATCAAGAAAGCTCAAGTTACAATCGATTTTCTCAACAAATAATTACAATTGGTCATGTCAATCCATAAGAGTTAAGTCTAACCACATCAAGGGATTCAATTGCTTGAAAATATCAATAGGACAATTTTATATAATAATCTACAGGGTGAGTTTTGTAGGATCGTAGAAGATGAGAAAAACGTCAACATGCTATCAAAATTCATACGCATGCTCTGATATTATATATCTGTATCTATAGTTGAGGCTTTAGTTGATTGATCTATAAAATAACTAGCCATAATGGTGTGGATATATGAATGTAATATCTCTCTAGACTAATATTATTGAAAGGAGACCAGTTGTAGGGAAATTCATTATGTAATGTTTGTGAATATTGAATATAGATATTCATATATTTGTTTCAAAAAATTTAAAATTATGTTCGGGCTCCTATGTAACCACTGAGTGGTTTTCTCTATAATGGTTATTGGTTTGTATAAATTGGAAATACATTAGACCACCTTCTCAAACCCCAATAATATGGCTAAGTCCTAGAAACTCTTTGGGTGAAACCTTATTCCCTTGTGGAATATTGAATATGGCGATGCAATATAGACTACAACAGAACCCTTTCTTTGGCTCTTGAAGCAGAACCCTAGTCTTTGCAATATTTGTTTTTGCCAACTGATAGTGCACTGTCCCTTCCTCTGATCTCAACTGGGTCTTTGACTAAACTAACATGCATGAGTTATTTATGAGAGAATATTCAGTTATCTGAAGTACAGTAGTTACATGCATGCATGCATTAACTAACTGAACTCACAATCAGTTCCTCAAACTGTTGGAACTAATCTAACTAGACTTAACTCAGTTAACTGAGCCAAATAATTACAACTCAATGTACAACTCATCCTAATCACTTTAATTAAGGGATAACTTCCTTAGTCATACGGAAAACTGTTGCATGTCTTCACATAGACTTCATGTTTGATTTTCTCCAACTAATTAACTGAAGATGAATTAATTAATTATTTTACAAATAACTCCTAAGATCAAATTCGAATTTTACTTCTCAATTTTAGTTCAGGGACTAACTAAAATAGGAATATATCCTGAAATACTATGTATAGCAATGCTATTTTTAGCATTTCCATTTTTTCATTCCTTGTTGCTATGTCCAACAATGGTACCTGAAATGCTATTTACAACATTTTTATTTTTAGCATTTCTTGTTGCCATTTTCAACAATTTCTTGATAATGGTGAGTAGAAACTTGACGAGTACTATTTATACGTGGGGGGGGGGGGGGGGGGGGGGGGGGGGGAAGTGTGATAATTTCATTCTTCAGCAAACATAATTATGCGAAAATAACCTAACTGGTTGTGTGAAGAGCTATTTTTCTCTAATCCTGCCAATAATTAGTAAAAAAAAATATTGCGTTAACTTCCTTAGCAATTTGTACCAATGGTTGTAGTGGTTGTGAGATTCATTAAGATATTGAAGTTCTAGTCAGATCTACTAGAATTGGACTATCTCATATCTTGCTAAATTACATCACATAGGTCATGAACATACTAAAGCTTTTGATTTATGGGTGAAGAATACCTTGGAGGGATACATTATTGAGTTCGTTATATAAAACCATCAACCATTTTCAAAATGATAAATGATTTTCATGTTTGGTTTGAAAAGTTGTTGAAAGAAATCCCTTTGTGGATCAAGATCTTGTTGGTGGAAGAAATATTGTTACCTTCCCCTTCAACTAATATGGCATCTTGAGACCCTCACGCTAGGGAGGAGAATTTTTAGGGAGGAAATGATTTGTTATAAAATATAATAAAGGGTTTTGATAGAGGGGGAAGAAATTTGGAATACAAGAGATTTTAGGGTGGTGAGATAGTGCATATATCTATGGAATGGAGGGAAATAATGATGAGGGAGATTCACAATAGACAAAAGAGATTTGAAGTACATTAGAGAAGTTTTTTCCAGCCAACAATTGTTGAAGAATGGATTGATAGAAGGTGAGAGATTTAGTAGAGGAGGTGAAGCTAGAGAAGGTAAGGAGAGTATATTCGAGGTGATGTTTTCTACTAGGAATCAAGTGAAGGCTAAACACAAAACCTAAAGATTGTAGAGTTTGTTCGCAACACCTCTGCAAATGAAGACACAAATTTTGTGATGCGAAAGTTTGGTATAATTCCAAGTTTTATATTTCAATGTCAAAAACAAAGTGATATATAATGTTATTGATTTGATCAAACATATAGAATTTAAAAAAAAATGACATATATGATTCCATTGATAGCATACATTATTTTGTTTTGAGTCACCAAAAAGATCAAGTTCAATGAAGAGGGCTATATTAAATTTTGCAAGAAAAAATATAGTTTTATCATCTCTCCATCGTCATCATTAAATATATTCCATTTTATTTTGAAAATGAAAAAAAAAATATTTTCCAAGAAAAAATATAGTTTTATTATCTTTCTAGTGTCATCTTAAAATTTAAGAACAAAAGTTTGTAAATTAAAAAAAATTAATATATAATTCGAAATATAAATATAAAAATGTATTATATTTTCTTATAAAGATTGAAAAATAAATATATATTTTAAGGGAATGACTTTTTGAAAAAAGTAAACATCATATAATTTAATAGTAACAAATATTGATCTCATCGGAGATATGTCTAAGGCTTAGGGTTTCTGTAACTGAAGCTTTGAAAATTCTAATTTTGGAGTTGTTTACGAGTCCAGAGTTTCATAATTTTAGGATAATTTTTCACTTAAAATCCTCTTGTCTTGGGTTGACCAAGAAAAGTTAGTGGTTTTAACGGGAAGGGATGAAATCCCCTCCTACAAAAATGTAGTGGCATGCACCTAGCCAATGAACCTGGGGATTTTTGGAAACTTGATACCTAGTAGCAACAAGTTGGGTAGCTTAGTAGTTCGGGCTTAGATGTAGTCTTGGCTCAATGTCAATGTCTACCTAAAGAAACTATCAACCCTAAATTTGTGGTCTTGCCAAACAGACTAGAAGGATATCATTAGCATATGAAAGACCATGCACTCATATGCAAGTTTATAGGGTGTTAACTAACAGAGAAGGATTTAGGTAAGTGGATTCAACTGAAGAGGAAACCAAAGGGCAAAAAGACATAACATTGGGAGAAAAAGGTTTTTTATTATAATCTTCTCAAACCTAGAAGATATAGGTAGTATTTTTTAAGGTGGCCCATATTTCCTTAATAATGTAGGATTGTATATGAGGCATTGGGAGGAATGTTTCAACCCTAATAAAGAAAAAATCTCAACAACCCTAGTATGGGTACATTTATATTCCCTTCCAGCATATTTTTGGGACCCACTAATTTTGGAAGGCATTGGAAATGCTATGGGGAATTTTGTGACTATTTATAAGGTAAATAAATGCGGTCACCATATATCTTTTGCAAGAATTAGTGTTTAAATGAATATATGACAATAGAATTGGAGTATTAGGATGAAATTTGGACCAAGCCACTTGACTATGAGTATGCATCATTTAGGTGCCAGAGGTGTAATGGATACAATCACTTGCTCAAAGATTGTCCCCTCATGGAAACTGAGTTTTAAGAGGAAGGAAAGTGGGGGCCTATCAGTGGATTTAATAAATTAGTGAATAGAAGGAGGAATTCAAGGCCACAACAACCTCCTCAAGAATGTAATGGAATCACCAAAGGATTTTCCTTTGCAGTGTTGGAAGACATGGAGGAGGATATCATATTGTTGAACAAACTTATGGTTGTGGAGATGTTGGCGTACATATTGCAAGGTGAAACCACTCCTATTTGGAAATCCCTTGATATCTCAATGGAAGTCGTGAAAAAACAAGGGAAACCTAGGACAAAATAAGTACATTTAAATGGAAGATAATGTTGAAACCCTAATTTTTTAGGGTATGGTGAATTTAATTAAGTAACGGTCACATTTAAACCCAAAATTTATTCCATATTATTAGAAAAACCTCTATTATCAACTATACGTCTAGTGGAGGAGTCAAGGAGGATTGTGAGAAAGGGATAGCAATGATGAAATTGGTTACCTAAAACCATGAGGAGAGATTACATATTTGAGTATGAAAGAAGGGAACTCCACCTCTCAAAATTTTACTCAATGAATATATTCACTTGGAACATATGCGAGGTCAATAGTAGAGGAAATAAGAGGTGTCAGAGGGAGAGAATTAGTAAGGAGAAACCAATTACATATATTTTTAAAGAAAACAATGTCTCGAGAAAAAGACACCAGAGGCAGAAGAATGATGTTGGAAGGGATTTGGGGTGATGACATTAGATGCAAGGGGAATCACAAGTGATATAGATGTTCTATGAAACTCACTGGAAGTATCATTCCAGGAAGTCTCGGCGAGCCATAGAATTTTTTCATCAAGATTTTGATATTAAGGATCAAAGGAAATGATCATTCGTACAATAATTTATGACCCTAATCTTCCAGCAAGGAATTGGAATTTTTGACTAAATTGTATGCTATTAGGATGTTACTCCAAGATGAGCTCTACATAGTAGTCAGTGAATATAATCTATTAAGGGCTAGAATAGAACAAAAGGTGGATAAGGAGGCCATATCAAGAAGTGAAAACGCTTAAAGAGACAATCTAGTAGCTTAATTTGGTGGACACTGTAACAAATCAAGGGGATATTCACTTGAAATAACCTTACATGGGGAAGCATCAAAATGCTAACATATTGGATCATTTCCTAGTATCTGAAGGGTTACTAGGAAAATAAAATTTTGTGGAAGTGGAAATTGTCCCACGTTTGCAATAAAATCACTAACCAATTCCGATGGAGGTTGACTTAAAGGAATCCCCCAAAAATCATCCCTATAGGTGCGAAAGATTCTAGCTTCAAGATCTCACTTTAATAAATAAGGAAAAATGATGGTGGGAGGAGATCAAGGCTAAAATTAAAGACTGGAACAAGAAGGAACTTAGATGTATAGTGGAAAATAGACAAGTCTCGAAGGATCAGATGTAGGAGATAAATTAGAAGATGATTCTGGTGGGGTGTACAAAGAATTTTTAGGTAGAGAGATGATGGATTCTAACCAAATTAAGAAAAAGAATAAAGTAGGAGAATGATTTGTGGAAACTGAAATCTAGGGTGCAGTGGATCAAGGAAGGAGAGAAAAGTAATAAGTTTTTTTGTAAGTCTATGTTCAAACATCGGTAGCACAATACAATATTTTCTCTAATATTTCTAAGGATGGAAAAATATTTCTTCGGAATGAGGAGATTGAACATGAACTAATTGAATACCACTAAGACATGTTATTAGAATTTGAACAATCGAGGTAAAATACCATAGATAAAATCATGATGTGCGTTCATAAGATAGTCAATTGTTGGGTCCTTCATTTGTTTTGGAAAGTTTTGAATAGAAAGAAGTCACAAAAAGAAGAAAGTGAAAGCCAAAATAGGGATGGTTAATTTGATCATAAATTAGTGGAAGAAAGAATAAAACAGGAGTTAGAAAATTTATAGATGGAGTAAGCTATTGGAAATGATTAAGCGAGCAATAAAGAAGTGTTGACAACATCAAGAAAGTGCAAGTTACAATTGATTTTCTCAAAAAATAATTACAATTGGTCATGTCAAGCCATAAGGGTTAAGTCTAACCACAACAAGGGATTCAATTGCTTGAAAATATCAAGAGGCCAAATTTATATAATAATCTACAAGGCGAGTTTTGCAGGATCGTAGAAGATGAGAAAAAGGTCGACATGCTATCAAAATTCATACTCATGATCTGATATTATATATTTGTATCTATAGTTGAGGCTTTAGTGGATTGATTTATAAAATAACTAGTCATAATATTGTGGATATATGAATGTAATATCTCTCTGGAATAATATTATTGAAAGGAAACCAGTTGTAGGGAAATTCATTATGTAATGTTTGTGATTCTTGAATATAGATATTCATATATTTGTTTCAAAAAATTTAAACTTATGTTCGAGCTCCTATGTAACCACTCAGTGGTTTTCTCTATAATGGTTATTGGTTTGTATAAATTGGAAATACATTAGACCACCTTCTCAAACCCCAATAATATGACTAAGTCCTAGAAACTCTTTGGGTGAGACCCTTTCCCTTGTGGAATATTGAATATGGCGATGCAATATAGACTACAACAGAACCATTTATTTGGCTCTTGAAGCAGAACCGTAGTCTTTGCAATATTTGTTTTTGACGACGAATGATTCCAATGTCGGGACTCTGAAAATTTGTTGGGGTTTCTTGATAATTGTGAGTAGAAACTTGAAGATTACTATCTATATGTGGTGGGGGGAAGTGTGATAATTTCATTCTTCAGCAAACACAATTACATGAAAATAACCGTAATTGGTTGTGTGAAGAGCTATTTTTCTCTAATCCTGCCAATAATTAGTAAATAAATATTGCGTTGACTTTCTTAGGAATTTGTACCAATGGTTGTGGTGGTTGTGAGATTCATTAAGATATTGAAGTTCTAGTCAGATCTACTACAACTGGACTACCTTGCATCTTGCTAAATTACATCACATAGATCATGAACATACTAAACCTATTGATTTATGGGTGAAGAATACCTTGGAGGGATACATAATTGAGTTCGCTGTATAAAACCATCAACCATTTTCAAAATGATAAATGATTTTCATGTTTGGTTTAAAAGGCTGTTGAAAGAAATACCTTTGTGGATCAAGATCTTGTTGGTGGAAGAAATATTGTTACCTTTCCCTTCAACTAATATGGCATCTTGAGACCCTCACCCTAGGGAGGAGGATTTTGGGGGAGGAAATGACTTGTTACAAAATACAATAAAGGGTTCTGGCCTAAGGGGAATAAATTTGGAATGCAAGAGATTTTAAGTACATTAGAGAAGTATTTTCCAATAAAAAATTGCCAAAGAATGGATTGAGAGGAGGTGAGAGCTTTAGTAGAGGAGGCAAAGCTAGAGAAGGTAAGGAGAGTATATTCGAGGTGATGTTTTCTAATACTAATTAGGTGAAGGCTAAAAACAAAACCTAAAGATTGTAGAGTCTGAACCCAACACTTCTGCAAATGAAGACACGAAATTTGTGATGCGAAATTTATTTTAAGAATAAATTTATTCTGCTTAAGTGAGTGTTCCACAATATAGTAGTAGGGTTGGTTCTCCTCCATTCCTTCCCCTGGTTCATTATGAAAATCCAGTAAGTTTCCTTTCCAAGCTATTAAAATTTTAATGTTTAATAAAGTAGATTTAGTTTGCAGTTCTTATAGTAGAAATAAGCATAATTTGGGGAATATGTTTCAACCTTGTCCAAGAGGGTTTTTTTTAGTATTTCCTAGTTCTACTCCAATGGTTAGAAATGTAGCAGGTTCTTTCACTCGCTACCCTAAATTTTGGGGCCAAGGCAATGTGGATCTCGAAATCCTTTGTATTTATGGGAGTCCATTTGGAGGTACAAGGATATCAAAAATGCAACCAAGTTAGTTGATTTCAAAACTACATTAAGGGGAAGTGCTTGTTGGCATTATGGCATGCATGGTTCCATCTAGCTAATGTTGACATTGGTTCATGATGGAAGCTAGATCATGTTGGCATTGATGTCAGCTTTATGGTGATATAGTTGATGATTGGATGCCGTTATTATAGCTTGGATACAACTAGATGCATTGGTATTGAGATGTTTATGTTGGCATTGATGCCAACCTTGTGATTCTCAGATGATTGTAGTATGGTGTTCATGGAAGTTTTGATTGATTTTCCTTGCCACATGCATTTATTAGAGGCATGGAGAAGTCGTCTTGTGATGGCATGTGCATTGATTGGAGGAATTGGAGATGTTAGTATAGATGGATGATGCAGATCTACGTGTGATGGCTTAGTTATGTGATCACACACTTGCTGAGTTGGCGCATTATGCCTTCATCTAGGTCTTCATGCCTATGCTCATGGATATGACTTGTTGGAATGATGTTTTTTCTTTATGATGGTGATGATGATGATGCAGTGTGTTTAGATGTGTTATAGATTGTGCAGGTGGTTGATTAGAGTTGTAGATCTTTACTGATTAGCCCTCCATGTCCGAGATTAGATCTACATATATATTATATGATACATAGGGTTTGGATAGGATCTACAAGTATTGGAGGATGTTTGAGTAGGTTGTACAAGTGTTGGAGGTTTTTCATGGTTTCCCTCACACCTTGCTGAAACTATGTTCCAAATGGTGGCCAAAAAAAGTTGAAAACTTGGATTTTAGAGGGTATACACTACTTTCATGAAGGAAAATAGAGCACATACGTAGGTTTCCTTAGTAGGAGTCACGTATACATCATGGAAGTGAGTTTTCTCCATATTTCCCACACACATTTAAAGTATTTCAACTTGGTAATTCTGAGAAGCTTCAAAATTAATTATATAAGATCTCAAATGGTTTGAAAAGGTCCTCCAATGATGTGAACACCTTAAGTGCACAAGAAATGGTGATAGTGGATTGATTTTGTCAAATTTGTGCACCCTTGATCTCATGTCTAAGGTCAATTTCACCTCTCGTGTTTTATATACTTCATTTTGGAGCCGAGGATTGGTTGGTTGTGTGTGATAGTGAATGAGTGAAGGTTGAATTTTGTGAGTATGATTTAGAGGCATTAGTGAGCTTGATTGCCTTAGTGTATGAGCTATAATGGTATAAAAACGAGAAGATCTATTTACTAAAGAATTTTTTTTATTCATATCTTTAGATTTCATATCAGAGATGCAGAGAGATATAGCAAAGTTATTGGTAGTCATGGAGAGCTTTGTATAGCTCCATATTTGAGATTCTCACATTTGGTTTTGCCAGAGTTGCTAATGCATTTGGAACATAGGCATTGTGTTGTATGTTGCTAATTATAGTATGTAGTTATTCTATTTTGGAGTGAGGGTTTGATATTATGGTTGAGTGTATGTTTTTTTTAGTTGCTAGTGAGATTATTCAGATTTGATGTATATATTGTGGCGACTATTTTCCTAGATTTGAGAGCATATTTGTGGGGATTTTTTATTTGATGATGATGTCTTATTGTTGGAAATCATATTGTAGAGTTGAATCAAGTTGATAAGGAAGTCTTGGGATCTAGTAAAAAAATAGAAGAAACGAGGTCCACATAGAGTAGAGGAGTGACTTCATGGGTGTGGAGGAATGATTATGAAGTTTCAGTGAAATGAACAATTTATCAATCAAATGGTAGTTGGAGAGTCCAATCGGAGTTGGGAGAGGATCGTCGATTGTGGTGACCTTCAACGGATAGTAGTCCATAGATATGTGTGAGAACATAGTATTTAGAGATGATCATTAGAATCGAGTCTCATGGATGACAGGATTCAACTGATTGTGTATGAGGTCGAGTCTTGATGCTAATGGGAGTCACCAATCCATTTAAAATACATCTTTTTCTTAATAGAAGATTTAGATCAATACAACAACAACAAGGGTGTTTTTTTCCCCGGTGAAGGGTTTTCCACCAGATATATTGCATCTCCTATGCGATGGATTTTGTGGATGTTTTTATGTTTTGATTATTGTTGCTCATATGGTTATCTTGTTTGAACTACATATATATTTTATGTTATGAGACAATCTAATGTCTTGTTGGATAATACATATGTGGTTTAGTAGACAATTTTTAATTGGTAAAATTGTTAAGAAGGTCACACTAATAATTCATCCCCCCCCAAGTAGTGCTCAAAGGCTTCCAACAATTGGTATCAAAGAAAGTCTCTTGTTTGTAGCTTGATCGCTGGACAGTAGATCAGAGATTTGTTGTCAAAAACTTTGAAATATTGTTTGTAATGGCCAAGAATAAGAGGAAAAAATATTATAAAAGGAATGGCCTTCAAAAATTGGAATTTTAGCCACAAGAGTCTCATCTTCCTAGTGAAATTAGTTCAACAAATGATGTGCATAAATCAGAACATCAAGAACCAAAGTTTTTGCACCAAAATGAATCCAAAGGTATAAATGCTAATGATTTTCTTTTGAGTTACAATTTTGAGGATTCAGATTTTGATCATGCTGCATTGGCTAATGAGGATGAGGATAATGTTAAGGTTATTAGATCTAAGATTACTAAAATAATATTTGAATGCAAGGATGGAGGAAAACTTTTGCAAATATGTGATAATAAGGAGGCCAGACTCAAGGAAGAGATTATCATCTTAAAGATTAAGTTGGAAGAATTAGAAAAATTTGAGGAAGGCATGAGGAAGTAGTACAAAGAGAAGGAAGGTCAATGTGAGATATTAGAGCTAAAGTGGTGTCCTTAAGGAAGAAACAAAAATGGAGAATATCACTGTGGCCTTGGATAGTTTTCTTGAGATCCAAATATCACCATTGGATAAATTTGGTCTTGGTTTTAAAAAGGGTGAGTTTAGTTTGCATGTAGGTAAAAACAACAAAGAAGAACCCAAGGAACCTATAGCAAGAAATACCAGCAATAAGACTGAGAACCAAGGAAACAAAAATAAAAACCAAAAGCGTATCAACCAGCAGAACCAACAACAGCATAAAAGAAAACCTCAAGGAGCACTCACTTTTAGAAACTCTTTTGCTCCAAAAGAAGGTCATGGGAGCTCTATTATATTTCAAGGGAAACAAATTCCTTTTGTTCTCTTGATGCATGAGGTACAATGCTACAAATATCATAAATTTGGGCATGTTGCAACTAATTACATGAGCAGAATGTATAGATCTAATTAGCAGCTCTTGTAGCAGTTTCAGAAGCCAAGAATATTAGCTACCATGTATGATCATGGTTTTTACGGTTATTTTTACTCGTGTAACTTGTTTGGCCACAAGGAAATAAGTTATAGGTCTAACCACTGGAGGAGAAGGACATTTCATTCAAGGTTTAGATCTAGCATTAGAAAAAAAATATATAATCCTCTTGCTTCATTTATTAGCCACGTGGAGTGCTACACATGTCATAAATTTCTCCATATGGAAAGAGATTGTTTGTTGCCCCATAATTCAAGCCAAAACCATTAAAAGCAACAAAAATAAGGAGTAAATAGCATAAAATTAGTGAAGGAAGAAAATAAGTATCCATGGACCATGTGGGGGAAGAAGGACAAACAACTCTTTAAGTTGTCAAGAGCATCCCCTCTTGTAGTCCATGATTATTTCTTGTATATTATAGAAATCTACAAAATGCATGAGAGGTGCATAACCCTCAGGGGGAATGTATGGTAGCAGTATGATAGCTTGATGAGTATGATTTATTGTAGAAGCACTTGATGAGTTAATTTGAGACTCATGCACATTTAGGTACATAGGATCAACCTATCTATTAGAGGTATATTGAGCTCAGGGGGAGCTATGCATCATATGAGATTTATATGAGTTTTTTGAAAATTTTATCATAGATTTTTCACTCAATTATTTGTAGCTTTATTACATTTTTTTTGTGAGTGAAAGTAGTGCATTTTTCAACCATATATATGTTTTTATTTTCACAGGCAAGTTGGTCGAAAAGATGGTAAAACCATGCATATAAGGATTTCATTGGTACACAATGTATAGAGATCATATGAGACATAGACCATCCATGTATGGGATGTTATATGAAGTTTATTACAACGATGTATTTACCATTTTTTTATCATTTCTCATTGGCATTGGTTCCAGCCATTAGTAGTTTGAGTCATTATGTTGATAGACATGTTTTGAAGGAGTCTTATGGAGTCATTTTTTAGCCACATCTATGGGCTAATGTTGATGTAACATCTATGATATGTCATGTATTTGATTCATTGGTCCATAGGAGATGATCATAGTAGCTTTGTATTCATTGATACATCCATGTAAAATGTTGATGAAGATGTGTACTTGTATTGTATGTATCATTGGGTCATTTAGTCATGAATCATGAGGTCACCTTATGGTCATATGATTCATGTATGAGGTATTGTGTCACTACTACAACCATGTATATGTCATAAGGTCATGGTCATGTGGAGCCTTGGTCCATATGGTGCTTCTATGTGTGGAAAGGAAGGATTGTTTGCAGCAGAAGCGGTCACGACAACTTGGAGATGGCATATGTTCAGGGGAATAATTATTTTTTCCTATTCAATTCAACCACCCATTGTTGGAATTATGATTCACTAGGAGGTGTTCATTGCATGCATACTGCTATTATCACGATTATTGGGTTTTCCCCTCATTTTATGAGCAAATAGGTTTATGATGGCCATTGATTTTGATGTTATGTGGTTTTTATGTGGAAGAGTGTTGTTTGGTGCCTCATGTGTATATCGATGCATATACTTGATGCTTCTCATAGTTGTTATTATGATGAGGTTGCATATGATGCTTATGTGGTTTCCTCTTGTTCGTATTATTGTTGCTGCTAGAGGTTATTGGTTGGATATGCTACTCTAAATGATGACTGGTAATATGTGTTGCTTTGCTATTGATATGACAAACATGGATGATTGTTGATGTGCAGTATTTTGATGCCACGTAGAGATCATTTTCTCAAGTGTTTGTGCTTCAGTTATCGCTACCTTATCAGATGGTGATGACCCTTTTCCATTGATGAAAAAGGGGCGCTGATAATCAATGTTGGTATGGAGTTTGTGTGTGGTTTCCATCAATTCCAAAGTGGGATATTGTTTGCATTATGGTGTGCATGGTTCTAGATAGCTAATGTTAACATAGGTTCATGATGGCAGGTAGGTCATGTTGGAATTGAAGTCAACCCTATGCCGATCTAGTTTATGATTGGATGCCATTCTTAGAGATTCATTGTCGCTGGTTGTATTGATATTGAGATGGTTATGTTTGAATTGATGTCAACCTTGTGATTTTCATATGATGGAAGTATGGTGTTCATGAAGGTTTTTCTTTGAGTTGCCTTGCATTTCCTTGTGTTGACTTGGTAGATGTATTGATTAGAGGCATCAATATGTTCTCTTGTGATGGCATACCTTGGCACGTGCATTGATTGGAGGCATTGGAGATGTTGCAATGACGCATATAGATGTGATGGTGTCGATGACTCAGTTGCATGATGGAATACTTGTTGAATTGGAACATTAGGCCTTCATCTACATATTCATGCTTATGCTCATGGAGACGACATGTTGCAATGATGATTTTTCCTTATGAAGATGATGATGATGTTGCAAGGTGTGTTCAAATGTGTTACAAATTGTGTTGGTGGTTGATTAGAGTTGAGAGGCTTTGTATGTTAGGCCTCCATGTCATGGATTAGATCTCGATGTTGTTGATATCATAAATAGGGTTTGGAGAAGATCTATAAGTGTTGGAGGATATTTGAGTAGATTTTACAAGTTCTATACGTTTGTCATGGTGTCCCTCACACCCTCCTAAAACTATGTTCCAAATGATGGACAAAACAAGTTGGGAACTTTTATTTTAGAGGGCATATACTACTTTCAAGAAGAAAAATAGAGTAGATATGCATGTTTCCTTCACAAGTGTCACATATACATCATGAAATTGATTTTTCTCTAGATTCCTTTTGCAAAACTATTTCGACTTGGTGTTTCCTAGAAGCTTTGAGATTAATTGGATAAGGTTGAGAATGGTTTGAGAATGTCCTCCAATGATTTGAACATCTTAACTGCACAAGTAGTGGTGATAGTGGCTTGATTTTTTCAAATTTTTTAACGCTTGATCCCATGGCTAAGGTCAATTTCTCCCTTCATGTTTTATATACTTCACTTTGGAGCAAAGGATTGGTTGGTTGTGTATAATAGTGTATGAGTGAAGGATGTGTTCTAGAAGCATGCTTCACAACCATTAGTGAGGTTGATTTCCTCAGTGTATGAGCTCTAATGGAAGCTTAATGAGAAGATCTATTTACTTAACCAGTGTTTCGATTCAAATATTTACATTTCAGATTAGAGATGTAGAGAGTTGTAGAAAAGTTATTGGTAGTGATGGAGAGGTTGGTATACCTTGATACTTGATATTCTCAATTTTTTTTGTAGGCGCTGCTAATGCATTTGGCACATATCCGTTGTGTTGTATGTTGCTAATTATAGTATGCAACGATTATATTTTGGGGTGAGGGTTCGATATTATGGATGAGTGTGTGTTTTGTTTTAACTGTTGGTTAGGTTATTCAGATTTGATGCATGTATTGTGTCCATTATCTTTCTGAAGTTGAGAGCATGTTTGTGGTGTTTTTTTATTTGATGATGATGTCTTGTTGTTGGATATCGTATGCAGAGCTTAATCGAGTTGAGCAAAAAATTTTGGGATCTACTATGCAAATAGATGAAATTAGGTTCACATAGAGTAAAGGAGTAGTGAGTTCATGGGTGTAGAGTAGTGAACATGAAGTTTCAGTGAAATGATCAGTTTCTCAATCCAATTGGAGTTGGAAATTCCAATCAGAATTAGGAAAGGATCATTGATCATGGTGGGCTTCAGCGGATGGTAGTCTATAGATACATGTAAGAACACAGCCTTCCAAGTTGATCACTAGAACTAAGTCTCATGGTTGATCAGAATAAGTTGATTGTATATGAGGTCGAGTCTCCAAGCTTATGGGAGTCAATAGTCTATATAAAAGACACATATTACTTAAAGAATTTTTAGAGCAGCTAGTGGCAGCAAGTGTGGTTTTCTTCCTAGTGAATGGTTTTCTACCAGGTATCTTCTGTCTCTTATGTGATGGCTTTTATGGATGTTTTTACGTGTTAATTATTGGTGCTCATATGGTTATCTTGTTTAGGATACATATATGGTTTATATATGAGACAATCTAATGTGTTTCTAGTTAATACATATGTGATTCATAAGAGAATTTTTAAATGATAACATTGCTAAGAATATCACAATATTGATTCAACCTCCTACTTAATAGTGCTTAAATGTTTCCAATGCAGACATTAAATTTTATATGAAGTTTTCACCAACTATTCAAATCATGATTGTGAATATACTAAGAGAGTAGTTTATTAATGAAGTCAAACCTGCCCCAGGGTAACCATCAGGTTCTCACTATGCTAGGATTCATAAGTTTAAATATGCTTTGGGTAAACCAACTCATCCTATCCACCATGATCATTAGAAAGAGTAGTTTAATTAAGATTTAGTACAATTTAAAAGAATACCATTGACACAATAGAAGATTAAATCCTTAGAGGAATTATTTCAAATAAGAAATCAAAATCAAGGCTATCGTAGAATATCTAGGCCACTTCAAACTAGGCTTCACAACTAGTGATCCTATCTTGGATGATCTAGAGAATCAAATTGGCATCCTCACCGAGATATTGAAGGAGAATAATATTTAAGACATGCTCACAGTTAGGTTTGGTGCATAGGCTATCATACCGAGGGACATCATGTCAGAGAGTGTCCAAGGTTGCAAGGTACAAGACCCTCCAATGTTTCTCTAGGACCCCCTTCTTTATAGAGAAAACCTTTAAGACAATTTCCATAATTATCATCAATTGTTCCTTTCTAGGGATATACTCATTATCATGCTTTTCCAAATTAACAAGGTCGGCCCTTCAATGAATATTGTGAAATTTGTTGTTCATATGGTCATTCACCTCAGTTATGTCCTATATTGCAAATGTATTGTAACATGCCTAATTCAAATTTTCATGAATTTTGTGGATCTCCCGCACATAATATTGACTAGTGTAGAGAATTGGACGCTCTAGCTAAGTGGTTGGATCATTCTACTTTCTGAGTGAATGAAGCCACTCAAAGAAGGGGAGGCATGAGCTATAGAGGAGGAAGAATAGATGGAAGAGGACCAGTTAGATGCTATAATTTTGATGAACGTGGACATGAATCTAGGGATTTGTTATAGCAGCTACTTAAGCCCCAAAAATTTTAGCTTGCACTCAAATTTCAGAGCCTTCCCTAGTTTTTCCTTGATGGTTTCAAACACTCGAACACATTTCATGAACTCCTTCAAAGTCTTTCCACCCCTTACTCTTGCTTGATCAACTGTCGTCTTTTGCCATGTTTTATTGCGTTATCATGATTATGATTGTTTTGTGGTGACTTCGATGGTTTGTCTTTGTGTGTTTTCATTGTCCTATTTATGAAAGCACTGGTCGCACTCATACACAAAGTTTTAAGCACTATCGCACAAATGTTGTCACGGTTGTCTTAAGGTCTATATCAAGTGTCACACTTGTCGCTTTTGTATCAAGACAATCTCACGGAGGGTAATTCTTTGTCTTGTTGTTCCAGTGATCCATTTCTTTGTTTTGTCAAAGTATGCCAAGTGTGTGATCACAATGTCAAGTTCCTCACAAGTTCACTTGCCTTGCACACTTAGCCATTTTCCTAAAAATCCTTCCAATCATAAAACTCTCTTTCACCAGACCTTGAATGAGTTGCACACTGCACAATCTAAACCCTCAGTGATGTTTCTACACTACCTGTAATTTCACATTGCGTAGAGACTGCACACCAAGACAGTTTCACAGTGCAATCCTAGAGTTGAGCAGCCTTCTTTCCTTCCCAAAATTTCACAAAAGTTTCCTCAAGCTTGACCTGAAGTGTGCATTTCACAATATCAATCATCAAGCCTCCTCCCTGCCTGCTAGAATCCCACAATGTGCAAAGACCCAAGCTTTCTTTGCCTCCCAGAACTTTGCAAAGGTGTCCACCTAGTGTCCTCCCATAGCCAGGACTCACTGATCCGAGAAACTATGCAAAACTATCCTCTATTTTCCCTCTACTGCCCATTCTTTCTTCACTCAGAAAACTGCTTAGGCCTGCCTCCCAAGGTCCCACCTTGAAACTGCTGCTAATGATCTTGACTACACAATCCTGCCTCCTAGTGGCCTTTGTGCAATTTTCCTCGGCAGTGGAGACTGTTCTTAGGAGTTTCTCATCCAAGCCTGAGCTACACTTAGTGTAGTCTCAGTGACCAATCTCCCTCCCTATCACCTAGAACTGCATAATGCACAATAACTAGGTCCTTTCTCTCAGCTTGACATCTGTCCCATGCCCAATCCATGGATACAATGCATCATCTTAGAATATGAGGTTTTGAATTTGATATCATCCCATTGTGAGTGAGTTTCAACCGTTAGATCATGGTGAGATGATGAAGGAGATAAATAAGGAGTGAACGTGTCAAAAGACTTTCTTGCAAGCTCATCAAGAACAATAAAGGGAAACTCATGAATGCAACCATCTTCCATGAGTAAATATCAGTGAAGACCCCACATCATCAAGCTATGTAGAGGAGAAGCGAAATCACATCCAAGAACACATCTATCACTCAACAACAACAACAACATAAAATTTCCACCACAACGAGCCAATCCATGTCAACAGTGTCATGTCAAGTTATGTCATGAGTTGTCAAAGGCCATATCACTATTATGAGCCATATCTTTTGTAAATTGAATGTAATGTAAAGTGAAAGTCCAATGGAGACACACGAATATGGAGAGTCGTGTCATTTGAAAGGTGATGGGAAGTTAAAAGGTCATGAGGGTAGTCCAAGGGTCATAAGGGTCAAGCATCATCCTTGGTTATATATACCCGTCCCATTGTACGAGCAAGGAATTTTCACCTTGACTCCTCCCATGAAGCATAGAGAGTTTTCAGCCAGTTCTTTGAGGGGCGAGGAGTGGCTCCAATGTCCCACTACCGGGGCTAGTGATGTATGATGTAAGTATATGTTTTGGAACCTTTTCTTAATACTAAAGATTGTTCAGGCCAACACGTTTTCATGCATGTCTTGTGGATGTATTTGTAATTCATGTTTGTTTCACATGTACTAAGATAGTTGAACTATTTTGGGTTTTTTAGTACTTACCTTGTTGGGAATGTGCTATATTGGTTATCGTTGATGTCTCATCCTTGTGGACTACTCTATAGGATACTAAACAAACCGTCCTCTCTTACTGGTTATAATGACTGTCACATCCATTGTGGACTACTCTGGTGGATGGTGGACAAGTCTTCCCTTTGACTTTGGTTCTAGTGACTGCAACATCCACTGTGGACTATTCCACTTGATGTCGGATAGACCTTTCTAGTTCATGTGCGTCTCTTCTTGGGTGGTAGTATTACCTCTGACTTAGAGGCTCACTTCATTTTCCCCCATTATAGTAAGAGAACCTAGACACATTTATGTTATGCGCTCACCAAGTACACTCCCTCGCATTTTGAAGATACTAGTACAATGCTCTCATGTGTTGAACAACAAGAGGGGAGGAAAATCTCTAAGTAAATGGAAACCAAATCATCATACTGGATGGGAGTCCTACACCAAACAATGTGATGTCTAATTGAGACTTCATATCA
The DNA here is from genome assembly GCA_031772625.1 of Pinus tabuliformis. Taxonomy (NCBI): domain Eukaryota; kingdom Viridiplantae; phylum Streptophyta; class Pinopsida; order Pinales; family Pinaceae; genus Pinus; species Pinus tabuliformis. The sequence goes on from CM062815.1 coordinate 88,972,420, forward strand.
GGGATATCCGTTGAATGTTGGAAGATCTAGCACTGTCAACATTTATGGCACTAGAAGGAGGGCCACTAGTATTTTACGGTTGATTATCATATCAACCCCACTCATCCATCTTATGGTCAAGATAGTAATATTCACTCCCTTTCCCCTACTCAAAATTCTGAAGTTAGTAATTTCTGACCTCCTAGACCTGAATGTGGAACCCCATACCATCGAATACGAGTTTTTCGTCCCATCACCCATCAATTTGCAAAATTTGTTGGAGTGATTTCGGGAGTGTTTTATCTTCCATATTCTCAAAACAAGTAGAAGACTACCCCCATAGGAGTCGTATTTTAATATATTTAAGAAGCAATCTTCGACACTCTTGAGGAGCTAGCAAAAGTTGTAAATAAAGAAGAGGAACCCCCTCTCTTTTGAAAGGAATAAAATGACAACCTCTTACTCTTAATCTTAGGGTTTAGAGGTAGAGGAGAAGGGTTCAAAGGCGAAGGAGAAGGAAAGAAAGGAGGAGGAGAAGAACAAGAAGAACCAACAGATTCAGTGGAATAATCATTAGATTTAGAAGAGGAGGAGGAGGATGAAGAAGAGGAAAACATGGAAGAGACACATCTATAATGGATCACTCAAGGCTCATTGGCACTTCCGAGTGTCCTACACAAGATGGCAAGACACACAGATAAGATCTTAATGAAATATGACCTTGAAGAGACATTGAAGGTATAATATCACTTAGACACATTCTACCTACAGCTATGGACACTTGAGGTATGTTACGATGATGTTGTGTGTATATTATTTCCATGTACCTTGGATGGAAGAGAAGTTGTATGGTACCACAAGCTTCCTCCAAACTCCATCCAGAATTTGGGGGTATTCAAAAGAATATTTCCTAAGAAGTTTGATGAAGACAAGACCCCCACCATGTTACTAAAGGAGTTGGGTAGTCTCAAGATGGAAAAGAAAGAAAAGGTTAGAGATTTCAATTAGAGGTTCAACCGTATTTTGAATAAGTTCTCAAATGACACCAAACCTCATGACTCCATCTCTCTCAACTACTACACTTCTACAATGTCAACCAGTATTGCACAGTTCATCAAGCGATTTACGAAGCGATCACCAATAGAAAATTATGAAGATACTATTGTCGTAGAGAAAGACCTATGCGATATCAGAGTCATTATAGAGGATGAATCTATTAAGGACTCCAAAGATGCATGAAAGAGGTCTTAGGCCTCTATGAGTAGGACTACGGAAAAGGAATCAAGTGACATTCAAAGTCTTACTTTTCTCATTAAATCCCTGACCACCAAAGTAGCTGAACTTAAACAAAGGATGAGTGAGACAATAATGAGAAACAGGTCTTCTAGGTACTCGCAGAACAAGAATGTGAAGAAATTTCAACCCCCACTCTAGTTATCAATTTTCCTTATCACTCCATGCATTTAGTTTTTAATCCAAGCATGATAAAAATTCTAAAATCTAGAAATGACAATAATTTTCTTAAAACACAAATTTAGAGATTTCATAACTGCTGAAATTGCAGAAATAAAACACAGCAAAATTATGGGAGCCACACACAGAAAATAATACAGTGATTTTTGGTCAATGTGACCTTGGAAAAACCCCCTATAACCCTTGGGGAAAACTATTTTGAGAGCTCTTATTTATTTCTGAAAATGCTTTTACAGAGAAACTGAAATACACAGTAAAAATTATAGTAACCACAAATGACAACTTATCTCGATTTGCGTGCTTGGACTCCACCTCAAAAATCATGCCAATCATCAAACAGCCAAAACATAAAATTTTATAGCAAGAAAACAACATTAAATGCTATACAGTCAGCCTCAAAAAACGTGCTCAGAACTTGCTTTCCCTTTTCCTCACTTTCTATGCCTTTCTCTTACTACAAAATTTTTCCTTGGGATGCATGTCAATAAATGTTCCTGCCTAGATTTTTTGAAATGTCTTCTTGCTGCTCTCCTTCATTTCCTCACTGCTCAAAAAAATTCTACTTGCTCTCTCTTCTCTTTCTCTCAAATGCTCATGAAAGAATGAATGATTTTTTCCTCTTCTCTTCTCCTTTTATTCTCCAAATGACCTTTTCGGTTACCCCAAGATCTAATGGATGAGATTCGTTTAGATCTAGGGATGAGAATAAATGTGCATTTAATTCTCACTTTCTATTTTTTAACTCACCCACTTAAATAAAGACCCACTTAGCCTTTTATTTCCATAGTCACTTCTTCACTTTAGAATTCTTCATTGAATTTAATAAAGTCACCTTTAAATTAGAATGTAACTTTACCACGTATAAAGTAACTTTTAAATTAGAATGTAACTTTACCACTTATAAAGTCACTTTTAAATTGAATTGACTTTACCACTTATAAAGTCACTTTAGGAGAACGGTACAAATAAATTTGGAAACTTTTCCCTAGGCCAAAGATCAAAGCCTTAGGGAACCACTTGTCCTCTGGTACCCAAATTTTAACACTCCCTCTTACCGAGGAAAGTGTTCCTCACCACTCCCATCTTGTCTCTGAATTAGACATGTTTCCCCTGTGGTAAGGCTTTGGTGAAAATGTCCGCTACCTGCTCATTTGTGGAAATGTACTCAAGCTTGACAACTCCCTTTCGGACATAGTCTCCAATGAAGTGATACTTGATCTCAATATGCTTTGCCCTGTAATGAAAAACTGGATTCTCTATGAGTTTTATGAAACTTTGATTATCATAGTAAATTACTGAAGGTCTCAATGCCTAACTAAATAGACCAAACAACATCTTGCAAAGCCATATGGCCTCACAACTAGCCAAACTAGTAGCCATATACTCTGCCTCAGTTGAAATCAATGCAATTGGATGTTGCTTTCGGCTGATCCATGACACAACTTTTGAACCCAACCCAAAACAACAACCGGAATTTCTCTTCCTATCTAAAGCACAACCTGCCCAATCTGAATCCGTGTACCCTTCCAGTCTAACTCCATCACCTTGTCTATAATCTAGACCAAAATCTACAGTCTCATGCAAGTAACGAAGAATGTGTTTTGCAGCCACCCAGTGCACTCTCTTGGGCTCACACATGAACCGACTCATAGTGTTAACTGGAAAACATATATCTGGTCGAGTGTTGACTAAATACATCAAAAAACCAATCAAATTTTTGTATAGAGTAGGATCCACCAACTCATAATCAAAAGCGTGAAGCTTCTTCTAGTTAGTGATCATAGGTGTAGACATGGGTTTGCAGTCCTCCATGTGAAATATGCTAAGAATATCCACAATGTACTTCCTTTGTCCTAGGAAGAAATGCCCCTCCTCCTACCACACCTCAAATCCCAGAAAATAATGCATCAAGCCGATATCCTTAATCTCAAACTCTGAAGCAAGATCTCTCTTGCAGCCCTCAATGAGTCTCTTTGCACTAGTGATGATCAAGTCATCAATGTACAACACCAGAATGAGAGGCTCCTGACCCACCACAATGAATTATAGGTTCGGATCTACCTCACTCTTTGTGAAACCCAACTGCTGCAAGTATGTATCAATCCTAGAGTACCAAGCTCTAGGAGCTTGCTTCAGGCCATACAGTGCCTTTTTCAATCTGCATATATGAGACTCCTTCACATGCATCTCAAATCCCTGCGGCTGCTCAATATAAACCTCCTCCTGAATGAAGCCATTGAGAAATGTGGTCTTCACATCCATCTGGTGGATCTTCCAACCCATCTCTGTGGCAATCGATATAATGGAGTGAATAGACGTATACCAAGCTATGGGAGTGAAGGTCTCCTCATAGTCAACTCCCTCTACCTATGAGAACCCTCTCACCACAATTCGATACTTGAACTTCTCAATGCTGCCATCTGCAACATGCTTTATCTTGTAGAGCCATCCGAAAGTAACAACTGATTTACCTTCAGGCCTCAACACTACCTCCCAAACATCGTTCTTCATAATAGAAGAATACTCCTCCATCATGGCCTCTCTCTAGACTTGCTAGATGGCTCCCTCCTCATAACTAGAAGGCTCAAAGTCAACAATTCATGTTACGAATGCCATGTAACTATAGAACCGCTTAGGTGGTTTACTCTTTATAACCTATCTCTTTGGCCCAGCAACTGATGTGGCCTCACGTATGGTATCTTGAATCCACTTGGGCTTCCTCTTCTCTAAGCATACTTCTCCCACTGGAGTGAAAGAATTCTCATCATCATTAGAAGCCTGAACTCCTGAATGTCTGCCAGCTAACCTCATGCTTAAATCTGTGCCTGTAGATGCTGAAGTATCATGCGAACTGCCCATTAGTGGCCCACCTTGTGAACTGCTTTATGGAACCCTACATGTTGTCTGAAGAACCACCCACCTAACTCTGAGAGCCACTTCTCACTGATGGACCTGACACTGTAATCGATGTACCTCCTGATCTTTGACCACAAGATCCCTGTGACTGACTTCGCTTCTCCTCAGGGTCTGGTGACTCTAGATACTTTAGCTCTTGTGACCTCCTGAAAGCTCTTTCCTCCTCAAACTTCACATCCCACTTGACAACCACTTTCCTCTGTGCAGGAATATCAATCCGATAAGCTTTCAAGGTCTCTACATAACCAACAAAGATTCCCTTGTCTGCAGTGGGCTCTAGCTTGGTCGTGTTCTCCATGGGGACATAGGGATATGTAAGGCACCCAAAGGTACAAAAGTGCCAAACGTCAGGCTTCTTCCCAGAAAAAGCCTCCTCCAGAGTCACATTCCCCAAGGTATGATGTGGACTCTTGTTCTACAAGTACACAACAGTGTTCCAGGCCTCTACCCAAGAAATAAAGGTAACCCCTGATCATGAAGCATGGCTTTGGCAACCCCTGCAATGGATCTATTCTTCCTCTCTACAACCCTATTCTACTAGGGGTAATAACGAACTGTGAACTCCCTCCTAATGCCTCCCTCATCACAAAAATAAAAAAAACTCACCAAGGGTATACTCCGCTCCATTGTCTAACCTAAGGATCTTAATCTTCCTACCTGTTTGGGTCTCCACGAGAGCTTTGAACTCTTGAAACCACTTGAAGACCTCACTCCTGGTCTTCAAGAAATAAATCCAAGTCTTCCTGGAGTGGTAATCAATGAATAAAACATAGTACTCATAGCCAATCAAGGATACATGAGACATCTGACCACTCACATTGGTATGAATCAAGTTAAGGATCTTGATCACTCTGTTGTCACTACTAGGAAAAGGGGATCTGGCAAGATTCCCCATATAGCACATCTTCTAAATACAGTGAAATGATCATAACTAAAATTTGTCACAATAGTGGTGATCTCCCGCAATGTACTCAAGGCCCCATGATACATGTGCCCCATCCTACAGTTCCAAATCTCCCACAACTCTGAACAGCTAGATTTGTTGTCGATCCTATCTCGGGTGCTGCTACTTAATGCCATCAGAGGCTAGAATGAGAACTTGTACACCTTGGCATGACTCACACCAATCTCTCTAGCTGAAGAAGCTAGAGTTCCCCTACGATATATAAGCACCTGCCCTTTCTTAAACAACATATTATACACTCTATCCTCAAGTGCTAAGACAGATATCAGGTTCTTCTTCATTCCAAGCACATATAGAACATCTAACACTTTCAAGGGAGGTTGGGGTCCCCTATCAAATGTCAATGTCCCCACATCGACTGCTCTAACAATGTTGTCATCACCAAGTACTACCTACATATCAGTATCACCCTCTAAAATCTCTAAGAAGTACTCTCTGAATCCTGTCATGTGGCGGGAAGTGCCACTATCAACATACCAAATGCTAGAAGAAGCTCTGCTAGTCACGGGGAATGCACACTCCCTCTGAACCTATATTGCAGGTGATCTTGCACTAGTGGCCTCATAAGTTATGAACCCAAACTCCCAATCAAAGCTCTCTAAGAAGCTCTCTATCTCTACAGAAGCTGCCATGGGTTTGTGTTTTCCTTTCTTATTCTTCTTCTCAGGACACACAATAGCATAGTGTCCCAACGTTTGACAATTCCAACATTTGACTTTGGAATAGTCCTTCTCCTTGTTTTGCAGCTTGCCTTTACCTTTGTTTTTGCCTCCATTGTTGGAAGCTTGATTCTTTTCTCTACCCTTCTTGCCTCTTACTAACAATGCCACATTATCATCCTCCTCCACCTATTTTCCTGCCCCAAGATGGTTTTTCTGATCTCTTTCTGAACGCAATCATCACACAACCTCTCCCAATTGGGAAGGTTTTCCTATGCAACAATTCCATCCACAAAATTCTCCCAAGCCTTGGGAAGACCATACAAAGTAATCCTCACTAACTCAGTGGATGCAATGATCTAACCTACGGCTACCAACTCATCTCTCACTGAAGTGATCTTTGTTAGGTATGCTGTAGCATTGTCAATCTTGGCCATTTTAATGGCCTTCAGTTTCTCCTTTAGGACCATTTTTCTGTTTTCATTTGAGGTCTGGTAAAGACTAGTAAAGGTTGTCCACTTCTCATGTGCATAAGTCTTTCCTCTCACATGAGGAAAGACATGGTCTTTGATTCCTTCCAGAATCAATTTTTTCTCCTTAGAATTGTTTTTGTTAAAATCTGCCAACTGTACAGGATCAATAGGTACTACTACTGGTTTCTGTGTGGTATTTACCATAATTCCCCAGACTTCTGCTTCCTCAAAGATGCTCTAGATTCTCTCCTTCCATGCACTGTAGTTTTTCTGCCCATCCAACCTGTCTTCAACTCTCAAACCCAAATACATGTTTCATTTTCGTACCAAACTGAAATTTTCAAATTTGTGGTAAAGGTGCTTTTTTTTGTGTGTGTGTGTGTAAAAATCTTGTCGTAGCTTTCACTTTGTTGTCCCAAATTGCACTTTTCAGCCAACCAAGCTCTGATACCATGAAAATTTTCAACCCCCACTCTAGTTATCAGTTTTATTTATCACTCCATGCATTTAGTTTTAAATCCAAGCATGATAAAAATTCTAAAATATGGAAATGAAAATAATTTTCAAAAAACACAAATTTTGAGATTTCACAACTGCTGAAATTGTAGAAATAAAACACAGCCAAAATTATGATAGCCACACACAGAAAATAACATAGTGACTTTTGGTCAATGTGACCCTGGAAAAACCCCCTACAACTCTTGGGGAAAACAAGCTTGAGAACTCTTATTTATTTCTGAAAATGATTTTATAGAGAAATTGAAATACACAGTAAAAATTCTAGAAACCACAAATTACAACTTATCTCAATTTCTGTGCTTGAACTCCACCTCGAAAATCATGTCAATCAGCAAATAGCCAAAAAGAATTTACAACAATAAAAAAACATTAAATTTTGTACGACCAACCTCAAAAAACGTGCCTAGAACTTGTTTTCACTCTTCCTTGATTTCTATCCCTTTCTCTTGCTATACATGTTTTCCTTGGGATGCGTGCCAATAAATGTTGCTGCCCAAATTTGCTGAAATGTCTTCTTGCTGCTCTCCTTCACTTCCTCACTTCTCAGAAATTTTGTCTTTGCTCTCTCTTCTCTTTCACTCAAATGTTCAAGAAAGAATGAATGATCTTTTCCTCTTCTTTTCTCCTTTTATTCTCCAAATCACCTTTTGGATTACCCTAAGATCTAATGGTTGAGATTCATTTAGATCTAGGGATGAGAATAAATGTGCATTTAGTTCTCACTTTCTATTTTTTAACTCACCCACCTAAATAAAGACCCACTTAGCCTTTTATTTCCATAGTCACTTTTTCACTTTCTAATTCTTCATTGAGTTTAATAAAGTCACCTTTAAATTAGAATGTAACTTTACCAATTATAAAGTCACTTCTGAATTAGAATGTAACTTTGCCACTTATAAAGTAACTTTTAAATTAGAATATAATTTTACCACTTATCAAGTCACTTTTAAATTAAATTGAATTTACCTCTTATAAAGTCACTTTAGGAGAAAAGTACAAATAAATTTGGACACTTTTCCTTAGGCCAAAGATCAAAGCCTTAGGGAACCACTTGTCCTCTGGTATCCAAATTTTAGCAGAATGTAGCTTCAAGCAGTGGTAGTAGCCACCGACCAAATCTTCATAGATCGACAACCTAGTTATGAACCTTGACAAGCTCATGACAGATTCATACTGCATGTTTGTTGGCTTAATGGGTCTTGACCCAGGTTCAGAGTTAAATTTTCTAAACAAATCTCTACATTACTGGCCCTTTCGGCATCAATCCACGGAGCACAGACTGAAGTCTCACTCGAAGCAGTATGGGGGGATGTTGGAACCAAGTTTCTACACCCAAAGATGAGCGTGATGTCATTTTATACCCTAAACTTGCCTTCATGCAGATCGATAAGCCCTTAATGCTTATTGATATAACTTCCTCTTACCAGCCTCTAGACCTTCGTGAAGGGCTACGAATTACGTGCAAATCAACTACTTACGCGCCTCTGTAATTACCCTTAGTTCTTTATTTACCCAGATTGGCTTAAGTGTCTAATATCTTTAACATGCATTTAAGGTATTCTTCACGTAAATAGATATTATTACTTGCATTCTTATAACAATGTAAAACATGTAGAATCATGCATTAATACAACATTAAATCATAAACCCATCATTGATCGTAATATAATCACATTCATTCATAACAAAAGTAAATGGACAAAACATAGATATTTCGATAATAATTTCTTTATTGACATTTCAGTTCTGCTTACAGACTCGAGACTACCCTGCACACTCAGTTGCAAGGGTCCGCGCACTCAGTTGTGAACTCTACTCTAGGCCTTTGTGCACACAGCTACAAAGCCTCTCTTCTACTCTAAGACTCTTTTCTCTTCACTTCTAGTAACCCATTACATTCATTTCTCCCTCGTTAACTAATCTTAAACTCTCTAAGACTCTCATTTTTATACAATCCCATGGTCTGTGGACCATGGGTAGGTCTATACAAGCTGACACAACTTACATAAAAGAAGGGAAAATACCTTTATGACACTTACTTTCTACTCACTCCACGACCACAAATTGCAGAGACTTTACACTTTATATAACAAAAACTTCTGCTTTTTGACCCAAAAATTGGGCTTTATCCCAAAAATATACCACAAGGGACCTTATCCCAACAGGCCCCAACCACAAATATTGTTACTCACCCTTGAGTCACTCTATTGGCGCAGAGATCTTATTGTGGAGACCTCCTAGCTCGACTTGCGTCACTGCGACCTCAGTCGCGATTTGTGTGGCTGCCTTTTCTATCTGCTCCACGAGCTGCTCAGTTTATGGTCCTGCACTATCTTCCTTTACCTTTTGATGTATCGTCTATAGGACTACCATCTTCTCTTCAATGGTTGTAGAGATAACATAGGCCTTGTCCAACAAAGGCCCCAATTTGGCCTTAAGAACTGCCTCTTTCTATTGCGCTTCCTCCACCTATTCAAGTAACTGCTTCACCTCACGCATCTTAGCCAAGCACTGTGATATATGTAGGTTTCAACCCCATACAGAAATTACCTGCATATGAATTCTAAAACACAAAAAATAAACAATGTAAGAGCATAACACATAAAACACATATACACAAAGATTTTCCCCTGGATCCCAAAACCAGGACTACCAACTTGATTTTTCATTATGTTCCTTTCAATGTTATAATCCATATTTATGCATGCCGAATCATCCAATACCATGGACCGAAAACCATCCCATCCAAAACCATGGACCAAACACCATTGCGTCTAAAAACATGTGCAAAAATCATGGACAAAACCATTGGTGGGTTTTCCCAACCTAACATAGGTTCCAAAACCAAAATTTTCCAGGGCACTGCCCCAGACCCCATAGGGTGGGGTTACCTACACCCCTCAAACCCCCTGTGACCCTCTCGCTACACAATCAGCGCAACGAATGGGGGGCTCCAGCCCCCCTCTAACCCTCCCATTAACTAAGTGGGCTAGTTGTGGAAAGAATATAACACAACCCAATAATATAGCGATGGTCCACACCATTGCTCTTGCTTCATCATACTACTGTTGTAATTCACAGGATTTTGTGTTCAACTTGTGCAGGTTAAGATCCTCCTACAGAGTCATAACAACCTCCATAGACTGCTCAAAGAGTGTGGTGCAATCTGCCACCGCAGAATCTATTGTTGTGACTACATCCTTGACAACTACCTTGTGTTATTCTCTGATCTCTAGTGGAGTTGAAGTCTATGACTTCAAATCAAGCTCTATGATTTTAAGGTTCATTTCAAACTGAACCTTGGTTCCCTATGTCTTTGAATTGCGCACACCCATAGCTAATTTCCAAATCTTTGCCTCCACCGACGCTTCTTTTGGGATATGCAGTTCTAGAATGTTTTTTCATGCTTTGGATACCACTGATGCAGTGCGCTCGTTCTTCTCCTAAAACTTTTTCCATGCTTCTTAGGTAACCATCTTCTTAACGAACATATGTTCATTGTTGACTTTCTATTTTCTGATCAAGCTCAGCGGGCGCTGCTGTTGGGCCCTGACCTCTGCAATCACACATGTTTTCAAAGTGTGAAGGAATTCACTGGGGAGAGTGGCCAAGATGAGTCCAATGTTCCTCAAAGCACTAAAAGTAGCCTTGTCAGCATCTACCTCCATGCTTAAAGCTCCATCAAGTAGCACGAAGGCCCGAAGATGTAAGGACCAAACAAACTCTATAGCCTGAGTGGTCCCCGGTGCCAAACTAGTTGGTGTCACGTTGCTTTTCCCTACACCTTCCTGGAGTCTAGTTGTTTGGATCTACAGCTCACAAAAACCTGTCTATATGGCAACCAATGCTTACTTCTACTGCTACAGCAGTTCTATTGTCATGTCCCTTACCTTGTCACCAATATCATCCAAGTCACACTTTGTCAAGGTGATTGGATCTAGTGATGATTTGGAAGCTTTGGTCTTCTTTCACTGCCACTCCTTTATATGGAAAGGAGTGCTCTGCGGATCTCCACCACCCTATTCTAATTGTTCTTCATCCTCCATTTGGGGCGAAGGATATTTGTGACTTTTGTCAGAGCTGCGCTCTTCTTGATCCACTTGCTCCTTGGAAAGATGCTCTACTTCTACGCGGGCCTTCTCCTCAATCTCCTTCTTCCTTTTTTTAGCCAACTGTTGAACCTTTAGTTAGGCTGCTTCCTTTCTCTGATTTTCTACAGACTTGGTAGTTCTGGCGGCCAAACCCGATGGTGTGTGCCAATCTGCTGGCCATCGCTTAAGGACCACTGTAATGGCATCATCTGTAGCCAAGTAGGGAAGATCATACCACTTCTGATTCAGATCCTTCAGTGCCTAGATGTAAACATGGTGGATGACCTCTTTGAACTCTACGTACCCAGAAAATTACTCAAAGACAGTTGGTGACAACTGCGATGTTCGATTGATGGCTATGTGGATACTTTCCTCCATTACCACCCAAAATATTTTTCTTTCACAAACCCATGTAGCATACTTTGTAACCAAGAGAGAAGCAAACTTGGCTACTTCTGGTAAATTTGTTTCGACTGCAGTAAACTTGCTATCCTCTGGTAACTCCCACATGACCAACACAATTGATAATAACAACAATGAATAATGGAACATCTTACTTTGGTCCTGTGCCTCTTGGTAGTTCATGAGGAAATCGCTGCACATGTAGCATGCCTAGTTAAATGGTATTCCCTATGTGCACTGGGCTGCTAACAAAACCACTGGTGTCGGCACCTTATCCGCATGACACTTTCTCTTGAATTTGCCAACCAAAATTTGGGTGGCCACCTTCACTACGAGGTCAGTAATACTAAAAATATAATGCCCACGAGCTCTCTTGACAAGTTTAAACTTGTCCTTCATCTTCTCATTGAGGTCATGCTCGCCCGTCTTTCCACCAAAGGCTTTTTCCGGTTTCAGTCTAGAGTGATGCTTAATTGATGTCAAATTTATAGGGGTGTGGTGGTAGTGAGGCACTCATAGCTGGTTCAACAACCCTACCTGGTTTACCTCACAAATCCATTCCACCGAATCTAGTGTGGTGACACCAGACTCCTTGTAGAACACTCACCTCATAAAGGTATCAGTAGCCAAGTGGGGGAATCACTCAATGTCCCCCAAATCCCAATATTCAAACTTCAGATGTGGGATGCACGCTAAGCACGAACCTTCAAACGTTATGTTTTCTCGCAGCAAGGATGTGTTCAGGAGGAACTGTCATTCATCAGGGTCCTTCGAGACCTTCACCTTGCCCTGGCGCAAAGGGATATACTCCGATAGTTTTGAAATAGGATCCACCAGCTCAATGTCAATATCCTCTATTTCTTCCTCAGCCTCCAGGTTTACCACTTTGTCCTTCTCCTACATGGTTCAATTTTCTTTCCATCGTGCCTATGTAGCTACATGTTTCCTCAGTGACTCATGCACAAGCAGTTCCTTCTTTTGTTTATCCTTCCTCGGCTTGGGAGCCTCTCTCGTTGGTGTAGGCTTCGGTCTAGACAACCTCAGTGCCTTATGCATCGTTGCAGGAAACTCCATACTTATGACCTCAAGGGAAACTCCCTCAGAGGAGACAATGCCCCCAGTACTACCAGTCTCAACTGGTGCAGACATGATGTTGTTAATGAAGTTCTAATCGGACTCAGACATGGGGCTTGCAAGAAAATTCTTAAAGAGCTCACACAACAAATAGCAAAACTCAAAAATTCTCAGAATGAAAAGTGTTTGTTACTGGACAACCATCCGTAATTTATAGGCAATTTCGAATTCAAATTCGACTGTTTCCCCCAAAATTTGTTCATAAATGCAATATTGGCGGTAGATTTCCAAAGATTTCACACTTGATTTCAGCCTTAAATGCCTTAAATGCCAGCTGCTCTCTCCCCTTAACCTTCTTCTGGAAGTCAAATCATGAATAGCGACAATAACGTCACTTTCTGGCTATGCTACGTAGTCTCCACCCCTATAGTGCAACTCCCCTCATGCTTCTGTTGGTATTGAGATATCCTCTCATTCGACATGGACCCCTCATCGCACATCTTTATAACCCAGGAAATATAGTTTAGAGTCCCATGCCTCATTGCAGGTACATGGAGCGCTAAGGCTGTGCTACCGTTTTATATTCATTGGGTCAGATCCCCGTTGTATGGCTTCAATCAGCTTCCATTTACCTTTATGGGAAATGGATCTCAATTCAATTTCACAAGCTGAACTGCTCCACCATCGGTAATCTACTTGATAACATACGGTCCCAGCCAATGCATCTAAAATTTTCCTAGAAATTATCAAACATGCTGTCATATAATAAAACTAAACCTTTTACCTTGAAGGTGCACAGTTTGATGTGCCGATCGTGCCAGGCCTTTTTGAGCTCCTTCTGAACTTGTTGATGGAATCCAACCAAGAATCTATCTTCCTCCAACTTTTTCACCTACACGAGCCACTCTTCTAAGGCTCCACGATCTGCCATACCTATGAATGCTACTATGTGTAGACTAGGCACAATATACTCCATCAGAATCACAACTTGTACGCCATAGACCAGCCTGAAAGGTGTCTGCCAAGTTAGTTTCTTACAAGTAATTCTATAAGTGCATAACACCATTGGTACACGCACGTCCTATTCATTCTACTGCACATTGCAAACTTTTGTCAATGCATTCTCCAATATCTTACTAAACACTTCCATCATCCCATTGGCCTGAGGATGATATGGCATGCTCTTTTGACGATACACTTGGAACTCTCCTGTCAATGTGCTGATAATTTCATTAAGGAAGTGTGTACCACGATCACTCATCAGAATCTTTGGGCAACCAAACCTGATCAACACATATTCAAATAAGAACTTTGTTGTTGTTTCCCATGTAGAGTCTTTCACAAGCTACGCCTACGCCCATTTGGTCAAATACTCAGTCACCGTGATGATATACCGCGCACTTGTCTTCTTCCCTGGAGGCTGAGTTGGTCCTACAAAATCAATTGCCCATTTTTCAAATGGCTGCAACGGCACTTGGGGATTCAAAGGCAGCTCATCCCTCTGCAATTGCCTACCCATCCTGTAGCATGCATCCCATGCCCTATAATATGCTTTTGAATCCTTTTGCAATGTTGGCCACCACAACCCAGTGCGTAAAATCTTCTAGGCTGTCTCTTTTCCTGCAAAATGGTCTCCCACAACTCCTCCATGAGCTTCAACTAGGATAATCCTACGTTCAAAATTAGCCACATATCATTGCAATATCTTGTCTGATCCCATTTTATACAAGTGACCTGCAATAACAATAAAATCCACCACACGCACCACCAATTCCTTATTTTGTTGACTCGTGTATCCTTCTGGAGTCGTTCCCGTAGTCAGGAAGTGGATGATGTTTTCAAAATGATTATCTATCAGTTGCATCGCAAAGAGTTGCGCTTTCGGTAGTCCTTCCTCCAAATTAGTAGGATCCTCTCCTGTTTTAATGCGCGACAAATGATCTAGCCATGCATTCAATCATCTTGGCTTTACAATTACTACGAAATGATACTCCTGAAACAACAAAAGCCATTTGCATATCCCCCCCCCAACCAACACATGCTTGTTGACCAGGTACTTTAATGCAGAATGATCTACATACATCTTAAAGTGTCTGCCTTGTAGGTAGTGCCTAAACTTCTGGAGTGCATACACCATAGCTGACCCTTCATCCTCTATTGTTGAATAGTAATGCTATCGAGTGATCCAATTCTCCTTCACCGGCCTGTGTCATCACTTCTCCCAATGCAATACATGACGCATCTACATGCACATGAAACTCCTTCTTAGAGTCTAGGAAGACTAGGATTGGCGTGGTGACCATTTTCTCTTTCAATACATCCAAGCTCCGCTGACATTCCTCATTCCAACATAATGTAGCGTCCTTCTTCAATAACTTTTCCATCAGTGGGGTAATCTGGGTGTAGCTCTTGATGATCTTTCGATAGTATCCAGTATGACCGAGTGTTCCACATAGCTGTTTAACACTCCTTGGCACCTCCAAGTTAATTATGACCGCGATCTTAGCAGGGTCCACCATTAATCCATGTCTGCATACTACATGACCCAACAAGATTCTGAAAGGGACGCAAAAATAAACACTTTTTCAAGTTTAACATGATTTGATACCTCTGACATGTATTTAACATCAAGTGCAAACTATCTACATGGGGTTTTATGAGACCAAACATTGTCCAATTATCAAAGCACACCTCCAAAAACTTGTGAATGAACTCTTTGAACGTCGCAATGACTACTCGCAAAAAGAATGCCGACGCATTCTTAACTCCAAAAGGCATTATAGTATACTGAAAACATCCCACTCAGTAGTGAAGGTCATCTTACTCCTATCTTCTGGTGCGATCTTGATTTGATGGTACCTCGAGAACCCATCAGTGAATGAATATGCTTCCTGGCCTCCTACATTATCCAACACTTCATCAGTGAATGGAGTTGGAAAAGGATGATGTACGTAAGCATAATTTAGCTTCATAAGATCTATGCATATCCTTATTTCATCCTTCTTCTTCTTTTCCTGAACTACCATGGGACTTACCCATTCAGGCTCCTCCACTGGTTCAATAATAACCGCCACCAACATTTTATCCAACTCTAAGTGGACCTTTTCCCTGTACTTAGGATTAAGGTGATATGGCCTCTGATTCACAAGCTTTGCATCTGGTTTCAACATTATCTTCATCACTCGTAAATTGCATATCATCCCTTTTAGGTCTAAAAAATTTATAGGGAACAAATCCTAGTATTCACGAAGAAACTCAGTGACCTTATCCACTGTAGCATCATCCCAATAGTCCCCTATCTTCGCAATCTTTGGCTCCACCTCTATTCCAATGTTCGCCTGTCTCGTTTTCAGTGGCACATGATATATGGATTCTCTACTTGTGGCCCCTAAACTTTATGGTGACCTTCTGTCTCTGGGATATTAATATTCCTTGGATCATCCTCTTCTTCTTCAACAGTCACATTGTAGCACTCCAACGCATGGCGCAGCTAGGTGGTCCAATATTGTTGAATCAAATCCAAGAGATCTTGTGGGATTCTGAAAATTGTTGCCTTGACCTCCTACAACACTTCAATGATGCAGTCAAATCCATCCTCAAATCTAAATGTCATCAAGAATTCTTGTCTCAAAATATCCCATTCATCCTTGCCATGGTGAAGCTTTACTTCCAAGTACTAATTCATTGGTATTACGTCCAAAGTGTGACAGAATAGATATACCCACTTTGGTTGTGGTTCTACTCCATAAGCATTAGTCCATTTTTCTAAGTGATCGCGTGGATCAATCCTCACATCGTATCTCTCTGTCAATCACACCTTTGGTCGACCAAACTGTTGAGTCCCAAACCTGCACTTCCCTATATACCCTTTCAGCCTTCTTTTTCCATTTACTTCATCCACCAAGCTGTCAAATCATTGCATATTAGTCTAAAAAGAGCTTATGAAATAGTTTCCTAACTATGTTTATGACTATTGTTTGATTTAGATTTTTGTTCAAGCAGCTGCGGAAACTTGTCACTTTCCGCAGCTAGCGCAAGTTTCCGCAACCATTTTGTTAAAGACTATGTTACAGGTGTCCAATGGAGAAACCGGACACATGGGCAAGCTGCAAGTGACATGTACATGGAGCGTGTCCCCTCAGTTAAGCCAAATCACTCATAAACGGTCATGGTCAACGACAGTCAAAGGAAGGGCCAAACAAGGAGTTTTGCGGTGGCACGACTCTTTTTTTCCCACGTGAAGATTTGCGTGGCACGATCCTCAATTTCCGAAGGTATTGGCACACCTGTAGATCAACCCGTGAACTGAATCGAGCAGCCACCACTCCATGGATTTAACTGTCATGATGACCATAACGCTAGATCTCAGGTCGTGGAGGTTTACATGTCTCTTTGGCAGTATAGAATCTAGGAATTAGTTGCAGCATTTTCACTTATAAATAACGCATTGGTATACGTTGGATAGTTAGCTTTTCAGATGTAATTTTGACTGTTGTTATAAGCCCACTGTACTGTGCTTTACTTTGTCTTATTACTGCACTTTAATATATGAGAAGACAACATTCCTGAATTCGATTTGTGACTGAGTATTGACTGGCTGAGGTTGCAGAGGGCCCCTGTACACCAAAGCTCTGTATAGTTTCTTATTTTCTTTCATTTACTGTTTTTATAATCATTGCTTGTATATATATTGCGCTGTTTTGATGTTCATTGTTGTCCATATTTCCTTTATGTTTTTTTCATAACTGTTAGTTGATCAGTGCTTCTCTTACAGGTTTTTGTAGGCAGCCCGGGAAAATTTACATATTTTTAATAACTACTGACATGAGATCATCTTGTCCTTTCTACTGATTTTCATTTACTGAGTTTAATTCCATCATTGTCATTTCTTTCAGTTTTGCTTTGCTTATTTACTTTTCTGCCACTTAGACATCCTATTACTTATCTGTTTATGATTTCCTTTCTATAGCCAAGCGAATCAATTAGTGAGGAATCAAAATATTACTTGTTGTAGTATGATTTAGTTTGCTTTCCTGCAAGTTAGAGATTGAATTACTTATGTCATTTTCAAGAATTGAAATATGAATGAGTAGTTAAATCTTAGTTTCCTTTTATGCAATTTAATTTCCTGCAATTTAGATATCATATTACTCAGCTTGTTTATGATTACTTCCTATAGCTGGAGCGAGTCGAAAGGTGAAGCGTCAGAATGTGGGTTGAAGTAGTGTGATTTAGTTTGCTTTGCTTTCAGTGTTTGATTTGTTTTAAGTTCAGTTTTTATATTCTTTTCCATACAGCAGTAAGGATACTGGGCCATTGTCACTAGTTCACTGTTTTGGTACATTTATTTCCTTTTGAGAATTGATTTCATCACAGTCAGTTTGAACCTTCTTTTTGAGAACTTCAAAGTTTGAAAAATCATTGTAGAAATCACCATTACCATCTAGACTTAACTTTCAATTTCGCCATCTCACACTAGGGAATCCACAGAAGATAAACCCAAAAAAAAACTAAAAAAAAAAACTCAAAAACGACAAAAGACTAAGAAAACGGTTATCTTGCACATACAATGCACTTCACTTCATCAGTTTACGACTCCTGGATTGAAATTTTAAATAGAAATTTAGGACACACTAAATTGACCAAACATTTGGCGCCGTTGTCGGGGAAGTGAAACTAGGTAGCCAATTTCTTAAAAAAAAATAAGAAGAAATAACCTCTCAAATTATGCTCTCCTCTTGCACTTAGTGTGACCTGGAGGATCAAACAAGAGAAAGTTATTGGTTTAATAGTTTCTTGAGTATGCTCTCTTCTTGCACCTAGAGTGACCTGGAAGATCAGAAAGAGAATTATTAGCCCGACTTGAAGAAAAATAAAAAATGACATGCATAGAGCAAGAGATTCTAGGGGAAGGTTTTTAGCTAGAGCCAAGAGTTCGATTTTCACAACTCCATCTACTTCAAGGAATAGACAAGAGACACCTCCATCATCTCCAACTCACACTCCTAGCCTTAGGATTCCTGGAATTCAAGAGGCAGTAGTTGAATTATGAGACTCTCCCACACCATCCATCAAATCTGAATTAGGAAAAGATCCTTTTTTTCCTTCTACAAGGAGACACATCGTAATTGAAGAAGTAGAATCACCTGAGGAAGAAGAGGGAGGAATTCCTCCTTGTTCGCCATTAGTAGAGGAACCAGAGGACTCTGAAGTCTCTGAGGAAGCTATCATGACAGAGGATGTAGTTAATGGATTTGGTAGAGGTAGAGGAAGAGGAGGGGGAGGAGGAAACAATGGAGGAGGTAGAGCTAACAATGGGGGAAATAGGGATGGAGATAACTCATTCGGATTTCCTATAGTCGATGAGGATTCTCAAGCAACAATGAAAAATATTTCACCATATGTCCTCCCAAACTTTCATGGGTTAAGAAATGACGATCCTGAAACATTTCTATTTGAGTTTGAGGTCGTGTGTCGAACTTATGATTATCTGGAAGACTCTCAAAAACTCAAACTGTTTCCTTCAACATTGGAAGGAGCTGCTTTGAAATGGTTCATGGGATTAAGCACCTAATCCATTAGGACTTGGAATGATATGAAACAAACATTTTTTGATAGATACCTGGACTATTGTATGCCCACCAATCACAAGGATGAAGTATTCAAAATGGTGCAAAGAGAGGATGAAAACTTGGAGGATTTACTTGAAAGATTCCAATACAACCTGAAAAGAGCAAAAATGAGTAACTTAGATGAGGAAACCTTGAAATCCCTTCTATTGAAAGCCATTAGAGATGAATGGATAGATATTTTGAACATGATGGGAAAAGGAGATATATCTCAACTTCCACTTCATGATATAGCAGAGCTATGTGTCCATCTCTCAAGGGGAAAATCTAAAACTGGAAAAGGGTCTAGAGATCCTTCTCTCATTAGAGAAAACAAATCTGCAACTGGATCAGTAAGTAGGGCTGAGATTGGCAATATTCTTGATGAATTCAAAACTGATATCTTAGGGAGTTCTAGTGAGCAACTAGACACCCTTAAGATACAAAATAAGCAGAAAGCAGAAGCTGAAGCTTTGGCCATTTTTTGCCGAAAATGTAGAAAGAAGCATTCCCTAAGGGAATGTCCCTTGGATGCGAAAGTTGTAGAAACATGTGTGATTTGTTCAGAGAATCATGAGACCAAGGATTGTCCTTCAATTCCTGGGCTCAAAGCTGTCTTTCAAGAAGATCCAAATACAATTTGAGTTTCTCTATTTTGTTGCAATGAGACCTTGGCAGTGGCAACAAAACCAAGGGTTTAACAACTCTATGAACTTTCAAACCCCACCAAATTGGAATCCTTGGCAACAACCTTGGTCCCAACCTCAAAATCCTTTTCAATCATGGGTACAAGGCATGCAAAATCCTTATGGGAGATTTGCTCAATTTTATCAATATCCTTTGTCTTTTCAAAACCAACAAGCTCCACAACTTCCAAATCAAAATCCACAACTATCATTTCCATTTCAACAACAACAACAACCTTCTCAACATAATCCAAATTCTCAACTCTTGCTTCCATTCCAACAGAAGCTAAATCAACTTCCTTCCTAGCCATTGCCAAACCCCAACAATAAAAACCCTCAAAATGCTTACATGGTAGAAGGTCAACAATTTCCTACCTATATGATTGTTCCTCTCAATGATGTACAACTCAGATCTGGTAGAGTTTTAGATAAACCTTCTATAGATGCCCAAAAGCAAAGCATTTCTAAGGAAGATTCTCTTGAAGCCAATAAAGGTTCTGAAGCATCTCTTCAAAAACCAAGCACTCAAAAAGAAAAAGAAAAACAGTTAACCCCCACAACTCCTATAGTTGAGCAACCTGCATCTTCATCCACACCTCCTTTTCTTGAAAGATTACAAATTGACAAAGGGGTGGAAAAACAAATCTTGTTGCCTGACTATGCTTTTCTAGATGAATTGAAGAATGTTTGTATCAAGATTCTCTTGTTACAAGACATTAGAGAGATTCCTATTCTAGCAAAAACAATAAAGGAGTTGATTCCTAAAAGACCAGGAAGGAAACCAAGAGATACAAGAAGAATGCACCTGGTAGGAAAAATTGCAGATATCATTATGGGAAAAATTACTATGCAGAAGTATGTAGATCCTGGTAGTCCAATTGTCAAAACACATATCAATGGGGTAGAAATTCCAAATACTTTGATTGATTTAGGGGCTGCTATCAACATTATGAGTAGACAGACTATGGAACAGCGAAAACTTCCTAATCATCTTTTTACACCTACTTACTGCAACTTGCAGATCGATCAATTATCAAACCAGATGGTGTATTAGAAGACATTTCGGTCTCCTTAGACTCTTGGGAATATCCAGTAGATTTCATGATTTTAACTCCCAAGAGTAATTTAGGAGGACAGCCTCTCATCTTAGGAAGACCTTGGCTAGCCACATCTGATGATTTTATCAGTTGTAGGTCTGGGGATGTGTATATTTATGATGGTAATTCGACAAAGAAATTTAATCTGTATCCTCCAGCAAAAGAAATTACAGAAATAGGAGATAATGAGTGGGTTGATGATGAGGATACTATACAACCTGTCTTTACCATTTCTGAAGTCAGTGAAGATAGTCAAATTCTGAACACATTAGAAAACTTTGAAACATCTTCAGAATATGACCACACACAATTTCAGTTAGATTCTGACATTGAGTATCTATCATCTAGACAAATGTCTCTTTTCTCTATGGAAGAGTTTGGTAGTTCCGCCATTGAGATCTTTCCAGGTAAAACATTGAATATCAACAAAAACTTGGAAAGATCACAACAGGGAGAGCTAACCAAAATCTTGCAAAAACATTCTACTGCATTTGCATGGGAGTATACTGATATGAAAGGTATTGACCCTAAGACTTGCATTCATCACATCTACATCGAGGAAAACAGTAGACCAATCAGACAACCTCATAGAAGAATGAATCCAAACCTTAGGGAGATAGTGAAAGAAGAGCTCCAAAAACTACTCAATGTAAACTTCATTTACCCAATTTCAGATAGCTGATGGGTTTCTCCTTTTCTTATAGTACCTAAAAATAATGGTAAATGGAGGGTATGCATTGATTACAGGGAATTGAAGAAAGCAACTTTCAAGGATCACTTTCCTTTACCCTTTATCGATCAGGTATTAGATACTTTAGGAGGCAAAAAGTATTTTTCATTTTTGGATGGTTTTAGTGGCTATAATCAGATTCAGGTAGCACCTGAAGATCAGGATAAGACCACATTTACCTGTCCATGGGGAACTTTTTCTTACCGAGTACTTCCTTTTGGATTATGTAATGCGCCTGCAACATTTCAAAGGGCAGTACTAGGAATCTTTTCTGATCTAATCCATGATTGTGTAGAGGTTTATATGGATGATTTTACAGTTTATGGTAATTCGTTTGAAGAGGCATTAGAGAATTTGGAAAAAGTCCTTATAAGGTGTAAAGAAACAAACCTATCGTTGAGTCATGAAAAATGCTTTATGATGTTTACTGAAGGGATTGTTTTAGGACATCATATTTTAGGGGATGGGATTAAAGTTGATAGATCAAAAGTTGAAGTCATCTCCAAGTTGCCTATTCCAAATTGTCAAAAATATGTTAGAAGTTTTCTTGGATTTACTGGATACTATAGAAGATTTATTGAAAACTTCACCAAAATAGCATCTCCACTCTTCAAATTACTCACAAAAGACTGTGAATTCAAATGGGATCCTGATTGTCAATCCGAATTTGAAACTTTGAAAACAAGAATATCTGAAGCACCCATTTTGAGAGGGCCAAATTGGAAACTTCCTTTCCATATTTCCGCAGATGCTTAAGATACAGCTCTAGGAGCTGTGTTGGGTGAAAATGATTTAGTTCCTTATGCCATTTACTACACCAGTAAAATTTTGACTCCCACCGAGTTAAACTATACTGTGACTGAAAAAGAGTTCTTAGCTGTTGTTCATGCAATCAATAAGTTTAGACATTATAAAACAGGCTATGAAACTTTTGTCCATACTGATCATTCTGCAATTAGATATCTAATGAAAAAACCTGTTACTAATGGCATAGTTACAAGATGGCTCTTACTTTTACAAGAATTCAATATTACTGTGTTGGATAGACCAGGGAAACAAAATACAGTAGCTGATTTCTTGTCTAGAATCCAAAATACTAATGAAGATTCTCCTGTAGAGGATAAGTTTCCAGATGAGTATTTATTTGCAGTAACTACTAAGACTCCTTGGTATGCAGATATTGCTAACTATTTGGTTACAGGAAAGAGACCTCCACATTTATTTCCTAGTGGAAAAAGAATAATTATTCAGGAGAGTTCAAATTATTCATGGATTTCTAATGAATTGTTTAAAACAGGGCTAGATTGTGTGATCAGAAGATGTGTTCAGGAAGATGAAATGCCTGACATCCTCAAGGCATGTCATGATGAATCATGCGGTGGACACTTTGCTGACAAAAGGACGGCCTATAAAATCCTTCCTTTAGGATATTATTGGCCTTCCCTTTTCAAAGATGCAAAACAATATGTCAGAAGGTGTGACAGCTGCCAAAGAGTTGGGAGACCGACTCTTTCAAATGAAATGCCATTACAACCATAGGTATTCATAAAACCCTTTGAAAAATGGGCTTTAGATTTCATTGGACCCATTAATCCACCATCTAAACAGAAGAAGTATATATTGGTATGCACTGATTATGTCACTAAATGGGTAGAAGCCAAAGAATTGCCTTCTACCAATGAAAATTCAGTTGTTCATTTTCTTTATGAGGATATTTTTACTCGTTTTGGTGTCCCAATAGAAATTGTGACAGATCAGGGAAGTCAATTTACATCTAACTTGATGGAGAAGCTGATGGAGGAATACAAAATCAAGCACAGAAAATCTACTCCTTACCATCCGCAAGCAAATGGCCAAGTGGAGTCTACAAACAAAGTTCTCGAGAGCATCATCACCAAAACTGTCCATCTACACAGAAGAGATTGGGAAGAAAGGCTTCCTGAAGCCTTGTGGGCCTACAGAACTAAATGGAGGAATACAATAGGACATTCTCCCTATGAACTTGCTTGTGGGAAAGAAGTCCTGCACCCCATTAAGTTTCAAGTCAAGACTTTCAAGATGGCAGTCCAGTTGGGGATGAATCTATCAGAAGACCAAAAGCACAGAATGGAGCAACTGAATGAGCTAGATGAGATCAGACAAGAAGCAATTTTAAGGACTGATCTAGTTCAACATCAAAGAGCTAAGTGGCATGAAAGATACGTCAAAGAGAAAAACTTTCAAGAGGGAGATTGGGCGCTACTGTTTGATTCCAAGTTTAAAGACTTCAAAGGTAAAATTCAGACCCATTGGCTTGGGCCATATGAGATTGACAAAGTCTTTAACAATGGAGCGGTAAGAATCAAGACCATTGATGAATTTCAGACTCCTCTTACTGTGAATGGCCACCGATTGAAAATTTATCATAAGCCACTCTCAAAAGAGGAATTTGTCAAGATGTTCCAAGAGAATTCTGCATTAGGCTGGTGGAGAAGAATCCTTCTTCCCCACCAGCCTAGCCTTTGTTTCTTTCAGTTAAAAAAAAAAAAAAAAAAAAAATTGTATAAGCCTAAAAACTAATCCTAGATTGGCGGTCTTATACAGAAAATATAGAGTGAAAATCAGGGACACCTGACACTCTATATTTTCCAAAAAAAAAATCTCTCCTCTCCTTCTTTTTCCATCTTCACTCCACCCCATTTGCCATTTCACTCCATCTCCATCTCATTCACATTTTTGTTTCCCTTCACTCCGCTTCACTTTCACTCCATTCCACTCATTTCATTTTCATTTCATCAATAAAAGTCCCTTTCAAGACTATTTTCACTCAGTTAGTTCTTCTCTAACTATCATTGTTCAGCTAAGTGGGTGCTGTCCCAG
The DNA here is from genome assembly GCA_031772625.1 of Pinus tabuliformis. Lineage (NCBI taxonomy): Eukaryota > Viridiplantae > Streptophyta > Pinopsida > Pinales > Pinaceae > Pinus > Pinus tabuliformis. The sequence goes on from CM062815.1 coordinate 88,996,950, forward strand.
TTTCCGCAGCTGGAAGCAGTTTCCGTAGCCAGAAATAGTTTCCGCAGCCAGAAACGATTTCCGCAACTAACACCACTCTGTTTTTGAAATTCACAGTCAAAATGTTAGTGCAATAATCATGAAAATGCAGGTGTAATTGAGCAAATGCCATGAAGACATGGAGCATCTCCAAGACATCAAGGAAGAACAGTTGGTTAAAAGCTATGAGCAAGAAATGACAAAGTTTCCAAAGGTATGAGCAAATTTTTTTATCAAATAACAATTAAAGTCATGATTATGCATAGTTATCAAACCATAAAAAGTTCTACTATGTGCAATGATTCGATACGATAGCTCCATTACCCACTCCTATTCCACGATATTACTCCCCACACCATGCATTCATTTCTTAATGGTCTCATGATTGATTTTCGGGTTTAAAGTCAAGTTGACTGCACTTTCATTTGCCACATGTACTCATGAGATGTGGCCAATCCCATTATGGCTCCTCTCCACCGCATTTCCCACAGCCATCCATCAAAACCTGTGATATCCCGTACACAGCCGTGAATTCAAAAAAAAACTCGACTCCACTCCATTCACTTACCATTTCATTAAAGATCATCCTTTTCATATACACACATTTCAATTTGTGAACTCATTTGCGGCTACTCATCGTCTGTTCCGCCTGTAATCTGAAGCATTCCCGTTACCTGCTACCAATTGCAGCCACTACATTTTACCATAAACCCTACAACCGAGCTACCTTCCCTCTGCTAAATCCTCACATGCAATTGAATCCTCAGTTGAAATTCAAAACAGAGGAAGGAATGGGAAAACTACTAAGGACAGAGCCAGAAGGACCGAAATATTTAGAACGTTACCCTCAAGCAAAAGATTTGCTGAAGAAAGCCAAATGGTTACACTTCATCCAAAAGTTTAAAGGCTATAATAAAGAGGTAACCAAGGCTTTTGTACGGTCTTTCGATGGTCAAATGGTGGAGATTGGAGATTTTAAGCTCACGGTGACCGAAACAACAGTAGTAGCTGCCACAGGCTTACCCCAAGAAGGTAAGCGATGGTTCAAAAACAAAAGCGTGGATGAACAGGCATGGAGAATTATGCTAAGAAACCCAGGTATGGACACCACTGTGTTTACTAAAGGAATTCCTTTTCATGCATTGAAGGAAGAATGGGTCAGTTTGTTGTTAGTTATCCAAAAATTTGTCACTTGTGAAGGACGCTTTGGTTCAACGTACATGTACCATGCTAGACTGTTGAGGAATTTCTTAGAGAATCAGACTCTTAATTTGCCTTATTTCTTACTGTTGAGTTTGAAGAAGATGAGTATTACGGTCCAAAAACACGTAGGCAATATAGAACCTCATCTATATCATCATGGACTTGTAAAAATTCTCATTGAGGACCAACTAAAGAAAAACAAAGATACCTGGGAATAATTCTTGATAAGAAACTACTTCCAAGAGCCATCTGAGGCCTCTAAATGTAGTAGACCAAAGACACCAAGAAAAAGTAGGAGAAAAGAAAAGAATACCATAGTCCAAGGCTCCCCTACTACAGAAACTCAAGAAGTTGGTCAAAAAGAAGAAAAGAACAGAACTAAAGACAAGAAACAGAGAAAAGAGAAAGGCAAAAGGACCATCCAAGAAGTCTACCAATCACCTGAGCCATCCATAGAGGAGGATTATCAACCACTGTCAGAAAGATTAGTACATCTTCAAGAACAAGCTGCTATAGCAAAGAAAAAGGAAAAAGGGAAACAGAGTATACAAGAAAAGAGTACTAGTCCACCATACTTAAGGAGAAGCACCAGGCTAAGAGGAAAGGAGAGTAAAACACAAATAAAATAGCCCCACTTCATTGACTTGGGTGGAGAGACACCTGAGAAACCTCCAGCTGGCCGTAGTCCACCTCGTCCTCAGCCAAGCATTGAAACTAGTCCTCCACATGATGAAAGCCCTTTTCGGCCAGAGCTAGAGAGTAGCCCTCCTCCTCCACAAGATTTTGAACTCAATCCAAGAAAGACACCTGAAGTAGATCCCAATCAACAGGAGGTATATTACTACTTGGAATCTTTAGAAAAATCAGCTACAGGTCTGAGTGCCACTCTGCCACTAGATGCACAAGTTTAGTCTTTAAAGAAGGAGTTATTTGAATTAGAGGTCCTAAACAGGCATATCAAGCAAGAAAATGAAGCACTCAAGGAACAGAGCAAAGTAGATAAAATTATTCATGATAATACTATGCTTCATTTGGGACTATGGCAAAAGAAAAACAAGAAACTGAAGAAAAAGTGCAAAAAGTTGAGCAGAGCACTGATCAATCTCAAATTCAGATGTCTAATAAGGAAACCGAGCATGGTGGTAGCACCAAAGAAGAAGAAAAGAGGGCTAGATGTCCTAGCAGAAGCTTCAGAACATATGGATTAGAGGGGAATTACTAAATTTTGGTTGCATGAGGACATGCAACACCTTCACAGTGGGGGTATGTTGAGTCCCAAACCTACACTTCCCTATATACCCTTTCAGCCTTCTTTTTCCATTTACTTCATCCACCAAGCTATCAAATCATTGCATATTATTCTAAAAAGAGCTTATGAAATGGTTTCCCAACTATGTTTATGATTGTTGCTTGATTTAGATTTTTGTTCAAGCAGCTGCAGAAACTTGTCACTTTCCGTAGCCAGCTCAAGTTTCCGCAGCCATTTTGTTAAAGACTATGTTATAGGTGTCCAATGGAGAAACCGGCCACATGGGCAAGATGCACGTGACATGTACATGGAGCGTGTCCCCTCAGTTTAGCCAAATCACTCATAAATGGTCATGGTCAACGACGGTCAAAGGAAGGGCCAAACAAGGAGTTTTGCGGTGGCACGACTCTCTTTTGCCCACATGAAGGTTTGCGTGGCACGATCCTCAATTTCCGGAGGTATTGGCACACCTGTAGATCAACCCGTGAACTGAATCAAGCAGCCACCACTCCATGGACTTAACTGTCATGATGACCATAACGCTAGATCTCAGGTTGTGGAGATTTACGTGTCTCTTTGGCAGCATAGAATCTAGGAATTAGTTGCAGCATTTTCACTTATAAATAACGCGTTGGTATACATTGGATAGTTAGCTTTTCAGATGTAATTTTGACTGTTGTTATAAGCCCACTGTATTGTGCTTTACTTTGTCTTATTACTGCACTTTAATATATGAGAAGACATCATTCCTGAATTCGATTTGTGACTGAGTATTGATTGGCTGAGGTTGCAGAGGGCCCCTGTACACCAAAGCTCTGTATAGTTTTTTGCTTTCATTTACTGTTTTTATAATCATTGCTTGTATATATATTGCGTTGTTTTGATGTTCATTGCTGTCCATATTTCCTTTATGTTTTTTTCATAACTATTAGCTGATCAGTGCTTCTCCTACAGGTTTTTGTAGGCAGCCCAGGAAAATTTACATATTTTTAATAACTACTGACATGAGATCATCTTGTCCTTTCTGCTGATTTTCATTTACTGAGTTTAATTCCAGCATTGTCATTTCTTTCAGTTTTTCTTTGCTTATTTACTTTTCTGCCACTTAGACATCATATTACTCATCTTTTTATGATTTCCTTTCTATAGCCAAGCGACTCAATTAGTGAGGAATCAGAATATTACTTGTTGTAGTATGATTTAGTTTGCTTTCCTGCAGTTAGAGATTGAATTACTTATGTCATTTCCAAGAATTGAAATATGAATGAGTAGTTAAATCTTAGTTTCCTTTTATGTAATTTAGATATCATATTACTCAGCTTGTTTATGATTACTTCCTATAGCTGGAGCGAGTCGAAAGGTGAAGGGTCAGAATGTGGGTTGAAGTAGTGTGATTTAGTTTGCTTGCTTTCAGTCTTTGAGTTACTTTAAGTTCAGTTTTTATTTTCTTTTTCATACAGCAGTAAGGATACTGGGCCATTGTCACTAGTTCACTGTTTTGGTACATTTATTTCCTTTTGAGAATTGATTTCATCACAGTCAGTTTGAACCTTCTTTTTGAGAACTTTAAAGTTTGAAAAATCATTGTAGAAATCACCATTACCATCCATACTTAACTTTCAATTTCGCCATCTCACACTAGGGAGTCCACAGAAGATAAACCTAAAAATAAACTAAAAAAAAAACTCAAAAACGACAAAAGACTAAGAAAACGATTATCTTACACATACAATGCACTTCACTTCATCAGTTTACGACTCCTGGATTGACATTTTAAATAGCAATTTAGGACACACTAAATTTACCAAACACAAACCATACCCTCATCATTCTTATGTATTCGTACCATCCAGAAAAATTTTCTTTATGCATACCACACCATCTTGCGGGCGTAGCACACAGCACCAAATCTAGTGCTTGGAAGTGATGCTTCTTAGGCACCTCCCTTTCAAATGCATCCAAAAATTTATCAATGTCAGTTAAACCATCATAATAAGGAAAAATTCTTACGTCTGATGTTACACAACACAAGGATTTAGTCATGAGGTTACATCGTAGCGTAGATACTTTGTGTAATTGATTCTGCCATTGTTCCAATTCTTCATCTGAATCTGATGTGCAAGAGCTTTCACAACCCCATGCAATACGTCCATCAGCTATCAGATTCATCCAATCTTGATCTCGTGTCATTATCTTATAAATCTAGTCCAAATCATTATCACTTTCATAATCGTGGACCGGTTCAGTAGAGCGTGGTCCTTCTATAGGGTCCAGAGGTTCTACTATGCAGAGCGATTTCCTCTCAAAGGAAATTGTTCAATTCTTCAAATTGACCACTCCATTCATGTCAATAGCCCTATTGATCCTAAGGAGCGCAGGGTAGGGATTGATGTCATCGACAATCTCTATCACCTCGAAATCAGACAATGCGCTCGCACCTTCAATATCTATTGTCACTCCCTAAAATTTTCCCATGGGGATAATCTTTTTCTTATTCGCCATCCTTAATTGAATCGGAGACCAACGTAGTGCAAGTCTCTCCATTCTCTCCCATGTTTGTTTCGACAAAACATTTGCATCTGACCCTAGATCCAGAATAACTTTGTCCATTTTATACTCTCCTATTTGCGTGGTGAGCCTCATCTCATGCCCTATTCTTGCCTTATGTTTACCAATTTTCTTGACCATGCGTAGTCCCTCTGGAGCATTTTCTTTACTAGTGAATTTATTGATCAACTTCTGTAATCCTTTCATGGTCTTGCTATTATGTAGCAGCTTCATACAGGTCTCCAAAAAGGTAGTAAGCATGGATGGGTCCATTTATTCAGACTGCTTATCCTGGCATCCTGAGGTAGAAGCCTCAATGAATTTTTTCTTCGCTTCCATGAAGTTTTCTTTCGTACGCTCTAAATTAAAGCCAACCTCCTTCTCTAGAGCTTTGCGAACCCATTCACTTTCTTCAGGCTACTTTCCCTTATCTTCGCCAGTCATCATTCTGCTATGTATTATAATATTCACAGTAGGATCCTCTTCGTGAGGTTCAACCTTCATCATCTACAAGTTCTGGGTAGGCTTTTATGGTTGCATCCCATTCTCGCGCATCCTAACTATTAATACAGGACAATCTTTTTTTGTGTGGTCAAACTGAGTACAGTATCGTCATGACAAGCGTGTCGAGATCATACATTCTCATGTGTAGTGTCCTATCCCTCCACAATTGTAGAAAATAACCTATCCTTGACCCCTAATAGGTCCTCCTACGCCTCAGCCTGATTTCCTCCCCTGATGTCCTCCTGGCGCTCCCCCAGCACCCTGATCTGGAGGTCAAGTTTTTGTTTGCATCTGATATGCAGGAATTCTATCCATCATTAACTCGTGACTATGGCAATTGTTCTCATTGTGACCCACTAATTTGAAGAAGTTGCAGAATAGCTATTGCAGGGTCTGTACAAATTTCTACAGCAAGTGACAATTGTCTGTCACGTGTTTTCTAGCTATCTCATAGATAACACACCATAGCGTGGGCCCTATACTTGGCCCTGCTTGATCTTCTAGCCTTAGAGGCATTGACCCTCCTCCTGCAACATAATTTGCGCAGACAGGGCAATGATCCTTATCATGCCCTTGACTCTTACATTTCAAGAACCAAACTTCTTCGCGCACCTCAGGCCGAGCCACTCTATCTTTCTTTACACTTTGGAACTCTAGGCAAAGATCCTGAAACTCCATGGGAATCTACTAAAATCCTAAAGAAACATCTTGAATTGGTGTCTCATGCAATCTCATCACAATGTCTAGGGCTTCCACTTGGGTCCCAATCTTTTTCTTTGATAAAGAAACCCTTAAATGAGGCAAGAGTGAAGCCACAAACCATTTATGGTGATACCCATCCGTAAGATTCATGTTAGCTTCACGGATCTTTCATTTCAATATTTGGTCTAGCTCCCAAGGTGTCTTGCTAGGCTTCATCATGATTTCTTTGAATCCCACGATTGATTGTGCTTCGGACTTGGATCTACTAAATTCCTTATTTAGTGCAGTCTAAATTTCTATGAACATAGCTATCTGGTTATCAGTGTAGTACTTATGTACCACGTTAGCACGTAATCCTATAAAGAAGTAACCAATGTTTGTTTCTTCATCTAATTATCTGTAATGTTTTGGGCTTGCCACACAGCCTCTGCAATGAACCGAAACTAGTCTGGGTCCTCATTTCCCAAGCCCTTAAAAATTAGCAACTTCACTGTATTTTCCATGTTGAACGTTGGTGGAGGTGGTGGCGGTGTGGGCAAAGGTGTATGCGGTGGAGGTGAAGATGGAGGTCGTGTGGGTGGATGGGGTATTTGCGGGAACACTTGCCTTATTAACTGGACAGTGCTCTATGGAGAAGCCTGCACTACTCCTTCGTTGTCACTCAGTGGAGGCTCAATCAGTGAGCTATATTAAGTTCCTATTCCCCTTCTATCCCTAAACAACTTTCCACTTCGCGTAGCTCCAAACATCAAGGTAATTGCATAACCTGCTTTTTGCACAAGAGCATTTTAATCCAAGTATTCAAAGATATTAAATACTTACATTGCAATCCCTTGAAGAAGCGTCACTCTACCTCACTATAGATGGCTGAGATATCGACCGTGAACTCTGTCAAAAATCCTCCTAAGATGAGATCAAGCTAGTGATCAACGACAAGCATGATTTTACCTTCAGAGGCTTCCAATCTTCGCACTAGCTCTGAGTTCCACACTATTGGACCGTCAAGCCTCCACCTTCCCTATCCATTTCGTAATTTAGTGATCCACTCGTATAGCTGGATTGGGAAGGAACAGAGAAAATTTCATGTATCTCTATGTACAGATACCTGTCCAACCACTATCCTTTCGTCAATCACGGATTTCTATTTTCTTGCGCCACAAATTCATGGATATTCCTATCCAACCAATCTTCAATTTCCTTCTTAGTTGGATTCCGATGATGGAACATCACACATCTCTTAATGTAGATCCTGATCCTGGAAACATAACCATTTGTTGGTTTAGTGGGTCCTGACCCAAGTTTAGAGTTAAGTTTTCCAAACAAATCCATACAGTACTGGCCCTTTCAGCATCAATCCATGGAGCATGGACTGAAGTCTCACCTAAAGCAGTATGGGGGGATGCCGGAACCAATTTTCCACACCTAGATATGAGTGTGATGTCGTTTTATACCTTAAACCTTGCTTCATGCATATTGGTAAGCCCTTAAGGCTTATCGATATAACTTACTCTTACTAGCCTCTAAACCTTCCTGAAGAGCTACAACTACCTTCCGTGGACCCTAAGTAGGAGAATTAACTACTTACGTGCCTCTGTAATTACCCTTAGCTTTTTATTTACCCAGATCTGCTTAAGTGTCTGATATCTTTAAGATGCATTTAATATATTCTTTGCGTAAACAGATATTATTACTTGCATTCTTATAACAATGTTTAAGAATCGTGCATCAATACAACATTAAATCATGAACCCATCATTCATCACAATATAATCACATTCATTAATAACATAAGTAAATGGAAAAAAACAAAAATATTTCCAAAATAATCTCTTTATTGATACTTTAGTTCTGGTTACAAACTCAAGACTACCCTGCGCACTCAGCTGCAAGGGTCCGCACACTCAGTTGCAGACTCTATATTTAGGCCTCTGCGCACACAACTACAGAGTCTCTCTTATACTCTAAGACTCTTCGGTCTTCACTTCTAATGACCCATTACAGTCATTTCTCTGTCGTTAACTGAAATTACACTCTCTAAGACTCTCCTTTTTATACAATCCCATGGTCTACGGACCATGGGTAGGTCTATACAAGACGACACAACTTACATAAAAAAATGGAAAATATCTTTATGACACTTACCATCTACGCTCTCTACAACCACAATTTGTGGAGACTTTACACTTTACATAACAAAAGCTTGGGCTTTCTGCCCCAAAACATGGGATTTTTGACCCAAAACTTTGGATTTTGCCCCAAAATTGACCGTAGGGGACCCTGTCCCAACAAAGTTTCACCATGAACATCATTCAGAAAGAACATCCTTGGAGTGGAACTATGGAATGAGAAGCATGGCCACGTAGCTGTCCAATAACCTCATGGTTAATGACCATGATGAGTTTGACAATGAAGAAGAGGAAGCTGATACACTTAATGAAGCTTCAATCAATAGGCATGTGGTAAACATATATCAGTATGCTCTTGCAGCCCATAAGACCACCAATGAGAATGAGCCTCCGAGTGATTTTCTGGCCCCAAATAAAAATAATCGATATAATTTGATAAGTCAAAGGGCCCCACTGTGTTTGAGATACCGAGGGATAAAATAGGACAAGATATGTGGACAATAGTCGGTGCATCAGTTAACTCAACATAGAACACTCAAAGAAAGTTTGGGAAGGAAAATTCAACAAAAAATGTTTCCACGAGAAGAAAATATAGAACCATCCCACTGGAAATGATGCATTTAGTTCCACCCCCAGACACCTTAGTGAGTCTTCCTGCTTTAGACAATAAAATTGTAGAAGAGATGAAGAAGACTCGTGCAAGCATCTCCCTATATGAACTTACAAAAATCATGAGTTAGCGGGACATTCTTCTACATGTACTTGGGAAAACCTCTACCAGTCAAACCACCTCTTCGAACAAGGGATCAAGTAAGTCTCCTAACATTCTAGCATATGTGCTTAACATGCTTCGCATGGAGGAGGTGAACTCACTCTTCCCGCCATTCTTGTCATGAGTCGAAATCTTCAACTTCAATGTTCACAACTACTTCGATGATTCAGGTGCATCGGTCAACGTCATGCCACTCTCCATCGTTAAGAAGATCAGTGCCTAATGGAGTAAGACAAGTGCGCAGATTATCCAACTAGACAAAAATTCTGTGCCAACAATTGGTGAACTCAAGGATATGATCATCCAATTATTTTCTGATGAACAAGTTCACCAATGTATCAATATTGTGGTTGTGGGAATCCCAGAAGCATATGGGGTATTATTGAGAAGAGATTGGTCAAGCAAGCTACAAGGATACTTTTCTACTGACTGGTCACACTTATGGGTTTCATGTAACGGCAGAAACAACCAAATTCGAGTGTTGTTCAAAAGATACATGAAACACAACATGACTCTCTTGAATGGATAAAATGATCTATTGTCTTTCGCAAAACTAATGTTCAACAATTTATTTCTAGAGACAGAGTTGGGGTGCAATATTATAGAGCCATCCCCAACCTCACTAGACACATAGTTGGGTCTCCTTCGATGCCCAACTAGCAAAAGTTAAACTTGTGTATTAGTTTGTAACAGTAGTAGTAGTAGCAATAGTAGTCATATGGTGAGTGGTCCCTATACAGATGATATGTCAATGATGTACTTTGACATATCCAAAATGCAGGAGGGCTCTGGAGCTAGTTGTGTTCTAATAGACGGCTACAGAGGAAACATCTACTCTCTATTCGCTTGAAGTTTTAGTACATGAAAAACACCGCAGAGTATGAAGCACTCGTCTTGGGCTTACATAAAGCCATTGACCTTAAGGATGTTTTTTGAAAGTGGTAGGTGACTCTAAAATCGTGGTGCGTCATGTATGTAACACTATACATTGTGTGTCACTACGTCTTAAGAGTTATCAAAAAGAGATATGGCGACTCATTTCAAATTTCAAAGCTTTCAATATTATTTCAGTGTGAAGAATGCTTAATGCAGTTGTGGATGCCTTGACAAATGCAGCTACTAGAATGTCATCATTAAGGGATAGATTTCTGTTCAAATTTTGTATAAACCATCTATCCCAGATAATCACAAATCTACATGTTTTTATGATAATCAACAGATACAACATTTCATGGCTAGCATTGACATCTTCAAGGATGCAACGATAGATGAGGACGAGCACGAACTATCTCTGTAGGATGCAACTAACACAAGAAAACACAATCTCATCCCCAAGGGTGTGGTAGCACTTGAAAAGTTGTGTGACTTGTTGTTGGGATGGGGTCCCTTGGGTCAGTTTTGGGGTTAAGATATCCCATGTTTTGATACATTTTTGTAACTAATGTTAAGTCTCCGTAATTTGTGGATGTGGAGAGTGTAAATGATTAGGAGTCAAAGGGGTTTAGACCCTTGTTTTATGTAAAATTTGAGTCTATTTTGAGATCCACCCATGGTCCATGGACCATGGCATTGTATGGAAAAGGCTATAAATAGGTGTTTCTTAGAGAGTCTATGGTATGTAATTTGATAGTAATTGATGATGGCTAAGAAGTGATAGCAAAGAGAAGTGGATCAAATAGTAAAATAAAGGCTCTACAGCTGAGTGTGTAGAGGCCTAGGTAGAGTCCACAGATGAGTGTACAGACCCCTGCAGCTAAGTGTGTAGGGTAGTTTTGAGTCTGTAATCTTGAATTGAAGGTTAATAAAGACAGTTTCTGAAGAATTCTTGCGTATTCCTGTTTATTTATGTCTATGATATATGTTGTCGATGAATAATGTGTTTTATGAAATATTGATTGAATGATGTGCAATTCTGTTGATTATTGTTAATGATATACACAATGCATGTTTAAATAATTTCGCGAAGTCTCTAACGAATTCTATGGTATTTACTAATAACCTAAGTAAATTTGCATGAACACTAATTTATGACTTCTTTCTGATGCGCGTAAGTAGATAAATTGACTGTTAAAGGTCCACAAAGATCAATCATAGACCTTCGCGAAGGTTTGCAGGCTATTTTGATAGAGTTGCAACAGTGTGCCCTAAGAGTATCGATTTGCATGAAGGAAGATCTGAGGCACTAAAAGACATCACACTGGTATTTGGATGAAGAAACTTGGTTCTTGCATCCCCCCATACTTCTTCAAGTGATATTCTAACCTGCGCTACGTGGGTTGTTGCCGAAAGGGCCAAGACCCCCTAAGACAACAAATGGTTTCATTTTTGGGACTGGGATCTGCTTGAAAGAGATGCGTGATGTCATACCATTGGAATCCGACCAAGAAAGTAATTGAAAAGCGGTTGCATCAAAAGATTCACATGTGTGGGTTGCAAGAAAATAGGAATTCATGGTTGTTAAAGGAAGAGTGATTGAACAGGTACCTCTACATGGAAATACACGAGATCTTCTTCTGCACTCTTCCTATTGAACTATATGAGTGGTTGGCTAAATTGATAGATAGCCAAGGAAGGTGGAAGCCCAATAATCCTATAGTGTGGACTCTATAATTAGTACGATGGTTAGAAGCTTCTATAAACAAGATCACACAGGCTGTCGATCGTTGGCTCGATCAAATTATAGGAGGATTTGTTACAGAAATTTCAGTTGATACCTCAATTAGCTATAGCAAAGCAGAGCGAAGATTTTTCAAAGGACCGCGAGGTAAGTATTTAAGATCATTGAATACTTGGATTAAAATGTTGTTATGTGAAAAATAGGTGATGCCATTACCTTGATGTTCAGAGCTATGCAAAGTGGATGATTCTTTAGAAATCGTGAAGGATCAGGACCAGAGTATAGTCCATTGATTGGACCTCCTTTAAGTGAAAACAAAGGAACGACACAGACTCCATCATGAAGCGATGTTCAGCTAATCACTCAAGGGATTCCTTGAGAAATCATCCATCTATTCCATGTCTACCTCCACCTCCACTTCATACACCTTCACACACGCCTCCACCTCCACCGCCACCATTCGACATGGAGAACACAATGAAATTCCCGATATTTAAGAAGATACATAGTAGGTTTGGTTTGTTGTGAACGTTGCGTGGACAACGCAATAAATTATTGATGACAATATCAAGAAGGCACAATTGGTTACCGCTCTGCAAGATCGTGTGCTAAATTGGTATATTAAGTAGCGTTCTAATAACCCTCTTGCATCACTAGCAGATACTAAGGTGCCTTTAAACAAGGAGTTTAGTAAACCTAAGTCTGACTCAGAGTCAATAATTGGATTTAAAGATATCATGATGATGGTCGATGAGATGTTGTAGGAATTAGATCAAAGGTTGAAGACTCAATTTTCAAGAAGCTAACATGCAGCTCTCAGATAGTCAACATCGTGAATGGTTTATAGCTTCTCTTCTACCCCACCTGAGAATTTCCCTGTCATAATAGAAAATAGGAATGCAGGCAAAAGCCTTGGAAATCCCAATGAGGTTACATGCAACATCTATTCAAGATGCCACCTTGGGGTTACAATAGATTCACTCTCAGCTTTATACCTAGAATTATATAGTTTGGAGAAATACGTGGAGACTAAACCAAAAGTGTGCACGGAAGTCTAGCGTTTAAAGTGAAAGAGCCAAGGGCATGATAAATACTACTGTCTAGTGTATGCAAATTATATTATAGGAGGAGGACCAATTTTCTTGAAATCATAAACCCTAGTAGGATAGAGAATGGGGGTTGCATTATGGTGTGCTATTTGTCAGGTTGCTGGACAACATGTGATGGATAATTGACATTTACTGCAAAAATTCATCCAAAAACCTCAACAGTTGTTCTATAACTTCTTCAAATTAGTGGGCCACAATGAGTGCCATTATCAAAGCTATGAGATGATGATGGAAATAATGCCTACATATCAGATGCAAGAAGAAACTTGGCCTCCAGATCTGGGTGAGGGGGGAGCACAAGGAGGTTATCATGGACGAGGATGGGGCTGAGGAGGAGTAGGACCTGGTAGAGGTCATGGTCAGGTCATCTGCTACAACTGCGGAATGCCAGGGCACTATGCGCGAGAATTTTAGAATCAGACACACCTGTCATGTCAATAATGCAGCCAATTTGCCCATACGATAGAAGAATGCTCGGTGCTGATAGCTAAAATGTAAGAGAAGAAAGAGTAGCCTCAGTAGCCTATGCAAAACTTACATATGATGAGATTTGAGCCCTGCGAGGAGGATCGAATCATGAATATAGTGTTCAGAAGTGGAGTAGCGAATGGTGATGATAAAGGTAAACATCTTGAAGAGGAAATATGGGTCTGCGAGGCCCAGAGAAGGAAGTTGGGTTTGATCTAAATCACACTAAGGAAACATTTATGGAGGCCAAGAAAATATTCACTAAGGCATCCAGCTCACGAATCCAGGACAAGGTGCAAGAAACCAGAGCATATGTAGAGATTGATCCCTTTGTGCTTACTACGTTTTTGGATACTTGCATAAAACTGTTGCATGATAGAAATGTTGTGGAAGGCCTGTAGGAGTTAATAAACAAATGTACCAGCAAAGAGGAGGTCCCTAATGGAAACTGCATGGTTAGAAATATTGGAAAACACAAGGCATGAAGAGGGAGTGAGATGAGGCTCACTATGCAGATAGGCAATTATGTGATGGAATAGGTCATTTTGGATCTAGGATTTGATGCGAATGTTTTGTTGAAACAAACATGGGAAAGAATGGGGAGACCTGTGCTACAGTGGTCTTCGATTCAGCTCAGAATGGTGAACCGGCAGAAAGTCATCCCTATCAGATGATTATATGGAGTGACAGTTGATATAGAAGGTGCGAGCGCGATGGCCGACTTTGAGGTTATAGATATTGTTGATGACAACAATCCATACCCTGTGCTCTTTGGAATTGATTGGGCCATTGATATGAATGGGGTCATTAATTTGAAGAAGAGGAAAATATATTTTGAAAGGAAATTGCTTTGGGTTGTAGTGCCATTGGACCCTACAGAAGGAGCATGCTATACTAAACCAGTTAGTGATTATGAAGAAAGCTTTTAATAACTAGATCAAATCTACAAAATAACAGTGCGTGATGAGGACTGGACCAATCTGACGGCAAGTGGGGGGATTGCATGGGACCATGAGAGTTCCTGCACCTCTGATTCAGACGAAGAGTTGGAGCATTGGTAGAATCGTTTGCATGAAGTATCCACATTGCGATGCAATATGACGACGAAGTCATTACGCTGTGTCTCGTCAGAGGTACAAAAATTACCCTATTATGATGGTTTAACTAACATTTCTTTTTTTGGATGAATTGGAGTGTGAAGTCCCTGAGGATCATCGCTTCCAAGCATTAGATTTCGCACTGTGCGCTACGCCTGCACGATGGTGGGGTATGCATAAAGATAGTTTTAATGGATGACAAGATTACAAAAGAATGATGAGGTTACAGTTTGGGCGACCTAACACTTGATTCACTGAGAAATATAAGAGGAAGGATGATCTGCATGATCACATAGCAAAATGTAATAAAGCATGTGGAACAGAGCTGCAGCCAGAGTGCGTACACATATTTTTCCATATTTTAGATACAATTCCCATGAACTGGTATCTAGAAACGAAGCTCTGCCATGGCACCATGGAATGGGATATATTGGGAGAAGGATTCTTATTGACATTTAGTTTTGAAGATCGATTCACAGGCATCGATGAAGAAATACAAGAAATTAAGGCAGTTATCTTGAAAATGTCACAAGAGCCCATGGAATGGGTCCAACTAGACTAAAGCACCCAGTTGTGCCACACGCTGGAATGCTATAATGTAACTGTTGAAGAGGAGGATGAGGATTTGAGAAAGATTAACATTCGAGAGGTAGAAGGCCATTTTGAAGTCAAGGGCCCACAAATTGACAACCCGGACATCACCGCGCCATTGAAGACAAATCAAGTAAATATTGGCACTAAAGCAAAACCGAAGTTTCCAAATATTGGATATTATTGGCACAATGCTATTGTGGATAAATTTGTTGATTTACTCTATGAATATCAAGATACCTTCCCTACCTAGTTTTCGGATTTGAAGGGCATAATTAGTGATTTGGGGGTTATGAATATCACTCTGAAGCTAAACCAAATCCTATTAAACAAATATAGTATCGCCTTAATCCTAAGTACAAGGAAAAGGTTCACCAGGAGTTGGATAAGATGTTGGAGGAAAGCATCATAGAACCAGTTGAAGAATCTGATTGGGTGAGCCTAATGGTGCTTCAGGAGAAGAAATAGAAAGGATAAATAAGGATTTGCATAGATCTACGGAAGCTTAATGATGCATGTGTTTATGACCCATTCCCAACATCGTTTACAGATGAATTATTAGACAATGTTGGAGGGAAGGAAGCCTACTACTTTACTCATGGGTTCATCAGATTAAGATCTCCCCCAAGGATAGGAGAAAAATGACCTTCGTGACATAATGGGGATGTTTTCAATACACTGTGACGCCTTTTGGACTTAATAATGTGCCTACAATATTTTCCTGTGTAGTTATAGCAGCATTCAAGGAGTTCACTCATTAGTTCTTAGAAGTCTAATTTGATGAGTAGATGGTGTTTGATTAGGGAAGTGCCATGTAGCAAGTTTGCACCTGATGTTGGATATGTGTTGCAGATACCAGATGATGCTAAATTTGAAGAAATTAATATTTTGTGTTCCGTTTGGGATCTTGCTGGGTCACGTGGTATGCAAGCAAGGATTGATGGTGGACCTTGCAAAGATTGTGGTGATTGTGAATTTGGAGGCCCCAAGGAACGTTAAGCAACTGTGTGTAACACTGGGACATAGGGGATATTATAGAAAATTCATCAAATATTATGCTCAAATTACTGTGCCCATGTAGAGACTATTAATCAAAATATTGTAGTGATTGTGAATTTGGAAGCCCCTTGGTTAGTCTTGTGTTCGACTTCTTTGTGTTTGGTTGTAACTTTAGGCCAATGAATTCTTGATTGAAAATAAGATCCACCTATAAGGAGATATTTGGTAAAACAATGAACCTATGTCCAAGCTCGGAAACATCATGCCTACAATATTTTTTCTGCTTTGGTGTTTTCAAGCTTATCCAACTAGTAGAAGCGGTGAAGGGGAAAATCTAAAGGAGTAAACCTGTATCAGAGGTATTTATATGCTTCTTTGAAGGAAAAACTTCTCCTGCTATCAATAAGTCAGGATCCCTCTTCCACCCCAAAAATAAATAAGTGCCTATGGAAAATTTTATTTTAAGAAAACAAAGTCGAAAGAAGAGAAAGGCTTCCTGCGTAGAGATGTGAAGCAGGAAACTCCATTGGGGTACTATCCAGGATTGCTTGTAGTGGACTAATGATTTTTCTCCTGTGTGACTCCACTAGGGTACTATCCACTAGGGTACTATCCAGGCCTACTCGTAGCAGAGAAACACCAAAGATGAAAAACTATACTCTGAAAATCTTAAGCTCATGAGCTAAACTACCCTTCCCAATTCAAAACATTGTGATCTAGCTGAATTTTATGTTGTGTTAAACTAAGAAAGTATAATGTGAACCATGTCTACCCATGGGGTAATTGGAGAAACCAAAGTAATCTTCATAGTGAATCAATACTTTTGAAAGGACCAAGGCACTGATCTAAAAAATGAACCAAGACAGAGAAGCTGGTATTCAACCAGTGTGTTGCCAAGTATTGTAGCAACTGCAACACCCTCCAAAATTTTTTCTTGCACTTAAATTTTAGATCCTTCCTTGGTTTTTCCTTAATGGTTGCAGACACTCAAGCTCATGCCATGAGCTCCTTTAGAGTCTTTCCACCCATTCTAGTTGCTTGATAAGCTATCATCTTTTGGCATGTTTGATTGCTTTATCATGCTTGTGGTCCTTTTCCAATGACTTCGAAGGTTTGTATTTGTGTGTTTGAGTTTTCCTAGCTATGTAAACATTGGTCACACTCATACAAAAAGTTTTAGGCATTTTTGCACAAGTGTTATCATGGTTGTCCCGGGGTCTATCTCAAGTGTCACACTTGTTTCTTCTGGACCTTGACAATCTCACAAATGGTAATGCTTTGTGTTGTTGTTCCAGTGATCCATGTCGTCATGTCATTAAATTATTCCAAGTGTGTGATCACAGTGTCAAGTTCATCACAAGTTTACTTACCTCGCACACAGCCATTTTCATAAAATTCCTTATGACCGGACAACTCTCTTTCACCGAACCTCGACTGAGCTGCACCCTACATAGTCTCAACCCTTATTGATGATGATCTAGTGCCTAGAACTGCATAGTGCACAAATACTATCATCCAGGATAGTTGCAATACACAATTCTAGAGTCGAGCAGCCTACCTTCCTTCCCACAATTGCACAAAAGTTGGCTCAAGCTTGACCTGAACTACACATTTCACAAGATTACTCATCAAGCCTCCTCCCTACCTGCTAGAACCCTGCAATACATAGATACCATAACCTAATTTTCCTCCTAGAGGTGTGTATAGGTGCCCCCTTAGTGTCCTCCCTTAGTTGGGGCTCACTGATCCCTGAAACTGCACAAATTTGTCCTCTATGGTACATCTGTGGCCCAGTCTTACCTTCCCTCAGAAAATTGTGCAGGCTTTCCTTCCAGGGTCCCACCTTACAACTTCCATTGATAATATCAACTGTGAAATCCTGCCTCCCAATAGCCTCTGTGAAATTTTCCCATACAATGTAGACTGTGCTCATGAGTTCCTCAACCAAGCCTGAGTTATGCTCTGCGTAGTCTCAGTGATCAGTCTCTGTCCTTGTCACCTGGATCTGCATAATGCATAGTAACTAGGTCCCTTCTTTTTTTTTGACATATGTCCCAGGCGTAGTCCATGAATACAATGCATCATCTCAGACTAGGAGGTTTTGGATTTGATAATGTCCCGTCATTATCGAATTGTAGGAGAAGGTACACTATTAGATCATGGTGAGATGATGAAGGAGATGAAGAAGGAGTGAACATACTGGAATACTGACTTACAAGCTCATCAAGAACAAGAAAAGGAAATGCATGCATGCAACCACCTTCCAGGACCAAAGATCATTGAAGACCCAACATGATCAAGCCATGGAGAGGATAAGAGGAAACACATCCAAGAACACATCTATCACTGAGCAACAAAAACACCTTGACATTGCGACCACAACAAGCCAGTCCATGTCATCAATGTCGTGTCAAGTTGTGTCATGAGATGTCAAAGGTGACATCTCTATTATGGTCCATATCTGTTGTAAATCGAAGGTAATGTAAAGTGAAAGTCCAATGGAAACACATGAATATGAAGAGTCATGTTAGTGGAAAATTCATAGGAAGTTGAACGCTCATGAGGCTAGTCCAAGAGCAACAAGGGTCAAGCATCACCATTGGTTATATATACCCATCCAATTGTATGAGAAAGGAATTTCCACCTTGGCTCCTCCCATGAAGAATAAATAGTTATCAGTCTGTTCTTTGGCGAGCGAGGAGTGGCTCAAATGTCCCACTACTGGGGCTAGATATGTATTATGTAAATATGTGTCTTGGAAATTTTTCTTAATATAGAAGCCTTTTCAAGCCAACACGTTTTCATGCAGTCTTGTGGATGTTTGTAAGACTATTATTTTGACATATGTAATTCATATTGGTTTCACATGTACTAATATAGTTGAACTATTTAAGTTGTTTTAGTATGTACCTTGTTGGGAATGTTCTATGTTGGTTATAACTAATGTCTCATCCTTGTGGATTACTCCACAAGTCACTAGACATACCTTCCTCACTTAGTGGTTATAATGACCGCCACATCTGCTGTGGACTACCCTACTAGATGGTGGATAGGTCTTCCCTTGTACTTTGGTTTTAAGGACTTTCACATTCTGTGTGTACTATTCCGCTAGATTTCAGACAAACCTTTTTGGTTCATGTATGTCTCTTCTTGGGTGGTACTATTACCTCTCACTTAGAGGCTCACTTCATTTCCCCACTTTGCAGTAAGAGAACCTAGACATAGTTACATTATGCACTCACCAGGCACACTCACCTCACTTTTTTATGATACCAATGTAACAGTCTTATGTGATGAATAGCAAGAGCTGAGGCAAATCTCTATGAAAATGGCAATTGGGCCATCATACAATATGGGACTCCTGCACAAAAAGGTGTAAGTTATAATTGGGAATTCATATCGGGAGATCCCCTGAGCATTGTCAGATCGAGGACTACCAACAATATTGTCCAATGCTAAAAATACCATGGTTTTCGCACTGTCATGTTACTTCCCATGAAATGAAGGACTACCTTGAATTGATTTCTTGATGGGAGAATTTTAATAGATAGAGAGGATCCAATTTTATATTTCAGTATATTCAATGCCTTCAGCTTGTGAAAAACCTTTAGCAACAAGACGAGCTTTATGTTTATAAACTTTTCCATCTAGTCCAAACTTGGTTCTATAAACCCATTTTCATATAACAAGTTTTCATCCCTTTGGAAGAGGAACAAGGTACCATGTATCATTTCCCAATAGTGAATGATAATATTCATTCATAGTTGCATCCCAATCAAGATGGCCCAAGGCTTCTGCAAATGTGTTAGGATCATAATTCGCTGAAGCTTGAGCCAGTAAAGAAGAGGCTCTATCAAACTGAGAACGTGTATGACACTGATATATAAGATCACTTGATGCATACTGAGTAGCGTGGACCCATTTTGGAAGATAAGTAGCTGAAGGAGGATCCCCAGAAGGTGGAGAGGATTTTCATCCTCATTGTCATCATATGAAGAAGGAATATTTTTAGAAGTAGAAGGGATAGAGAGAGGTGGTACATTCACTGAACTAGGCTCGTAGGTCGATATAGTTTCTGCAAACTTTACATCTCTTCTAATGATAACATTTTTGGGTTTAGGTGGAAGAAGTATATATCCTTTGACATCTTCAGAACATCCAAGAAAACCACATTTTTCACTCTTAGGTTCTAAGGCTTTATGTTTCTCATCTGGAATATTGGCCCATGGTTCACTTCCAAAAACATGAAAGTGACTTACATCTGGTTTAATTGAGCTCCATGCTTCTTCTAGATTGATATTCTATAAAACCTTAGTAGGAGTGTGATTTACTATGTAATTTTCACAGTTAATTTCTTCTACCCAAAAATTAAGACTAAGTCCTTTAGATTGAAGCATACAATTAGGGATTTCCTTTAAGTTGTGATTCTTCCTTTCACCTACACCATTTTGGTGTGGATTATATGGAACAATATGTTGCAATTGAATTCCATGTTCAGTGAAAAAGTTGATGAATTTGTTGTTAACATATTCTCTACCATTATCATATCTTAGCTTAAGAATTTGATGTCTAGATTGTTTCTCAACAAAGGCCTTAAAGACCAAGGACATGTTAAATACTTCACTATTCAGTTTTAAGAAGTATACCCAAGTGCATATAGAGAAATCATCAATGATGGTTAATAAATACTTATAGCCAGCGAATGAAACAACTGGAAGTGGACCACAAAAATCACTATGCACAAGTTGTAAAGGGGTTGAGGCGTGCCAAGATGCATGTTTTTAAAAATTATTCTCATGATGTTTTCTGAGTGCACATATGGAACAAATACCATCTCTGCAAGATACCATAGGAGGACCTATCACCATATTTTATTTACATATATTTTGAAGGGAACAATAGTTTAAGTGACCAAATCGCTCATTCCAAAGTTCGCTCACTTCAACATTATGAGCAACAAATACTGTGGGATTAGTTGATGACCCAAATTTTTTAAACTTATACAATGTTGTAGAATCATCAGTAATGCTAGTAGCTAAAATATTTCTAGGATCTCTTAGGTCCTTAATTACAACATCATGAGCTGAAAATTCAACGGTTTTACCTTCACCTAAATGAGTTATCTGATATATAGATAGAAGTTTGCAGGATAAGGTAGGAACACATAATACATCATTAAATTTACCATTATCTAGTTGAATAGTTCCATTCCCTACATCACTAAGAGGTATATCATCACCAACATACATATTCTTGGTGTTACAATCATTTAAATAAGAAAACATGGCTTTATTTTTGGCCATGTGATAATAAGCTTCAGAATCAATGAGCCACTCATGAGAATGAGAAGAAGGAGATACATTTAGTGCATAACTAGACCGAGATGCTTGACAACCACATGTAGAAAATGCTATTCCTGAAGATGAAGTTAAAGTTGAAGAGTGCTCCAAATGAATGTTATGCTTCTTCATTTCTTCTTCGAAGTCTTCCATCTTTTTAAATAATTTGGATTCTAAGTGTCCATCATGATTACAAAAGTTACAATGTTTATTAGTCTTATTCCCTTTGTTTTTAGTTGCCTTATCATTTTCTTGAGTTGATTTTTCATTGTGAGAACGAAATTGCTTAGGACCCTTGCTTGATTTAGGACCATTATTTTTAGGATGTTGCTTCTTAGGATTCTTTGAACTTGGTTGTTGTTTGGTTGCTAAGGATTTCTTAGAAGAGTTTCCAATATTGAGAAGACCAAGATGTAATATTTTTTCTTTCTCTCTTATTAAAGAATCACAAAATGCGTCAAAATAAGGGGACTTGTAGTCTTGTCATTGAGAAATAAAGGCCTCTCTAGTAGAATGCAAAGTGGAAACAAACATAGATTAGGCTGATGCTTACTTAGTAAGAATAGAATAGATAAGGCTATCATCATCTTTCTTAACCTTAACACCTTCCAAGAGAATTCTAAGGGTCGTGAACTTAGACAAAAAATATTCAATGGAATAAAAATTACTGAGGTCCAACTTAAGCAGCTCATTTTCAAGTTGATGGGCTCTAATTTCATTTTTAATTCCAAAAATATTATTGAGATTTTTCGTTGCTTTATTGGGGGTATCAAATTCTATGATATTGAATCTAAGCTATGAAAAATAGACATCCATATCAACACACATGCTTTATCTTGCTTATTTTCCCATTTGGCTTGCTTATCTTCATCTTCAAGTTTATCCTCTTGTGTGAGGCTATTCTATAAAGACCTTTACTTCTAAGTAAATCCACCATGTAGGATAGTCATTGGAAGCAGTTGGTGTTGTCAAGAATAACTAGGCATGGACTTTACATTTTAAATGAAACTGAAGTTGTATATGATGAAAGTAAGTGTTATGATTGAAATATCTCGAAAAATTAGGCTGATGAAAAAAAACATCTCTGAAAACGGCTTCCGAATGAAGAAGTTATGAATTTTTGGATAAAAGTTGTTAAAGATGCCAACAAAGCACGTGAATGTTGGGAAGTGGATGATAATGTTTATTTAAAAAAAAAAATATCCCCCCCCCTCCAAACTTAATCTAATTAGCTCACTTTAAAAACAAGATTACATTATGTGGCCCACTTTTATAGATAAGTGAAAACTACTTTTACATTGGTACTTTAGGAACAATCAACTAAATTATAACTTAAATAAAAGATAAAGTGACATTAGAGTTATAAGTGACTCACTTTTTACAATGGATGAGAATAATTTTACATAAAGTAACCTTAAAACATAAGTTACATGTGCTTTTTGAAATCGTAACTCAACAGAAATAAAGACTTGAACTCAAGACCTCTATTCTCATAAAGTAACTTTAGACCAAGTGAGCTAGTTTAAAAGGTTAGAAATTTTCGTAAAAGAGGAAGAGTTTTTTTTTCCTCACTAAAGAGTTGGGGTGTGTGCTTACGTTTGAAAACCAATTTTTCCTTGCAAAACAAAAAAAAAACCATGTAAACCTAATGAACAAGAAAAATTATCCAAGCCTTACAGATTAAAGTTAGATTTGGACGGAAACTAGATATTTTCTTGGACGCTTTTGATTTTGCGAGATCACACTAAGGCATGGCAGAAAATAGCATATGCATGAGAAAAATCCTTTCTTTTTGTTTCTGGTTCTCCCAAATCACATAGTGTGATGGGACAAAGAGCATATGCAGAAATGAAAAGTATAGATCTGGTAATAAAAAAAATTATAGAGGACTATAAACCGAAATAAATAGAGAGATAAATAACTATAATTGCAAATAAATATTGTATACCTCCATATCTTAAAAATGATGTAGCTAGGGCTACCCGAGACCTTTTCACGTGAAATGAAAGGGGTTCCTCGAAAAAATTCTCCTAACACAATAGATTAGTCCTCTTAGCTTGAATGTGCTTAGAAAAAATAGATCTAAGAAGCGACAGTCAGATGTAATTGTATTGGCTTCAGATTTGGATCACCAATGGATGGTGCCCCCGAATAGCTCTGATACAATGTAGGAATTTACAGGGTAAGTTCCTTTTATAGAACACCAAAGAACACCACTCACAAATAGATCACATATCAGTACACCAGTATTCTTGATGTGGTTAAAGCCCTCAAAGAGAGAAACAGTCCACGACCCGAGCCAATTAGACCACTTCAGGAAATTTATTAATGTAAGAGAAAGCAAATTTACATAAGCTTCTGTCATGAATAGTTACCTAAAAAATGACTCTCCATTCTATCTAAATAGAGATGATGGATCAATCAGGTCTCAAGCCATGGATCCAATGTTAGTAATAGCGAAGAGAGAATGAACCATCAAATCACTTCATGTCTAGAACATATCATGACCATCAAATTGCAAGTTACAAAATATACATACTAAAGAAACACATGTTACCTAACTCTACACTAGATCAAGTTATACTTAATTATTTCCTATGTGTTGGAATATCGTAATAGACTACTACCAAGAGGTTACACAAATACTCTCCATTTTAGTTGGTCTATGGGAAAAACTTATAGTTCCTATGGAATTAATCATTCCTAATTTCTACATTGTGTAAGCCACCAAGATGTCACATGATAATTTGGTTGTGGAACAACTCTAAGAACTATGGGAAATGTATGAGCATGGATTTCTAGCATACTTTCATCAAAGCGTGGAGAAGAAGAGGAAAAAGGCTTGGCATGACCACCACATCAAGAATAAATATTTATGTTTGGGAGATCAAGTCCTTCTATATGAGAACATGTGTTTGAAACATCTTGGAAAACTACAAAGAATTGGTTGGGGACATTCATAGTTATGGAAATCAAATATTCAAAAGTTTTTCAACATGCACAACTAGATAAAAATCTTCATCCTAGTTGGATGAATGGCACTTTCCTGAAGCCCTACTATGGTCCTTAGTTCATATATTTTTTTGTTCTTTGTCCAAGGGTATAGTCTAAGTTTTAGGTTAGAGTGTAGTCAGTTTCTTTAGTTGTGTTAATTTATTTTAATTAACTTTAGTTATGTCAATTGGTTCTTATTTTTATTTTGTGTTATACTACAACTAATTGTTATCATAGAAGTGCATTCTATGTATTGCAGTTTTGAGTTAGTGTATTTTAGTTATTTGTATTTTATGTCAATTCATCCATACTTTAATGACTAGAATTGCTAAGTTGATAATCAAATTTTTGTTTTGACTTCCATATCGTGACCTTTTGATTCTATATTGTCACCTTTCTAATTGATGGCCCAAGACTTTGGGATATGAGTCTCAATCACAATCAATTATTCGAATCTTGTTGTGACATGGTCAGTCCTTTACTCCTACCTACCTCATTTAATTCTTAATTTGGTTGCTAGTTATAGGTATTTTATAGGAGTCCACTATAAGTAATGAGACATCCACATATTTGTCATTCAATTTCATTGCATCATTTTTCAAGTTTCCATCCTGGCATCTAAGTCTGAGTCTTTATTTCTATTCCTTGAGCCCCACCCACCTATTCATTAAGTCTATTGTGATAAGAATTTCAAGATGGGTCATTCTTTGAATGCTTCCATTCCATAGAAGTTATTTTATACTCAAGTCCACACTCTTGAAGGTCTATAGGGAAAATATGAAAAGGATATTCTGGTTGATAACAACTTCATAGATTGCAACATCTTTCCAACCTTGAATCTTGAGGTGTATATGTATTTCACCCTAATAATGTCTAGCAATGTTGTTTAAAATTTGAAATTCTCATTCTAGATGTTACAATATTCTACCCTCAATATTATTTGAGAGTTGGAAATATTCAGGACTACGAGATAAGTTCCTCATTATACAATTTTTTTGATTAAGATAATTCATAATGGTTTTTTATGGCTTCATAATGAGTATCTTATTAATTTCAATGACATCCATGCTTTGGAATAATTATCGATGGAGGGTGAGGATTTCTTTATCGCATTCCAATAGGCATCCAAGCATGGTAGGAAAACATGTCCTGCTAATTTATATGCCAATTATGGTGTGAACCATTGAGGATGAGGACCTTCTATCGTTCCTATCAACGATGAATAGATAAATTTCTCCTATAATCTAACAATAATGGATATCACTTGCAACTACAAAAAAGGATAATGTACCCTTGACACTATTTGTGTCCTTGGATTCTATGCTCAGGACATCCAACTTAACTGGGATAAGTACTTGCTTGATGAAAATTTCCAAGCTTGCATAGGACATTTATAAGAGGGGAGGTTATTTTATTTATCAATATTTGATTCTTTCTTTTACCATGTACAAATGGCATGCTCCTGAAGTTTGTGTTCTCTATACCCCATTAGATAGATAAGCCCCCTCTCATAGCTCTGACCCTTGGAAGAGTCATTATGATTCTACCAATGCTTCCATTAATGAAAATTACTTTGGTACCTTCTATAACCAACTTATTAAAGCCACCCAGATTATGAGAGTTCCACACTCCCTTCTCAATAATAACGTTTACCATATCTCATTTTGTATCAGTCAACGTCACTATTATGTCCGTCCAAAGGTTATGGATAAAGATAAGTTCCACACCCCCCCTTTACCATATTATATTTTGCAATAATATTTCTACAATGAAGTTATCATTTGGCTTAGTTTTCAACAAATGCTGAAAGCTAACTGCACCTATTATACTCTCAGTGGTCTAACTAGCAGAGTTGGGGATATTAGTGGGGTACATTGATACACCTCAAAACTATTGGGTGTAGCTTCTGACCAACAAGATGAGAGTTGTTCGTAGGGATTTCAAATTCGATTAAGAGAAGGCCATTATATGTTACCCTGAAAGGGAGCTTCAGCTACATGTATTTGAGGATATTTTACCTCATAAGGAGGAACCTCAGATTGATGTGGAACAACCACATGTAGAGGATCTGAGAGTGGATTCATCCACTCAGGCAGAGTCTTCCAGATCTGAGAGAAAACACACCAAAGAGGTTGATAAGTTATTGCATGATGTGAGAGAGAATGTGGAAGCACCCACATCATAGTGCAGGTAGAGGAGGTCACCTGTGAGGTACAACGGATACATGGAACTTATGAGTGGATGTGTTGAGAATGAGAAATCTTCATTTGAGGAGGCAGTGTAACAACTAGTACGGGTTCATGCTGTGGTTGAGAAGTATGATTCCATTGTCAGGAAAAATGTTTGGGATGTGGTCCTAAGACCAGCAGAAAATTTAGTGGTGAGTTCTTGATGGCTTTACAAGGTAAATCCAGTAGCGGATGGTACTGTGGAGAAACAGAAGGCCATGTTTGTGGCTAGAGGATTTTCTCAGGTGGAGGGGATTGATTATGATGACACCTTTGATCCCATTGCAAGGTAATCATTGATCAGATCCATTTTGGAACTATCACCACAGATGGGTTGGAAGATACATCAGATGGATGTAAATACAACCCTCCTTAATGGCATGATTGAGATAGAGGTGTATATTGAGAAGCCTAAACGTTTATAGACCTTTGACTGATAGTCACATGTCTTCCAACTCAAGCGAGTGTTGTATGGGCTTAAACAAGCACCCTGTGCTTGGTACACTAGGATTTATAGCTACGTCATTAGGTGGGGCTTCATCAAAAGTGAATCAGATGTGAACCTTTACCATATTGTGGTTGAAGGTAAATTGTTGATTATTCTTTTATATGTCGGCAATTTGATTTTGACAGGTGATGATAAGATGATCAAGTGTTACAAAGAGGATCTTACAAGAGAGTTAGAAATGAAGGAATTGGGGCTCATGTACTACTTTCTAGGCATGCAAGCATGGAAATGTGATGGGGAACTTTTTTCCTCTCAGGGAAAGTATGCCAACAAGATACTAAGCATTTTTACATGGAGAGTAGTGAACCCATCGAGACTCCTCTAGAATGTAACTAGAGGAAGGAGGATGGTACTTCTGGTAAAGTAGTGTAAGCTACCATTTACAAGTAGCTTGTGGATTCACTCATGTATTTAGTGAACACATGACAAGACATGTGCTATGTAGTTAACTATCATATTCAAGTGATGGTTAGGTTGATCAAGCTGTATTGGAAGGTGGCCAAGCATGTGTTGAGATACCTCAAAGGCACTACTCAGTATGATTTATGGTATAGACGGGAAAAGGGAGTGAAGCTTGAAGGATTCACCGATGAAAATTGGGAAGGGCATCCATTTAATAGGAAGAGCACATCAGGAGGGATCTTCAGTATTGGGCCAACAATGGTTTCTTGGTAAAATAAGAAATAGAAATCAGGTTCACTCTGTTTAGCAAAGGCAAAGAACATGGCTTGTAGTCAAGAATCTTTTGAGGCCATCTGGATGAGGAAAATTCTAGTTGGTTTGTTTGGTCAATAGATGTATCCAACTATTATTTACTATGACAATTAGAGTTGTATTAAAATCTCTAAAAATCCATTTTTTCATGATCGGTCCAAGCATATTGATATCTGGTATCATCATCTTCGATATTATGTGTAGAGGACGACTATGTTGTTGGAGTACAATCCCACAGAGGAGAAAGATGTAGATATATTGACAAAGGTACTGTCAAGATGTAAATTTGAGTTTCACAGAGATAGGATCAGGGTAGCTGATAATCCCTTTCTGAATGAGAGGGAGTGTTAAAAATAGCAACAAGAAATTCCAATTTAATTTGTACTTGAATTAAGTTGTGAATTAAAATTGTAATTCTATTCTCATAGTAACTTGTAATAGTTAATAAAGTTAAATTGACTTAATTGACTTAGAATGTTTGAGTTGGAAGTCTATCTAGAGCCATGTAGAGTGATCTCTAAATTTTAGGTGCCCATATTGAGTTCTTCAGAGTTGTAATTAGATAACTCAGTCTAATTGAGTTACAATTAGTTAAACTAGTTCTAACTATTGGAGGAACTAGTAGAGTAGTGCACCAGTGGATCCCCAGTACCACACCAGCTAAATGAAGATTCACTCATAAATAGCTCATGTATGTTAGTTCAGAGGACGACCCAGTTGAGATTAGAGTCCAGGGAAAGTGTACTATCAATTGTATAATTTTCCGAGTTGTACAGATGGTGCATACAATCAGTTGAGGACCTAAGTTTGGATTGTGCAGTTATGGAGGAAGGATCTCCAAATTAAATATAGTCTAATTCTCTCAAGAATTGTGCAAGGAAGTAGGGGTTTGGTAGACAACAAAAGTATCTTGTAATGCACAAAAATTCATTATAAGTCCTCTTATACTTGAATTAGAATTCTATTGTGCATTTAGGAGAGGATAATATGGTGAATAATTAAATAAAATAGTAAAAATAAAAATAAGCATATCTATCATGGATCTTGCTTAAAAACTATGTCTCTATTGGTCCCCTATTTTCTCCCCACTGCCATTGTTTTCCACCTCTATTCTTGTCCTTTTCGCACTCCTATACCTACTCTACTGCCATTTTTATTGCTCCAAAACTGTTAAAATCCTATTAAGAGGTAAAGTCATTTCAGTGTGACATTTTGTTGTTTATTAGTTGGATTTATGCGAATTTGAGTTGCTATTAATGAAGTAACTAATCAATATAGTCAAGTGGGATATTGTAGCAGCTGAGCAGGATGGAAATAGGTGAGTGCTGGCCCATGAACGATGTTCCACCACTTTTGTACTCAACAACCATTTTGGTATCAGTACCTAACGAAGCAAGGGATGAGAGGCTACATACTTCTAGATGAGCTTTCCATCTCTAGCTATGTTTGAACAAGTTCAACTCTCGCCATGACAAAGATCTCTATTATCTTCATTGAATTTAGTTGGTACCAATCCTCGGATTAGTTGAGGGTTGTTATGCTAAAAAAAAATAGATTGTTCCAGTGATCTAATCTAGAAGTTCAATTTAACTGAGTTATTAGAATTTGCTATGTATGGTTCAGTTTGTTTGTAACCAGGTCGATGCCTATAAAGGCTACTATGTAATAGTTAGGAAGGTAGCGAATAGAAGATAGACTATCATTTTGTATCTTTCATCTCCAGACTTATAATTTCTAATAGAAAGACTTTTATGATGGCTATGTATTAAGTTCAAATCAATTTGTTCGATGGTTCTTTGTGGATTAATGAGTTAAGCTGTGATTGAGGCTTTTCGTTTCCTGTAAGTAAATAAGCTCCCCAGGTGTGGCTGGGCCCACCCATATGGGATCAGCTCTGTATCATTTTGTGGAACATAGTTGTGTGATAGACATAATCACTTGTCATTTATCTTTGATTCATCAATTGTTTATATGATGTGTGGAAATTTCTATTTTATTCAAATGATTTTAACGTGTTGATTATGCTATGCATTTTCAGATCCTTTACTTCAGTGATTTGAATGATTGGCACTCCTACTTCTAAGGAAATGTTATACTCTGTTCTCTAGAACCGCAAATTGTATTACTCTAACTGTGTTGTCATAGATACATATAAAACTTGTTCTAATCACATTGTCAATTGAATGCTTATGACGAGCTGGTCTATCTGTTGAGACCATAGAGCAATCCTTTAATGCCAAAGTCAATATAATATACTCAGTAATTAGAGTTGATAGGGTGTGATTATAATTATACATTGGATTGTGTTAAGTCAATTTCAAAATCACTTTTTTTTTGTTTCTTTTAGTGATCGAATTGATTGGTTCCCTTCCGAATTGTTTCCATAGATTTGTGTGCCATAGGAACATTCATTCCAGATTGGTTAATTAGAATAGTGTGATTTATCATGATTTTGATCTAGTCTAAATCAATTGGTTTTATGTTAACTTAGTTGCATAAGTGTGTATGCCATATAAGCATTGCTCTCCAGATTAATTAATCAAGATAGCTTATCATAGTTTGAGTTAGTTTTGCTTATGAAATAGATTCCCAGTTTCTTAAATAGAATTTGTGGATTGATTGTAGAGTTCAAGAGAGCGATTTGGTTTTAGTTTTTAGTACGATTTCCCTTGCCTCGTTTGGAGTGCTTGAGTGAAAATTCCATAACTTAGAGTCTAAGGCTGTTTCCAGCTTGAGGTAATGCGTGCCTGATTGAAT
The DNA here is from genome assembly GCA_031772625.1 of Pinus tabuliformis. NCBI lineage: Eukaryota > Viridiplantae > Streptophyta > Pinopsida > Pinales > Pinaceae > Pinus > Pinus tabuliformis. The sequence continues at coordinate 89,027,492 of CM062815.1, forward strand.
TTCGAAGATAGAGTGTTGGTTTGATGAGACTTTGAATAAGTTTTCTTGAGCTTAATGTGAGATTTATGTAATTATAGCTTAGTTTCTTGAGTACAGTTTTTGTGTGATTGATAACAATTTATAGTTGTTTATTTATTGTCATTCTTAAGAATAGAGTTAAGGCTTGAATTTTGTCCTTAAAGTTATGTATTAGTGTAAGAGATAAAGCTGCCTGGTTAAGAGTGTGGAACAATGTATAGGTTTAAGTTCATTAGTTTTCAGACAAGATTTGATTGGTTTGACAAGGAGAGTTGGTATTCATTGACTTAAATATTCCTTTCATGATGATTAGATGCTAGAAGAGCGTAGTTTGTTAAATAAGAGTTTGATAGCACATTTGAAGTCATTTTAATTTTAGGTACAAGATTTAGATTTGTGCTTAATTAAACAAGCAAGAGGATTGAAGAGGTTTTTAGTCAGAGATTCTTCCAAGTTGTGTTCATGAGTGAAGCTTATCATAGATTTGAAGTTACCTTTGGAATGTTTAGTTTCAAGTTTACCTACCTTCTGACCATGCTTGAAGTAGATTAGAATCTGCAACTTTTCATTCAAGAGTATCATAGGTAACAAAATTAGGGTTTCTTAGGGTTTTCATGAGAGCTGAGATATTTGAGAAACTATTTCAATTGGAAGTTTTTTCTTAGCATATATCTTGTGATTCAAATTGGGATTTCATTTGAGTAGAAATTCATCAAAAGTTTCAAGTTAGAATTTGGTTATTAATTCTACTAGCTAGGGTTTGATGAATTGTGTGCTAGATTTAGCTAACTCATTTCATAAAGGAAACCATTAGAATTATGTCCAAAAAATGAATTTATAAAGCGCAGTACAACTCGTGTTTACAAACCCGAATTGACATATAGATGCAGGAGAATTACTACACATATTAAATATCTCAACATTTTGGCACCGTTGTCGGGGAAGTTGTAATTTCGTATTTAGGTAACTATTATTATTTGAGTTTCAAGATCTTGTGGGATCGTTAGAGGGAAGAGACTGTATGGTAGGATGTGAGTGAAGAGCCACACATCCACTTTTGTGGGGTTTCTCCAATGTCTGACTGATCACTGCTTGTTTTTGAGTTTTTATTTCCTTTATCTTTATGGATAGAAGTACAGGTAGATCTAGAGATAGCGAGGGTAGATCTACTTCCAGTTCTAAATTTACTACAACTTTTGGATTAGTTAATATACCCATTCTTACCATTACTAATCGATATGCAAGACTGAGACAAGAAGGAGGAAGTGTTGATACCAACTTGATTTTGAGTCAAGAATTCTTAGATGAAAGGGTAAAGGCCATTCGATAGGTTGTCTTTGACAACCTTGTAGAAGAACCAGTAGAACTGCAGGACAACGTGGATGAGAAATCAACTAATATCAACCGTGTTCCAATACCTCCTATTCACACCATAATCAAGAAGCCCCTTCAGGTGCCCATTGCAGAGATGGATCATCAACATGGGGAGGACATACACAATGAAGAATGCGAGGAAGATGGAGAAGGTCCTCAATGCAATGGTAACCTATCTGGAGGAAACAACCAGGAAGTCAAAGAGGAAGTTACCTTCGGGTTCCCTATCCTAGATGTGACTCATGACATCAACATGAACATCATTTCGATGGCATCTCTCCCGTTATTCTACAGTAAATCATCTGAGGACCCCGATGCATTTATTTTTGAATTCAATATTTTATGTCACAATTATAATTACTATGAGTATGCACATAAACTTAAATTGTTTCCCGCCACCTTAAAAGATGCAGCCCTTAGGTGGTTCATGAGTCTAGGGAAACACATGATATACTCAGTGGATGACATGAAATCAATATTCCTTAAAAAGTACCAAGATTTTTGTAAAAGTAGGGACATCAATGATATCCTTAGAATGAAACAAACATAAGACGAAAACCTAGAGGAGTATCTTGAATGATTCCTATGCAATTTTAACAAATCTTGTGGGTCAAACTTAGACGAAAATATTATCAGAACTATGTTCCTAAAATGGCAGAGAGATTAGTGTATTGAAACATTAAACCTTCTTAGTGGTGGAGACATCTATAAGAAGCCATTTGCTAAAGTAATTGACCTTTGTCGTACCTATTCTAGGAGCCAAGATAGAGTACGAAAAAAGCTTCGCTAACTTAAAGAAAATTCTAGAGATTATGTGCAAAAGAAAATTGTGGCTAATAATGTTATCATAGTCGAGCTGGGAACCTATTAGAAAAATTTAAGACTTATATACTCAACACAATTAGTGACAATCTAGACACTATGAAAATGAAGCAAAAACAAGAGGCCCAAAAAGTAGCCATGGTAGTCTTTTGTTCCAAATCTAGGTACAAACATGCACAAAGGGAATGTCATTTAAATGCCATTGATATCTATTGAATATTAGCTCTAGAACACCCAACCGAGAAGTGCCCATCACTTCCCGACTTATAGGCCATCTACAAGGGGAGTGTTGAAACTATGATCAATCTCAAGCCACCAAAAGACCCACCTGGAGAGGCCATAATCAGAGTATGTTTCTAGACCCAAATTCCCAAGGTTATGGCCAGACTCTGCCTTTGACCGTCCCTGCATCTTACCCTCCTTGGATTGTTCAACAACCACAAAACACTCCCTGGAGCCAGAATTGGAGGACAAACCCATATGCCAAATACCTTGTATAATCTAACCATGCAATCCTGTCAGCAAGGGTATAACCCTAGCATGTATCAACAACCTATGCTGCCACCACTGCCTTTGCATCAGTTGTTACCTGCACCTCCTAACCCTGCATCTTTGTAGGTACCTGCTACCTTGAACACATCCCAACATGCAATGCTACCTACGTAACCCATACCTAACCCAAGTCACAATAGGCTACCTCAACCAGTACAAAACATTGATATTCATCCTTTTCCTACATACACAATCACTACCATTCCTATGAATGAAATTCAATTACGATCAGGGAAGACAGTTAACAAAGGAAAAATAGTTGTTGTTATCCAAGAAAAAGTGCCCTACACATCATCTGAAAACCCGTTGCAAAATGAAAAACAAAAACAATCACAGAAAGAAGAATCAAATGAATCACCGTACTCATAATGACTAATTGTAAGAAATAATAGATCCCACCTGAATATGATTTGGAAAATTAAATTAGTAATGTATGAATTAAAATTCTTCTCTTACAAAAATTAGAGACATTCCCATTTACACCAAAATTGTCAATGATATCTGCATTAAGAAACTAGGAAGGAAGGGGCATAAGAACCAATATGTCAAAATCATAAGCTAGATGTCCACTATGATTTCTGATTTACATGCAAAATAAAATGACCCTGGGAATCCCATTGTCACCATTGAGATAAATGGATTACTTCTACCAAACACCCTTGTGGATCTAGGGGCAATAATAAATTCAATGACCTATGAAACAATGACATCATTACAACTACCTAGACTCAAATCCACCCCTATCCTTTTAGAAATGGCAGACAAATCCATCGTCAAACCATTGGGAACCCTATAGGACATAGTAGTCACTATTTCATCTTGGAAATATCCCATAGAATTTGTAGCTATTTCTTCAAAAACCTCTAGGCCCAGACACCTTGTGGTTCTAGGGTGACCATGGCTGGCAACTGTTGATGACATCATAAGATGCAGAAATGAAGAAATGATTATTTCTAATGATCCCTGTTAGTGTTAGTCTTTGAAACCTTCCACCAGTGATCAAATATGCTCTTACAAAGTAGTATTGGGGTGTCAAAGTCAAATTTTTTCATTTTAGTGAGTCTTCAAGTAAAATTTGGTCACTAGGCATTAGGTCTAGGTATTTTTTTCACTCTTTCCAATGTTTTCCAAGTGTCGGTCCATGTCACCATTCAGTTGAGTGTACCATCATTCAAAGAGTTGTGATCATCATTTCAGGTTCCAATGGGTCATTTTACACCTTGTTCGTGTTTTAGTTGTACTGGGTAATGCTCATTTCCCTCTCCTAGGGTTTTGAAGGTAATTTCTCTTGGATGGTCAAATCATCAACAAAACTTGTATCCTAATGCTCATTCACCTTCCCCTATCCTTAATGTACATTCTTAAGTGCTTCCCATCACTGATATCCCTGAAATTCATCATTTTTCCACAAACCCTAGCTTCTTGCTACAATTTGACAACTTTCTAGGCTAGGCTTGTGTTTTTCCCTTTTGAACCCCTTCCCCTAGCTCAAAATTTGAAATTTCACTTTCCCCAGCTTCCCAACATCCCTCCCTACTTCCCTAAAATATCTCAAGAATTTAGAAGCCCCTTATCCCCTTCATTTCACTTCATTTCGACAAATCCCTTATTCCACACATTGGGATAGGTTTTACTCAAATGATGTTTCTGAGCAGGAAACAAAGAATTTGGAAAGAGTGAGAGAGTTTTTGTCCATAATAGGCCAAGGAAGAAAAACCTCCTTCATTTTTTACACATGTGTCATGGTTTTAGAGAAATGTCAAAAATAACGTTGCCTCAAGAGGGTTGTTGCACCTCTGGAGTGGCCTTGGGAAAATCAAGATTTATCCTAGCTTGGTTGGCCAAATGACTTTCTTGATGAATGAAATGATAACCAGATACAAAGAGATATCCAATGAGCTATCATGAGCTGAATGTGGAATTGAGGAAGACATTCAAATGTTGACTGCAACAACACTCTGCATTTACGCAGCCTCATTTTACACATTTTGACCAGTCTTGGGAGATTTGACTTTTGACAGGGAAAATCAACTCCAAATTGAAAACTTCAGGATGTTTTGGAAAGTAGAATCAATAAGAGTTCCAATGAGCTATCCTAAAAACAATTTGGACACCAGGAAGGCCTCCAAAATCCATTTGAAAAAGGGTGCTACGCATCAAATCAGTGGCGTTGCGCATCAAATTTTGCAACACAGGAAATTTCAGCTGATGCGTAGTGCCACCGCCACTGCACATTGAGTTGGCTCAGTATTTTGAAAAATGGCTTGCATTTTTGGATTCCTCATGCAAAAGCAATGAAACCCAGAAAGTTTCATAAAATTTGGAGGAGATCTAGGTCACCTAAGGGCCAAAAAACACCTTAAAAATGCCCTCTCTGCCACTTTTTGGATCCACAGGAACTAGACTTGGGAGAAATGATTTTTGGAGGGGCAAATCAACTTCAAATCAGAAAATTCAAAGAGCTCCAGAAACTAAATAGGGAGAGCATTCCAACAAGCTATCTTGTGGATGATTTGTTGAAGTGGAAGGCCTCCAAAATCAGCCTTGAATTGGTGCTACGCACTAGGCTCAAGGCGCTGCACATCAGGCAAATTTTTGCCAATTTTGCCTAAAAACTCATAATTTCGCCTAGTTTGATTATCAATTGACTTTTTATTTTATCCTTGGTAAATTAATGATGTAATATGATGTAAATATGATGAAAAATGACTTGAGGAGGTAGATACATCAGTTAGAGGTGGTTTGAGGTTGAATGAATCAATTTCCATAGTTTTAGAGGCAAGCTGTTCCACTGCCTATTTTCTAGTTCCTAGTTTAGATGTTGTTGAAACAGCTCCTTGACTCATGGATTCGACACCTGATGGCTAGCATAGGTGGTTTGATGCCTATATCATGTATTTTATTATTCATTTGTCAAGGTTGGACTGTTGTGGATGCTTTGAGCTTTATTGTAAATCACTTCTGCAGTTTGGCAAGGAAATGAACCATGGTTTTGCAGCATTTTTGTGGGATTCTTGTGGTAATGTGTCTTGGTATTGTTTCTTCCTTTTTATTTAGTTTCTTCTTATGTGTATATGCGCTAGAATCTATTTCTTTCTTCATAACTAAATGAATCAAGATAAATAGGCGGAATCGATTGATATTTAGTGCTCTGCATTGAGGATACATTTAGCTTTAATGTTTTTTGTTGTTTGAGGAGGACTCATGAACTTTGCATGCCCTCCCCAACTCCTCACTAGTCTTAGACTTACCATCACACTCAATTCAAAGTGGAAAAACACTTACCTACCTCGCCCCACAGAACCCCCTGCAAATTTGAGTTGATTTCTTGGACATAAAGCCGCCTTCCTCATTTGATCCAGCAACCAACCATCAAAATCAAACAAAATCCTTTGACCTAATATACCTAGCCTAAAATCAGCATTCATTTAAGTCATTTGAAGCCCTAGTTGCACATATCTTAATTGAGATTGATAAGGAGAGAGCTCTCTCCCGACCTGGTAGGACTAGCTACCAGGTTAAGTGTTGTTTGATGTTACCCTAGACCTACCTTCCTTCAGCCTGAGGTAGATTTAGGCACTAACATAGTGTCAATCATATTGGGGAATGTAGTTTTATGTTCCTCAACAAAATGTATCAAGTTTAGATCTGATTGTTGATGGTGGACAACGATCAGACACCGGAAGGCTGAAATCATTCAACCGACGACTCGAGTGTCGAAAAATGCCAAGGTTCAGAATTTTTATGGCAACTCTACTCTTCAAGAACCAGTAGCGTGAAGAATTTTTTTGGTAAATTCATTGTTATCAAAATGGATTTGTTTGCTCGAAGGTATGCTCCCATGAGCCGAGATCACATTCTAGGTTTCCCAAATAAAACTCCTAAGGTAGATTGGCAAAGGAATTTGCCTATGTTTAAAGATGATGATAGGAATGGTTTTTCTTTACATCTGGTTAGATTTCACATACATATTCGCAAGTTGAAGGTTGATTTTCCTGAAGACTGCTTGATGAAGATATTCACGGCCACTCTAGAAGGTGAAGCCTGATCTTGGTATGAAAGTTTATTCACGGCCACTCTAGAAGGTGAAGCCTGATCTTGGTATGAAAGTTTGCCGCCTACTAGTATTCACTGTTTGAAGGATTTTCATACCATGTTCTTTGAAAGGTATAAAGAATCTTATCTATCCTCAAATTTAGTTCAGAACTATTGCAAAAATGCTTATTGTTTTATTGAAAGTCTTGAGAAAGTTTAGGAAGATGATGAATTCATGGAGGATTAGATCATGGAGGCTCTATATGAAAATCCATTTTAGCAGCATAAAGAGAACATAGAGGATACCTATCAAGATGCTCAGGAAAATTTGCAGCAGGATCAAGATCTTAGTACAATGGAAAATGATGAAAGAGAAGGTATTAATTCAGATGTGATGATAGCAGAAGACAATATGTAGGAAAATCAATTTTCAATTTTAGATTGTGATAAAGTCAAGTTGACTAATTCAGATCTAGATTCAAATCATGATGATGAAGAAGATTCAGATCGTGATGATGAGGAAATCATTGAAACCAGTCACTTTGTTACACAAGATCATAATCAACATATAGTAGCTTCTTCTTTTCTTGAAGATGAAGGAATTTTGCATCTTGATAGTCAACAAGAATCACATGAATAAATCAATAGTCTGAGGAAAATTTATATACTCCTTTGCTTGAAATTAATGAAGATATTCAACAACCTTGTGAATCTTTAGGAGGGAAAGAATACAATTACTGTTTTAGCAAAAGGGAACAAAAATTACTTTCTCCTCTGTCTGAAGATGAGATAGATAAACTCCTGAAAGGTCATGTTACAACCCAAGCTAATGCAGGTCTGCAGTGTGCACATGGTCAAGAAGGTGTTGGTGAAGCTTCTTCTACTTTTGAAAATGATAACAGTATTGAAATTAGATTTATAGATCAAAGAACAGATATTGTTTTCCTTCATGAAAATGATAAGGCTATCATGTTTGATAATCTCGAAGAAGGTTTTCTCTTTAGGAATGGCTTAGACTATGAAATTGAGGAGTGTGAGCCTGAGAGACACAGTATGCCAGAATTCAAGTTATAATTTCTCATGGTCGAGGAATTTACAGCTAGCACTCAGATAGCAAAAGCTTACACTGCTCTATTCTTTCCTATCAATTAGCAGCCAACTCTTCTTTCAGATCAAAATGAAGGGAGTACTTGTATCTTCGCTATTGGATCTCAAGACAAGCTAGTGCTTCAAGAGTTTCAAGATCCCTTCAGCATTCTTTTGCAAGCATTAGAGAAGATGAATGTTGCCTGGTTTGTTAGCATAAGCCTTGGTTTCAGTTGTTATTGCGAGTTGCCTACATATACATCATTCTACCCACTCAGCGAAAGTGAGAGAAGAATTTCAGTCAGTAGCCATCTGTTGGATTGGTTACATCGGAAGGCCCACTTCACATAATTGTACATATTTCATAGTAGGTAGATGGTTGTCATCATTATTTGAAGCCCCCAAATCTCAATGGATTGTTGCCATTAAAAAGATTTGTAAGTACTTGTTTCAGTTAAGTAAGTGTTGAGTCATTTTTTTGTTTTTGTCAGTTTTGAGATAGTTTGAGCTGCTGAGTGTCTAGTTTCAGCTGCTAAGTGTCTAGTTCCATTTACTGAATGTCTAGTTTCAGCTATTGAATGTCTAGATTCAGCTGCTGAATGTCTAGTTTCAGCTGTTGAATGTCTAGTTTCAGCTTTTGAGTGTCTTGTTTCTTGTTTTGAGTTAGTCTTAGTTCTTACTCATTTCAGTTATGAGTCTTGAGTCTTAAGTTTTGAGTCTTGAGTTTTGATGTTTTTGTTTCCAAGATGTTGATTCCATATTGCCCAATGGATAAGGCACTGGTTTGCTCTCCCAAAGATCTGTGGTTCTTGGCACCTCCAAGGAGCTACCATCCCCATTGGAGCCAATGTTAGTGTCAGTCTTTGAAATCTTCCACCAGTGATCAAATATGCTCTTACAAAGTGGTCTTAGGGTGTCAAAGTCAAATTTTGTCATTTTAGTGAGTCTTCAAGTAAAATTTAGTCACTAGGTATTACGTCTAGGGTTTTTTTTCACTCTTTCCAAAGTTTTCCAAGTGTTGGTCCATGTCACCATTCAGCTGAGTGCACCATCATTCAGAGAGTTGTGATCATTATTTCGGGTTCCAATGGGTCATTTTACACCTTGTTCATGTTTCAATTGTACTGGGTAAGGCTCATTTCCCTCTCCTAGGATTTTAAAGGTAATTTCTCTTGGATGGTAAAATCATCAACAAAACTTGTATCCTGATGCTCATTCACCTTTCCCTATCCTTATTGTACCTTCTTAAGCACTTCACATCACTGATATCCCTCAAATTCATCATTTTCCCACAAACCCTAGCTTCTTGCTACAATTTGACAATTTTCTAGGCTAGGCTTGTGTTTTTCCCTTTTGAACCCCTTCCTCTCATTCAACATTTGAAATTTCACTTTCCCCTGCTTCCTAACATCCCTCCCTACTTCCCAAAACTTTCTCAAGAATTTAGAAGCCCCTTATCCCCTTCATTTCAATTCATTTCGACAAATCCCTTATTCCACAGATCAGGATAGGTTTTACTCAAATGATGTTTCTGAGAAAGAAAAAATGAATTTGGAAATAGTGAGAGAGTTTTTTGTCCATAATAGGAAAAGGAAGAAAAACCTCCTTCACCTTTTACACATGTGTCATGGTTTTAGAGAAATGTCAAAAATAAAGTTGCCTGAGGAGGATTGCTGCACCTCTGGAGTGGCCTTGGGAAAATCAAGATTCCTCCTAGCTTGGTTGGCCAAATGACTTACTTGATGAGTTAAATAATAATTAGACATGAAGCACTTTCCAATGAGCTATCATGAGCTCAATTTGGAATTGAGGAAGACCTTCAAAAGTTGACTGAAACACCACTCTTCATTTAGGCAGCCTCATTTTGCACATTTTGACGAGTCTTGGGAGATTTGACTTTTGATAGAGCAAATCAACTCCAAATTGAAAAATTCAAGATGTTTTGGAAAGTAGAGTCAATAAGAGTTTCAAAGAGCTATCTTGTGCTAGATTTTGACACTAGAAAGGCCTCCAAAATCTATCTTGAAAAGGGCATTGCGCATCAAATCAGTGGCGCTGCACATCAAATTTTGCAACATAGGAAATTTCAGCTGATGGTGCTGCGCATTGAGTTGGCTCAGTATTTTGCAAAATTGCTTGAATTTGTGGATTCATTATGTAAAAGCAATGAAACCCAGAAAGTTTCATAAAATTTGGAGGACATATGGGTCACCTAAGGGCCAAAAAACACCTTAAAAATGCCCTCTCTGCCACTTTTTGGACCCACAGGAACCAGTCTTGGGAGAAATGATTTTTGGAGGGGAAAACCAAATTCAAATCAGAAAATTCAAAGTGTTCTGGAAACTAGATAGGTAGAGCTTTCCAACAAGCTATCTTGTGTATGATTTGGTGAAGTGGAAGGCCTCCAAAATGAGCCTTGAATTGGTGTTGCGCATCTGGCTCAAGGCGCTACGCATCACGTAAATTTTTGCCAATTTTGCCTAAAAACTCAGAATTTCACCTAGTTTGATTATTAGTTGAATTTTTATTTTATACTTGGTAAATTAGTGATGTAATATGATGTAATATGATGTAAATATGATGAAAAATGACTTGAGGAGGTAGATACATCAGTTAGAGGTGGTTTGAGGTTGAATGAATCAGTTTCCATAGTTTTAGAGGCAAGTTGTTGCACTGCCTATTTTCTAGTTGCTAGTTTAGATGTTGTTGAAACAGATCCTCGACTCATGGATTCAACCCCTGATGGCTAGCATAGATGGTTTGATGCCTATGTCATGTATTTTCATAGTTATTTGTCAAGGTTGGACTCTTGTGGATGCTTTGAGCTTTATTGTAAATCACTTCTGCAGTTTGGCAAGGAAATGAACCAGGGTTTTGCAGCATTTTGTGGGATTATTGTGGTATTGTGTCTTGGCATTGTTTCTTCCTTTGTTATTTAGTTTCTCCTTATGTGTATAAGTGCCAACATCTGTTTCTTTCTTCATAACTAAATGAATCAAGATAAATAGGTGGAATCCATTGATATTCAGTGCTCTACCTTGAGGATACATTTAGTTTTTAATGTTTTTTACTGTTTGAGGAGGACTCATGAGCTTTGCATGCCCTCCCCAACTCCTCACTAGTCTTAGACTTACCATCACACTCAAATCAAAGTGCCAAAACACTTACCTACCTGGCCCCACAGAACCTCTTGCAAATCTGAGTTGATTTCCTGGACTGAATGCTGCCTTCCTCATTTGATCTCGCAACCAACCATAAAAATCAAACAAAATCCTCTGACCTAATATACCTAGCCTAAATTAAACAGTCATTTTAGTCATCTCAAGCCCTAGTTGCACATATCTTAATTGAGATTGATAAGGAGAGAGCCCTCTCCCGACCTGGTAGGGCTAGCTACAAGGTTAAGTGTGGTTTTGTATTACCCTAGACCTGCCTTCCTTTAGCCTGAGGTAGGTTTAGGCATTAAAAATCCCCACAATCAAACTTTGTCTATTTTCCCACCTGCTCAGACAACGGTTGAAGTGCCATTACTTCTCAAAAACCCATATGGATATGAAGACTATATTTTTCCTCTGCTGTCATTAAATCAATCTAGAGGTCTCTAGGAGCATTCTGATGAACATGTTTTGCATCAGTTTTTAGCTGATAGCTCTTGTATCGATTATCCCATCTCCTTCAATGGTTATCAACACATGTTTAGTGATGAGTTCCACGAAACCTGCCACCCAGTTGTCTTCGCCTCTTTTGCAGCAATGGAGGAAAGCCATGAGCTCACCACAGAACCTGTGGAAATCTTTGAAGGAAAAATCTTACATATCGATACAGGATTGACTGCAGAACAAAGGTAGCAGTTGATGAGTATGATTCACAAATAAATTGAAGCTTTCACCTAGGATTACTTAGATGTAAGGGGCATACATCCAGACACTTGCATCCACCATATCTATACAAATGAATAAATGAGATCTGTTCGGCAACCACAAAGGTGTATGAACCCAACATTAAAAGACATTGTCAAAGATGAGCTTTAGAAACTTTTGGCTGTAGATTTTACTTACCCCATTTCTGACAGTAAGTGTGTGTCACCTCTAGTAGTCGTTCCAAAGAAGAACAGCAAGTGGCAGATCTGCGTTGACTACAGAGAATTAAACAAAGCCACATTGCATGACTACTTTCCACTGCCCTTCATTGATCAAGTCCTCGACATGCTTTCAGGTAAGAAATATGTTTCTTGTCTAGATGGGTACAACGGGTACAATCAAATAAAAGTAGCTTAAGAAGACCAGAAAAAGACTACCTTTACATGCCCTTGGGGTATTTATGCATATAGAGTCCTCCCCATTGTTCTTTGTAATGCTCCCGCCACTTTTTAGAGAGTTGTACTTGACACTTTCTCTGATCTGATCCATCACTGTGTGGAAGTCTAGATGGATAACTTCAGAGTTTATGGAGAGGACTTTTCACAGGCATTGGAAAATCTAGAGAAGGTATTGATTCATTGTCAAGAAGTAGATCTAGCCCTTAATAGCGATAAATGTAGGATGATGCAAACTAAGGGAATTGCTATAGGCCATGATGTGTCATTTGAAGGGATTCAAGCTGACCTAACAAAAATCAAGGTAATCTTACATATCCCTATTCTGAGCTCACAAAAATAGGTAAGAAGATGTTTAGGGCATGTAGGATATTATCGATGATTTATTGAGAATTTCGCTAGACTTTCAGCACTATTATTTCAATGGTGAACTAAGGATGCTGACTTTCTAAGGAATGCTGACTGTCAACAGCCTTTTCAGGTACTGAAGGAAATGTTGTCCACAACTTCGATACTAAGAGGGCCAAATGGGTCCTTACCTTTTCATATTTGTATAGATGCTTCATATACTACACTAGGAGCAGTTTTGGGACAAAGGGAGGATAACTTTCCATATGCCACTTATTTTGTCAACAAAAATATCTCTCCCGCTAAATTAAATTATATAGTTACCGAAAGAGAGCTGTTAGCAGTTGTGCATGCTATAGGGAAGTTTAGGCATTATATTACCAGTTATGAGGCATTTGTCCATACTAATCATTTTGTTGTTATATTTTTAATGAATAAACCTATTACTAATGGTAGAATAACTATATGGTTGTTGATTCTACAAGAATTCAATATAACTATAATTGATAGGCCTGGAAGGGATAACTTGGTAGCTGATTTGTTATATCGTTTGAACCTTATGCAGGGAAGCATGCTAACACCAATTCCTGATGAATTTCCAAATGAATCATTATTTTCCATTTCCACTATTACTCCTTGGTTCGTTGATGTCGCCAATTATCTAGTATTAGGAAAACTACCTCAAAAGAAGCATAATATAGTGTAACACAGTGCCAATTTCTCTTGGATTGAAGGAGATCTATTTTATACCAGGCCAGACTTGATTATGAGGCAGTGTGTGTGGGAAGATGAAATGTATGATGTGCTGAGGGCCAGTCACAACGAAACTTGTGGTGACCATTTTGTTGATAAAAGGACTACCTACAAAGTTCTTCGTACTAGATGCTATTGGCCTACACTATTTAAATATGCCAAGAAGTTTGTTTTGAGTTGTGAAGCTTGCCAATGGATGGGGAGACTAGTTGCCTTCGATGAAATGCCTCTTCAACCACAAATTTCCATTGAACCCTTCGAGAAGTGGGAATTGCAATTTGTAGGGCCCATCTCCCCAATGTCGAAAAATAAAAAATATATCTTGGTTTGCACTGATTACGTCACAAAGTGGGTGGAGGCTAAAGCATTGTATGCTACCACTGAAAAGGCAGTAGTAGAATTTTTGTTCGAGGACATCTTTACGATATTTGGTGTGCCTCGTGAAATTGTAATAGACCAAGGTACAAAATTTACATCAAAGTTGGTCAAGGCACTCACAGCGCAGTATCAAATTAAGCATCACAAAACGACTCCTTACCATCCCCAGGCTAACCGGCAAGTGGAGTCCACAAACAAAGTTTTGGAATCCGTCCTCACAAAAACCATTCAACTGCATCCTATTGATTGGGCGGATAAGCTACCAGAAGCACTGTGGCCGTACCAGATCACTTGGAGAAATGTGACTGGACAAACACCGTATGAGCTAGTCTATGGTAAACAAGTGCTCTTTCCCATCGATTTCCAAGTAAAGATATTTAGAACTGCCACTCAGTTGGGCTTGAATCTAAATGAGCCTCAAGAGTATAGGTTGATGCAATTGAATGAGCTTGAAAAAATCCGACAAGATGCCTACCATAGAACTACATTGGTACAGAACCAAAGAGACCGATGGCATGAAAAATTTATCAAGAGGAGAGCGTTTCACCTAGGTGACTGTGCCTTGTTATATGATAGTAAGTTTAAGCATTTTAAAGGTAAATTTTCTACTAGATGGTTATGTCCATAGGAAGTAATTGAAGTATTCGATAACGATTCAATTCACATTTGTACTATCGATCATGATAAGACTTCTTTTGTAGTGAACGGTCATAGGCTTAAAGTTTATCACAAATCACTTTCACGTGATCGGTTTTTGTACTAGCTGATTCATGCAAATGACTAGCCCCTTTCTAGTTCAGCTCATTAATTTCTTTATCTATCTCTCTCTCTCTCTCTCTCTCTCTCTCTCTCTCTCTCTCTCTCTCTCTCTCTCTCTCTCTCTATATATATATATATATATATATATATAAACCAGTAGGCTATTATTTCTCATATCTATAGGTGGCTTCCCCACAGCCCATGTAGAATAAAGGAGGAATTCACCAGGAGCAAGTTTATTCCTTTATCCAGGCCTGGTGGATTGCTTATGCAAAAGGAACCTGTGGAGTCCTCTTTGGAGGCATTTAGACTCTCTAAATATGAAGCTCCTGAGCATTGACTGATCTAGGCTCGCAAAATGAAATGGACCAGTATTAGTCCAGGGATTCCTTGAGAATAGAATTTTTATTTTCCAGGCTCAAGGAAATGATTACGGAAAGGAAACCCCTTGGAGTCTACTATGGGCAATTCAGACTCTCTAAATATGAATGCCTCGAGCACCAACTACTTTAGGCTCATTAAAACAATAAAGTAGTGGTAGTTTAGGGATCCTTTGGGCATTGAATTATTCTTTTCCGGGCCTAAGGGAATAACTATGAAAAAGAAGCCCCCTTGGAGCTCTCTTTTTGGACATTTACAACTCCCTAAAGAAGAAATGCCCTAGATAGTCATCATTCTAGGCCTAGTTAAAAATCCATGGATTTATAAACAGTCTCTTTTTCTGAAGATAATAAGTAGCATGACATATGGCATCAAGTCTGAGGATTCTAAATTTTTTTTCAAATAGGCTGTGCCCCATACCCTGCCAAACTCCAATTTATATCACATATGAGGATTCTGAAATTATGTTCAAACAATATGTGTCCTAGACTCTACCAAATTGCACATTTGTTATCGCAGTGTGTGTGAAGAAGCCTTCTGGATCACGAAGGGATTATTTTTTTTATATGTATAAAAATATTTCCTGAAGCAGTACTCATATTTACTAGCAATCAAGGATGATCATATTTGCTAATTGATCTGAACAAGTACAGATCCATAGGATCTGTACTCAAATTATAGAGGTCAAAAATCTTGTCATTTGAATTCCACTTCCAGGATCTGGATCACAACGCATAGTTGTAGCCAACATTGTTGTATTCAAGTTTCGGGAAGCTACATCAAAATCAGGGAAACAACATGGAATGACTAAAGTGGTTCAGGTATGCACTCTTATTCTACTTGAATTTGATTAGTAAATGGTTAAAATGTACATGGTGGAAATGTGCCTTTGAACCTACCCTTTATTTCAAAGTTCGCTCATAATCTTATGCCATACCCCCTAGCCTGTCTATTCCCAATTCCACAACGATTACACTCTAGCATGTTCAATGAGACATGAACACACAATCGCCATCCGCTCATAATTCCTACTCATTGTGTGATGACATCCGCTTACCCATTGCTTCATGACACCTCACAGCAATCATGAGGAGGATGCACCACCTCTCGATAATGATGCTCACACTGTCCATCATGATGCTCACACTCTCCACCATGATGCTCAAACACCACATCAGATGCTTACACAGTACAATGAGATGTTCACACTCCACACCAGATATGGATAGGACAATCATCATGATGATCATTACCACACTCCCAATTCATCATGATGATTGGGTGATCATTCATCCAAATTTTAATACGAGAAGTGTCTGTGACGAGGGTGATAGGATCAGTAAGAGACCAAAGGGAAGTGAATACCAGGAAGAAAAATTGGATTTGAATGTAGAATGGGGGTTGATTGCCATGAACCTACCTTCAGCCAATTCACACGCAGCCCAGAGTATCAACAGTGTAGTGGTATTTTGGAGGAAAAGGGTTGGATGGCCTTTTTGCAAAGGTTCCAAGGTTACAACGACTAGGTTGCTATGGCATTTGCATGGAGTTTTGATGGAGAGCATGTCCAAGTGGGAAACTTGAATTTCAGAGTCACAGAAGAATCCGTGAGCAGAGCCATCGGGCTACTAGTCGAGAGCTAATAGTTCTTCAAAGGAGGGCAGTTGGACATCCCAAATTGTGCCATCTTTTTAAAGCCCATATACAACTCTATCAGTTGGGGAAAAGGAGTGTTAAGAAGTTGTATCGAGGAGCGATGGCACCCATTGCTAATGATGTTGTAATGTTTTATAACTTGCGAGGTGAGGTATGTTGTCATGTTCCTTTACCATATTCGTTTAATGATTCATTTTACAGATGACAGACAACTGAACATTCCTCACTTCTTAAAATTGAGTTTGCATAAGATGGCTTGAGGGGTGCAGTCACAGGGCAAGAAGCCTAAGACTGAATTGTACCACCATAGCCTCATCAAGATCCTGCTGGTCACTAAGCTCAAGAGGAGGAAAAGGTCATGGGAAGATTTCCTAGTTGAGGAGTTTCTTATGCAAGAAACTAAAACCAATGGACGACAATGAGCAGTAGGCCTCTCACTGAAACTAGATGACACCACTCCCCTGTCTAAATCCGAATCCACACCTGCCTCTCCTACCACTCCCCCACTCTTGTTCCTGAACTCCCCTAGACAACTGATAATGTTTTAAAGGATGGAAAAAACACAGTTTTTGTGGAATCCAAGTTGGGCTCAAAACGGAAAGGAAAAGAGATAAGGTCGAGACAAACCAACCTGAGTTGATCCCCCTAACAAAGGGTGAAGCATTAGAACCCCAGTCAGATCCTTCCCAGATTCCCAAAAATGCCACACCAAAGTCCAAATGTAGGCAACCCCTTTTTCCCATCAATAAACCCCTGGCCTCTCTGGCTGAGACCTCCATTTAGGGCCGACGATGGACTCCAAGCATCGCTAAAGCCCCATGGTCCAAGGTTGAGGGCGCAATCTCAGAGCGCGTCCACATTTCGTCATCACATGATCTCGATGCTCAATAGTTTGAGGTATCCCTGAAAGAACCCCCATGGCCACATCCCAAGAAAACATCCCTACGGATATTGCATGAGACATGGAAAATTTATCTCTCGTCCGACCTTTAGTAAGCAGGAATGTTACCAAACCCAGCCATCACCTTTCTTCACCAAGAAGATGGAGGAGGAAATCACTCGAAGGCAGCACATCACATCAATCAATGACACCTACCAGAGTTCCCACTTATGATGCAGAGGAAAATCTAAAGATCAGACTCATCAAGCTACAAAAGACGATTGCCAGACTCATAGAATAGGCTAACAAGTATAAGGTTTTATGTCACTTTGTCCGAGATGTAAATCATCAAGTGAGGGACTCCAACATGAAGCTATATGCTCATAACAATGCCTTGAAGAGAAAGAATAAAAAATTGTTGCACTGGAAAGTAGCAAGGTATAGGCCTTTTAAAAGATTGAATGCAAAAGGGTTAGCTCTCCAGTTTCAGAAGTGCTCCCCACCAATAAACCATGGAATAGAAGTCTTGATTAAGACTATTGGTCTCTGACCACAGTCCCTTTTTGGTTAAGCATAGTTTTCTTTCTTGGCAGATGTAATCGATGCATGAGGAAATGCATCATAATTGGCATGGAAGGATGTTGGTCCCCCATTTTCCCCACTACCATTGTTTTCCACCTCTATTCCTTTCCTTTTTGCACCCCTATACCTACTCTACTACCATTTGTATTGCTCCAAAAATGTCAAAATCCTATTAAGAGGTAAAATCATTTCAATGTGACACTTTGTTGTTTATTAGTTGGATTTAAGCGAATTTGAGTTGATATTAATGAACTAACTAATCAACATGGTCAAGTGTGGATATTGCAATAGCTGAGCAGGATGGGAATAGGTAAGTGTTGGCCCATGAACCATGTTCCACCACTTTTGTACTCAACAACCATTTTGGGATCAATACCTAACAGTGCAAAGGATGGGTTGCATACTTCTAGATGAGCAAGCCACCTCCAGCTATGTTTGAACGAGTTCAACTCCAGCCATGACAAAGATCTCTATTATCCTCACTGAATTTAGTTGGTACCAATCCTGAGGTTAGTTGAGGGTTGTTATGTTAAAGTCAAATAGATTGTTCCAGTGATATAATTTGGAAGTTCAATTCCACTGAGCTGTTAGAATTTTCTATGTATGGTTCAGTTTAGTTATAACCAGGTCAATGCATATAAAGGCTGCTATGTAATAGTTAAGAAGGTAGCAAATAGAAGATAGACTGTCATTTTGTATCTTTCATCTCCAAACTTATTATTTCTAATAGAAATACTTTTACAATTGCCATGTATTGAGTTCAGATCATTTTGTTCATTGGTTCGTTGTGGATATATGAGTTAAGATGTGATTGAAGCTTTTCGTTTCCTATAAGTAAATAAGCTCCCCAGGTGTGGCTGGGCCCACCCCTCTAGGACGAGCTCTGTATCATTTCCTAGGAACATAGTTGTGCGGTAGACATAACCGCTTCTTGTTTATATTTGATTCATCAATTGTTTATATGTTGTGTGGGGATTTCTATTGAATTCAAATGATTTTAGTGTGCTAATTATCTTATGCATTTTCAGATCCTTTACTTCAGCGATTTGAATGATTTGCACTCTTACTTCTAAGGAAAAGTTATACTATGTTCTCTAAGACCACAAATCGTATTACTCTGACTGCATTGTCATAGATACATATAAAACTTGTTCTAATCACATTTTCAATTGAATGCTTATGATGATTCGGTCTATCTTTTGAGAATGCGGAGCAATCCTCTAATGCAGAAGTTGAGATAATATACTCAGTAATCAGAGTTGATAGGGTGTGAGTTTAATTATACATTGGATTGTGTTTAATCAATTTCAAAATCACATTTTCTTGTTTCTTTTAGTGATTGAATTTATTGGTTTCTTTTCTAATTGTTTCCATAGATGCATGCGCCATAGGAGCATTCGTTCCAAATTGGTTAATTAGAATAGTGTGATTTACCATGAGTTTGATCTAGTCTAAATCGATTGATTAAGTTAATTGCATAAGTGTGTATGCCATAAAAGAATTTCTCTCTAGATTGATTAATTAAGATGGCTTATCATAGTTTGAGTTAATTTCGTTTATCAAATAGATTCCCAGTTTGTTAAATAGAATTTGCAGATTGATTGTATAGTTCAAGAGAGTGATTTGGTTTTACATTTCAACACAATTTCCCTTGCCTCGTTTGGAGTTATTGAGTTCATATTCCATAGCTTAGAGTCTGAGACTATTTCCAGCCTGAGGTAATGCGTGCTTGATTGGATTTAGAAGATAGTGTGTTGGTTTGATGAGATTTTGAATAAGTTTGCTTGAGCTTAATTTGAGATTTATGCACTTGTAGGTTAGTTTCCTGAGTACAATTTTTGTGTGTCTGATACCAATTTATAGTTGTTTAATTTATTGTCGCTCTTAAGAATAGAGTTAAGCTTTGAAGATTGTTCTTAAGGTTATGTATTAGTGTGAGAGATAAAGTTCCATTGTTAAGAGTGTGAAACAAAGTATAGGTTTAATTTCATTAGTTTGTAGACAAGCTTCGATAGGTTTGACAAGGAGCATTGGTATTCCATTGAGTTAAATCTTCCTTTCATGATGATTGAATGCTAGAAGACTGTATTTTGTTAAATAAGAGTTTGATAGCAAATTCGAAGTTATTTTAATTTCAGGTATAGGATTTAGACTTGTACTTAGTTAAACAAGAAATAAGATTTAATAGGTTTTTAGTCAGAGATTCTTCTGAGTTGTGTCCAAGAGTGAAGCTTAGCATAGATTTGAAGTTACCTTTGGGAAGTTTAGTTTCAAGTTTACCTGCCTTCCGAAAATGCTTGAAGTAGATTAGAATCTTCAACTTTTCTTTCAAGAGTAGCATAGGTAACAAAAATAGGTTCTATTAGGGTTTTTATGAGAGTTGAGATATTTGAGAAAGTGTTTCAATTAAAAGTTTTTTCTTAGCATATATCTTGTGATTCAGATTGGGATTTCATTTGAGTAGAGATTCATGAAAAGTTTCAAGTTAGAATTTGGTTATTAATTCTGCTAGCTAGGGTTTGATGAATTGTGTGCTAGATTTAGCTAACTCATTTCATAAATGAAACCATTATAAATTTGTCCAAAAACTAAATTTAGAAACCACATTACTACTCATGTTTACGAGCCTGGATTGAAATATAGATGCAGAAGAATTAATACACCTATTACATCTCTCAACAGTCTCCTAGCAGGATACATCCACAATAAAATCTATAAGTTCTTATTGATTCCATTTATTTTCCAAAATATTTTTGGCTCTATGCCCGAGATGGATGATGTGAGAATCCTTAAGGCCCACCTTCCAACAAATCTTGTCTTCACAACTTTAGCACCTTATTTAGGACTAAGATCAAATATCTTTTTGATCTTCAATCTTTTTGTTTGACCATCTATCTAAGGATGGTAAAGAATGTTGAAATCTAGTTGAGTTCCAAAACTAACAAGCAATGATTTCCAAAAGTTTGAAGTGAACATAACATATTTTTCTAATATTATATTTTTAGGTACTTTGGGAAACCTTAATATCTTCTTCATGAATATTCGAGTTATACCAATTTATTTATGAATATAATAACAACTATAAATTTAGTTTCCTTACATAACTTATCCACTACCACCATGACAGCATCATGTTTCCTTGATTTCATCATAAATGTTGTGATGAATTCCATATATACGACTTTATCATTTCCTCTCTGGAATTGGAATTGGTTGCAATAGACTAATTGGATGCCTAAATTCCAAACACTTTGAAATATATTTAGATATATACTTCTTCATTCTTAGAGAATAATATGTTATCTTCATGGTTGTCATGATATTTTTGGTAATCATGATGACCTGATTAATGTTTCTTATGGAACTCATCCATAACAAGCTCCCTCATTTCAATTGCATAAGATACATATTTTATGTTTTTTAACAATATAATTCTATCATGATTGAGCTGGTAACTTCTACTCACAATTACATATAGTTATTTTTTCCTTTACATATTGGTAATGTTCATTATCAATCAACTCCTTTTAAATTATTTCCTTGATTTCTATTGAGCATGTTCTCAAGGCCTCCATTTGAGCCTCTTGTAAACAATTATTGAGTGCATCTACCACCTTATTCTCTTTTCCTTTGAAGTGGTTAATCTCAAAGTCAAACTTATTGATTAAATCCAACCACCTAGCCTATTTGGTTCTCATCTTGAGCTAGTCAAACATATATTTCATTCCACTATGGTCTATCATCACCAGAAATCTCCTTCCCAATAAGTAATGTCTCTGTATTTTTAATGCATGAACTATAACTGCCATATTTACGTCATGGTGACATAATTCCTTTCATCATCATTGACATTTCAGGATTCATAGTACAATTCGTATCCTTCTTGCATCAAGACCCCACGAATCCCCCGTGGAAACCATCAGTGCAAACTATAAAATTTGTTCTTAGGTTAGCTATTCTTAAGATAGTTTCTGCACAAGTGAGTAAATTATTTAACTATTCAAAACTAACAATGCATTCACAACTCCATTCCGATTTTACTCCTATTATTTGTAAAATAGTCATGGGATTTCCAATCTTTGAGAAGTTATGAATGAGCCTTCGATAATAACCAACTAATCCCATGAAGGATCTACTATCTATTACACTATAGGGAGTAGGTCATTCCATTGTTTTCTCAATCTTCTTTGGATCAAAAACCACTCCTTTGTTTGAAATTACATGCCCCAAATAGTGAAATTGGGTTTGGAAAAACTCACATCTTTTTAGTTTTAGTACAACCTACTCTCCCTTAGTACGTGCAGAAGATATCTTAGGTGATCTGCATATTGTTTTTTGTCCTTTTAATATACCATGATATCATCCAAAAATACCAACACAAATTTATCCAAGTACAGTCTAAGCATGTTGCTTTTCATGCACATGAAAGTCATTAGAGAATTTGTCAGCCCAAAAGTTACTAACACAAAATCATAGTGGCCATACTATATTATGAAATATGTTTTGTGAATGCCTTCTTCTATGATTCTGAATTGATGGTATCTAGACCCCAAATCAAGTTTTGTGAATATAATGGTTTCTTTTAGATGATCAAATAAATGATCTATTATGGGAAGTGGATACTTATTTTTCGCTATTGCTTTATTTAATTGCTGGTAGTCTATGCATAGACACATCATCTCATATTTCATTTTGATGGAAAGAGTTGGGGCTCCCCACAATGAAACATTGGGCCATATGTACCCTTTTTAAATCATTTTTTTTCAATTGTATTTTTAATTCAACCATTTCTGAGGTGCTCATTCAATAGTGGGCCTTTTTTGCTAACATTATTCCCTAAGTCAACTCAATAGTGAAATCATCATCTTTGGGAGATATAGTATGGTAAATTTATCTAAGCACAGGCATTGTATTAATTCAACATTGGTTATGCTGCAAAAGGTTATGTGTTGGCTTATTTTTTATTTGACAAATAAATGGCATAACGAGCACAAGGCTTTCTACTACAATGATTTTCCTGTAGCATTGATATAACTCAGAGTTAAATTCTCCTATATACCTTGGTTTGATGTGTTTCTAATCGATCCATTCAAATCAAAATGTCATAAGACCCCAAGGGAAACAAAATCAACTTGGCTTTAATGGTCATGCCACCAATTTCTATAGGGCAAGAGTCAACCAATCTTATCACCCATTTCTTTTTCCTAGTTTATATTTGAACTAACCAAGATTCTTTATGAATTTTCTTTGGAAATTGACATTTTTCTACAGTGTTATGGTTGATATAATTGAAATTAGATCTCGCATTAATTATAATTGAAATGGATGAATAATTTTACTATACCTTCTATCTAAAGAACCATAACTTGTTGGTATTTTGACCTATTACCAGATGCAGAATAAACGTTGGGTATGATTTGAGTCACATCATTCACAATTTTTTCCTCTTATACATTATACAACATCATATCAATTTGTCAGCATTGAGGAAAAATTTTCTACAAGTGATGTTCTCCATAATTCCAATATTGCATACTTCCTTTCCTCAGCATGTAAGTTGGTTCATTTCTATTGATCGTTATGAGATATTATTGATATGAAGTCCTCGTAGAAGCATTAATTTTTTCATTATTTCCCCCTTGTTTATATTATGTTGTCCTTTTCTATTTTCTGTTGTGATTTCCCCTAGCTTTCTTCTTCCAATCAGATTGGACCTTAGTCTTATGCTTATAAGACTCATAGAAGTGATTCCACTTATGAATAAACTCCTCCAGAGCATTTTATTTATTAAAATATATTATATCTTGGTATGCATATCGTAATCCACTAAGATACCTCAATATGTCAGTCTTCTCATCCTTGATATAAGGTGCATAACTCAACAATTCAAAGAATATGATTTTAGACTCCTCAAGTGTCAATTCTCCCATCTTGTCTTCATAGAATTATTTTTCCTTTCTATCATAATATTTTTTTGGATATGAACTTCTCTTGAAATACTTTTCAAACTTCCTCCATGATAGCTCCTTCCTTCTAATCTCATTGATATTATTTAAGTCCTCCCACGCTATATTAACCCTTCCTTTTAGGATGAAAATAACCACCCTAGACTTCATGTTCATGGAATAATCATGCACCTTCAGGTACATCTTCACCACTAAGAGCAATGCCTCTAGATCTTCCACTTTCTTCACCTCTCCATCAAAAGTAGGGGGCTTTAATTCTTTCCTGAATTCCTCTAGCATGAAGCTCTTTATTCTCCTACTTTGATGATATTGTCTCTTAGTTGCATTATATGATGATCTATTAGGACATTGTTTCTCTCTCTAGATTGTTCAGTAGGGCTTTACATCCTTCTTCATTTGAAAGGCTTATCCAATTTTTGTTTTCTTTTTTCTCAATCCAACTTCTTCTTTTCAATTGTTGATGAAATATTCTTAGGCTTGTACCTATCATGATGGTTAGTACCAAATTTTTGTCTTTCTTTATAGATATAATGAGATATAAAGTATTACAGCATTCACTTATACTTATAATCTAACAATATTTTCATTATCTACCTTGTAACTTCGTATTTAATCTCATAGAATTATATTAGTGTCCATCAGTTCAGGAGTGTCCTCCTCTTTTATCATCCCAACTGACTCCTCTTCAAAACCCTATTGAGATATATTTACATCGTATTATTCAAATATTTTTCTCATCCCTTATCTTTCTTTTTGTACCTTGATATATGCCTATGTTCTCTTACACACACACAACTGTTAGTAAATGAAAAATAGATTAGAAAAAATAATTACCCATCATCTTGCCTTATGTTGATGTGAAATAATCTAAACCATGAATTCAATACATAGATAAATACTCAATCAAAAACCTTATCAGGATAAATATTATATAACTTTTTTATTTTAATATCAATACACATATGTGAATAAAATAAAATAAAATATAGCAGATAAAACATTCATCTAGTGTTTTCATGTGAGTCTCTTTAGGTCTAGTGATTGAACCATGTTATGATACCACATTTTAATACACCCTACCACCCCTTTGGGACATTATTGGATAGTGGAAGGTGTCATATCAAGCTTAAGCTGATCTCCATGGTTTGGTTATGGAAATGGGGTTATAAAAACCTTGAAATTTCAATTGTCTCAAAATATAAAACAAACACCACCATTGTGATCGGCTCATCGAGAGATTTCCTATGATGTAAGTTTTATTAACATGTGACACCTAGATCAAAGTATTATATCCTTAGAACATTAACAAGGTGTTGCCGAATGACGTCCACTTGCCACCCACTAGGCCTCCACGTTACGCTCCACAGATGGTCCATGTCACCCTGCCACACCAGTGTTCCTTTTATATGCCACATGGAACTATACATGTCATCAGCTTAATTAGGACCCATCATATCAACCCTTATCTTTCCTTCTAATGAATTTTCATTGTAATTTTTTTTTGGGACTTTAGGCCCCACAACATAAATCATACTCCAAACACTGTCAGATACCTGAATTCCAAAATCCCTTAATGAGTTTAGTTCGATGTCCATATCTTAACTATGAGCTATTAAAAATAGCAACAAGAAATTCCAATTTAATTTTTCCTTGAATTAAATTGTGAATTAAAATTGTAATTATATTATCATAGCAACTTGTAATAGTTAATTAAGTTAAATTGACTTAATTGACTTAGGAAATTTGACTTTGAAGTATAACTAGAGTCATGTACAGTGATGCCTAAATTTTAGGGGCCCGGGTTGAGTTCTTTGGAGTTGTAATTAGAAAGCTCAGTCTAACTGAGTTATAATGAGTTAACCTAGCTCTAACTGTTGGAGGAACTAGGAAAGGTCTAGTAGTGGAGTAGTGCACCAGTGCATCTCGCGTATGACACTAGCTAACTGAAGATTCACTCATAAATAGCTCATGCATGTTAGTTTAGAGGAAGACCCAATTGAGACTAGAGTGCAGGAATAATGTACTATCCATTGTATAATTTGCCAAGTTGTATAGATCATGCATGCAATCAGTTGACGACCTATGTCTGGATTGCATACTTATGAAGGAAGGATTTCCGAATTAAATATGGGTTAATTCTCTTAGGACTTGTGGAAATAGGGGCTTTGTAGGCAACAACATTGGCTAAGTGTTGGCTTCAGCTTGCTTGTGAGGTAGAGAGTTAGATCATACTTGTGCAGGGATTGTTCTAGTGTAAACAAGCATTATCTTTTCTTCTCAGATATTATAGTTAATGCAATATAGATAATCGAGGTTTTGAGCAGTGGCTTTCCCTAGAAAAATATTGTGTTATGTTCCATTGATATTCTTCCTCTTTCTGCTTATTGTTTTCATTGATCATTTTTTGGTTTCCACTGAGAAGAGTAGAGTAGATTATTGTCTTATGTTTTAGTATATCACATGAGCTATTGAATCTACAGTAAATTCTACATGGCATCAGACTTGAAGGCAATATAGAAGAGAACATTTTGAGTTTGTTGTATAGGTAAAAATTGAATTTGCAAGTTCATACTTCAAATCAGCGATACGGGTTGGGAATTGAGTATTCATTAGAAGGCAACTCGAATTACATAGCATGGAAGGACGGGATGAAAGTAGTACTGGAAGACAATGGCCTCAAATAATTCATTAATCAAGACATTCCTAAGCCTCCACCAACAAATGCTAAATATTTGGCTGAATGGAGAAAGTGTGTGGCAAAGGTGAGGAGAATTATCCTTGAGGTAGTTCGAGATCACATTGTCATGAGTATCCATGGTGAGGAAACTCCATACTAAATGTGGAAGGAGTTTACAGACTTATTTCGGAATAGCAGTGACCATCAAAAGTTGGCACTTAAGTAAAAAATCATAAAGATCAATATGGAGAAGGGTGACTCAATTCTGAAATACCTGACCAAGTTCACTCATTATCACAATTAGCTTGGAAGTCTCGGGATTAGTGTTGTTGAGGATGACATGGTGAGGCTAGCTCTTCTAGGACTTCCCCAAAAGTTGGAAAAGTTATTAGGACTCTGTCAATGGGAGGGAGAAGCTTCCAGATTGGAAACAGTTGTGGTCGGATTTGGTGCAAGAAGAGATTCATAGGAACACCATAAACAGATCCTCATCAAAGGCTGATGATGAGGAAAATTGTGCCTTAGCAAGTAAGGCAAAGACAGGGAAGAGGAAGGTGTCCCATTCCAAATCGAATTCTTGTCATGGAGGCAAGAATAAGAAAATGTCGAAATTCAAGTGATTTTGTTGTCAGGAGATGGGATATTTTGTGAAACATTCTCTACTCAAGATGTATAAGAAGAATCCCTCAGTAGGAGCAGTAGGTGAGGCTCTTGCCTCACAATTTGAACTAGAATTTACCCTCATTACATGTATGTTGTCATCGATGATGGGTAGTGTATGGTACCTAAATAGTGGATCTTCTTTCCACATGATTGGTAACAAGGATCTCTTTAGTAACTTGGAGGAGAATGATCTCCAGATGCATATCAAGATGGGTAATGAGGAGAGGTATAGTGCTACCGGGCTTGGTACAGTTACATTTCAGAGGGAGTCAGGTTCTCCCCTCACTTTGTGAGATCTTATGTATGTTCCTATTTTGAAGAAGAACTTGGTATCTGTTGCCATGTTGGAGGAAAGAGGATATTATGTGATATTTTGTAAGGGAAAGGTGTTCCTTCGTCACATATCCACGGGACCAATGAAGAGGATAGGGATTTAGGTGACGAATCTCTACATGTTGGAGGTAGAAGATTGTGCTGCCTTGGGCACAAAATATGAGAAGGTGCAAAGACGAGACATCAGTGAGTTGTGACATAGGTAGTTGGGTCACTTGCATCATGGTGATTTGAAAATAATGTAGCAAATTTCTATCAGTCTTCCCAAAGGTACACTAGAGCAATTTGACACATGAAAAGGGTGTACTTTGGGAAAATTCACCAAAGCTTCCTTTCACAACAAAGATAGTCGAGCATGACCGATCCTTGATCGATTCCATTCAGATGTGTGTGGACCATTTTCGATAGCATCCATGGCCAAGCACAAGTATCATGTTATAGTTATTGATGATTTTTCTTGTAAATGATCAATCTTTTTCATGTAGAAGAAAGATCAGAATTTTACAAAGTTTTGTGAATTTAAAGCATTGGTCGAGAAAGAAACTGCCAGGAAGGTTAAAACTCTCAGGAGTGATAACAGTGGAGAGTATGTGATGAATTATTTTAAGAACATCTATGTGGAAGAAGGCATTCGATGATAATTGACAACGCCTCATAACCCATAGGAGAATGGGGTGGTTGAAAGGAAGAATAAATTAATTGTAGGGGAAACACGGGTGGTGTTGCATGATCAAGGCCTACCACTACACTTATGGGCTGAGGCATTCAACACAATTGTTTATTTGCAGAACAAAAGCCCTCATCAAATTCTTGGGATGAGTACACCAGAGGAGGATTTCTTAGGGAAAATATGATATGTGGGTCACTTCAAGATTTTTGGATCATTGGTATATTTCCATATGACCAAAGATGCATGGAAGAAATTTGAGCCAACATTAGAGTTGGAGATATTTGTGGGGTACACTGATACACCTCGTAACTATCGGGTGTACTTTTTGACCAATAGGATGACAGTTGTTTGCAGGGATGTCAAATTCGATGAAGAGAAGGCCATGAGATGTTCCTTTAAGAGGGAGCTTCAAATACATGTAGTTGAGGAGCTTTTATCTCCGAAGGAGGAACCTTAGATTGATGTGGAGCAGCCACATGCAGAGGAACCGAGAGTGGAGACATCCACTCAGGAAGAGTCTTCCAAAGATGGGAGAAAGCACATCAGAGAGGATGACAGGTTATTGCATGATGCAAGAGAGAATGTGGGAGAACCTATATCACATTGTAGGTAGAGCAGGTCACACGAGAGATACACTAGATACACAACTCTTATGACCGGATGTGTTGAGATAGAGTCATCTTGCCTTGAGGAGGAAGTGCAACAACCAGTTTGTATTGATGCCATGGTTGAGGAGTATGATTCTATTGTCAGGAACAATGTTTGGATGTGGTCCCAAGACTAGTGGACAAGTTAGTGGTTAGTTCCTGATGGCTTTACATAGTAAGGCAAGCATCAGATGGTAGTGTGGAGAAACATAAAGCCAGGTTTTTTGCCCGAGGATTCTATTAGGTAGAGGGGATTGATTACGATGAGACCTTTGCTCCTATTGCAGGGTACTCATCAATCAAATCCATTTGGCACTATCAGCATAGATGGGCTAGAAGATACATCAGATGGATGTAAAGAAAACCTTCCTTAATGGCATGATTGAGGAAGAGGTGTATATTGAGCAGCCTGAAGGTTTTGACAGATTTGATCAAGAGTCACATGTATGCCGACTCAAGAAAGTGTTGTACGGGCTGAGAAAAAGCACCATGTTCTTGGTACACTAGGATCGATAGCTACATCATTGGGTTGGGCTTCACCAAAAGCGAAGTAGATGTGAACCTTTACCATATTGTGGTTGAAGGTAAATTGTTGATTACTGTTTTATATGTCGATCATTTGATTCTAACAAGTGATGATAAGCTAATCAAGTCTTGCAAATAGGATCTCGCAAGAGAGTTCAAAATGAAGGACTTGGGGCTGATGCACTACTTTCTAGGCATTGAACTATGGCAAGGTGATGGGGAACTTTTTGTCTCTCATGGAAAGTATGCCAACGAGATACTGAAAAGGTTCCACATTGAGAGCAGTAAACCAATGGAGAGTCCTCTAGTAGGTAACTAGAGGAAGGAGGATGCTACTTCCAGTGAAGTAGTGGAAGCTACTATTTATAAGTAACTTGTGGCTTTAGACATGTATTTGATGAACACATGACTGTTCATGTGCTATGCAGTTAACCAACTTAGTCAAGCAATGGTTAGGCTGGCCAAGTAGTATTGGAAGGCGGACAAGCATGTGTTGAGATACTGTAGAGGCACTACTTAGTATGGATTATGGTATATATAGATAGAGGGACTGATGCTTCAAGGCTTCACTGATGCAGATTGGGTAGGGAGTTCATATGATAGGAAGAGTACATCAAGAGGGATATTCAGTATTGGGTGAGCAATTGTTTCTTAGTATAGCAGGAAATAGAGATCAATTGCACTAAATTCAATAGAGGCAGAGTACATGGCTGCTAGTCAATCCACTTGTGAGGCCATCTAGATGAGGAAGATTCTAGTTGGCTTGTTTGGTTAGTAGATGGATCCAACTGTGATTTACTGTGACAATCAGAGTTGTATCAAAATCTCTGAAAATCCAATTTTTCGTGATCGGTCCAAGCATATTGATATTTGGTATCACCATCTTTGAGATTGTGTGTAGAGGAGGATTATGTTATTGGAGTACATTCCCACAGAGGAGTAGGATGCAGATATCTTGACAAAGGCATTGTCAATATGTAAATTCGAGTTTCATGGAGACAAGATCGGGGTAGCTGATAATTTGTTTCTTGGTTAGAGGGAATGTTAAAAATAGCAACAAGAAATTCAAATATAATTTTTTGTTGATTTAAATTGTGAATTAAAATTGTAATTCTATTCTCATAGCAACTTGTAATAGTTAATTAAGTTAAATTTACTTAATTTACTTAGGAAATTCGAGTTGGAAGTCTATCTAGAATCATGTAGAGTGATCCCTAAATTTTAGCAGCCCAGGTTGAGTTCTTTGGAGTTGTAATTACATAACTCAATCTAAATGAGTTATGGTTAGTTAAACTAGTTCTAATTGTTGGAGGAACTACTAAATGTCCAGTAGTGGAGTAGTGCATTAGTGCATACCCAGTACCACACCAGCTAACTGAATATTCACTCATAAATAACTCATGCATGGAAGTTCAGAGGAAGACCCAGTTGAGACTAGAGTGTAGGGACAATGTACTATCAGTTGTACAATTTTCCAAGTTCTGTAGATGGTGCATGCAATCAGTGGAGGACCAATGTTTGGATTGCGTAGTTATGGAGGAAGGATTTCCCAAATAAATATAGGCTAATTCTCTCAAGAATTGCGCAAGGAACTAGGGGCTTGGAAGGTATCAGAATTCGCTAAGTGTTGGCTTGAGCTAGCTTATGAGGTAGATAGTTAGACCATACTTGTGTAGGGATTGTTATAGGGTGTACAAGCATTGTATTTTCTTCTCACATCTTTTGGTTAATGAAATATAGATAGTTGAGGTTTTGAGCAATGGATTTCCCCAGAAAAAATATTGTTTTATATGCCATTGATATTCTTCCTGTTTCTACTTATTGTTTTCATTGATGATTTGCTTGGTTTCCACAGAGAAGAGTAGAGTAGATTCTTGTCTTATGTTTTAGTATATCCCATGAGCTATTAAATCTTTAGTAAAATTATACATGATCCACTCAAGCCATTTTTCCCATTCAGGTGATACTAGTGGTTCAGGCTCTTGAGCCATTTCAAGCCTATCTATTGCATTTGAAAATGTATCGGACCCCTAGTTTTTAATGCTTTAACCCTTTTACCACAAAACATAGGAGGACGTGGAGAGGTAAACTCCATAAGATAAGAGATATAATAATTCATATCAATGGGACAATGGTCGACTCTTACCATAGCTAAGGTCACCATCACTTTAAAAACATTCACCAGTAGGAGCAATCATTATAAGATAATAATAAACTTTAATAGATATTTTGGGGTTATGATGAAAGATGATGTATTATTACCTCTCAAGGAAAGCTAGAGATTGCAATATAATTCTTTAAAAGGTTATTTGCTCCTTATAAGAGACCTAGAGATGAATTGCAGACCTAGGGTTTTGTAAATAATTGTGGATGAAGATACTCCTGAGATCAAGGAATTAAGGAGAAAGGGCTTCCTATGATATACTTCACCAAGTAATAAGCTCATACAACGCTCAAAGAAGTCCCGAAGCTAAGGAAAAACTAGCTAGGTTTTCCCTTTTAGGGCAATGCCTAGGGAAAGAGGTTTTATGGACAAAATCCAAGTGGATGGTCACCAAACTTTAGGATCAAGTAGTCAAGACCATAGGCTTGATGTTTAGGCTCTTGGAATCCCACCAAATATCCTCCTATGCAATTTTTTCTAAGCCCTAAATATATGTCCTACCTTAAGAGGACTGAAATTTAGAGAGGAGAATTTATGGAGAAAATTTGAGTTTGACCACCAAGGACATGAACTTCACCCTTTGGGCATCTGGAGTCTTAGGATGCTCAAAATGAAGTAAAATGTCTTTGAGGAGGCCTACAATTAATGATGTATGTACTAGTTCAAAACATTTACCTAATTCAAAGGATAATGGAGTTTCATGGATATTCTGAGGTCGTCCTCCATAAGGGACGTTCATTACATGCCATACATTGAATAACATATGCAATACTCAACTAGAAATCTTTTCTAAAACTATTTTAATTAATTAGGGCATAATTTATAATATTCTACAAGCAAAAATTCCATACATGAAACAAATTTAAAAGAAAAAATATGTGAACATAAACCACTTACAAGATGACATGAAATATATCCATCCAATATCCAATAAATAGCTTCGAAGAATAATTTTGAAATAGCTCTTATATATCAAAATGCATCCAAAAGATCTCCAATAGCTAATGAGACAAGTGCAAAATTATCCCAAGAAGACTAATATCAGGTGTTATGATGATGAGATACTCAAATGAGATCTCTTCTATTTATACATGTTCTACCAAGTCTAATTTTACCCAAGAAGCTCCAGTTTGTTGGCTACTAGATATCCATGAAAATCATCACATGGACCTTTTTTTTGTGTTTTGGGTGTGGAATGGGTCTCATGAGCCTCCTGGTGATAGAATAACATGAATCTACTCCATTTATTAGAGCTCATAGAATGATGATAGCCGTCCCACGTCTCAAAATGTGAGACAAACCTCATTTGGGCCTTGGATCAATTGCTAAACCATGTGTACATTGTTAAGCCAATTGAACCATGACAGTCCAAGTACACCATCTCATAAATAATATAGGAAAAAGTGTAGAATTTTGTGGTTCTATAGGTTCCCATGGCTTGGAATGATAATGATTTGCAAGTGGCAAGAGTCTAATGGCTCTCAATACTTCACCTTTAGGACCTCATATGCTCCTCTAGTGGATTGAGGCCACAATAGCATTTCCCAATCCATGATTAAACTACCTACCAATCACATACAATGTCCAATGTTTCATCTTCACCATTAGGTACAAAAATTCATTAGTGAATCTAAGTGAACCAATCTTTTTAGTTAAGGGCAAATTCAGACTTCATATGGGGTTTCCCTTGCAATTTTGGGGTTTTAGTCTCATAATATTGTTACCTCCCTATGTAGAAGTGGTTAATAAATGATCTTATTAGGTGTTCCTAGCCCCTAAAGGGAAAGATAGGTCCTAGCTACATTCTTTAGTCGACAGGTGGCATGTGAGTAATGATGAATCAATGGAAATAAGGGGTTTTAGAGCTAAATTCCATGGGTACAAGGATAGAAATGATCAGGGAAGTCAACATATTGGTCATACTAATGTGAGGAGGGAGAAATCATTGTTACATGGATTACCCTAACCTTTATTTTTCCACCCCTCTTTATTTTCCTTTTTCCTTTTAATTATTTTTCTTTGTATTATTACACGAAGCTTCAGGAAATTAGAGCATGTTGTGAATGGCGTAAAGAAGTTATTACCCATTTAAGGTGGGGCAGTTCATTTCCCACCGTAAATTGGGATGTGCATGAGTTCCTTTAAAGATATGGGGGAACTCATGGGCTCTAGGAACCATGGTGATGGCCATAATTGTAAGGGGTAGAGCTCATGTTTGGCTTTTCCCCACATGCTATATTAAATTTCCCAGCCATAGTTTTCATTTTATGATCTTCTTTTTCTTTTATTTCTTGCTTATGACCATGATATGATTTTAACTTTCTTTCAGTTACATCAACCTATAGAGCAATGTTATTTCCTTGTGGGCATAGATAAGTAAAATGATGAAATAGGGCTCCTAATGTTTGGAGGGGAGTGAAAATGTGGAATGGGAAAATGGGACCATGCTACAAAAATCGGGGTTTCCCATGTAGTTCCCTTCCCAAATTCATAGGCCAATTTGGGAGATATCATGGCACTACGATTAATGATTAATACGTGATTGAATGTTAGGGAAAAAAATATGGTAAAAGCCCTTACTTCTTCCAATTCACCTCACAATCCATGCCCAAAATGCCCAAATGAAAAAAATATCATACCCACTTTTGGTGGGAAACATCTTGTTCCAATTGGGACATGAGCTGACTAAGGAGCACATGATCCATGTAATCAAATAGGGAGGTCATGAGAAATCATGCAATCACCTCGGATGTATACTTATGTCCTGCATATAAAAAAACAACTATTGGAAGAATGTGGACTGGACATACTTTTATTGCCCATGTTTTCATGAAATAATAAATCAATAAAGTAATTCTCTTCTAGGATGCAAGCTAATATAAATGCAATATACTCTAAACATGAGAACATGTTATGATGATGTTAGCTATGCAAAATAAATATGCGATGCATCCTACACAACTATGCAATGCTAACACATTATGCATGAGCTATGCATAGTCATACAACCAATGTAACCAATGTATTAACTAACCAATATAATACCCTTTTTTCCTATGACTAGAAAAGACATAGAATATGGAAATATTGCGATCACTTATGCCATATATATAGATATATATATATATATTATAATT
The DNA here is from genome assembly GCA_031772625.1 of Pinus tabuliformis. Classification (NCBI taxonomy): domain Eukaryota; kingdom Viridiplantae; phylum Streptophyta; class Pinopsida; order Pinales; family Pinaceae; genus Pinus; species Pinus tabuliformis. The sequence continues at coordinate 89,062,213 of CM062815.1, forward strand.
ATTTATATATTATATATATTATATATATATATATTATATATATATATATATATATATATATATATTATATATATATATATATGTATGTATGTATTATACATATATATATTTATATACACACACACACAACATATATATATATATATATACACACACACACACATATATATATACATATACATATACATATACATTACATATACATATACATATACATATACATATACATATACATTTACATATACATATACATATACATATACATATACATATACATATATATATATACATATACATATACATATACATATATATATATATATATATATTTATATATATATATATCGAGTCATAAGGGAAAGAGGTGGGAAAATAAGATGACCACCCTTTATGAATAGGATTCATGGATGTGAGGCAAAAAGGGGAATCATGCTCACACCATTTGGTGATTCCTTCCAGCTTGAACATAGAGAAGTGAGAAACCAATCTCAAGCAATCCTTCCCAAAGGTCTCTTTGGTAATGCAACGATCCATGGTGACTTTAGGGTCAATATGATGAAAATATGGCTGACATGGAGGACCACAAAAACTAGGTTTCCTTTCACATTCAAAAGGGGAGAAGAAGTCAAATTCATTATCTTCAACAAATATGCAATGTGGAATGATAACAACATCCAAGGATGACTTAAATGCTCCTCCAGGATCATAGGGAAGATAGGGCAAGATAAGGTCTCCGTTAATATCATCACCAATGTAATAGATGAAACCCTTATCAAAATGATGGCTAGTGCCCTCCAATTTCCTTTTTCGAATACACAAATAGTCACTAATGTATTAATTCCAAGGGGAGATGTGGAACCCTTTTCATGGATTTCAGTAAGGGCATTTTCAGTAGTACTATCCTTGAAAAAGATGAGGTTTTCCTCAAATATTTTTTCTAAGGAACCCTCTTCATAAAAATATTATCATGTTCCCTTTCAATATCATCATTAATATCTTCTTTATTTCTTGTGTTTTGATGGTCTAGGAAAGGCACCATGTCATGACCACTACTAGAATAACTTTCGTTGTCTTGATGAATGGCCCATCTCTTCGTGAAGACATCTTCAAAATGATCAATGCTCGTGATGCTTCCTAGAGGTAGGTTAGTATACCAATCCCTAACATCTACTTCAAATTTCAATGCAAACAAGATCATAATGACATCTTCTTCATCTTCATTAAGAATCTTTGGGGAAATTTCACATATAAAACCATCCACGTGCTTTTTGGCAGTAGTAATACCACTAGGAAAGATTTTTCCATATCTATTTCATTGTTGTTAGGTTGAAGAAGTTATTTCATGATATTTATACACAATTTTTGGTAGGTATCCTCAACATATTGAAATCCCATTTCCTCAAATAATGATAATGCATTAATGAATGCTAAGATGGAGGAGATCCTATTAGGCCTACATACCTTCAACCAAGCATGATACTTGCATCCAAGGGATGTAAACAATAACCTAATGATAACATCCTGGAGAGCCTCTTTGATTTTTTATCTATTAATGAGAAATATCATTGCATTATTGATGGACAGGGATGGCTCACCATAAAAAATGGGAACATTTCTTACCGTATCTGAATGTAGATAATCTGGATACCCAAGGATACCTAAAATATCCAAGGTGGGAAAAAACGCGTGTAGTGGTGGAGTAAAATTTTTTGCAAATGGTACATATCAACCATACAAGAGTTGCTAGGGTGAATTTGAAATACCTCAAAAAACACCTGCTTCACCCTACAAGTTTTAACTTTGAGGTTCAATGAAGAATAAGGGCTTCATTCTTCCAATGGAGTCACCAGAAAAGATATCTCCTATCATAATGGAAGAAGGGAAATATTTCATATATATAGAGTCGCTTCTCCCTAGCAATGATACCATAAATGACACCAAAAAATATAGCATGCCTTGGAGAGGGACACCCGACAAGGCAAGAGATCTACTAGGTGCTAACAATGAGATATTGACCCATTATCATCACAACCAAGGTCCCCTACTCTTTGTGGACTTGTAGGAGTCGTAGTAAGATAATAATCACCTTTAATAGATATTCTATGGTTTAGGGTGCAAGGTGATGGATTAGAACCTCTCAAGGAAATATAAATATTATGACATAATGCTTCGAAAGGTGCTTCACTGCCTATAAGAAACCTATAGATGAATCATGGAAGACCTAGGTTTTTGTGAATAATCGTGGATGAAGGTACACCTGAGATCAAGGGGATGAGGAGAAATGTCATCCTTTGATATAAATCACCAACTACTAAGCTTATACAACCCTTAAAGAAGACCACAAGTTGAGGAAAAAAAGGCTAGGTTTTCCCTCTTAGGGAAACAACTAGGGGAAGATATTTTATGGATGAAATCCAAGTGGATGACCACCAAGCTTTACGGTCAAGTATTCAAGATGCCAGGCTTGATATTTAGGCTCTTGGAATAACAAAGCTCCTCCTATGCAATCCACACTAAGATATAAATATCCATCCTACCTTAAGAGGACCAAAACTTAGAGATGATAATTTATGGAGAAGAATTAAGATTGACCACCAAGGACTTGGACTAGTGTCGTGTCCTTTGGGCATGTGGACACCTAGGATATTCAAAATAAGCTAAAATGTCTCTAAGGAGGCCTAGAATTGATTCTCAAGGTACCAATTCCAATCATTTACCTACTTCAAGAGATAATGGAGTTTCATGGATAGTTTAAGGTCTTCCTCCACTACGAACATTCATTACATGCCATACATTCAGTAATACAACAATACCCAACTAAAAAGATTTCCAAAATTTTATTTCAATAATTAGGGCATAATTTAGCATATTCTAAAAGCAAAAATCTAATAAGTTAAACAAATTCAAGAGAAAAATTATGTCAACATGAAGCACTTACAAGATTACATGCAATATATCCATCCAATATCTCAGAAATAACTCTAATGTAGAAGTGTGAACTAGATCCCATACATCAAAATGCATAGAAAAGATCTCCAATATCAAAGGAACAATTGTGAATTTATCCCAAGAAGACTAATATCAAGTGTGATAGTGATGAGAGACTCAGATGAGGTTTCTTCTATTTATGCATATCGTATCAAATCTAACTTTAGCCTGCAAGTCCCTCTTAGTCATCAAATGAGGGAGAAACTAATCATGGTTACAAACAAACCACATAGCCAATGTAAAATCATAAACATAAACACATAAGAGGGAAAAAAATGCTAAAGTCATCCTTGTGCAGGCTTCTTAGAGGGATACATTGAGCTCTCTTGGTGCCAAATTAAAGGAAGAGGACTCCAAAAGTCATCCTCTAGGGGTTGGTCCTTGTATATCCATGTAAATCATCTTGTGAACCCTAATTTTATGTTTGGGGTAGAAAATGGGTCTCATGGGACTCTTGTTGTTAGAATAACCTGAATTTTATCGATTGTTGATGGCTTGGAGAATGGTGTTATCCCTCCCACATATGAAAGGGTTAGATAAACCTCATATAGGATTACATTAGCTAAAATATCATGTGTGAAATGCTAAGTTGTATGAGGCATGCTCGTCTAAGTGAATCATCTCATGAGTAATATTGGGCAATGTGCAAACTGTTGTGGCGCTATAGGTGCCCATGGTGTGGAATGATGATGTTGTGCAAGTAATCTGGATGGTGTCATATGCTCCCCTAGTGGACTTAGGCCATAGTTAAGTTTCTCAGCCCATGATGAAACTACCTACCAAGAACACATAATTTCTAGTGTTGCATATTCACCATTAGATACAATAATTCATTAGTGCATCTAAGTGAAACAAGATTGCTAATAAAGAGAAAATTGAGACTTCATATGGGGCTTCCCTTCCAAATTAGGGTCATTAATCTCAAAGTAGTGTTAACTCCTTAGGTAGGAGTGGTTAATAAATAACACCTTTAGGTATTCCTAACCCCTAAGGGGAAGTACAAGTTGTAGTTACATTCTTTAGTCAATAGGCGCCATGTGAGTAATGACGAATGGATTAGGATAAGGGGTCTCAGAGCTAACTTCCATTGGTACAAGGATAGAAAGGATGAGGGAAGTCCGCATATTGGGCATACAGATGTGAGAAGGAAGCAATCATGGTTGCATGAGTTTCCCTAGTGTTTATTTTTGCACCCCTCTGTATTTTCATTTTTCGTTTTCTTGATTTTTATTTGTATTATTGTTCGAAGCTCCAAGAAATGAGAGGATGATGTGTATGATGTAAAGTAGTTATTACCCACTTAAGTTATGACATTTCATCTCCCACGAGGGGTTGGAACGTGGATGGGTTCCTTTAATGATATGGGGGAACTGATAGGCCTTAGGAACGAGGGTGATGACCATAATGATAAGGGATATAGCTCATGTTTGGCTTTTGCCCATGCATTATATCAAATGTTCTAACCATCTTTTCCATTTTATGATCTTTTTTTTCTTTTGCTTCTTTCTTATGGCCATGATATGAGTTTAGCTTTCTTTTAGTTGGATCAACCTCAAGGGAAATGTTTCTAGGATTGACCCAAATATTTGGACAAGTGGATGGGGAATGTTAGTGCTTTGTGGACCCAATGGGCATATGGACCCATAGAAGGAAAATAATGAAATAGAGCTCATAATTTGTGGGGGGATGTGAAAATGTGGAATTGGAAAGGTGGACCATGCTGCCAAAATCGTGGTTTCCCAAGTTGTGCCCTTCCCAAAGCCATAGGATAATAAGGGAGATCCCATGGGACTAGGATTGAAGATTAACCCTCCCATTGTAGGTGAAGGAAAAAAACCATAGTCAAAGCCTTCGTTTCTTCCAAGTCACCTAACAATCCATGCCTAAAATTCCCAAATGTAGAACAAGCATAAATACCTGATTGCATAATGAAAAACATACCTTTTGGTTTGGATTGCCTATGCTCTCATTATATGGGTGAGGAACCATACAATTGATGCATAGAGTGAAGATAATGTGGCACATCACATCGACTTTAAGGTGGCTCTTAAGGGTTGTTGGTTATTCACTAGAAGAAGATGAATATGAGAAAAGCTCTCCTAATGGTACCCACCTTTTATGGTCAAGAATCCCTTTGTGGAAATTCGATAAATCCATATTTTATTATTGGACCATAATCAATGCAATTCACATATTCCTTAGCCATTTTTCATGTGTAGTTAACATTAAAGGTTTATACATAAAACAAAGAAATCAAAGCCACACCTCTGTTTAATTTAATCTTTAAAATATTTAATTTTATCAGAAATGTAGAACTCCATGATTCAGATATTTCTCCATTGATTATGCAATGTCAAACAGTAATAGCATATTTACCCCATATTTACTACTCTTATTGGACCATAATCAATGCAATGTAAAACATTAGTAGCATATTTACCCCATATTTATCAATTTATGACCAGAAATCCATCGGTAAACAACGTATATTTATGGTTCTAAAAGAGACCAACAATCCTTAAATCAGCATGCACCCCATCATTAAAAAAATTATGGATTACGTAGCCCTACATGATCACATGCAACATATTCATTTACACAGGGATTCAAGATATCTTTCTTATACCCTCAAGGCAGAAAATCAATTTCATGCAACAATTTTCTTTTGCCTTTCCTAATCCAATGAAAACTCTTACCGGATTTCCTTTCACATTATCATCATGCTTCCATGGTCATCTCTAAGAATTCATGAACAGGAATCCTTCATCGTCCCCTTCTTAGTTCCGACATGTTTATTTCCATATGCATTCCCTCTATGGCCAGTTATAGTTGGATGCCATGTTGGAGATAAGCTGGACGCTATGCGGGTCCTAGGCTGTGTCTAATTGGTAGAAACCAAGAGTGGCCTTGGCAAAACCGTAAACCAGCTACCTCGCGGCGGTCATGATGGTTTTTGGATAATGATGTTGACACCATTGTCGCTGATTTAGAGATAAGTAGTTTGGTCAAGCTACTTTCGAAGTGTGTCCTTCACTTTATCCCTAGATTAATTTAACCTATCGGAATGCCATCGATGAACTGCAATTTCTATTTGAACCGTTGATTCGTATGTTGACCACTGGGCTTTTCATAGCTCACTATTCTATAATGGCTATTCTCACAGAAAAGCATGAGGGAGAAAATTCTAGAGAGTGTAGACGTTAAAAACTTCAAATATATGTCCTTGCTGGGCAGTACCATTTCCACAAAGCGCAACGGCAACTGCTTCCACCTGGGAGCTGCAATAGTTATAAGTTTGACGATATTTTGATTGTAGAGAATTTTGTAGATGTTTAGATACGAATTTTATGACACTAATAGGCCAATGAAATGGTCGAAATGCTCCAAATCTTCTAACTCTTGAAAACATGTTAACGAAGAATTGTCTTTTTAAAGCCCCATCTTTTTCAAAACTCATCAAAGAGTTTTTTACATTACCATAGCAATAAATGTTCGTGTAACACTGCCTCTACCATGACTTATTTTGTTAGTAGAGTGAGCGGGGATTTTAGCAAGAAGGAGAGACCATATTCTTACAACAAATATCCTCTTCTGAATTTTACATTCATTTGTCGACTTTCTCTGTAGTTTTATCACCTTTCGTTTCCTTTTGTTCAATTATGTTGGCATCATTGTCTAAAGGCATATCGTGGACACCTTTCTTCTAAATTTTTCTAACCACAGTGAAAATTTTCTTAAAATAAATAGAATTTATCTGTATATTACATGGAAACCAAAATATCTTATGTTGCGTCTCGGAGCGGGGCATTGCCCACTTTTAGTAATGATGATCCAACCATAAAGAAATGTCGTTCTTTTAACAAATAGAGTTATAATATAAAATTCCTTAATAACTCTGATGCTCGTTTTGACCATAACCATCTGCTGATCCTACAATCCCATTAGAACACAATATCTCTGGTCATCCTACAATCCCATTAGAACACATTGTCTTTAAGCGGCATTTCAAATATCGGGTGATCCTAGAATCCCATTAAAACAGATTGTCCTTGAGCGGCATTTCAAATATTGGGTGATCCTAGAATCCCATTAAAACAGATTGTCCTTGGGCGGCATTTCAAATTATGGTGGCGCATTTTGATATAATTTACTTGTCTTCTCCATTATCTATTTTTATCATGAATAATATATTCTATTTTGTTTAGCTAAGAGCATAGATTCATTTTTATTAAAGATGTAATGTGAGCTTAGAGATAAAAAATATTCATTTCCAAATTCTTTTAGTGTAAAATACAATGTGTTATTTTTCATTACTTAAATTATATTTTTAAATGTTAAATAGAGTATATATAAGACAAAAAAATAATTTAACCATAAAAACATAATTTTATTTCTATATATAAATATATATAAAGTTGATATTTACATAAATTACTTGATATAGATCTTCAAATAATTTATTTAAATCTCTTATTTAAATATTTTTTAAAAGTATAAGATTTAAACATATGATTCACACATTATTTTAATTCTAATTACTCTAGAGTATATTCATTTTTTTTTATTATAGCAGACATTTTTTTTTTTATTGAGAACATAATTTTCATTTTAAATTAAAGAAACACGGAAGAGAAACTTAGACATTCCCTCCTACACATTCCTTCATATTGGGCTTTTGAATGTTAAATAGATTATATAGGACCAAATAAAAGAATTAACCATAAAAAATTATTTTTATTTCGATATATATATATATGTGTGTGTGTGTGTGTGTGTGAAGTTGATAATTAGTTAAAATAGATCTTCAAATAGTTTATTTAAATCTCTTATTCAAATATTTGTGAAACGTGTAAGACTTAAACATTTCATTCACACATCTTTTTTACTTCTAATTACTTTATATTCATTTTTCTTTTAATAATGGCTAACATTATTTTTCTTACTTTACAGTATATAAGTTTTTTTTAATTATGACTCACATTATTTTTCTATTCAGAACATAATTTTTATTTTAAAAAGACCCCGACAAATGGACAAACAAACTTACACATCCCCGCATACTGGGTTGTAAAATGAGCCTCTAGGTTCAACCAGCATAGATCCATCTTAAATACGGATGTAACATGAGTAGAGATGGATCAAATCCCTTCACTTCAAACTTTTTTAGAGTACAAAATACAATGTGTTATTTTTCATCATATAAAATGTATTTTTGAATGCTAAATAAGAGTATATATCGGACCAAATAAAAATTTTAACCATAAAAACTGTCTACATATAGATATATGTGAAGTTGATATGGACATAAATTAGTCGATTAGTTGATATAGATCTTTAAATAATTTATTTAAATCTCTTGTTGAAATAATTTTGAAAAGTATAAGATTTAAATATTTGATTCATAGATTTTTTTACTTCTAATTACTTTAGAGTATATTCATATATTTTTTGTGTTTTTTTTTCTATGTAAGACTAATTCTATTAATAAAAAAAAAAAATATAATTACATCGAGGCCCCGCCTCTACCTTTGTTTCTAGAGTTCATCAAAACAGTCGAAACTACCCCAGATTGGGGAAACCAGCTTGACATTGCAAAAATAACCAACATATAACCCTGAACTGTCATCAACGGACACCCATACTTCAAACTTGGATCCCAGAAAAAGATACAACTCAGCACCTCTGGACTCGACAACAAAACAACAAAACCATTGATCAGACAATCAAACAGCAAAAACATCAAATGACTGGACCAACCCGTCATCAGCAGAAGGCAGATCTGGCTCGTGGGTGGCAACGGATGCCACATGGCGTCACTTGTTGTCTTCCTCGTCAGGTGTCTCCTCGACCACAAGGCAGGCATACTGGTCCCATTCTACACCTTTCTCCACCACATCGCCCTTCTCAACACCACCTGGAGGCTCCCCTGCATGCTGGGTACCACTTGAGCTGCCAACAAACCTGACCGTCAAAGCTGCGCCTACAGAGCTGCCACCAGTCCACTGTATGTCGCCTTCATGAGCTTCTCCTCCATGCATTCTGCTATGACTGGAGCTTTGGCCATCGTCCTTCAATTTTTTCTCATGACCCCTTCCCATTTCTGGAATTCTCACCTCCTGTGAGTGCTCTTCAAAATTTCTTACTTGTTCATTGTTCAGCTCATCTTCTTCAGTGAAGATGATGGTCACATTGACAGTTATAATGGGTCTATTCAGACGCCTTTAGAACCTGAATTGGGTAGCATGAGGGACAGGGCTAGGATGCAACTGTGAATTGCAGAATGGAGCCTAAAATCATTGGGCGGAGCCATTGATGCCATCCCTTGCCCCCGCCCACTACGCGTATGGGGATGTCTAAGCGGTGACCTGGGGGGAGGTGGGTTTTCCTGGTGCTGAGGAGGAGAGGGGGGAGTCGAGCTCTGCGCTGCCTGAGGGTCAGCGTTGCCACCTCGAGTTCCTCCATGACGACTCCTCATTTGGTGCCTGACCATACCCGTGAGGTTGGAGAGCAAATCAGCTGGATAAGCGGTCAGGAGGGGAGACTGGTTGTGAAAATAGGGCTCCTGAGAAGGATTTACAGGGTAGAGCTTGGAGTGGGAGAAATGGTGCCCATTTCCAAGATCAATGCAACAGAGGTGCCAGCATCGTCTCCCTATTGTTGTTCTGCTACAAGAAAATTTGGCCTGCGGCGGACAATAGCTAAGGAGCGGGGGATGAACTGAAGGTTCAGGAGGCACCATTCGAATTTCAACTGTTTCCAGCTCTCGGCCTGATGGGCCATTTATTGCAACATGCACACTGGCCAGGTTTCGTCTGCGATGAGCCTGGATCAGATCGCATTACACTGCCTGGCAAGTCCTTGTGCTGGCAATCCTAATGGTGTCCATTCATGTTCTTGGGATACACCCGCATCCGGGTTATATTTTTTGTGTTATAGGTGACATTATTTTTCTATTAAGAACATAATTTTTATTTTAAAGGAGCACAAATGGACAAGCAAGCTTACACATCCCCTGATATCAAGTTGTTGAACCAATATAGATCCATCTTAACCAACATATAACAAACTTACACATCCCCTCATACTGAGTTGTAGAACCAACATAGATCCATCTTAAGTACAGATCTAACAAGCTTACACATCCCTTCATACTGAGTTGTAAAACCAACATAGATCCATCTTAAGTACAAATATAACATGAGCCAAGAAAGATCTTATTCAAAAAAGTGCTAACTTTTTTGAGTGCAAAATACAATGTGTTATTTTTTATTGTTTAAATTGTATTTTTGAATGTTAAATAGAGTATATATAAGACCAAATACAAATTTTAACCATAAAAATTTAATTGTATTTCTATATAAATATATATGAAGTTGATATTGACATAAATTAGTTTATAGATCTTCAAATAGTTTATTTAAATCTCTTATTGAAATATGTTTGAAAAGTATACAATTCACACATTTTTTTTTCCTTCTAATTACTTTATGATATATATTTTTCTTCTATTTAGAACATAAATTCTATTTTAAAGGAGCATGGATAGACGAACAAACTTACACATCCCCTCATACTGGGTTGTAGAACTAGCATAGATCCATCTTTAAGTACATATCTAACATGAATTTTATTTTAAAGGAGCACGAAAGGACGAAAAAACTTACACATCCCCTCATACTCGGCTATAGAACTAGCATAGGCCCATATTAAGTATGGATGTAACATGAGCCGAGAGAGATCAAATTCCTTAAGTGCAAACTTTTTTAGAGCACAAAATACAACGTGCATTTTTCATTGTTTAAATTGTATTTTTAATGCTAAATAGAGTAATGACGAAATAAAAATTTTAACCATAAAAACTTATTTTATTTCTATATATAGATATATATGAAGTTGATAATTAGTTAACATAAATCTTCAAATATTTTATTTAAATCTTTTATTGAAATATTTTTGAAAACTTTAAGATTTAAACATCTCATTCACACATTTTTTTTACTTCTAATTACTTTAGAGTATATTCATTTTTTTAATTATGGCTGACACTAATTTTCTATTTAGAACATAATTTTTATTTTAAAGGGGCATAGATGGATGGATAGACAAACTTACACATCGCCTCATAATGGGTTCTAGATTGAGTCTCTCAACTCAACCAACATAGATCCATCTTAAGCGCCTTTGTAACATGAGTTGAGATGGATCAACTTCCTTAACGTGCAAACTTTTTTAGAGTGCAAAATACAAAGTGTTATTTTTCATTGTTTAAATTTTATTTTTGAATGCTAAATAGAGTATATATAAGACCAAGTAAAAATTTTAACCATAAAAAAGTAATTTGGTTTCTATATATAGATATATATGAAGTTGATATCTATTATTATGAAGTTGATATCCGCATAAATTAGTTGACATAGATCTTCAAATAATTTATTTAAATCTCTTATTGAAATATTTTTGAAAAGTATGGTATATAAACATCTCATTCACATATTTTTCTATTAATTTTTTTTTAAATATAGCTGAAATTATTTTTCTATTTAGAACATAATTTTTATTTTTTTATTTAGAACATAATTTTTATTCTAAAGGAGCACCCATGGACGGACAAACTTACATATCCCTTCATACTGGGCTATAGAACCAACATCGATCCATCTTATTAACGAATCTAATATGAGCTTAGAGAGATCAAATTTATTCAAGTGCAAATTTTTTTAGAGTGCAAAATACAATGTGTTACTTTTCATTGTTTAAATTGTCTTTTTGAATCTTAAATAGAGTATATATAGGACCAAATAAAAATTTTAACCATAAAAAATTAATTTTATTTCTAGATATATATGGATTTGATAATTAGTTAACATAGTTCTTAAAATAGTTTATTTAAATTTCTTATTGAAATATTTTTAAAAAGTGTAAGATTTAAACATCTCATTCACACATTTTTTTTTATTTCTAATTACTTTAGAGTATATATATAGATACTAATTATGGCTCACATTATTTTTATATTTAGAACATAATTTTTTTTTAAAAAGGGAGACGGACAAACAAACTTACACATCCCATTTTTTTCTTTACTTCTAATTATTTTAGAGTATATATGTATATATTATGGCTCACATTATTTTTCTATTTTAAAAGAGAGACGGACAAACAAACTTACACATCCCATTTTTTTTTTTACTTCTAATTATTTTAGAGTATATATGTATATATTATGGTTCACATTATTTTTCTATTTAGAACATAATTTTTATTTTAAAATGGAACTTAGGCATCCCCTCATATCCATCTTAAGTATGGATGTAACATGAGCCGAGAGGGATCAAATTCCTTTGCGTGCAAACTTTTTTGGAATGCAAAATACTATTTGTTCATTTTTGTTGTTTAAATTATATTTTCCAATGCTAAATAGATTATATGTGAGACCAAATACAAATTTTAACCATACAAACTTAGTTTTATTTCTATATATAGATATATATGAAGCTCCTTTCTAATTACTTTAGAATATATTCATTTTTGTTTTAAGTATAGCTCACATTATTTTTGTATTTAGAACGTAATTTTTATTCTAAAGAAGCACAAACAAACCAACAAACCTACACATCCCCTCATACTCGGTTGTAGAACGAGCATAGCTCTATCTTAAGTACATATCTAACTTGAGCCGAGACATCAAATCCTTAAGTGTAAATTTTTTTAGAGTGCAAAATACAATGTGTTATTTTTCATTGCTTAAATTTATTTTTGAATGCTAAATAAAGTATAAATAGGACCACATAAAAATGTTAACCATAAAAACTTAATTTTATTTCTATATATAAATATATATGAAGTTGATATCGACATAAATTAGTTGATATAGATCTTCAAATATTTTATTTAAATCTCTTATTGATATATTTTCTAAAAGTATAAGATTTAAACATGTCATTCAGACATTTTTTACTTCTAATTACTTTATAGTATATTTAGTTTTTTTAATAGTAACTACATTATTTTTCAATTTAGAACATAATTTTAATTTTAAATGAGGAAGGATGGACAAATTTACACATCCCATCATACTGGGTTGTCTAACCACGATAGATTAGGATAGATCTATCGTAAAGATGGATCTAATGGTTAGCCTTTTTAGAGTGCGAAATACAATGTGTTATTTTTCATTGTTTAAATTGTATTTTGAAATCCTAAATAGGGTATATATATGACAAAATAAAAATGTTAACCATAAAACTTAATTTTATTTCTATATGATGATGATGATGATGATGATGATGATGATGCTTAACGTCCCCTGAGACCAAACATTGGTCTATCCACCTAAAAAAAAATTATTTAATTTGATTTAAGATTTTATTCCTATGCTCAAAAAGCTTGGAGAGAAGCCTTCCGAGCTCACTATAATTTTGACATTGTAAAAGGCTAGGAAGGTCAGTATTGTAACAAAGATTGTGAAACTGAGATCTAATGTGGTTGTACGCGGGGCACTCTAAGAGGAAGTGGTTTTCATCCTCGATGTTCCTAGTCTCACATATATGGTAGATCCTTTCCATCCATGGCATTTTAGGAACTGCGCAACGACTTGTTTTACTACGGAGCTCATGAGAATTCGTTCTAATCTTTGCTATATTAATTTTCTTCTTTGAGCTAGTTAAAATAGAGAGATACTTTTGATCTTCTAGGGTGGGGTTGATGACATTCTTATAATAACATAATTTTCTTTTAGCCACTAAATCTTTCTCACACCACATTTTTTCTTTGAACTTAGAAATAACAATATCTTTAATGTTATTTATGTCTTGCAATGCATCATTCTCATTGATCTCCCAATAGTTTAACCAGGCCCTTGTGTCTTTATGCCACCCCCAATTGAGCCTTAGGTGGTTTTGGTTGGAACTTAAAGCTAGCTTAGGAAGTCTATGATCATCTATGTTATTGAGTTTGTGCTTGTACAGCAGAAACCTAATCATGGTTAGGCTCTAAATAGGGGAAAGGCCTCCTTCTATAAGGAGAATAGGATAGGGTGTATTACTTTTAATTTTCAGGTTATAAGTTATAAAACGTTTCTGGATTTGCTCAATCTTTCTCCATGATTCTCTGGAGATGTTGCAACCCCAAATCTCATAGCCATATAAGATAACAGGAGTGACTAAAGTTTCAAAGAGAAACTTCTTTTAATCCCACATTACGAGGTTTGCTGTTTTACAATTATTTTCAAGACCAAAATAAGCTTTCCACCCCCCATTAATCCTTTTCTCAATGTTATGGTTCCCGTTGAGCTTGTGATGAATATCAATTCCTAGGTACTTGTAAGAATACACCTCCTCCAAGTTATTATTGTCATACATAAAATTAGCGTAAGTGTCCTTCTTGGATTTGATAATCATAACTTTTGTTTTGTCAGTGTTAACAGTCATACCCATGGTAGAGCAGAAATCCTTAAGAAGCCTGAGTTGCTTATCAAGATCAAATGGGCACCTTGCCAAAAGAAAAATATCGTCAGCATAGAGAAGAAGGATGACGACTATCCCAGCTAGGATCGTGCCATCGCATCCTGCTTCCTCCAAGTAGCCTTCAAGCTTATCGATGTAAATGCCAAATAGGGTAGGGGAGAGGGGGCAACCTTGTTTAACTTCGATGTTACACTTAATATCTTCATATAGATAGATATATATGAAGTTGATAATTAGTTCTTCAAATAGTTTATTTAAACATTTTATTGAAATATTTAAAAAAAAAGTAAGATTTAAACATCTTGTTCACACATTTTTTTACTTCTAATTATTTAGAGTATATTCATTTCTTTAAATTATGGCTCACATTATTTGTCTATTTAGAACATAATTTTAATTTTAAAGGGGCATGAACGAAAGCATGGACAAACTTACACATCCCACATCCCCTTATACCAGCATACATCCATCTTAAGTACAAATGTAACATGAACCTAGAGGGATCAAATTCCTTTATGTGCAAACTTTTTTAGAGTGCAAAATATAATGAGTTATTTTTCATTTTTTAGCTTTTATTTTCAATTGCTAAATAGAATATATATAGGACCAAATAAAAAATGTCACCATAAAAACTTAAATTGTTTCTATATATGGATATATATGAAGTTGACATTGACATAAATTAGTTGATATAGATTTTCAAATAATTTATTTAAATATCTTATTGAAATATTTTTGAAAAGTATAAGATTTAAACATCTCATTCACATGTTTCCTACTTGTAATTACTTCACAGTATATTTATTTTTTTAATTATAGATGACATTATTTTTCTATCTAAAACATAATTTTTATTTGAAATGATCAAAGGAAAAAACTTACACATCCCCTCATACTAGGTTGTAGAACCAGCATAGATCCATAACTTACACATCTCCTCATACTCAGTTGTAGAACCGGCATAGACTCATGTTAAGTATGGATCTAACATGAGCCTACATAGATCAAATTCCTTCAAGTGCAAACTTTTTTAAAGTGCAAAATACAATGTGTTATTTTTCATTGTTTAAACTGTATTTTTTAATGCTAAATAAAGTATATATAGGACCATGTAAAAATTTTAACAATAAAAAGTTAATTCTATTTCTATATATAGATATATTTGAAGTTGATAATTACTTAACATAAATCTTCGAATATTTTATTTAAATATTTTATTGAAATATTTTTAAAAAATGTAATATTTAAAAATCTCATTCACACATTTTTTACATCTAATTATTTTACATTATATTTATTTATAGTCATTTTTTTAATTAAGTCTCACATTATTTTTTCTATTTAGAACATAAATTTTTATTTTAAAGAGGCAGGACAAACTTACACCTTCTTTTATATTAAGTTATAAAATAAGCCTTACCCATCCTCTCATACTAGGCTTTAAAATAAGCCTCTGTCCTCAATGTAAAAATGCTCCATTTGAGTTGGAAAACTTAACGTAGGCACTTATATATATTGCATACATAATATTCCAAGTTGCTTTGATATCTTTAATATTTTTACAAAGCGATACCTAAAAAGAAAATCTTACGGAAAGCTTGTGGAAAGTTCCCTAAAGCCCTGGACCCTTGGATTTAGTTAGATTTCTACCATTATGATTAACAGAGATAATTTCTGGATGTAATCTTTAGAACAGGAGGAATGTGCCCCCACGTCATAAACAATACATCATTGAATCGAAGAATCTGAAACTAGAAGAAGACCAAGGGACTGATGAAAAAAATAACATCCAACACACTGTTGAATATGTAATTTCAACGCAGCCGTACCAACACCCAAACCGCTCAGCAAAACCGCCTTTCAATTTCGGACCGCCTTCCAGCGTAAAGTTGTTTCCGTAATCTCGAGCCCGATGCAATAAAATTTGGGCACGCGTCCCTCCCCATACGTCAGCCTATGCAACATTTCAGAGGCTAAAGTTCTGCAGCAAAATGCCTCCCGATATCTCTGTCCACCGTTCGATTGTCTCCAGCATTCTCGTCCGTTGATTGTGTAAAGCTGCATACGAACCAACATTAAAGTTTTTGCGTGGAGTAAAATTCAAAGTTTCGTTGACCACCGGTAAAATAATTTAATGAATTAAATATGCCCATAGGAGTATTGGTAAGTGTTTTAAATTTTAATGTTTTTATATATCAGAGGTATGGGCACATATGCACGTTAGGTAATTTTTGGTATGGCATATGTACAATATGTAAGTTTTTTTTAATGCGTTGACCATATGTATTGTAAAAACCCACGGTAGTATAGAATGTTTTTGTATTAAGTTTTTTTTGATAACGAGCCATAAAATATATGCTCGTGGGGTTTGTTCACTAAATCTGTAATGAAACACATAGCAGTGTGTAGAAAAGAAAGAGAACAGGGGAGGGCTGTAATGTTTTGTTGGCCATCGTAAAACGAAGGAACAGCATGAAATTTTTATTGCATTGTTGATTCTTAAAAGAGGATATATGCACAGCAGTGCGGTGTGTATGAGTTTTTGAAGTTGCATATGTAAATTTCTTTTACAGCAGTATGTAAAAGAAGATTTTTACACCAGTAAGTAAAATGTTTTCACAGCAGTGAATGTAAATGAGAATTTTACCCAGCACAGTAAATTCTCAGGCAGAGACAGAGTTTTGTTGAATATTTTTTTTGGTGAATCCCTCTCAGCAAAGAGGATGAATTTGTATTTGGCATTTTGTCTTAATGAACAAAAATCTTTTTGTGGTGGTGTAATACTCTGTTCTCAGTAAAAAAAAATTAAAGCCTCCCTGTGCAAAAAGATCCTGGAGCAAAGAGAAACAGAGCATTGCCTCTGTGGAGTTTATCTTGTTTGTTTTTGGGATTTTGCCAGAAAAATCCCCAACAGTGGTATCAGAACAGGCTTAGGCTCTTTGAAAGTGTTCAAGAAGCTGAAGGGAGGAGTCTTTTGTTGCAGCAGTAAATCTTCTCCAGCAAAGTGAAGTCTCAGACAAAGGATTCAGGTATTTCACAAAGTTCTTTTGTGTGTTGCTGAAGAAGCAGTCAGTTGTTTTAAAACACACAGTCAAGAAATTGAAGCATAACTAAGGATGCAAGGAATGGCTAGCACCAGCACTGGTATGGGTATGTTTAATACCCAGCTCCCACAGTTTAATTGGAAGAACTATGACTACTAGTCAATAACTATGAGAGCCATGTTTGCCTCTCAAGATTTATGGGAAATAGTTGAAGATGGTTTTGAAGAACCAGCGGATGAAAATGAGTTCAATGCATTAACTGAGGGAGAGAGAGATCTACTGAAGAGCAATAGGAAGAAGGATTCAAAAGCCTGTGTCTTGTTGTATCTAGCAGTAGATCAGAGTGTCTTTCCAAGGTTAGCAGCAGCTAAGACAGCAAATGAAGCATGGCAAACCCTCAAGACAGCCTATCAAGGCATGGAGAGAGTGAAGACAGCAAAACTACAATTGCTGAGAAAAGATTTTGAGAATCTGAGCATGAAGGAGTCAAATAATATTGACTCATTCTTCACACATGTGATTGGTTTGGTCACACAGATGAGGACTCATGGAGAAACCATTGAAGAAAGGAGGATTGTGGAGAAAATATTGAGGGTCTTACCCTCAAAGTTTGATGCGATTGTCACCACCATTGAAGAGGCAAAGGATCTCTCAAACTTTTCAGTTGATGAGCTTCATGCATCACTGATAACACATGAGCAGAGGTTGAGTAGAAATGAAAACTCATCTCTAGAGCAAGCCTTCAAGACCCAGATGTCCTTTGGAAGAGGAAGAGGTCAAGGCAGAGGAAATAAGAGAGGAAGAGGCAGAAGCCAGAACAGAGGTGGAAGGAACAGTCCAGCAAATGCACAAGGAAGAGGCAACAATCCAAATCAGAACCAAGGCCAAGGCAGTAGCCAACAAAGAGGACAATATCATGTTCAAGGACAAAGGTATGAAAAATCCAATGTTCAATGCTATTATTGTAAAAAGTATGGGCATTATGCCAGTGAATGTAGGAAGAAGCAGCATGATATGAACAATAGATCAAATGCAAATGTCACTAGAGAAAACAGCAGTCAAGATAATGTGTTGTTAGCTTGTAACATGGCTGAAACAAACAGTGAAGACATATGGTTTTTAGACTCAGGTTGCAGCAACCATATGACAGGAAACATAGCCCTCTTTTCTGCTCTAGATCAGAATATGAAATCAGAAGTTACACTAGGAACTGATAGTAAAATCTCTGTTATGGGAAAAGGAGAGGTAAAAATATTTACAAAGCAAGGAGAAAGGAAAACCATAGCAGATGTCTACTATGTCCCTTGAATGAGATGTAACCTCTTGAGTATTGGACAGCTTGTCCATAAGGGGTACAATGTTTTCTTTGTGAATGATGTATTCACCATCATGGATATAGCACCCAACAAACGATGCATTGCTGAAGTGAAGATGACAAGGAACAGGATGTTCCCTCTCAGGATAAGGGCAGATTTGAAAAACAAAGGAGAAATTGCAGCGGTCACCCAAGAGGCTTTCCAAAGCGTGCCAAAGGATGAAAATTGGTTGTGGCACTTGAGATTTGGACATCTCAATTTTGGAGGTCTAAATTTGTTGAGTAGGAAAGGAATGGTAAGAGGATTACCATTGATAGAGAAACCGGACAGCCTTTGTGAAGGTTGTATTTTGGGAAAACAACACAGAGAAAGTTTTCCATCAGGGAAGAGCATAAGGGCAAAGGCACCCTTAGAAATCATCCACTCAGATTTATGTGGACCAATGCAAGCTCCATCATTAGCAGGCAGCCAATATTTCCTAACATTCATTGATGACTTTACCAGAAAAACTTGGGTATATTTCCTTAAAAACAAAAGTGAAGTGTTTGAGAAATTCCAAAATTTCAAGGCATTTGTGGAAAACCAAAGCGGGTTGCACATTAAAGTTTTGAGAACTGATAGAGGAGGTGAGTATATCTCCAAGGAATTCCTACGATTTTGTAGAGAAAATGGAATTCACAAGCAGTTTACAGCAAGGTACACTCCACAGCAAAATGGAGTTGCTGAAAGGAAGAATAGGACCATCATGGATATGGCGAGGAG
This sequence comes from Pinus tabuliformis, assembly GCA_031772625.1. Taxonomy (NCBI): domain Eukaryota; kingdom Viridiplantae; phylum Streptophyta; class Pinopsida; order Pinales; family Pinaceae; genus Pinus; species Pinus tabuliformis. The sequence continues at coordinate 89,081,788 of CM062815.1, forward strand.
CATGCTGAAGGCAAAGCATTTGCCAAATGATTATTGGGCTGAAGCTGTAAATTGTGCAGTGTATATTTTGAATAGGTGTCCTACAAAAGCAATGTCGAACAAAGTGCCGGAAGAAGCGCGGAGTGGGAGAAAGCAAGGAGTCACCCACTTGAAAGTTTTTGGATGTGTGGCCTATGCACACATACCAGATCAGCTAAGGAGGAAGTTGGACAACAAAGGGGAGAAATGTCTTTTCATTGGATACAGTGAGGAATCCAAAGCTTACAGGTTGTATATTCCATCCACCAAGAAGTTTTTTGTCAGCAGAGATGTTCAATTCATTGAAGAAGAAGCTTGGGATGGAAGCATAGAGAAGACAGTTAATGTTCAAAACTGTTTGTCTCATGATGAAGATGATGAGGAGGAGGCTAAAATGAATCCCCAAACAGCAGCGCCAACACAAGGACAACAAGGGACACCATTGAGGATAAATGAGAGTGCTTCTCCAAGCACACCACAAGGAGGAAATTCAAGTGCGTCTTCAAGCACTTGCACACCAAATGGGAGAGGTAAGAAATTTAGAAATCTAAGTGATATTTATGATGAAGGAATGAATTCCTTATTTGCCTTGTATTGTCATGTTGATGATCCTATTCATTTCGAAGATGCAATTAAAGATAGGAAATGGATAGAAGCTATGGATGAGGAGATGAATGCCATAGAGAGAAACAAAACATGGGATTTGGTTGAGCTACCAAAAGGTAAAGAAGTCATTGGAGTGAAATGGGTTTACAAGACCAAGAGCAATGCTGAAGGTAAGATAGAAAGGCACAAGGCAAGGCTGGTTGTCAAAGGGTACAAGCAGCAGTATGGAAGAGATTATGAGGAGACTTTCGCCCCGGTTGCAAGAATGGAAACCGTGAGAGCAGTGTTGTCCATAGCAGCACAAAACAAATGGAAAGTCTACCAAATGGATGTGAAGTCAGCATTCTTAAATGGAGTGTTAAAAGAAGAGGTGTACATTGAACAGCCTCTCGGCTATGAGAAGAAAGGTGAAGAGCACAAAGTGTGCAGATTGAAGAAAGCTCTTTATGGGCTGAAGCAAGCGCCAAAAGCATGGTACAGCAGGATAGATTCATATCTATTGGGTAATGAATTCGAAAAGTGTGAAGGAGAACCCACCGTCTACATCAAAGAAAAACATGGTAAAATTTTGATTGTTGTCTTGTATGTTGATGATGTTATTTTCACAGGTAATGATGATCAGCTCATTGAGAATTTTAAATCAGTCATGAAAGAGGAATTTGAAATGACTGACATGGGTTTGTTGAGATACTTCTTAGGTATAGAAGTAGATCAAAATGAAAAAGGAATTTTTATCTCACAAGGTAGATATGTAAATCAAGTATTGAGAAGATTTAACATGCAAGAATGCAAAGCAGCGATCACTCCCACAGTAATGGGATTAAAACTCAACAGAGAGGACAACAGCAAGGATTTTGATCCTAGTTTGTACAAGAGTATTGTTGGCAGCCTTATGTATTTAACAGCAACTAGGCCTGACATTATGTTTGCTGTTAGTTTAATTTCCAGATTCATGGAGAGGCCAAAGGAGGCACATTGGCAGGCAGAAAAAAGAATTTTGAGGTATGTTAAAGGTACCAAAATGTTTGGAATTTTATATAATGTCTCAGAACATTCAGATTTGGTTGGATACACTGATAGTGATTGAGCTGGAAGTGTAGATGATCGGAAAAGCACTTCCGGTTATGTTTTTCATATGGGTTCAGGAGCCATTTCATGGGCTTCTAAGAAGCAGTCCATTGTAGCATTGTCTACAGCAGAGGTTGAATATGTGGCAGCTACAGCAGCAACATGTCAAGCAGTGTGGATGAAAAGAATGTTGAGAAGCTTAGGCCAAGAGCAGGCAAAAGCGACAGTAATTTTTTGTGACAATAGCTCAGCTATTGCATTGTCAAAGAATTCAGTATTTCATAAGAGAACGAAACACATTGATACATTGTTTCACTACATCAGAGAATTGGTGAACAATGGAGAAATTGTCCTAGAACATTGCAGGAATCAAGAACAGATTGCAGACATCTTAACAAAGCCACTGGATCAGAAAAGCTTTGAATTTTTGAGGAAGCGTCTGGGTATGACCGAATGCCCAGCAGTTGAAATTAAAGGGGAGTGTTGAATATGTAATTTCAACGCAGCCGTACCAACGCCCAAACCGCTCAGCAAAACCGCCTTTCAATTTCGGACCTCCTTCTAGCGTAAAGTTGTTTCCGTAATCTCGAGCCCGATGCAATAAAATTTGGGCACGCGTCCCTCCCCATACGTCAGCCTACGCAACATTTCGGAGGCTAAAGTTCTGCAGCAAAATGCCTCCCGATATCTCTGTCCGCCGTTCGATTGTCTCCAGCATTCTCGTCCGTTGATTGTGTAAAGCTGGATACGAACCAACATTAAAGTTTTTGCGTGGAGTAAAATTGAAAGTTTCGTTAACCACCGGTAAAATAATTTAATGAATTAAATATGCCCGTAGGAGTATTGGTAAGTGTTTTAAATTTTAATGTTTTTATATATCGGAGGTATGGCCACATATGCACGTTACGTAATTTTTGGTATGGCATATGTACAATATGTAAGTTTTTTTTAATCCGTTGACCATATGTATTGTAAAAACCCACGGTAGTATAGAATGTTTTTGTATTAAGTTTTTTTTTGATAACCAGCCATAAAATATATGCTCGTGGGGTTTGTTCACTAAATCTGTAATGAAACACACTGCACTGTGTAGAAAATAAAGAGAACATGGGAGGGCTGTAATGTTTTGTAGGCCATTGTAAAACGAAGGAACAGCATGAAATTTTTATTGCATTGTTGATTCTTAAAAGAGGATATATCCACAGCAGTGCGGCGTGTATGAGTTTTTGAAGTTGCATATGTAAATTTCTTTTACAGCAGTATGTAAAAGAAGATTTTTACACGAGTAAGTAAAATGTTTTCAGAGGAGTGAATGTAAATGAGAATTTTACCCAGCACAGTAAATTCTCAGGCAGAGACAAAGTTTTGTTGAATATTTTTGTTGGTGAATCGCTCTCAGCAAAGAGGATGAATATGTATTTGGCATTTTGTCTTAATTAACAAATATCTTTTTGTGGTGGTGTAATACTCTGTTCTCAGTAATATTTTTTTAAAGCCTCCATGTGCAAAAAGATCATGGAGCAAAGAGAAACAGAGCACCTCTGTGGAGTTTATTTTGTTTGTTTTTGGGATTTTGCCAGAAAAATCCCCAACACACGCAGGACAAGTGGAAGATGGTCTGCGTTAGCCACATTCTTGGTTTCATGAATATTACCCATATTGGGTGCTTAACTCCGCTTTTACCTTTCGCATTACTCTTAATGTAACTTTACCCATGTTCTTGATTGACTGTAGATGTTGATAATGAATGTCCAAAGCTATCAGACATATTCAAATATTTTTTCATGATTAGTTACAACAGATGGTCTGTACATTTTAGAAGCAAGGACTACTAGTATTTAAAAAATGGCTTAGATAGAAGCTCCTCCATTTTTGGAGCCTTTCTATAAACTCTAATTATCCACTTAGGAAAAAGTTGCTCGGTGCATCAAGATCTTTGCAGACATGAGAATGCAAATTGAAACAACATTTCTGCATACTATTGAACACTATTTAGTTGTGAATGCAACACTAGAGACCAACAATTTCTTCCATGTATGGATTAAAAAACCCGAAGTTGTGTTATTTTTTAAACCTGGGTCGGACAATCAGTTTGCCATGAAGAATGCCAGTTGTATAGAAAATAATCCTAACACGAGAAGGCTGAGAACTCGCTAATTGCACAGAGAAACCAATAGCCATTTCACCTCTTTCTCTTGCAACACAACTTGTTGAACCTACAGAAGAAAGTCCTCATTGCTCTGTCCATATAATATTGCATAAAGATCCCAAGCCTTTGTTGATATAATCCACCAAAAGCTATTGTGAAATCTGTATGCTTTCACCACATCCTTTCTGCTCACATATATCTGTCACAGATGAGCTGTTGACTGCATTCACAACATACTCCACTTTTTTCTTTGGAAGTAGGTAACTCCCCTTTATAGAGAACTTGTTGTTTTTTTTATGGTATATCCCACATTTTCGCGACAACGACATTGGACATACCTATATTCAACCTATTGTGCGATTATATTGATTCCTCCGTTATCTCTTCGCTTTGTTTGAAACCTTGCGTGATTTATCCTTGGTGAATTCCGTTGATATTCTATATTGGGTGAACGCCATTGATATATCCAACATGGACTTGCGTGACTGGGTGAACTCCATTGATATCTTATACTCGGTGAACTCCATTGATATCTTATACTCGGTGAACTCCACTGATATATCCAACATGGACTTGCGGGATTTATACATGTTGAACTCCATTCACATATCCAACATGAACTTGGAGATTGGGCCTCATCCCAATAATTTTGAATAAACAACACTTCCCATAAAACGCTTATAAAAGCCCAACTTTTGTTCATTATGATAATCTATTTTATAAAATTAGAAACATTCCGCTTCGTAAGATCAAACCAGCTCCATAACATCATGAATTTTCTGTTCTTTTGATTGCTAACTCAAATTCGCTCCCAAAAATTTTAATGTTTGGTTATGCAAGATTCAGTTATAACATTGATTCCAATTGGGAACAATGTTTTTCCGGCAAAACATTGTGGACTCTAGGCCAGTAACCTTGGTTGGCCATGGACTCAAACTCTGAAATCATTCCAATTAGTTTATGGAAATTCTGAAAATGGAAATCTCCCTAAAACTTTTTTTTACTAGACTTTTATTCTTCTTTCTACCAACTGAAACAAAAAATTATGCAAAGTGAGAATAAATTCTCACCATCTGAATTTATTTATGTAAAATACTTATACCTATATGAGCTGATCCCAATCAAGTATAATTAAATTTCTAGTGGCACCATAATAATTTCTCGGTGCTTGATCTCATGCCAGTTCTCTTCTGCTTTCTAAAAGAAAAGAAGAACAAAATTGTAAAACAACTACCAACAAGAGCTAGTGGATACTCAGAAACAGAAATCAACTGGAGAAAAAGGTTCACCTCCAAGTTGCTCAAGAGTTTATGTAATCAACTACAAGGTCATAAAATGTATTAAAGAAAAAATTACTCACTTCACTATTTTGTTTGGATGCTTTAGGGCAGCCATAGTTCGATAAATATAAAACATTATTATGATTCATTTCTTCAGCTTTGGGCTGTTTGTGAAAGTACTATTATCTGCTTGAAACAAAATACACACGATCAACTTCTCATAAACATATTACCTTTAATTGTTGAGTATTACTTTATTCTTTTTCACATAAACCTTCTTCATCAAACCCCTTATGACATTCACTCATGAATGAGGTTGTTTCGAGAACTGCACCAAAATCTCCTCTAAATCATATAAGTCACAGATTTGAGAATACTTTGAAAAGCCAAACTGTTCATTTGAATCATAAAAATAGAAAACACACGCACCAACAAATTATATAAGACAAGACCTACGAGTGTTGGTCTGCAACTCAATAATTTCTACACAATTTGAAGAAAAATTGTTAGAAGAGAATGCAAGGGTCGCAATTTTTAAAACCCAAAAAAAAACACCCAAAGTGAAGCAATAGGTGAAGATATACAAGAGATTGGTTCTGGTCACCCTCAAAAATCAATTCTTAAGTTTTCAATAAAAACCCAATGAAAGTATTTTTAATTCTGTTAATGCCAATTGATGTTGTCACCTGGGAGACATTTCCTGGTTGCAAGGGAACCAATACCTACGATATCTATTAGATTGATAAAGATTTTAAAATATATGGCCAGAGGAATAGACAATGAGAGCAACAATAAATAACCTTGTTCAAAAATCTATCTTTAAAAACTATATTGGCCAAGATAAATGGGTTTCTAGGGCTTAGGGTTTCAAGGAATGACTAGAAGCAAAATGAGGAAAACAAGTCTTAATCATTGAGTCACTTAAGAGTCTTAGTTTTTGACCCTATGGAAGAAATAATGGAAAGAACAAGAGAGATTTTTGACCCTATGGAAGAAATAATGAAAAGAACAAGAGAGATAGGTGAATGCTTGATATGGTAGAGCACCCATTAAAGAGTTCAAACCTAAAACATGATTACCATTAATTTTAGGTAAATTCATAAATTTAATTTAAATCAACCCTGCTACATTACACTAATATCAGTGGAAGAAAACATTATTGAATCATAAAACATATGTAAGGAAAATAAAAATTCTACAATATACCCAACAACTAGAATAAAAAATGACTTCTTTCATTCAGTTTTCTAGAAATTTCTCCATTACATAGTATCACAATTAACATACTTAGAGCCCTTACTTCTCCTCTCTACTGCTATTTTATTCTGTACCTTAACTTAACTAACCTTGATAAGCTTTAAAATCGTTTCTTAAGACAACTATTTTGACTAACGATTTTTTTTACAAATAAAAATAAAAACGAGTTATTTAAATAACTCGTATTTTACACTTTAAATAAAACCCTAATCGAAAATAACCTTCCGTTTACAAAGTTTTATATAAAATATATCCCATGACTCTATTATGGGCTTCAAATTTGAAGAGTGCCGACTTCTTTCAACAAAACAACTGAAGGCTTTTAATTTTTGGAATTAATATATTTAAAATAATAATATTCAGGCGTGTGGAAGTTGTGCAGGCCCAGTTCTTGTTGCATGCCATGTTAGAGATGAGTTAGACCGTATATAGACGCGGGTCACAGGCTTTGTCGTTAGGCACACATTGGTGGAACCAAGATTGGTCTCGGCGAAACCCTAAACGAGCTTCTCGGTGGCCTTGGTGGTACTTTGAAACTGATGTTGACCCCCCTAAATAAATAGTTGTCGTTGACTTAGGGATAAGCAGTTTGGCCAAACTGATTTCTGGCGGTGTCTCTTTATCCCTTGATTAATTTAACCTATCAGAAAGAATTGATGAACTGCATTTTCTATTTGAACCATCGATTTTTCTGTTGAGTGATGGGATTTTTATAACTCACTCTTCTGGAATGGCTATTCTATGGAACAAGCACAATGGGGAAAGTATAGGCGTTAAGAACTTCAAAGTGTTGTCCTGATCGGAAACACCATTTCCATAAAGTGCAAGGGTAACTGTTTCCGACTTGGAGCTACAATAGTTATAAGATTACCATATTTTGATTGTTGGGGAATTAGGCCTAACATTCGTATTTCAAACAGTAGATGTTTTGCTTCGAATTTTATGACACTCATAGACAAATGAAAGGGTCGAAATGCTCCAAATCATCTCGCTCTTGAAAACATGTTAAAGAAGGAGCATATTTTTAAATCCCTCTCATTTTCAAAACTCATCAAAGATTTTTAAGCATTACCATAACACTAAATGTTTATGTTACGTCCTTCTGCGATGTCTTATTTTGTTCCAGCAGAGTGCGCGGGGATTAACCGATTCACCAGGAAGGAGAGTCCATATTCTTCTAGCAATTATCCTCTTCTCAATTCTACTTTCGTCTTGTTGACTTCCTCTGTAGTTTTAGCACCTTTCTTTTCCTTTTGTTCAATTATCTTGATATCATTATCTAAAGGCACATCCTGCAGGCCTTGCTTCTAAAGTTGTTCTAACCACGAAGAAGTATTTCTTTGAATAAATCAAATCTATTTGTATATTACATGGCAACCAAAATATTTTATATTGCATCTAGGAGTGGGCGCACATTCAACATTTTTGGTAATGATGGGCCCAACCATAAAGAAACACCACTCTATTAACAAATAGAGTTATAATATGGAATTCCTTAAGAACTATGATGCTCTTTTTGATGAAACCATCTCAAAATATCTGGTGATCCTAGAAGCCCACGAGAACAGATTGTCTTTGGGCATCATTTGAAACGATGGTTGCACATTTAGATATAATTGACATGCCTCGTCCATTATCAATTTTTATCATGAAAACTACATTCTATCTCGTTTAGTAGTGATTCCATGAAGATGTTAGCAATGTGTAATTGTAAATCACTAACAAGAAAGGTTGCACCTAGAATAGTGAACATCCAAATTGAAGTCCACCTTGGTGACGACAATGCTCCATTTGAGTTGTAGAACTTAACATAGGTGATTATATATAGTTCATACATAATACTGTAAATGCCTTTGATATCTTTAATATTTTTACAAAGTGATATCCTTAAAGAAAATCTTCGTGGAAAGCTCGTGGAAAGCGCCCTAATTGTTGGAAAGGCAGACAAGATAAAACACACACATTTAACACATAAGGCACACAAGTTGTGACTCTTCTATTAATCACATAAACTTGATTCTTACAATGAACCTCATGAAGGGTGTTTCAAATTTTTCATCTAGTGACTCGTCAAAAATAATTTCACATGCACACACACACTAAATTTGACTTTTCCCAAAATATTACTTAACTCAAACTCGCTTGACTTGACTAAGTTAATTGACTCTCGAAATTTAACCAACTCTTTCATGCGAGAGTAATTACAATTTTCAACGCTCGCCCCCTTAATTATGACTATATGACTAAACATAACTCAAACATGACTCAACTATGTTTGTTAGGCTTATAATAGAAATTGACTCAATCATCACTCAGACATGCCTGCTCGTCAATGTTTGAGCTAGGCCTACAATGACTCGAAACATTTACAATCTTGCATTTTCCTTTTCTCTTCTTCAAAATTCTATATCCTCAAAATTGTTTTATTTTGTGCTCCACAATTCTTATTGTAGGCTCCATATTTCTTTTCTTGTTGTTGATGCAATGGTTTTTTTGACTTGTATTGAACTTGTGCTGAAAAACAATATGATATTATCTTCTACACTTCCTCTTCAAATATTCGTTCAACTATGGAATGTTGCCACAACTCTTCATCCTCAAATTGTCTTCTTTGCTGTGCTTCTTGTGCTTCATATTCCTAACTTTCTTTATGCCATATTTCTTGATAGTAAAATCTTGTCACTTCTTGGCTCCATTACTGAAAAATTGTTTAAATGCATTCATCTTTGTCATCAGAAACATCCATGTCCTTTCCTAAATTTTGTTCTTCATATTCTCTTTTAGTTGGATTGCTATCATGTTTCCCGCACACTCAAAAACAATGTTAAAATCATCTTCATTATGCTCTTCAGTGAGAGCTTCCCGCTCTACCTCTTCCTTCTCTTTCTTCTCTGCCTTCTCTTCCACTCTATTACAAACATCTACTACTGCAAACATGTTGTCTTCCACTTGGCTTCCAAACACAAGTGGGATTTTCTCACCAAATAACAACATATCAATAAGAGATTTTTGTTGCATCATGTGCAACCACTCCTCACCAGTGAAACTATCTACATCAAATTTAATAGAAACAATTCCAATTGTTGGATCCACTAAACCACTTGCTTCTATGTTGATCGCTTTATCTATGTCAATGAAGTTGTTTCTTGTTCACACATTGTTCATGAGCAGTTCCAACCACTTCATAACTTGTTGCTACAGTGGAAACTTCATCCTCCAATTATTCATTAAACGTGGCACTTACCACATTTCCATGCTCAATCGCTATTTCAAAATTTTCATTACTATAATTTTGATCCACCCTATGGTGGGATATTCGAGAATGCATGTGCTCATTAACAATTCCAAACCCATCATCTACGACTGGATTCAGCAATACACATCTCACTTTGTAGTCATCATCCATATGTGTTTCATCACAGTGGGATTCACCATCATCTACACCATCCACATTATAATGGAGTCCTTGAGAATTTATATTCTCTTACTCTCTTTCACACATAGAGTCTTCAACTTCTCTCGATGCAATATTTGATGCATATTCTTCATCCATATGCATGTTTTCATTATGGGTTTCTCTTATATAGTCTTCACGACTGTCATCTACTTTTGAGTGGGATTCTCCAAGCTTTGTTGTCCTCTCACAACCTTGCTCATCTACTCCCAAATTTACAATTCACCAAACAAATTGTGACACATATTGCTACTGCATGTCACTTTCATTTGCATCAAATTCTTCTTCCAAGATCTTCCATGCTTCCTTAGAAGTTGTAGCTTTTTCTACCTTGCACATAACCATTTCATTTATTGTTTGTAGGATATGGTAGCAAATCCACGCTACACCAATCAACCTCGATTTCTTCTTTGTTTTCTACTAGACTTCTAAGTTCCTTGACTATGACTTGAACCTCTCTAAATATGACAATGATCTATGCCTCTTCTTTTTTATTTAATTTCTTGATCTTCTTCAATCGCGCTTTGTGACCCATGACTGTTTTATTTCCTCTGTCTTATAACTACAATATTTTTGTAGAATGACGAAATTTCCAAATCCCTAAAATTTCTTATCATTAAATCTCATTTCATTCTCTTTATATACCTTGAAAAAAAAAAAAAAAATTAAAATAAACCTTTTGTTTTAAAAACTCCTTCCAAACCTTTTAAAGTACCCTTTCAATAACTTACGGTGGCCCTTTTTAAAAAGTATTTTAAAACACCCTTTTATAATAATTATTGTTTTTCAAACCTTTTAACTCCCCCACTTTCCTTTCAAAACACATTTCGGTGAATATTTTCCCGAGCACTTTAAAACATTGGCCATGCGATGGTCTTGCCCATGCTTTGATGTCATTGACTTCTTATGCGGAAATTTATAAATGGAGGTTGCGGGCCTTTTCCTTGTATTTTTTTTCTTCGTCGTTCTGTGCAATTAACATGACAAATTATATAGCTAGCTTCTCGGGCACTGGTTTCAGACCTCACCAAAAAATTATTCCCTATGTGGTTATGCAAGCTGCGACTACAGATTATAGGGCATCTTAGGTATTTTAGCTCTAATATAAATTTGTTCCAAAGATAGAGGAGATAAAACACAAATCTAACACAAAAAACACACTAGTTGTGATTCTTGTATTAATCACGCAAATTTGATTCTTAGAATGAACCCATTAAAGGGTATTTAAACTTTTTCGTCTAGTGGCTCACCCAAAATAGCTTCAGATTCTCTCACACACACAAACTCTAAATTCAACTTTTCCCAAAATATGACTTCACTCAAACTCACTTGACTTGACTCAGTTAACTCACTCTCCAAACTTAGTCATCCCTTACATGCTAGAGTAATTATAATTTCCAACACTAATGCCATAAACGCTTATTTTAGTGAGATTCCTACAATTATGATTAACTCAGGATCATTTTTGGATGCAATCTTAGAAGAGGATGAATGTGCTTTCATGTTATAAATAATACATCATTGAATCAAATAATTTCAAACTGGAATAAGACCAAGGGACTGTGATAAAAATATAGTCAAATACACACGACAGGCTGAAGATGGTCCATGATAGCCAAATTCGTTATTCCACGAATGATAATAAATCGGGGTCCTTAACTCTATTTTTACCTTTTGTGTTACTCTCACTACAACTTTACCCATATTCTTGATTGAAACTAGATGTTGATGATGAAGGCCCAAAGCTATCAGAGAAGACTCAAATATTTTTGAATGATAAGTTACAATAGATGGCTTGTCCTTTTTAGAAGCAACAACTAGGTGTATCTCAAATAGGCTGAGCTAGAAGCTCCTCCATTTTTAGAGCCTTTCCGTAAACTCTAAAAATGTGATCATGAAAAAGCTACATGGTCCACTGAGATCTTTTCACACATGAGAATGAAAATTCAAACATCATTTCTAAATAATGTTGAATCTGCATTAGTAGTTAATTGTGAATGCAACAATGAAGACTAATAAATTCTTCCAAGTATGGATTCAAAAACTGGCCCAACTGCTATGTAATTGCTTCCAAAACTCTGAGTAAAGAGGTGAAAATGACTCACGGGGGCTTCATTGGGGTAGAAATATCATACCACCTGGGTTCATATTCGGGGATATATAGGGGGTAAAGTGTTTTCATATTGGAAAATATAAAAGATGGAGCTTAAAGTTAATGAAAAATTATAAAAGGGTATAAAACTTGTTAATGAAAAAAATGGATACCTACAATATCTAGTGAAAGTAGGAGTTTTTTAAATTGGGACGTTGTATTGGGTTCATATTGGTAGGAGGTTAAATAATGTGATTTTTATAGGGTTTTTTTAATATGTAGTCAAATTAAGGGTATTTTTTAATATGCCACAAACACATGTGATATGTTAGAGGTTCACTGAGTGAATCCCTAGTGAAACAACTCCCTTGGAAGTTATTTTCCGTTTCAAATATGGGTTAGATAATAATTTTGTGAAGGAGAACACTAGTTGTATAGAAAATAACCCCAACATGAGAATGATAAAAACTCTCTAATTGCACAAAGTAACCAAGAGCAATTTCACCTCTTTCTCTTACAACACGACCTATTGACCCTATAGCAGACACTCCTCGTGGCTATTTCCATATAATATTGAATGAATATCGCAAGACTCTATCAATATAATCCTTGAGAAGGTATTGTGACATCTGAGTGCTTCTACCACATCCTGTCTGCTCACATATAACTTTCAGATATCAGTTGTTGACTACCTCCACAACATACTCCCTTTTTTTCTTTGGAGGTAGCTAACTCCACTTTGTAGAGCACTTGCTCCTTTTTGTTATGAAATTATGGGATATATCCCACATTTGTACAGAAACAATGTATGTTATGTGGGCATATTTAAGGATAATTTGGGATCCCCTATATGAATTTATTTAGGATTTCTGGGATATAAAGTAAAAATGCAAAAAAATTGAAAGTCCGAGAAGAGGGACTATTGATTTCCCAGAATGAAGGATACACCAAATTTAGGGTGGAGGGGGATTCTAAACTCATTATAAACATGATCTACAAGATCCTACATTGCACCCATATGATAAAAATATGTCATATTTGGACACTGGAAAGCCTACTTTTATGACTAACATTTCTCCTTTCTTCCATTCCGATGATCGTCCCTACTCACATCATAAGAATTACAAATGAAATTGTAGAGCCAATAAAATATGCATATATTTAGCTTCAAAGGTCTCCTGCTCATGGAAATATTTTGAAGGATATCCCCTCAAGAAATAATGTTGCATCATACCTATGTTGGAAAAATCTCCCTCACTAATCTCTTTATATATTATTCCTTAATTCTATTTGTTTGTATCTATCAATCTATAATTGGCCTATGCAATATTTAGTATTCGTTTTTTAGTTTTTATATTAACAAGATAAAATAATTCCTTTTATTTTTTGAAAAGTTAAAGATTTTGGGTCTTGTCTACCTTTTCCATTGACTGAACAACCCAATGCTTCATGACTTGATATGTACTTTGTGTTTTTAGGAAATAGAAAATATTTACTCCACACAAAAAATAATAGTCTAAGAGCATGATCAGACGAATTCGACATCATAATGCAATGAAAAAAGATCCACATCACAATGAAATGAATAAAAAATGAACATTAGAATGCGATGAATGAAAAATTGTTATCACCATGTGATGTCCATACCTTAATGTCACAATGTGATGATGTCATAATGGTGACTCAAAGTCAACTTTGGTAAACATGGTAAAAAATAATCTTTATTTTGGAACATGTTCAGACATGATAAAACATGTTCAGAATATCTCAATGTCAAGATGATAAACCATAGCCACATGGCCACCACAAACAACATCATCTCATAACTAACATACTCAACCATAGTCTACACATCCAAGATAATCAACCATAGGAAACATAGCTAGTATATACAACATAGGTAATAATGGTAACCATGGTAAAGCAAATTGAAAATCATCAAACCTTACCTATCCAAATTCAACATAGTCAATGAAGGAAGGTATATTTCAAGGTTCAAATATTACGCCTATATACAGTATTATAGGTGACTATTCTAGTTTGAAAAATCGTACATATAGAACATGGACGAATATTCAATAAAAAAAATGTAAATTTATATGAAAAATGGTAATTTTTTCGAAAATATCATCAAATTAATCACATATATGTAAAAGATAGTTGAATTTTCAAAAAATGGGAAATATGTTTTTAGAAAATATCCAAAAAATATTGAATTGGTGAAATTTCAGCCATAAAAATGTCTGCACCAAGGTCAAAAATGGAAAATACATTCTCAAGCATGGTCTACATTGTCATCCATAGGAAACCATGGGAAAAATGGTTATCTATTGTCAACCATATTCAATGTGGTTAAACATGGTCAACCATATTTATCTATAGCTAAATATTATAACAATGTTCATCCATAGTCAACCATGGTAAAACAAGCTTAACCATAGACATACATGGTTACCATAGTCAAAGAGGTTCAACAAGTTTAACCTCACGCAACCATATTCAACCATGGCTAGAATAACACAGTAATGATCAACCATATGCACCATGCTCAACTATGGTAACCATGGTCAACCATGGACATAAACGTTTATGATGCATACTCAACATGCTCAACCATATTCATTTATTGCTTATTAGGTGTAGTAGGTTGACCTAGGTTTATTAGCTTTATTAGATTTACTAGGTTGAAATAAGTTTATTAGGCTTATTCTATCTATTAGGTTTATTTGGTTTAATAGCTTGACCTAGGTTCATTAGTTCTACAAGTTTTACTACAATGACCTAGGTTTACTGATCTAGGTTTTCTAGGTTTATTAGGCTAGGTTAACAAAGCACAACCACGTTAGTAAATTTGGTTGATATAAATCGATTAACACCATTTCCATATGCAAATTGGCATATAAAAAGTGGAAAATGTCAATGATTGACCTATATCAATCACATTTATTAATTTGGTTGTGCTAGTAAATGGTTGACATGCATGGGCTTGATTCATAGACCATGACTCACTATGGTTCATGTTAGCTAACTGTGCTTAAAAGTGGTTGACAAGGTTGATAAGGAGAGTTGATTAAGGATATCGATTTTTTATTGATGCTAATTAACTATATATAATCATGGTTAACTATGGATGAACATGTTTCACCATGGTTGCCTATGTTTAACTATAGATAAAGTTAATGTGGTTGTAACCATGGTGAACCTACTAAACCCCTTCATTAATGTGGTTTTCTACCCCTTTATTAATGTTCTTATCATCCCAGCAAATGTAGGTGAAACAGGTAAATCCATTAAACCTAGCAGTACTAGGTCATCCCACTAATTCTAGTAAACCATGGTCAACCTAGTAAGCCTATAAACCTAGATCAACCTAGTAAACCTAATAAATATAAATGTATATGGTTTATCATGTTGTGTATGCATATGAAGTTGATGTCTATAGATAAAAATGGTTTCCATTGTTGAGCCTAGTGACCATGATTGACCATTGTTAAGCTGGCTCAACCATGGTTAAATATGGTTTAGTGAAGTTGAAAATGTTAACCATGTTTGACTATGGGGACTATGCATATTTGTGCTTAAGCTTGTTTCAACATTGTTGACTATGGTAAAATATGGTTGAGTATGGATTAACATGATTGGGAGTAATTGATTATAGATAAATATGGTTGAACATGTTTGACAACATTAAGTATTGTTGACTATGGCTAACCATGTTTCGCATCGTTGAATGTGGGCGACAATATAGACCATGGTCTATAATGGGTTTCCCATGTTTTCCATTTGTTGGATATGTTGACTTTGGATGAGCAGGGATTAATGATGTTGGATGTGCTTGACCATGGCTAACAATTATTGAACATATTCTCTATGGTAGCTATGTTGCATATGGTTGACTGTATTAATTATGAGACAATGTTGACTATGGTTATCATGTGGCTATGGTACAACATTGTGACACTGAGGTATTGTGACCATTTTTAACCATGCTTAAATATATTTCAATATAAAGCATATGTTTTACCATGCTTGGCCAACATTGACTATGGGTGTCCATTATGACATTGTCACAATGTGTAACAATCCTTTTTGGTTTCTCCCTCATGTAAATATTTCTAGATACAATTGTGAATAATTGTTAAAAAATATAAGAATGAGTAGATTGACAAGGGGACATATATTCAGAGCTTGAGAGGAGACGTTGCTTGGTAAATAGCTTTTCGAAATTTCCAAACTTAAGTTTTGCATTTAATTTCCACTTGTCACTTGATTGAAGTATGGAAAAGTTGCACATAAATTAATGTTAGTGTATGGGATCCTGTTGAAGGCTCAAAAATCTATGTCCACAACATTATAAGGGAGACCACCCAGTCAGGATCTTAGAACAGATCCTTTTCCATTGAAATGGTAGTTCCAATTAGTTAAACTAGGTCCAATTACCTTCTCTCTATCTCCACTCGCTAAGAATATAAATTTCAGCTACCAATAGAGAAGAGACATTAGATTAGTCGTCTTGCCGATCGAGCAAGAAAGTGATCCTTAAGCTAATCTCGGGCTCATCCAAGCCATATCTAAATTTTGCCTCTTTGATAAGAGGACTTTTAGGAATTTAAAATTAAATCTAAAAGCTAATTAATCCTAGAACGCAAGCAAAAGGAAAAAAGAACATATTCCTATCTCGATTAGAATGATGTAGTTATAATCCAACCAAGAGAAAAATATGTGAATAATTTGGGATTTCAATATGTATGGCTTAAACTTAATATCAAGTTAATGAAATGGTTCAAGTAACTGATCTTATGAATACCAAAACACATTTTGTTTAGAGATTTATTAACATAAATAATTAATCAACAACATTTAGGAAGAAGTTCACAAAATGATGATGATTATTAAATCAATAAATTGAATGATTAAACAATAATATAAGGAATTAGTTCACAAAATATTAGCGTTTATTAAATCAGAATTAAAAAACTAATTTCTAAGTAAATAGTTACTCAAAAATTGCAGTTCACCACATAACATCAGAGATAAATAACAACAAATTATTGAGACATATTACTCATATCGACAAGAGTGCACAAATATGAATGAAAATGGAACATTTATGTTATTATAAAATGAAACCAGTATTAAAACAATAATATTTTAAATACCAATTTATTCAAACTGTTTCTCTCGCTCTGATCTCCAACAACCCTTTACAATCCTTGAACTTCTGTTGTTAAAACAAGAGTTGTAGTAGTTCAATCTCTGCTCTCCCATACATAATTCAGAATGCGAAAGGAAAGTCGCAATAATCCCTAGATATGAGATTGATCCTCTCTCTACCTACAACCTAAAATCCCTATTACATTAGTTCTTTAAGCATTACAAAATTGCAAAAGAGAGAAGCCCCTTGCTCATTCTACAAGCTACTGTTTATAATTATGAAAAGAATTCCAAATAGGAGACCAGTTGAAGAGTAATTATGCTCCAACAATTTCCATTAGTCCAAATTCCTCTTCTTCTATTTCTAGAGAAATCTCATTGATTTAAATGTTCTTTTCCTCATCTCTTCAACTGCTTTCTTGTCATAACCAATCAGAATTCAATTAAAATACAAATTAAAATCAAAATACCAAACCTAGACACAAAATATCTCCAATCAAAACTTAATTAAATAAATAAATAAATAAAAATATGAGCTTTTCATTGATCCCTGTAAGGATCTAATTGGTCTAGTAGAACATAGACAAATGGATATGTACTCAGTAGAGGCTATCAGCGAATGAAAATGCTGAACATTAAACTCAGAAGAATATTTTTTGTTTAAAATTTTGGAGCTTAATATTTTGCTTAATTTTATACCCATTAAATAGTCAAATATGATTATGAAACCACTTTGGCAAAGTAAAACTCAATTTATGAGCTTCCAAGTTGGAGAATTAAAACTGGCAGAATTTTGAAAAATTTGTTACCTAGGCTAGAAATAAGAATTTTTCAATTAAAATTTAATTCTAAGGTAAAGTATAATTATTTGTTAATTAATACTAATTTAATTGTAGCTATGTTATTAAACTTAATTATTACAAAATAATTATAAACATATTTCTAAAAAAATTAAAAATTGATTAAAATACAATTATATTTATATTTTAAAAACCAAATTCTTATTACAAAACTTCAAACCTCAAAACATATTTATGTCCCATTGTGTGAACATTAATGGATGAGTGAGGAGAGATATGGGTGAGGTGGAGTGATAAGGGATGAGGGTGAAGTAAGGATGACATGATATGGGAATCATAAGGTGGAAGATGATGGGAGGCATCAGGAGACCTTATGCTAAAAATAAATAGGCACAACATAAAAGCTAAATCGGAGATTGGCGAAACTATTATATTGGAAATTTTTAAAAGTACACGACATAATTTTTTTTTTATATGTCGATGTTCTGATATTGGAACATTGAAGGTTTTGAATGTTAGAAAAATTAAATCGGAATTTTTAAAATCGGGGATTTTAAATCAGGGTTTCAAAACCAGAGATTTCAAAATTGGAAGTTTTATTTCAAAAGGGAGGAGGTGAGGTGAAGTGGGGTTCACGAGGAATTAAAATTCTTCAAAATGAACCACAGTCACTTTGCAATTTTGAGATTTTGGGTTTGGTAATTTCTTTTAAAATTAGAAACTGGAAGAAGTTACCAAGATCATAACTACTCTCGTGGAATGTTTTGTGGTGGTTAAAATGAAAGGAGGGGACTTGAAGAAAAATAGGAGCCTCGGTAAGAGGTAAAAATAGATGAACGTAGGCAAGAGTGCATAAGAGGGATGTGTAAGAGAAATGTTGAAGATAGGCCCAACATATCAACCATATGTGAACTATTGATGCACGAGAGAAGCATGAGGTAAAGAAGAAATCACTATGTTGAGAAGGAGAGTCACAGTAGGCTTTGGATTCCTATTATTAGATGGAGAAACTACATACTCAAGAACTTCTCTTGGTGTTCAGTAGGTGGAGGCATGAGGAGTTATGGATTCTTGCTAGGTTTAGTAGGTGGAACTACTCTATTCTATATATTCCTATGGTATTTTTGACTCTTTGGTTTACATTTCCCTTGATTTCTTCACTACATAGGCTTTGAATCTGCTTGGGGGTGGTCATCTATAATAAACGATAGGAGTGTTGTTGGCCTATGGTTGGGATGAGAGTTGAAGTCACTTCTCTAGTTTCCATTAAGACAAGTTAATCAAATAAGTGCTTACTCATATGCGCATTTTGTGCCATGGATGACTAATGACTGACCCTATAATGTTTGTGTCAAAATTTTTGAATGACCATATAGTTTGTTGATCGACTAACTTGTATTTCTATGGTGAATATGAGTTGTTTGATCTATGTTGTTGTATGCTTGTTAATGCATTGCAGGAGATCTTATGTGTCTTTCTTATTGGTTTTAATGTAATTATAGATTCTCCTACACTTTTATACACTTTCGGTCATCTTCTATCCTTATGAGATGGGAAACTACCTATTGTAATCATGTTTTAGGGTTGTCCCTTGAGCAAATTAGTTTACATGTTGTGTGAGGGGACTTTCTCCAACTCTAAAAGACATATTGATATCTATAGCCATTAGATTATTTTGTATGATTGTTTAATGAATCTATTAAAGTTTCTATGGTACAAAAAGTTCCATGGTTTGAGTGCCAAGGAGCCTCTATTGTCTAAGAATTAATGAAGTTCTATTATTAAAGTGTTGTATGTGGCACTCTAGGTTTTAACATGGATTTTTGTTGTACGTGACTAATTGTTTGTTTTCTTATTTACAGGATAGTAATGAAATAATGTGTGATACATTAAGGGATCTAATGGAGATGTTTAGAACCATTCTTTGGAGGGATCTAGTGTTGTTATAAGTGAGGTCATAGAGTGGTATCAACCATGGAATTAGCTTTGTTTTAGGCATGTGAGTAGGGAAGTAGACAATTATTTTT
The DNA here is from genome assembly GCA_031772625.1 of Pinus tabuliformis. Classification (NCBI taxonomy): domain Eukaryota; kingdom Viridiplantae; phylum Streptophyta; class Pinopsida; order Pinales; family Pinaceae; genus Pinus; species Pinus tabuliformis. Next base: position 89,101,693 of record CM062815.1, read on the forward strand.
GTATATTTTGTCTATGAATGTCACCTAAATTATTTATGATTGAATAAGGTAACTGATATTGAGAGAATTGATTTTTGGGAGATCCAGGTTTCATCAAGAAACCTTGGCAAGTCCATAAATTTCTTAATACTTTTAATTTGAGAAGGAGAAAGGCTCAGTTTGATCATTAGAATCCTATTGTAACTACTACAACACCCTCCAAATTTTTCCTACATTCAAATTTGGAGCTTCCCATTGATCGGTGAATTGTCATTTTGAGTTGTTAGATTTGTTCTATACTTGTTCTCTAAATTTTTATAAGTGTTCAAGTTCCTTCCTAAAGAAGCCTGAAGTGTCATCATTGGTTAAATCCATCTCTAGAGAACCTTTAAGAGGCATCTCAAGTGCACTCTCTTGCATTTGTTAATCCTATTTTTCATTATAACATGTGTTTGACACATTCTCGTAGCATAGTGCACCTTTTGATTGCAGTAAACACTTGTTCCATAAAGACTTACATCCTAACTATCACACTTAGAGATAAGTGTCACTTTATTGCGGTTTCAATGAATAGATGTTGATTTTGAGTATTGTGAATATTCTTGTCATGTGTTTGATTGTGTATGTGGGTGTGATCATTTTCAAGACTTGTTGTATCCCCTTACTCTTACTATCTTACCTCACTGATCTCACACTTAGTCAATGTTGGAGTTCTTCCTTGTCCTCACATGTTGCATAAGTTATGATCACCTTCAACTTTTAGCTCAGTGATGAGCACATTGTGAATTCCTAGGCTTCAGTGACAGCACCCTTACCTCCTATAATTACTCACTACACCCATGTTTAGGACAACCTCCTTCATTTTGCACTGAGAAAACTTACAGCATAGTTACTCAAACCTTGTTTCTTACACTTTTCCACTACACAAGCCTTGATCAACCATTCCTTGTATTGCACGTTATGCACTCCTAGTATATAGGAGGTCCATCAATAGTCTCGTTCAGTGGAAACTTGTCCAATTCCTAGAGTCCCCTCCTCAATCACTGCACAATATGAGATCACAATGCCCAAGCTTGTCACCCTTACCTCATGGGCTTTCCCACTGCTCCCAATACTTGCCCCTTCCTCTTGCCATTATTCACTATGCATCCCTAGTGCTCATACCTTCACTTACCACAACTTGAATCTACGATATATGCCCCAGAAGGCTTCACTCTTAGTTCTTGAGCACTATCCGATCACAATTAACATCTTTCATGAGAAAACAACATAGACTAGGTGATTTTGGGATTGATCTTATCTTTTCATGAGTGAAATTCAGATGCAAGTACTACCATATTCACATGGCAGGTAATGTTTAAAGATATCATCAAGGATAATTTTCAAGAAGACACTTGTGGAGGTGAGACACAATGAGACCATCGTATAAGGAGTTAAAGGAACTCTGAACTACGATGGATAGATGGAAACCAAATTGACCTGGGAGACTCTAATACTATAACCAAATCTTTTTGAGGGTGAATATGAAGTATAAGAAAGATTTATCATGAATAATTGAAGACATAACAACAAACATAAGAACTTGTCATTAATAGATTACAATTAAGTCTCATGTCATAGTCACTAAATTGTAGCTCTACAAAATGTCAAGACAAGTGTTATTTTGTCCCATGTGCTTTTGCCACATTATTGGTGAAATGTAATTATGTAATTTGAAAAATGGAAAATGTAAAATCCGTGGAAGCCCAAGGGTTTACATGGAATGTGAAGATTCACTATGATGTCCAAGAGTCATTTAGGACCTAAAAGTTCATATGAGAGCTCAAGAGTCGTGAGGGCGTTCAAGAGTCACATGGGAGGTGAAAGGCCACCTCATTTGTTATAAATAAACCATGATAGCTGAATCGAAGATATTTTCACCTTAGCTTCTCAAGCAAGGCATAGGAGAGGAGATCATTCTTTTGAGTAGTAATTGGTGGCTTAACATTCCACTATTGGAGCTAGTGACGTAACATTGTGATTGTGTATCTTAGAAAGTTGAGTTAATGTTTTGAAGCTCTTGGAGCCATCACACTTTCATGCATGTATCATGAATGTTGTAAGACTATTCTTTCATGTTTGTGATGTATGTTTGTGTTTTATATGTGCTAAAGGAAATTAACTGTTTCATTGGATTTGGTACACATCTTTGAATTGTGTGCCCTTATTTTCTTTCATGATCATTGTTACCTTGTGAATTATTTTGTAGACTAATTAACAATTATTTCTACATATATGTGTGTATATTTATTAGGATAGTATTGTTACATTTCCTCTAATGGATTTCTCTTTCTTTTCCCCTCCATGAAAGTAGTTTGTACACATCACAATTATTTGTATCCCAAGGATTTCTTACTTTCTTATATCTAAAATATATGCATGCTCTCTTATATTGTAAATTGCATCTAAGGAAAATCTTTAAGAACATAATAATGGTAGTTGGGTGTGCTTCCTAGATGAAGATCCTATCCCAAATATTATGACATCTAGTTGGGACTTCATATCAATGATACCCCTTGTATGTTGGCGGCTTCCAGCACCATCAACAATATGGTGCTAGAAGGAGGGAAGCCTATTTATGGCTAATAATTCCACACATTCACATAAAGAACCTTTAGTTCAAGGTAGAAATTTTGTGAGTCCAAATACAACCCACATATCTGAGAAAGAAGAACCATCTCATTAAGGTCCAAAGTGTGCTTACAAGGCCCCTTACTAGTAGATCTAGAGGATTTGGCCTATCACTCGTTAGTTTGCTAAAGCTCTTGGATTATTCATTATCATATCTATTCTTCCTTATAAGAAATCAATTAAAGAGACAACCCATCATGGTGTTCTAGTTTCTTTATTGGAATATTTGGTTACTTATGTGCTTGACAGTTTGGCTAACTCACTTAAATTACTCCATCATCAAGGGGAAATTCCACCACCTATTGTAGGAAATATAGAGGGAGACAGGGAGAAATTTCATTTTTTAGACAACAAAAATTGAGTGATAGAAAACAACAAAATAATAACAAACGTTTGAATTGTGACGAAGAAGTGTCTTTAGAATATGAGAGTGAGGAGGAGGAGGGAAACAAAGAAATGGTTGGTGACCAAATAGATTGAATGGAGTAAGGGCCCATTTCTCTTCTGAGTAACCTTCATCGCTTATCTAAGCACTAGAAAAAGCTTCTTACAAAGTATGATCCATATAAGAAAGTGAAGGATGAGGATCACATTGATGACTTCTACTTGCATATTAGAATGTTAGAGGTACAATATGATATTGTATCTTTTAGGTTATTCCCTACACTCTTTAGGGTAGAACATTAGTATGGTACCATAACCTTCAACCAAATTCAATCCATAATTAGATGGAGTTTAAGTAGTTGTTCGTAGTAAAAATTGTTAATGATAAAAATCTTGTCATGTTGCATAAAGAAATCATAAATATTAAGATGGGGAATAAAGATAAGGTGAAGGATTTCAATTATATATTTACTCACATATTGAACAAGTTCCCCATAAATGTGAAACCTTATGATTCAATCACTAAGGATTATTACATTGATGCCTTGCACACTAATATTTCAACTTTGTGAAAAGAGCTACGAAGGAAACATTGTCTCTAAAATTTTCATAAGGAATTACTATGGAAAAGGACTTAAGATATCTTGGAGTTATTGCTGATTAGGAAGATTCAAAGGACTCCAAGGACATTGGAAATAAATTCTCAAGCCTTATCTGCTAAAAATAAAGAGAAGGATACCTTTGACATGGAAATCTTCACTAATTCCTTGAAGGTAGTCACTAACAAAGTATTATAAATTAAAGGGAAGCCAAGTGAAGAATTTACCAATAATAAGTACTTGAAGTCATTCATTGAGAAGGCAAGCCAAGTCTACTCAAAGTTCTAATGTAGTAGTTAATGTTGAGAACCTCGCTATGGATAGCTACTGTATGTTTCATCAAGATATGCATTCTGAAAAACATGCCCACAATGAAACATAATATGAATGTCATGGTTGCTAATGTCATCGAAAGTTTGACAACATAAGAGAAGTTTGAGTGGATTAGAGAGGCTAATGAATTAGCCCCACTAGAGGATAATGCAGGTTCTAGTGATCCAATTTTCACTTTTCATCTTACCTTGAATAACGATAAACAACGTGCCAGTGAGACCCTTGTGGGTGAAGCTCCTCTGAAACAACAATCCAATTTATACAATCTAAGGAGAAAAATATTAAAGCTTCAAGAGGACATGAGGAAGAAACTTTTGAGGAAACATTTACTTCCTAGTAATCTTTCTTAGAGTTCATAGATAAAATTATGAAGCATTCAACCTCATAACAACACTTCCAGGAATTCAAAGTACAATTCGGTCACCACTGATGCGTCAGATAAAGTTTCACAACCTATCACTTTATCACAACATACCAAGGATGAAAATGTAGTGCGAAATATTGATTATAACTTCCTCGAATACATGAAGAAATATCATGCAAATATTTCCATTTAAGAGTTACCAAAGTTGGCAGGTCAGCCAAAATTAATTATCTAGGCATTCTCATCCAAGCTTCCATCAAGATAATTGTTACTTCTAAAGAATCGTTTGGTATGACAAATACTATACTTGAATATGTTGTGAATGCAAGTAATGTAAATTCAAGACCTACTAATCCCCCTTTTCTCTTAACGTTTGAAATATTTAATTATAATGTCCATAATTTCCACGTTGATTTTGGTGCAATCACAAATGTCATGCCACTATCTATTGCTAACAAAATTAATGCAAAATTTGAAAAGAATGATTCCAAAATTATACAATTATATAGATCACAAGTCTAGACAATTGGTGGACCAAATGATTTTATAGTTCATTTATATTTTGATGTTAGAGTTCACCAATGTATAGAAGTTGTCTTGGTGGACACTCCAAAAGCCTATGGGTTACTTCTGACTAGAGATTAGTCTAGCACGTTGCGATGATATTTTTCCACTAACTTGTCCCACTTATGGATTCCATAAAAAGCCAAGAACAATTATATTCAAGTAGAAAGTGAACCCTTTATGGATTATACCATAATGCTACTTAAAGCACACAATGGGCCAATAATATTTGCACAAGAAATATTCGGAAATTACTTCTTCGAAGTTGATCCCAGATGTTATCTTGCACAAACATATTCTATACCACTAGACACGCAGTTGAAACTCCTTCCTTGTAATCCAAGTGTTGATAATCACCCTTGTATTATATATGTAAATAGTACTAGTGTAGAAGCTAACTCTGTTGGTACTAAAATTTGAACTACATATTTTGATGGTTTGAAGACACAGGAGCACTATGGAGATGGTTGCATTCTGATTAACCCTCAAAAGAATAGAGATCTTATTTGATAATTAGTAGAGTTTAATTGCACAACTAACACTTTAGAATATGAGGCACTCATACTTGGATTAAAGAAAGTAACTGACCTCAAAGTACAAGAATTAAGGATAATAGGTGATTCATATATTTTAACTCGTTAGGTATGAAATACTATTCACTGCATTTCACCTAATATTAAAAACTACCAAGAAGAGGTATGGTGTATTATATATTTATTTCAAGAATTTGATATTAAGTCTATTCCTAGGATTAAAAATTCAATCATAAAAACTTTAGCTAATACAACTACTAGCTTGTCACTACTTAGATATGGCTTTTCTGTTGAGATTATTTATAAGCCATCTATTCTTGATAACATCACTAATTTATGTGAGCTCAATGATGACAAAAAAATATTGGATTTCATGGATAATGTTGATGTGCTCGAAGACACTACAATCGATGAATATGAGCATGAAAAGTAATTTCAAGAAAGAGATTCAAAGCACATAACGGAAACCCGATACGAAAGGGTGTTGTGTCATTGGAAAACTTTTACGACTTGAAAAATCATTTCATAGGACTAATGAATACAAAGACTCAAATTTCCATTACTATACAAACAAGATAATTTAGGCCCAAAATAAGATCCAAAGTATGTAAACATTGGTACATGTTATTCACCTTAGGAATGCTAGGATCCATCTCTTCAAATATTATTAAGATGGATTTCCATGGACATATGATGATTTCAAAACTTATGATACGTGAATCATCCAACATGTGATACCAATCAAGGAGGGGGTTAAGAAATTTCAGCAAAAGTTTATACGTATTATCCTACGCTTGAATCCATTATATAGAATGAACTAAAGAATTTTCTAAATGCTTGGATCATATTCAATGTTCATCACTCTACCTAGCTATCAAACCTAGTTTCGGTTAGAAAGAAGTTTGATGAAATTTGCATATGTGTGTATTTTTTAAATTTAAAATGAGATTCCAACAAGGGAAGTTATCTCATTCCATTTATGGAGAAGATACTCCAGATGGTATCCAGACTAGAAATGTTCTCATTGCTTGACAATGTTTTGGGATATAACCAAGTTCTAATAGCAAAACTCAATAGATTAAGAGAATCATTCAATATAAAGTGGGGTACATTCACATTTGGAAAATTCCATTTGGACTTATAAATGTTGGAGCCACATTTCAGCGAGATATGGAAATCATGTTCTAAGGAATAATCGACCAGAATGTGGTCGTTTATTTGGATGGAATTACATTGTTTTCAAAGTAAATATCAGATCATCTTTGTCATCTAATTCAAATCTTTGAGTAGTGCCAAGGATATGACATATCATTAAATCCTAAGAAAGAATCTTCGAAGTGTCCAAGGGACACCTCTTGGGACACATTTAGAAAATAGTGGAACTAAATTAGACCCAGAGTGGGTAAAGACAAGTGCTTAGACTCCATATCTCGTGAACAATAAATCAATGCAATCCTTCTTGGGGAAGATAAATTATCTCTGGAATTTTATCTTTGATTATGCACAAAATGTTAAACCTCTGCAAGAGATGATTAGAAAGGATGTGATATAAAAATGGGACCAAAGGGAAAAGGATTCATTTTCCTATTTCAAGCAAGCTATAGCCAACTCCCCAACATTATATAGTCCAAACTTTAATAGAGATGTCTTGTTGTATATATTTTATTCTAATACATCTATCGTAGTTGTTCTAACTCAGAAGGACAATTATGGAAATGAATGATGAATCTCCTTTATGAGTAATCTAGATTCTCTCAGATACCAGAATTAACCAAGATATTTTACTTCTGTGATGTTAATAGAATTGCATGTGATAGAGCATTAAAAACCACATGTTTATAATTTAAAGAATAATAAACATAAGGCAACAATAAAACCACATAACACACATAACTTGATAACTAATTTCACCCAGTGTGGGTTATGTCTTTGAGCATGATGTCAAGAGTGGGGAGGCAACTTCATTAATATGATGATGAGTACATGATGCATTCTTCGTCAATACAAGGAAGAACTTCCTCAACTATAGTGGCATGTCTCTGCATGAGACATTCTTTTATAAGAAATCTCACTGATATAACCTTTCCTTCAGCATGACAAATATCAAACTCACATGAAGTTGCACACAAGGATCCTCTAATAAAATGGAAAACAAGGATCTCAACATCAAAGAATCATCTCAGCAAAATTCAAAAGAAGACAGCCATCAGTTCATATTATACCTCCACATCTAGGGATGGCTTGAAAATGGACACCTCTGCTGAAGAAATGGAATACATGATTCAATTTGTGGTAAAAAACTGTAAATATAACTCTAAACTCAACCCCCTTCTGACTTGGTCAAATCTGGGATCCCCATGAATCTCAAGATTCCACAAAGATTCTTTTCGATAGATTGAATGGAATTCTACTGCTCAGATGAGGAAACTAATTACACCATTAGACTTCTTGACAAAAAATGAGAATTCAATGGCTGTCTGTGGGAAAACTACTTCTCAGATCAGAAAACTAAGCACACCATCAAACTCCTAGTGAAATTTTGATTAATCGAAGTATAAACTTGGCATAATTTTATCTGTGTCAAATTCAGCTCCAAGGAATCTAAATTATTCCTCCAAGATTTCCTAGTGGAATATTCTAGAGAATATTACCTTAGAATATTCCTAGAATATGCCTCAAGATCTGTCTTGTGCGGGACCCATCTCGTCCCGCCACTTGTCCCAACACTAATATTCCTTGCTTTCCTCAGTTCATGCGCCATCTTTGCTATGCGAATGAGATTGTTTAAATAGATATAAGGTGGGTAGAATTTACAAGAAAGTTGTTAGCTAAATTTGTGGGCATGTATTATGTGAAGTTGTTGGCATATGGTGGAGGTCATGATGTCAAGACCCATGAGTCTCCACTTTTGGGATTAATTCTAAATTTAAAATAACTATATAGCTAATATATAGTTTATCATTCAAACCACAAGAAACCAAACAAACCATACATATAACGAAATGGAGGTTTGTTGTGCATTCCATGGCCACTTGCCCTATTTGGAGATTCCACATGGTGCTTCCTTATAGGGCCACATTGCCACTTCTGATTGGATGAATTAATTTCCACTTCAACCATCCAATGAAAGCCACGTGTCAAGTTGTGTTAGCGCCATGTCATGTTGAATGGGTACCACATGTCCTCTTTTGGTGATTGAAGGACACCTATAATTCCACATCACCTACTGACTACACCTACTGACTAGGTTGTACGGTGGTGCCATATCACCCTGTTGATGTCATCAATTGGATTTTGACATTTTACCAAGTTTGACTGAAACTTTGACTTAGCATAATTTTGCTTACGAACTCAAATTGAGACAATGTTTACACCGTTGTAATCAAGAAAATGAGATCTACATGCTTGTCTTGTTTTCAAAGAAATCAAACAAATTTTATTTTTGAGCCTTTCCTAAACCCTCTTTGATTTTGAACATTTATGAAGTCACGTGGATCTTTCCTCCCCACTAAGGAGCTTTTGATCGTCCAAAAGGATGAACACAATCTTCAATCTATTGCACTCCCTCTTCTGCACAACAAGTTCCCTAACATGCCACACTTATTTCACCTTTGTTCTTTAGAGGCATAAGTGATGAACTAACAATTGTGCTCTCTGAAAACCTATAGTACAGTCTTGCAAAATACATGTTCAATTGCATGACCTATCATGACCCAAGCAAGCCCCATACTTTCCAAGAATTTATAACACACTCTTTGGTCAAGTTTACATCAAAATCATAATAGAAACCAATACCCCAACTATCAACAAAAAGGCTAATAAGATCATCATGTGGCTTACATTGTTATTTTTCAACAACCCTCGTGTATGGGATATAATCTTAAATCTCTGACGTTGTGAAACCAAGAATCACAATGAATCCACTTTTTGTAGAGAAATATAAACAATAGTAATATAATAGTGCAGAAAATATAGACTACTTTTTACCCAATTTTATACAACTTCGTTATATTAATCAAACTGAAAAATACAACAATCGAGGCCTCCCTTACTAAGGATAATTCCCCTAATACATGCACTAGTACAAGAATATAAAGTTGGGGCTTGGTTCTAGTCCATCAACAACCAATCTACCCTCAATAAGATACTCTCACCATCTAGTTGTAGAGTGCTCTCTCATCTCCTCTCATTCGTACCCTCTACCTACCCGGTCCTTGGACTCCCAATCTACAACGATGCCTCTTTCAATGATCCAAGTACATATGGCCACTAAACCTCAACTCTACTATCTGCTCAATATTTGTGCCTTAGTCCATCAAAGGGCATAACACATCGAGATTATTGTCGACTTGTTCACAACTCCATTTGTGAACAACTCACAACTACCCATTTCTGCTCCTTAGCCACTCACGGACTTCAACCAACTATCGTATTCTTGCGTTGCTCCAATGAACACCAAAATAGGGCCAGGATGGATTCTACCTATCACTACAAGTTATCTATCTCAATAAATTAACAGGGGCTCAGAGGGTTGCCCATCATCTATTGTAGGTGTCCTTATCCACATACAAGTCTAATGTTGTACAATTGCTCCTCTAGCTAATCAAACATTGATCTTAACTTCTACTGCTATAGCAACCATCTAAATCTATGAATATGGAGCACACTAGGTGCCAACTTTGGCACTATTACACTATCCTTCAAGAAACCATAAATACACAACCGACATCCACACTTGGTCCACTCTCACACTACCCTCTAATAGTCCACAAGTGATCAATATTGTTGTAGCATCTGCTCCCAGTTAGGGCATCCAACACCTATGGAGACCCTTCCAAACTACTACTAAAAGACTCCTCAGATATGCCTTTCTAAGGACACCATCCACCTCCATCACTGAAGAAGACATTTGTAATATATTGTTGTTTCCTCCTTGCCTTGGGGTCTGTTCATTCACGAGACTGGTTAGGGCACACAAAAACAACCCGAAACCACTACCCAAACGTGGTGTAGTCCTCTCCAAACGAGCTTCTCCCTTTCTTGTCCAAACTAGGATTCTTGTGCACTATTATGGGCCTTGGAAAAGCTTCACAAGACACCCTACAACAAGCCTATCATTCCAACAACCAAACTGGTCCTTAATCACATGGAGAATATACATGTTCTAGCTATGGCCTCCTATAGGTAACTATGGCTAGCTTTGGAGGTCCTTCCTAGGCCTTTTGACCCACTCAATCTGCCCTCCTACACATTGTTGCAACAACCAACGAACTGCGGCCCTTTACAAAGATATATCGCACACTATCTAGTATAGAAAAAACCCACTACATACCATGTTCTAATGTCTGAACTTGCAAGGAAACTCACACTCAGAAAACAAGAGAAAACCATGTCAACCTACCATTCTAGCCTCTATAAGGATGCCTCAGACCTTCGTTATCTTCTCCCAAGGAACCCACACCCAAATAGTTCTTCTCTACCTCATCTTCCATGCCTCTTCATCCTTGTTGCCTTAGACACTATCCATTTCAGATATATTTATTTGATGGATGAGCAATTATATGTGTACAATAACATCACACATCCCCTTAATATATAGCCTTCTTAAGGGCTCCAACTAAGTCTCTCCATGGGCTCATACAAGTGTCATTAGGCCTATAAACACTAGGTTGACTTGGCTAACACATGTGCAAACCCAACCATGACCTTCAAAAATTAATATCTCATCAATGACAAATTAGAATAAAATTATTCTAGATACATTAAATTCTTCTCATCATTTACAATCATCCTCATCCATCACATGTCACAATCTCATCATGGTTTGGGCCCAAACATCAATGGGTGAAAACCCCCAAGGTTTGGTTTCAAGCCCACAAGGTCACTTGTGGAGATCCTTCCTCCAAACCCTTGATCCTGAAGGCTTGGAGTATCTCCCAAGCTACAAAAATTCACTCTCTCTCTTACCAAGGGAGGTACTTCCAAGGCTAGGAAATAACTGTCATCATCTCTGACGACACTAGCCCATCTTGCATCCATCACTACAACATACTCTATAGGATGAATGATACAATATCGATAATTTCTATGCCTCATCACATCTAAACCTGAAGATCCCAAACCTCTATAGGGGAGATCCCTCTGAGGCTAGACTCCCTCTAGGCCTACACAATCTCCACACGCTCAATCCTAAAAGCACTCATCTTCCTAGATCAAATACCATTCATGAGAATACCTCCAATCTTAGATATGCAACATCACAATCCAATGAAGACTCTAGCCTGCCAATTTTTAGTCCATCACATGAAGAAATCTCGATCTTGCTAATCTCCTCCATGCCAAAACAATCCTTGAGTTGTCCCAAACATCCATGAAAAATCAACGAAATTCCATGATCAACAATATTCCCTACAACAAACTATTGTTCACCAGGCTCTTCACCAATCCACCAGAACTCCCAGCCAATATCGCTGCCAAAATAGTCAATACCACATCTCCATGTCTTCAGCTTAACCCTCTACTCCATGATCTAGACACCCACAACTCCCTCTAAGTTTCTTTGTTATGCACACTCTAATTCACTGTCCAACAATGTAGCTCAGATACACTCTAATACCACGTTGTTTTTCCATGACCCTAGTGTTTGGGATTGAATCTTAGATCTCTGATGCGACCAAAGCAATCATCACAACAAAGCTACTTTTTGTAGTGGAGTATAAACAACAATAAATTGACTACTGGACAAAATATAAACAACATTTTACACAAGTTTGTACATCTTTGTTATAATAATCAGATTGAATAATACAATAGTTTAGGGCTCCCATACCAAGGATAATGGACCATACATACACTAGAACAAGAATAAAAGATAGGGACTTGGTGATAATCTATCGACAACCAATCTATGCTTAACAAGATACTATAAACTTTTCATTGTAGCATGCTTTCCCAACTCCTCTTGGTCATACCTTGTACCTTCCTAGTCTTTCGATTCTCGATCTGTAGCATGACGAATATCAAATATCCAACTCCATATAGACACTAAACCTCAACTCTCTAATTTTTTCACTAGTTGTGCCTTAGTCCATCAAGGGCACAACACATTGAGTCTCCTGTCGATTTGTTCACAACTCTATTTGTGAACAACTCACAATTGCCCATTGTTTCTCCTTAGCTACTCAAGGGATTCATCCCACTATGGTCCTCCTGCACTGCTTCAATGAAGACCAACATATGGCACAAAGGGTTTCCACCTATCACGGTAAGATTTCCATCTCCCATAATGAACAAGGGCTAGGAGGACTACCCATCATCTGTTGTAGATGTCCTTCTCCACACACAAGTTTAGGCCTATACAACTATTACTCTAGTTGATCAAACCTTGAGCCCAACTTTTGCCTCTCTAGCAACCATATAAATCCATGAATATGGTGCAAACCGAGCTCCAACATGTGCACTACCATGTTGTCCTCCAACAAAACATAAGTGCCCAATCCATGTCCTCACTTGGTCCACTTTCATGCTACCTTCCAATGGTCCATGAGTGACTAATCTGGCTATAGCATCTTCTCCTAGTTAGGGCATATAAAAACTATGAAGACCCTTCCACATGGCTTCTAACAGATCCTCAAATATTCCTCTCCAAGGACGCCATCCACCTCCATTAGTCAAGAAGACATTTGAAATATATTGTTGATACCTCCTTGCCTTGGCATTCATGCATTCACAGAACTAGTTAGGGCATCGAAAAACTATGGAGACCCTTCCACATGGATTCTAACAGATCCTCAAATATTCCTCTCCAAGGACACCATCCACCTCCATCAGTCAAGAAGACATTTGAAATATATTGTTGATGCCTCCTTGCCTTGGCATTCATGCATTCACAGAACTAGTTAGGTAACACAACAACAACTCCAAACCATTGCCAAAACATGGTGTAGTCCTCTCCCAAGGAGTCTCTCCCTTTTCTGTCTAAACTAGTCTTCTTGTGCACTATTATGGGCCTTGGAAAAGCTTCACAAGACACCCTACAACATTCTACAACAAGTTTTTCATTCCAACAACCAAACTAGGCCTCAATCACATGGAGAATACCCATGTTTTAGATGCGACCTCCTCCAGGTAACTCCAGTTGTCTTAGGAGGTCCTTCGAAGGCCTTTAGGCCCACTCGATTAACCCTCCTACATGCTGTTGCAAAAATCAAAGACTCGTGGCCCTTTATAGAGATATATCACACCCTATCTAGCATAGAAAACACCCACTACATACCTTTGTTCCAGCATCTAAACTTACAAGGAAACTCAGACTCAGAAAACAAGATAAGATCACATCAACCTTCCCTCCTATCCTCGACAAGGATGCTTCAGACTTGCGTCATCTTCTCCCAAGGAATCTGCACTGAAACTCAAACATATTTCTTCTCTATCTCGGCTTCCTTGCCTCTTCATCCTTGTTGCCTTAGACGTTGTCCATTTCAGAGCTATTTCTTTGATGGATGATCACTTGGATGTGTATAATAGCCTCACACATGCCCTGACTATATGGCCTTCTTAAGGGCTCCAACGAAGTCTCTCCATGGGATTATACACTTGCAATTAGGCCTCTAAACACTAGGCCAACTTGACTAACACATGTGAAAATCCAACCATGACCTTCAAAAATTAACATCTCTTCAGCCACAGCTTAGAATTAAGGATTCTTGATTTGTTGGATTCGTCTCTTCATCTACTATCATCCACATCCATCACATTTCACAATATCGTCATGTTTTTCGCCCAAACATCGATGGGTGCAAAACCCCAAGCTTGGATTTTAAGCCCACAAGGCCACTTCTGGAGCTCCTTCCTCCAAACCCTCAATCCTCAAGCCTTGAAGTACCTCCCAAACTACACAAATCAACATACCTAAGTGATCGAAAACACTTCTTCATTTTTACAATCGAGTTGCAACACATGATTTACAAAATGTTTCCACAACAAGCTACTATATCTAATAAAACCACCTCTCACTCATCAAAGTGAATGGGTCATTCTTCTTGAGCTGGTGCGCTTATCGAACAACTTTATCGATTGGTTCCTTTGTAGGTGCTTTGTCCTTCTTGAGATGTTTCTTTGGATGGAGCCCCCAACATGTAACTCTCCAATGTACACGCTTGTTACAATAGCTACAACAATTCTTCTTCCTCCAGACAAGTTGAATCTTCTTTCTTCCCTGATGTGGAGAAGGCCTTTCACATTTTGTCTTATTTCTTACTGCAATCATTTTCCAACACTCAGAAATAACATGGTTATACAAGCCACAAAAAAGTACATGGTTTTCTACGAAATAAACTTTTCTTATCATTAGTAATTTTCTTGTAACCAAAAGGAACATTAGCATACTGAGACTTTTTATACCTCACTTGGTTGTCTATGGTCTATGCTTTACGACGAGAGATTTATTAGCTATTTCTCTGCAATGTGAAATGTCATGGGAAGATTGTGATGTGTTCCCATAATTTTCTTTCCTTGATTATTTGGGAAATGACTTGGATTATTTTCCTAAATAACCCCTTTCTTATGGTGCCTTCGAGCATTCACCTTTAGTGTAGCGCAATCCTGAAATGGGTACCTCAAGGCTTACAATAGAAATAACATCATGTGAAAATGAAACTGAAGAAATACCAACATTGTTTACCTCATCTATCAATTATGAATCAGGTGATTATGGCTTCACTAATCCTTCATTTAACTTCAACTTTTCGAAGGCCTATTCTATGGCTCATAATTGAAGCTGAAATCTTTGCTTCTCCTCTTCAACTTCTTGTAGAAGTCTCCTCAATTCAACATTCTCTGCTTGAAAGCTCCGATTGATCTCTTAATTTGAAATATGAGAAGAAGATGAAGAAGAAGTATATTCATTCAAATATGGAGATGAAACATCATAGTCTACTCTCTCTTTATCATGTCCCTCTTTTGCCATTTTCTCCATATAATCTACATACATTATATGTACCATGGGTTTCCATCCTCATAAGGTCCTCATAAATATAATTGTGATCCCCAAGTTTCCTTCCTGTTGCAGGTTAAATCTCTGGCTATTATTCACACTCACAATTCACATCAATGAGAATACCACTTTGATATCAAACTTGATCCAGATTCTCTCAGCTACCATAATTAACCAAGATATTTTACTTCTTTCATGTTAGAAGAATTGCATGTGATAGAGAATGACAAATCACATGTTCATACTTTAAAGAAGAATAAACATAAAGGAAACCACTAAACCACTAAACACACACAACTTGATAATGAAGTTCACCAAGTGTGGCTTATGTCTCCAAGGTTGATGTCAAGAGTGGGGAGGATGCTTCATTCATTGTTGCAAGATGATGATGAGTACATGATGCATTCTTTGTCTATACAAGGAAGAAATTCCTCAACTAGATTGGAATGTCTCTCCATTAGACATGTTTCTATAAGAACTCCCAGTCATATAAGCTTTCCTTTAGCATGACAATATATCAAACTCTCACATGAAGTGGAATACAAAGATCCTCTAACAAAATGGAAAAAAAAGGATAACAACATAAAAGCATCATATTAGAAAAGATTGAAAGAAGACATGGCAATAGTGTATCTTATACCTCCACATCTAGGGATGCCATGAAAATGCACACCTCCACTGAAGAAATGAACTGCATGATTAAATTCCTCACGAAAAATCGTCAAATCTCACTGTAAACGCAGCCCCATTCTCACTTGGCCAAATCTGGGCTCCCTAAGAATCTCAAAGATTCCCTTGTGCGGCCTAACTCAAATTTGGTTCCTCAAATGAAGAAACTAATCACACCATCACGTTCCTTGTGAAAAATGAGAAGAATGAGTATAAATTTGGCCATGTTCTGAAACTAAATTTTAAAGATTTTCTCAAGATTCCAAAAAGACTCTTTTTAGAAGATTGATTGAAATTATGTTGCTCAGATGAGGAAACTGATTACACCATTAGGCTCCATGCAAAAAAAATGAGAAAACTGTGTATAAAGTTGACATACTTTTCTCACATTCAAAAATTGGCCTCTAGGGAATCTTTTAGATTCCTACGTCAAGGTTTTGCCTTCAATGTTTGTCATGGAAAAATTGTTGCTCAAATCAGAAAATTAACCACACCATCACACTCCTCAGGAAATTTTGAGTAATTTTAGTATAAACTTGGCATATTTTTGTCTCTGTCAAAATTTAGCTCTAAGGAATCTACAAGATTCCTCCAAGAATCCTTGCTGGAAAATTCTAGAGAATATTCCCTTAGAATATTCCTAGAATCTTCCTCAGGATATGTGCCTGTACATGACCCATCTTGGCCCACCACTTGTTTCAACAACAATACTCCTTGCTCTCCTCGGTCCCTGTCTCCTCCTTGTTATGAGAATGTCACTGTTTAAATAGATATAAGGTGGGTATACATTACAAGGAAGTTGTTTGCTAAATTGGTTGGCATGTATTATTTTAGTTTGTTGGAAAATGGTGGAGTTCATGATGTCAAAACGCATGAGCATTCTCTTCTGCCATTAATTCTGAATTTAAAATAACTATATATTAATTCCAAATTTAAAATAACTACAGACATTAATTCTAAATTTAAAATAACTATATGGTTATTATATAGTTTATTGTTCAAACCATACATATAAAGAAATGGATGTTCGATGTGCATTCCATAGCCACTTGACCTATTTGGAGGTGCCACATGGGGCTTAATTGTCCGAGGATGTGGGCACTTGGCCTATTTGGAGGTGCCACATGGTGCTTCCTTATGGGGCCACATGGCCACTTATAATTAGCCAAATTAATTGCCACTTCAACGATCCAACGAACACCATGTGTCAAGTTGTGTTAGTGCCATGTCATGTTGAATGGTGCCACATGTCCTCTTCTAGCGATGCCACATCACCTATAGTGCCACATCAACTACTAACTATGCCTGCTGACTAGGTTGTATGGTGATGCCACGTCACCCTTCATCCACTGACTTTTGAGTTTTTTCCAAGTTTGATTGAAACTTGGAATAAGCATAACTTTCAAATACGAACTTGGATTGAGGCATCGTTTGCGCCATTGGAATCAAGAAAATGAGTTCTATGCCTTGATATTATTTTCAAATAAGTCTAAAAACTTTTATTTTTAAGCCTTTCCTAAGCCCTCTTTGATTTTTGAACGTTTCTGAAGCCACTTGTATCAATGAGTGCTAGCTTATATGCATTAAAATTGAGTTATCCCACCATAGATAAATAAGTGTATGCAATCTACAAGGAAGTGAAGATTTTTAGGCCTTCGCTCTTGAAAGTAGTGTTATCATCTTTGTGCCTCACCGAGTGGTTAGATCACTCTTTGTGCAACAAGATATCGGTGAGAGGAGGGCGAAATGGATGATAAGTATTCAAGAATATGATTTGGAATTTAAGCTAATTCATAGAATTAAAGGCCACAGTTTCTGTCAGCTTGCAAAAGAAGTAATTGATTTACTAGAAGAGGACTCTCCTGGTTGGAAACAAGAAATTGATATGTACAATATCAATCAAGTTACCCCTACAAGTGCAGCCAAATCTAGGTTCACTAATGCGAGGAAATATCTAGAGTAAGGCACCTTTCCCTCGCAATTATTAGTAAAACAGAAAAGGGTGATTCATCTGAAAAGTTTTATCTTATCGGCTTGTTCATGGCTTGATTTTCTAAAAGCACCACAATGGTATCTTACTCAAATGCTTGGAGTCTTTGGATTTGGAAAGGTTGTTAAAGGACCTTCATGATGGGCACTTGTAATGAACCTCTCATATGCTCAAATTTTATTTTATTTTAATATTTGTGCTAATAAATTTCTTTTTATTTTATTTTAAATTTTTCTTTTATTATTGATGGAGCTAAGCCTCTCCAAGGTTCTCCTAATTTTAATGACCCTCTCATATGCTTAAATTTTATTTATTTTTAATATTTGTCCCAATAAATTTCTTCTTCTTATTTTAAATTATTCTTTTATTATTAATGGAGAGCTGATTTCTCCACGGTTTTCCTAATTAATCTCATAATTTATATACATGGTTTGTTTTCATTCTAACATTTAACCCTTTTTCTTTCTTTGTCAAGAATAAATTTTATGTTTTTGGAGTTGAGATTCTCAAGGATTCTCCTAATTTATATATATGATTGGTTTTCATTATTTTAATGTTTGTTCTAATAAATTTATTTTTATTTTTATTTTAAATTATTCTTTTATTATTGATGAAGTTGAGCTTCTCGAGGGTTCTCCCAATTTTAATTACCGTCTCATGTGCTTAAATTTTATTTATTTTTAATATTTGTCCTAATAAATTTCTTCTGCTTATTTTAAATTCTTCTTTTATTATTAATGGAGCTTAGCTTCTTGAGGGTTCTCCTAATTAATCTCCTAATTTATATTTCATTCTAACATTTAACCCGTTTTCTTTTTTTTTTCAAGAATAAATTTTATGTTTTTGGAGGTGAGATTCTCCATGATTCTCCTAATTTATAGAAATTCGTAACATTTAACTCTTTTTCTCTTTTTTTCCTAAAAATAAATCTTATTTTTTTCCTCATTAATTACTTATAACAACACACGACTCCCCTATCAAATAATCTAATATATTAAGTAGAACAACTAATCTTATATATATAGAATATGGTTATGTTTCCCTATCATATTCATATTCGATATTATATATGAAACTCCATTATTTTTCTTTCATAAATTAATTATAACAACACACAACTCCATTACCACGTAATCTAATATACTAGATAGAACAACTAATCATGCAATTCCATTACCAAGTAATTGTTATTGTTCTTTCATTAATTACTTATAACAACACACAACTCCAAGTAATCTAAATCTAATATATCCATTACCACAACTCCAAGTAATCTAAGTAATCTAAATCTAATATATCCATTACCACAACTCCAAGTAATCTAAGTAATCTAAATCTAATATATCCATTACCAGGTAACCTAAATCTAAGTAATCTTATATAATATGGTTATGGTTCCATATTATATTCGATACTTATATATGAACCTCCACCTATCATTTATATCATTGTTATATATATAATATGGTTATGGTTCCATTCGATACTCATATATGAACCTCCACCTATCATTTATACCATTGTTATTGTTCTTTAATGAAACTATAATGCCTTTTATTTATATATATATATATAATAACCAAATTTCATTACAATATGGTGGATCATGATACACATGTGAATCCGTTGTATAGATGAGCAATGTTTTACTATGTAAATGGCTTATCCGCTACTTTATTTGTAGATGTGGTATTAACTTAATGTTCGACTTAATACTTGTGATAATTATTCGTGTCTTTGCACGAGAACCCTCCATACTAATCTACATCTATCCTTGGAAATCGCTGGTGTAACCACATATGGTACCTTTGACCTAGCATGCAAACGATTGAGATTTAATCGCAGAGGATCGATAGTGGAAGACAATTTCGGGTTTATTCATTATTTCAATATGTATATTGCATTTACCAAATTCCATTGCTTCAATAATTTTTCTTCCGCCATTCTTGCTGCTCTTTGACTAGTGTTACAGGATTGGTTTATTTGATTTCTGGTTTCTTGAGGGGAGTAACTCTCTTTTGACTCTCGGACGATGTCGACAAGGTAAATATTATCGAAATCCTTCTTGTATTATTTATCATTTAAATTTCACTACTGACACTTGGACAATCTTTGCTTTCTTCTTTGCTTGTACTTGCAGGATAGCAGAGACTTTCTCTCAATGTGATTTTTACTCAACGTCATTTTTAAAAACCCTTGCAAAAAAGTTTTGTTTTGAATAACGGTCAGCTTGAACACAAAAAGAAGTTGACTACCAGAGTTCCAACGTGCTGACAATTCCAGGTTAACTTTTATTTCCCAACCTGATTTACTGTGGCTACATCTTGGTTTTTAATGACTCGGTTGATGAGAATATCGAGCCATATCACAGTTCTCTATTTTTTTTAAAGGAACCTTGTAATCCTTATGGGTATAATACTATAAAGAATTGTGTAATTTTTCATTTTATTTTAAAATGGCAATTTCAAAAAATTTGTTGAGCAATCGCACAATTTCATTCTAGTAAAGTGGTATATTGTTCCTTCTCGGTTTTCTACATAAATTATGATTCTGTTATGGTGATATTTCTCTCCAATTTGGATGGAGGTGAGCCGTAGGGTAGCAACATCTTCTAGACCCTTTTTCTATAGTTCTTTTCATTCTTTCTGGACGCCATCGAATGTAGGTAACATTTTTTTTTTAAGTCTTCAACATACCCAAGCGTCAACGTTATTAATCTTTTCACGTCAACCTTATTAACTTTTCATTTTTTTGGCTCTTTGTACCGAACATAACGGTTGTATGGAGTTGGATTTGCAGCTCAATTTTCTTTTTGAAATATGCGATTTACTCATCTTGTAAACAGAAATTGTTACGACTCGGTATTCATACTCCTGGTCGCTATTCCTTCAAACTCTTTACTATTCCGGTTATTTTTTTTTTTCTTTTCATCTAGCATTTTAATTGATAAATAAATTCTGTAAAGTATTATCATGGTTAGAGGTTTTTTTGTCGAACCCTAACCAATATGAGCTGAAAGTCTTTTCATGTATCTTTTCCATGTATCTTTGTATAATATCGTTTGGGTAGCGTTACCTATTGGTTTTCCTGGCCATTCCTTTTGAATGGTTATTCACCAATTTTGTACCTCCTTACTTCGACAATGGAGTAATAGTATTACTTCGACAATGGAGTAATAGTATTATTTGGAGCGGACGTATTCAACATATTTCATTGTCACTAGGCCTTTCATGCAACCTTAAATATTTTGGTTCATACACAATACGTTTTCTTCTTATCCGTTGTTAAAATGATAACTCTCTATTAACTATGTTGCTATAGTTCTGGTTTCATAATAACTTGAATGCTATAAATGCAATGTTTTTATTGTATTTTAGACAAATTACTTTACCGTTCTTGTTTCATAATAACTTGAGTGATACTATAAATTGCAAGCATTGTTTCTATTGTATTTTAGACAAACTACTTCTTTTTTTTTTCTTTTTTTTCCTGATTATGCTACTAATCCCATTTGGTTTCTCTATTGATAGAACGAAGAACCAAACTGTTACCTTGTAATTTTACTTCTAAACATGTCTTAACTCTTTTTGTTTCTTCTATACCATCAAATTCTTAATTATATATATTATTATAATTTATAATTTTGTAAATAATTTTATTTCTAAACGTATTTTCATCTCATATTTTTCTATATTATCAAATTCCCAATTATATATTATTACTAATTTTTAATTTTATATTAATTTTATTCTATGTAACATTTCCTAATTTTTATTTTTCCATGTTTCCTGATTTAGACAACCTCAACAAGTCAAACATCTAGCTCATGGTCCTATGCTTCCTATACTAGACGATTCTTTTGCATTCTCACTTTTTAAATCTTTTGCATTCTCAATATGTTATAAAGAGATTCTTCCTAATTAGAAGTAATTAGAAGTCATCTGAGGACATGAATCCTCTTAACTGAACAAAAACTTTTGTTTACTTATTCTGTTTTTCTTAGTTACTAATAACCCTTCAATACAATGTATTCAAGTTTTTGATTTAAGTTTTATTTAAATTATGATTTTATAATTTATTTTCATTATTATTTATTGAGATAATTTTTAATATCCAATTTAAATTTTTTAATTCTAATATAACTAATACAATCACATTAATAAATGTGATTTATATAAACTTATATCAAATACATATATAATATTAATTTAAAAAAAAAAATAAAGATCAAATATTATTATTAATAAATGTATAATAATAATATTTAAAAAATTACTATTATAATAAAATAATTTATTTTTATGATTATTATTTATGTATATTAATATCAATATAAATTAATATTATTACTAATAAATTATTACTATTTTATAAGTTAATTATAAAATAATAATAATTAATTATAATTTTTAATATTTCTAATATAATAAAAATACTAATCTTTTTTAATAAATAAATATATAAAAATAATAATAATAATATATAATGTTATATTTAAGCTTTTCTGATCTATAATGTAATAAGTATATCTTTCTTATTAATCACATCAATGTTATTTGGTCCAAATTTATAACCAAAAAATGTGGTTTATCAGGACAAAGGTAAAAACAAATATAAATCCTAATAAATAAATAGCAAAGATGTATCCGAATCCAGAATTAACCATTAGAAATTAAACGTTAAGAATTAATTATTTAATTAATAAATTAATATTTTAAATTCTAATTAAAACTAAACGTTATAACTTAATAATTTATATAAATATGAAATTATTTATTAAAAATATTAAAACTTTCAAAAAAGAAACAATTAGCAAAATTCGGCAGCCTACAAGGAGTCCTCTCTCCGGTCACAGGTAGTCGAAGTCCAGGATCACGTCGGATCAACTTTCTGCCCTGAGCATGTGGGTTCAAAACCAGGTTTCAGTTTCTTCCCCGAAACCTACTGTTGTCTTCTGATTATGAATCCAATATTATTTTAGATCCAGCGGTGTCGGCCAAGGAATTCCTCCTCAGCAATTACGTCACGAGGGTCTCTCATTTTAAGCAATGAATGGCCCTCTTTGAACTCAGGAAGCGTTGGTGGTATCTCGGATCGCGCTCCTAATAGACGAGGCAATGGTGAGAGGTGTTTCAAAGTCGGCACGGATTCATCTCCAGCTTTGGAAGTCTCTCAGTTCTATGATTCCGTAGGTATGGTCATGACTAAACCGGTTTCTCCCGTCAGCAATGTCAGTACCAGCCCTGCGTTTCATGGTTTTATCCTCGCCCCATCGTTCCGGATTCCCCTCATCCTGCGCGTCTTGACGATACTTGTCTCCTTCCCTTGTCCCAATCCAACTCATCATACATCGACGTGTTCCCGTTGGCTTCCCTGTCAAACGTTGACCCTGCGTCTCGTCTTCCTTCCTCTTCTAGGCGGTCCATTGTCAGCGCTGACCCTTCTTCCCGCCTTCTTCAATGAACCTTCCAGGCCATCGTTATCACCTATTTCCAGTTTCCTCCTGCTGTGACTTTAATTCAGCTACCCTTGCCTGCTTTGAGCCTTCCTTTGACGCGCCGTCCCTTATTGACCTTCCTAATTCACCTAAAAATTCATCTCCCAATAATTTTAATGACATCTCTAATAGATTGTTTAATAATAATAATTTAATTATTAATAGTTTAAATAATATAGATTTAGTGAAGAAAATTCGGTTAATATCAATAAGAATATTAAGGGTTTGAATTATTTGGGGTTCACTAATAATCTCAACCACCATCTCGGCAATAATAATGGAAATATTGATAATGGTAATAATAATTAGAGGAATATTGAAATGAATAATAACAACCACACTAATAATAATAACTTTTTTTTGTTTCGTTTTAAAAAAGTTATTAATCTTTTTATTAAAAAAAATTGTTTTTTGTTTTTAACCTTATTAGTTTTAATTTTGCCTTCCCCTAATAAGATTCTCATTAATTACATTATTCGCAACATGAATTTGGTATTAAAGACTTTCCTCATAATGTTAAAGAGTAAACATTTTCGCAGTGCATTATATTATATACAAGGAAATATTGTGTTATGGTTTTTAGGAAGGCTAAACCTCCCAAATCAAATATTAGCAAAGACGAACTTCTTTCCTTTAAAGTTTTAGAGGATGACCCTAACATTGTTGTCCTTAAAGCTAACAAAGACCGAGCCGTAGTTATTTTTGATAAATTTGACTATATGAACAAAATGATTGACCATCTATATAATAGTGGTAGTTACATCAAGCTTAATAAAAATCCTATTAAAAAAGTTAATAAATAAATAATATCTGCCATTAATTCCTTTAATTCCCTTAAACCTCTTTGTAAGAAGCTTATTTAAAGCAATCGTCTTAGCCCCAGAATTTATGGTCTTCCAAAGATTCATAAAGTTGGGGTCCCCCCTTAAACCTATTGTTAACACGATAGGTGGGCCTATGTATCTTCTCGCCAAATTCTTAGCTTAGAGGCTCAAACCTCTTATTGGTCGCATTGATTTTTTTGTTAAGGACTATGCTTCCTTTGTTAAAGAATGGAGGGATATTAAGCTGGAACCTGGTGATTTATTGGTAAGTTTTGACGTTGTTTCCCTTTACACTAGTATTCCTATTCAAGAGGCCATTGATGTCTTAAATTGGATCACTGAAAATGACACTGCCAAATTGGTTGGCTTCGGCCTCACCTCTATCTTCTTCAATTTCAAGATGATTTCTTTGAACAAACATATGGGGTAGCAATGGGTTCTCCTCTTTCTCCTATTGTTGTTAACTTATTCATGGAAGAATTTGAGACTAAAGCCTTAGCCTCACCTCAATTTTTCCCCAAAAAATGGAAGAGGTCCGTGGATGATACTTGTGTCGTTTGGCCTCATGGTCGCGAAAAATTGGATTTGTTTCTTAACCATCTTAATTCTCAATCGAACTCTATCAAATTCATAATGGAGGTTGAGGTGAATGGGTCTCTTCCTTTCCTAGACATCCATCTCTCTAGAATGAATGATGGTTATGTTTCTCACTGAGTCTTTCAGAAGAAAACTCACACTAAACAATATCTTCATTCCAGCTCTCATCATTTTCCAGTGCAAAAATTTGAAGTTCCTATTACTTTAGCCACCTGTGCTTTAAGAATTTCGGATGAGAATCACCTTGATGAGGAAAAATCACATCTTCTTAAAGTTTTTGAAAATAATGGCTATAGCAGCGTCAGGGCTTTCCAAAGAGCCCATAAAGAATCGAGGGTTAAGCCTCCTTGTTATGGCCCAATCTCTAAGGTGCAACTCTCGTTTATCCATGGGACTACTAACACGATTGCCCATATTTTTAAGAAGAATATTGTTTCCTCTACTTTGAAGCCCCTTAATACCATTAAAAAATCTCTTAGAACTGTTAAAGACCATATTGACCGCAAGGACCTTAAATGAGTATACTCGATCCCATGTTCTTGTGCGTTTCACTAATTTAGGGAGATCGGTCACTCTATTAAGCAGATAATCCTAGAGCATGCAACAGACATCAGGCACAATTCATCTCGCTCATCAGCTCTTGCGGAGCACGCAAAGAAATATAAGCACCATGTATGTATTGAATTCGCAAACGTCATTGCGAGGGTTGATCAATTCCACCATAGGAGGCTAAGAGAGGCTATTGAGATTGAAAAACATGCTATCAATCTCAATATCGATGATAGATAGAAATTGAGTAAGAACTGAATTCCGACTCTTTCATCTTGATTCTCCTAAAATTGAGTAAGACCTAAATAATATAGAATTGTAAGTTATAATGTTTAAAATTAAACTAATTTTTTAAGATATTAATTTTTTTTTATATAATTAAAAAAAATAATTCAAAATATTTATTAATTAAATTCCGTTTATTTATTAATATTTATTAATTAAATATTTATGCATTATATAAAATATCCAAATAAATATAAAGAGCTTTATGTTTTGTATTTTGTAATAATTGTGAGGACAACATTTTAATAATATAATGATGAAATTTTTTAAGAAAAATAGTGAGAGATTTGAAATTATATAATACTCATATATTCAGTAATATACATAATGTTGTTAAAAAATTTTCATAATTTTAAAAATCTTAGATTAAACCAATTTTGATTTTTTTTATTAATTTTTTTTGTATTTTAACGTGGCTTTTTAATTTTTTTTCATTTTAATTTTATAATAATAATTCAATTTTTTTATTAATTAGTTAATAAAATAATAAAAATTTATTACTAAAAATTTATTTGTTTATTGTTTCAAGTTAATAAATAGTTGAACAATCAAAACATAAGTACTGTAAAATCAGTCATAAATAAATTGGTATATTTTTATTTTTTTTTAAATTTGAACTCAAAATGTTTCTATAGACAAGTCTGAAATTTTAAAAACATTTATTATTTTTTCTCCAAAGTGCGACAGGATTGGTTATTATCCACCAGCCTAGTTTTGGACCACAACTTTTTTACTGTAAATTTATATTCAAAACTAACATAACCATTTGGATTTCTTGGAAATTGGTAATGGCTTTGGTAAAAAATGTGATCACTTCAAGCTTGAAATACATTTTATTAAATAAGAAGGTGCACAAGTCATCCTGTCGGGCTTCACATTTTTACATTTTTTATATTAAGTCCCAGTATGATCTTCTATGTTCAGGACTAATTTTTCAAGCTTGCCATCAATATTATCTTCTTATCTTCTTCTATGACCAGTACTATTTTTTTTCTAAAAGATTAAAATGCTATTAACAATTAATTTCATTATTATGTCACTTATGCGTATTAGTGACTTAAAAATCGTGTTTAAACATTACAAAGAAAGTCATGAATGGGTAAAAGTATCCCGGAAGGAAAGATAATGTTCATCTTGCCATGGTGTGCGGATAATTGTAGTCGGTACAGTTGAGGGGTTTAGGAGAATACTATTCATTTGGTTATGTAAAAACGAATGATTTGATAACTTAGTTATAAATTGTTGAATTGGAATATATAGAGATTATGTAGTTTAAAGTACCTGTATACAATTTACTGCAACATTTAATTCTACATAACCAAACAATATTCACCAAAAACTGAAAGATCAAGACCACCAGAGAGTAGCATGATCCATCTATCTACGTAGGTGCACGAATTATATTGTAACAAGTTATACCAACCTCATTACTTATGATTTATACATAAAATACCCCGGTTTATCATTTCTAGATGTGCACTGAGTGCCTATTTTAAGATTACATAAATAAATAATAATCTAGTAGGTGGGTAACATGACAATCAAGAGACTTTTTTTTTAATTGAGAACAAAGATATTGAATCGTGCTGATGCCACACCGCATCTCTTCGATACTTGCAACCCCAACCTCAGTCTTTTTAATCCTTTTACCATATCACTGACCCTCAGCCATACACAAATTTATATTTCTCTATTTTCACAGTCGCTTACTGATAAATAGGTCGGCCAATGCACGCATGACTTATTTGGAAAATTTTACTCTTATGAGCATCAATCGAGGAGGCCTTCCTGATCAATCAAATCCATTAACAATTCAAGATGTACAAGATAATTATTTGGATAGAATATAGGTCCAAGGATTTCGTAAAATATAGTAGACTAATTTAACTTAATTCAATTGAGACAATGATCTTAAATAATACTTAGGATTTAAAAAATAGACAATCATAATTAATCAGTAAAATAGTAATTGGGTTACAAGGGACAATTAGGTTACTGGTCATGGTCATGGTCATGGTCATGGTCACGGTCACGGTCACGGTCACGGTCATGGTTACGGGTTGATGGTTAATCATCCAGGAATGGTTAATCCAATTTGATTAACTGTTGCATGATGCATATAGATAACCACGACCATGATTTATGATCATAACCATGACTTAAAAATTAAAAGTTGGTGGTTTTAGTGCTAATTGTTTTAGAGTTGTTTGGGAGTACGATGGTCCCATGGTGCTGTGACACAATTCTAAATAAAAATCATAGTCTCATCACCTACAATTGTATGGTCGAATTAAAAAAAGAGACCCGAAAAATTAGAACAGCCCAAAAGGAAAAAAACAGTCGCTTCATTAGATTACTCCGAATGGAAATAAATTTGTACCATTGGCTCCACTAATGATGCCTTCTACAGTATCGTTTAGTGTGATCTTTACATAAGTAATAATTTCCAACTCTACTGGAAAGAAGAGCGAGATATATTAGACACCAGTATTACCCTCGGCGATTGTGGAGGTCTCGAGGAGGGGTTGTTTTATGCGCTATTTAAATTATTTGATTTCACCAACAAGCAAACTTCTTAGGGGAGATTTTTTTCACACAACATAAAATGTATTTATTGATCAGAGATATTTTTTGTTGGAAAGACAGAGGAGATAAAGCATGAATTCACATAAAACACGAGCTACTGCTCTTCCATTGATCACACAAAACATGATGATTACAATGAACCCAGTGAAGGGTATTTATACTTTTCTAACTAGCTACTTGTCTTGACATGCATCCACATGCAGCCACACATCTATCACTTGACTTGACTAACACTCAAATACTCAATCACTTAGTTAACTCACTCTGTATGTTTAGCTAACTCCACATGCTGGAGTAATTACAATTTCTAACACCCCCCCCCCGTAGTTACCACTGTATGACTCAACATAACTCAACATTACTCAACTATGGCTGCTAGGCTTACAATAGAAATTGATTCAGTTATCACTCAACCTTGCTTGCTGGTCTATGTCTCTCTTAAGCTTACAATGAGTCAAGACATTCACAATTTTGCATTTTCTTTTTCTCTTCTTCCAAATTTTATATCCTTGAAATTGCTTCATTCTCTATTGCGCTTTCTTGCTGTAGGCTTTATTCACTTGTTGCCACTGCAATTTTTCTTTTACTTGTCTTGAATTTGTGCTAAAACATAATTGGATCTTGTCTACTACATCTACCTCTTCAAGTATTCGTTCAACCATGGATTGCTGCCATAACATTGCATCTTCAAACTTTCTTCTTTGCCTTGCTATTTGCGCTTCATATTCCTGATTTTCTTTCTGCCATATTTCTTGATAGCAGAATCTTATTTCTTCTTGACTCCATTGTTGAAAAATGGTTTCAATGCATTCATATTTGTCTTCAAAGACATCCATATAATTATTTTCACTTTCACCATCGGGTATTGTTGTCTTCGTCCTATAATGTGCACACTCAAGATCAATATTCACCATTTCATTCAACTCTTTTATTCCAGCTGCTACTTTAAGAATCACATCAATTTGTTCTATTGGTTTCTGAATCCATTCTTCAATGAGTTTCAAATATGTATCAAATTTATTAACAACCTTGCTTTCAGCTTCTTCTCCCATGCTATTTTGAACACATGCATATTAAAAAACAATGTTAAAAACATCTTTAATATGACTCTCTTCAGTGAGAGCTTGATGCTCTACATCTGCCTTCTTTCTAGCTGCATGGAGGTTGTCTTCCACTGCTATGTTGTTACTAGATATTCTCATCAAAAACTCTTCAATCACTTTATCCTGTTCTTGATCATCAACTGCTGCTAGATGACATAATACTTCATGAGCAATTCCAACTGCTTCATATCTTGCTTCTACAGTGGTAGCTTCGCCCTTCAATGCTTCATCAAACATGGTGCTTACCATATTTCCATAATGAATCCCTATTTCAAAAAAGAAACCACACATATCAACATAATGCTCATCCACACTATGGTGTGATATTCGATCACGCATGTGCTCATTGTCAATTTTATTGACAATTTCAACTTCACCAAATCCATCAACTGTCGCTGGATTCACAAATTCACATATAACTTTGTAGTCATCATCCACATGTGTCTCATCACAGTGGGATTAACAATCATCTGCATCATTCACCTTACAATGGAGTCCTTGAGCATTTATTTTCTCTTGCTCTGTTTCACACACATAGGCTTCAACTTCTCTCTCTGCAATCTTTTTTGTATCTTCTTCATCCATATGCATACTTTCATAATGGGTGCCAATTTTATGGTTTTGACAACCATCATCCACTTTTGAGTGAGATTCTCGAAGCTCTATTTTCCTCTCAAAGTCTTCCTCATCTACATTCAAATCTATGGGTGACTTATTTGATTGTGACATAACCTGATGCTGCATGTCACTCCCCCTTGCACCAAACTCTGTTTCCAAGAACTTCCATGCTTCCTTGGATGTTGTAGCTTTTTCTACCTTACACAAACACTTCTCATCTAATGCATGTTTTATAAAATTCAATGCGAAAACATCACATACTTCGTCATATGGGTTGTTAGATTCATACTCAATTAACTCTTTAGCTCTAAGAAAAGTTAGCATCTTGATAACTCAATGATCAAAATATTCATTTGTAAACATAGGAGGGGGTAGCACATCAAAGCTACACCAATCACCATCGACTTCTTCTTTGTCTTCTGTTAGAATTCTTAGTTCCTCGGCTGCGGCCTGAACCTCTCTAACCATGGCAACAATATTTGCCTCTTCTTTTTTATTTCTTTTCTTCATATGCTTCAGTCGCGCTTTGCAACCCATGATTGTGCTCTTTCCTCTCTTTTATAGATTCTTTCCTGATTGCAAAAGGCTATCTTCCATATCACCCCCAAAATAAAATACAATTTTCAATATGTGCCTCCATAAGGCACAATCTTCACCAAAAAAATTGTCATGCTCAACAAAACAAACAAAATATTTTTGTAAAGTGATCTTTGCAAAATTCTAAACACACTTCCAATAATTTTTTTTTTTTAATTAAAATTTCTTTTTATAAATGGGAAGGAGCCATACACGATTTGATAAAGGGGTTTCCTAATGTTTGTTAAAGGATTTTTTTGAAAATAAAAGGATTTGGGAAAAGATTATGAAGGGTGCTTTAAAGATCGAGGAATTTCAAATATATTTTTGAGATTTCTATGAAGTTATATAGAGCATGAAGCTCTCATTGAAGAGAGTCACATTAAATATGTTTTTAACATTTTTTTTGAATATGCAGGTGTTCAAAATAGTATGGGAACAGAAGTTGAAAGCAAGGTTGTAAATACATTTGATGAAAATTTGAAGCTCATTGAAGAATGGATTTAGAAACCAATAAAACAAATTGATGCAAGTCTTAAAGGAGCAGTTGGAATAAAAGAATTGAATGAAATGGTGAATATTAATCTTGAGTGTGCAGATTACAAGAAGAAGACAACAATACCTGATGGTGAAAGTGAAAATAATGATATGGATGTTTCTGAAGACAAAGATGAATGCATTGAAACCATTTTTCAATGCATTCATCTTTGTCTTCAGAAACATCCATATCATTCTTTTCACTTTCACCATCAGCTCTTGTTGTCTTCTTCCTGTAATCTACACAATCAAGATCAATATTCACTAATTTGTTGGAAAGGCGGAGGAGAAAAAGCATGAATTCACAAAAAACACGAGTTGTTGATGTTCTATTGATCACACAAAATATGATGATTACAATGAACCCGGTGAAGGGTATTTATACTTTTCTAACTAGCTACTCACCATGACATGCATCCACACGCAACCACACATCTATCACTTAACTTGACTTGACTAACACTCAAATACTCAATCACTTAGTTAACTCACTCTCTATGTTTATCTAACTCCACATGTGGGAGTAATTACAATTTCTAACATTTTTAGCATGATATAAAATGATTTTACTATTTCAACATGATATAAAATGATTTTACTATTTCACCATGATAGAAAACGTACACTTCACATTTTCGTGTTAATTGCAAGATCAAAAAATTTGACAGCATCACCCGGATCAAGCAACTCCTCTTTTGTTGTTGAGTTCCACACTGGATAATGACATAGGGATCCATGTTACCTACAACCATAGCCACATTAATATTTATCATAGAAAAATTAAATCAAATATCCAACTAAACATACAACATACACCAGCCCAAAGAATTCAGTCTTCTCACTTTGACATTTGAATCCAAAGATTGATCAGATTACCTAAAGAGATCAGTTTGGATGATAAGATATTACATAGGAAATCAGTATTCTGCAATCCCTCAGTGTTGACGAGTAGCACCTCTAGAGTTCCCCTCAGAACCATGATTCTATTCCTTCTACATTTCGTCTGGTGGTGATTTTGGGATTTTGATTATGATCTGATCAAGGCTAGGGAAATTAAATCATGTTCTTTCGGGATCTTGATTATGTTCTGATTGAGGCTAGGGAAATTAAATCATGTTCTTTAGCTCATGATAATTGATTAATTCATTTCCAATATGCGTGATCAACAAACAAACCTATTCCAACTACCAAGATGACATGTTATCGACGTTAAGATTCTGAATCAGCCATGTTAAGATCAACGCGTCCAAAGTTCCCCTCGGTACCTCCAGAGATGGAGCACACCACCCAGCAACACGTTGGAAATTTGAAACACCCTGCAACACACCACACATCTGCAACACACGACACCCAACATTTCTTGATATTTCAATGTACTTTTTAACTCGTTGGCATAGTTGGGGTGCCTTAATGCCTCCACTACCGATCATGGACTAAGATGAAGGATATTCTTGGCATATTCCTTCTAAAATTTATTTTAATCGTCGATTAAAATAAAAAATAAAAAATCAACACATCTCCTTCCACTATAACTTCATATATACTCCTATACTACAATGTTTCTAAGAAGAAAGTTTAATATTCCTTATTATTAATAGTTGCCTAGTGGTATGGTAATATAGAAAGATAATATTTTCTATGTAGCTAGTCCCTCCATGAAGATGATTATATATATATATAATACTTTAAATTACTTTTCCACTCATTTAGTCTTGTATGCACTACTCAATGACTAAGTATTATATCTGTGTAAAATATTATATCTACATCATAGGAATGATTCACTCTAATTCAAAGGGTTTAATATTCTTGTATACATGCAATTATATTCAAATAAAATAAACAAGACATATATATATTACCAATTACTTATTTCACATAATTATTTTACTTTTATTATCATACAAAATTTATAAGTGACACTATGTATAAGCGTTTAGATTTATATACATATAGAGACAATTCTTTTCATATCATACCTCAAATTCACAAATAAACACATACTCATTTCCTTTATTTTCACTATATAAAAATATCATAATTAGACATGAATATTTTTTTTTAACAAACAAAGTAATTATTGTCAGTAGAAATACCAACTTGAAACAATTTGTTAGAAAATTAACAATCAACTACATGCCTCCTCCCAACCTTAATAGTGAAAAATAGTGAGTGTCCCCCAAGCATAATAAGCCTATAATTTTTCTTTGTCTTCAATTACTGCTTCTCTTTAGTTTCTTTTACTCTCAAAATCAGATAAAAGAAAAGATACAAAATATTTTTATTCCTACCCATCTACCACCCTTGTGATCGTTAATAAATGCATCCACCTCACCAATAGGTAGAAGGTGTTTATCTGTTTATTAAAGAGATCTTGTTTCCCACTTTTGATGACAACTCCCTATCTTCTAGGAAACAATTAATTGGCTAATATCATAACTCCTCAATTAAATCTAATCATCCATATTAGATGCCTAGGACTTATTAATGGGTAATAATACTTCCACAATATCCTCATCTCTTTCAACGATTTGTACTCAACAATTAATTTTCCATATTTATTTATTTACAATATAAAACTTAATAAATACAAATTTACAATCAATTATTATTAGTAATAAATGACAAATAATAAAGATAATAAACTAAGATAATTTGTAATAAATAACAGATAATAAAGATAATAAACTAGTATCATTATTGTCTAGTTCTCGGGTGCTCTGCTTTGTGTTTTCTTTCTGTCATGATTATGCAAATCGTCTTGTGTCTTTGGGTCCTTTTTTGCGTCCAACTCAGTCCTAGGGCTCGGTTAGGCCACTGCTGCAAGTCTCAGGACTCAGCAGTTTGTCATTTTTGGTTAATGGTTCATGATGTAGACTGGCTCTGTCCTGCCAGTAGATATGAAGTTTTTGTCAGCTTAAGTCCAGACTATATGACGTCCAGGAACTACAATGGACTGTGTTTTTTGAATTGGTTAAAGCTTCTTCAGCTTGAGGACTGGCTTCGGTCTCCTCGCGGGATGTAAACCTTTGTAAATATTTTCTTTTCTTTAATATAGCAGTAGTCTTTACTTAGAAAAAAAAAAAAAAAAATATATAGTTGTTGCTTAATAATATTTGTTTTTAATATATTAATATATTAATATCATAATTTAAATATTATTGTTTAAATATAGTCGTTACTTGAAATTGTGTCTCTACATTTCTCTCCATTTAAGCCTTTGTCATGGTTTGCCTCTTCATCTGGTCCTGATGATGAACCACACTTGTTGGTTCGAAACACGTCGGCCAAAAATTTCTCTTATGTGATTTCTACCAAAAGACTTCGCTTAATTCATTATGGATCACAAAAGCTTGAATACATAAATTTGCTTAATTCATTATGGATCACAGAAGCTTGAATACAAAAATGTGCATATCTCTTTGAGCTATAACCTTTAACAAGGAACACACATATCGACACTCAATTACATAAACACACCATGTCAGAGGATAGCAAAACATTGTAGCACATAAAGTAATGTGAAGCTACTATTATTGGTCCACACTATTAGGGATGTACATGCTTCTTGTTTGTCAAAGTGTTGGTTGCGACAAGAATTCATCCACCACATTACAACCTATTTCCATCGAATAACCATTCAACAATGGGGATTAGATATTATTGGGAGATCTTTCCATGTTCATCAAAACAACAATAATAAGTTTTAAGCGTTGTAGATTACTTTACTCAGTAGGCCGAGGTAGTTACAATAAGACAAGTGACTGAGTAGTAAATCATTCATTTCATCAACAAAATATCATTATCAGGTTTTGTGTTCCTACACCACTTGTGTTTGATTACGAAACTTAATTTTCATCATTGAAACTTTATGATTTTGCATTGGAAAATTGTATTTTTATGCAACACTCATCTAACTATTACCCTTAGGGAAGAATTTTATCTAAATATGCATGTTATAACCCTATTTTCCACTCCATTATGATAGAAACCTAAGTTCAACTTATCTCAATTGCTGACTCAACTTCATCATCTTTTCATATATGCATTTACTTATGTGTGGGTTATTCCATGTTAAAAGGGTGAAATTACATAATTGAGTAATTCCTCATCATTATTTTGCCAAAATATTATAATTATGACATAATAATTATTTCGTCATTGACAAAAATTGAGAAAAATCTCATAATTTAGAAAAATGTTTCTAGAAGCTTACTTTACCAAGGAGGTCAACTTGACCAACTTGTGTATGAGTTGGCTAGGGGTCTATGACTGTAGAAGATTCCTTAACACTTTTTCACCCTTAGCTTTTACATTCATCCCCCTGAGCTTTCTTCTACATCTATATATAGTGATATATTCTCTAAGGCTAGGTTTTTCTACACACAAACATCTTTCAAACGGCACAAGACGTGCACAAATCAGAGCTTGTATGAAAAAGTTATGCCCCTTAGAAGTTGATTTTACTATTTTCAGACCAATAGTTTCAGAAGATTCTGCTTCAACCCTAGAATTATTCATGGAAAAGGGGCTAGCCACATGTTTTTTTATGTAAAATACTCTAGAAGAGTCTATATTGTAACTCTAGTTAATAGTTGATGTAGTCAAACTTAACCACTAGTAGGTAATTGGGTTGTGTTATAACCAGGTCAGTAGGAGGAAGAGGCATTCCATTCTTTCAAGAGAATTTTGTTCCATAGTTGAGTAAATATAACCAAGAGATATAGGAGGTAGATCACACAGAGAGGATCCGTGCATTGCAACATGCCATGGGCCACAGACGTTATTTCTTTATACATGTAGCTTTATTTCCCACACAAAGAAAAAGAGTGAAGTAGCCTCACCTTCCATGTGGGTTTTCTCTCAAAAGGCTTTCCCATAGCATATATTGTGTCTTATGTGTGTGCGTGATATTATTTTGTTTTTCTCTATTTTTCTGCGTAATTTCCATTTACATGCATGCACTAATTATAGTTAGAATTATAGATCTAGAGTTTTAATTAAACCATAATAATGTAGAAATTCAAAATTTTAATATATTATTATCAGATGTGTTTAGATTAATTGTCTATTGGAATATCCATGGCAATTTAAATATCAGTTTTTCATATCAAAACCATTTTCTTGTATACATCCACCCTTTTATTATCCTTTCTTGGTGTTAGGTTTGATTTTGACCATTGTAGAATATTGTCTCTTCTTGAGATATTTCTCTACAGTCCTACTTGAATTTCATTATCTTCTTTCTCTTCATTTTCCTTCTTTCTTGTGTTTGAGATCTTATCATTGTTGGAAAATTCTAGGAATTCAACTTTTGAGTGTTTTTTGCCCCTACTTGGGGGTCTCTTTTTTCTCTTTCGAGTAAATTTTCTTTTGGGTTGTTGTTGGGTTTGGGTTATTTTCTACTTAGTGAATTTCATAAAAGTTAGTGATAATGTTTGTAGAAGTTGTTTTCAATAGAAAAAGGAAAAAGGCTCTTTACCCTCGTGTAATTAGCTTTCATTGAATTTGAAAGTGAATTGTGCATTGGAATATAGCTACATTAGGGTATAACTAACAAGAGTCTATTCAAACCACTCAACATTTCACACCATTTCCCTTGTGAGTAAATAACAACCAGTTAAAAGTAATCCTTTGATAAAATTCACTAGAACCTTATATTATTTTTATGGGTAGTACACCAACATTAGCATAGGGTATGGTTTTGGAGCTAGGTGTGTGAGTAAACAGCTCCAAGGCAATAAAACAAAATTAATAGGCTATGATAAGGACATTAAAATCCTCCACAATCCCATGGTTAAAATCAGAGTGTGTTAGAAACCTGTGTAAGAGGGGTTTAGGATTAAATCACAGTGTGAGTAGTTCTCCTTGAGGCTATCGAAAGCCTCACAGGGAATCCCATGCCATCGGCTCACTACCCAAAAGTCCAAGATTCATGTGCCCTCATGCTATGGTGGTGCCTTAGTGGTAATTCCTATGGAAAAAACCCTATAGGAGGTGGTTATGGGAAACAACCATCACTCTACGCTATCTTCCCCCTAATCGCTCTTCTTGTGGATTTTAGATCCCATAAGCAAGAGGTTATTTGGAAGGCCATATAAAACATAGTAATAGGATTGGTTTGCATGTGAATACCTTTTAGGGATTTTCTTGTGTGTGTTGTTTGGTCCCAGTCTTAGCTTTTCGATAAGGGGTGTATTACTAACTTAATTGGTTAATAAATCTATATTAACCATGGTTGAATGAAGCAACCATCATTCTCATCGAGTGTTAGGCCTTTCTTGTAAAGAGGAAGGTCCACCTACATGTAGATGTAGGTTAATTTCTACATCAGAAGACTTGGACCATACTCAGATTTTGGTGGATAATATTGATCCTGGGGAAGATAGTTATGTTACACTTGAGGAAATTGACGAAATTCCCTTACCACATTTTAATCCACCTTTGACTGACCCTCTCAACCTAGTTTTAGTGCAGTTCAGACTTTACGGTAATGAACCTTATTATGCACAAGTCTTGGTCATGGCCAATGAAAATGTTTCTTCTTCTACGGAGGGGAAATCCCCACCCTACCTTCTGAAAATTCAATCTTTGCTTCCATGTCATCATTGCCACTGATTAATGTGGCGGGGTTCATACATCCTTCTACACCTCTTACTTCTACTTGGGAAATTCCACTAGTCACCTCACTAACCTCATCAAGTTTTCCATCTTTGTTTGTGCCATTTCCCTTTCCTAAGTTCACACTTGGTGCAGGGTCAAGCTTTAGTCAACCCACATGAGCTGGTATATTTACTCCTAGTTCATATCAACCTATGCTTCCAAACTTGACTGTGGGCATATTTACCTCGTGAAACATGATGGAGGGTCGTCTATTACCTCTGGTTATCCCAGGGGAAAATTTGTTTATGGCAGTACATCTCCACCTGGGTTAATTTTTATGTTTGTAGAGACACCTTTCTTTGGAACTTCCTTTTTCTCTAGATAGGACAGTATACCTTGGGGTATAATCCTGACTATTAATTGTATCCCTATGATTTCTAATGCTTATACTAGTGTTTTTACATAAGGAGGTACATTCCCTCGTGTCGGGAATAACTCTATGGGAAGTCAAGCCTATTGGGGTCCTTTTTTCTCTAGGGGCACCTTCCCTAAGGGGCATAATCTTCACGCCTTGTCTACTAGCATATCCTATCCAAATCTTGGAATGAACGTTACCCTCGTTCATAATTCTGCTACCTTTTAGTACAAGATGGGGCGATCTTATGGTCTATGTCTGGGGGTTATGACCCTTGCAATCTGTATGGTCAATTGAACATTCCTTTTCTCACTCCTCTGGATTCACTTGATCTAGATAAATTGACTAATGATCCCATATATCATGATCCTTGGTGGTCACCTATGCCTACCAAGATGTTGTCTACTATTCCTAAGTTTGAAGGGAAACCTCAATAGAATCCCTTGACACATATTGCCACCTTCCATCTATGGTGTTCATATAATCCCTTCGTGGATGATTGTGTGAGGTTGAGAAAGTTTCAACATGCCTTAATAGGGGATGCTTCCAAATGGTACATTGAACTTGGACGTGCATCTTATAATGAATTTTCTTCCCTAGCTAGGACTTTCTTGAATCCTTTTCAACTACGTACGTGACATGATGTCAAGACTAATCTTTTTTCCCACTTTAAACATGATGATGACATATCTGATCATATTCATGAGTGGAAAAGATGTAAAAAGTTGGTAAGAACCAAACTCCCTAATGATGTTCTTAGAGATTTGTTCAGCTGATCCCTTTAACCACAAATTTCCCATGATGTTGTTATGATTGGGGAAACTATAGAGGAGCAAGCCATTTTACATGCTCAAGACCTTGATTTGATTTATTCTCAAGCAGGCACATTATATAATATTCTTCCCAATTTTCCTCACCTTTTAGCAGACCCACAATCATCCAAACCTAGACCACACTATGATGGTGTGATTAGTTCTCTTTCTTCTAATACTGTGAGCTAGTTAATTGCTAAAATAGGGAAAATGTTGGTAAGTTCTAAGCCCCAGTAAGTGCCTCTGGATCTCAACAAGCACCCACTTCTTCTTAGTAGTCCGCCAATGTTCTTACCATGAATTCTGTGTCATCTAAGAATTCTCAACAACCTGGCAGAAAAATAACAAAAATAATAAACAAAAAAAAACATGCTCAGGGTAATCCATAAAACCAACCTACTTAGGGTGGGGGCACAAGTGAATGACACTAAAAAATTAAGTTCCCTTGCAATATTTTTCAAGGTGAGCATTTAAACATGAGTTCCCATGTATGGATGAATTCCACCATTTCCTTGAATCATCAGCTGCTTCCCAACAACCAATTGTATTGACTCATCCATTCTCAGCCTAGCCATAATAAGAAATTATTGCACAAGCTACTCAACCTTTACAAGGGGGCAATTCGGGACCAAAATTCCATCCCACTACTACTAATGCACCAATCCTAATATGTCAAGAAGAGGTTAACATGACAACGCAAGAAAAATCCTATGACCTTCTTGAGTTGAGTTCTTATCCTAAATACTCAAGCATCCCTAATAGTTATATTGGACCTCTCATGTTAGATAAGCTTGTAGAACCAATAGATCCCCCTCCCAAGGGTGTAGTTGGAAAGTAAACACATAAATCCAATGCGAGAATTTCCCAACACTATACTATCGTCAAGGAACTATCCAAAGCACCCTATGCCATGTGTGATTTAGAGGTTTTGCAGAGCTTTCCTCAACAACACAAGGTCATTTTGACTTCCATTGGAGGGTTGGATTTCTAAGAATCTAGTTTGATTACTTTTGATGTTGATGTATCTCGTCGTAGACTTACCCATTAGGTTTCCTTTTAGATCATACTGCCTATCTTTAATTGTGATATCTATTGAACTTTAGTGGATGAATGGTCTTCCACTTATGTCATGTTAGCATCATGCTAGAAATATATTGTTTCTCCAGCACCCATGAAGTCGAGTTATATTTTACTATCCTTTAATGGACAACATTTTGTACCCCAGGAGGCTCTTCCAATTTTTTCCATTAAGTTATGGGCAAGACTGTCTATGATATTAAAGTTGTAAATTCTCCCTTAGATTATAATTTTGTCCTTGGTCATAGTTTGTTTTAGGCCATGTATGCAGTTCTATTTTCAATGTTTTGTGTGCTTTGCTTTCTCCATGAAGGCATGATTATCACGATCGGTCAACTTGATTAGTGTATACCTTCCACCAATATTAATCTATAGGTAATTTGGTATCATTCATTGGAGATAATCATGTTAATTATGAGAGTGTTCGAGAGGGATTGTTTAAATATTCCTCTCTCATGGGGGCCTCTCCTTCACCCCCAACTAACATTTCCTCCTTCATCTACCCTTTCTCATGTGCACATGGTCTCTTCTGTCACCTGTGGACCCCATAGGTATCCTAACCCTTGGGTGGTGTCTTCTTCTATATATTTATATTAGCACGGTGAGCATATGTCATATTTTGCAGAAGAGATTTCCTCTCAGACAGTGTTACACAACATTTTGTCACTGTCCCTGTACTCCCCTATCCTTGATCCTGGAGGACCTCTACAGTGAACCTTACATGCTTTATCTTCATGAAGAAACTCCCACTCTGTCCTTTTTCATGAGCAGAACAATTCCCTTTTGCACCATTTCCCCAAAATCTTCTGTTTTCCCCAGTTTACAAGACTGGCGCTAATGACCCTTGTCCTCCTCATGCTAATATGTAGGGATTAACACTGTCCCTAACGCCAACCGGTGTGACTAAGATTTGTTTTAGTGACACCGATCCTATTTTGGAAAATGTTTTAAATATGGAGCCAAAGCTTCCAGCTCTAGAAGTTTTGAAACGGAAGTTTGGTAAATGGTTGAGATGGATGGAGTCGAGGATGTCAATTTGGGCTCCTTTCCCCTATAAGGATGGAACTACCTTAAGAGATAATACCTTCTCCCATGAGAAGAGGAACCATCTCCCATCCATTCGTGCTATATAAAACTCCATTTTTCCTAAGCAAAAGCTATTGTTAATGTTGGTGTGCTAGTGCTAATTAAGTTTGGAGTAAACAACAAGTTATTCATAGTTGTAGCTCTCTAGTTGTGTGTAAGGGAGAAGTGTGAATTAGATTTAGTGTGAAGCCTGAAGGGAAGAGCCTTAAAAATATCATTGTTGAGGCCATCATGGAATGCTAACGAAAGTGTGTGTGAACTTGGTTTTGTCGTAGGAGAACAACAACATCAAGACAACAGTTGTAATATCTTCTTGATTTAATATATATGCAACTATCGATTGATTTCCTACATAATGTGTCATGTCACATGTTTATGGATTAATGTTTCTTGACTTGTTAATTAGGTTGAATTACAATTTTTCTATTATCACAGTTGTTGTTTGCTATTGTTTACTTGTTTCAGGTGTTCGAAGAAGGAAGCAGGAGATAGCTGGAGAAAACAAGCAAGGTCATCACCAATCGGGATAAGCGTACTAAGATGTAGGCCCTCTTCCATAGAATGTATTGGTTATGGCTAGACCCATTATCGTGCTAGAGGAATTGTTTGTGTCTGCACTCATAATTTTACTTCACAGCAAATTGGTGACACCACTCGGGAGCCAATCCTTTGGTTTACTTTCTTGGAATTTCATGGTTTTGTGTGAACTTTTCTAGTCTCACCATTTCCCTTTAGTTCTGTTTGTTTTCCTTTTCTTACTACTCTAGGTTTGAAATTCATAATAGCAAGTATGGTCCCAACTTTTGAAAATTTTATTTTTTTCTTAGCATTCTCGCTCAATGCGCTTAATTCGCTGACAGTCACACCGATCAGTGTGATGTGCTGACAAACAGTCGTGT
Source organism: Pinus tabuliformis (assembly GCA_031772625.1). Lineage (NCBI taxonomy): Eukaryota > Viridiplantae > Streptophyta > Pinopsida > Pinales > Pinaceae > Pinus > Pinus tabuliformis. The sequence continues at coordinate 89,143,836 of CM062815.1, forward strand.
CAACCCCCTTCTAGCACTTGTTGTTAGTTAGGCAGTCATGTCGAAGCCTGTAAGTGAATATTAGGGTTTGCCCCAAATCTTGGCCATTTTGTTTTTCTCTCATGATTTCCACCCTGTAAGATTTTTAGACCGTCTTCTCCCTGACTAGAAATTTGCTTTTCATTTGGTTTGTTTGATTGTTGATTTTTCATTTTTTCACTTTATTTCTTGGGTCATTGGATGGTTAGTGGCACTAGAGCATTTAGATTGTCATCCATTCAGTTGATTGTGAACTCAGTGATTCAATTTATTGGTCCATTTACTCCTTGCATTTCGGTTATGGTCCTTCTACAACTTTGACCTACATTACACAAGTTTGAAAAGTTTTTGTTTGCTTGTCTAAACGTCTCTTTTCCGGCGTAGATTACATTTCTTGTCTTGTTTTTGGCAAATTCGTTTTGTCATTAGCTTGAAAGAGATTCTCTCTTCATGTTTTTCATTTGCTTGAGAATTTATTGTCTCGAAAACTTTTTCCTTGAAGTGTTTTATGAGAAATTCATTTTTCATTTCATGAAAAGTACAAAATTCTAGTTTGTTGCATCAATATGTTATGGTAGTTAGCATCATTGAAGGCTAGGATTGCATTGGCATTTAAAAAGAAAAAGAATTCTCTTTGCTCTTGAAAGGACTGTTAGGGTGTACTTGTTAGGAAATTAGGAATTGGAATGTATTTTTCATTATTTTATTTTCTAGAAAAGTGAAGTAGTGAAAAATAATTTTTCTTTCACCTACTTGGTTGTTTGCATTTGATTGTGTTTTCTACCCTCTCTAGTGTATACAATTCATCGAATTGAAAGGGTCTTGTCTCATTTAGCTACATTTAGGGTTTTTGGAGTCACATTGCTAAGGCCTAAAAATTGAGACATAGCTCAAGATAAACTTTAAAATGAACTCAATTAACCTAAGGCACATTTGAAACCTAATGATCACATCTATAAGGTCTAGGCTAGAGACATGTGCTGGCGTCTTGAAACCTAGCAGTTGTCCTTAGCTTCGGCACTAGACAATGCTAGCACAGATTTTTTCTCCTCGTACTGTCGAGTATATAACGGGAGACCCCTCTAGGCTGCAACCCTTTATCCATAGGAAGCCAATTCGGTTGCCTTGAAAATGTGATACACCGAACACAACATTCGGGGAGATTGTCTGCCCGTACTTCTCGGTTCGCCAAGTGGTATTTTGCAGTTCATAGTTGCCTGGTTATCCTTCTTACCTAGATAATCCAGAGTAGTCATTTGATATTTTTGACTCATTAAACTTAAAATATCATTTGAGCACTTGTCCTTTCGAGTTTGTTTCCAATCAAAAGTGATATAGTCATCTTTGTTTCTTTCTCGACCCTTAAAACATGAAAGAGAACCAGTTCATTTATGTGTCTTAAAAAATTGATTGCCCATGATCTTATAACATCTTGTTAGTATTTTCTAGACCAAATCGTGAGTTTTCCCTAAAGAAAATTTTAAAGCCTTGAAGTTTATCTCTCTTTTCATGTTAACTAAGACAAGGTCATTGTGACTAAACCATTTGGTTCACCTAGTTCCTCTTCCTCTCCTCCGTCTGAAAGATTGTCTGAGGAGCATTTTCCTGAATTAATAGAGTCACTCGAGGACCAAGATGTTGAGCTTGGAACCATTTTGAGAATTCAACCTTTGTCATCTCGTCCTCCCCCCACCTCAGATACCGGGTCAACTGTCGATATTGGCCTGGAATCTCCAGACAATCCCTTCCAAGATCTTGAGAGTTCACTGACTACTGACGGTCAGCTTGGACTGGTTATATCATCTAAATCCTTTGTTCGACCCTGTTGTGATATCACCACATCGTCCGTACAGTCCGTATGATTAGCCGGGTGTTCGTTTGGAATTATTCCCTCATACATCTTCGGTCGTTCATTGTCGTTTGTTCCCAGATATGGAACCCGAAGGCAATGCTCCAGTTACCTCTCCGGATGAATCAGAAGTTTCTACTCCACACACTATCGAAGAGGAAGAACATTAATTTCCTCCTGAAGGTTTCCCCCGTACAGGGAGCATTCCCATAAGTGTGTATCGGGATTTACCACCTAATTATGTGACTTTGGCAAAATTGGTCTCAGGTACACCTAGTGCCTCATCATTTTACCGTAACCTTGTTTGGGCGTCTGGCGCCCGGCCTACTACAGGTCTATTCATTACAAACCTAGCCTCCCAATAGGCTGTTACCTCAGTCCCAATGCAACACACTATCCCAAACCCTCTTGTATCATCCATCCCAATCACCTGTCTGGTTCAACTGATGGTCTCGAAGAATGTTGTTGTCAGTTCTTCGATCCCTCCAATAAGTGGCCAAGATGTGCCACCACCTGGGGGGGAAATCTAAGTGTTTCTATGGTGTCAGGCACCACCAATGTGAGTAGATCACAGGCCCGCATGGTTGGCATGAACCAACCTTCCTCTAGTGTTATCCAAAACCCTGCTAGTCTTGTTGGATCAAGCATTGTCTAGTACGAACAGGTTCAAAATCCCGTTGGTCCTTCTGGGTCAAGAAATTTCCAGTATCAACATCCTTATGAGGCTTAGGTTCAGAACCAAACTCCTTACATTCCATATGTTTCTCAAGGAATGTTCAATCTTCCTTACGTCCTTTAGTCTGGTTAGTACGTTCAGCCTGGCTCATCTGCTTTTCAGGGTATCTATGGCGAGATTTAGTTTGAAAATTTTGTGGGCATTATTCAAGTACCCTTGTAACAACAAGGATAGCCTCTGCAGCAATAAGGAAAACCTTTGTTGCAGCAAGGGCTGTCCATGAAACAGTAAGGGTAGATGATACCGCAGCAAGGATAACTGCAACAGCCACAGGGGAAACCCTCACAACTGTTGCAACAAACCATGTAAGAGTGGATGTAGTATGCTCCGCAAACCTCCTAGCCTATGTCTTCGTAGCTCCAACATCTGCAGCCCCAGGGATAGCTTGTGTAGCCGAAAGGTCAACCCTTGCAACAAGAGAGCCAACTTGGGTAGCAACAACCCTTATATACATATCAATAGGGTCAACCCTTGCAAGGACAAGGTCAGGGTCAAGTCCTGCAGCAGAAGGCCCAAACTCCTAATTTCCTAGGTCAATAGGTACAAAATTCTTTTATCCAAGGGAAGCAGGTACAGAATCCCTATGTCCAAGGGCAACAAGTGTACAATGCTTATGTCTAAGGACAATAGGTCCAAAATCCTCTTGTTCAGGGGAAACAGGTTCAAAACTCGTATGTCTAGGGACAATAGGTACAATATCCATATGAACAAGGTCAACAGGCTCAATAGCCTCTTAACTCGTATGTTTCTTATCAATAACCTATGACCGGATAGTTTCAAGGTGTTCAAGTTCAAAATCCTCCCTATGGCCAAGGTAACCTACAATGGGGCCAGAATCAAATGACATATGGCCAAAATCCCCCACTAAGGGGCCAAAATCCATACCAACCAGGATGGGCTCCTCCAGTTGGATTCACTTATAGACCTCCAGTGCCTTACAATACTCAATTGTCATTCTTGGCCACACTAGAGTTGCCAAATGTGTCTCATCTTACGAATGATCTGATTCTTCATTTGCCATGCTGGCCTCTGATTTCATCCAAGATCCCGAGAAATTGTCCTAAGTTTGATGGGAAAGAGAAATAAGATCCTCAAGCCCATGTGATGACATATCACCTCTGGTGCTGTTTGAATTCTTATGTTGATGATTTATTCATCTCTGTCTTTTCCAAGGAACCCTCACAGGTGTTATAGGCAAGCAGTACATCGATCTTCCTTGAAGTACTTACCATGACTTCAACTCTTTAGCCATGGCTTTCCTCACGCATTTCCAGTTTCTGGTTCACTATGAAACTAACACCTATTTGCTCACATCGCTTTAGCAAGATACCATGGCACACATCTCCGATCACATCCATGAATGGAGACGTAGACGTCACCTGATCAAATTTGAGATTGCTGATTAGTTTCTTACTGAATGGTTCACCAAGTAATTCATTGCTCCAATTTCTCGCGATATAGATATGGGTGGATGCATTACTAAAGAACAAGCCATTTCTCATGCCCAGTAATTAGATCTTGTTTATTCTTAGTCTAGCACTTTGTATGACTTATTACCCGATGCTCCACAGCCATCATCCGATCCCACCACATCGAAGTCACAGGATACACCTCCTGTTGATGGAGTAATTGGTTCAGTGTCACAGACCCCTCTCAAATCTTCTTCCAAATAGAAATCGGTCTCAAACATTGCATCCAATAGTTCCTCCCAGAATCCACGTGGCCGTAGTAAAACCTCAGAGTTCCTCGCTATCCATTCTACCACAGCGGACAAATGCTCGAAAGGAAAGAAGAAAGGCAAAGGAAAGGGTAAAGTTGATGCCCCAAAACAAGGTCCTCCTAAGTCATCTGCTGGTGATTCTTCACAATAGAATCCTAAGTATCTGTGCCTCATTTGCGAGGAGAATCGCTATACCAAGGATTGTCCATAATAGTATGAAGTTAGTACTTTCCTCAAAGGGACCTCACCTGTCCTGAAAGAGCCATTTCCATCTCAAAAAACTCAAATGATAGACCAACCTCAGTCATCATCTTCCTCAGGATCTCAAGTATTCAGGTTGAGTATGCCTATTAATGTGGCTACTAGATCAGAAGATTACCAAACTCCTACTCTGACACCTGGGAAAGAAAAAAAGGCTACCCCTTCTTCTTCTGCCCTGCGTTTTGGCCCTCTTCATATTGGATGCCCTAACCTAGATTCTGTTATTCGGCCACCCTCCGAGGTGTGCTAAGGAAATTCTCATATAATATCAACGCTCCAGCCGCTTAACACTATAATATTGTTGAGGATTTGGCTCAGGCACCATCAGCTATGTCAACTCTCTAGATGCTCCAAAGCTATCTGTCTTAGCGGAAATCTTTACTGTCAGCTATTGGGGGTATTGATCCTACTAATTCCAATTTGATATGTTTTGATCTAGAGAACCACATTCCGTGCCTACCTCATTAGATATCCTTTCTCATTCAGGTAATCATCAATGAGAAAACCATTCATAAGGCTGTCATTGATGAAGGTGTTTCCACCTGCATCATGTCCATTGCTTGCTCCAGGGCAATTGGTTCTCCTAATTTGAACCAATCCCAGAACACTTTGGAAGCTTTCAATGGGCATGATTCGCAACCCTTCCATGTCTTACCTAACCTTGCCATGACTTTGGAGGGAAAGACAGTACAAGTTGACGTTGATATTGTTGACGCTAATCTCAATTATAATCTTCTACTCGGCCAGAGTTGGACCCATGCCATGCATGTTGTAGCCTCCTCCCTATTCCACGTGCTTCGTTTTCCCCATCAAGGGAAAATCGTCACTATCAATCAGTTTCCCTTCTTTGCCTCTTCCTCCTCGGATGGAAATGTTCGATATGTAAAACACACTAGCGCTACTTATGAGAATGTGGGCACAGGTCTTTTTAAAGATTCTTCCTTGACGGGAATCTTTCTACTCCCACCTCCTCATGTTGCCTTTGTCAACATGATCTCCGTCAAATTCAATCCTTAGGTCATACCTACAATAGATCTTGTTGATACCTAGGGTGATGTTATGCCACTTATTCCTCCTGAAATCAATTAGATGTAGATTGTTTCTGCCTCAAGTTTTGTATCCTCTGATTCTCCTATTTCGAGGACTTCTCTCGATATGTATTCTCACTCCCCATGGCTTAGTGCTTCAGACTCTCATGATCCCTTAGTCGATACTTTTCTTACTGACAAAAGTATCATTGAAGTAATGACTCTCGAGGAACCACCATGGAACGATATTCATCATTGTTCCTCATTCCCTATTGGCTTGTATGTGCCTGACCCAGGTTTAGAGGTGATTTAACCAAGCAAATTCTAGTACTACTGGCCCTTTTGACAACAGTCCATGGAGCACAGACTGAGGTCTCACCCGATGTAGTATGGGATGGTGCTAGAACCAGGTTTCTACACCCTGGGGATGTCTGATGGGCTTCTAGGGGTCTGTGATTTGACCTGTCACTACGTGACCTTGTTATCCCTTCACAACCTGCGATGCTGCTTCCGCGCAGCCCTACTCGGCCGCTACCCATAATATCCAAGTCCCTCGCTATTTAATATGTTATTATCTGGTTACTTAACTTTTTTATATAAGACTCACAATTATTACAGCATATTCAACAATCATATCAGTGTGCGTGATGAAGAAAACGATATAAACGTAAACAAGGCAATGCACAATAGTTACACAGAGATAGGAATCAACTTCTCTTTATTAATCTTCAATATTGATTATAGACTCGACACCACCCTGCACACTCAGCTATAGGGGCCCGTGCACTCAACTACGGAGTCTACTAGGCCTCTGTGCACTCAGCGGGAGAGCTTCTTCCTACTACTACAACACAATACACTTAGACTCCTACTCTAAGCTTGAACCATTCTTATTCTTTTATCCTCTTCCTTCCCTCTCTTTACAACTTAGAGCCTTGCTCTATTTATACAATCCCATCATCCACAGACCATGGGTATGCTGACATGATTTTACATTACATTACATTGATTTATGGCAAACAACCCTATGACTTAACCTATACTTCGCTCTCCGCACCTGCAAACCACGGAGTCTTACAAAACCCTTTGACTAAAACTTGGGATTTGAGCCCAAAAACATGTTGTGGTGGGATTCCATGCCCAACAATCCCCCAACACAATCATCGTGACTCGTCCCGAGTGACTCTGCTAGTGCGGCGACCTTGGCGCAAAGCCCCTTCAACTGGTCCAGTAATGCTCAGAGGTCTGCGGTGCACTGTTTTGCAGTTTGCTAGACCTGTTGCATTCTTGCTTCTGAATCATTTGTGTTTGAATCATGTCCTTTCCTTGGTACCGACATCTAGTGCATATTTTTATAGTCCCACGCCCTTGTCCGGCTCTTCGGGTAGCGAAGACTTTGTGTCAGCCAGCTAGTCAGAGAGCTTGCCCACCCGTGTAGGGCTTCAGGCAGCTGTTGTTTACTTTACCTAGGAAGGGTCCTCCATTTAGTTTGACCAACTAGACGTGCCTCCGTCTGTGACGTCCTTTACCACATATGGTGCCAGCCAGTGCATTCTGAATTTTCCTGGGAATTTTTCAAACTTACTGTCATACAATAGTACTAAGTCGTTTACCTTCAAGGTGCACAACTTGATATGGTAGTCGTGCTAGGCCTTTTCACGATGTTTTTGTACCTGCTAATGAAATCCAGCTAGAAACCATTCTTCCTCTAGTTCTTCTAATTGCACGGGCCTTTCTTCCAGAGCTTCGCAGTCCATCATGCCTATGAGCGCTGCTATTCGCAGACTAGGTACGATGTATTCCATTGGCATGACAGCTTTCGTACCACAGAGCAACTGGAAGGGTGTATGTCCCATTAATTTCTTGCACATTGTCCTGTACACCCATAACAAAGTAGGTACGCACAAGTCCCAGTCGTTCCATTGCGTGTTACATACTTTGGTCAGCGCAATCTCCAGTATTTTATTGAATGCCTGGACTATTCCATTGGCTTGTGGGTGGTATGGTGTACTTTTCTAATGATACACTTGGAACTCTTCTGTGAGTGTGTTGATGGTTTCATTCAGGAAATGTGTTCCGCGATCGCTCATTAAGATTTTCAACAGCCAAATCGTTTCAACACGTTTTCGAACAAAAACTTTGTAGCCATAGTGGCCGTCCAGCCCTTGACCAGCTATGCTTCTACCCATTGTGTCAAGTACTCTGTCACGGTGATGATGTAGCATGCACAAGTCTTTCCCTGAGATTTGATTGGTCCCACAATGTCGATTGCCCATTTCACAAATAGATGCAGTGTCAATTGGGGATTTAGTCGCATATTTTCCATTCGTGATGGTTTTACCATCCTTTGACATATATCGTAGGCCTTATAGTGCGCTTTAGAATCCTGGTGCAGGGTTAACCACCATAACCCTGCACGAAGAATCTTTTGTTCTGTCGCATGTCCTACATAGTGTTCTCCTGCAGTGCCCCCATGTGATTCCATGAGAATCTGACCTCGTTCGAATTCAGGTACGTATCTTCACAATATCTCATCGTTTCCCATCCTGTAGAGGTGCCCCGCGATGACAGAAAAGTCCGCTGCACGCACCACCAATTCCTTTCTCTGTTGGACTGAGTATTCCTTCGGCACAATCCCTGTTGTTAAAAAATGGATTATATCTTCGAAGTTTCCATCCACGACATGCACAGCAAAGAGTTGTGCATCAAGTAGTCCCTCCTCCAAATTTCTTGGTTCCTCACCTGTCTCAATTCATGATAAGTGATCTAGGCCTACGTTTAGGCGGCCCATCTTGACTTTGACCTCAAAATCATATTCTTGGAATAGTAAGAGCCATTTGCATATGTGCCCCCCAAGATAAGCTTATTCACCAGTTATTTCAACGTGAAATGGTTGGTATACATCTTGAAATGTCCTCCAAGTAAATAGTGTCGGTATTTTTGAAGCGCGTACACCATCGCTAACCACTCACGCTCAGTGGTGGAATAATTCTTTTTTGCTTTGAGCAATCTCTAACTTGCAAATGCGATCGAGTGATCCATGCCCTCCACGCCCTCCTATGTGAGTACGGCTCCTAGCACAATACACGATGCATCAACATGTACATGAAATTCTACATTCCATTTTGGGAAGGCCAGGATTGGAGCAGAGGCCAGTTTCCCCTTTAGGACATCCAAACTCTTCATGTAATCATCATTCCAACAATATGTAACATCCTTTTTCAATAGCTTTTCCATCAGCACTGTTATTTGCGCATAAATTTTGATGAACTTCCTATAGTATTCGGTGTGTCCCAAAGTAGCGCACAGTTCTTTAACACTTCGTTATGCTTCCAAATTTAGAATAACAGCAATCTTCGCAGGGTCCGCCATTAGTCCTTGTTTGCAAACCACATGTCCTAGCAGGTTCCCAAAGGGAACGAGGAATGTGCACTTCTTAATGTTCAACGCAATTTGGTGTTGGTGGCAAGTATCCAGCATCAAGCGTAAGCTCGCTACATGGTGCTTAACTAATCCAAAGACAGTACAATCATCCAAACAGACCTCCAAAAACTTGTGGATGTATTCATTGAATGCGGCGACCAAGATGCATAAAAATATAGCTGGTGTGTTCTTTAGTCCAAATGGCATAACGGTGTATTTAAAGCAGCCCCATTCTATTGTGAAGGTCGTTTTTCTTTGATATTCTTGCGCGATCTTCATCTGATGGTACCCTGAGAACCCATCCATGAACAAGTATGCTTCCTAACCACCAACATTCTCCAGTACTTCATCTATGAATGGTGTTGAGAATGGATATCCTTATTTCACCCTTCTGTTTTTTCTCCTGTACTACCATAGGACTCACCTAGTCAGATTCTTCCAGTGGTTCAATAATTTCGGTTGTGAGCATTTTGTCTAATTTGTTGTGGACCTTTTCTTTGTATTTTAGATTCAAGTAGTAAGGCCGCTTCTTAACTGGCTTTGCATCAGGTTTCAGGGTGATCTTCATCATCCCTAAATCGCCAATGATCCCTTTTAAGTCCATAATTTTGGTCGAGAACAAGTCTTGGTATTCATGGAGTAACTCCATGATCTTATTGACCATGGCATCATCCCAATAGTCCCCAAGCATGGCGTACTTCAGCTTTCCCTCCATTCCAATGTTGACATGCTTCGTTTTCAGTGGCGCGGTGATGTCGGGGTCTTCAAGTGGTGGTCCAAGAATCTCGCGAGAGCCTTCTATATCTGAAATGTTAAGGTTTCGTGTGTCCTCATCATATTCTTTGACATTTATGTTATAACACTCCAATGCAATGCTTAACTGTGTCACCCAATTTGGCTGAAATTCTCCCATTGGCTCCTATGTTATTTTGAAGATAGCGGCTTTTATTGCTTGTAGGACATTGTCAACAATATCCAACCAATGATCTTCAAATGTGAACATTAACAAGAATCCCTCGCGCAAGACATCCCATTCACCTGTACCATGGTGGAGCTCTATGTCCGTATACCAATTCATAGGTATGATGTCCAAGGTATGGTAGAATAAATTTACCCATTCAGGCTTTGGCTCTTCCCTGTAGACCTTGGTCCATTTTTGCGAGGTGCGTGCATGGATCATCTCATCCATCATATTTGTCTACTAGCCATATTTGTGGTTTCCCAAATTTTAGGCACATCATACTTCTGAATCCGCGTCAGTCCTCAAAAGTTCCTTGATGCATACCCCACCATCGTGCGGGTGTTGCGTGCAGTGCCCACTTCAGCGCATCGAACCGTTCTTGTTCTGGTAATGTGCATTCAAATTTGATCAGAAATTCATCCACCATTGTTAATCCATCATATTTCGGTAGCTCCCTTGCCTATGTTTTCTTGCATCGCAATGATCTAATCATCATGTTGCAATTAAGTGTTGTTACTTCGTGTAGCAAATTCTGCCATCGCTCTATCTCTTCGTCTGAATATGAAGTGCAGGAGCTTTCGTACTCCCATGAAATCCTTCCATCTGTAGTTGGATTCCAATCTTCTTCTCGCGCAGTTATCTTGTAAATACAATTGAGATCATCATCACTATCGTCATCACGCACTGGTTCAGTGTATCATGCTCCTTTGGCTAGATCTAGAGGTACTACCAAGCTTAGTGAGTTTTTCTCAAAGATCATTTTGCACTTCTTCAGATTTATGACTCCGTTAATATTGGTGGCCTAGTCTATTCCTAGTAGCATGGAATAGGGATTGTTGTCATTGACAATCTCTATCACTTCAAAATCTACCTGCGCGCTTGCACCTTCAATATCGACTGTTACCCCTTGCAATCTTCCCATGGGCCAAATCTTTTGTTAGTTCGCCATTCGTAACCGAATATGGGACCATTGTAACGTGGGTCTACACATGTGTTCCCATGTTTTCTTTGGTAGTACATTCACATCCAAACCCAGATCCAGGATTACCTGATCCATTTCGTACTCACCTATTTGCGTAGCCAACCTCATTTCCCTTCCTGTGCGCAATGCATGCTTTCCAAGCTTCCGGACCACGCGCGGTTCTCCTGACCCTGCACACCCAATGATAAGTTCTTGTAGTCCTTTAATGCCTTGCTATCGTGTAGTAGTTTCATGCATGTCTCCAGAAAGGTAATGAGCATTGAAGGATCCATCCCTAGTTCTAGTCAATCCTTACTACTTGAAGTGGAGACCTCCATGAAGCTCTTCTTAGCTTCCATGAATGTCGCCTTTGTGCGTTCTAAATAAAATTCGAGTTCCTTTGTAGGAGCCTTAAGAACCCACACGCTTTCTTCTGGCTGCTTCCCTTTATCATCTCCCGTGGTCATACTTCTTCTGAGCATCATGTTTACATTTGGGTCTTCTTCGCACGACTCAGACCTCATCATTTGTAAATTCTGGGTCAGAGGGCTTGGAGAACCCCCTTTTCCCACATCCTCGCTATTAGCGAGGGGAAGTATTCTACCTCATGATCAAACTGTGTACAGTACCAACATGATATTCTTGTAGGGTTTGTATAATCGCGGGCATAATTCCCTAGCCCTCCGCAATTGTAACAAATTAGTTTTCCATGACCCCTTCCTGGTCCCATTCTGCCTCGACCTCACCTGCACCCCTAAAATCTAGCATGTGACATCCCTGCATTTGGGTTGAGGGACCATGTTTTAGTCTGCACCTTGCAGGTAGGAGTCTGATCCATCATTAGTTCGTAGCTTCGGCAGGTGCGCTCATCATGGCCTATCGACCTACAGAAATTACAAAGCAATCATTGGGACATCTGCATATACTTCTGCAACAGATGACAATTGTCTATAGTGTGTTTTCCTCCTATTTGGTAGATCGTGCACCATATGGCATATGCCAGGCTCGGCCCTGCCTATGCCTCTGGTCTTACCGGCATCGGCCCTCCTCTTGCCAAGTAGTTCGCGAACACTAGACAGTGGACCTTGTCGTGCCCTTGGCCTTTGCATTTTATGCACCATACTTCCTCACGCACCTTTGTCCAAGGTGTCCTGTCTTGTTTCAAACATTTCATTTCCAGACACAAATTCTGTAGTTATGCGTGGATTTTTTGGACCCCCAACCCAGGGTCTTGTATAGGGGTCTCACGTAATCTCATTTCCATTTCCAATGCTTCAGCTTGGGTGGAAAGTTTTTGCTATGAAAACGTCGTCCTTAAGTGTGGCGTGAGTGAGGCGAAAAATCATGCGTGATGTTGTGCATCCGTTAATGTCATATTGGCTTCGCGGATCATACTCTTCAACCTTTGGTCCAGATCCTAGGGGGTCTCACCCGGGAGCATCATGATCTCCTTAAACCCGATGATTGATTGTGTTTTTGACTTTGGCCTGCTAATTCCATGTTCAGTGCATCTTGGAGCTTTGCGATTCCTATGTTTAGGTGGTCATTAGGATGTTTGATATACCATGTTAATGCGTGATATTGCAGCGTGCTCACCAGCATATCCTTTTTAATATTATCATCCAAAATGCCCTCTGCTTCCCATACTTCTCTTACCATGAACCAAAATTGGTCCAGATCTTCATTTCCCACTCCTCTGAATACCGGTAGTTTGATCACACTCACCATATTGAATTGTGGTGGTGGCGGAGGTGGGGTGGGTGGAGATGGAGGTGAGGAAGGTGAGATGGGTGGCAGGGTGGGTGGAGGTGGTAGACGTGGAATATGTTGCCTTATCAGACTAACTGCACTTCTCCGAGAAACTTTCATGATCTCTTCCTCACTTTCCCGTGAGGGTGAAATTAAGGGACTGTTTTCCAACTCTTTACTACTTCCACTTATGTAGATCTTCCCGCTTCGCATAGTTCCAAACATTATTTTATTCACATAACCCGCTTTTCACACAATAGCATCTTAATCCAAGTGTTCAAAGATTTAATATACTTACCTCGCAGTCCCTTGAGAAAACGTCGTTCCACCTCACTATAGCTGACGGTCGTGTCGACCATGAACTCAGTGATAAATCCTCCTATTATTCGGTCAAGCCAATGGTCCATAGCTCACGCTATCTTATCTCCTGATGCTTCTAGTATGCGCACTAATTTCAGAGTCCCCACTATTGGTTTATCGAGCCTACACCTTCCGTGGTTGTCTGTGAACTTCACGATCCACTCATACAGCTCAGAAGGAAAGGGTGCAAAGAAAATTTCGTGGATTTCCGTATACAAGTAGCACTCCAACCACTATTCCTTAGATACTCGCGGATTTCTATTTTCCTGCACTGCGAACTCGTGACTCTTCTTGTCCAACCACTCTTCAATTTCTTTCTTCATTGGATTCTAGTGGCATAACATCAGACATCCTTTATGTAGATCCTGGTCCTAGCAATGGAACCATTTGTTGGCTTCTATGGGCCTGATCCAGGTTCAGAGGTGATTTAGCCAAGAAAATCCTGGTACTATTGGCCCTTTCGGCAATAGTGCGCGGAGCGTGGACTGAGGTCTCACCTGAAGTAGTGTGAGAGAGTGCTAGAACTAGGTTTCCACACTGTGGGGATGTCTGATGAGCTTCTGGTGGTCCGCGATTTGACCTGTCGTTACGTGCCCTTGCTATCCCTTCACAACATGCGATGCTGCTTCCGTGCAACCCTACTTGGGCACTACCTGTAATATCCAAGTCCATCGCTATTTAGTTTGTTATTATCTAGTTACTTAACTTGTTTATATAAGACTAATGATTATTACAGCATATTCAGCAATCATATCAGTGCACGCGATAAAGAAAATAGTATAAACATAAAGAAGGCAATGCACAATAGTTACACAAAAATAGGAATCAACTTCTCTTTATTAATCTTCAATCCTGATTACAAACTCAACACTACCCTACGCACTTAGCTGCAAGGTTCCGCGCAATCAACTACGAACTCTACTAGGCTTTTGCGCACTCAGCTGCAAAGCCTCTTCCAACTACTACGACCCAATACACTTAGACCCCTACTCTAAGCTTGAACCATTCGTATTCTTTTCTCCTCTTCCTTTCCTCTCTTTACAACTTATAGTCTCACTCTATTTATACAATCCCATGGTCTACGGACCATGGGTAGGCCGACATGACTAGGGCAAACAACATTATGACTTAACCTATCCTTTGCGCTCCGCACCTGCAAATCGTGGAGTCTTACAAAACCCTTTGACTAAAACTTGGGCTTTGAGCCCCAAAATATGTTGTGGGGGGATTCCATGTCCAACATTCCCACCTCGCCCAGCGGTCATGTCTATGTATCTTAAGGATTTCTCTTCTCCACTGCCTATTGACATGTCAGTTTATCCTAACGCGGTCAAGATATTTCAACTGAGGGCACCTTTATCCCTTCATGGTTTCAGGATTTTCCCCCCTCTTCGATTTTTTACCAATTTTCCTTTATTGCAATGGAATTGTCATGTGACTCGTAACCCTCCCTCGCCTAGGGGTCATCGGGGAAAAACCTTATATGAGTTCTACTCCATTATTTGGTTGAGTCGATGCTTACTCGTCATGTCAACAGTAAAACTCTGGTGTTCATCTGTGTTGATTGATTACCCAACTCCCATCATGGACTCCCTCAAAAAGTACTCTTCTAAGGTCATCTTGCATGGTTACTTGTGTACATTAGTGTGTCATTGATTTTTTTGCAGTCTAGTTTGGTTTGTTAGTTTTCAAACAACTTTCTTGTTTACTATGTTTTTTCCTGCTTTGCAGATGTCTGTGACTCCTCACATCGATTTCACTGTTGGTGCTTGCCGTAGTACCTAGAATCTAACCTTCGCGACATGGGCTATTTATGACCGTCACGGTGAGTTGATTGATCTTCAAGATATTTTTTTAGGTTGCACAACTAATAACATTGTTGAATATACTACAGTCATTGAACTGTTGTTAGAAGCCATTGCTCTTGACATTCGAGAGTTGGTTGTCAATTTGGATTCACAAGTTGTTGTCCTTCAACTCAACGGGCAATATTATGTCAGAAACCCTCAAATATTGAGAATGTATCTTCATATTCATCTACTGGAAAGGAATTTTGATTACATTACATATCATCATATTCCTAGACGCATGAATACATTAACAATTCCATTAGCTGATTATGTGTTGGATAGAAATTTACGAAACATGTGAAAAGCTAAAAAAAATCATGTGTACCATAGTAAGTAGGAATATACAACACACACACACAAATATATATATATATATGGTGATAATGTTTGATGCATCAAAACCCCAATAAATAACATGTATCTTCAAATAAAATCAGCGGCTCATAGGCCTCATATATTCGTGGCACGCAGGCCTCAAAAATATAAAATGCTGGACCTAGGAACTAATCAGCATGGTAATCATGGTAGCATGAAACAACTCGTGCAACATGATTTAGCAATCTACGGATCCGGTCCGATACTCCCACCGTGTATCTCTTGTACTGGTGAGGAATGTCTCCCACCCGAGCATACTCTGGGATACCAAGAGTCAACCCCTCAAGGTTCCTCATGATCTCCTCCTCATTGTCACTCCCCTCCTGATAAGGAGTGATGCACCTAGCTATTGGGTACATATGGGCAGGACGCTCTGGTCCAACATCTGCATTGACAAAACGAAATGTTATAAACACATATATACCAAAAAAAACTAAAAAATCAGAAAATTAAAAATTGATTTTTTACCTTCGTCGTCGAAATCCTCCCCATCAAGTAGTGGCATGTCCAGATCTCCACAGAAGTTAGTACCACTGTATGGACAATCCTCCACGATGATCAACTATAATCGTAGCCATTAAAAGAAGGTGGGCATGTAAGACATATGCTGGCCCCCAGTGATCCTAGGCATCAAACGACTCCAACGGGCCATCTGTGGGTCTCGTGGCATCAGATGATCTACCTCAGTCAGTTGGTACTAGAACAATGACACTGGTTCCAAGAAAAGGTCACTAGTATGGATTCGAAGCAAAACTTGTTCAGATTGCCTACCTTAGCTTTTGTGAGATGGCACTTTATGTTGATCTTCATGGCTTTTACCCAATTGAAGATCGTCAGTGTTGTACAGTCAATGGCATATAGAAATTTTGACTTGTTAGTCTCATGCACTTCTTGGGACCCCACCACCCTATTCATAGTCAATAACAGCACCCTCAGTGTCAGATCTCGCACTGGCAATCTCAATCTTTCCGCTATTGGATTTGAGGGCTTCAGGACAATGTTCGGCAAGCAGCATGGATATGCTTGCCCCGACCGGTCATGACCCATATAGGTTGACTGGTTCCCCTCTCTAGGATAGTCTTGTGATGAAATATATGTCTGCAGTTTCTAACTCCAGCTTGTAGTCACCAATGATGAATATTTCCCGATTTATGTCCCAGAGACTAATCAAGTACTGAAGTAGCTCAGGTCGGGGTCACACCCCTGGTGTGAGAAGGAAATTGAGGAGCCCACAGTTCCTCAAAGCATTCAATAAATTTGGTTTTTTCAGTTCCTGGGTGTCCACATTTTTATGCTCACATTCTTTCCAGTCTACCATTTTCGACGATTCTTTCCTACAAAAACCATGTATTCAAGTCAACACTAGTAGAAAATGATGAAATTAGTGACTATGTGACTAAAAAAGTTAGTCAGCACAATTATTTCTATAGGTTTGGACCCCATACAGAAATTACCTGCATACGATTCTAGAACACAAAAAATAAAGAATGTGAGAGCATAACATGTAAAACACATATACACAGAGATTTTTCGCTGGATCCCAAGACTGGGACTACCAGATTGATTTTTCATTATGTTCCTTTCAATGTTACAATACATATTTATACATGCTGAAGCATCCAATACCATCACAAAAACCATCACATCCATAATCATGGACTGAAAACCATTGTGTCCAAAACCATGGACCAAAAACCATCGCGTCCAAAACCATGTGCGAAAAAGATGCACAAAACCATATATGGGTCTGCCCAACCTAATATAAGGTCAAGAAAACAAAATTTTCCGAGGCGTTGCCTCGGACCCCATTGAGGGGGGTTACCTGCACCCCTCAAACCATCTGTGATCCCCCACTACACAATTGGTGCAACGAAGAGGGCGCTCCACCCCCCTTCTAACCCCCCAGTTAACTATGTGGGCTAGTCATGGAAAGAAAACACAAGCCTATAGCCCTTCTTATACACTTTAGTCACCTCAGGTTTTGATAGTTGAGTCTTCTCCACTGTTTTGCTAGATGACCCCACCTCTATTTGAATGAAAAATAAACTGTGAGGTATGAATGGAAATGAAGTGTTGTGAAGGTGGATTTTGACAAAATGATGGGAGGGGCATTAGGAAATGTGAGAGGAATTTGAAATATGATGAAAATAAGTGGAGAAATAGTGGAAAAAATATTTTCTTGCAGGTGGGAACAACAGGGTTTATGATGAGATTTACCCAAAAACCTCTAGGAATGAGCTAGGGTTTTTCTTTTTGAGTCTTTAAACTTTGTTGGGAGGTGGGTAAAATGGTCAAAATGGCTCAATAAACATGTATACAGGTGTAGGATATCATTTTACATGTTTTTAAAATTAAAAATAATGATGGCCATTTTCACCCTAACATTTTCCATTCAAATTTTTCTACAAACCCTAACTTGAAGAATCATTGACATGCGATGAAATTGGGAAAGAAAAAGATGGAGGATGATGGTGTACTTGCTTATTACTTAGCTTATAAGTCAGTGAAATCAAGCTTGCAAGTAAAAAATTGAGATTTTGTAGAGTTTTGAAGGATTTCTAGGCACTCTGTCCTGCCGCAGCGCAGTGTTCCTACGCGCGGCGCCAAAGCGCAACACAGTTCATAGAAGCGCAACACCATCTTCCAAACCACTTTTGGAGGCCTTAAACTGCTCCAAATGGAGAGCTTAATAGCTCGTTGGAAAGATAGTGAATTTTGATATAATATGGACACCTCAAGAATGTAATTTTGACACTCCATGATGGAGAAAAATTTATTTTCCCAAGGCCACTCCAAAACCTCAAGGTTTCTCTAACTAGAGTGCAATGCCAACTTGTAGATTACTTTGGGATGCCTTGCACTAATCTAAATCACACGTTGAAGGTACCATTGGAAATATTAGGATGTATTCTACACAATAGAGTCCTCAAGCACTAACAAAACCTGCTCCAAACCCCTGAAAAACTGTCTTGAAGTCAAACTATCTAGAAGTGAAGCAACACTCCCGTAGCAAGTGTATTTGATGTGTTTCTTTCAAATCATAACACATGTGCATAAACTGAAGGAGGTTTGTGTTCCTTGGACTATAATGGACAAAAACCTCTTTGAATTTTGTAAAAGTAGTCTCCATTTTGTCAAAAACATATTTTGAATCAAACATGTCCTTACGAGGAATGATGAGGCAAGGTAGTGTACTACAATATTGTCTTATTTGAAATAAAAGTTACCTTTATTTTTCTTTCCCTAAGATGCTAAATCCCTTTACCTACTTAATCACATGATGGACAGGATTTTGGAAACATATGGTATCGTGATGACACATGGAGTGAAACCCTAGACCATGACCTAAAATGAGGAATTGAACCATTTCATGACCCAAGAGACTTAAATGAAGATATGATACCTCTAAGAAGACAATGACCATGATGAGTGATGAAGACCATGGGTAAGTAAAGGGAGTAGTAGTGACCTAGACACGATAACCAATGACCAAATTTTTATTTGAAGACTCACTTAAATGACAAAAACTTGACTTGACACCCTAACAACACCTTGTAAGAGCATATTTGATCACTGGTGACAGGCTAAACTGACTGACATTAACAAGCTTGATAGGAGGGAGGCTAGGGAATCTGGTAGATAGTAGAAGCCCAGGGTAGGGCCGTTGAGCATGAGAGGATGCAGCAAGAAGACCCAAAGATTGATTTTTCCTTGAGCGATGGAGCCTATTTTGGTGGTTTGCTACAAGGCCATGGTGACATCCAAGTAGTGTTATAGACCAAATATCATGACACAAGCGAAGGAAACCATTGGAATATGCTTGATTTTCATGGTTCCCTTCAGGTGTTGCACTAAAATCTTTATGTCTTTAAATAGTGAGAGGAGTTATCATCCAGGTATGCCCCGCAAAGTAGAAGGTACTACATGAATATGGACTCTGAAGCCAGTGCAAATGAATGCTCAAAGATCACAAGAAAATGAGCTACCAGGATGCTCCCATTATGCTTGACAAAGATTTGGTTTTAATGCAGCACATAAAACACTGGATGTGGTAGCGACAGTAGGGTCAACATTACATTTCTTTAATATTTTAGTTTTAAGTAAAGTTCACTCTTGGTCTAGAGCAAGGATTGTTAATGGAGAGTTCCCTATATGTAAGTTGATATGTGTGGAGGTTAAAAAAGGGTGGAGCATGGTTTCTGGGATGTTCTGCAAAGTAGAGGACACTACACTACTAGGGACTCATTAGAAGACACTACACTACTATGGACTCAGAAATATTTTTGTTGTTTTCATTCCCCATTAGCTTTTGTTGTACTTGAGTACCTCCTTAATGTATCTAATTTGTGTGTGCACTCCTTTTTGAAGATGTTTCTTCTCCTATGATGTGAGGTAATCACCTCTACACATGTTCAATGTGTGCATTATAGCTAGCTGCTACTATTTTGAACTCCTCCGTGGTGCAAATATTGTGCAATCATGGGAAACTATTTGAGGTTCTATATTGCATGCCAATGAGGGGGGCTTGGGTTAGCAAGGAAAAGGTATAAAAAATTATTGGAGGTCACAACTTTTAGATATGACACCATGAGCACTGGGAGTGATATACTAATTTCACCATTTTCTCAAATACAACTAAAATATATAAAAGTGCAAATAAAATATTATATCTATTTTCTGAACATTGAAAAATTTAACACTTTTAAAAATTTAAACATTAATTTTGTTTTACAATAACCCTCCTATTACACAGTAATTTGTCACTGTCCTCCTGTCAGTCTTCCTACTGTGTCATGAGACCAAATTAATCATGTTCATGCTCTCTAATGTTGCCAAATGACCCACTTTGCCAAAGTTTTACTATCATCGCGACTGTTGTCAAAATAAACGCGCTGATGGGCGCTCCATAACAGACCGAATGCGCTGCCAGCGCGGAAGTACACGTGATTCCCGCGCTGGTCGAATTTCATGAGACAGCGCATCTGTTATCCATATCTGATCGCGCTGACATGACCTTCTCTGTTATTCAGCAGCGATGTCAGCGCCCAAGTGCAGTTCTGAACCCGCGCTGATCTAGTTTGGGCGAGTTTGTTCTAACAGCCGGCCTTCCAGATGACTCCAGACCTGGTTGTTGGCCTTGTAAATGTCGCCCTCCTTTCTCTGGCATGTCTGTTTCGTCATTTGAGCCACCCTCCTTGGAGATAAGCTCATCCTCCCACCATTCATGGAGACTCCTTCTCCTATTTAAGCCTCCACCATTGCCATGAGCAGCTAGTTTGGAATTCATAGTGCTTGGAGTGTTGCTGCTAGTGTGTGAGTTTGATAAGTAGCTGGTGTGACAAGTGTGGGGTTGCTAGGGAGCTTAAGGAAGGTTGTGAAGTGTTTCTTTCTTGTGTAAACTTGTGTGAGAGAGAGCTTTTGTCTTGGGAGATCTACCTCCGAGGGTGAATGTTTAAGAGACTTGCTGGCTGGACCCTCTTGGGAAGGATTTGACGTCAGAACTATGGTTGTATTCTTCTTTGTTTATTAATAATAGACGACTATCATTATGGTTCCACTCTTAATGTCCTTATGATGATATTTGAGTTATATCCTTTCTGACTGATATATAGTTACATCTACTGGTTTTTATGCTTGTGTTTGTATCGTTCTTTGCATGTGCAGGTGTCCGTACACGAGGATCGTGAGGACTGTGACCAGCCGAGGCAAAGGGACGGGAGCATCAACTCTTCTACAAGTACTAGCGTTGGAATCCAGGTAGGCCTTAATCATTGGTATTTTATGTGTAATTAGGAACTTGCGTGTTAGCGTTGTTTGATTGTTGCTAGACCTTGTTTGGACTAGTAGGGATCACCTCTGTCGGTATAGGGGATTTACCTCCACAACAATTTGGCAACTCCGCTGGGGACTTTATTACCTTGTTGTTTGATTTGTAAACTTTAGACAGAGCCTTAAGCACGGCCAGATAACCTTCGAAATGCTATTGCTCTACATTAGCGAAGTAGATCAAAGCCACTTCAGTCCATCTCCGGTTTGGTTTACGAACTGAACAGCTTGGAGCTGGCTTTTGTCTTTTTGTGTTCATTTTTTTCGTTTAGTTTGACTTTTGCTCTCTTTTCAAAGTTTGGGGATTATCTCTCTGTTTTTGGTTTTCCTGGTTCGGTCTGGGAAGTGCCTTGATTGTTTAAAGAGTGATTGCCTTGGTTTGGGAGTTTTTGGCTTGATTGTGCCTGTTTTTTAGCTTCAGCATGGTTTATAATAAAATAGTCGCGCTGCCATCGCATAGCCCTTTCTGTTACTTCTTGATCATCGCGTTAATACACCAAACAGTCGCAACAGTTCTGAAAATCGGACCATCGCGGTTAAGCCGTGTACTTCTGCGCTGATAGCGCTTTGTTGCTACCCGTGCTTTCTGATCAGCTCATTATTGTTGTGTATCGCCCGCGCCGATACCTGTAGAATTGAATTTCTTCAATTTTGCCTCCTGAGACTGTTGGTATTGCTATCCCCTGCTGTTTTCACTTGTTTTATGACTTGATTTTCATTGTCTGAAGATTGAAGCACTTTCTTGTGAAGGCTTGTTGAGTGAATCTTGCTTTTTGTGTCTTGTGACCTAGTTTTGTCATTCCAATTTCTTTGGATCAGCTTTGTTTGGTTACTCACTTACAAAGGTTCGTTTGCTACTTGATTGTGGTTTTGTGAAACCCTCCTCTTTGCTTGCTTTTGCTTGGTTGTTAAGGTGATTGTTATTGAACCAATCTTCACATTGTTTTGATTACTTCTCACTACTCGGACACGGATCACAGTTGTTTGGGGTCAACCAGTTCTTTTCACATTTGTTTGTTATTATTTCTCAAAAGCTTGTTTAATGCACTTTGCCATCAAAAAAAAATATATGTTTTGCTTTGTATTGGTTAATGATAACTAGAAGCTTTTCGTTTTGATTAATGAATAGTGATCTTAAAGAAAAGATTGTGAATCTCCGTTAGCTGCATTAGAGAAACTGTTTGTTGTTTTGTGATCATTTCGTTTGTATGAAAGCCTTCTAACTCTCTTGTAATTAGCATTCATCAAATGGAATGACATGTTTTGGCATATAGTTTGCATTTAGGCGATTTTGAGAGATTTCATATGGTAGGGCCTGAAAACCGAAACCTAATTCAAGATCAACCATAAAATGAACTGAATGAACTTAAAAAAACATTGGAACATAACACTCACTGTTTAGAGGTCTAGGCTAGAGACGTGCTCTGGCGTCGTTAAACCTAGTCACTGTTGTTTCACATTACGGTTGGGTGATTCCTCCTTTTGTGACTCGATAGTGGTCTAGCACGGACTTGAGCTCCCACGTACCATCGCGTATATAGGGGAGACCCCACTAGGTTATCATCCTTTATCCATAGGAAGCCGTGTTTGCTGCCTTACAAGCCGTAATGCACCGAACACAGCATTCGGGAAGATTGACTGCCGTACGGAAAGTCCTTGGTTTTCGTATGACTGCCAAGGTGTATATGCAGTTTTACGGATTTGTTTGGTAAACCTTTTTGCCTAGCTCTCCAGAGTAGTCACTTTTGATCCTTTTCGGACTCCCTAAAAGAAAAGGCTCATCTGAGCACTTGTCACTTCAGGCTCACTAAACATTCGAAGGTGACTAGAGTCATCTTTTTGTCCGTTTCTCGACTCTTAAAAAATGAAAAGGTCAAGTTATGTCCTTGTGTCTTAAATTTTATTCGACCACGATTCACATCTACCTGGTTAGATCTTGTTTACATTAGTTCGTGTAGGGTTTCTCCTCGTTTGTGATGTCAACTTTCCCGGAGTTTACCAACCCAGGCATCCCATCTGATGGGAGTCCTGGTAATTTCCCTCATTTTGGAAATGTTGGCACTCCTTACATGGCAACATTGTCCCTTCCTGGGTTAACTGTTGGGTTGCCTGTTTGGTTGTTCTCAACCTCTCTGGTCCCTACTGTATCAACTACTGGTCAATCAGTTCCTCCACCCGAACAACATCATGTTGATTCTAAGGTGGACCTCTCCCCTTCTTCGCTTGTTTCTCCGTTTTCATCGTCTACTTCGCCTGGTGAAAGTCTGGATTCAAGTAACCAGGTGGCTAAGAAGAATAAGAAGAAGATGAAGGAGAAGAAGAAGTCTCCTATGGGAGAGGCTAAAAGTGCAGCTACTGCCTCGAGTACACCTCCCATCGGGCCACCTTCTACTCCTCTACGGAGGGTCAAATTTCCTTGCAGATTATGCAAGGAGGACCATCTTCTTCACGATTGTCCTAGCATCCCCAGGGTCTTAGAAGTATGGTCTCGCGATCTGTCCCGCCCTCATCATCCTCTGCAGCTCACGGCGATGCTACCCTATTAGCTGGAAATGGTAAGGGAAAAGGGAAGATTCGAATCCCCTGTAGACTTTGCGAAGGCAATCATCCCCTTCACCTTTCTCCTCTCATGGATAAAGCCTCCATCATATTGGAAAGTCTTACAGCTCCCTCACCCCAACTACCTGTTGGCTATCAACGTATCTCTACAGCTTCAGACCCTCTCCCTGTTGACAAAGAGATTGAATTATATTCTTCTCTTGTCCAGGCTCCTCTTCCCGAACCAGGCTGTGCCAAGCCTGTTCCAGACCAACCATTGGTCGAAAAGAGTGTCAACTCGAACTCACCACCCGTCGATCACTTTGTTTCGGAAGAGCATCATGCCCATGTTCTTCTCGTCTCCTTAGGTTCCCCTGAGTCCAGAAATGACTCTCCTATCCCAGCTGCTCCCAAAAGTCCTTCTTCAGTTCCTATAGAGCATGGGGGCAGTCATACGATTCCCCCACCAAATAGTTTGGCCATCTCCTTCGACTGGAGTCACTTGACTGCTTTCCGCCTTCCAGCCCACGTGCCTTTCCAGATTATAGTACTTGCCTATGATAAGGCAGTACCTGGCACTGTTTTGGATGAAGGTGCGTCCGTCAGTCTTATGCCGTCCACTACTTGGCAAGCTTTAGGTTCTCCGCAGCTTGGGCCGCTCACACAGAATCTGTTAGCATTTGACGGGGGAACCAGTCAACCTCTAGGGGTCCTCCCGAAGTTTCCTATTACTTTGGGAGGCAAAACCGTCTATATGGATGTGCTGGTTGTCCAAGGTGCTTTAGATTTCAGTCTTCTCCTTGGCCGTGACTATGTTTATGCCATGGGGGCCCTTGTATCTTCGCTTTTCTGTGTGGTTTGCTTTCCACACGACGGAAGAATCGTGACTATAGATCAATTATCGTTCTTTAGTCCCCCGGTGCCTCCTGCGCAGCTGCCACCCCCTCCTGGTTTTTATCCACCAATTGTATCTACCCCACCGCAGGTCAACTACGTGGCTACTTATCCCGTGCCTATATCCAGTGATGATGCTGTCGTGCTTGATGTCCTGGGGGCATTGGGTCCTGACTTCCACGATATTGTCCTTCCACTGAGAGTGCCATTCTTGGAAGTGACGACTTCCTGTTCATTATGATGAAGTTCGTTCGGAGCATAGTTCGTGTTCCTATGTCAAGCTCCTTAAAAAATGAAACTGGGTCTAGTCGAGCATAGTTCCTGATCTTGTGTCAAGCCCGTTAAAAAAAGAAACAAGGGTTATGAGGATAGTTCTTTTACTGTGTCAACCTCATCAAAAAATGAAACAACTCCCTTTCCAAATCGAGTCTTTGATGACGATCTCGTAAAATCCAAGTCGAGTCTTTCTAAGATCTCGAAAGTGAACCTTCATTCCATCCACTTTATTGAATGCAATGAAGCTTGGGGGGCATGTACCTCGATTTGGGTTATTATGCTGGGGGCATGCGAACTTATAACAAGCATAGTTTTTCATTTCAAGCTTGTGTAAACATGAAACCGAATCCAAGCAGAGTTCTCCATGGTTCAAGCTTGTGTAAGAATGAACCCATACCCATTTTACATCTCGTGATTGTTGTCTTTATCTGCTAAATTCTGCTAGATGAGCCTTGGTTGTTTTCATTCCATCGCCACCATCTCTTTGGCCGATCATATGCTTTCACTTGGTTGTTTTACCTTTCCTGAGGAACCGCAGCGATGAGTGGTTTTATTAGCCAACATCTTGACCATTACATGTTTAGAGTAGTTCCACCATTGCCGGAACCAGTTTCTACCCTTTATACCACTCGTTCCTCCAGGACGAGTCACCTTTAAGCTCTTTTCTGACTCGTAAAATATGAAAAGATTGCCGAGTATTTTTCCCTTTTTGACTCATTAAAGAGAATAAAAATGGAGGTCTGCTTTTAGCTCTTTTCTGACCGTCTAAATATGAAGAGATTTCCGAGTTATTCCTCTTGACTCGTTAAATGTAAATGAGAGGCGGTCATCTTTAAACCCTTTTCAGACCGTGTAAAAATGAAAAGATCGTCGGACCCTTGTCATTTCAGGTTCGTTAACAGTTACGAAGCGACGTGGTTTCGATCACTTTTTTACTTATTCAGATCGAAATCACTACTTATGAAAAGTACTCCTCGATCGTAATGATCGGAGGGTTCTTTTGAGCATTGTTTTATACTTTTTCGGGCTCGAGAGACATAACTTTACGAAAAAGGACACCCCTGGAGTTTCCTTTTCTGTTGTCTTTTCAAACTCTCTAAACATGAAAAGGTGTCGAGTTCTTCCTTTGTCAGACTCGTTAAAACTTAATGACATCGGATGACGCTTTTCAAGCATATGCTATCCCCATCAAGTTTGTCATCAAAAAATAACCGGGGTACTCGCCAGCAATGGTGGGGAAAATGGAACCACAATCATTGTCGTGTCGGCAGTATGTCGCTCTTGAACATGGCACTTGTCTGCATTCGTGTCTGGGTGGGAACATCTCATCTTGTTTTACACTAGCCTCCGTGGGTTTCGGTTATCCTGTTTGACTTTTCATCTACTCATTGCCTTGTCACCATGACCCTTGATCATTTGAATATCAATACTGCCAAGTCCACCGTCGTGCCGCCGATATGTTCAAGAGAAGTTGACCTCTACAAGAATACTCGACATCCCTCTGATAGCTCACACAAAACATCTTATCCTTCTCTGTCTCGTGTCGATGATGTGGGAAACATTATGGCCCACCTTCGATCAAGGTCACTTCCTGTCGACTTCAGCTCATTATCCAGGAAGTTGACCTAGGGACTCCCTTCAGGTGCCTTAGAGCTTGCATGCCTCAATGGCAGGTTCTTCGTGTTCGACACGAGGTTTTCATCATTAGCCTCTAATCGAATGATTCTGCGGGTGTTCGATGCCAGCTCATTGTTTCACATGCCGTAGATTGTACCTATAGTACCTTGAGGACCATTGTCATTATTGGTGGTACCTCTCGCGTCTGTTAACGGTTTTCAGCATTGACTGGTAATCAGACAATGTTCTTGCATGTTCGACTTCAACTCCTATATTCACATGCTTGGACTTGTACTTTGTTCGGGTCGAGATGGAGCGCAAGACCCTGGGTTTTGTCTATTGAAATCCAGGTTGCGATTTTGTGGATTATTATGATCATTACATGACTCATTGATGGATGGCTGTGCCCATACCTGAGTCTTCATGGATGGCTGTGACCATACCTTTACTATCATCACGGTCTCATTAGCTGGGTGGCTGCGTCCATACCACAGACCTCTTTCATATGTCTTTTGGATGGATGCGCCCATGCCTAGACTACATGTAATTGATTATCAGGGATATCAGTTGTACATACGTGTAGGTTCTTCTTGGTGGTGTTCCAGTTCAGCCAGTTTCGTAAAGCATTTCACCCCTCCCACTCTCTTGGGCTTCATGCTTTAGGGGGCATCTGTTACACAGTAATTTGTCATTGTCCTCCTGTTAGTCTTCCTACTGTGTCATGAGACCAAATTAATCATGTTCATGCTCTCTAATGTTGCCAAATGACCCACTTTGCCAAAGTTGTATTATCATCGCGACTGTTGTCAAAATAAACGCGCTGATGGGCGCTCCATAACAGACCGAATGCGCTGCCAGCACGGAAGTACACATGATTCCCGCGCTGGTCGAATTTCATGAGACAGCGCATCTGTTATCCATATCTGATCACGCTGACATGACCTTCTCTGTTATTCAGCAGTGATGCCAGCGCCCAAGTGCAGTTCTGAACCCGCACTGATCTAGTTTGGGCGAGTTCGTTCTAATAGCTGGCCTTCCAGATGACTCCAGACCTGGTTGTTGGCCTTGTAAATGTCACCCTCCTTTCTCTGGCATGTTTGTTCCATCATTTGAGCCACCTTCCTTGGAGATAAGCTCATCCTCCCACCATTCATGGAGACTCCTTCTCTTATTTAAGCCTCTACCATTGCCATGAGCAGCTAGTTTGGAATTCATAGTGCTTGGAGTGTTGCTGCTAGTGTGTGAGTTTGATAAGTAGCTGGTGTGACAAGTGTGGGATTGCTAGGGAGCTTAAGGAAGGTTGTGAAGTGTTTCTTTCTTGTGTAAACTTGTGTGAGAGAGAGCTTTTGTCTTGGGAGATCTACCTCCGAGGGTCTCGATTTGCGTTATTATGCTGGGGGCATGCGAACTTATAACAAGCATAGTTTTTCATTTCAAGCTTGTGTAAACATGAAACCGAATCCAAGCAGAGTTCTCCATGGTTCAAGCTTGTGTAAGAATGAACCCATACCCATTTTACATCTCGTGATTGTTGTCTTTATCTGTTAAATTCTGCTAGATGAGCCTTGGTTGTTTTCATTCCATCGCCACCATCTCTTTGGCCGATCATATGCTTTCACTTGGTTGTTTTACCTTTCCTGAGGAACCGCAGCGATGAGTGGTTTTATTAGCCAGCCTCTTGACCATTACATGTTTTGAGTAGTTCCACCATTGCCAGAACCAGTTGCTACCCTTTATACCACTCGTTCCTCTAGGATGAGTCACCTTTAAGCTCTTTTCTGACTCGTAAAATATGAAAAGATTGCTGAGTATTTTTCCCTTTTTGACTCGTTAAAGAGAATAAAAATGGAGGTCTGCTTTTAGCTCTTTTCCGACCGTCTAAATATGAAAAGATTGCCGAGTTATTCCTCTTGACTCGTTAAATGTAAATGAGAGGCGGTCGTCTTTAAACCCTTTTCAGACCGTGTAAAAATGAAAAGATCGTCAAACCCTTGTCGTTTCAGGTTCGTTAATAGTTACGAAGCGACGTGGTTTCGATCGCTTTTTTACTTTTTCAGATCGAAATAACTACTTATGAAAAGTACTCCTCGATCGTAATAATCGGACGGTTCTTTTGAGCATTGTTTTATACTTTTTCGGGCTCGAGAGACACAACTTTATGAAAAAGGACACCCCTAGAGTTTCCTTTTCTGCTATCTTTTCAAACTCTCTAAACATGAAAAGACGCCGAGTTATTCCTTCGTCAGACTCATTAGAACTTAATGACATCAGATTACGCCTTTCAAGCATATGCTATCCCCGTCAAGTTTGTCATCAAAAAATAACCAGGGTACTCGCCAGCAATGGTGGGGAAAATGGAACCATAATCATTGTTGTGTCGGCAGTATGTTGCTCTTGAACATGGCACTTGTCTGCATTCGTGTCTGGGTGGGAACATCTCATCCTGTTTTGCACTAGCCTCCGTGGGTTTGGGTTATCCTGTTTGAATTTTCATCTGCTCATTGCCTTGTCACCATGACCCTTGATCATTTGAATATCAATACTGCCAAGTCCACTGTCGTGCCGCTGATATGTTCAAGAGAAGTTGACCTCTGAAAGAATACTCGACCTCCCTCTGATACCTCACTCAAAATATCTTATCCTTCTCTGTCTCCTGTCGATGATGTGGGAAACATTATGGCCCACCTTCGATCAAGGTCACTTCCTATCGACTTCAGCTCATTATCCAGGAAGTTGACCTAGGGACTCCCTTCAGGTGCCTTAGAGCCTGCATGCCTCAATGGTAGGTTCTTCGTGTTCGACGCGAGGTTTTCATCATTGGCCTTCGATCGAATGATTCTGTTGGTGTTCAACGCCAGCTCATTGTTTCACATGCCGTAGATTGTACCTATAGTACCTTGAGGACCATTGTCATTATTGGTGGTACCACTCGCGTCTGTTAACGGCTTTCACCATTGACTGGTAATCAGACGATGTTCTTGCATGTTCGAATTCAACTCCTATATTCACATGCTTGGACTTGTACTTTCTTCGGGTCGAGATGGAGCGCAAGACCCTGGGTTTTGTCTATTGAAATCCAGGTTGTGATTTTGTGGATTATTATGATCATTACATGACTCATTGATGGATGGCTGCGCCCATACCCGAGTCTTCATGGATGGTTGTGACCATACCTTTACTATCATCACGGTCTCATTAGCTGGGTGGTTGTGTCCATATCACAGACCTATTTCATATGTCTTTTGGATGGTTGCGCCCATGCCTAGACTACATGTAATTGATTATCAGGGATATCAGTTGTACATACGTGCAGGTTCTTCCTAGTGGTGTTCCAGTTCAGCCAGTATTGTAAAACATTTCACCCCTCCCACTCTCTCGGGCTTCATGCTTTAGGGGGCATCTGTTACACAGTAATTTGTCACTGTCCTCCTGTCAGTCTTCCTACTGTGTCATGAGACCAAATTAATCATGTTCATGCTCTCTAATGTTGCCAAATGACCCACTTTGCCAAATTTGTACTATCATCGCGACTGTTGTCAAAATAAACGCGCTGATGGGCGCTCCATAACAGACCGAATGCGCTACCAGCACGGAACTACACGTGATTCCCGCGCTGGTCAAATTTCATGAGACAATGCATCTGTTATCCATATCTGATCGCGTTGACATGACCTTCTCTGTTATTCAGCAGTGACGACAGCGCCCAAGTGCAGTTTTGAACCCACGCTGATCCAGTTTGGGCAAGTTTGTTCTAACAGCCGGCCTTCCAGATGACTCCAGACCTGGTTGTTGGCCTTGTAAATGTCGCCCTCCTTTCTCTGGCATGTTTGTTTCGTCATTTGAGCCACCTTCCTTGGAGATAAGCTCATCCTCCCACCATTCATGGAGACTCCTTCTCCTATTTAAGCCTCTACCATTGCCATGAGCAGCTAGTTTGGAATTCATAGTGCTTGGAGTGTTGCTGCTAGTGTGTGAGTTTGATAAGTAGCTGGTGTGACAAGTGTGGGATTGCTAGGGAGCTTAAGGAAGGTTGTGAAGTGTTTCTTTCTTGTGTAAACTTGTGTGAGAGAGAGCTTTTGTCTTGGGAGATCTACCTCCGAAGGTGAATGCTTAAGAGACTTGCTGGCTGGACCCTCTTGAGAAGGATTTGACGTCAGAACTATGGTTGTATTCTTCTCTGTTTATTAATAATAGATGACTATCATTATGGTTCCACTCTTAATGTCCTTATGATGATGTTTGAGTTATATCCTTTCTGACTGATATATAGTTACATCTACTGGATTTTATGCTTGTGTTTGTATCGTTCTTTGCATGTGCAGGTGTCCGTACACGAGGATCGTGAGGACCGTGACCAGCCGAGGCAAAGGGACGGGAGCATCAACTCTTCTACAAGTACTAGCATTGGAATCTAGGTAGGCCTTCATCATTGGTCTTTTATGTGTAATTAGGAACCTGCGTGTTAGCGTTGTTTGATTGTTGCTAGTGTTGGAAATAATACTGAGAGAGGGGGTGGTGAATCAGTATTATCAAGTTCTTTTAACAAAACTTCCTTATTTATACTTTGAATTATTTTTTCATATCAGTACCATAAAATAATGAGCATGAACAAGAAAAACAGATAGTCACACCAAAGAACACCACATATAAGGTGGAAACCCAATGTGGGTGAAAACCACCTGCTGCAATATGTCTCTATCTTCTTTGAAATTAGAAAAATCCTTTTACAATGATTTTGTACTGGTGCAGTCCTTTAGCAGTACACAGGCTACAACCTGCAGAGAGTTACAACTCTCTCTCGTTTTCCAGTCTTTCCTGGAAGGGAGCTACAACCCCCTGCTTCTTTTCTTACAAGGACCACTTTTCATAAATTTTCAAACTAGATCCATAAGCATCAAATGATCATCAAGTACATGTAAATTACACAGTCAACTGCAGCAACCAGATCATCAATAATAGAACTACACCCAGAACACCTTATCAACAGAAAAATTCAGTCAACAGAAGATCTTAAGATAGATACGCAGTTTTTCTTTCTCTGGCCTGCGTCGCTACGCACTTCACCTTCTGCTTCCCTTATTATACCCGCAGAGAGCCTTCTGCTGCACGGCGTACCCACGCACTTCTTCTTCAATCACGCTGCGTACTGTTACTGTAGGTATGCACCCAGAGACACTATCGCGCGTCGTACTGCTACTAAAGCCACGCACTCATAGATACTATCGCGCCGCGTACTTTTACTATGCGTACACAGTCGTTCACGCTGCGTACCCATGCAGTTCTGCTTCTTCTGCTCTGCGTACCCACGAAGCTCTCCTGTTTGTCCTCTGCGTACCCACGTAGTTCTGCTTCTTCTGCTCTGCGTACCCACGCACTTGCACCATTAATCACCTGTGTACTTCTGATTAGGGCCGAATTGGCAATTCACCAGTGTGCCACAGTTAGTCGGATGCCCAGATCTGATCATGTGCTCGAGAGATCACCCTTCACAGATTCGCTTTCAACTTCACTTTCATATAGGTCAAGCTTTTAAGACAATAACACAATATTTCAGATCTTAAGATATTCAATTGCAAAAGATACTTAGCCAAGTGATCTCCTTTGCTTTATATAGGCAAGCTCCTCCTAAAGTCATGGATCAATACCATAGATAACCAATACCAGGGGCCCAAAAACATGGGGCTCAATAATAATAATAATATAAAACAATACCACGGGCGAAAACCATAGAATCAAGAGCGGTGGGCTAAATACACGGGCCAAACATAGGAAACCCCACATGGACATGCTTCTCTGCCTTGAAGTAAGTGAGACTGGGGGTACGCACCTCCTGAACGGGTGACTTGTGTGTCTGGCCGCGGTCCCTCCACGGTGTACCTGCGTGTACGCATCTTCTAAACTGTTCTCCTGCGTACTTCTTAATTTTCAACATTTTGGGAGCCTGATCAGAGCATTTCCACGGTTGTTGCCATCAAGTACAACATCTGTAACATAGAGCCATACCAGAATCATAATGCCAACAATCTCCCCCTTTGGACTTGATGGAAACCTCAAAATATTCAGCTTCATTCTCCCCCTTTGACATCAAGGGAAAAGGGTTATGCTCCCCCTAAGAACATGCTCCCCCTGAATATGAACCATGAAAGAGATAGAGACATATTGCAGCTATATTTAGACCAGCATCCATGATCTCCTCCTGTACATCCTCCATAATTCCAACAATGCATTATATGCTCCCCCCGAACCTGTGCCATTTTATCTTCAATCAAACTGCAACCCAGCACATGTACGCATATGCCCCAGATGAACCTTGCGTACAACCATCAACCAGAAGAGTTTCAATAAGATGATGCATCAACAACCCCCAGCTTTTACCTGAGGTATTCAAAGGTATCCCTAGGCAATGGTTTGGTGAGTATATCAGCAACTTGTTCCTTAGAAGGAACATACTCCAACTTGACCTTTTGTTCTAGTACTTGTTCCTGGAAAAAATGATACTTGATCGGTATGTGCTTGGTCTTTGAATGCATGACTGGGTTCTTTGAAATGCTGATTGCACTTGTGTTATCACATAAGATGGAGATAGGTGGTGTACAAGTGATTTGAAAGTCCTGCAAGGTCTGCATCATCCAAAGGAGTTGAGTGCAGCAGGATGCAGTAGCAACATATTCTGCTTCAGCTGTAGACAAGGCAATCGAACTCTGTTTCTTGCTGAACCAAGATACTAATCTGGAACCCATAAAGAACGCACCACCACTTGTGCTCTTCCTGTCATCCACGCTTCCTGCCCAATCTGCATCTGTATAAGCATGAAGTGTGAGATCCGTATCTCTAGGATACCATAAGCCATAATTTTGAGTCCCTTGAAGATATTTAAAGATTCTCTTCACTGCCTGAAGATGAGTTTCCTTCAGATTTGCTCGAAATCTTCCAACTATTCCCACTGCATGCATGATATCTGGTCGAGTACCTGTCAAATAAAGTAGGCTTCCAATCATAGATCTGTAGGTTGGTTGATGCGCTGTTGTTGATTCATCATTTGCACTGAGGCTACATCCTGTGACCATGGGTGTACATACTAGTTTTGCATCTTCCATGCCATATTTATTCAAAATCTGCTTGAGATACTTGGTTTGAGACAGAAAGATCCCTCCTTCCTTTTGTTGGATTTGCAAACCAAGACAGTTCTCCCAGCAAGGACATTTCGAATTCTTTCTGCATCACCAAGGCAAAGCTTTGACTCATAACTTCTTCATTGCTGCCATAGATAATGTCATCTACATACACAACAAGTATTAGCAATTTGTCATTTTCAACTTTTATATAAAGATTGCTATCTGCTGATCCTTTTGAAAAATCTTGTTGATGAAGATATTTATCCCAACGATAGTACCAAGCCCTTGGAGCTTGTTTGAGATCATAGAGAGCCTTTTTCAATCTGCATACAAGATTTGGATCATTTCCAAGAATGAACCCATCTGGCTACTCAATGTATACTTCTTCTTCCAAGTCTCCATTCAGAAAGGCTGATTTCACGTCCATTTGAAATACTTTGAAGTTTTGAAAGCTTGAGAGAGCAAGGAACATTCGGATGGCCTCAAGTCTTGCAACAGGAGCAAAGGTTTCTTCAAAGTCTATTCCTTCTTGCTGCGCATACCCTTTACAAACAAGTCTGGCCTTGTTTCTAATTACTTCTCCATTTTCATTCAATTTATTTTTGAAGACCCATTTTGTTCCGATAACATTCTTATCCTTTGGTCTAGGGACCAGCTCCGAAGTGTTGTTCTTTTCGATCTGCTCAAGTTCTTCATCCATTTCTTTCACCCAACATTCATCTTTGCATGCCTCTTTCACATTTTGTGGTTCAATGGAGGAGAGTAATGCAAAATAGCTTGAAGCTTCTGCAACTGTTCTTCTTGTTTGTACACCTGCTTCTTTCTGCCCCACAATCTGAGATTCTGGATGATTCTTCTGAACATATCTGGATGGAGTCTTTTCTTCTATTCTTGTCTGCTCCTCTGGTTCTTCTTGAGGTTCTTCTTCTTCATCATTCTGTCTTTGAGGGTAGCCTTCATCTTCTTCGATGTCTTCATGATGTACTTGCCTAGGAATGTATCCCTTCTCATCAACCACTACATCAATGCTATCAACAATTCTGCCAAGTCTTTTATTGTAGCATTTGTATGCTTTGCTATGTGGAGAATAACGAAGAAGAATGCCTTCATCTGCTCTAGGCTCAAGTTTGCCAAGTTGCTCATCAGTATTCTTAATATAACATTTGCTCCCAAAGATTTTGAAGTGCTTTACCGAAGGAGTATCACCACACCAGAGCTCATGAGGGGTTTGAGTGTTGTTCACCTGGACATTTTTTTTGTTGAGAATAACAACCGCAACATGTGTAGCTTCACCCCAGAAAGTTGCGAGAGTTCCTGACTCATCAAGCATAGCACGAGCCATTTGTTGGACTGTTCTGTTCATTCTTTACACAACTCCATTTTGTTGATGAGTTCTAGCTGTAGAGAATTCTCTTCTTATCCCATGTTCTTCACAGAAATCGAAAAATTCATTTGAGGTAAACTCCCCACCTCTGTCAGATCGGAGGCACTTAATTTTGTATCCTGATTCATTTTGAACCAAGGCTTTGAAGGATTTGAATTTTTCGAATGCTTCATCTTTGTGCTTCATAAGTCCTAACCAGACAAACCTGGAGAAATCATCAATGAATAATATCAAGTATTCTTCTCCTCGAGGTGTCCTTTTCCTGAATGGACCACATGTATCTGTATGAACTAGCTCAAGAGGCATGCTAGCTGATCCTTCCTTCTCTGGAAAGTTAGTTCTGGTTTGCTTTCCAAACTGACATGATTTGCTTATGGTGTTGTCTGGAATTTTGATATCTGGAAGATCGCGAAATGCCTGATATCTGCATGCTTTCCTTATTTGTGAAAAGCTTAGATGCCCCAACCTCCGATGCCATAACCAGTGTTCATCATCCTTGCTTAGATAGCATTGTTGTTGTCCTTCTTCAAATATCTATAGACTATTTGGAGTTCTTTTACCTTTGATCACCGTTTTACCTGTATCAAGATCACGAACAAGACATCTTTTTATTCTAAATATCACCTCGGTTCCTTGATCACACATCTGGCTGACACTTAGAATATTATGTTTCAATCCATCAACATACAAAACATTTCTAGCCTTGACCTTTTCTTTTAACTGAGCAATGCCTTTTCCTTTTATAGTTGCAGGAGTATCATTTCCAAAAGAAACTTTCTTTCCTTTTTCTAGAGCAGAATATGACTCAAGTTTTTCTTTATCACCTGTCATATGCTTTGAACATCCACTGTCAATGTACCATAGATTTTCCTGTCCCTCTGCATAAAATGCTATCCCACATCTTTCTGTTTGTGGTTCCTTTATTCTCCATGTTTTGGTGCTTGAGGCTTGTTCCTTTGTCTGCTGAAACCTGCTCCTGCATTCAGAGTCTTCATGACCAAAGTTATTGCAAATAGAACATTCAACTTCATTTTCAAGAGCCGAAAAGTTGTTATAGGTCCTTTTTGTAATCCCGGTCATACTTCTTTGTTTTTGAGCTTCTCTAGTCATGATTGTTTTATATGCAACACATTGAGCTGCTTTGTGACCAAAGTTATGACAAGAGAAACATTGTCCATTGAAGAAACTTCTGTGGTTATCAAATCTACTGGCCAAATGATTGTAATTCTTATTGTCATCCATTCTTGAACCAAATTGAGAAGATTTTACCTGTGGCTGGTTGTAGCTTTTGTTCACCCTTACGACAGATTGCCCCTGATAGTCTCTGTTTGCAATTCGTCCCTGCTTTACCTGATGGTCTCCATTGTGCTTTTGCTCATTCCTTCTTGCTGCATCAAGATAACTTTTTGAGGTGGATGCTTGAGAAGTTTCTCCATTATAGCCCAGACCTGTCTTGTTTAGTGGAGAACTATGTACATTGATAATCTCATCCAAGGTTTCAGATCCTTTGACAAACTTGAGATTAATAGTTTTTGTTTTCTCAATCTCTTTTCTAAGACCAACAATTTCACCTTCTAATTTTTCAAGATTTTTTTTTCCTTTCATCAATTTGAAATTGTAGAGTATCAATGATCATATTCTTTTCTTCTATACATCTCTTGAGTCTAGTAATTTCTTCATAAAGGCTATCCACATCTATAGCATCCATATAATCTTCATCTTCAAATGCCATTAATAGTTTATAGTCATTACCTCGTTCATCTTCATCACTATTTGATAGACCATCACTATCTTGATGAGTGTAGTAGCTTTTCTTATTTGCACTCTGTTTCTTGTTCCATCTAGCAGGTTCTTTTCCTTTATCCTTATAAGGACATTTTGCAGCATAATGACCTACTCTTCCACAAGCAAAGCATTTAAAAGGTAACTTACCTCTGAACCTTCCAGAACCTCTTTGAAGATTTCTGACAAAATTTGATTCTTCTTCTTCTTCTTCTGGCACGTGACTTGCTTCATAATAATCTCCTTTGCCTGAAGCCTTGAAAGCAGCTTCTCTTCTGTCTGAAGGACCTCCCTTTCTCATTTCATAAGCAGTTAGAATTCCGTGAAGCTGAGACATAGTGAGAATTCGTAGATTTTCCTTTTCTTCTATTGCGGACACTTTAGATTCAAACTTGGGGGACAATGATATTAGAACTTTTTCAAACACAATAGCCTCTTTTATTTCTTCACCCAAGTTTTTCATGCAATTAACAATCTCATCTACCCGAAGAAAATAGTTAGCCACACTTTCATCATTATACATCCTGAGATTCTCATACTGAATCCTGAGAGTTTGAAGTTTAGCACACTTTACCTGTTCATCTCCTTCGTAGCTCACGACAATCTTGTCCCATATTTCTTTTGCGGATTTATATTGCAGAACCTTTACGAATTCTGTTTGAGATAAGCATCCCAGCAAAGTATTGACTGCTTTAGCATTTGTTTCATATTTCTTCTTTTCGGCCGTATCTGTAGGAGTAGCTGAAGGAAAAGTGTAGCCTGTATCTATGATATCCCAAACTTATGTACCAAGAGATTGAAGATAGGCAGTAACTCTTACCCTCCAATAATTCAAGTTTTTCCCATCAAAAATTGGTGGCCTAATTGATGCTTCCCTCTCATAGTTGCTCATGATGAATGATCTTCCTTCAAGCGATCAAGCTTCTCCGAAGGACCTGCTCTGATACCAATTGTTGGAAATAATACTGAGAGGGGGGGGGTGAATCAGTATTATCAAGTTCTTTTAACAAAACTTCCTTATTTATACTTTGAATTATTTTTGCAGTTTAGTACCATAAAATAATGAGCATGAACAAGAAAAACAGATGGTCACACCAAAGAACACTAGATATAAGGTGGAAACCCAATGTGGGTGAAAACCACCTACTGCAATATGTCTCTATCTTCTTTCAAATTAGAAAACTCCTTTTACAATGATTTTGTACTGGTGCAGTCCTTTACCAGTACACAGGCTGCAACCTGCAGAGAGCTACAACTCTCTCTCGTTTCCCAGTCTTTCCTGGAAGGGAGCTACAACCCCATACTTCTTTTCTTACAAGGACCACTTTTCATAAATTTTCAAACTAGATCCATAACCATCAAATGATCGTCAAGTACATGTAAATTACACAATCAACTGCAGCAACCAGATCATCAATAACAGAACTACACCCAGAACACCTTATCAACAAAAAAATTCAGTCAACAGAAGATCTTAAGACAGATATGCAGTTTTTCTTTCTCTGGCCTACGTCGCTACGCACTTCACCTTCTGCTTCCCTGCGTATACCCGTAGAGAGCCTTCTATTGCACGACGTACCCACGCACTTCTTCTTCAATCACGCTGCGTACTGTTACTGTAGGTACGCACCCAGAGACACTATCGCGCCACGTACTGCTACTAAAGCCACGCACTCATAGATACTATCGCGCCGCGTACTTTTACTATGCGTATGCACCTGAACCTCTATCACGCTGCGTACCCATGCAGTTCTGCTTCTTCTGCTCTGCGTACCCACGTAGCTCTCCTGTTTCTCCTCTGCGTACCCACGTAGTTCTGCTTCTTCTGCTCTGCGTACCCACGCACTTGCACCGTTAATCACCTGTGTACTTCTGATTAGGGCCGAATTGGCAGTTCACCAGTGTTCCACAGTTAGTCGGATCCCAGATCTGATCATGCACTCGAGAGATCACCCTTCACAGATTCGCTTTCAACTTCACTTTCATATAGGTCAAGCTTTTAAGACAATAACCCAATATTTCAGATCTTAAGATATTCAATTGCAAAAGATACTTAGCCAAGTGATCTCATTTGCTTTATATAGGCAAGCTCCTCCTAAAGTCATGGATCAATACCATAGATAACCAATACCAGGGGCCCAAAAACATGGGGCTCAATAATAATAATAATATAAAACAATACCACGGGCCAAACATAGGAAACCCCACGTGAACATGCTTCTCTGCCTTGAAGTAAGTGAAACTGCGGGTACGCACCTCCTGAACGGGTGACCTGCGTGTCTGGCCACGGTCCCTTCACGGTGTACCTACGTGTACGCATCTTCTGAACTGTTCTCCTGCGTACTTCTTAATTTTCAACATTTTGAGAGCCTGATCAGAGCATTGCCATGGGTGTTGCCATCAAGTACAACATCTGTAACATAGAGCCATACCAGAATCATAATGCCAACATCTAGACCTTGTTTGGACTAGTAGGGATCGCCTCTGTCCGCAGAGGGGATTTGCCTCCACAACACCTCCCAACCATAAACTTTTCACATTGCGGGAAAATGACATCCCAACAAACTTTTCATAATGCCCGTGGGAGAATGACATCCTAACAAAATTTTCATAATGCCCGAAAATGACATATGAGAGAATTGTGAATTATTGTTTTACTACTTGTAGACCCAATATGGAAAGCCGCCATCGAATCTTTAGCACATTGATGGTGGCAGACCCAATATCGAATGCTACAATCAAATCTTTAGTCCATTGGGGCAGATGAAATATTGAATACCACCATCAAATCTTCATGGACAAGAAGTGATTTTGGTGGAGGATACTGAGGGGATTTTTTCATACTATACTTTAGCATCTAGACCTAGCTAGCCAGATATCTTTGTCTGCTAGCTTCAGGTATCTCTCTTCTCTGCATCACGACTGCAGGTAAACATTTTTCACATTTTTTCTAAACTACCATCAGAGTTAAACTATCATCAGAACAAGCAATTACAACGAACCCTATGTAGAGGAGCACGATTTTTTGCCTCGGAAATCGGTGATGGAGTTCGGTCTAAGAATGATACAGGCATGTTTTTTGTATGCAGTTTGAGCCAAAGCTCAGGTCACGTGATTGACTCTGACAGAGTCTCAGTTCTATTCGCCAACTTACAGAGACTTTGTTTAGTGCCAAATAACTAAACTTCCAGATCTCCATAGATAAATAAGGCTACTCTGCAGGGTCCAAAGAGCTAGGAACCGTTATCATTCAAATTCTCGGAGAAATATATTCTTGTTGTCATTGGCAATATCCATCTTCTTGAATCAACTTTCCTCTTTTCGATATATTCAAAACCTAGTGAGTCATTCCCAACTTTAAGTTCATCTTTAAAATCATGAGACTACCATTCTAGTACAAATTAGATTTTGATTCGTACTACAAAAACTATCCCATTCTCTCTTCAAGACATGAAGCCACAGATAAATACCAAAGATCACTTTTGTACATTCCATTTTGAGCTCAATCTGACACTCCAAACTATTTTTATATAGAAACCAAATCCAAAAAAATGAAATTGCCATCACATTGTGATCCCATATAGGTTGAATCCTCCTCTCTCTGATAAAATCCTCAAGCTTGTTGAATCCATTTCCAACCTCTTCCTAGAAGAGTGAAAGTAGATTGGTCCCTGCGTGCGAGATAAGTTGAGGGTGCTTTGCATTCATATGTTGTCAGTGGAGGTTGTTGTAGTGATCCCTCAGGCGAGTTTAGCCTTTGGTGTAATGAAAGTTGAGGAAACACGTGTGAGGATTTCCCTTTTGGTGTGGCTCTATTCCTCTTCATTTGGAAGGTCCTTCATGCCATTCCCAAGCTTTCCAAATATGATATGGAAGATATTTTATCGATGCTAAGTGCATGCCTATTAGACAAACATACATATATGTATAGTTCTCCATTACAGGTGTGATATGCTAATGTTATCTCATGTAGTAAAAATATGTATAGCCTTCATCAACTAAAATTTCATGGCTTCATCTAGATAAAACACTAAGGTCACTTGATTTGGGTTCATCCCATAATGGTTCATTTTTTCAAATATTTTTAGTGCCTCCTTGCCCTAGTCATGCATTGTGTATCCTACAATCATTGCATTCCATGAGACTATATTTCATTGAGGCATTTTCTCAAATAATTCAACTTACTTATGAATGCACCCACATTTTTCATACATTTCTATCAAGGAATGCACCCCCATGACATCAAACATGAATCCGTTTCTACTTATTTTATCATGGATCTCCGTACCCTGTTCCAAAGATTCTAAATTGACACATACTAGAAAAATAATGACAAATGTTTTTGAGTCTGGCTTCATACCTGGCAATTCCATCTGTTGAAAAATATCCAAGCCTTATGCACCATGCCCATTCTATGGAAATCCTGTTATCAATGCATTCCATGAGACTACATTCACATCAAGCATTTCCTTAAAGAGTTCCAGGGCTTCCTGAAAAAGTTCATTTTGTGTATAACCTGTAATCATTTCATTTCATGACATGAAGTCTCTATGATGCATCTTGCCAAATAATTACCATGAGTTTCCTATCATACATATCAGTAAGTGCAGTCATCACCACAACATTGAAATTGAAATCCACTTTGAATTCTTTCTTCATGGATTTCCATACCCTGCTCCAATCCAGCACAAGCTGGAAGAAGACCAGCAAATGTTTTTGAATTAGCTCTTATGCCCATCAATTTCATTTCAAAAAATAGCTTTAGGGCTTCCTTACAATGCCCATTCTATGTAAATCCTGCAATCATGGCATTCCATGAGACCACATTCCGTTGGCGAATTTCCTTAAAGAAATTTAAGGCTCCATCAACGAGTCGATTTTGTGCATATCCTCCAAGCATAGTTGTTTCTGAGACAACATTTTGTTGATGCATTTTGTTAAACAATTCACGTACCTCCCATATACTTCCACATTTTTCATACATGTCTCTAAGGGAATTTTCTGCAACCACATCATATAGAAACCCATTTCTAATTATTTCTTCATGGATCTCCACACCTAGTTCTAGGGCTACCATGTTACTACAATATGGAAGGATCTTGGCAAAGGAAACTGTCTCTCACAATTGTCAATGTCATTGAGGTTGTCTTGGCCCCTGATGGGTTGATACCAATGAGGGCTCTGTCTATTTAGCCTCCTATGGATGGCTATGCACTCTATGGCATAGCTATGTAGACATTCTATATGATTAATCTGGGAGGAACTAAGATCGGTTCTAGGAATGATACTTTGTGAAGAGTTTGGGAGATTGTTAAGAGGTATTTGAAGATAAAAACTACTGCTAAGAGTACTTCTATTAATCCTAGATTTATCAAATACAATTCTCTTGTTAGTGACATTATTTCTCCTAACATGGTCTATGCAACAACACAGGAAATGGTTGTGAGTGCATTCAATACTGTAAACCCAGAATTTCAACATTTCTTGTACTTTTAGTGTGGAATCTTTTCTCACATATTTTGTTCGAACACATTTCTATGGTATTGGTAGATTAGCTATATATATATGTTGATTTGTAGTGCCTATATCAATGGACAATCTGCATTAGTGGACTTTGAAATGTCTAGCTAGGCGGGGGGGTTGGATGTGTCTTTCTATCACACTTTGTTGCCAACACTTCAGTTGGGGTGAAGCTGGTCCAGATCCAAGTTAGCCCAAAAATTCCTCTATATGATAATACCAATGTTAATTCTATACTAAATGGATTGGAAATAATGAAGATAAGCAGTCCTACTGGAAGTCTAGAGGAGCCCTATCCTGTTCATGGAAATAGTCCTATGAACTCCAAAAGAAAAAATGGGAAGATGGGACCTGCTATTGGATCAGTTATTAGAGATTTTTCTGCACTGAGACTACTAGCAACAGGGTATTGCATGTATATCCACCCAAAATGGAAGTGAAAGAACTCCCCTCAAAATTGGTTGCCTCTTCCTTTGCATGGTTGGAATTTAGAAACTATGGCCAACAAAATTTCCTCAGGTTCCCACAAGAGTGGTACTAGTAGCTATGTTTCATCTACACCTTCAAGTATGGGCCAGTTCTTTACATTTGCAGAGATACAATAATCCACCAACAACTTTGACGAAAAATTTATACTTGACATGAGAGGTTTTTGTGAATTTTATAAAGGTGAACTAGAAGATGGGACAATGTTTTTCTAAGGGATTCTGTCAAACATATCACTTGCAATTTATATGCTTCCCCATTTAACATACATGCTTACAAAGGCATTCCATACAAACATATTCATCTCAAAACCACTCCCTTGATTCATTCATGAATCTCCATACCTTGTTCTAGAGTTGCCAAAGTTGAACACATGAAGAACCGTATAAAATCTTTTGGATTCTAGCCCAATACCTTTATGTTGTATCTTTTCAGAGTTTCAGGGCCTCAAGAGCATGTCAATTATGTGCATATCAAGCAGTGATAGTTTTCCATCATACCATGTTTTGTAAAACAATTACCATGCCTTCTCTATAGTTCCACATTTCACATGCATGTCTATGAGGACATTTTCCACAAAGCCATCCAACTAAAATCTACTTATAATTATCTTCACATCACCTTCTAACGCTTTCAATTTAGCACACAAACAGAGAAATTAAATGCACCTTTTTCATTTTAATTATGTTTTATGCTAGTTATCAAATTTTTTTCTTAGTCATAGGATATATGATATTAAGTTGTAGTTGGTGGACTTGGGCAATGGTGGTTAGAGGTAGCTAGTAAATTTTGAGGCCCTAGTTCAATGAATTGTGTGGTCTCTTTTGTGATCTGATAGTAGTCCAAGGGGTCTTAAAATCCCATACTTTAGTTCCTGTATAGAATCATCTGTCTTGGAAAATAATGGATTGCTACAGCCTACTCTATTATTCTCCCCTTCATTACCAAGGAAGGTATTAATTTTGCATCATTGACATTAACTTTTGTTGGATGACTTGGAGTCTTCATGCCTTCACCAATTTGTAGAGTTTGTTGCTAGTTTTCTTGAACAATAAGAATGAACAAATATGTTTTTCCTATGATTGCAATCTACACCAATATGGAAAGCATTCTTTCACAAAATCCTATCTCTAGTTAATAAAAATTTACCGTTTTTAGATGTTTCTATATCATCAGAAGTTGTTACCATGATCATGTATTATGGTAGCACTACTTGAATACGATATCTACATAAGAATCTCTGCAAAAAAATGTACTTGTAGTGAATAGATGAAGGGCTTTTACACAAACATTGATGCTAGTGCCACCATTGAATTCAAATCTTGTAATGTTGACTGCATGGTGCATATTGATGTACACTATGGAATGTTAAGAGGACTTGTCCATGAAGTCTTATATTCCTATTTAGTATTGTTTCACACTACTACTAAATGAACAAGTCCTTAACTTTCACTGTCGTACTACAAATAGTTGCAACAAGGCATAAACAAATGACTCTACTAGTACCAAATTTCTGGTCACAACTTGTAGATCCCTTCTTTGACTTCTTAACATTAATTGTATGAATTATTATCTTTTCACTAGGCACTGATTTAGTTTTAGCTCCATTCAAGCCAAAATTACAGTTATAGAGTATTGATTTTGTATTAGTTATTGAAAGATTTCGCTTAACAACATAATTTCCAATATGCAATACAATAATCCTTGATTATTCAGCAAAATCCTCCTCTCCATCCTTACTGTTAACAAATTGTGAAGAAACATTGAGAAAACACTTTCAACTTTTTAGAGCACATGAGCTGTGAACTGGGGTGTTGACTTCATCTTTACA
The DNA here is from genome assembly GCA_031772625.1 of Pinus tabuliformis. NCBI lineage: Eukaryota > Viridiplantae > Streptophyta > Pinopsida > Pinales > Pinaceae > Pinus > Pinus tabuliformis. Next base: position 89,188,396 of record CM062815.1, read on the forward strand.
ATTCTCAGGGTGACTTACATGTTCCCCATCACCCCCTAATTCCACTTCTATAGAATTTTCAAGTTCATAGCATCTCGTTTGAGCTTCTTTGCAAAGCATTGTCAAATTCTAGAGCATTTGACTTGTGAAATAGGGTGTTCAACTTATTTTTACAGTGCTAAACAACACCTACATGTTCCTCATAACCTGAATATTTCCTTTCTGTATAATATTCTAAGTTCTTAGAGTCATATGCTCTGATTTTCTTTCATAATGTTGAATATATTATAAGAAACTTTGTTGAGTAGATTCTTTAATATAAGATTTAGATAAGCCTAATAATTCGTTGATGAGGGCTAATAAGTAGTCTTCCTCTCCAATTATAATTTCTTTGCATCTAGAAAAGCTACTATTGATGGTGTGCACCTATGATCCAAGAATGGTTCGAAGGTTCGAAGGTGGAAAGTAAGAAATGTCCATTCTCCTTGTATACTGATTAGGTAGACAATGGACCGATTAATGAGTATTTTAATTCTATCATAAATCTAGCACCAATTTTCTACTTCTACAAGAACTCTAGTGGAAGGATTGCCACTAAGTAGACTAGAAAAAAGTTGTTATTTAACTGCATTTCATTTGATTTCTTTTGTCTTTTATGAAAGGTTATCTGGTCCATTGGGCTATTTGTAGTTGTAGAAGAACTTGGAGATGATGAATAAGGAAAATTCATTATCAAGTAAGTTGAAAGGAGAATGCACCATTATCGACCATTTGGTGAGCAAGCGTAAGCATGCCAGATGGCTCCTACATTGGTTATGATAGTCTAGAAAACTTGTCGCTTGCACACCTTCTTCCTTAAATAAATTTAGGGCTTCATCAATGAGTCGATTCTGTGCATATCCTGCAAGCATGGTTGTTTGTGAGACAACATTTTGTTGATTCATTTTGTTAAACAATTCACGTGCCTTCCATATACTTCAACATTTTGCATACATGTGTTCGAGATAATTTTCAACAACCGCATCATAAAGAAATCCATTTCTAGTTATTTCTTCATGGATCTCCACACCTAGTTCTAGGGTTGCCATGCTACTATAAGATGGAAGAATGCTGGCAAAGGCAAAAGGTCTCTGGCATTTGTCAATGCCATTGAGGTTGTCTTGGCCCCTGATGGGTTGATACCAATGAGGGTTCTGTCTATTCAACCTCTTGTGGATGGCTATGCACTCTATGGCATAGCTCTAGAGACAGTCTATACGATTAATATGAGAGGAACTAAGATTGATTCTAGGAATGATACTTTGCAAAAATTTTGGGAGACTCTGCAAAAGTATTTGAAAATAAAAACTACTCCTAAGAGTGCTTCTATTAATCCCAACTTTATCAAATACAATTCTCTTGTTAGTGATGTCATTTCTCCTAACAAGGTCTATGCAACAACACAGGAAATGGCTGTGGGTGCATCGAGTACTGTAAACCCAAAATTTCAACATTTATTGGACTTTTAGTGTGGACTCTATTCTCACATATTTCTTTTGGATGCATTTCTGTGATATTGGCAGTTGAGCTATATATCTATTGATTTGCAGTGCCTATATCAATGGCCAATCTGGATTAGTGGACTTTAATATGTCTAGCAAGGCAAGGGGGTTGGATGTGTCTTTCTATCGAGACTTTACCAACACTTTAGTTGGGGTGAAGTTGGTCTAGATCCAAGTTGGGTTGACAAGTCCTCTATATGATAATACCAATGTTAATGCTATACTAAATGGGTTGGAAATAATGAAGATAAGCAGTCCTGCTAGAAGTCTGGATGAGCCCTATCCTGTTCATGGAAATAGTCCTATAAACTCGAAAGAAAAAAATGGGAAGATGGGAGCTATTATTGGATCAATTTTTGGAGCTTTTGCTACACTGGGACTACTAGAAACAAGGTATTTCATGTATATGCACCCAAAGTTGAAGTGAAATAACTCCCCTCCAACCCGGTTGCCTCTTCCTTTGCATGGTGGGAATTTAGAAACTATGGCCAGCAAAGTTTCCCCAGGTTCCCACAAGAGTGGTACTGGTAGCTATGTTTCATCTGGACCTTCAAGTATGGGGCAGTTCTTTACATTTTTAGATATACAATAATCCACCAACAACATTGATGAAAATTTTATACTCCACATGAGAAGCTTTTATGAAGTTTATAAAGGTGAACTAGAATATGGGACAATGTTTTTCTAAGCAATTTTGTCAAACATATCACTTGCAATGCTTCCCCATTTCAAATACATGCTTACAAAGGCATTCCATACAAACATATTCATCTCAAAACCACTCCCTTGATTCGTTCATGAATCTCCATGCTTTGTTCTAGATTTTCCAAAGTGGCACACATGAAGAACCATATAAAATATTTTGGATTCTAGCCCAAAACCTTTATGTTGTATCTTTTTAGAGTTTTAGGGCCTCAAAAGCATGTCAATTATGTGCATATCAAGCAGTGATAGTGTTCCATCTGACCACATTTTGTAAAACAATTACCATGCCTTCTCTATAGTTCCACATATTACATGCATGTCTATGAGGACATTTTCCACAAATCCATCCAACTAAAATCTACTTATAATTATCTTCACACCACCTTCTAAAGATTTCAATTTGCCACACAATCAAGGCAATTAAATGCACCTTTTTTATTTTAATTATGTTTTATGCTAGTTATCAAAGTTTTATCTTATTCATAGGGAATATGATATTAAGTTGTAGTTGGTGGACTTGGTCACTGGTGGTTAGAGGTAGCTAGTGAATTTTCAGGCCCTAGTTCAACGAATGGTGTGGTCTCTTGTGATCCAACAGTAGTCCAAGAGGTCTTAAAATCCCATACTTTAATTCCTCCATAGAATCATCTATCTTGGCAAATAATGGATTGCTACAACCTGCTCTGTTTTTCTCCCCTTCATTGCCAAGGAAGGTATTAATTTTGCATCATTGACATTAACTTTTGTTGCAAGACTTGGAGTCTTCATGCCTTCACCAATTTTGCAAAGTTTGTTGCTAGTTTTCTCGAACAAGAAGAAATAACAAATATGTTTTTCCTATCAATGCAATCTACACCAATATGCAAAATGTTCTTTCACAAAATCCTATCTCTAGTTAATAAAAATTTACCATTTTGAGATGCTTCTATATCATTAAAAAGTTGTTACCATGATCAAGTACTATGGTAGCAATCCTTCAATAAGAGATCTACATAAGAATATCTGCAAAAAAATTTACTTGCAGTGAATAGATGAAGGGATTTTATACAGACATTGATGCTAATGCCACCATTGCATTCAAATTTGGCAATGCTGATGTACACTGTGGAATGTTATTAAGAGGACTTGTGCATGAAGTCTTATGTTCCTGTTTAGTATTGTTGCACACTACTACTAAATGAAAAAGTACTTAACTTTCACTGTCGTACTACAAATAGTTGCAACCAGCCATAAACAAATGACTCTACTAGTACCAAATTTTTGGTCACAACTTGTAGATCCCTCCTTTGACTTCTTAACATTAATTGTATGAATCATTATCCTTTCACTAGGAACTGATTTAATAATGGAAGCATACATGATATGATTTATGGCATTTCCTTCAATTTATGCAGGCCTAGATTAGCTTCAAGAGTGGATACCATTGACGAGAGGTAATGGAAAAGCACATAGAATTCATATGGCTCATCCTATGATTGTATAAAATTTGAATGCACACAGAAGTGCTGCAAAGCAGCTATGGGTAATTATATTTGGAATGTGTGAGATCATGTGGATGGATGGATATTTCATGGGTAATCTCTTGTCGTTTTCTCACATCAATTTTAGATTAGAACACCAAGCAACTTTTGCACAAGCTCTTAATTTTTATGCTTGTCTATTGCTTTTTGTCTATATTGCATGAGTTAAAGGGAAGTGACCTAGAAATTGGTTCTTTATTTTACAGTTCTCTTTATGAGTTCTTTTTTAAGTGAAAATCATTGATTTAATAACGATACATACATGATATGATTTATGGGATGTCCTTCAATTTATGCAGGCCCAGGTTAGTGTTGAGCCTCAAACCTGCACCTTCCTATACACCCTCTCAGCCTTCCTTTTCCACTTATTTCATCCACCCAGCTGTTAAATCATTGCATTGTAGTTTAAAAAGAGCTTTTTATATGGTTTTCTGACTATGCTTATGACTGTTGTTTGGTTTAGTTTTTTGTTCATGCAGCTGCGGAAACTTGTCATTTTCCGCAGCTAGCACAGGATTCTGCAGCTATTTTGTTAAAAGCTATGCTTTAGGTGTCCTATGAAGAAACGAGCCACATGGGCAAGCTCCAGGTGACGGATACATGGAACGTGTCCCTTCAAATCATCCAAATCATCCATAGAAGGTCATGATCAATGAGGGTCAAAGGCAGAGCCAACTAAGGAGTTCAGCGGTGGCACGTCTCTGTTTTGAGCACATGAACATTACGTGGCACAGTCCTCAGCTCACGAAGACACCAGCACACCTGGAGATCATTTCTGTAACCTGAATCTAACAGCTACCACTCCAGAGATTTAATAGACATGATGATAGTTCCGCTAGATCTCGGCTGAAGGGATCTATGTGTCTTTGGCAACACAGTCAATAGCGTAGGAGTTAGTTAGTTAGTTTCAGCATTTTTTCATTATAAATAACGTGTCGATGAACGCTGTAAAGAAGTTTTTTGGGATATGTAAATTCTAAACTGTTGTGTTATCACCCCACTGTTTATATATGCTGCTGTTTTAATATATGAGAAGACTTTTCTGAGTTTATTCGTGTGACTACTTGTTGACCGGCTGAAGTGGTAGAGGGCCCCTGCGCGCTGAAGCCTTGTAAAGTTTTCATTTGGTTTTATTATGTTCTTGTATCATTAGCTTGTATATAATACATTGTTTGATGTTTCTTAACTCACTGCTGTTTATATTTTCACCTCTGTTTTCTTATAAATGTCAACTGATCAGTGCTTTTCTGCAGGTTTTCTTAGGCAGCCCGGGCAAATTTTCATCTTTTTGATAACTATTGACATATGAGATCATCTTGTCCTTCCTGCTCACTTTCATTTTCTGAAGTTTAATTTCAGCACTGTCTTTTTCAAGTTGTGATTTGCTTACTTATTTTTTTTGTTATTTAGATATCATACTGCTCATCAATTTATGGTTTCTTTCTATAGTGGAGTGACTCTATTAGCAAGAAATCAGAATATTACTAACTGTTGTGTGATTTAGTTATCATATTGCTTAAACTTATTCATCATTGCTTCCCACAAGGTAGATTGAGCTGAAGGGTAAAGGATCAGAAGAGTTGAAGTAGTGTGATTAGTTTCCTTTCTGCAATTTAATTTCTTGCAATTTAGTTATCATATTACTTAAACTTATTCATGGTTGCTTCCCACAAGGTAGATTGAGCTGAAGGGTAAAGGACCAGAAGAGTTAAAGTAGTGTGACTAGTTTCTTTTATGCAATTTAATTTCTTGCCATTTAGATAGCATATTACTTGACTTATTCATGATTACTTCCCACAAGGTAGATTGAGATGAAGGGTAAAGGATCTGAAGAGTTTAAGTAGTGTGAATTAGTTGCTTTGTTTTTTGTTTGAGTTGCTTTAAATTCAGTTTTTATTTTCTTTTCATTCAGCAGCAAGGATACTGGGCCATTGTCATTAGTTCACTGTTTGATGCATTTACTTTCTCTTAAGAATTGATTTCAGTTTAGTTGTTTTAAAGCTTTCTTCTTGAGCACTTTCAAGTTTGAGAAAATCACTGTAGAAACCACCATCACCATCCATATTCCATACTTCACTTTTATTTTCACCATCACACATTAGGGAAAGATAAATCCAAAAACAAACTAAAAAAACTCAAAAACGACAAAATATTGAGGAAATGGATATCTAGTACATATAGTACACTTCACTTCGCCAGTTTACGAACCCCGGATTGACATTTTAAATAGAAATTTAGATCACACTAAGTTGACCAAAAATTTTGGCGTCGTTGTCGGGGAAGTGAAATTAGGTAGCCAGTTTCTAAAAAAAAAAACAAGAAAATTTCAAGGAAGGAAAATTGATAACCTCTCAAAGTATGCTCTCCTCTTGCACTTAGTGTGATCTGGAGGATCAAAAAAGAGAAAGTTATTGGTTTAATAGTTTCTTCAGTATGCTCTCTTCTTGCACGTAGAGTGACCTGGAAGATCAAAAAGAGAATTATTAGCCCGACTTGAAGAGAAAAAAATGACATGCATAGCGCAATAGATTCTAGGGGAAGGTTTTAGGTTAGAGCCAAGAGTTCGATTTTTACAACTCCATCTACTTCAAGGAATAGACAAGAGACACCTCCATCATCTCCAACTTACACTCCTAGCCCTAGGATTCCTGGAATTCAAGAGGCAGTAGGCGACTCTCCCACACCTTCCATCGAATCTGAATTAGAAAGAGATCCTTTCCTTCCTTCTACAGAGAGACAAATTGTAATTGAAGAAGTAGAATCATCTGAAGAAGAAGAGGGAGAAATTCCTTCTCGTTCACGCTTAGTAGAGGAACCAGAAGACTCTGAAGTCTCCAGGGAAACTACCATGACAGAGGAAGGAGCAACTGGATTTGGTAGAGGTAGAGGAGGAGGAGGAAATAATGGAGGAGGTAGAGGTAACATTGGGGGAAATAGGGATGGAGATAACTCATTCAGATTTCCTATAGTCGATTAGGACTCCCGAGCCACAATGAAAAACATCTCACCATCTGTCCTCCAAAACTTCCATGGGTTAAGGAATGAGGACCCTGAAACATTTCTATTTTAGTTTGAGGTCATGTGTCGAACTTATGATTATCTGGAAGACTCTCAAAAACTCAAACTGTTTCCTTCAACATTGAAAGGAGCAGCCTTGAAATGGTTCATGGGATTACTCACTCAATCCATTAGGACTTGGAATGATATGAAACAAACATTTTTGGATAGGTACCTGGACTATTGTATGCCCACCAATCACAAGGATGAGGTATTCAAAATGGTGCAAAGAGAAGATGAAAACTTGGAGGATTTACTTGAAAGATTTCAATACAACCTGAAAAGAGAAAAAATGAGTAACTTAGATGAGGAGACCTTGAAAGCCCTTCTATTAAAAGCAATTAGAGATGAATGGATAGATATTTTGAACATGATGGGAAAGGGAGATATATCTCAACTTCCACTTCATGATATAGCAGAGCTATGTGTCCATCTCTCAAGGGGGAAATCTAAAACTCAAAAAGGGCCTAGAGATCCTTCTCTCATCAGAGCAAACAAATCTGCAACTGGATCAGTAAGTAGGGCTGAGATTGGCAACATGCTTGATGAATTTAAAACTGACATCTTAGGGAGTCTTAGTGAGCAACTAGACACCCTTAAGATTCACAATAAGCAGAAAGCAGAAGCTGAGGCTTTGGCCATCTTTTGCACAAAGTGTAGAAAGAAACATGCTCTAAGGGAATGTCCCTTGGATGCAAAAGTTGTAGAAACATGTGTAATTTGTTCAAAGAATCATGAGACCAAGGATTGTCCTTCAATTCCTGGGCTCAAAGCCGTCTTTCAAGAAGATCCAAATACAATCGAGTCTCTCTGTTTTGTTGCAAAGAGACCTTGGCAGGGGCAACAAAATTAAGGGTTTAACAACTCTATGAATTTTCAACCCCCACCAAATTGGAATCCTTGGCAACAACCTTGGTCCCAACCTCAAAATCCTTTTCAATCATGGGTACAAGGTATGCAAAATCCTTATGGGATATTTGCTCAATTTTATCAATATCCTCCATCTTTTCAAAACCAACAAGCTCCACAACTTCCAAATCAAAACCCACAACTATCATTGCCATTTCCACAACAACAACAACCTACTCAACAGAATCCAAATTCTCAACTCTTGCTTCCATTCCAACAAAAGTCAAATCAACTTCCTTCTCAGCCATTGCCAATCCCCAATAACAAAAACCCTCAAAATTCTTACATGATGGAAGGTCAACAATTTCCTGCCTATATGATTGTTCCGCTCAATGATGTACAACTTAGATCAGGTAGAGTCCTAGATAAGCCTTCTATAGATGCTCAAAAGCAAAGCATTTTTGAGGAAGATTCTCTTGAAGCCAATAAGGGTTCTGAAGCATCTCTTCAAAACCCAAGCACTCAAAAAGAAAAATAAAAAGAGTTAACCCCCACAACTCCTATAGTTGGGCAACCTGCATCTTCATCCACACCTCCTTTTCCTGAAAGATTACAAATTGACAAAGGGGTGGAAAAACAAATCTTGTTGCCTGACTATGATTTTCTAGATGAATTGAAGAATGTCTGTATCAAGACTCCCTTGTTACAAGCCATTAAATAGATTCCTATTCTAGTGAAAACAATAAAGGAGTTGAGTCTTAAAAGACCAGGAAGGAAACCAAGAGATACAAGAAGAATCCACCTGGTAGGAAAAATTGCAGATATCATGATGGGAAAAATTACTATGCAGAAATATGTAGATCCCGGTAGTCCAATTGTCAAAACACATATCAATGGGGTAGAAATACCAAATACTTTGATTGATTTAGGGGCTGCTATCAACATCATGAGTAGATAGACTATGGAACAGCTAAAACTTCCTAATCTTCTTTTTACACCTACTTTATTGCAATTTGCAGATCGATCAATTATTAAACCAGATGGTTTATTAGAAGACATTTCAGTCTCCTTAGACTCTTGGGAATATCCAGTGGATTTCATGATTTTAACTCGCAAGAGTAATCTAGGAGGACATCCTCTCATCTTAGGAAGACCTTGGCTAGCCAAAGCTGATGCTTTTATCAGTTGTAGGTCTGGGGATATGTATATTTCTGATGGTAATTCGACAAAGAAGTTCAATCTGTATCCTCCAGCAAAAGCAATTACAGAAATAAGAGATAATGAGTGGGTTGATGATGAAAATACTATACAACTTGTCTTTACCATTTCTGATATTAGTGAAGATAGTCAAATTCTGAACACATTAGAAAACTTTGAAACATCTTCAGAATATGACCACACACAATTTCAATTGGATTCTGACATTGAGTGTCTATCATCTAGACAAATGTCTCTTTTCTCTATGGAAGAGTTTGGTAGTTCCACCATTGAGATTTTTCCAGGAAAAACATTGAATATCAACAAAAACTTGGAAAAATCACAACAGGAAGAGCTAACCAAAATCTTGCAAAAACATTCTACTGCATTTGCATGGGAGTATACCGATATGAAAGGTATTGACCCTAAGATTTGCATTCATCACATCTACATTGAGGAAAAAGTAGACCAATCAGACAACCTCAAAGAAGGATGAATCCAAACCTTAGGGAGATAGTGAAAGAAGAGCTCCAAAAGTTACTTAATGTAAACTTCATTTATCCAATTTCAGATAGCCGGTGGGTTTCTCCTTTGGTTATACTACCTAAAAAGAATGGTAAATGGAGGGTTTGCATTGATTACAGAGAATTAAACAAAGAAACTTTGAAGGATCACTTTCCTTTACCCTTTATTGATCAGGTATTAGATACTTTAGCAAGAAAAAAGTATTTCTCATTTTTGGATGGTTTTAGTGGTTACAATCAGATTCAGGTAGCACCTGAAGATCAGGACAAGACCACATTTACTTGTCCATGGGGAACTTTTGCTTACCGAGTACTTCCTTTTGGATTATGTAATGCACCTGCAACATTTCAAAGGGTAGTACTAGGAATCTTTTCTGATCTAATTCATGATTGTGTAGAGGTTTATATGGATGATTTTAGAGTTTATGGTAATTCATTTGAAGAGGCATTAGAGAATTTGGAAAAAGTCCTTATAAGATGTAAAGAAACAAACCTTTCATTAAGTCATGAGAAATGCTTTATGATGTTTACTGAAGGGATTGTTTTAGGACATCATATTTCAGGGGATGGGATTAAAGTTGATAGATCAAAAGTTGAAGTCATCTCCAAGTTGCCTATTCCAAATTGTCAAAACGATGTTAGAAGTTTTCTTGGATTTACTGGATATTATAGAAGATTTATTGAAAACTTCACCAAAATAGCATCTCCACTCTTCAAATTACTTACAAAATACTGTGAATTCAAGTGGGATCCTGATTGTCAATCTACATTTGAAACTTTGAAAACAAGAATATCTGAAGCACCCATTTTGAGAGGGCCAAATTGGAAACTTCCTTTCCATATTTCTATAGATGCTTCAGATACAACTCTAGGAGTTGTGTTGGGTCAAAAGGATTTAGTTCCTTATACCATTTACTACACCAGTAAAAATTTGACTCCTACTGAGCTAAATTATACTGTGACTGAGAAAGAGTTCTTAGCTGTTGTTCATGCAATCAACATGTTTAGACATTATATAACAGGCTATGAAACTTTTGTCCATACTGATCATTCTACAATTAGATATCTCATGAAAAAACCTGTTACTAATGGTAGAGTTACAAGATGGCTTTTACTTTTACAAGAATTCAATATTATTGTGTTGGATAGACCAGGGAAACAAAATACAGTAGCTGATTTCTTGTCTAGAATCCAAAATACTAACGAAGATTCTCCTATAGAGGATAAGTTTCCAGATGAATATTTGTTTGCAGTAACTACTAAGACTCCTTGGTATGCAGATATTGCTAACTATTTGGTTACAGGGAAGCTACCTCCACACTTATTTCCTAATGGGAAAAGGAAAATTATTCAGGAGAGCTCAAATTATTCATGGATTTCTAATGAATTGTTTAAAACAGGGCTAGATTGTGTGATCAGAAGATGTGTTCGGGAAGATGAAATGCCTGACATCCTCAAGGCATGTCATGATGAACCATGCGGTGGACACTTTGCTGACAAGAGGACGGCCTATAAAATCCTTTCTTTAGGATATTATTGGCCTTCTCTCTTCAAAGATGCAAAACAATATGTCAGAAGGTGTGACAGCTGCGAGAGAGTTGGGAGACCGACTCTTTCAAATGAAATGCCATTACAGCCACAGGTACTCATTGAACCCTTTGAAAAATGGGCTTTAGATTTCATTGGACCCATTAATCCACCATCTAGACGAAAGAAATATATATTGGTTTGCACTGATTATGTCACTAAATGGGTAGAAGCCAAGGCATTTCCTTCTGCCACTGAAAATTCAGTTGTTCAATTTCTTTTTGAGGATATTTTTACTCGTTTTAGTGTCCCAAGATAAATTGTGACAGATCAGGGAAGTCAGTTCACATCTAACTTGATGGAGAAGCTGATGGAAGAATACAAAATCAAGCACAGAAAATCTACTCCTTACCATCCTCAAGCAAATTGTCAAGTGGAATCTACAAACAAAGTTCTTGAGAGCATCATCACCAAAACTATTCATCTCCATAGAAGGGATTGGGCAGAAAGGCTTCCTGAAGCCTTATGGGCTTACTGAACTACATGGAGGAACACAACAGGACATTCTCCCTATGAACTTGTTTATGGGAAAGAAGTCCTGCTACCCATTGAGTTTCAAGTAAAGACTTTCAAGATGGCAGTCCAGTTGGGGATGAATCTATCAGAAGCCCAAAAGCACAGAATGGAGCAGCTGAATGAGCTAGATGAGATCAGACAAGATGCAATTTTAAGGACTGATCTAGTTCAACATCAAAGAACTAAGTGGCATGACAGATATATTAAAGAGAGAAAGTTTCAAGAGGGAGATTGGGCTTTACTGTTTGATTCCAAGTTTAAAGACTTCAAATGGAAGTTTCAGACTCATTGGCTTGGGCCATATGAGATTGATAAAGTCTTTAACAATGGAGCAGTAAGAATCAAGACCATTGATGAACTTCAGACTCCTCTTATTGTGAATGGCCACAGATTGAAAATTTATCATAAGCCACTTTCAAAAGAGGAGTTTGTCAAAATGTTCCAGGAGAATTCTGCAATAAGGATGGTGGAGAAGAATCCTTCTCTTCCACCAGCCTAATCTTTGTTTCTTTCTCAGTTAAAAAAAAAAAAAAATGTGTATAAGCCTGAAAACCAATCCCAGATTGGCGGTCTTATGCAGAAAATATAGAGTGAAAATCAGGGACACCTGACACTCTATATTTTCCAAAAAAAAATCTCCTCTCCTTCTCTTTCCATCTTCACTTCATCTTACTTGTCATTTCACTTCACCTCCATCTCATTTTCATCTCCATTTCACTTCATTCCACTTCATTTTCACTTAATTTCACTCATTCCATTTCACTCCATCAATAAAAGTCCCCTTCAGGACTATTTTCATTCAGTTAGTTCTTTTCTAACTATCCTTGTGCAGACAAGGGGGTGTTGTCTCAGTTTCCGCAGCTGGGAACCGTTTCCGTAGCCAGAAGCAGTTTCCGCAGCCAGAAACAATTTCCGCAGCCAGCATCACTCTGTTTTCAAAAATACAATCAACTATTAGTGCCATAATCATGAAATGCAGGTGTAATTGAGCTAAAGACATGGGGCATCTTCAAGATATCAAAGAAGAGCAACTGGTTAGAAGCCTTGAGCAAGAATTGACAAATTTTCCAAAGGTATGATCAAAAATCTTTATCAAATAACAATTCAAGTCATAATTAGGTATAGTCATTAAACCATAACAGGTTCTCCTATGTGCAATGATTTGATATATTAGCCCACAATCACTCTTATTCTGCGATATCACTCCACACACCTCGCATTCATTTCCCTAACGGTCTCATGATTACTCCGAGTTTGAACTCAAGTATGACTGCACTTCTAGTTATTACCCGTACTCTTGAGACGTGACCTATTGTGTTACGGCTCTTCCCAAGTCTTAATTTCCGCAGCCGTCTATTGAGACATGTAAAATCTCATACACAGTCATCCGACTCGAAAGAATCCTGCCATTACTCCACTCGCTTATCACTCCACTCATACTCCACTTATACCATATTCATTGCATGCGTCTGCATTTCATTTTATGAACTCGTTTACCACTGCTCACCCACTGTTCCTCCCGTAATTCGGATATTTCCATTCACTGTTCTCTATTTCCGACTGCAGTCACTAAAATTTTCTCTAAACCCCAATTGCAGTCACTACAGTCATCCTAAACCCTAACTACAGTCATTACAGTTTATCCTAAACCCTGTAACAGAGCTATTTTTTTCCCTTAACCCTCACACATAGAAGAACTCTCAGTGGAATTTAAAACAGAGGATGGGAAAATTACTGAGAGCTGAGACGGAAGGACCGAAATACTTGGAGGGTTATCTGCAAGTTAAGGAATTGCTGAAGAAAGTCAGATGGCTACGATTTATCCAGAAGTTTAAAGGCTATAACAAGGAGGTGACCAAAGCTTTTGCAAGGTCCTTTAATGGACAAACAGTGGAGGTTGGAGACTTGAAATTCACAGTGACCGAGGCCACAATAGCAGCTGCCACGGGCCTACCCCAAGAAGGTGAAAGGTCGTTTAAAAATAGAAGTGTGGACGATGAAATATGGAGAACCATGCTACCAAACCAAGGTATGGATACAACCGTATTTACAAGGGGCATCCCTGTTTATGTATTAAAAGAGGAATGGTCTAGTCTACTGTTAGTCATCCAGAAATTTATCACGTGTGAAGGTCGTTTTGGCTCTATGTATATGTATCATGTAAGACTGATGATGAATTTCATGGATGGTCACACTCTTAATTTGCCTCATTTTCTGCTATCAAGTTTGAAAAAGATGAGTTTTACAGTTCAAAAACATGTAGGCAATATTGAACCTCATCTTTACCATCATGGGCTCATCAAAATTCTTATTGAGGAACAGTTGAAGAAAACTAAGGATACTTGGGGGAAATTCTTGACAAGAAACTACTTCCAAGATCCGTCTGAGGCCTCTTGAAGCAGTCCACCAAAGATTCCAAGGAAAAGTAGGAGGAGAGAAAAGAACATAACAATCCAAGACTCCCCTACAATAGAAATTCAAGAAACAGTGCAAAAAGAAAAAGAAGATAGAGCTAGAAGTAAGAAACAGAAGAAGGAAAAAGGAAAAAGAACTATCCAAGAAGTCTATCCATCCCCTGAGCAATCCATAGAAGAGGACTATCAACCTCTTTCAGAAAGATTAATAGATCTTCAAACTGCTGCTATAGCCAAGAAAAAGCAAAAAGGAAAACAGAGTGCACCAAAGGAGAGTACTAGTTCATACTTAAGAAGGAGCACTAGGCTAAAAGGGAAGGGGAATAAAACCAAAGAAAAACAGTCTCACTTTATTGATTTAGATGAAGAGACACTTGAGAAATCTCCAACTCAGCCAAGCATTGAGTCAAGTCCTCCACGTGAGGAAAGCCCTTTTCGGCTAGAAAGAGAAAGCAGTCCTCCTCCACCAGATTTTGAGTTTAGGCCGAGAAAGACACCTGAGGTAGATTCTAATCAGCAAGAAGCATACAATTACCTGGAAACCTTAGAACAATCAGCTGCAGGACCAAGTACCTCTCTGCCACCTGATGCACAAGTTCAGTCTTTGAAACAAGAAATATTTGAGTTAGAAGTCCTAAATAGGCATATCATACAAGAAAATGAAGCACTCAAAGAGTAAAGTAAAGTAGACAAGATTGTCCATGATAATACCATGCTCCATTTAGGACTGTGGCAAAAGAAAAACAGAAAACTGAAGAAGAAGTGCAAAAAGTTAAGCAGAGCATTGATTAACCTCAAGTTCAAATGCCTAGTCAGGAAGCCAAGGATGATGTTAGAATCAAGGAAGAAGAAAAGAGGGCTAGATGTCCTTGCAGAAGCATCAGAACATATGGATTAGAGGGAAATAACTCAATTTTGGTTGCATGAGGACATGCAACACCTTCACAGTGGGGGTATGTTGAGCCTCAAACCTGCACCTTCCTATACACCCTCTCAGCCTTCCTTTTCCACTTATTTCATCCACCCAGCTGTTAAATCATTGCATTGTAGTTTAAAAAGAGCTTTTTATATGGTTTTCTGACTATTCTTATGACTGTTGTTTGGTTTAGTTTTTTGTTCATGCAGTTGCAGAAACTTGTCAGTTTTCGCAGCCAGCACAGGTTTCCGCAGCCAGCACAGGATTCCGCAACTATTTTGTTAAACGTTGTGCTCCAGGTGTCCTATGAAGAAATGAGCCACATGGGCAAGCTCCAGGTGACAGATACATGGAACGTGCCCCTTCAGATCAGCCAAGTCATCCATAGAAGGTCACGGTCAACGAGGGTCAAAGGCAGAGCCAACTAAGGAGTTCAGTGGTGGCACGTCTCTGTTTTGAGCACGTGAACGTTACGTGGCATAGTCATCAGCTCACGAAGACACCAGCACACCTGGAGATCATTTCTGTAACCTGAATCTAACAGCTACCACTCTGGAGATTTAATAGACATGATGACAGTTCCGCTAGATCTCGACTGAAGGGATCTACGTGTCTTTGGCAACACAGTCAATAGCATAGGAGTTAGTTAGTTATTTTCAGCATTTTGTCATTATAAATAACGTGTCGATGAACGCTGTAAAGAATTTTTTTGGGATAAGTAAATTCTGAACTGTTGTGTTATCACCCCACTGTTTATATATGTTGTTGTTTTAATATATGAGAAGACTTTTCTGAGTTTATTCGTGTGACTACTTGTTGACCGGCTGAAGTGGCAGAGGGCCCCTGCACGCTGCAACCTTGTAAAGTTTTCATTTGGTTTTATTATGTTCTTGTATCATTAGCTTGTATATAATACATTGTTTGATGTTTCTTAACTCACTGTTGTTTATATTTTCACCTCTGTTTTCTTATAACTGTCAACTGATCAGTGCTTTTCTGCAGGTTTTCTTAGGCAGCCCGAGCAAATTTTCATCTTTTTGATAACTATTGACATATGAGATCATCTTGTCCTTCCTGCTCACTTTCATTTTCTGAAGTTTAATTTCAGCACTGTCTTTTTCAAGTTGTGATTTTCTTACTTATTTTTTTTGTTATTTAGATATCATACTGCTCATCAATTTATGGTTTCTTTCTATAGTGGAGTGACTCTATTAGCAAGAAATCAGAATATTACTAATTGTAGTGTGATTTAGTTATCATATTGCTTAAACTTATTCATGATTGCTTCCCACAAGGTAGATTGAGTTGAAGGGTAAAGGATCAGAAGAGTTGAAGTAGTGTGATTAGTTTCCTTTCTGCAATTTAATTTCTTGCAATTTAGTTATCATATTACTTAAACTTATTCATGGTTGCTTCCCACAAGGTAGATTGAGATGAAGGGTAAAGGACCAGAAGAGTTAAAGTAGTGCGACTAGTTTCTTTTATGCAATGTAATTTCTTGCCATTTAGATAGCATATTACTTGACTTATTCATGATTACTTCCCACAAGGTAGATTGAGCTGAAGGGTAAAGGATCTGAAGAGTTTAAGTAGTGTGAATTAGTTGCTTTGTTTTTGGTTTGAGTTGCTTTAAATTCAGTTTTTATTTTCTTTTCATTCAGTAGCAAGGATACTGGGCCATTGTCATTAGTTCACTGTTTGATGCATTTACTTTCTCTTAAGAATTGATTTCAGTTTAGTTGTTTTAAAGCTTTCTTCTTGAGCACTTTCAAGTTTGAGAAAATCACTGTAGAAAACACCATCACCATCCATATTCCATACTTCACTTTCATTTTCACCATCACACATTAGGGAAAGATAAATCCAAAAACAAACTAAAAAAACTCAAAAACGACAAAATATTGAGGAAATGGTTATCTAGTACATATAGTACACTTCACTTCGTCACTTTATGAACCCCGGATTGACATTTTAAATAGCAATTTAGATCACACTAAATTGACCAAACAGTTAACTTCAAGAGTGAACACTGTTGAAGAGAGATAATTGAAAAGCACTTAGAATTCATATGGCTCATCCTATGACTGTAATAAAATTTGAAGGCACACAGAAGCACTATAGCGCAACTATGGGTAATTATATTTGGAATGTGTGAGATCATATGGATGCATGGGATCCTAAACTTACAGATTTTATACTGTCCAACTCACATTAAAGAATAAATCTTGCTAAGGATGCCAAGTTTCATATTTGATGTTAAACAATTGAGTCTTGCAAATTTATCACAAGAAAGATGTTTTGCATTGTGTTATTGAGGGAACTTGATACTTTGAATGAACCATGCATAGAAACTCTATATGTGATTTTCAATATATTTGCAAAATTTCAGAAACCCCCATTTTGAGAATAAGGTATAACAAGAATTTATTTAACTTGTTTCTAGTGTCTTGCGTTAAACAAATCTTATTAGAAGGATGTAGGATGTGAACCAGAGACTTGAACCAAACAAGCATGTTAACATTCATGGCACAAAAGCACATAGGGTTAGGCCAAACTATGGAAATCATGCACCAGAAAGAATTTGTTGACCAATATTGGAGCTTTTGTGCATGTTAGAAACTCAGTTAACCTACCTAGCCTGGCTTGTGGAAATTTTTTTATAGGCTCAAGAGTGTGGGGGAAGTCCCTCTAACTGAAACCTGGGCCTCCTCAGTGACAAACCACAGGTCTACCTTGTTGACCAATCGCAGGTCTACTGATTCTCATGATACCTAAGCAAAACCAAAAAACAAAAAACATCCATAGTACAATCAATTTTAGTTACAAAATTAAAAATTAGTATATTTTCCTCTTTACCAAGGACCATAAAAAATCAGAAAGAGGATAGGGCCACAACTTGATTTAAAAAAAAGTCCTTGTTAAGGCTTTTTGGGACTAATCAAAGCTAAGGGTTTTTAGGGGTCAATAAAACTACTAAAGTAGTCCTATATTTGATGGGTAATCTCTTGTCATTTTCTCACATCAAGTTTAGATTAGAAGACCAGACAAATTTTGCACAATCTCTTAATTTTTATGCTTGCCTATGGCTTTTTGTCTATATTGCACGAGTTAAAGGGAAGTGGCCCAAAATTTCTTCTTCCTTGTTACATTTTATATATGAGTGGACACCCTGGAGGATGTTGGTGATGCATGCCATCTCTTATGGCATCTCTTCCAAATAGGGAACATATGGGAAATGTCATTCTTAGAGAGGAAACACTCTGGGATGTCCTTGTTGAAGTCATGAACATTACAACTCATTTTGCATCAGTTAATTCCACTAATGTGAGGAATCCTATTTCAGGAATGAGGTTAGTATACTTGGCAATGTAAACGAGCCATTTATTTCTAACTAGAATTACTGGAGCTTCTAACTTAGGGAGGGGTGGGAGAAAGAATACCCTTGAGAAATTATGAGTCCACCTTGCCCACTCACATTGTCAAAGAGGAATTGCTTACCATAAATTTATCAAGCTTCTCTCCTATTATGAGGGATTGTTTGCTTCTTTTGTTTTCCATTCGAAGGAACCGTTGCTCTGTGGATGTCAACTCAGTTCATGTAATCCACTAACTCTTAACAGCTTTCACTTACTTGATCAAAATGCCTCTAGCCACCCTTTTTCTCACATTAGCATTAACATTTCCAGGATGAGCATTTTATAACCTCTTCTCAAGTGCTCTTCTACCCTCCATAAAGTTTGTGAATTGCAATTTTTCAAATCTAAATTGAATATTGGATGACTTTTCTGTTCTAAAGAGGATTTTCAAAGAGGAACCACCTACCATAAATTTATGAAGCTTCTCTACTATTATCAAGGATTGTTTTCTTCTTTTTTTTTCCATGCGAAGGAACCTTTTCTATGTGGATGTCAACTGGGTTCAGGTAATCCAATAACTCTTGACAACTTTCACTTGCTTGATCCAAATGCCTCTAGCCACCGTTTTTCTCATAGTAGCAGTGCTTATTATCACTGGAATTAGTTTTGTTGCATTATCATGGTCAATTTTTTATAAGATTTTGTCAACCACAATATCCTGACTGACGTTTGTAAAGATTTTTTTCCCTGCATTATCATGGGTAGTGTTATCACTCAGGTTGTTCCCCAAAAGCAGTGGAAAAGGGAATATGGCCGAGGTAACCACTAACCAGTCTTTTAGCTGCAGATTCTAGCCAATCTGCAACCAGTGAGGGCTCTCTCTTTATGATTTAGCTTTGTTTTCTTATGTGTTAGGCTAGTTATGAGGCACAAGTATTTATTTGATGTTTGGAAGGTGACATTCAATAAAACAGAGCTGTAAAGTATGAGAAGTTTAGACCATTGGGTTAATGGAGTCAGTGAGAATGAATTTCTGGGTATGGTTTCATAGGCAAAAGGAGGAACTACGGAGCAAGATAATTAAACATAGAACAATCTTCAAGCTGTAATAAGATGAAATGAAGTTAGGAAATTAAAGGCAATTAAGAATCTTTCATTATGCTAACAGAGGGAAAATGAATAAATATTACCAAGGAGCAGTTAAGAATTCCTTAGTTATATTTAGAGTGTAAAAACCAGGGAGACAGGAGCAGTCAAGAATTCCTGCCTATGCTAGTCCTATAGAAAACATGAAAAATTACAGGAATTGAACACAAAGTACAGCAAAGTAAATTCTTGTGTTATTCTTTTTTCCTGTAATTTAGAACATGATATATAGATGATATACAAAACATAGGAACAATAAAACAAGAGTTAAAAGACTTATTGATCCATGAGGTAATACGATAATTCTGTAACACATTCTTCTGCCATTAATTCCACAACCAACAAGTTCATCAACAAAGCTTTCCAGCAATCTTTATTCAGAAGAGTTCTCAAAATTTACAACGCAGGTCCAGAATGATATTCACCAACCAACCCCCAATACATCTATAGGGGAGGTATTTATACAAAAAAGAGTTACAAAATATCTCATAGAGAAAATATCAAGTAATAAATTTATCCATCTACTTCTTCAAAGGCAATAAATTACATTGAAAACAGAGCGAAATGAATGTAGGAGTAACTTCTGTTGTACTGGCTGCCCTAGGTGGTCTTCTATACTTGACTTTTTGACTCAACAAGTCAGCTGGTAGCTGTCTCTTCAACTTACGTTCCTCGTTGCTATCACGGCCCTGTCATCTATGCCTCATTTTTCCTTTACACATTTTAACGTGAATTCCTTCCTTTGTCATTTTTATTTTTTTGATATGTGACACGTGCATTTGATTTTGATTATATGCAGATGATCAAAGAGAACAAGCACCAAAAACTACCTTGGTAAAACCTCCAACATGTTCTGCCACCACTGGTCTGTTGGCAACTGGTGTCTTTGTAATTTTATTAGTATTTCATCAGCTTCAGTATACCTATAGAAATTGGGTTGGACTTCAAAAAGATGTGTTATTTCATTCTCAATGTAGAACAAATTTTCCAACTTGTCATATAAGCTTTGTCCAGAGGGAGGCACTATGTCTTCTGAAGTGCTTGATGATGCTGTGATCTGATTGGCAACATATGTGTTCACCCTGTGAGCATACTGTTCATGTGTCAATAGCCTCTGATTGCTGGTTAACAAACTGGGTAGACCCCTTTGCTGCAAGGCTGTAAACTTTTCTGTAAAAGCATTTATTTCTACCTACATTTCTTGACATTTTCTCTCCAGATTTTGCACAAAATTCTTCATAGTTAGCACCTTTTTAATTGTCAAAATTGTACCTGTTCTGTCCCCAATATCTAGAGCTGCTAGTTGCTCTCTGGTATGAGTATTCAAAAAATGAATTAGTCTATTGGCCTGCTCGGGCATGTTTCTCAATAATGCTCTGGCCTTTTGAATCTCCACTCGAGCTATTTCTATCAATTCAATTTGCTCGTGGATGGTCTGTATTGATCTCCATTGATCAGTGATGGACTGGCCAATCTTAGTCCACAAAATTGTTTTGATTTCAAACAGAGTTTTATGAAGAGTCAGATCTTTCTCCAAAGATTTTACCTTATTTTCCAAGGCCTTTATTTCTCTTGTTTTCTCAGCCACAGTTATTTTTGATTTATCATAGCTTACCTCCAACTTGGCTAGTTTTTCTTTGGCTTCCTTTAGCTCTGCCATTTGGAGTTCTAAGGCCTTTATTTCCTCCATCATCTTCTCCATGCTCATGCTGGCATCTGGCACTGTTGTTGTTGCTGGGGTTGAAGTATCTATGGCTGATGTACCTGTTGTTGATGCTGGGGCAGTGGGGGGGACTGCTGTTGTTGTTGTAGGAGGAGCAGTTGTAGCTATTGGGGCTGTTTGAGCTGGCTGAGAGGCCAACTCTCCCTGTTTTTCCTGCAATGCTTTCTCCAAAGCCTTCTCTGTTTCTGCCAGTCTTTCATTCATTTTTGTTAACAGATCCATCATATCTTCTTCTTCCTTTTATTTCACCATCTCTGTGGTCTGTGGATCCATAGTAACCGGCAATTTTAACTATTTCTTAAGGGCAGCTATGTCATCCTCCCTTTTCTTTATCAGTGCTTTTATTGCCTTTGGATCCTTGGGATTATGTCCCAGCTCAATGATGATTTCTTCCAAGGACTTTATCCTATTGTCCTTGGCCAGAGAGGATAACCTTTCCAACTCTAATTAAGCAGATGTATTGTTTAGTGAATTCTGCAATTGCTGGGCTAGTATGGCCTTATCTGCTAAGGTGGAATAAACTATTTCACCGGTTTGTTGGTGCAGCTCAACCTGGTCCAAAGGGTGAATGTCTTTGGCCAGAGCCTCTAGATTTGTTCTAATATAATCGACAGCTGATTGTGGCTGCTACACTATGGGCTTGAAATGACTCAAGATCAATTTCCCTTCCTTGATATCATAGGCAGACATCAATCTCTGTTGTTTGGCAGGAGTCATTTTGAGGAACTATTCGTAAAGTTGCATTCTTATTGGCTCATTTTGTGCCTTGATCTCCATGAATGGCCTCTTAATATTTGAACTTTATTTGCTTTGTGGCCGTGCTGATGAAATTTCCATAATAGTCTGCTTTCAAAATTGCTGTCCATGAGAACTGGTAGGTGATTCTGTCCCTAGGGAAATTAATGAGCTAGCTGCTCTTTCACTTCTTGGACTTTCAATAATCTCCTCAATAACTTCCTCTTCAGGTAGAGGATCCACTCTCTGCCTTTTTGCTTCTTGTTGTTCTGCTGGCCCACTTATTGGTGTGTCCTCTTCCCGGTCCCTTTTTCTGCCCTTCTCCTCATTGAGAGGAGTCTGCAATGCTGGAATCTCTGGTGCATGGGTTTGGGCAGAAGGAATTTTCCCTTGGCCTTGCTGCTGTGATGATGTAGGCTGATCTGTGACCTCTTGTTGTTCTGAATGCATCACTTCTTTGCCTTTGGATGTGCCTGCAGGAGGAGTATCTTCTTGGGCAGTTTGTTGTGAAGTTGTAGCAGCTGATGTGCCCGCTCCAATGTGTTGAGGCAATTTGAAAGAGACCTGTCCAAAAGAGTCCAGGTCAAGAGTTTTTTCAAGGTTTTTCATTGCCTGCTCCATTTTCTCTTCTTCAGTAATCTGTTCTACCAATGTACCTTCTACCCATTCATCTTGATTAGCATATTGTTCTATATCAGGGATTCTACAATGTTCATAGCCTGATAGCCTATATTTTGTCTTTCTCTCATTGATAAATCCTTTTGGGTCATAGGGTACCCACCAAAAACTCCTTTTTAGCTTGAGCTGCTCACTTAATATCTTTTCAGCATCTTTCCACCCTTCCTTTTTGTTAATGATGAGGGGGCCTAGTTGGTTTCTTAGCTTTAGCTGAGCCTTTTTCTTAGCCTCATAAAAATGAGTCAAATCTGAGCTAATAAACTGCCGAAAGTATTCAAGGGAAAACAATCTCATAGGTACATATCTTGGCAGCTTGTAGGGGCACAGTTCACAGCCATAAATCCTGATCTCTGTGCGATTTTGGTAAAAGTACCAATCACCTATTTTATAGCTTTTGGACAGCTGCATGATTTTCTGCATCTCAGCTGTGAGTCTGGGAGGGGGACTTCTCATCAGCAGAGATGAAACTGGATATATGATTAAGTCAATGAAATCACAATAGGTATAAGGAGAATTATGGACTATATGGAAGACTGGGGTCCAAAATATGACAGATCTCCTTTCTCCTTTTGCATCCAATTTCTTGACAGGGAATTGAAAACTATTTGTTTGATAGTATAAGAACAGATGATATATATAGGTTGTATAATTGAAAACTCCTTCCTTATTTACGCTCATGAATTGTTCATGGATTTTGTTGCTAATGAAGGTAGCAAAGTCAAACTTGATGGCAGGAGGGTGTCCTGGAATAAATGTTGATATTATAGCTAGAATAGTTTTGTCAACATACTCACTTGTTCTAAAATGCAAGACATAAGATATCATCTCAATAATAGTTCTCCCAACTTCATTGAAATAGACCTAGTGAAAAGGAGGTGAGTCTCTGGGCTGGGAGTCTGGGCTCATGAATAGGTTGGCAATTCGGCCTATTTCTGCAGAGGATAGCTTGGAGCCTTGGTCCAGCAAATGTTTCATAGACAAAGGAGTCAGAGGATGATTAGGCTTGAAATGCAACATCTCATTGATGGAGTCAGGAGTGATATAGAACAGGATAGTGCCATTTGGGGACATGACTGCTCTTTGAGTAGGCTCATAGTTGGCACAACACAAGCGGATTATATCAGGAAACACATTAACTAATGGAAGATAATATATGGACAGGTTGGACTCCCATATGCCATAGAGATCAGTCTTGTTTAGATAGTTGTTTCTACTTTCAGAAAAGGTTTGCAGATGGTTTTTGATACCCATTAAGTCTTGTATTTGGAAGTCCCTATCAGCTAAGGGCAACCATTCTAGCTCCTTGTGTGGTGCATTCAAAGGGGCAACATTGAGGGCTACTGGAGGTTCCATTCTTCAACCCTCTGTGACTTTTTAACTTAAATTTTGAGTTTTCACAGTAATAGTAGGTAAAATATCAGTTTCTGGAGCTTTCTGTGGAAATTGCAGGCGGAAATAAGCTTAATTTCAGCTCGATGGGTGATTTTGCAGAGGGAACACAGTCCACAGGCTTTCTTTGGGAAAAATGGGCCGAAAAGAGGTTAAATTGCAGAGGTTAGGGGCAGCACTGTGTTTTTAATTCAGAATTTGGTTCCACGAGCAATTTTTTGGAGAAAAAACTTGGAAAAACATGGTTTGCGAGAAAAACTTGGGTAAATATCTATTTTATGGACGCCTGTTGCACAATGTGGGTGGCAGACCGAGCTGAGGGACGAGCAGCAGAGTTGATTTGCCTAGGTGGTGGACTGTGAAGTGACAATGGCATTTTGGTCGTTGAAAACCATGCAATTATCGCGTAGAAAAAACAAGGTAAAATGGACAAAAACGACGTTTTAACGGCTTTTTTCAAAATTTGGATTTTGGCGGGTTTTTGGTGCACTTTGGTCAGGTGACATCAGCATGACGTCATGATTTTGTCGTATAGCGGGGGTACGGAGGCCGACTTGGTAGTGACGTGGTGGACACGGCGGATGATACGGAGGCGGGGTGGTGGGTGACGTGTTTGATGACGTGAGGGTGACGTCAGCGGGGCGGGGGCATAGGCAGTGAGCAGTTTGGCCCCCGCATCGCCTTTAGGCCAAAGTGGTATTGTTAGAGGGGGCAACGATCACGCCGGGCGCTTGACGCGTGTCTCGTGTACGGCAGAAATACCGCCCATCCCCCGGATGCTATCCTTCGGCATATGAAGGCTCGTGATATGGATGAGGGCCATCCGATTTGCGGGATCGGATCCGATGGCTGGCGACATGTTAAACAGGCAGAGGTGTAATACACGGGACCCGCCATAATATTTCAACGTTTTTAAGGTTTTTGCGAAGAATTGCTGTGTAATGTGATTTTAGGTTTTGCGGGTTGGTTATTTAATTAACCAAATATTAATTAAATCCCAAGGTTTGTATGCGTGGGGAGAGTTATTATAAGGTTCCAAATGAACCTGTAATTCCCGAAACATTATGGTATATGGCTATATTAAGCCGGGGGTTGGGATATTTAGATTTTTAGGGACTTTTATGTTATTTTATGTATAATAGGGGCGGGGAAAACTTTAAATAGGAGCTATATAATAGAGTTAAAGTGTTAATATGGTTTTGTGGATAGAAAATGCTAAGTTTATAAGGTAATAACTTAGGTTTTTAGGGAAATGAAAGGGAAATGGAATGATTATTTTTACACAAGAAATGTGGCTTGTTTTGGCTAAGTAAACACAGAGTTCCACTTAGTATTTCTCATAAAATGAAATGAACTAGGACCATTGAGCAGATCCCAATGTCCTTGAGGGATGTTAGTAAGTGTTCATGGGGAAATGAGAGGGGAAATTAGTCATGCTCCACCTGAACTGTAACCACCTTGCTATGGTATTTGTGATATTCATGAGATAGATCATATTCAAAAAGACAAAACTGATCACAAACTTGCTTCTGCAACATCCAACTGCCTACCCAGCCTAATACACCTAACATTTTTTCTTCTTTTGATTGGGTGCATTTGAACTAGCAAACCCTTTCTCTTTTGTTTTCTTTCAGCTGTCCTCCTATCTAAGTCTACCCTTATCTCTTCTAGGGGCTCAGATTTAGCTGTTGAGCACCCTTGCTTCTCTACCTGACTACTGATCTGCCAAGCTTGAACTGTTGGAACAGATCTTATTCTCTAGTTCTACAACAAGAAATTTAAACATGGACTGGCCAAGATTGAGCTGTTTGGCCATCCATCAAGTGTGACAAAGTCACTGATTGCATGATTTGAAGTTCTTTGCAAAAAATAGGACAGTAGTGGCATTTTAGACTAGCCCACTCTCTTGGTCTTTTCTTTGGGGTTCATTTTCTTTCTTTCTTGACCAATTCATTCTTTTTGCCCTTTGATTTTTCTTTTAGGTAATACCCTCTTTATATTTTTTAAATTTTTTGATTTTCTGAAAATATGGAACCTTTGCAGCATGGGAAGGATGATCATATTTGGCACTTCCATAGTCAATCATGAAATATGAAACCTATTGGTATAGGAACCTAACAGTGGCTCCACTTGGGGATGGCTTTTCCAGATGAAAAGCCAAGAACAACAGGTCAGATGGCCTTATATTCAATTCTTGCTGCAATCTGAAATTTCCTTTTGCTGTAAACCAACAAACTGTATCTTTGTGGCATGTATACATTTCTCATGAGCTGATCTGAACAAAATTAGAGCTCTGTATCTAGCATTTTGTCTAAGTATTAGTCATCATTTTTCTAGCTCCCAAGTCTTCTTCCTTAAGTCTTCCAATAGACTCAAAATATCATACAAAAGGATGCACAATTCCTTGATCTTTTCCTCAAAATTTGTTGCATCTTATTCCTTATCTTATTGCTGTAGTAAACTGCTGAAAATAGACACTATTATGTACAAAATACAGTCTTGATATATTAACAAAGTGGATCAAAATAATTCTTGAGCATTCGCCCATTGACTGGCCCATCCTCTGCTTCTGTACCATCCAGGCCTCTCAAAAAATAGGTGTTGTTTCCTTGTACAGCCTGAATGACAAAAGGTCCTTTCCATAGGAAATCAAATTTGCCATGTTTTCCTTTATCTTCCCTTCTGGAATCCCACTTCAACACTTTGTCTCCTATGAAAAAATCCTCTGCCTTTTTTCTTTTATCAAAAATTTTCTTAAGTTTCTCTTGTAGAATCTGAGATCTCTGATACACTTCCTCTCTGGTTTGTTGTAAATGAATTGTTTGATTGATTCTTCTCTGAATGTCATTGGGTTCTGCCTGTATTTCTTGCAGTAATTTTATCACAGGGATTCCCAAGGATGAAGGGAATACAGCCTCCATGCCATAAACCAACTCATAGGGACTTGTTCCAATAGATCTCTTGGTAGTTAGCCTATCTGCCCAAAGTGCATTGACAAGCTTTTTGTGCCAATTCTTCTTGTTTTCCTCCAATACTTTCTTTATGATGTTGATCAAGCTTTTGTTGGATGATTCAGCTAGACCATTACCTTGAGGGTAATAGGCTATGGAATGACCTAAGGTAATGTGGTACTTGTGACAAAAATTGATCATTCTTTTGGATTTAAAGGTAGCAGCATTGTCTGTTATAATCTTTTCCGGACAGCCAAATCTAGAAAGAATATTGGTTTCTAAGAATTGCATGATAATTGAGTCATTGGCTTACCTACAAGGGATGGCCTCTATCCATTTGGTGAAGTAATCTGTGGCAGTTAAAATCCACTTATGCTGGCCAGAAGAAGAAGGGTGAATTTCTCCAATGAAATCTAAACCCCACTGTTGAAATGGTCTCTTAGTGGAAATGGGTTTTAGGGGTAAAGGTAACAGTTTTCTCTTCCCTTCAAAGATTTGACATTTATGGCAAGAAACTACAAATTTATTTACATCAGCAAACAGGGAAGACCAATAAAAACCAGCTCTTAAGATTTTATCAGCTGTTGACTTCGAATATAAATGTCCACCATAGTCCCCTGCATGAAATTCCTTGAGTACTTTTCCAGTTTCATATTTTATCAATCAATTTAGTAAAATCCTTTCATGATTTTTCCAAAATAAAACATTGTCTAGAATACAAAACTTTGAAGCTTTCATTTTCAAGAATCTCTTCTTAGTTCTGGGTAACCCTGGAGGAGCCTGCAGGTTTAATAATACATAAATTATATCAGCATACCAAGGTGATTGTAAGAAGGCTTGATTGATCTGTGGAGTTGCTATCTCCTATTCGTTATCCAGTTCATTGATGTCAAGGGCTTGAAAATTGGTTTCAGTCATCAGTTTAGTTAAACCTTGTCCTTTTATCAGTTTTGTTGGTTTGATTTCAATGTCATCTTATAAAATGTTAGCTATCCATTTGCCTCTTTTGCCTTCTATTCCTTCTTGAGTTAGAATATCTTTTACCACAGCATTTGGGACATAAGCTATCACATGAGAGTACAAGATATAAACTCTGAAATCCTTGATGGATTTTACAAGGGCATAAGCTTGTTTTTCCATGATTTTATATTTTAAAGGAACATCTCTAAGTGCTTTGCTGAAGAAAGCAATTGGCTTCTCACATCCTTGGTCATCCTTTTGCAATAGGACAACAACGATAATATGCTCAGATGAAAAGGAAAAGATTATGAAGTCTCTATCAAACATTGGGCTTGTGAGGACTGGTGTTTTAGTTAAAGCTATTTTGGTATCTTCAAAGGCTTGTTTAGCTTCTATTGTCCATTTGACTTTGGAATCTTTCTTTAGCATGTTATTCAACAATCTTATTAGTTCAGCCAAGTTGGGTATGAATCTTCTTAGGAAATTGATCTTTCCTAAAAAAGCTTGTAGTTCTTTGATGTTCCTTGGGTGAGGCACTTGGAGGATAGCTTGTATTCTGTCCGGGTCAATTCTAATACCATCCTTTGAAATTATGTGACCTAAGAGCTTGCCTTATTCTAGGCCAAATAGTGATTTCTTTGGGTTCAATGATATGCCATATTTTTTGCAAATTAGGAACACTTGTATTAAATGCTCTAAATGTTCTTGATCTGATTTGGAAAAAGCAGTGAGGTCATCAAGATATATGACTAAAAAATCATGAATCTCTTTTGCAAAGGCTATGTCCATTGCTCGTTGGAATGTGGCCCCTGCATTTTTAAGTCCAAAAGGTGTCTTCACATATTTGAACGTTCCCCAAGGTGTTGTAAAGCTAGTTTTATCTTGATCATCCGGGTGAACTAAGATTTGATTAAATCCTGAGAATCCATCTAACAATGAGATCCTAGAAGCTCCCACTACTCTTCGTAGAATTTGATCCATTTTTGGTAAGGGGTAGTGGTCTTTGAGAGAGACTTTATTCAGATTTCTTAAGTCAACACACAGTCTTATCTCTCCCGTTTTCTTCCTAGTGGGCACTAGATTTGAAATCCATTTTGAAAACCTAATAGGAGCAATTATTCCAGCTTGGTACATTCCTTTGACTTCCTTTTCAATGAGAGGAAGTAGGACTGGATTAACTCTTCTAAGTTTTTGTTTGAAAGGTTTTTGATTTTCTTTTAAAGGTATTGTATGTTGGATGACCGAAGTATCATAGGACTTGAGGTCCTCATAGCTCCATGCAAAGACATCTTGAAACTCTTTAAACAACTCAATGTACTTCAGTTTTTGGTTGGGAGGCAAGGCTTTGGACAATTTTATCATTTTAGGGTCATCTGCAGTTCCTATATTACAGTCCTCAATTTCTGCATTTAAAGGCTGCATTTTTGGCTTTCTTGGTATATCATTTGAATCAAATATATCTTCCAAAGGAGTCAAGCCTGTGGGCAAAAAATTATCTTTCAACTCAATTACTTCAGATTCTCCCTCAGCAATTTCATCAAGGTCCATTTGTTTCAGCTCTTGTAAATTTTTGCTGGTAAAGATTGTTGGATGCAAAATGTGATTTGTTGTTTCAGCTGATATATTTTTCTCAATTTTGTCTATTTGTTGTTGTTCATAAATGGTGCTTGTGTCTATGTTTGTGCTTGAGAATTCCTCTTTCAAAGTCAAGAAATTATTGATTTGTGTGTCATTTTCAAACACTTTCCAATTCATAACATTATCTGGGACAGCAAGCCTATGCTTAATCTCAGCAGTAAAGTGATGGTTGGGCTCAAATGGAAGCTTGCAAGTGCTGGCAAATGATGCCAAACTATGCGCGTGTAAATTATGGTTTCTTGGAATTTTGGTGAGCTAAGATTCTAGAAAGCTATTGAGTATTTCATTTGCTGCCCCTCTGTAAGCTCTCAGCCTAAGATCATTTGTAACAAAGTTCCCCTTCATCTGTTGTGTAATCAAATCTGAGTCCCCTAGAATTGAAACTTTAGTTGCCCCTAGATTTCTAATTAGTTTGAGTCCCAGAAACAAGGCTTCATATTCGGCCATATTGTTTGTACATATGAAATTCAGCCTATATGCATGACATTGAGCATGGTCATTTTGCATGTTTTGTATCCAAATCCCTGCCCCTGCTCCAAGTTTATCCACTGACCCATTAAACTCTAAGTACCATAAGATTTCTTGATTGTAGCTAGCCTTAGGAGTTTTGGAAATTGTCTTAATGGGCAGACTTGGATTTTGTAACTGATATGGTATGTCTTGTTTGTTTGTTGCATCAATCACTTCAACAATTTTTTGATCCTGAGCAATAGATTCTTCATTAATGTTTCTTGCTTGTGCTAATTCTAGCAACTTTCCATCAATTTTGGGACACATCTCAGCATTGTATAAGATAAACGAATCCATATCAGAATGCATGGAGTAAATGGGGAAATTTTGGGGTTTCTCTTGACTGTTGACCACATATTTCATCAATGTTTCCCGGTACAATCTCTTTGGCTGGCCGAAGACTGAAATGGTGGCATAAGACATATCTAACTGCAAAGATCCTTGGAGTTTTGCACCCCAAGATCTGGATAAAAGCATTCCATATTTAGGTGGAATATCAGCTACCACCACATCCATCAAAATTGCCTTAGCAGGGTATTGCACTAGAGATACACACAAATATTTGATTAGGCCTAGACACCTGACTTGGCTAGAATCAAATGAAAGCAAGTCTTTATATGGTTGTGTGATATCTAGGTCTAATCTTTCCATCACAGATTTAGGCATTAGATTGTGGGAATCTCCTGAATCAAACATTGCATTATGCAGCACTTTGTCATGAATGTTTAAGCTTACATAGAATGGAGGGACTCCTCCCTCTACTGTTTTACCATTTACCTTAGGACCAAAAATTAGTTATGGTTGGTCATCTAAAACATTGACTGCATCTCTATTCTCTGATATTTGAAGTGACCTACTGATTTGTTCTCTGTAAACCTCATGTTTAGCCAATTCAGACAGTGGAATGGCTATTTTCAGTTTACCTATTTCTGTTTCTAGGTTGAAGGGTTTTTCCACTTGAATTTTTGTGTTCCGGGCAGCAAGGTTTTCCTTTTCTGCTGTGTTTTCAGTGGTTTTTTCTTCATCTTGAGTGCTGTTATGAACTAAATCTGCTTTGAAATTGTTTTTAGGAGAGCTATTTATATTTTATTTTGGAGGAAAGGAGGTGGATGGCTGATTTTTTAAGGGCTGCCAGTCTGTTATGTCCTCAACCGTGGGTTCTTTTGAATTGAGGTCTGTTTTAGCAGGGAGTTCTGTCAGGGCAGTTTTATCCTTTGATTTCTTAGGCTGCTTAGCATCTTTCAGCTTGCTGGGTTCAGGCACATCTACCGTTCTACTTCTCAATTTGTATTGTTTATGGACTTCATAGACAGCTGCATCATATTCCTCTCTGAAATCAAATGATTCTTCGGATTTGGTTTGAAATTGGTTGAAATTATGAGCTTCTTGATCATCTTGTGTTAAAAGTATTTGTTGTTCACTATTCAAACCCATTAGGTTGATTTGAGTATCCTTTGTTGGCTCACTAGAGGTTGAAGCCTCAGCATAGTTCTCTTGAAATGGGGGTCTGATATTCTGATCAGGGCCAACCTTCCTGGTGTTAGGATTTTGCTTTTTTCTAAAGTTTGGATTTCTAGTGGTGTTACTTGGGTGACCTTCCAAAGAGGATTTCCTTTCAATGTTTTCCACTCTATCACCCAACCTATCCATTCCTTTGATAATTGCATCTAGTTTTTGCTCAAATGCAGAAGGCTCTTCTTTGAAGGTAGTCCTTCTTTTAGCTCTAGCTCGGGCTCTTTTAGAGATCAGATTGGCTTCTACACTAACAGCTATGCTCTGCATGTCTTCTAGGCTTGGAGGGGCTCTTTCCCTTAGTTGATATGCCATGTCAGAGTCAAATCCATCAGGGAATTTGATTAAGGCTAAGTCAGGTGGAGGTCTAAGATTCTGAGGGATAGCATTGTACACATTGTTGAATCTAGCATAGTAGTCTTCGACAGTTTCTTGTGGGCCTCTTTTCAAGCTTTCATATTCAGACAGGATATGTAATGGGTCCTTCTTCTTTTCCCATCTGGTCAGAAAGGTTTGGTACATGGCATCCGGATCAACAATTGTGTTTGCAGCAAGTCCCCTAAACCAGGTCCTTACATCACCAGTTAAGCTTTGAACAAAAATTTTCATTCTGACATCGTTATCATCAATTTCATAGTTCTCAAAGTAGTCCATCATTTTCTTATTATGTTGTTGGGCTATGTAAGAGCCAGTACCATTAAAATATGTAATTTTTCTCTGATAATATTGAGGCATAGCCCCTGGATTTGTAGGCAACTGCAGAGGAGCATATCAGTTTGCCATATTTACAGGTATAAATGGGACAGCTGGAAGCACAGGGATAACAACTGAAATAAGTGGAGTGGATGGAGGAGTGGAAGAGGTACTTTGAAGTGATGATGGTAAACTGGAAGAAGCTGCAGCAACAGTAGAAAGGACTGCTGCTTTTCTAGGAGGTGATTGGGTAAAGTTTTGCTGAAGTGTATGAAGATTCAAATCAGTAGAATTTTCTAGACTTTCTTGTCTTTTAAGGGTCTTGGAGATTAAGTTAGGATTTTCAAAAATAGCTGGAGGATTGGGATCTGGATTTGATCTAGTGTAATGAATTTTCTTCTTTGGAGCCAGCTTCTAAATCTATTTTTGGTATTTTCTGGAAATGTTTGAAGAATGATACCAGGAAAATATAAACTGTAAGAGCCTTGAATTTTCCTGAAGATTTTTGAAAACAACAGGGAACTGATCAAATTTTTGAGATAATTGTTTAAGGCTTAAAGCTATACTGGAGATTGACTGAAGCAGATTTTATTTACTCCTGTAAATGCACAACAAAAATAGTTTCAAAGGCTACCTGGATAACTTCAGGCTCCATTTGTAGCTTTAGAAAATAGACAGTAGTAACAAACACAATCATTCGTTCCCCAGTGGAGTCGCCAATGATGTTATCACCCAGGTTATTCCCCAAAAGCAGTGGAAAAGGGAATATGGCCGAGGTAACCACTAACCAGTCTTTTAGCTGCAGATTCTAGCCAATCTACAACCAGAGAGGGCTCTCTCTTTATGATTTAGCTTTGTTTTGTTATGTGTTAGTCTAGTTATGAGGCACAAGTATTTATTTGATGTTTGGAAGGTGACATTCAATTAAACAGAGCTACAAAGTATGAGAAGTTCAGACCATTGGGTTAATGGATTCAGTGAGAATGAATTTCTGGGTATGGTTTCATAGGCAAAAGGAGGAACTACAGAGCAAGATAATTAAACATAGAACAATATTCAAGCTGTAATAAGATGAAATGAAGTCAGGAAATGAAAGGCAATTAAGAATCTTTCATTATGATAATAGAGGGAAAATGAATAAATATTACCAAGCAGTAGTTAAGAATTCCTTAGTTATATTTAGAGTGTAAAAACCAGGGAGACAGGAGCAGTCAAGAATTCCTGCCTATGCTAGTCCTGTAGAAAACATGAAAAATTACAGGAATTGAACACAAAGTACAGCAAAGTAAATTCTTGTGTTATTCTTTTTTCCTGTAATTTAGAACATGATATATAGATGATATACAAAACATAGGAACAATAAAACAAGAGTTAAAAGACTTATTGATCCATGAGGTAATACGAGAATTCTGTAACACATTCTTCTGCCATTAATTCCACAACCAACAAGTTCATCAGTAAAGCTTTCCAGCAATCGTTATTCAGAAGAGTTCTCAAAATTTACAGTGCAGGTCCAGAATGATATTCACCAACCAACCCCCAATACATCTCTAGGGGAGGTATTTATATAAAAAAGAGTTACAAAATATCTCATAGAGAAAATATCAAGTAATAAATTTATCCCTCTACTTCATTAAAGGCAATAAATGACTTTGAAAACAGAGTGCAATGAATGTAGGAGTAACTTCTGCTGTACTGGCTACCTTAGGTGGTCTGCTATACTTGACTTTTTGACTCAACAAGTCGGTTGGTAGCTGTCTCTTCAACTTGCATTCTTGCGTTGCTATCACGGCCCTGTCATCTGTGCCTGATTTTGCCTTTACGCATTTTAGCGTGAATTCCTTCCTTTGTCATTTTTATTTTTCTGATATGTGACACGTGCATTTGAATTTGATTATATGCAGATGATCAAAGAGAACAAGCACCAAAAACTACCTTGGTAAAACCTCCAACATGTTCTGCCACCACTGGTCTGTTGGCAACTGGTGTCTTTGTAATTTTATCAGTATTTCATCAGCTTCAGTATACCTATAGAAATTGGGCTGGACTTCGAAAAGATGTGTTATTTCATGCTCAATGTAGAACAAATTTTCCAACTTGTCATATAAGCTTTGTCTAGAGGGAGGCACTATATCTTCTGAAGAGCTTGATGATGCTATGATCTGATTGGCAACATATGTGTTCACCCTGTGAGCATACTGTTCATATGTCAATAGCCTCTGATTGCTGGTTAACAAACTGCGTAGACCCCTTTGCTGCAAGGCTATAAACTTTTCTATACAAGCATTTATTTCTACCTGCATTTGTTGACATTTTCTCTCCAGATTTTGCACAAAATTCTTCATAGTTAGCACCTTTTTAATTGTCAAAATTGTACCTATTCTGTCCCCAATATCTAGCACTGCTAGTTGCTCTCTGGTATGAGTATTCAATAAATGAATTAGTCTATTGGCCTACTCTGGCATGTTTCTCAATAATGCTCTGGCCTTTTGAATCTCCACTCGAGCTATTTCTATCAATTCAATTTGCTCGTGGATGGTCTGTATTGATCTCCATTGATCAGTGATGGACTGGCCAATCTTAGTCCACAAAATTGTTTTGATTTCAGACAGAGTTTTATGAAGAGTCAGATCTTTCTCCAAAGATTTTACCTTATTTTCCAAGGCCTTTATTTCTCTTGTTTTCTCAGCCACAGTTATTTTTTATTTATCATAGCTTACCTCCAACTTGGCTAGTTTTTCTTTGGCTTCCTTTAGCTCTGCCATTTGGAGTTCTAAGGCCTTTATTTCCTCCATCATCTTCTCCATGCTCATGCTAACATCTGGCGCTATTTTTGTTTCTGGGGTTGAAGAATCTGCGGCTGATGTACTTGTTTTTGATGCTGGGGCAGTGGGGGGGATTGCTATTGTTGCCGTAGGAGGAGCAGTTGTAGCTATTGGGGCTGTTTGAGCTGGCTGAGAGGCCAACTCTCCCTGTTTTTCCTACAATGCTTTCTCCAAAACCTTCTATGTCTCTTCCAGTCTTTCATTCATTTTTATTAAGAGCTCCGTCATGTCTTCCTCTTCTTTTTCTTTCACCATCTCTGTGGTCTGCGGATGCATAGTAACCAACAGTTTTAACTATTTCTTGAGGGTAGCTATGTCATCCTCCTTTTTCTTTATCAGTGCTTTTATTGCCTTGGGATCCTTGGGATTATTTCCCAGCTCAATGATGATTTCTTCCAAGGACTTTATCCTATTGTCCTTGGCCAGAGAGGATACCCTTTCCAACTCTAATTGAGCAGATGTATTGTTTAGTGAATTCTGCAATTGCTGAGCTAGTATGGCCTTATCTGCTAAGGTGGAATAAACCATTTCACCGGTTTGTTTGTGCAGCTCAACCTGATCCAAAGGGTGAATGTCTTTGGCCAGAGCCTCTAGATTTGTTCTAATATAATCGGCAGCTGACTGTGGCTGCTGCACTATGGGCTTGAAATGACTCAAGATCAATTTCCCTTCCTTGATATCATAGGCAGACATCAATCTCTGTTGTTTGGTAGGAGTCATTTTGAGGAACTGATCGTAAAGATGCATTCTTATTGGCTCATTTTGTGCCTTGATCTCCATGAATGGCCTCTTAATATTTGAACTTTGTTTGCTTTGTGGCTGTGCTGATGAAATTTCAATAATATGCTGCTTTCCAAATTGTTGTCCATGAGAACTGGTAGGTGATTCTGTCCCTAGGGAAATTAATGGGCTGGCTGCCCTTTCACTTCTTGGACTTTCAATAATCTCCTCAATAACTTCCTCTTCAGGTAGAGGATCCACTCTCTGCCTTTTTGCTTCTTGCTGTTCTGTTGGCGCACTTATTGGTGTGTCCTCTTCCCTGTCCCTTTTTCTACCCTTCTCCTCATTGAGAGGAGTCTGCAATGCTGGAATCTCTGGTGCATAGGTTTGGGCAGAAGGAATTTTCCCTTGGCCTTATTGCTGTGATGATTTAGGCTGATATGTGACCTCTTGTTGTTCTGAATGCATCACTTCTTTGCCTTTGGATGTGCCTGTAGGAGGAGTATCTTCTTGGGCAGTTTGTTGTGAAGTTGTAGCAGTTGATGTGCCCGCTCCAATGTGTGGAGGCAATTCGAAAGCGACTTGTCCAAAAGAGTCCAAGTCAAGATTTTTTTCAAGGTTTTTCATTGCCTACTCCATTTTCTCTTCTTCAGTAATTTGTTCTACCAATGTACCTTCTACCCATTCATCTTGATTAGCATACTGTTCTATATCAGGGATTCTACAATGTTCATAGCCTGATAGCCTATATTTTCTCTTTCTATCATTGATAAATCCTTTTGGGTCATAGGGTACCGAACAAAAACTCCTTTTTAGCTTGAGCTACTCACCTAATATCTTTTTAGCATCTTTCCACCCTTCCTTTTTGTTACTGATGAGGGGGCCTAGTTGGTTTCTTAGCTTCAGCTAAGCCTTTTTCTTGGCCTCATAAAAATTAGTCAAATCTGAGCTAATAAACTGCCTAAAGTATTCAAGGGCAAACAATCTCATAGGTACATATCTTGGCAGCTTGTAGGGGTATAGTTCATAGCCATAAATCCTGATCTCTGTGTGATTTTGGTAAAAGTACCAATCACCTATTTTATAGCTTTTGGAAAACTGCAAGATTTTCTGCATTTCAACTGTGAGTCTGGGAGGGGGACTTCTCTTCAGCAGAGATGAAACTGAATATATGAATAGGTCAATGAACTCACAATAGCTATAAGGATAATTATGGACTATATGGAAGACTGGGGTCCAAAATATGACAGATCTCCTTTCTCCTTTTGCATCCAATTTCTTGACAGGGAATTGAAAACTATCTGTTTGATAGTATAAGAACAAATGATATATATAGGTTGTATACTTGAAAAATCCTTCCCTATTTAGGATCATGAATTGTTCATGGATTTTGTTGCTAATGAAGGTAGCAAAGTCAAACTTGATGGCAGGAGGGTGTCCTCGAATAAATGTTGACATTATAGCTAGAATAGTTTCGTCACCATACTCACTTGTTATAAAACCCAGGACATAAGATATCATGTCAATAACAGTTCTCCCAGCTTCATTGAAATAGACCTAGTGAAAAGGAGGTGAGTCTCTGGGCTGGGAGTCTGGGCTCATGAATAAGTTGGCAATTCGGCCTATTTCTGCAGAGGATAGCTTGGAGCCTTGGTCCAACAAATGTTTCATAGACAGAGGAGTCAGAGGATGATTAGGCTTGAAATGCAACATCTCATTGATTGAGTCAGGAGTGATATAGAACAAGACAGTGCCATTTGGGGACATGACTGCTCTTTGAGTAGGCTCATAGTTAGCACAACACAAGCGGATTATATCAGGAAACACATTAACTGATGGAAGATAATATATGGGCAGGTTGGACTCCCATATGCCATAGAGATCAGTCTTGTTTAGGTAGCTGTTTCTAATTTCACAAAAGGTTTGCAGATGGTTTTTGATACCCATTAAGTCTTGTATTTGGAAGTCCCTATCAGCTAAGGGCAACCATTCTAGCTCCTTGTGTGGTGCATTCAAAGGGGCAACATTGAGGGCTACTGGAGGTTCCATTCTTCAACCCTTTGTGACTTTTTAACTTAAATTTTGAGTTTTCACAGCAATAGTAGGTAAAATATCAGTTTCTGGAGCTTTATGTGGAAATTGCAGGCGGAAATAAGCTTAATTTCAGCTTGATGGGCGATTTTACAGAGGGAAGACAGTCCACAAGATTTCTTTGGGAAAAATGGGCCGAACAGAGGTTAAATTGTAGAGGTTAGGGGCAACACTGTGTTTTTATTTCAAAATTTGGTTCCACGGGCAATTTTTTGGAGAAAAAACTCGGAAAACAGGGTTTGGGAGAAAAACTTGGGTAAATACCTGTTTTATGGACGCCTGTTGCACAATGTGGGTGGCAAACTGAGCTGAGGGACCGAGCAATGGAGTTGATTTTCCTGGGTGGTGGACTGTGCAGCGACAATGGCGTTTTGGTTGTTGAAAACCATGCAAATATTGTGCAGAACAAACAAGGTAAAATGGACAAAAACGACGTTTTAACAACTTTTTGACAAAAATTTGGATTTTGGCGGGTTTTTGGTGCACTTTGGTCAGGTGACGTCAGCATGACGTCATGATTTTGTCGTATAGCGGGGGTACGGAGGCTGACTTGGCAGTGACGTGGTGGACACGGCGGATGATATGGAGGTGGGGTGGTGGGTGACGTGTTTGATGACGTGAGGGTGACGTCAGCGGGGCGGGGGCATAGGCGGTAAGCGGTTTGGCCCCCGCACCGCCTTTGGGCCAAAGTGGTATTGTCAGAGGGGGCAGCGATCACGTCGGGTGCTTGACGCGTGTCTCGTGTATGGCGGAAATATCGCCCATCCCCTGGACGCTATCGTTCAACATATGAAGGCTCGCGATATGGATGAGGGCCGTCCGATCTGGGGGATCGGATCCGACGGCTGGCGGCATGTTAAACAGGCGGAGGTGTAATACACGGGACCCGCCATAATATTTCAACGTTTTTAAGGTTTTTGCGAAGAATTGCAGTGTAATGCGATTTTGGGTTTTGTGGGTTGGTTATTTAATTAACCAAATATTAATTAAATCCCAAGGTTTGTATGCGCGGGGAGGGTTATTATAAGGTTCCAAATGAACCTGTAATTCCCGAAACATTATGGTATATGGCTATATTAAGCCGGGGGTTGGGATATTTAGATTTTTAGGGACTTTTATGTTATTTTTTGTATAATAGGGGTGGGGAAAACTTTAGATAGGAGCTATATAATAGTGTTAAAGTGTTAATATGGTTTTGTGGATAGAAAATGCTAAGTTTATAAGGTAATAACTTAGGTGTTTAGGGAAATGAAAGGGAAATGGAATGATTAGTTTTACACAAGAAATGTGGCTTGTTTTGGCTAAGCAAACACAGAGTTCCACTTAGTATTTCTCATAAAATTAAATGAACTAGGACCATTGAGCAGATCCTAATGTCCTTGAGGGGATGTTAATAAGTGTTATTGGGAAATGAGAGGGGAAATTAGTCATGCTCCACCTGAACTGCAACCACCTTGCTATGCTATTTGTGATATTCATGAGATAGATCATATTCAACAAGACAAAACTCATCACAAACTTTCTTCTGCAACATCCAACTGCCTACCCAGCCTAATACACCTAACATTTTTTCTTCTTTTGATTGGGTGCATTGGAACTAGCAAACCCTTTCTCTTTTGTTTTCTTTCAGTTGTCCTCCTATCTAAGTCTACCCTTATCTCTTCTAGGGGCTCAGATTTAACTGTTGAGCACCCTTGCTTCTCTACCCGACTAGTGATCTGCCAAGCTTGAACTATTGGAACAGATCTTATTCTCTAGTTCTACAAGAAGAAATTTAAACATGGACTAGCCAAGATTGAGTTGTTTGGCCATCCATCAAGTGTGACAGAGTCACTGATTGCATGATTTGAAGTTCTTTGCAAAAAATAGGACAGTAGTGGCATTTTATACTAGCCCACTCTCTTGGTCTTTTCTTTGGGGTTCATTTTCTTTCTTTCTTGACCAATTCATTCTTTTTGCCCTTTTATTTTTCTTTTAGGGCATACCCTCTTTATATTTTTTAAATTTTTTGATTTTCTGAAAATATGGAACCTTTGCAACATGGGAAGGATGATCATATTTGGCACTTCCACAGTCAATCATGAAATATGACACCTATTGGTATAAGAACGTAACAGGTAGCATGCTTATATGGTTTGGAATCTGGTTGATTGTTGTTGCACGCATTCAACTTGTAGCTAATCCATAGCCCTAGAGGTGTATCCTATGTGTTGTTTTTATAGGCAAAGAAATCATTTTTTCTATTTGGCACAATTGACATTTCAATTTTCTTTTCCTTTTCTTTTGAAGTAACTTCAAGAAACACATTCCAAGGTTTACGGGCTACACTATATAACATGGGTCGACTTTGTCTCTAATGTCAAGTTTGAGGTGTGAATCTCCTTCCAAAATATCCTTGGACTTGCACCCAGCATCTTCCATCTTTGACACATGCCATCCGAGGATGTGGAACTATTCTGCCAAAATATCCTGGGACTTGCACCTGCCATCATCTATTTTTGGCATATGCCCTTTGAGGGGGTTGTAGGGAAGATGACATGAGAATGGAATCTTGGTGGGTAATTAATGCTCCATTGGCTTCATTAGTGAAAAGGTGTGACTCCTTCCAAAATATCGCGAGACTTGTCTCATCTATTTTTGATACATGCCATCCAAGGATGTGGAACCCTTCTTCCTAAATTTGTTAGGACTTGCACCTGGCATCATCTATTTTTGGCACATGTACTTTGAGGGGGCTATAGGGAAAATTTCATGAGAATGGAATCTTGGTTGATGTTTAATGCTCCATTGGTTTCATCAGTGAACTGCAGCTCCAACTATAGTTTGAGCAAAATTGCTCAATGATCCAGAATTTTTGGTAATAGGTTCCCTATTTCAATGCAAATGTCTAATGTAACTTTGAAGTTATTGCAATTTAGGATCAATGTCATCTATCATATATTTGATTTTGTTTCAAGTTGAGAATTGGTTTTCTTTCAATCAACATTTTTGATAGTTTTGTTATATGGCATTAGCTATGCTGTTCAGGTTATGTCATTACTATGGAATCCATTTGAGACTTGAGCCTTATGAATGTTCTATGCCTGTGGAAGATATCATTCCTCGAAGTTATAGTTGTTGACCTCATGCTTCTTAACAAATTTGTCATTATTTCAGTCAACTGCTTTAATGTAGGATATAGGTATTTGATTTCTCTGAATCCACTATGATATCACATTGAGCCTTAGACATGTGTTGGAAGGTCTAACTTATTGGCTCAGTAACCAACTTCCAACCGGGATGTTAAATGTGTATTTTGGGCAATTTATTATCTTTGTGCAATTTTTGCATTAATTTAAGGAAGAGAAAATGTAAATGACTAATACTACTTTTAGGTCTTGGAAGGTTCTGAACCAAGTGAAAGCACTTCTCAACTTGGTGTTGAAGCTTCTTAAGTAGTTTCTCTATTATCTCCATCACTGCATTTATTTAGTCACACACTACAAACCTCTCTTTGGATTCCTGTAATATCACTAGTGCAACTTTTTTGCTACCTTTTTTACAAACCCTCCACGTTCTATAATAAATAGAGATAAAATTAATACATTAAACAAATTCAAACAGTGTATCAACTTTCGAGGCACAGTATCCAGTTATGCTGAATAATAGGCACAAATGTGACAAATCATCAATTTTGTCTTTATTTGATGTCTAACTAAGTTTTTGGTCCCTATACTACTAGTGTAACCCCTTATTGTTATTAGTACAACCCCCTTATTATATCGTTGTGCCCATTTAGTCCCCATATTGTTATTATTGTACCCCATAGAAGCCCACTATTGTTATTATTGTGCCCTTACATCATTATTGTTATGTCGGCTGTGATTATATTATGACCCCTTAGACTCCTATATATAGAAAGGAGGTCTTGTCATTTGTATCATCGAAGAGCTGTTCATTTGTGTAATGTAAAAGAGATTCCCACCTCGAAGAGCCTTATTTCTAAGGCAGTCATCTATCCTTTCTATCTTTTTGTGAGTTGGTTTCATAACATTTGGTATCAGAGCTTTGGATTCTAGGGTTTCGTTG
Source organism: Pinus tabuliformis (assembly GCA_031772625.1). Lineage (NCBI taxonomy): Eukaryota > Viridiplantae > Streptophyta > Pinopsida > Pinales > Pinaceae > Pinus > Pinus tabuliformis. Next base: position 89,230,196 of record CM062815.1, read on the forward strand.
CTCCAAATAGGTTATTGTGGCATTTACACTATAAGATTTTTCCTGGAACATTTCAGACACTAAAACAAAAACCCATTTCGGCTGAAATCTTTCTGAACCTCGGGTCTGAATTTTAGAGCTTTTAGCGCTATATGTGTGGATATATGATCTGAGGAAGTTGCCATTTTTGCAGACTCCTGAATTACATTCCAAAAAGGTGACTTGGGGAAAATCATCATAACGTTCTCTCTGAGCATCAGATTGAACTTTCGTAAGAATTTATAGAAATAGGACGGACCGTAGTTTTTTGTGTGTATTTTTTAGATCTTAAGGTTAAAATAATGACATGTGACAAGTCATACAATTTCGCTATTCCTAAAAGGTGTATAATCAGGTCATCTTGGGAGATTGTGCATAACTCTTTCTTGGAGAATCTAATTTTGATCATACTGGTGGCATTGGAAACAGGACACAGAGGACTACTGCAAGTCACAATTTCAGAACTTGAATATATGAAATTACAAAGTTACAGTCATTTCAAGATCTAGCTCCTAAAATCAAGAAAAAGTGAGATGAAGAATTTTGATGGCAAGGATCTAGTAAATTGGATACTACAGATGGAGAAATATTTTGATCTACATGATGTACCACTATTACAAAAGGTATCTATTGTATCTAATTATTTAGAACCGAATCAATTTTTATGGTATAAAGGGCTTTGTTCTCGTAAACCACTTGTCACATGGTCAATTTTCACGGAGGAAATGAGAGCACATTATGAGGATACAAATAGAAACACCTTATTTAGCCAATTGATAAATCTCATACAAAAGTGTTCAATGGAAGAGCACATTGAGGACTTTCAAAAATTGAATATAAGGGAAAATGATATTCCAGAGAAGCAGAGGATTGATGTCCCCATAGGGACTTTAAAGGATAACATTCAACATGAGGTTCGTCTTTGGGAACCTGATTCATTGGAGAAGGCATTCAGGTTGGCAAGAAAAGTGGAAAGAAAAATTATGGAAACAGTGAATTCTACCCCTCACAACTATAAACATGGAAGTGTTCTAGCATTCCACAACCTACAAGGGTGACACCACAAGAATTGGAAGAAAAAAGAGAAAAACGTATTTGTTACAATTGTGATAGCAAATGCACTAAAGGTCATAAGTGTGTTGAGAAGAAATTATTTTACATAGATTATGAAGAGGAGGAAGAAAAGGATCAAAAAACATCAAAAGAAGAGGATATACACCAAGAACCAACCCCAGAGAAAGAAGAAATGAATCCAACCATATCTTGTAAAGCATTGACAAGAATTACCACTCCTCAAACTCTCAAGATAGAAGGACATATCAAGAAGAAAAAGGCTCAATAAGTGAAAGATCACATTGAGAAAGAAGAAATGAATCCAACCATATCTTGTAATGCATTGGCCGGAATTACCACTCCTCAAACTATCAAGATAGAAGGACATATCAAGAAGAAAAATGTTCAAGAAGTGAAAGATCACATCGAGCATCAAGAAATGAATCTGACCATATCTTGTAAAGCATCAGAAGAAATTACCACTCCTCAAACTCTAAAGGTAGAAGGACATATCAAGAAGAAAAAGGTTCAAGCAGTGAAAGATCACATCGAGCATCAACAACAAGTTCTCGAACTTTTAAAGGATAACGCCACTTTGGTGCAAAATCAAATGAAACATGTAGATCAACATCGCTATGAAAAATGTTTTGATGTAGGTGATTGGGTATTTTTACAGCTACATCTCAAGCAAGCTATTTATGAGAAGGAAATCTTGGAAATACTACATGCACTTAAGAAATGACGACCTTACCCAATGGGAAGACATTTCAAGGTAAAAATGGATCATGATAGCCTTAAATACTTTTTAGAACAAATATTATCTTTAGAAGAATAGAAAAAATGGGTCACAAATATGTTGGGTTATGACTTTGACATCATCTATAGAAAAGGGAAGCACAATTTTGTTGCAGATGCACTCTTAAGAAATGATGAGGATGTGGAAGCATTGTTGTGTGTTGTTTCTATTATCCAACTAGATTGGATACACGAAGCAAAGGATGAATGGAAGAAGGATGAAGAAGTGTGGCCACTCATTCAAAAGTTGTAGAAGATCCTCGTTCAAACAGTATTGCCAGAACTTGACAAGGAAGGAAATATCATATTGGAACTTGAAGCAGTCACAGAACTGAGAAATCAAAAACGATAAAATAGATGAATTTCAGAGTATCTCATTAAGTGGAAGATCTTACCCACTGAATATTCCACATGGGAGGACAAGAATTTATACAGAAACATCAAGAACTACTCAAGTGTTGAGGACAACACTTTTTGAAGGAGAGGGGCATGTCAGGTCCCTATACTACTAGTGTAACCCCTTATTGCTATTACTACAACCCCTTATTATATCGTTGTGCCCATGTAGTCCCCATATTGTTATTATTGTACCGCATAGAAGCCCACTATTGTTATTATTGTGCCCTTACGTTATTATTGTTATGTCAGCTCTGATTATATTATGATCCCATAGACTCCTATATATAGAAAGGAGGTCTTCTCATTTGTATCATCAAAGAATTGTTCATTTGTGTAATGTAAAGGAGTTTTCCCCCTCAAAGAGGCTTATTTATAAGGCATTCATATATCTTTCTCTATCTTTTTGTGAGCTGGTTTCATAACATAAGTTGCACGAAATGTTGAAACATTTCAGAGTTTCTGAAATGAGTACATTTAGAAATGTCACCTCCCAAAAATGGAAACATCGAGTGAAACATCAGCTGAAACGTCATATATGTCTAGATATATATAAAAAAAAGGTTATAAATAAGTGAATAACACATTATCTTGCAAGAAAAAAGGGAATAAGACCCATAGATGACAATTTATAAGGAAAACCAAGTCTATATTAACTCTCATACATGATTACATGATGGTCAAGTTTTGGTCGAGTTTCGGGTACGGTTACGGCACAAAACGTTGGGTTCCTAGAAGTTTCATGCAACATAGTTGTCTAGTCATTTGCTTGAAAGAGGAAGATAGTAAGAAGATGTTGAAAATTGGCAACAAGAAATTGCTAGAAATAGAAGTGCTAAAAATAACACTGCTAAAAATAATAGTTTGGGCATCAGTGCTGGATTAGGCAACAGGGAATGAAAAATGGAAGTGCTAAAAATAGAAGTTTTATTTTTAGCAGTTCAAGTTGGATTCCTATTTTTAGATAGACCCTAGTCTAAAATAGGAAGTAAAATTCGAATTTTTTCTTACCGGCAATTTGAATATTAATTAATTAATTCTCCATGAGTTAATTAGTTAAGGAAAAGCAAACTTGAAGTCTTTGTGAGAACATGCAATTATTTCTCCACTAATTGGGTAATGTGTCCTTGATTTGCTCCACTGATTGAGGAATTAAGGATGAGTTATATATTAAGAGGATCAGTTGACTTAATTTAACTTAGTCAAGTTTAGTTAGATTAATTTAACAAGTTGTTAAATTAATGAGATACAGTTTGTTGATGCTTGCATGCATGTGACAACTGGTATTTTCAGATAACTGAGTATTCAATCATGGATAACTGATGCATGTCAATTCTGTCAAAGACCCAGTTGAGATCAGAGAAGGGAATGTGTACTATCAGTTGGATGAATATTTTTCCTATAAAGGAAGCTCATCCATGATGAGGATTTATCTCCTTCAGGTTTGTGCAGTTATTTTAGAGGTTAGTGTTGTGTGTGAGGTGAGAATCACACAGGTTGCAGCTGGAGGACCCAAGAAAAACTGTGCATAGAATAGGAGGCTTGGAGGGAAAAAGAGAAGGTTTGTGAGAAACCTTTGACTGTTTATGAGCAGTAGAGGGATTGTACTGAGAGCTGGATAGCTTCCGAGCTAAGGCTTTGTAATATCTAGACATATTTCCACTTGTATGATAATACAGAGATGGGGTTTTAGGCAGGTGCTTTCCCCGGGTAAATTCTTCTGTGTTATGTGTGATTGATTCCTTTTTATAAGTTATATGTGTTCTTATTGATGTTGCTCATGGTTGATTAAGCTTCTGCTAAATTATTTATAGAAGTAGATCAAGTGTTTTGATTTAGTACATTGCATTACCAAGTTGATCTATAAGTGGGAAATTTCTACATGGTATCAGAGCTAGCTAATTTGTAGAAAACGTTCTACATTGTATCAAAGCTAGCTGATTTGTAGGAAAAATTCCAGCAAAATTTCTACATGGTATCAAGGCACAGGTGATCAAGGAGAGAATAGTATACTGAGAGGAGATTTCAAAGATTTGAGTTTTGGGCCAAGAGTTTGCGGAGAAGATCTGAAAATTTCTGTACAAAATTTTCAGCAATAAATAGCAGATTTGGATTCCTTGTGGAAAAATACTCAAACTCAAACAATAAATCGGCTGAATCGGAGTTCGGATGAGGGAGATATCATTGATTTAAAATCATCTCTTTTTCCAAAACTTTCATGACGATGAGAAATATGAAATAGATTGGTGTGCTAGCCAAGAACCTGTATGCACTTGAGGTACAAGATGCATGCAAAGCCTTGAGGAGCAAGGGAAAGGCTAGATACTTGGTGGTTGAGAGGGAGAGTAAATTACCTCTCAACATGCAGAGCTAGAAGAAGTCTCAGACAATTATGGAGTAGCCACGATTGGTGCAGTAGCTTCAGGAGGTTGTGGAGCAGCCACAGCAGGGGAAGCTGAGAGGAGATCAAGTAGAGACATCTACTCATACAGAGACCTCCAGTAGGGGGAAACTTTGAGCCAGGTGGGCTGAGGGATCACATGCAACCATACCTCCATGTAGGAGGTGGGGCAATATAGAGTGATTGTCCCAAGGAGGAGGGGTAGGATCCTTGAGGTACCCAACCTCTTGGATGAGACCCTGCTACGGAGCCCCGATGTGGAGTAGCAGGAAATCACTGATTGGTTAGAGATAGATGCGGATGGAGTGGAAGAGAGAGCTACAGTGCAGGGAATCGCAGGACAGCGCAGAGCATGCAAGCTGCAGCAATGCGAGAGGCACACATTTGTTGCACAGTGTAGGGTAGCATAGAGAAGGGTGCAAGAGTGTGAGATGAATGGAGATGCTTCAGTAGAGCAAAGGTCAGATAGGGCACTCAGCAACAGGTAGAGCTTTAGCATCATAGTATGTTTCTAGCCCAATAGAGTGGTCAGTTGGGAGTTTTTTTTTTTATGTTCCAAGAGTTGATGGAGCAACCACACTTGGTAGATGTGTTGCATGAAGAACATTCTAGAGGTGGAGGATTGAGTTCGAGAGGAAGCCTTTCTTCTTGAGACGGAGTGTTGAAAATTGGCAACAAGAAATTGCTAAAAATAGAAGTGCTAAAAATAATAGTTTGGGCATCAGTGCTGGATTGGGAAACAGGGAATGAAAAAAGGAAGTGCTAAAAAAGGAAGTTCTATTTTTAGCATTTCAAGTTCGATTCCTATTTCTAGATAGTCCCTGGTCTAAAATACGAAGTAAAATTCAAATTTGGTCTTACCAATAGTTTGAATATTAATTAATTAATTCTCCATGAGTTAATTAGTTAAAGAAAAGAAAACTTGAAGTCTTTGTGAGAACATGCAATTATTTCTCCACTAATTAGGGAATGTGTCCTTGATTTGCTCCACTGATTGAGGAATTAAGGATGAGTTCTATATTGAGAGGATCAGTTGACTTAATTTAACTTAGTCAAGTTCAGTTACATTAATTTGACAAGTTGTTAAATTAATGAGATACAGTTTGTTGATGCTTGCATGCATGTGACAACTGGTATTTTCAGATAACTGAGTATTCACTCAGGGATAACTGATGCATGTCAGTTTTGTCCGAGATCTAGTTGAGATTAGAGAAGGGAATGCGTACTATCAGTTGGATGAATATTTTCCCTATAAAGGAAGCTCATCCATGATGAGGATTTATCTCCTTCAGGTTTGTGCAGTTATTTTAGAGGTCAATGTTGTGTCTGAGGTGTGAATCACATAGGTTGCAGCTGGAGGACCCAGGAAAAAATGTGCATAGAAATAGGATGCTTGGAGGGCAAAGGAGAAGGTTTGAGAGAAGCCTTTGACTGTCTATGAGCAACAGAGGGATTGTACTAAGAGTTGGATAGCTTCCGAGCTAAGGCCTTGTGTGATCCGGATTTAAGTAGGAACGCAATAGATTACATAGATAACCATAAATACAGAGATGCGATAACCATAAAAATAGAGAATGAGGCGGAAATAATACTTCATTTCATTAATGGAGAATACTGAAATATTCTTACAAATAGAAATAACCCAGCTAGGGCGATGGTAGCTTATCTCTGAGAAGAGATGTGTCGGCTACATGCCTCTGAACTGTTTCGAACTGTCTTTACAATGAGGCTCGAAGGCCTATTTATTATTGAGAAACAATGGAAAACCCTTCACATTCCAAAACCTAACCCTAGAAGATGAAACGCCAAATTGTGGGCCCCGTTTTGGGGTGAGTTGGATAGCCAACTTCTCGGGGTCGCGAATTGGTCATATTATCTCCGTTTGATGCGCATGATAGCCCGTTGGAAAGATCTCTTCGAGGACTACGACGGAAAAGACGATTTTTATCAGAAAAGTTGTTGGTGGTGGATTTCCCAAAAAAAGTCGTTTAGGGCCTCAAAACAGCTCCGGAAGTTTAGGACCCGAAAAACTGCTAAAAATAGTAAACTGCGCTATAATTAAGGAAAGTGAAAAACTGAAAGAGACAGTTGTGGGGGTCCAAATGGGATAGGTGGGTGGCCACCAACATCCACCTGGATCATTCCTCCCCCCTTAGGAAGCAATGGTCCCCATCGCGTTGAGTTCCTCCCTGAGATGAGGAAGCTTCTGCTGAGCTGGGTCTCTGGTGAGCTGTTCTGCAATCTCTAATGTGTCCAAAAATGGTGGGAAGCATGGTCGGCGATGGTCCACATTGAACACTCGGTGCAAGTGAAGGAATGGAGGAATGTTGTGCTTCAAAGAATTGTTGCCCATAGCCTTGGTACTGGTGTAAGGACCATGTCGGAGTGGCTTGAGCTCCTGATGGGTTCTGGTAAGGTGTTCTTTCTGTCGATGCAACCAAACTTTGTTCCCCACCTGAAACTTGTGTGATACCCCTGTGGGTGAGAAGAAGTTGTTCCTGTGTTCTGTTCTGACTGTATCCCTCTGTTTTTTCTGCTGCGTGGAGTAACCCTTCATGGGGGTCATGGATGTAGCAACGATCTTCCCCTTACTTTGGGAGCAAACCAAACAGAAAATAAATTTCCTAGTCTGTGAGATGAGCTTGCTGCCTTTCTTAGCAGTGATCGAAGAGGTGGCAGTAGGTGGGGCTACCTCCGGTATCTTGTATAATGAATTATCCAAAGAAATAATGACAGCGCGAGGCCTTGACTCATACACAGCATGTCGCCTCCACAAGTATGGCTGGCCTAATAGTACATCACAAACATCCAGAGCTGTAACATCACACAATACCTCGTTTGTGAAGGGCTTGATGCTGCAGGGAAGGCGGCACTGCAGGCGAACTTTGAGATCTCGTCCTTCGTGAAGCCACCCGATACTGTACGGCTGCGGGTGTAGTGTAGTCGGTAGGCCCAACCGCTTCACGACCTCTGCTGAAATGAGGTTCTTTTGGCTGCCACTGTCGACAATGAATTGCAGCGGTGAACCCTTCACCCACATTTGTGAGTGGAAAAGACGTTCCCCCTCCTCTGGCTCTTCGGGCTCATTCTTCTGGATCTTGGCAGTGGCAACAGTGGCACTAGGATCCGCATCAATGATCTCCTTCCCTTTGCCATTCCCCTTGTCGGGTTCTGGCTCAGAGTCGGAACATGCATCTGATTCGGAAGCCTTCAACTCCGCCACCAGCGACTGCTTGGTCCGACACTCACTTGTGTTATGAGTTGGACGCTTGTGGAACTCACACCACTTTCCTGTGTCCTTCTTCAGCTTCGTGGTGGTGTTCTTTTCTTGCAGCTTAGAGGGGTTGTCTTGGGTCACCCCGCCTTAGCTTTGTCCTTTGGGCTTCGGATTTGCAGATCCAAAGTCTCGCTTCTTCTGTTTGAACTTTTGCTCGATTTTGACAGCGGATCGGTATGATGTTCTGAGTGAGGAGATGTTCAAGAACTCCATCTCTTCCTGGATGTATCTATGTAGGCAGCCGCGGTATTTGAGTACCAGATGTAGCTCAGAATCTTTGATACCCAACTGTGTGCGAAGGGTATGAAAAATATTTGTGAACTCTGGTACATCTTGATCTCGTCCCTGCCGCAGTGTGGTCCATTTGATGTATTTGTCCTCATAGCTTTTGACAGGGTAGTACTGCTCCTTGATGGCATCCCAGAAGTCATTGCAAGTGGGGGCGGCTGAAAACAGTGAGCCTATACTTTCATCCTTCTGCTCGCAGTATGTTTCCCACCAGTCCTTGACATGGGGGGCTGCTTTGAGAAGAGCGAAAACAATCTTTTCCCGACTTGAAAATTCATGAACAGAAAAGTACCCATTTGGTAGATTTAACCATTTATCTACGGCATCTGCGTTTATTTGACCCTCGAAGATGGGGATTTCAAAATTAACTTGTACCTTAAATGGTGTGGTGTTTCCACAGTAGCTGTTGGAAGCCGATGCGTCGCCTCTGGGTAGCCGCTGAAGGATCTGCGCAAAGCTATCCATCATCGCGTTCCTTTGTCGCTCGAGGGCTTCTTCGAGCAAGATTCTGATAGGATCTCCTGCCCCCTCGTCTTTCTTCTCATCCGCCATGGGAGGTCGTCGAGATTTGCGAGGCTGATCTTGCAAAGGTTCGACCAATTCAAGCCCTAACTCCTTATATCCCGACCTCATTGGGGACATGCAAAGAAAAACAGAGAAAAAGCAGACCACTCTGATACCACTGATCCGGATTTAAGCAGGAACGCAATAGATTACAGAGATAACCATAAATACAGAGATGCGATAACCATAAAAACAGAGATGCAGCGGAAATAATACTTCATTTCATTAATGGAGAATACTGAAATATGCTTACAAATAGAAATAACCCAGCTAGGGCGATGGTAGCTTATCTCTGAGAAGAGATGTGTCGGCTACATGCCTCTGAACTGTTTCAAACTGTCTTTACAATGAGGCTCGAAGGCCTATTTATTATTGAGAAACAATGGAAAACCCTTCACATTCCAAAACCTAACCCTAGAAGATGAAACGCCAAATTGTGGGCCCCGTTTTGGGGTGAGTTGGACAGCCAACTTCCCGGGGTCGCGAATTGGTCATATTATCTCCGTTTGACGCGCATGATAGCCCGTTGGAAAGATCTCTCCGAGGAATACGACGGAAAAGATGATTTTTATTAGAAAAATCGCTAGCAGTGGATTTCCCACAAAACGTCGTTTAGGGCCTCAAAACGGCTCCAGAATTTTAGGACCCGAAAAACTACTAAAAATAGTAAACTGCGCTATAATTAAGGAAAGTGAAAAACTGAAAGAGACAGTTGTGGGGGTCCAAATGGGATAGGTGGGTGGCCACCAACATCCACCTGGATCATTGTGTAATTTGGGCATCTTTCCACTTGTATGATAATACAGAGATGGGGTTTTAGGCAGGTGCTTTCCCCAGGTAAATTCTTCTATGCTATGTGTGATTGATTCCTTTTTATAAGTTATATGTGTTCTTATTGATGTTACTCATGGTTGATTAAGCTTCCGCTAATTTTTTTGTAGAAGTAGATCAAGTGTTTTGCTTTAGTACATTGCATTACCAAGTTGATCTATAGGTGGGAAATTTCTACATGGTATCAAATCTAGCTAATTTGTAGAAAATGTTCTACATGGTATCAAAGTGAGCTGATTTTTACGAAAAATTCTACAAAATTCTACCTAAGAGGAGTTTGATATGAGTCTTGTTGTAGTTTGTCTTCCCAATATTTTGTATGGGTGAAAATATTTTGTTTTCTAAGATGGACTTTTGTCTACAGTGTTTGTTGTAGAACCACATTCAGTTTTACCAATCGACATTGTAGCCCTGTGCAATCATACTGGTTATATGCCCCTGCCTAGGATCAAGGCTCTTGCAAGTAGTGTTGTAAGTACTAATACTAACAAGATCACATGAAGTTAAACTATCAACATTATGTTTTGGTAACTTTCTTAATCATAATGAAATTTTGTTAGAAATTGTGAGGGATGGATGAGACTGTCATGTAGAACACTATGGATGTACTCTGATTCATGATTTTTTGATTCGTTTGGTTAGATATTCTACACACCACTCTTATGTCATATATGGTCTTGGTTGGGATTGGTGGCTACTTCTCGGAAGAACTTTATTAAGTATTTGACCTCTGGTTTTAGTTGCATTGTTATTCCTAGTGGTGTTCGAGAAATATTTTATATGGAGTATGGTACAGAGGTGAGTTCTTCTCCATTGTCTGTGTAAATAATAAATGTTCATTTTATGGTAATGATTCTAAGGCTCTGTTTTTATTGAATGAGAAATGCTCCCTCTTGTCTTTGTGAAACAGACAATAGTTCAATAGGGAGAAACATGAGAGCTAGTGAGAACTTAGAAGCACTAGTTTGGAGAGAAATATCACTTAGGCACTATGAAAATGTATCGTGTTCTTCAAGGAAATAGTATATGAATAGGTGAACTTACATTAAAATTACTACCTTTTCATAGGTTGCTTTTTTTAGAAAGAGGCATGGATTTGTCCGTGTGGCTATTGAAACTGGCTGTCCCTTAGTCCTTGTGTTTCTATTTGGTCAAGTTGGTGAATGTGAGAATCATTTATTTAAATTATTGAAGTTGTTTCCTTGACATATCTCATTCAATTTTCAAAATTTATTTTTTCTTTGTTTCTAATGTTTATTATTAGTATATAATAATACTTTACTATGTCACAACCTTTGTATTTTTTGACATGTTAGTTTTTAGCCTTTTACTAATTTTCCTTGTTCTTACTTGAATATGGTGGAGACCAAGAGGAGAGCTATATAATCATCTTGCATGGGCTATTCGATTCACACCATTAGTATTTTGGGGAAATTTTGGGTAGTCATATTGGCCCTTCCTTTTGTTTTTCTCTCAATTTTATTTAATGACAGTATTGTATGTTCCTTTTCCTTTCTCCTTGTGCTTCAATACTGAAATATTTTCTCCTTTTATGTTGCTAGTAGTGTTTCTGGTTTAGCTGCTTGAAATTTGAAATATGGACTCTAGGGAAATTGCAAAGCTTAAAGGTTTATTTAGTTTTTTATTTTTGTTAAAGCTTCCTTTGACTACTACTAAATCAAAATATGGACAAGGCACTTTATAAAAAAATGTGGGCTGCATTAAGTAGCTGTCAGGAGCTAAGAGACCCTGAAGCCTAGATATCTAGATAACTTACAAGCCAAAAAAATAACAAATACCAGATAGGCCACATGTATAGTACAAACTTTAAAATAAAATATATTGAAATTAAAGTAGGGCTAGTTGACCCATTCAAGTTGTCAAGGCATGCAATAGTAGGAATCATTACTATTGGGTAGAGGATCTTATTTATCATTTGCGGGTGGCCCCCAACCTTGAACAATGGACCTAAGACCAGTGATAATGGGTTCCCAAACATCATCTCATTGATTAGGTTTGGTAGGCTTCTTATCCTTGGAGACAACGAGATCTAGGCAACAAAAATTTTCATTTTGGGAGTGACATGGAGGATTTAACTATGGTGACTTTCATAATGCTCCAAAAATGCATGGCCAGTTCAGTCTCAAAGGTGACCTTTAGACCAAAGAGACCGAGTAGAATGGGAAGGGTTAGTAAAGGGTTCCTTTCTCATGTTGCAAGGTCCACTACCTTAAAACTTTAGAGGTTGGCATAGATACCCAATCTCTATCTCCACTTTGCAAACATACACTTAGATCTGCAAATGGAGGTTTGGAACTTTTAACAAATTAGGAAGCCATCATCCCAGGTAAAGAATTTACTATGCTGAATTTACTTAAACATATACTCATTTCTTATTTTTCATATACCAAAATAGATTTCAATTCCAATAATTTTCCACGTTGCATCAATGTCAATGTTCCAAGGAAGTTTGTCTCCTAATACGGTGGCTTTCTAAGAGACACAGTGTTAGTTTTACCTCTTGCTATTGATATGTTCTCCTTCAGTAGGGGTGTAGCAGGCTCTGCAACAGTAGTACCTCAGTTCCTGTCCATAGAAGAGAGAGGCACACTCGCTGAGATCACATCAGTGTTGATGTTAATTTTAGGCAGCAATGGTATGTTCTATGTTTTAGAGCAATTTAAATTCAATTTCTTTATTAGCCCAGTACCAATATTTAGATTAGAAATCACATAAACATGATAGTAAAACACAGATAGAACATAAACATAAATCCATAGTCTAAAAATTATGCATTTTGCCCTGAAAGTTATGGAAATTCTGGTCATATTTTGAAACAGTCTGGCAAGGATTTTTGTAAATCCAAGTAAAAGCTTTCAAAATTCGTAATTTTAGGTGCCCTAGACGTTTTTTATGGTACTGAATCCATTTCCACCATCAAAAACATGATTCAAACATTGCATCTACAAGATTTTTTGAATTTCTTTTCCCTAGATTCCGACCACTTTCGACTGTCCTAACAATTCCTCCACCTCTGTAAACAACTCCAAACATAAACAATAGAAGAAAAGCCAAGACAAGAGGACACAGCACGTGGCACTAGTGAGGGACAAACCCCAATGTGAGGAAACCCTTGATCAAACCTTCTTTTAGCCTTCAATAGTTTAGCAGAGAGAGAGAGATAGTAAAATTTACAAATCTGATAATTTATAACAACAACAAAAGAGCCCTTACCAGAAAAGTCAATGTTGGTCAACTGGGCAGATTTGAACCTCAGTAAATTGGTCAACTTTAATCAACCTTGGTCTCCAAAAAACAAGATAAAATAGCCCTCAAAACGGTCAAATTCAGCCCAATCAAAGTTTGGTCAAACAGATAACCTATGGTCAGCGCTAGCTACAGTCAACGCTGGTCAACATTCAACATTTAGCATTGATTTTTGTGCCCAGAAATGTGGCCTGCCAAAAAAGAGATAGACCTAAAAAAAAAGCAGTCAAAGGAGGTCAACACATGCCAGTCAACACTTGGTCAAACTATCCAAAAATTCGGTCACTTGAAATTTCATCCTCCTGAAATTTCAGCCTCCTGAAATTTCCCTCTCCTGAAATTTTGAATGTGTGGAGAGAGAGGCCCATAAATCCATACCCAATCTATGAGGAGAGAGAGAGAGAAGTGTGAAGATGAGTGTGTCCAAATGAGGCTAAGTCAACATGTATTTATAGCAAGCGTTAAGGATGAATAGATGTGATTGTTGGGCTTTTGAGCCTACATAAGTTTACTCGCCGACCTTGACAATTTCTCCGTAATCAAAATAAATTCATAACTTTATTTGTACATGTCAGAATCAGATGATCTTTAGATCAATCCCACACCTCTCAAAAACAGGAATCCAAGAAAGATATCAACTATCATAAATAAGATGCCCCATGTGGAGTTTGGCCCTAGTTTCCAATTTTAACAGTTTAGGAGCAGCAATGCAGTTTTGTAGACTCGTAACTGTAACTTGCAAAAAGACTGTCATCCTCCCTAGTTGCCCCTAATCACACACACACACAACTGATGAGAAAATATAGAAAAATCCAAAATAACATAAAACCCATAACTTATGGTCAGTTGTTTCGGAAAAGGATGTTGGAAGCTTTTGAAGTATATATGGATTTGAAGATGTCAAGGCTTGCCCAAAATGGGCCCCATATTGCACATATTCAGATCTGAAATTAAAAAGGGCTTCAAGTGGACAAAACATCACACTTTCAGCCTTTTCCATGTTGAAATAAACACTGAAACAACAATATAATTGGCCTTACAATGCGATAAGGCAACCCTGAAATTTTCATGACAATGCTCTGGAACTACCCCAAAGATGTCTTCAAGTTCCAACACTCTAGTCTAGAGTTTTCTCCACCATGAATCATGAATGGAAAAGTGATGAGTCCTCTTTTATAGGCTCTCCTTGCAACTACCTTTTGGAAAAAAATAATACGAGCATGCCTTACAAACCCTCAATAGTAGGGCACTTCACTTCAATGGGTCAATTTCATTGATTTAGATGCTTTGATCAAGTCAAACATGCGACGTGTCATTCCTCCAAGTTGGGCACCCCTCTCAAAGAGTGGTTATGCTTTGAAAAGGGGCTGATCTAGGGGATTGTTCTGCTTCTTGTGCCAAGTGTCATTACCAATGTCTTTAGTCTTCCTTATTCTGAGGGCTTCCAATTATTTTATTGTTTTACCTATAATAAAAGCCAAAAATAGGGATGTCCTATGTAAGGGTGCCAACACGGGGTCTATCTTGGATTCCATCCTAACTTAAAGGTGCTACTCAAACAAAGTCATCATGCCTCCAAATATGTGAATTTGCCTTGAAAAATGTGAGAAATGCCCAAAATGACCTCCAATAGTCCAAACTGCATCAAATAATAGAGAAAGGTCCCCTCATAAACCAAGTCTTCTACCAAAAGGCTCTCTTAAGCCCCCTTCAAATATAGCACTCAAGATTTCATACACATGAGTTGGTAACAATAGCCCATGGGGTAGATCTATGAAGACAACTACAAATTCATTAATCAACCTTTTCTCTTCCCCTTTTTTTGTTGGTTTTTGTTCCTGTACCTTGACATGCAAAGCTTTCATGGAATTACATTGAAGGATGAAACACAAGTTACTTTTAACTAGTTTTGTCATTTTGTTTGTGGAAATCAACTTGTTTGCATTATGTTGCGACCTAATCATAGCTAGTGTCCTCCTTCAAATTTCATGTACTCATCCAAATTCATTGGAAATTTGGTGAAGGTCTTCAACCTCTACACTCATTACCACATCAATGTCAACTAAAGCCATGATGTAGATATCAAACTTAGTACATAGTTGTTGAGTTGTACTTTCAATGATTTAACCACTCATGTGCACTCCATCATAACATCATTGGCTACTGTGACTTGGAAATTTGGCTATGGATTGACTTTTGAATTCATTGATAATACTAACTAGGAAACTGTAAAGTTATGGGTTCTGCCAAACTCATTGAGCGCAACTAGAGTCCTCGCCTTGACCTTGCTCCTTACTTGTAGGGTTTGATATTGGGTTACTCCATGTATGGAAATGAGGGAAACTATTGGCATATCTTGTTTATCTTTTTTATCCATGTGAGTAATTTATTCATCATCCTTTGTTATCTACTCTGGTAATCATGTGGATCTTTTGAGGGGACTAGCACTTGTGTGCAACAATATACATAGCAACTAAACTTGGAGGAGAAATATTTTCTATATGTAGGCTATCTTGGTGAAACTCTTTAGAGTAGTAGGTCATAGGGCCTTGTTGCTTTGTATTATGAAAGGGTGAGAAGTAGTCTTCTTGGATGTAAGCCTGAAAATTCAAATAAAAAGCAGTGACATATTCATCTCGAGTAGTAATTTCATGTTGATCACCTTCATGTTCCTTCATTTTCCACCAATAAAATGCAGGTCCTTCTAGTGTAGGGTTGAAAATTGGATTTTCTAATAGTCCTCCATAGGATTTAATTGAAAGACATGTAACAACATACAAATCCAAACCATTGGTCTAGTCTTTTCATTGACTACATCAATCTTGGGAATGGTAATCCTCACAAGTAGTGGTTGGTTGATTAATATTATTTCCTTTAAAATTATCTTGATTTTGATGACTCCCATTTTAGGCCTTCCTCCCATTAATGTTTCCTACAAATAATATCAATCAGTACCATGTCAGTTAGCCTGTTTCTTCGATCTTGAGGTCTTTGTTGATCTTCTTCCTCAATACTACTACCTTCTTCCCTTCCCTTTTTCTCATTGCCACAATTAATATACAAATGGATTAATTCACTTATTTCACAAGGCCTCTCATTCCATCCAAGGGAATCATTATGACTTCTTTCACTAATAATTGAATATTTGGCTTTCTAATTATGTTCCCCATGATATTGAAAAAGAAGCCATAGTTGGTGACTGCCCATGAGACCACGGCTTTGATACAATTATTATGAACCAAACAATTAGAAGCTAATTTTTTGTTTTGAAAGAAACTAGAATAGTGGTAAGTGTTAAATCTCCTAATACCAACCCAAATTTATTTACCTACAACAATTCTCCGTCATTAATTAATCTAGGAAATCAAGGTTTTCAACTAACAAAAAATTACAAGGAAAAATGCATTTACTGGAACTTTTAACTTGGCCCACATACAATGAATTTAGCCCAAGGAATTAAACCTCTATGAAATCAACCTATGAAGGAACTCAACCTGGAGTATTTTGACCCGAAAAATTGCCATCAAATCAACATTGCGCCTTCCCTTTGAGCTGCCATTATGCCTTACAAAATTCAGCGCTGGAAAATCAGTTTCTCCAATCAAATTGACCCCCCTCTCTTTTCAACAACTTGGTCCTCCAATCTCCAGCAATTTTTCCTCGTAGTACACCCTCGAATCCTCTTAAAATTTTCCTCCTATGCACTTCAGTCTAGTGAGCCACCCGCACTAGACAAAATTGGCTTCTCTTTTTGTGTCCCCTTTCTTGTGTCTTCACCTATTACTTAGGATTCTTTTATAATATTCATTAAGCATTGTATAACATGGGTTGAATTTTTCTTTAATGTCAAATTTGAGGTGTGAATCTCCTTCCAAAATATCCTAGGACTTGCACCTAGCCTCATCTATTTTTGACACATGCAATCCAAGGATGTGGAACTATTCTACCAAAATTTCCTAGGACTTGCACCTGCCATCATCTGTTTTCAGCACATATGCTTTGAGGGCGTTGTAAGGAAGATGGCATGAGAATGGAATCTTGGTGGATGTTTAATGCTCCATTGGATTCATTAGTGAATAGGTGTGACTCTCCTTCCAAAATATCGCAGGACTTGACTCATCTATTTTTGATACATGTCATCCAACGATGTGGAACCGTTCTTCCTAATTTTTTTGGGACTTGCACCTGGCATCATCTGTTTTTGGCACATGCAGGGTGAGGGGGTTGTAGGGCAGATGACATGAGAATGGAATCTTGGTGGATGTTTAATGCTCCATTGGTTTCATCAGTGAACTGCAGCTCCAACTATAGTTTGACAAAAATTGCTAAATGATCCAGAATTTTTGGCAATAGGTTCCCTATTTTAATGTGAATGTCTGATGTAACTTTGAATTTATTACAATTTAGGATCAATGTCAGCTGTCATATATTTGATTTTATTTCAAATTGAGAATTTATTTTCTTTCAATCAACCTTTTTTATAGTTTTGTTATATGGCATTAGCTATGCTGTTCAGGTTATGTCATTGCTATGGAATCTATTTGAGTTCCTTAGCAATAGTCATGAATGAATGTTTCACATGCCTCTTCTACAATGAATGCATGGCCACTACAAAGTTATTAGTTGACTCCCAGTCCCATAGGAGCGGCTAGAGACCCAATTAGAGTTTCTTCCTTCCAACCTTGGATGGTGGAAATCATTGATTTAATAATGGAAGCATATATGATATGATTTATGGCAGGTCCTTCAATTTATGTAGGGCGAGGTTAGCTTCAAGAGTGGATACCATTGAAGAGAGATAATGGAAAATCTCTTAGAATTCATATGGCTCATCCTATGACCGTATAAAAATTGAATGCACATAGAAGCGTTGCAGAGTAGCTATGGGTAATTATATTTGGAATGTGTGAGATCATGTGGATGCATGGATATTTGATGGGTAATCTCATCATTTTCTCACATCAAGTTTAGATTAGAACACCAACCAACTTTTGCACAATCTCTTAATTTTTATGCTTGTCTATGGCTTTTTGTCTATATTGCATGAGTTAAAGGGAAGTGGCCCAGAAATTGTTTCTTTATTTACAGTTCTCTTTATGAGTTATTTTTTAAGTAGAAATCATTGATTTAATAAAGGTACATACATGATATGATTTATGGAATGTCCTTCAATTTATTCAGGCCTAGGTTAGCTTCAAGAGTGGATAGCACTATAGAGAGATAATTGAAAAGAACCTAGAATTCATATGGCTCATCCTATGAGTATAGTAAAATTTGAATGCACACAGATGCATTGAAACACAACTATGGGTAATTATATTTGGAATGTGTGAGATCATATGGATGCATGGATATTTGATGGGTAATTTCGTATCATTTTCTCACATCAGGTTTAGATTAGAAGACCAGACAACATTTGCACAATCTCTTAATTTTGATACTTGTTTATGGATTTTAGTCTATATTGCACGAGTTAAAGGGAAGTGGCCCAAAAATTGTTCTTATTTGTTACATTTTATATATGAGTGGACACCCTACAGGATGTTGGTGATGCCCTCCATCTCTTAGGGCATCTCTTCCAAATAGGGGACATTTGGGAGATGTCCTTCTTAGAGGGGAAACACTCTGGGGTGTCGCTTCTTATGAAAGAACATCTAAACATTCCTTTTCCATGGGCTAATTTATGGTGTCAACATTGATTTGATGCCATTTTAATACAACTACATAAAAATTAAATCATTCACCAATTCGAAGCCTAACCTATGTCAAAAAATTTGGACAACTGCAATAGCTTTAGAGGGTCCTTTTTTGAAGTTATATTCTTGGAGATTGTTATTTGTTTTTCGGGTTAAAGATTCAAAGGGTAGTAATGAATTTTTGTTGTGGGCAACCAAAATATTGAACAAAATTGGGTTTACAGTTTTAATATTTAGACCAATAAGTTATTCTTTTACCTTTAGGTTCAATTGAAAATATTTTTTTCATTTTGAAATCATTTTCATTTTTGGTAGCAAGCATTTTTCTTTCCTTGTCATTCTTCTTTGCAATCACAACTTTACAATGCATGGTAGTACACACAAATGATCAAGAATAATGATTAATTCTTGATAGACGTTGTTTCTTTGTCCATGTTGAGTTGGACCTAAAGCTTTATAGAAACATTTACCTTTATGCCATTTCATAGAGACATATAATTGAGCTTACGATTAACAGATGCTTCCATCACTGTGTCTATCATTTAGAACCAAGATACAATACATTCATCTATTTGAAATATGAGTGCCTTTAGAGCTAGAACTTTGTAGCAGTACTTGCAAGAGTATTGAACTTGAGGGCTTCATATGAAGACACGACGAAAGAGGAGTGTGTATAGGGAAGTGAAGGACACGTGTTTGATACTTCCACACATTTTGAGGGCATGCAAATAGAAATTTCATTCTTGTTGGATACACTGGCGTTGGTTAGTTTTAGAAAAGTTCTTTGTCAAATATGTTGTTATCATGAAGTAATATTTCCAGCCAAGAGGATAAAGACTTGGCATGCCTAGGACATGGTGGTGTTGTTTCTTGCATGTATTTGTGATCTATTAGTATTCCACCACTAATAAATTCATTACGTAGCTACTGGTTTAGTAATATATTACAACAATGACTTGTTAAAGGAAAAATATTTCGGTTTGTTTGAATGCCATAAACTGGAAGAAAATTTAGCTTTGAAATAGAAAAATGGAATATATTTTGAAAAATATATTTTTTGATCAAATATTATATAGGACCATTGCATGATCATTAAAAAGAAACAGTCATGACAATAAGCAATGATTTTGGACAAATGAATTACATAACTCTCCAACTCAAAAACATGTTAGCATATTCAGTTTTGTGTGCATTAGATAAAAATGAATGAGTAACATTAAGTTTTCTTTGAATATTTATATAATTATTTTAGAGATTTTAAATGGAAATTGCATGTCCTAATCTTGCTCAATTAATTACAAGGAAAACAAGGAGCATACATAATTTTTTGGCTTCTGGGAATTGGATTCCTTTTCTCTCGGAATGGTATGCTGACAATTGAAGATTACTATGTTGAAGCTATATTCCCAATTAGTATCACAAGTTATAAAGTTTTTATTATTATTTCCTACTTTATTGTTGTAATCTAGTGTCTGTTAGTGCCTAAATCTACCTCAGGTTTAAGGAAGGCAGGTCTAGGGTAACATCAAACCACGCTTAACCTGGTAGCCAGCCCTACTAGGTCGGGAGAGGGCTCTCTCCTTGTCAATATCAAAGAAAATATGGCAAGTAATGCTAGAGATGACTGATATGAATACTAATTTTAGGCTAGATATATGCTCAGAGGAATTTGATTGATTTTAATGGTTGTTTGCTAGATCGGATGAGGAAGGTAGCTTTAGGTCCGGAAAATCAACTCAGATTTGTAGAGGTTTTTGTGGGGCGAGGTAGGCAAGTGTTCTAGCACTTTGAAATGAGTGTGATGGTGAGTCTAAAGACTGGTGAGGAGTTAGAGATGGCATGCAAGATTCATGAGTCCTATTCAAATAGTAGAAAACATCTAGAACTAAATAAACCCCAAGGCAGAGCACTGAAACACCAATGGATTCCACCCTTTAATTTGATTCATTTAGTTATGTAGAAAAAGAGAGATGATGGCACATATACAAATAAGATAAACTAAAAATCAAAGGAGAAAACAATTCTAATTCACCTTGCCACAAGAATCCCACAAAATGCTGCAAATCCCTGGTTCATTTCCTTGCCAAAACTGCAGAAGTGATTTACAATAGTGCTCAATACATCCACAAGAGTCCAACCCTGAAAAATGACTAAGAAAGTACAAGATGTAGGCATCAAAACACCTATGCTAGCCATCAGGGGTCGAATCCATGAGTCAAATAGCTGTTTCAACAAGATCTAAACTACGAACTGAAAAGTAGGCGGTGGAACAACTTGCGTCTAAAACTATGGAAATTGATGCATTCATCCTCAAACCAACTCTAACTAATGTATCTACCTCCTCAGGTAATTTTCTCATCATATTTACATCATGGTACATCAAGTTACATCAAATTACATCATTAATTGACCAAGAGAGAATAAAAAGTCAAAGTGACAGCAAACTAGGAGAAATTCTGAACAAACAGGCAAAATTGGCAAATTTTTCTCCTATGCGTAGCGCCACTGATCTTATGCATAGAAATTTTTCTAGTCAAGTTTTGGAAGGCTTCCCAAAGTCCAAATCAGGTGAAAAATAGCTCATTGGAAATCTTGGTGAGTCTACTTTCTGGGGAAACTTCAATTTTTTGATTTGGAGTCCATTTGCCCCTCCAAAAATGAAATATCCCAAGACTGCTTCCTGTGTGGCAAAAAAGTGGTAGAGAGGGCATTTTTTGGGTGTTTTTGGCCTTTTTGGAGGTCCAAAACTTGTCAAAATTTCTCATCCATTTCTGAGCAAGCATAAATTTTCATGATGATTCCAAAAATGTAAACTTTTTTGCATTTGAAGCCCCCCATCAAAAGCGTAGTGCCATTTTCTGATCACGTTTTGGAGGCCTTCCTAGTGTCCAAATTGGGTACAGGATAGCTAGATGGAAACATTATTGAGTCTACTTTCTGAAACAACTTGAATTTTTTAATTTGGAGTTTATTTTCCCTGTCAAAAGTCAAATCTCCGAAGACTGGTCAAAATGTGCAAAATGAGGCTGCCTAAAGGCAGAGTGCTGTTACAATCAACTTTTAGAGGTCTTCCTCAACTCCAAATTGAGCTCATGATAGCTCCTTCGAATAATATTTATGTCTAATTATCATTTGACTCATTAAGCAAGTCATTTGGCTAATCAAGCTAGGAGAAATCATCATTTTTCCCAAGGTCACTTCACAGGTGCATCAATTCTCCTCAGGCAACTCTATTTTTGACATTTCTCTAAAACCATGACACCTGTGTAAAAAGTAAAGGAGGATTTTCTTCCTTTGCCCATTATGGACAAAAACCTCTCTCACGTTTTCCAAATTCATTTTTTATTGCTTAGAAACATCATTTGAGTAAAACCTATCCCGATGTGGGGAACAGGGGATTTGTCAAAATGAAGCGAAATGAAAGGGAAAAGGGGCTTCTAAATTCTTGAGAAAATTTTTGGAAGTAGGGAGGGATGTTAGGAAGTAGGTGAAAGTGGAATTTCAAAGATTGAGTGAGGGGAAGGGGTCCAAAAGGGGAAAACACAGGCCTAGCCTAAAAAATTGTCAAATTGTAGCAAGAAACTAGGGTTTGTGCGAAAATGAGGAATTTGAGGGATATCAGTGATGGGAAGTGTTTAATAAGGTACATTAAGGATAGGGGAAGGTGTATGAACATCAGGATACAAGTTTTGTTGATGATTTTACCATGCAAGAGAAATTACCTTCAAAACCCTAGGAGAGGTAAATGAACCTTACCTAGGCACAACTAAAGCATGAACAAGGTGTAAAATGACCCATTGGAACCTGACATGATGATAAAATCCCTCCGAATGATGGTACACTCAGCTGCATGGTGACATGGACCGACATTTGGACAACTTTGAATGGAGTGAAAACAAACCCTAGACCTAATGCCTAGTGACCAAATTTTGCTTGAAGACTCACTGAAATGACAAAATTTGACCTTGACACCTTAAAATCACTTTGTAAGAGCATGTTTGATCACTGGAGGAAGGTTTCAAAGACTGACACTAACATTGGCTCCAATGGGGATGGTAGCTCCTTGGAGGTGCCAAGAACTGCAGATCTTTGGGAGAGCAGACCAGTGCCTTATCCATTGGGCAATGGATTCAAAAACTCAAACTGAAATGCATGACTGAAAACTAACGACTTGACAACACAAATTGACTTGAAATTGACTCAATATTAAAAGACAACTAACAAACTAGAAAACATTTTCAAAATGGAGGTTACTCAATAAAGCCTAATCTAACTATTCCATTCATCACCTGATCAAGTGAAATGAAACAACCAATGCAACCAAGTAAGTATTTCAGCTGTTGTTTGTATTCTTCAGAAGTGCTTTCTTATGAACAACAAGAGAGAACTACTGTAAGGCAACTCCCATGAAAACTTGTGAACAGATCCGTTGAATACTATGGATTCTCTAGCTGCCTCCAAAAACACTGCATAAGGATCTTAAAATTCATGCACACTGGGACTTAGCTCATCCAATGGATTACTTCTCTTCTCCTCATACCATGAATGAAAACTTTCATCTGAGATTTATGATGGGACTCCTATTGAAAATGATAAAGAAACCGACTACCAGATCAAGTTTGCGTCAATACTTGCTTCAAGCTCACAGGTAGCTAATGGAGAAGGACTTTGACTGTAGACCTCATCCAAAACATCAGCTATTGGATCATGAAAAACTTGAAAAGATTGTTGCAACCCATTTTCAATTGGTTCTAATGAGATTACATGATTTTATATAGGTTGCTTATCCTTTGTTGAAAATGTACTATGCAAATTTTCCTTCAAAAATTGAAATAATTCAAAATAGAATGGTACGGAATCATCCTACACCATTTGATCATATGGTCCAGTGTCGAAGTCTTCATCTGAAACTTGAAAATCAATAGCATTCAGGGGCTACAACTCTGGATAAGAGAAGTCTTGAACAAGGTTTTCATTGCCCTTAAGATGGTCCAGATAAAGACTTGTCGACAGTTGATTTATGATTGCATGAATGTTATCTCTGATGAACTGAAACGAAGAAAAACAAAAAGGAAAAGATCCTTCACTTACTTCAAAATTTACTTGACTTTCCTCCTCACTTCCATGGCTGATATGCAACGGTTGATCACGGTATTCGAGCTGCTAAAAGTGAACTTCCTCCTCCCACAAACCAGCTGCTGATTTGTTTACAAGACTAGCTTCTGTTTGGAGAACATAATCATCATCATACTGATCAAACTGAGGCAAATCATCAATATAAAACACATCATCAAGCATACGTGTCATATCAATAGATCTCTCTTCTCCAAGATGATCTATAAAACAATCATTATCAGGTCTATGACAGTTGGGATAAGAAACAAAATGTTTTGGATCAAAAACTTGTTCTTCTTCAATCAGCGAGCCATGGGCTTGAACATTATACTCATTCCTTGTGGTGATCTTTTGCATCATCTCTTCAATTTCACTTACCAAAATGTCGAGCTTTACCTCCAAAGATGTCGATTCCTCTGGATCTATGTTTTTCATCTCTTTTTCCTTCAACTTTGCCCTTCTGATCAACAAATTAGCCACTACATCTACTACACTGTTCTGCATCTCTTCAAGTGTTGGAAGGTTCCTTTCTCTTAGCTCAAAATTCATTTCTAGATAAAAGGAAACTGGGTAGTGTAAGAGAGCGGATCCAGGAGGAGGTCTTATATTAACTGGCATCAAAAAATAGACTTGGTTAAACCTCGTAGAAAATTGTTGCATTGTCTCCCCTGGTAGTATTTTCAACTGGTTACACTCTTTTATAATCAAGAAAGGGTTTTGTTTGACCACCCACCTATCGAGGAAACTTTGAAAAAATGTTGGAAATCTGAGATGCTTGCATCAGGCAGGGTTTTGAACCAACTCTTGACTTTGCCTTGCAAAGAAATAGCAAAAAGCCTAATACTGACATCATCTTCATCAACTTCAAAAAGATAAAGAAAAGACTCAAAATTCAATACATGTCTCTCAATAGTGATGTTGTCGCGTTCACCATCGAATCTTGGTAGGTATAGGTAATAATTTTTAGGGAAAGCATGGAATATAGGAGGTAAAATCAAAGGTTTGTATTAATATGGAATTTTACAAGGTATAGGAATACTTACAGAAGTTGTAGAATCAGTCTTGGTCTCTTTAGGCTCATCAATTTGAAGACGGTCATCACAAGATTCAGAAAAAGGGTCTTGATCAAGCTCAAAGGCATGCAAATCTTTGGCATTCACAATCTTCAAAGGGAAGGAATCAAATGCAGGCCGAGGATCTTTTCTCAAATACAATATACTTTGCAAAGCCTTCTTGACATTCTCGGAAAAAGAGAAGAAATAACTTAGAACAAAGAACAAAATGTCTTGGAAGAAATTCTAACTTGAATACCTGATCTCTCCATATTGTCTTTTCACGTTTCTGCTGGTCAGATTCATCTTCCAGTGGAGTACTTGGATCTGATCTCAAAACTGATTTGGAGTTGCCACGTGAATGATTTTAGCCTTGCTGTGTCTTATCATTGTTCACCATAAACAATTAGATCTGAACTTCATTACATTTTATTGAGGAACATTAAAATACATTCCCTAGTACAGTCACCACTATGTTAGTGCTTAAATCTACGTCAGGTTGAAGGAATGTATGTCTAGGGTAACATCAAACCACGCTCAACCTAGTAGAGAGAACTCTCTCCTTGTCAATATCAAAGAAAATATGGCAAGTAATGCTAGAGATGACTGATATGAATACTAATTTTAGGCCAGGTATATGCTCAGATGAATTTGATTGATTTTAATGGTTGTTTGCTGGATTAGATGAGGAAGGCAACTTTAGGTCCAGGAAATCAACTCAGATTTGCAGAGGTTTCTTTGGGGCGAGGTAGGCAAGTGTTTTAGCACTTTGAAATGAGTTTGATGGTGAGTCTAAAGACTGGTGAGGAGTTGGAGAGTGCATGCAAGTTTCACAAGTGGTGGGCTCCAGTATTGTAGCAATAATGCTACAACTCCTGGAGCTTCCTATCTCTAATTTTATCAACCCGGTAGTTCGTAACAAACTTGGAAGCGACGGTGCTGTATGCACAAGTACTAGCTCTTGTCGCAGTTGTCACTTGGTCAGCTGGCACAAGTCTGCTAGGGCTCAAGTGAACTTCTATATGTTCTCAGAAGAAGCTTTCTAAATGATGGACAAAGGCTATCTTAAAGGAAATTAACCTACTTTGCAAGAATGAACTGAAAGCCAACCAAACATGGAAACCCTAGTAAACCCCAATCTGAATAGCTTAATCCTTACAATGCAACGATGGAAATGTAACTCCTAAAAATGATGCCATTACTTCTAGTGATATGAGATGCATGAATTTAAACTACCTCCATTGAAAAGAACATTGTTTTTATATTTTTTCTTAAGTGGTTGGAGTTATTATGACTTTGTTTCTTATTAGGTTTTGATTGTGCAGGGGTAGTTCGAAGGGAAGGAAGGCTTGGAAAAGGTCAGGAGGGCTAGGAGAGGTTCCAGGGGATCCCTAACATCATTCCATAGAAGTCCACAACATTCAAGTGCTTCGCAACCGAGTTTGCAGGCTTCTACAGGATGTCTGCAGGGGATCCTACAGGAAGCTCGGGATTTCTACAGGAAGTCTGCTAACTTCTACAGGATGTTCTACAGTTGGAGTTTTGGGTGATGGAGGAGTCAAGGAGCTGTATGGGTGGACAGGTAGGATGAAAAGGGAGCTTGTGATGGCTCAGGGACAGAGAGATAAGATGGAGAAAGAGTGGGTAAAGTTGGTTGGTGGATAGAAGGGTGGAAGCGATGAAAAGTCAAAAAGATGGAGCCACGTGAACAGTAGAAGGGTTGGAAGGCAAACGAGCTGAACAGAGGATGAGTAGGTGACTTGGGCACGATTGAGAAGAAGAAGAAGATAATAGAACAATGTTGCGCAGTGTAAATGGAACAAATCCTCTATGTCTTGCACAAAACCGAGAATTCCATCAACCTATTTTAACTGTGTTATTAAACCAACGAACAACAATGTAAACTTCAGAGAGAAATCATGCATGGTGTTGGAACGAAGAAGTACTGCTCAAGATCAGAATGCATGGACGGTTCTATGACTGAAATGATTGTGTTGCAGCTTGCATGAACGTATAAGACTGCGTTTTTTGGTGGTTGGTACGGTCTACACCCCCAATCTCTAAACAGAGATGGCAGTGAGTGCACTATCAACCTTTTCTTGGAGCTCTAATGAATTCTAATCCTCCTACTATAATCTAAGCTACTGAAAGCACTTTAACCATAAACTAATCCTACTCAATCACATTAAAGAAATTAAATCAGCAGACTGTATTTTTCAAATGCATGTCAAAGCAAAGAAAAAAAGTGCTTAAAGGAAAGACAAGTAACAATACAAGGAGAAGGAGGTCTATTGCTCTCAGGTTGGGCCCTAACCTGAGAGCTATAGCTCCCTTAAGAACTCAGAATTGAATCCAAAGCTGCCTACCTTTATTAAATAATCATGAGTCTAACAACATGCCAAAACTGGCTTACAAAAAGCAAGAACACCGAGCTGTAGCTCGTACTCAGAAATTGCGACAGTAGTTCAAAGGTTCAAAAAGCTCCTATCAAAGGCTACGACCTCAATATTTATACATGATGAGGATCAAGCTGGCTTCCTCAATTAGTGGAGCTTGGTTGTCCAACTAAAAGTAAATTGCTGTTCCTGTAGAATCCGTTGGCTGCCTTTTAGCTCGGTGGGGATAGTTGTTGGAGCTCGGAGTTAGGGTGGAGATCACGAGGGAGGTCATTGAAGACTGTAGAAAACCTCCCTATAAACCCGCAATGCCACCTTTGTTGTCTCCTTGTCTCCATCTGCGTGTTCTTTGCTCCATTTAATGTCAAAAAACCTGAAATCATCATGTATTAGTCACATAGGAATAATGCCTGCCCTTCTTCCTACAAATAACACGAATATACTAAGAAATGATGCATAAGTGATAAAAGATGAAGGGTTGAGCAAGGTAAGTAGGCCAAATGAGCCCAAATTGTTACCAAAAATTGGGGCTCATCATCACCCCCCAGCTAAAAGATTTGCTCATCCTTGAGCAACTTAGTCCAACTCTTCATCCTTCATTGCTTTTACTGCTACCCTTACATCCCAAGCCTTTGTAGTAGTGTCCTCTTTGCTGATATGAAACCCAGCTTTCCTGTTCACCTCTTCCCATTGTTCACTGTCATCCTTTTCTGTGCTGCCTTCAGTCAATCCTAGCAGCAGTGGTGGGCTGAGTTTAAGGCCAATCCAGCTGGCCTGGAGGTTTTGCATGGATTTCTTGTAAAGGGCTACCCTTACCAGAGCTTCCCTCATCCGAGTTGGGGTATGGTACTCTCGGATTTTCAAACTGTGTGCCAATGTATTCCATCTGCGTGTGCATGCTTGGACAGCATTTTCTCCTAACAGTCTTTCCATGTCTTCAAAATGAGCTATGGCTTGGGCCTGTTGATCTATATATCTTAATGAAGCTGTAGGATCAGTAGATAGGTGTTGGTGTGCTGAGATGAGTGCAACTGGATCCTCTGTTTCTGCTCGAATGAGCAATGGCTCGTTTAATTCTCGGTTCATGACCGATTTTGTTTCTGCTGCTCTTTGATCCTCATGGTTCAACCATGAAGCGAATGCCATTAATTGCATATCACCCAAGGCAGTATTGGGATCCCAGGAAACTATATTAGGCAAGGCCAAATTGTGGAGGTAGAACTCTGCTAATTTAGCCTTATCCTCTGACGAACTAGTACTGCGCAATTCAGAAAATTGCTGTGGGTCTTGGATCTGAGAAATACCTCTTTGTGCCAAGGTATTTATTTGGAACTGCAGCCATTGGTCTTTCAAGTACAAACCATAGGATTTGGCAGGTTGTCTGCACTGTATTGTCTCCATGGCCCAACTGGCCATGCATGCCAATTGTGCCTCCTTTTGTTGCAGCTGTTCTTTTAGAGCTTGCACTTCAATTTGTGCTTGCTGTTCTGCTTCCTGTAGAAGTGTCATTGGCTCCCCAAGACCGGTGGTCAGTTCCTTTTCGCCTTGCTGTTCTTCTGTGGTGTCCTTGGAGGATGTACATGTCCCTGCCCTCAGCTCCTGTAGCTGCAATCTTAGCTTCTAGTTTTCTTCCTGTAGGTACACTCTTTGACAATTGGCCACATGTTTAGCCATGGCCAATTCACTCCTGGCCTCCTTGAGTTGCTCTTGTAAAGGGCCGATGTCTGCCATGCCCTTTGACTTGGCAATCTTCATCCACGTGTGTGTACGGACTCTTTCTTCCTCTAATGCAAAGAACAAGGGCACAGTAAATTTCTGCGGTATGATTTTTCCCGCCTCTAAAAAGGTGTAGTATGAACTCAGACTAGGCTGAGGGCTAGGCTCTGGTATATGTTCTTTTTCTGCCTCTTTAGGTGGCTCTACCTCGCCCTCCCTTGGTGGTGATGAGGGTCCTTCTCCTTCCCTCTTCTCTGTTTCCTGTAGCCGGGCCAGAGTTTCCTGTAGAACATTTTCAGCCTCCTGTAGCCGAGATTTTTCAGTCAACAGGTCTAACTTTTCTTGCCACGTAGTTTTCTTTGGGCTCCCCCTCTCATAGGTGACTGATATCCTCGAGGGGGACGTTTCCTTGGGCAATGTAGGGGCATCTTCAATAATAATCGGGCTGCTGGATGGAGGCTGTGGCTTGCCCGTCTTTATCCTAACACTTCTTCGAGCTTTAAAGTATAGAGGGGTCTCCCTCTTTCTCTTCTCTTTTGGCTTAGGTGGCATGCTGAGGCCGGCCAGCACAGCTGCTGCCTCCCTTTCACGAATATCAGCTTTCTTCTCCTTGGGTTTCACTTTTTCAGGGCTTCCTATAGAAGACCCTGTTTTAGTCAATTTCGGGCTTCCTGTAGAAGACCCTTTTTCAATAATTTTCGGGCTTCCTGTAGAAACCTATTTCTGCTTTCCTGTAGAAATAGGTGTTGCCGCCTTGGTTTGCATTTCTGCATGGGTTTTGCTTTTTGACGTGGTTGCGGTCGCTGATGAGGTACTTTTGCTGATGTGGACCTTCTCAGCTTTGTCTGTTCTGCCTTGCAACCTTTTCTCTCTTGCTGTCAAGATGGGTGTGTCATCTTTCTCCTTGGCATCCTTTTTCTCGTGCTTTTTCCTTTGCTCTTTCTTCTGCACTGTGGTCGGGGTCTTCTGGCCTGTTTCTTTCTTTCCCACAGCCACTGATTCTTTTTCCTCACTGCTGGAGGAACCACTTTCTTTGGTCAACATCCTTATGTCTCCATCTCTTGTCAAGTTTCTGAATGCTTCCCATGAGAGAGGAACCTTATATGAATGAAGCACATCCTCCACGAGAAGTTTGATCAATCCATGGTGGACTACCTCGTCTGATATGCCTTCTTTTAACTTTGTGGCACACTCAATTAGAGACTGTAGCAGGAAATAGGGGATGCTCAGTTTATTTTCTACAGGAAGATCAATCTGGTGCCTCAATTCAGTGAGCAACCTAAAGTGATACTCGTACACATTGCTAAAATGACCTTCGCAGGTTATATACTTCATGATCTGCAGGCTAACTTCATTCCATGGTGGCAGCAAACTGGTTCTACGCACCCCATTCTTGTCTTCCGAGAATTCCTCCTCTGGGGGAAAGAATTCTTTCCTGGCCTGTTGGCTCAACTTCCTTTCTTCCTTATCCCATGGAAAACCCATTGGAAGTTTAGTAATTCGACTGATATTTTGTGGGGTGAGCTTGAGGCTTAGGCCCCTGAAGTTCACGGTGGCCAATGTTTTGGATTTCGGCCTCAGAGCCTGCAAAAACTCTTATGCCACTTCGTCGTCATAACCCTACAATTTGTAACAGAAGGATATCCATTCTGCTCGTGTGAAGAGCTCCACCACCTCAAGATTTTCCCTTAACTTTGTTGGATCAGTGGGTTCCCTTCTAATGAACCCACCCGGCATGATAAAAACTGTTGCTTTAACTAGAGGTGGCGAACGCGGAAGAAGTTTGGTCTACTGAGACAGAGCATAGAATTACGCTTCTGTCATGCACAAAATCCACGAAGCTTATCTCTGAGGACCTTAACACGGCTTAATTACACTGACATCCTGTAGAATGATAGTTTATGCACAGCAGACAACGACTGCAACAATTTTCTACGACCAGACTGTAGATGACGATTCTGCCACCTTCAAAAGCCAATTGCATGGAGAGTTCAGGGTTACCTTTTTAATCCGCCACCTTTTGATGTGAGGAACCCGCCTTCCTCTAGAAACAGCGTTCCTGTAGGAGCAGCACGTGATTTCTGAGAAAGACTGCAGTTGGTCTGCGCTCTTGGTGTTGCTTCACAGGCGTTCTGATAGCCAAAGGCTCAGCGTATCGAACTGCAGAGGGATCCAGATGATCACTCGAGTTCCAAACGATGAATGATAAATGCATGGGGCGATCTAGCCGATTAGATTTGAATCGGCGGAATTCGTGGCGCGGGGTGAGCTGTGCCCGCCGGACCGTTGGATGACGTCGTCCCATCATTTGCCTGCAAGTTCACTTACTGCCGCATCATCCCCCGTAGATCCGCCGTCGTCTCTTCTGTTAAACTCGTTTTTCCCGACGGGATTGCTCTCACGTGTGTGCTGCCCATTCCTTTTTCCATGGCCGCCACCAAACATCCTACTAGACCATTAACTGGTCGACGTGGCCAGTCAAATGGCCATACAACTGCTCAACCCATTCACTTCACACTTTGCAAACAATTTCAAAGTAAAATTCATGCAATCTGATGGAAGAAAGGGTCGAGACACTTACCTGTGCAGCCGCAACACGATTTTTCGGTTTTTGGACGATGATGAGTGGATTCGTTTGCCGCTGATGAATTTGCACAGGCCCGGAGGTTCATGTTTACAGGCTGCCGACGATGGATTTGATGCTTGGCTGCATGCGCCCGCGTTTTCATTGCATATGGCCAGCGCTGTGAATGGTGTACACTCTAGCGGGCTTAACTGTTACAGGACTCCCGCAGGATGTCTTGTAACAGTTCTTCCTCCTCGGGTGCATGCTGCACGACGAAGGATTTGGCCTCACGATCATGCTCCCTGAGCTCATGGATGGCTGGGATGGATATGGTATGACATCTCAACATTTTTTTATCTTAAAAATTGCTTTCTCTTTGATAACTCATCGATCTGCTTTGCTGGTGCAGGTAACTTCATTGCATGTTGACAAGGATGGTAGGACGAGATGACAACAGAGTGCAAGGGTGACAACAGTAGCTTGCATGCATCCAAACCGATCCTTAATCGTTAGATCTCCTCATAAAATGAATTTTGGGCCATCCCGAACTTCTACAGGAAGTTTCCTGTAAAAATACAGAGCTTCCTGTAGAAAGTTTGCGTTTCCTGTAGAAAGTCTGCACCTTCCTGTAGAAAATCTGCATCTTCTTGTAGAAGACTCAATCCGTGATAAAATTGTGCACATACCTTGGAGAAAGTGAGTATTCTTAGAGGAGGTGCTGGTGAGGTCTCCTGGCAGCATGATAAGGATCCTTGGCTTTGAGTTGAGAGGCTTCCTCTCCTCCATAGAACACCTGCAACCTGCATGCAATTTTACATTATGAACTTGCTGTCCTTGTCTTCTTTCTTATTGTTTTTTTTTTTTTTTTTTTCTTTTTTTTTTTTTGAAAGATAACAGGCACGCCTCAATGAGGTTTTCACCCTTGCCATGTGCCTTAACCGCCTCAGAGAGGTTTTCACTCAAGGATCTTTTTCCAATCTCTTTTTTTTTTTGAAAGACAATAGGGGCGCCTCAATGAGGTTTTCAACCCTACCACCTGCCTTGAGCGCCTCAGAAAGGTTTTCACCCAAGGATCTTTATTATTATTATTATTATTATTTTGTTTTTTTTTTTAGATCTTTCAGGGTATGCCTAAAGCAGAGGCAGAACCCTTCTCTATGACCATCATTGATTTCTCCATAGTTTTGATGAACTCTTGTCTTGAGAGAGGCTTCATGTAGATCTTCAATCGATGCCCATTGACAAGCATGGGGATGGCTTCCTCATCAATGGTTCGAATAAGAACAGATCCATTATCATGGCATTTCTCCACTGCATATGGTCCTAGCCATCTGGTTCTCAGCTTCCCCTTGAAATCTTTGTATCTGGAGTCATACAACAGTGCCCAATCTCTTGGATGGAATTGCTTGTCATTGAGGTGTTGGTCATGCCACACCTTTCTCTGAAGTTGAACCACTTCCGAGTGAAGGAGGGCCTGCATTCAGTGCTCGTCCAGTCCATTCAGCTGCAACAACCTTTCTTGCTGTGCATGGCTGAGATCTAGGTCCAGCTGTGCTGCCATCCTCAAAGTGTTGTACTCAAATTCGATGGACAGCAAAGCTTTCTTCCCATAGACCAGCTCATAAGGTGTGAAGTCGGTGGTGGTCTTCCAGGTTGTGTTGTAAGCCCATGTGGCCTCAACCAGGCGATCTGCCCAGTCCTTTCTGCTGCTGCTCACCACCTTAGTCAAGATACCTTCTAATGCTCTATTGGTGACTTCCACCTGCCCATTTGCTTGAGGGTGATAGGGGGTGGAAGTCCTATGCTTGATCTTGTGATGAGCTAGTAGGTCTTCAACTAGGTTGGATGTGAACTGGATTCCTTGATTGGTGACCAGCTCTCTTGGGTAGCCAAACTTGTAGAAGATGTTTTCTCTTAAGAACTCGGCAACCTTTTCTTTTGTTGCTGCTTTGATTTCTTTGGTCTCTGCCCACTTTGTCAGGTAGTCAGTACACACGATGATGTAAGACCTTTGCCTCGAAGGAGGGTTGATTGGACCCACAAAGTCCATACCCCACTTCTCAAATGGCTCAAGAGTCACTTGAGGTTGGAGAGGCATCTCATCCCTTTGAGTTGGTTTCCCCATTCTTTGGCATTGGTCACATTGGCTGATATATCTTCTGACATCTTGATGAAGTGTGGGCCAATAGTAGCCTGCCTGCAGGATTTTGAAGGCAGTCCTCTTTGCTGCAAAATGTCCTCCATAGGGCCCATCATGACAGGTGAGGAGGATATCAAAGACTTCCTCCTCACTTACACAACGCCTTAAGATCTGATCATGGCCAAGCTTGAACAGATTGCCCCCGATCCAAGTAAATGAGGCACTTTTTCTGATGATTCTGCTCTTCTCTCTTGAAGATAGGTGCGGAGGGAACTGTGCTGAAACAAGGTAGTTTTCTATATCAGCAAACCATGGAGAGAGTGTTGAGATAGCAAACATATGTTCATCAGGCATCTGGTCATCCACGGTTCCATCCTCATCTGTAGACAAATCCAATCTAGATAAAAAGTCAGCAACAACATTTTCTTTACCTGGTTTGTCAACAATGGTCAAATCAAATTGCTGCAACAAAAGTAACCATATAATAATACGAGAATTCACATTTGGTTTATTCATTAAATATCTAATTGCAGCATGGTCTGTATGTACAAATGTTTGATATCCAATAATATAATGTCGGAACTTGTTCAGTGCATGGACCACAGCCAAAAACTCTTTCTCAGTTACAGTGTAATTCAGTTCAGCTTTGGACAAGTTTTTGCTAACAAAGTAAATGGCATATGGAAGTTTTTATTCAACTTGTCCTAAAGCTGCACCTATGGCTTTGTTCGAGGCATCAGTGTGGATGTGGAAAGGTAGGGCCCAGTTTGGACCTCTCAGGATTGGGGCTGACACCAACTTGTCCTTTAATTCATTCAAAGCCCTCTAACAATCGTCAGTCCATTTAAACTCCACATCTTTTGCCAACAGACCAAACAATGGTGAGGCTAGCTTGCTGAAGTCTTTAATGAATCTTCAGTAATACCCTGCTAATCGTAGGAAAATCCGAACATCCCTTACCTTTTGAGGAGGTGGAACCTTCTTGATGAGAGCAATTTTGTTAGGATCCACCTGTAACCCTTGGCAAGAAATGGTATGGCCTAGCACGGTCCCTTCAGTCATCAAGAATTCACATTTTTCAGGACTAAGGGACAGGTTCATCTCAATGCATTTGGTTAGGACCTTTCCCAGATTGGACAATGCTTCCTGGAAGTTGGATCCACAAGGAGTGAAGTCATCCATATAGATTTCCACCGCATCATGGACCAACTCCGAGAAGATGCTCAAGACAGCTCTCTAGAAGGTAGCAGGAGCATTGCATAGCCCAAAGGGAAGAACTCGGTAGGAAAAGGTACCCCAAGGACAAGTGAAGGTGGTCTTATCTTGGTCTTCCGGGCTGATTTGGATCTGGTTGTACCCGATAAACCCGTCCAGGAAAGAGAAGAACTTCTTTCCTCCCAGTCCATCCAACACTTGATCTATGAAAGGTAGAGGGAAATGGTCTTTCTTGGTAGCTTTGTTCAGTTCTCAGTAGTCCACACAGATTCTCCACTTCCCATTTTTCTTGGGAACCAACACCAGAGGGGACACCCATTCACTATCTGAGATGGGGTAAATGAATCCGACGTCCAGCAGTTGTTGCAATTCTTCCTTGACAATGTCCTTAAGGGCTGGATTCATTCTCCTCTGAGGTTGCCTAACCGGCTTACAATCCTCTTTGATGTATATGTGATGGGTACAGACGGAAGGATGGACTCCTTTCATCTCCTTATAGCTCCAAGCAAAAGCATCTAGATGGCTGGCCAACAGGCTACACAGCTCCTTTTCCTGGGAAGGAGACAGGGAGGAGCTGATCTTTAACGTTCTCTTAGGGCCGAACTCCACATTCTTGACTCTGGGAGTGACAGGGTTGGTTGTACAAAGATCCACTAAGGTGCTGGCTTGGGCATCCTCCACCAATTTCTCTAAGGATAGTGCACTGGAAGGTGGATTCTGGATCAAGGTCTCAATCAAGTCATCCTCGGTTGGGGGGTCTCTTCTAGTGGTATCTAGGGTGCACAAAGGTGCTGAGTACACTTCATCCTCTTCTCCTTCCTCCAACCAATGTGGTAAGTCATGTTCTAAGGAAGGTTGGGCGGGAGGGTATAGGACTAGCTGCTTGGACATAGGACCATTTTTGATGGTCATATTTCCTGCACGACAACTTATGTAAGCATCTGCAGTGGCTAACCAAGGCCTTCCCAAAATAAGAGGATATCCAGTAAGCTTTGCCTTGGGTTGCAGAACCAAGAAATCTGTAGGGTATTCCCAAGAGTCGACAGAGACCAAGACATCCTCCACAATCCCTTCGGGAGTCACAGTGGAGCGATCTGCTAGTTGCAATACTATCGAGGTCTTCCTCAAGGAACCCTGAAGATTGAGTTTGAGCATGGTATCCCTGGTCACCACATTAATGGCAGCCCCCAAATCAATCAAGGTGTGAGGTATGATGGTGCCATTGATGTGGACATCTACTACAGGACTCCCAGGATCTAGATACTATGGGCAGATGACTTGTCCTAACATAAGGTCAGACAGTTGTCCTAAGACATTAATGGTTGAAGCATCTCTCTTTCACATGCCTGGGTGTTTGAAACACTTTTCCTTAACCAGTTTTTTGTATATTGGCACATCCTTGATGGCTTGGAGAAGTGGTATTTTCACACACAACTGCTTGAGCTCTCCCAGAAGCTCATCGTCCTCTGGGTTGGGTTGTGTGGTGGCTATTAGTCTCTCAAGAAAGGGTGGAATAGCCTTTGGTTCACTTTCCTGTCTATCTTCCTCATCCTCTGGGGGAGGAGGTTGGCGATCCGGAAGAGTCTTTCCAGATCGAAGATTGATCTCTTGGATCTCCACAGCATAAGTAGGGCATGATGTTTCCCTAGTGTATACCTGCTGGGCCTGTCTATTGTTGGGGTTCGGGTTCGGTTGAGCAGGTATTTGAGGTTGCCTTGGAGGAGCATGAGGTAATGGTTGAGATTGAACTGGTGGTGGAGGAAAAATGGCAGGAGGAGTGTTGTACTGGGGCCTCCACCCCGACTGAGGTGCATTCCACTGAGGCTGTGGCTAGGCATGTGAGTGATATGAATGAGTAGTGGGTTGAGTAGGGTACTGAGGTGGGTAAGACCATGAAGGAGGCATAGACCAAGAAGGATGAGCAGGGGGACCCCAGGAAGGCATAGGAGTCGATTGGTTGGGGCTGTAATAAGCTTGAGGTGCCCCTTGCATCCCCTGCTGGTAAGGTCTGGGTCCTTGTGGCCTCCTTTGGTTGAGGAAATAGAGATTTTCAGTGGGAGCTTCTGTCCCTTGGTACATGGCTTTAAGTCTAGGTAAGGTTGGACATTGGTTTGTGGGATGGTCCTCCTCACAAACTAAACACACTTCAACCGAATGCAATGGGAATTCATTCTTAGGGTGTCTCCTTGTACATCTAGGGCAAAAGATAGCCAAGGCTCTCTCAGCTTCTTCCTTCTTCTGCTGGATCCTGAATGTGTCCAGTTGCATGGCAATGGTCTGTCTCACCTCACTCTTAAGATCTTCTAATTGATTTGCAAACTCATGTTTGGAGAAAGGGACACCATTGGAGAGGAGGTTTCCTCTACCTCATTTCCGAGCTGCCCTGGAGTGGTTCCTAAACACAGTCTTGATGTCCTCATAAGGCAGTTGGTAAATATCCCCCCCAGCTAACATGTGAAGGGTATCTAAGAGGTCTTCAGGGACTCCTCGGAGCAGGACCAACTTGAGGGATTCAGGGTCAAGTGTGCACCTGGCCCGCTTATAGCTAAGTTGGAACCTCTCCTCATAATCCTCTAAGGACTCATCATTTCCCATAGTCATCCGAAAGATTTCTCCCTTGGTTTCCTTGGACCTACAGTAGTCCCGGTACTTGGTATTGAAAGCTTGCTGCATCTGAGCCCAAGTAGTTATACTATTCCCAGGTAAGCCCATGAACCAGCGTAATGCTGCATCCTTAAGAGTTGAAGGGAAGAGTTTCAGCTTCTGCTCATCTTCAGTATAATCATAGGTTCTACAAAGGACAGCAAACTCAAACAGGAAGGTATCAGGATCTTCAGTAGTCAGTCCATGGAAGTGAGGTAAAGCGGAGGGGCTAATGTTCTTCATTTTCATCTCTCCATTGGTCTCTCGGATGGGGAAGGCACCTTCTATTCTCTCATCTTCTCCTCTATTTTCAGCCATAGCTTTAGATGGGATGGTCTCTAATTCTTCTTCTACTATAGGATCTTCATATATCTCAGGAGGTTCACCTATAGGTTCTTCTGGATCACTGTCACCGAAGAAGAGAGAAGGGTGACTCAGTGATGTGGTGGGGATGTTGGGTAAGAATTTGCTTGTTTTATCTCGATTCCTACGAGGCATGAAATGGAAAGACTTTTTGATTGCTTTTGTTTTTCTTTGGTACCTGCAAAACTGAAACAGATTGATCTACAACTAACTGTCTTACTGAAATAAAGATGCAGAATTGAATTGAAAGCAGGAAAGAACTAATCTACTTTGCTCAAATGAAATTGCAGGAATGGAAATGCTAGTCTACGCTTACAGAATTGAAATACTAATCTACGCTTGCAAAATTGAAATTGCGGAATTGAAATGCTAATCTATGAAAGCAGGAAATATCTATGCTACTTTTGCAGAATGGAAATGAAATAAACTACTTGACAGAAGGCAAGAGTAAGAAAATAGAAGAAAAGCAACAATTACTAATACTCTGACGCTTCCCTGGCAACGGCGCCAAAAATATGGTGGGCTCCAGTATTGTAGCAATAATGCTACAACTCCTGGAGCTTCCTATCTCTAATTTTATCAACCCGGTAGTTCGTAACAAACTTGGAAGCAACGGTGCTGTATGCACAAGTACTAGCTCTTGTCGCAGCTGTCACTTGGTCAGCTGGCACAAGTCCGCTAGGGCTCAAGCCAACTTCTATATGTTCTCAGAAGAAGCTTTCTAAATGATGGACGAAGGCTATCTTAAAGGAAATTAACCTACTTTGCAAGAATGAACTGAAAGCCAACCAAACATGGAAACCCTAGTAAACCCTAATCTGACTAGCTTAATCCTTACAATGCAACGATGGGAATGTAACTCCTAAAAATGATGCCATTACTTCTAGTGATATGAGATGCATGAATTTAAACTACCTCCATTGAAAAGAACATTGTTTTTATATTTTTTCTTAAGTGGTTGGAGTTATTATGACTTTGTTTCTTATTAGGTTTTGACTGTGCAAGGGTAGTTCGAAGGGAAGGAAGGCTTGGAAAAGGTCAGGAGGGCTAGGAGAGGTTCCAGGGGATCCCTAACATCATTCCACAGAAGTCCACAACGTTCAAGTTCTTGGCAACTGAGTTTGCAGGCTTCTACAGGATGTCTGCAGGGGATCCTACAGGAAGCTCGGGATTTCTACAGGAAGTCTGCTAACTTCTACAGGATGTTCTACAGTTGGAGTTTTGGGTGATGGAGGAGTCGAGGAGCTGTATGGGTGGATAGGTAGGATGAAAAGGGAGCTTGTGATGGCTCAGGGACAGAGAGATAAGATGGAGAAAGAGTGGGTAAAGTTGGTTGGTGGATAGAAGGGTGGAAGCGATGAAAAGTCAAAAAGATGGAGCCACGTGAACAGTAGAAGGGTTGGAAGGCAAACGAGCTGAACAGAGGATGAGTAGGTGACTTGGGCACGGTTGAGAAGAAGAAGAAGATAATAGAACAATGCTGCGCAGTGTAAATGGAACAAATCCTCTATGTCTTGCACAAAACCGAGAATTCCATCAACTTATTTTAATTGTGTTATTAAACCAACGAACAACAATGTAAACTTCAGAGAGAAATCGTGCATGGTGTTGGAACGAAGAAGTACTGCTCAAGATCAGAATGCATGGACGGTTCTATGACTGAAATGATTGTGTTGCAGCTTGCATGAACGTATAAGACTGCGTTTTTTGGTGGTTGGTACGGTCTACACCCCCAATCTCTAAACAGAGATGGCAGTGAGTGCACTATCAACCTTTTCTTGGAGCTCTAATGAATTCTAATCCTCCTACTCTAATCTAAGCTACTGAAAGCACTTTAACCATAAACTAATCCTACTCAATCACATTAAAGAAATTAAATCGGCAGACTGTATTTTTCAAATGCATGTCAAAGGAAAGAAACAAAGTGCTGAAAGGAAAGACAAGTAACAATACAAGGAGAAGGAGGTCTATTGCTCTCAGGTTGGGCCCTAACCTGAGAGCTATAGCTCCCTTAAGAACTCATAATTGAATCCAAAGCTGCCTGCCTTTATTAAATAATCATGAGTCTAACAACATGCCAAAACTGGCTTACAAAAAGCAAGAACACCGAGCTGTAGCTCGTACTCAGAAATTGCAACAGTAGTTCAAAGGTTCAAAAAGCTCCTATCAAAGGCTACAGCCTCAATATTTATACATGATGAGGATCAAGTTGGCTTCCTCAACTAGTGGAGCTCGGCTGTCCAACTAAAAGTAAACTGTTGTTCCTGTAGAATCCGTTGGCTGCCTTTTAGCTCGGTGGGGATAGCTGTTGGAGCTCGGAGTTAGGGTGGAGATCACGAGGGAGGTCATTCAAGACTGTAGACAACCTCCCTATAAACCCGCAATGCCACCTTTGTTGTCTCCTTGTCTCCATCTGCGTGTTCTTTGCTCCATTTAATGTCAAAAAACCTGAAATCATCATGTATTAGTCACATAGGAATAATGCATGCCCTTCTTCCTACAAATAACACGAATATACTAAGAAATGATGCAAAAGTGATAAAAGATGAAGGGTTGAGCAAGGTAAGTAGGCCAAATGAGCCCAAATTGTTACCAAAAATTGGGGCTCATCAACAAGTCCTCTTCAAATAGTAGAAAACATCTAGAACTAAATAAACCCCAAGGCAGAGCACTGAAACACCAATGGATTCCACCCTTTAATCTTGATTCATTTAGTTATGCAGAAAAAGAGAGATGATGGCACATATACACATAAGATAAACTAAAAAGCAAAGGAGAAAGCAATACTAATTCACCTTGCCACAAGAATCCCACAAAATGCTGCAAAACCCTGGTTCATTTCCTTGCCAAAACTGCAGAAGTGATTTACAATAGTGCTCAATACATCCACAAGAGTCCAACCTTGACAAATGACCAAGAAAGTACAAGATATAGGTATCAAACCATCTATTCTAGCCATTAGGGGTCGAATCCATGCTTCAAGGAGCTGTTTCAACAAGATCTAAACTAGGAACTGAAAAATAGGAAGTGGAATAGCTTGCCTCTAAAACTATGGAAACTGATTCATTCATCCTCAAACCAACTCTAACTGATGTATTTACCTCCTTAAGTCATTTTTTCATCATCTTTACATCATGTTACATC
The DNA here is from genome assembly GCA_031772625.1 of Pinus tabuliformis. Classification (NCBI taxonomy): domain Eukaryota; kingdom Viridiplantae; phylum Streptophyta; class Pinopsida; order Pinales; family Pinaceae; genus Pinus; species Pinus tabuliformis. The sequence continues at coordinate 89,271,132 of CM062815.1, forward strand.
AGGTTACATCAAATTACATCATTAATTGACCAAGAGAGAAGAAAAAGTCAAAGTGACTGCAAACTAGGTGAAATTCTGAACAAATAGGCAAAATTGGCAAATTTTTCTCCTATGCGTAGCGCCACGGATCCTATGCATAGCAATTTTTCCTTGCCGGAAGGCTTCCCAAACTCCAAATCAGGTGAAAAATAGCTCATTCGAAAGCTTGGTGATTCTAATTTCTGAGGAAACTTGAATTTTTTGATTTGGAATCCATTTTCCCCTCCAAAAATGAAATCTCCCAAGACCGCTTCCTGTGTGGCAAAAAAGTGGAAGAGAGTGCATTTTTTGGGTCTTTTGGCCCTTTTGGAGGTCCAGAACTTGTCAAAATTTCTCAGCCATTTCTAAGCAAGCATAAATTTTCATGATGATTCCAAAAATATAAACCTTTTTGCATTTGGAAGCCCCCATCAAAAGCGTAGCGCCACCTGTTGAAAAAGCCTGTGTTAAAAATTTCTATGTGTAGCACCACCGATTCTGTGCATAGCGCCATTTTTAGATCAAGTTTTGGAGGCCTTCCTAGTGTCAAAATTGGGTGTAGGATAGCTCGTTGGAAATTTTATTGAGTCTACTTTCCAAAAAAACTTGAATTTTTCAATTTGGAGTTCATTTTCCTGTCAAAAGTCAAATCTCCCAAGAGTGGTCAAAATGTGCAAAATGAGGCTCCCTAAAGGCAGAGTGATGTTGCAGTCAACTTTTGAAGGTCTTCCTCAACTCCAAATTGAGCTCATTATAGCTCCTTGAAAATTTCTTTGTGTCTAGTTATCATTTGACTCATCAAGCAAGTCATTTGGCCAATCAAGTTAGGAGAAATCTTGATTTTCCCAAGGTCACTTCAGAGGTGCATAAATTCTCCTGAGGAAACTGTATTTTTGAAATTTCTATAAAACCATGACACCTGTGTAAAACGTGAAGGAATATTTTTTTACTTTTCCTATTATGGTCAAAAACCTCTCTCAATTTTTCCAAATTCATTTTTTCTTTCTCAGAAATATCATTTGAGTAAAACCTATCCTGATGTGTGGAACAGGGGATTTGTCGAAATGGGGTGAAACGAAAGGGAAAGGGGCTTCTAAATTCTTGAGAAAATTTTGGGAAGTAGGGAGGGATGTTAGGAAGCAGGAGAAAGTGTAATTTCAAAGATTGAGTGAGGGGAAGGGGTCCAAAAGGGAAAAACACAGGCCTAGCCTAGAAAATTGTCGAATTGTAGCAAGAAACTAGGGTTTGTGAGGAAATGAGGAATTTGAGGGATATCAATGATGGGAAGTGTTTAATAAGGTACATTAAGAATAGAGGAAGGTGTATGAACATCAGGATAAAAGTTTTGTTCATGATTTGACCATCCAAGAGAAATTACCTTCAAAACCATAGGAGAGGGAAATGAACCTTACCTAGGCACAACTGAAGCATGAACAAGGTGTAAAATGACCCATTGGAACCTGACATGATGATGAAAACCCTCTGAATAATGGTACACTCAACTGAATGGTGACATGGACCAACATTTGGACAACTTTGAAAGGAGTGAAAACAAACCCTACACCTAATACCTAGTGACCAAATTTTGCTTGAAGACTCACTGAAATGACAAAATTTGACCTTGACACCTTAAAATCACTTTGTAAGAGCATGTTTGATCACTGGAGGAAGGTTTCAAAGATTGACACTAACATTGGCTCCAATGGGGATGGTAGCTCCTTGGAGATGCCAAGAACTGCAGATCTTTGGGAGAGTAGACTAGTGCCTTATCCATTGGGCAATGGATTCAAAAACTCAAACTGAAATGCATGACTGAAAACTGACGACTTGATGACACAAACTGACTTGAAATTGACTCAATAGTAAAACACAACTAACAAACTAGAAAATATGCTCAAAATGGAGCTTACTCAATAAAGCCTAATCTAACTTTTCCATTCATCACCTAATCAAGTGAAATGAAACAACCAATGCAACCAAGTAAGTATTCCAACTGCTGTTTGAATTCTCTACAAGTGCTTGCTTATGAACAACAAGAGAGAACTACTGAAAGGCAACTCCCATGAAAACTTGTGAACAGATCCATTGAATACTATGGATTCTCTATCCACCTCCAAAAACACTGCATAAGGATCTTGAAATTCATGCACACTGGGACTTAGCTCATCCAATGGATTACTTCTCTTCTCCTCACACCATGAATGCAAACTTCCATCTGAGCTTTTAGATGGGACTCCTGCTGAAAACGAAAAAGAAACCGACTACCAGATCAAGTTTGTATCAATACTTGCTTCAAGTTCACAGGTAGCTAATGGAAAAGGACTTTGACTGCAGACCTCATCCAAAACATCAGATTTTGGATCATGAAAAACTTGAAAAGACAGATGCAACCCATTTTCTATTGGTTCCGATTAGATTACATGATTTTCTATAGGTTGCTTATCCTTTGTTGAAAATGTACTATGCAAATTTTCCTTCAAAAATTGAAATGATTCAAAATAGAATGGTACGGAATCATCTTACATAATTTGATCATATGGTCTACCGTCCAAGTCTTCATCTGCAACTTGACAATCAATGGCATTCGGGGGCTACAAGTCTAGATAAGAGAAGTATTGAACAAGGTTTTCATTGCCCTCAAGATGGTCCAGATCAAGACTTGTCGACAGTTGATTTCTGATTGCATGAATGCTGTCTCTGATGAATTGAAATGAAGCAAAATAAAAAGCTAAAGATCCTTCACTTCCTTCAAAATTTACTTCACTTTCCTCCTCACTTCCATGGCTGATATGCAATGGTTGATCACTATATTCGAGCTGCTAAAAGTGAACTTCCTCCTCCCATAAACCAACTGATGATTTGTCTACAAGACTAGCTTCTGTTTGGAGAACATAATCATCATCATACTGATCAAATTGAGGCAAATCATCAGTACAAAACACATCATCGAGCATACATGTCATATCAACAAATATCTCTTCTTCAAGATGATCTATAAAACAATCATTATCAGGTCTATGGAAACTGGGATAAGAAACAAAATGTTTTGGATCAACAACTTGTTCTTCTTCAATCAGCGAGCCGTGGGCTTAAACATTATACTCATTCCTTGTGGTGATCTTTTGCATCATCTCTTCAATTTCACTTACCAAAATGTCGAGCTTTACTTCTAAAGATGTTGATTCCTCTAGATCTACGTTTTTCATCTCTTCTTCCTTCAACTTTTCCCTTCTGATCAACAAATTAGCCACTACATCTACTGCACTATTTTGCATCTCTTCAAGTGTTGTAAGGTTCCTTTCTCTTAGCTGAAACTCCATTTCCAAATCAGAGGCATCCCATCCGGGCAGTGTAAGAGGGTGGATCCAGGAGGAGGTCTTATATTAACCGGCATCGAAAAATAGACTTGGTTAAACGTGGTAGAAAATTGTTGCACTGTCTCCCCTGTCGGTCTTTTCAGCTGGTTACACTCTTCTATAATCAAGAAAGGGTTCTGTCTAACCACCCACCTTTCGAGGAAACATTGATGAACTGTTGGAAATCTGAGATGCTAGCATCAGGCAGGGTTTTGAACCAGCTCTTGACTTTGCCTTGCAAAGAAATAACAAAAATCCTAATACTAACATCTTCTTCATCGACTTCAAAAAGATCAATAAAAGACTCAAAATTCAATACATGTCTCTCAGCATTGATGTTGTCGCATTCACCATCGAATCTTGGTAGATATAGGTAATAATTTTTAGGGAAAGCATGGAATATAGGAGGTAAAATCAGAGGTTTGTATTGATATGGAATTTTACAAGGTATAGGAATATGTGCAGAAGCTGTAGAATTAGTCTTGGTCTCTTTAGGCTCATCAGTTTGAAGACGATCATCACAAGCTTCACAAAAAGGGTCTTGATCAATCTCAAAGGCATGCAAATCTTTGGTATTCACAATCTTCAAGGGGAATGAATCAAATGCAGGCCGAGGATCTTTTCTCAAATATAATATACTTTGCAAATCCTTCTTTACATTCTCAGGAAAAGAGAAGAAATAATTTAGAACAAAGAACAAATTGTCTTGGAAGAAATTCCAACTTGAATACCTGATCTTTCCATATTGTCTTTTCATGTTTCTGCTGGTCAGGTTCATCTTCTAGTGGAGTCCTTGGATCTGATCTTGAAACTGATTTGGAGTCACCAGGTAAATGATTTCAGCCTTGATGTGTCTGATCGTTTTTCACGATCAACGATCAGATCTGAACATCATTACATTTTGCTGAGGAACATAAAAATACATTCTCCAGTACGGTCGCCACTATGTTAGTACCTAAATCTACCTTAGGATGAAGGAAGGTAGGTCTACGATAACATCAAACCACGCTTAACCTGGTAGCTAGCCCTACCAGGTCAGGAGAGGGCTCTCTCCTTGTCAATCTCAAAGAAAATATGGCAAGTAATGCTAGAGATGACTGATATGAATACTAATTTTGGGCTAGGTATATGCTCAGAGGAATTTGATTGACTTTAATGGTTGTTTGCTGGATTAGATGAGGAAGGTAGCTTTAGGTCTTGGAAATCAACTCAGATTTGTAGAGGTTTCTGTGGGGCGAGGTAGGCAAGTGTTTTAGCACTTTGAAATGAGTGTGATGGTGAGTCTAAAGACTGGTGAGGAGTTGGGGAGGGCATGCAAGGTTCACAAGTCCTCTTGAAACAACAAGAAACATCTAGAACTAAATAAACCCCAAGGCAGAGCACTGAAACACCAATGGATTCCACCATTTAATCTTGATTCATTTAGTTATACAGAAAAAGAGAGATGATGGAACATATACATATAAGATAAACTGAAAAACAAAGGAGAAAACAATGCTAATTCACCTTGCCACAAGAATCCCACAAAATGCTACAAAATCTTGGTTCATTTCCTTGCCAAAACTGCAGAAGTGATTTACAGTAGTGCTCAATACATCCACAAGAGTCCAACCTTGACAAATGACTAAGAAACTACAAGATATAGGCATCAAACCACCTATTCTAGCCATTAGGGGTCGAATCCATGAGTCAAGGAGCTGTTTCAACAAGATCTAAACTAAGAACTGAAAAATAGGCAGTGGAACAGCTTGCCTCTAAAACTATGGAAACTGGTTCATTCATCCTCAAACCAACTCTAACTGATGTATCTACCTCCTTAAGTCATTTCTTCATCATATTTACATCATGGTACATCAAGTTACATCAAATTACATCATTAATTGTCCAAGAGAGAAGAAAAATTCAAAGTGACAGCAAACTAGGCAAAATTGGCAAATTTTTTACCCATGCATAGCACCACTGATCTTATGCATAACACTTTTTCTAGGCCAGTTTTGGAAGGCTTTTTGAAGTCCAAATCAGGTGCAAAATAGCTCATTGGAAAGCTTGGTGAGTCTAATTTCTCAGGAAACTTGAATTTTTTTTTATTTGGAGTCCATTTGCCCCTCCAAAAATGAAATCTCCCAAGATTGCTTCTTGTGTGGCAAAAAAGTGGCAGAGAGGGCATTTTTTGGGTTTTTTGTCCCTTTTGGAGGTCTAGAACTTGTCAAAATTTCTCAGCCATTTCTGAGCAAGCATAACTTTTTATGATGATTCCAAAAATTTAAACCTTTTTGCATTTGGAAGCCCTCATCAAAAGCATCGGTGCTACGCACCTATTGAAAAAGCTTGTGTTAAAAATTGCTATGCGTAGCGCTACTGATTCTGTGCATAGCTCCGTTTTCAGATCAAGTCTTGGAGGCCTTCACAATGTCCAAATTGGGTTGCGGATATCTTGTTGGAAACATTATTGAGTCTACTTTCCAAAAAAACTTGAATTTTTCAATTTGGAGTTCATTTTCCCTGTCAAAAGTCAAATCTCCTAAGACTGGTCCAAATGTGCAAAACGAGGCTGCCTAAAGGCAAAGTGATGTTGCAGTCAACTTTTGAAGGTCTTCCTCAACTCCAAATTGAGCTCATGATATCTCGTTGGGAAGCTCTTTGTCTCTATTTATCATTTGAATCGTCAAGCAAGTCATTTGGCCAATCAAGTTAGGAGAAATATTGATTTTCCCAAGGTCACTTCAGAGGTGCATCAATTCTCCTAAGTCAACTCTATCTTTGACATTTCTCTAAAACCATGACACCTGTGTAAAAAGCAAAGGAGTATTTTCTTCCTTCACCTATTATGGACAAAAATCTCTCTAAATTCTTCCAAATTCATTTTTTCTTGCTCAGAAACATCATTTGAGTAAAACCTATCCCGATGTGTGGAATAGGGGATTTGTCGAAATGAAGTGAAATGAAAGGGAAAAGGGGCTTCTAAATTCTTGAGAAAATTTTGGAAAGTAGAGAGGGATGTTAGGAAGCAGGGGAAAGTGGAATTTAAAATATTGAGTGAGGGGAAGGGGTCCAAAAGAGCAAAACACAAGCCTAGCCTACAAAATTGTCAAATTGTAGCACAAAACCAGGGTTTGTGCGAAAATGAGGAATTTGAGGGATATCAGTGATGGGAAGTGTTTCATAAGGTACATTAAGGATACAGGAAGGTGTATGAACATCAGGATACAAGTTTTATTGATGATTTGACCATCCAAGAGAAATTACTTTCAAAACCCTAGGAGAGGGAAATGAACCTTACCTAGGCACAACTAAAGCATGAACAGGGTGTAAAATGACCCATTGGAACCTGACATGATGATGAAAACCCTCTGAATGATGGTACACTCAGCTGAATGGTGACAGTGACCGACATTTGGACAACTTTGAAAGGAGTGAAAACAAACCGTAGAACTAATACCTAGTGACAAAATTTTGCTTGAAGACGCATTGAAATGACAAAATTTGACCTTGACACCTTAAAATTACTTTGTAAAAGCATGTTTGATCACTAGAGGAAGGTTTCAAAGACTGTCACTAATAGTGTCAGCAATACTTTTCTCCACCCATTAGATTTCTACTGACCAGTTTTATTGTTGAAGTGTCACTGCTTCTTAGAGATAACTAGAGGAAACAATACAACTACAAAAGTGAAGCATGAAACATTCTTAATAGAAATTTCTAGCTCCGATGTGGTTGATTGTTTTGGCTAAAATCAAAATTGGAATGTACCATAAGCATGGGAATTAAAAATATTGGGATAGAAATGTGTGCATCTATTTGTATTTATTACTTTAGTTGAAGATAACATTTCATGAACAAATGTGTACACTGAGAACATAGTAGGTACAAAATTTATTCTATGGTGACATTTTATTTGCTTTGTCTATATAGGTCATGTGGACACACACTGGCCATTATTTCCCAACTAAGGAAAACTTGCTTGAGTTTCTTGATTTTATGGGGAAAAATGACATTAACAATATTGTTGATGTTGAGGTATATATCATATAAATATTTTATAGTCTACTTTAGTTTATATTCTAGTGTTCATCGACTTTCATGTCTTATACTTAGCAATGTATCTTTTTTTTCAAAAAATGAACTAAGTATTGTTGGTAAGAAGTAGGAATTGAAGAAAGAGGAGAACAATAACACTAGAATGACAAAATGAAATTAAAGAGAAAGAGAAGATAATTGGTCTAGTGGTACCCATATAGACAATATCCCACATAAGACACACGTAAAGTCTAATGGTCAAATTTTTAGAGTTGGTGAATTCACCTGCAATGCCTTGGCAACATAATGATAATATTTTGAAGTGATGAGATAATATTTCATTTGTAAATTGTACTCCAACCAATATTAAGTTGGAAACTCATATTGTAATACTTGACATTTTATATAATATACTTCATGTTGTTGGAAGTATTTATAGTTGCACTTGATATTACTTAGTATTTTAATTAACATATGTAACTTTGTGTTTTCATATGATATGAACATCTACATTGTATGCTATTTTTTTTTTTTTTTTTAATTTAGTTTCAAAATCATACTAATTAATTTATGTTGATTAATAATGAAAACATAAAATCAATCTAAAACTACTAAATTAGTAGTTTATGTTTATTAATGATGAACACATAAAATGAATATACGATTAAATTAGTTGCTTATAACAATTGTTAATGAAAATAAATGAAATGAATATAAACCACTAAAGTAGTAATTTATATAATGAATATGATACTACCAAAAAATATAAATGACTAATGCAAATGATGACTAAATTTTGCATATATACGACTATTACTAGCTAATTTACAGTATCTTATAACAAGAATAAAATTTAATCATATATCTTTGGTCATTAATTGGTTTCAAACGATGACTAAAATTTGGATATATATGACTATTAGTATCTAATTTATAGTATCTTATAACACGACTAACATTTCGGTCATATTTATTTGGTCATTAATTGGTTTTTTCGGGTGATCTTTTAGTAATATATTTGTTGTATATTTAGTCATTAATTGTAACAATTAATGACCAAATCAATGACTAAATTAATGACCAAATCAATTATTAAATTAATGACTAAATTAATATCTAAATTAATGATTAAATATATTACTAGAGAATAAAATTGAGACAACCAATTAATTACTAAGCTGAAAACGACTAAACGTTAGCCATGTTATAAGATACTGTAAATTAGCTACTATTGTTCACCAACCGAAACACAGTTGTTTATATGCAAATTTTAACCTTTTTTTAGTAATTAATTAGTCATTTTATACTAGTGCAATAACCATTTTTGGCCAATAAAATTAGATTCCAATGGTGGTTTTGAGAGGAAAATGATTTTTTCCTTGTTCACGGCACTGGTGCACCCGTTTTAAAAACAGTTGCTTCGATGACATGATAGGGCGTTTTAATCACCCTCGGCTGGCACAATTACATGCTCGGAACTCATGTCGACTGAGGGAGAATTGTTTTTGACATAACCTCCCTCAAAAATCCAACAAATGGATGAAAACAAGAATAAATGGTATGGAAATGGAGATTATGGCCTTGGTTGTTACCTGCAACTAGCGGCTCGGTGAATGACCTCCCAGATCTCCTGCAATCTACTTCGAAACAATTAGTGAAAAAGTGGGTGAAATTATTTTCACAACAAGGTAAAATGCTAAATGGTAAATAATATTTAGTTTTCCTCCTTTTTATTTAGTTTTCATGAAATATTAGGTTTTTCAAATGTTTTGACCTATTTTTCCTCAAGAATTGGATAATGCACTTTACCTTTTTGTACAACGACAGGTGATGGATGTTCGATGATGATGTCGAGTCACATTTCAACTCTTTTCTCAACTTGTAAAACTCAAATGAAAACATTGCCAAGTATTTTTCCCTTTTGACACGTAAAAGAGAATAAAATGGGGGGGTTCGCTTTCAAACTCTTTTCCGACCCTTTAAAACATGGAAAAATATTCGATCCCTTGTCGTTTTGAACTCGTTAATGGATGTGAAGCATCATGCGCCCAGTATACGTTTACCTATTTTTCGGGCTGGGATGCACTATTTATGAAAAAGGTACTCCTTGACTGAAATGGTTAAGTGGTTCTCTCAAGTATCGTTTTCTACCTTTTCGGGCTTGAGAGACACAAATGTATGAAAAGGGGCCATGTGGAGTTGTCTTTTCCTTGTCTTTTTCAAACTCTCTAAACATGAAAAATATATTGAGTTACACCTTTGTCGGACTTGTTAAAACATACAAACGACATTGGATTCGTCACGATGACGAACATGAGCTTCTCCTTCCTAGGGCTCATTAAACTTACTAGGTCGGATTCGTCTGAAGGATGAACTTACAGTGCAAGCATATGTTATCCCCTTCAAGCTTGAGATTAAAAAATAATTGGGGTACCTGCTTGGAATGGTAGGGGAGAATTTGGAAATTCAATCAGTTGTGTCGATAGCTCACTCTTGAAAATGACACTTTTTGCTTTGTGTCAAGTTGGGACATCCTCCTTTTATTGTTGACCTTCCTACGTTGGGCCGTTTATTTTTTCATTCCATATGATCTCTGCCACATCATCATGACCACCAATCCTCTGGATCTAAAGGTTTCCAAACTTCAAGTCATGTCATCGATATGTTCAAGAGTTTCCCTTCTGTAGTTACACTTACCCTTGATTCTCTGTATCATCCAAAATCATTTTGCATCCCTTTTCCTCGTGTCGATGATGCGGGATACATTATATTCCTCTTTCAACATGATCGCTTCCTGTCAACTTCAGCTCATTATTCGGGAAGTTGACCGAGGGACTCCCTTCCGATACCTTAGAGCTTGCATGCGCTAATGGCAATTTCTTCACACTTGACGACAAGTTCACATCATTGGCTTTCAATCGAGTGACTTCACGGGTGTTCAACTTCAGTTCCTCTATTCACATTCTATGAGTTGTGATGATAGTGCCTTGAGGACCATTTTCATTATTGGTGGTTTCTCTCGCTCTTGTTAATAGTTTACGTCATTGACTGGTAATCAAGCAATTTTCTAGCATGTTCGACATTAACACATCTATTCACAAGTTATGTTAGGGCCCTATAATACTAGTGATTCCCCCATTACTATTTTCATTTTATCCCTTATTGTTATTATTGTTCCCCTATTTTTCCCATATTGTTATTAGTATGCCCCATAGAAACCCGCTATTGTTATTTTCGTGCCCTTATGTTATTACTGTTATGTCAGCTTCATTACATTGTGATCCCTTAGACTCTCATATATAGAAGGGAGGTTTAGTGATTTGTATCATCCAAGAATTATTCATTTGTGTAATGTAAAGGAGGTTTCCCCCTTGAAGAGGCTGAGTTCTAAAGCGTTGATCTATCTTTTCTATCTTTTTGTGAGTTGGTTTCCTAACATTTGGTATTAGAGCTTTGGATTCTAGGGTTTTGCTACTCCAAACAGGTCATCGTGGCATTTTCGCTATACCTTTTTTTTGTGACGTTTCAGAAGCTAAAAAACAACCCGTTTGGGTCAGCATCGTTCTGAACTTCAGGTCTGAATTTCAGAGCTTATCTTTCTATATTTGTGGAGATATGATCTGAGGAAATTGGTATTTTTGTAGACTCCCGAATTACATTCCAAACAGGTGAAATGGAGAAAATAATAATAACCTTTATTTTGAGCATCAGATTGAAATTTCGTAAGACTTTTCAGAAAGAAGACAGCCTGTACTTTTCTGTGTATCAGTTTCAGGTACTAAGGTCAAAATGGTGACACGTGGCACATCATACAAGTTCATTCTACTGAACTATTCTATAATCAGGACACCATGGGATATTTGGCATAACTCTTCCTTGGAGAATCCAATCATTCTCAGAGTTACAGGGTTAGAAAGAGGACTCAAAGGACTACAACAAGATGTGATTTCCAATATTTAAGATTTTCAGTTACAAAGACACAATAGATTCAATATAGAGCTCTTACAAAGTGAGAAAAATGTGTGTAGTTTTTTTGAATTTTGCATAAGATTGGTTTGAAAAATTAGTTTGAAGGAATTCAAAGGGAATAGTGAAGAATTATTAGCATTGAAGAAAGAAAATGGAAACACCTAGTAAGCAACCTGAAAGCTCTAGCATGACTCGTGAAGAAGAGGAAGAAATGCAACATGATATATCAAAATTACAAGACCAAGTACAACAAATTTCACTCTCACTAAAGGTAAATGAAGCCAAGATGAATGGCGTGGAAGCTAATAGAAATTTCATTCAAGTTAATATGGATTGTGTGGAAGATAAGATGTATGGTTTAAAGAAAGGCATATAAGCTAAGATGAATGGCATGGACGCTAAGATGAATGGCATGGATGATAATATGGGAGAATTGAAGATAAATTTGAATAAGTTGCTATAAGAAATGGTCACTAATGGTGAAAGGGTAGTAAATGAAACTCATGATGAGAACAAATGAAATGTTAATCATGATTTCTTATACTCTAATGCTGGATTGAAGACCCACCATGTTCCAAAAAGTGATATGAGGAAGTTTGATGGCAAGGATCCTGAAACATGGATACTACAAATAGAGCAATTTTTCGATCTCCATAATGTGAAAAACACACAAAAGGTATGTATTGCAACTTTATATTTGGAACCAAATCAGTTTGTATGGTATCAATGGATTTTCTCTCATAAACAAATTGTCACTTGGGCAATTTTTACAGAATAAATGATAGCACATTGAAAGGATACAAAAATCAACACCTTTTTTAGCCAATTGATAAATCTCAAACAAAAGGGTTCAATGATGGAGCACATTGAGGACTTCCAAAAATTGAACATAAGGGTAAAAGATATTCCAGAGGAGCATAGGATTGATGTGTTCATAGGGACTTTAAAGGATAATATCCAAGATGAGGTTCGACTTTGGGAACCTCGTTCATTGGAGAAGGAATTCAGGTTAGCAAGAAAAATGGAAAGAAAAATTATGGCAATGAGGAAGCCTACCACTCACAAATATAAAGATGGAGGTGTTGTTGCCCATAGCCTTCCACAACCTACAAGGTTGACACCACAAAAATTGGAAGAAAAAAGAGCGAAAGGGTGTTGTTACAGTTGTGATAGCAAATACACTAAAGGTCATAAGTGTGCTGAGTAGAAATTATTCTACATAGATTGTGAAGAGGAGGAAGAAAAGGAACAAGAAATGTCAAAAGAAAAGGATATACTCCAAGAAAAAACGCTAGATAAATAAGAAATGAATCTGAAAATATCTTGTAATGCATTGGCTGGAATTACCACTCCTCAAATTATCAAGATATAAGGACATATCAAAAAGAAAAAGGTAATAGTGTTGATTGATTTGGGAACTACCCATAATTTTATTCATTGTAAGATAGCAAAGGAATTGAATTGCTTCCTATATCCAACACCAGAGTGTCAAGTGATGGTTGCAAGTGGAGGAACCATAAATTGCTATGGAAAGTGCCATAATATCAAGCTATCCATGGGAGAATATGTATTGAATAGCCAAATGCCTTCCATTCCAATGGGTGGTGTTGATGTTGTACTAGGAGTCCAATGGCTACAATCCTTGGGTACAATAGATTTTAATTTTGAAGAACTTTTCATGAAATTTTGTGCGGAAGGAAAGGAAGTTGAATTAAGGGGTATTGCATGGAAACCAGGAAAGACCCTAGCAAAATTAAATCCATTAAGGAATGGAAAATCCCCACATCCATAAAGAATCTAAGAGAATTTCTCGAGTTGATAGGGTATTATCACAAGTTTGTTAACAATTATGGGATAATAGCAACACCTCTAACAACATTATTGAAGAAATATGCATTTTCATGGACTCGAGAAGCAACAAAGGCCTTCGAACATCTTAAAGAGGCAATGTGCCAAGCACCGGTCTTCGCTACGTTGGACTTCACAAAAACCTTTATTGTGGAATGTGATTCTTTAGGAAATGGAATTGTTGTTGTTTTAATGCAAGATGAAAGACCCATTTATTTTGAAAGTCATCCAATCAAGGGAAAGTATTTACACAAAGCTATTTATGAGAAGGAAATGTTGGAAACACTACATGCACTTAAGAAATGGCGACCCTACCTAATGGGAAGGCACTTCAAGGTAAAAATGGATCATGATAGTCTTAAATACTTTTTAGAACAAAGATTATCCTCTCAAGAGCAACAAAAATGGTTCACAAAGATGTTGGGTTATGACTTTGAAATCATCTACAAAAAATGGAAGCAAAATGTTGTGGCAAATGCACTCTCAAGAAAGGACAAGGATGTGGAATCATTGTTGTGCACCATTTCTATTATCCAACCAAATTGGATAAACGAAGCAAGGGAGTAATGGAAGAATGACAAAGAAGTGTAGGCACTCATTTGAAAGTTACAACAAGATGCCAGTACATCTGATACATTTAGTTGGAAAAATGATTCGTTATGGTACAAAGATCGCTTATACCTATGTAAGAATTCCCAACTCAAACAAAATATTCTTATGGAATTACACACTTTTCCCTTAGGAGGGAACTCAGGATTTTTAAAAACTTACCACAAGGTTAAGAAGGAATTTTTTTGGGATGGTCTTAAATCAGATATTCAAAAGTTTGTAGTGGAATGTTTGGTTTGCCAACAAAATAAGTTGAAACAATTAAGACCCCAGGTATATTACAACCTTTATCCATTCCAAGCTAGCATTGGGAGGAGGTTTCAATTGATTTTGTCACTGGTTTGCCCAAGTCCAAAGGAAAGAGTGTCATCATGGTGGTAGTTGACAAGCTTACCAAGTATGTACACTTTTGTGCATTATCACATCCATTTAAAGTTAGTACAGTTTCTACTGCATTTATGGAAACAATTCAAAAGCTACATGGAAACCCAAAGATTATTGTAAGCGACATAGATTTTGTTGTCTTGGTACTCAATTAGCTCATAGCTCATCTTATCATCCACAATCTAATGGGAAAACTAAGATAGTAAACAAATTTTTGGAAGGATATCTTCGTTGCTTTGTATCCAATAAATAGACACAAGGGTCAAATGGTTGCCTTTGGCTGAATGGTGGTATAACACTTCCTTCTATACTACAGCAAAAATGACCCCATTTATGGCACTTTATGGATATCATCCACCATCCATCACATAATATTTAAGAGAAAATTCTAAGGTTCAAGCAGTGGAACATCACATCGGGCATCGGCAACAAGTTCTGCAACTCTTAAAGGATAACCTCACGTTGGTACAGAATAAAATGAAACAGTAGGAAGATCAACATCGCAGCAAAAGAAGTTTTGATGTTTGTGACTGGGTATTCCTACGGCTACAACCATATAAACAAATGTCCCTCAATCAAGCTAAGAAGGATAATAAATTATCACCAAAGTATTATGGTCCGTACAAGGTGTTGCAAAATATCGGTATTATGGCATACAAATTGGAGCTTCTTGCAGCTTCCTGAGTGCACCCAGTTTTCCATGTTTCATGTTTAAAGAAGGTTATAGGTGACAAGCTCCCAGTTCAAACAATATTGCCAAAACTTGACGAGGAAGGAAAAATCATATTGGAACCAGAAGAAGTCATAGAAAAAATAACTCAACAGCTATGAAATCGATCAATTTCGAAGTATCTCATCAAGTGGAAGAACTTATCCGCTAAAGATTCCACACGGGAGGATGAGAATTTTATACAGAAGCATCTAAAACTACTCAAGCATTGGGGACAACTCTTTTTGGAAGGAGAGAGGCATGTTAGGCCCCTATAATACTAGTGATTCCCCCATTACTATTGTCATTGTATCCCTTATTGTTATTATTGTGCCCCTATTGTCCCCATGTTTTTATTAGTATGCCCCATAGAAACCCATTGTTGTTATTTTTGTGCCCTTATGTTATTACTGTTATGTCGGCTTGATTACATTGTGACCCCTTAGAATCCTATATATAGAAGGGAGGTTTAGTCATTTGTATCATCCAAGAATTGTTCATTTCTGTAATGTAAAGGAGGTTGCCCCCTCGAAGAGGATGAATTCTAAGGCATTGATCTATCTTTTCTATATTTTTGTGAGCTAGTTTTCTAACATGTTAGAATTTGTACTTTGATCACGTCGTGTTGGAGAACAAGCCCATAGGCTCAGATTACAAAAGTCCAGGTTGCAAGGCGATGCGACATGATTATGTTTATATGCATGTCTCTCTGAGATGGATGGTTGCAACCATACTTTGGTTTTATCGGATGGTTGTGCCCATGCCTGGATGCATTTACTTGATCATTCTTTGGATGGTTTCATCCATACCAGGATTCATGTATCATTTGATAGAGTTTTCAGTGATGTATATGTATCTGTACTTGCTTGTAGGTTTTCTGATGACAAACTCCGGTTCCTCGCACTAATTCATAAAGCATTTCATCCCTCACTCTAGTTCGGCCTTCACGCTTTATGGGGCATCTGTTACACATCATTTTGTCACTGTGCCTGTACTCCCCATTCCTTGAGCTTGGAGGACCTCTACAGTGAACCCTACATGCTTTCCCTTCATGAAGAAACTCCCATTATTGATCCGAATTGGATCCATGAATAATAATGAAAGTGCCATGATTGTATCAAATCGGGACAGACTTCGAATTTATGGATAAAGAGCGATCAGGAAAACCTCTGGATGGTGGCAGTTTACAGCCAGCGAGGAACGACAAGGACCTCACTTAAAGCGCACTGACCGAGGCCCATGGAGACTGCACAGGAGGCCAAACTGGCACTTGGGAAGCTCAGATCAAGAAACAGAGGGCATTTCTGATGTGCGATTCGCACATCACTGGGAAAAACCCCTAAAAAAGGAAAAGCCCCAAGTGCCCGGTCACATGGGCAGCCAGGAAACCGTGGGGAAAGCACTAAGGCAAAAGGTGGGTCTAGGTCTTTGAAAACCAATGGTATATATCGGAGGCATCCTTGGGCAGTAAGCAGATTTGGAGAGAAAAGAGCAATTCCATTTAGCGCCCGATGTGTGTCCAGCAGAGGAGAGAGAAAACCGCTGCTCATCGCGCACTAACAGTCGAGCAAGTCAACTGCGTGAAATGAGCGAATGTCGTAGGATCTGGGGGCTCCAGATCTGACGGTGGAGATCACGCCTAATGAAGGAACTAAATTTGACAGCGGATTAAGCCACAACACATAAGAATTTGAAGTCCGATTTGACCGCTGAGATGGAGGATGGCTCATTCCACAATGTAACTGAAAAACTAAACCGTTGAGGACGAGCTGGCGCAGTTTGTGAGAGGACAAGTGGCCACTCCCTATGAGACATTGGCGAAGATGCAGAGGCAGGGAAATCCAAGCGAGCAGTAACAGGCAAACCGAAGGGTTAGAAGAGGAGGCGAGTAGTCATGAGATAGACTAGCTTTAAGCCATGAACAGTCACAGAAGGAGGACAGGAGGACAGAGAAAGGAGATGAAAAAAACAGTAAAGCAAGAAGCAGAAAGATAGAGAGCCGAGCTAATCTGCAGTGTAAGGCAGCATCGAGTAGACAAGTAATCCCTGTGAGGATATTTCAGGAACTGAGCACCACATTGGGCTCCTCCCATTAAAGACCAGAGAGGTCAAGAGTGGGTAAGGAAAATATTCTGTGCACTCTAGTGGCTTGAGGAATCCAAGGACCACCCTACCAAACATTCTCTGTTTCAGGAGACTCAAATTGAGCTCCTCATTGTAATTCTATGCTTTAAAGACACAATAAAAGAAGACCACCACTGAAAGCTGGACTGGAGACATAGCCCTGGAGGATAGGGTGAACTCCTTATTAATTGTTGTGTTCTTGCATTTGCTTACGTTGTTTTCCTTACTGTTTTCCATTTTCCAGTGTCTGTGTATTTTTCAATCTAATCGATCCGTTGTCTAAAATAACATAGACACACACCATCACATGAGTTTGTAATACATTCATATAATAATTATTTAACTGAGGTCACATACGAGTGATTTTCAGATCAAGTGGTATTAAAGCTTTAGGCTGTTAAGGTTAGACAAGCTTGTGTTGGTTTAGTTTTTGAATGCTAACTAGATCAAATCTCAAGTTAGGAGAAGGAGAGTTGGTCAAAACTAATCCTAAAATTGGGAGAGTCTATTCTCAGAAGACAATGTCAGAAGAAGGCTCTGTAGCACTAGACCCTCAATTCATAGATAGTTTCCTAGCCATAAAGTCCATGGTAGAAGAAATGTATAGGGACTTTAGAAAACACAAGGATGAAGATTCATCAGGCTCTAAACAAGACAAAGGAGAAGATGAGTCTCACTTCCATGACCACTCAAAAGGAAAAGGGAAAGAAGAACACTTTCTCACACCTCCTAATAGCCCTTAACATAAAAATAAAGCATCTTTGATCAACTAGATGTTAAATTTGATTTGCCTATATATGATGGAGAGTTGAATGTAGAAAAGCTGGATAATTGGATTAGACAAATTGATGTTTATTGTAGAGTGCAGAGTGCAGAGTATTGAATTAGATAAGAGCAAGATTCAGCTGGCAAGCCTACACCTTGGAGCCACTACCTTGGTTTAGTGGGAAGTTAGGACCTGAGCGGATCTGAAGAGACATGGTAAGACTATCTCTGTCTGGAGTGATTTTGTTTCTGCAATCAAAAGAATATTTCTATCCATTGGCCTACATTCAGCAAGCCATGATGAGTTGACAAACTCTTCGACAGTTGAAAGGGCAAAGTGTGCAAGGATATAGTCAAGAATTTAGGAAGACAACATTGATTCTAGGAATCTCATTAGACTCACTTGAGACTCTGTTGAAGTACATTGGTGGTCTACACAGCTACATGAGGCACACTATCCTCATGTTTAATCCCACTAGTATAGATGAGGTATCTGTACAAGATACTCATCTAGAAGCTAGAGGAAAGAATGGAAGCCCAGAAGCTAGGGTATCATCCCAACCCACTGCAAGCAAGAATAAGGAGAAAATAAAGCATAAATGGAAAGCAAGGAATGCTAACACTGCACAGAAGAGCAAAGCTTCATACACTCACTGTAAAAAGGATGGGCCTGATGATGAGCACTGTTGGATTCTGCATCCAGAGCTGAGACCTAAGAAGTTCGAGGGAAAGAAGAAGAAGACTGCTACAACCATTCAAAAAGATTTGGGGTCAGACTCAGGAGATGAAACAACTATTGCAGCCACAGGTATAAAAGGTAAGAATTCTGAAGCATCTACTAGTAATTCTGCACAATCTACTATTGATGAAGAAAATGAGAGAAAAAGACATGAGCTTTTCCATATTCGAGTTATTTCCAAACATCAAAAGATTGATACTTTGTTTGATAGTGGCTCACAATTAAATTTAATTTCAGAAGCAATTGTAAAGAAGTTGGGATTAGTAACTACACCTCACAAGAAACCACACCCATTAGGATGGTTGAATGATAAAGCACAACTGCAAGTGACTAGATAGTGCAAACTCAAGTTCTCTTTTGGGTCAGCATTTGTAGATGAGGTTGTTAGACATAATTCCTTTGGATATATGTGGAATTGTTTTAGGAAGTCCTTACTTGTATGACAGAAAAGCTATTTTCTATAGAGCTGAGAACAAGTACCTACTTGTTAAAGATGGAATCGAATACTTTGTAAGAGATCATAATCTCAAGAATAATTATACTCATAAACTCAGGGCAGATGAAACGAATGATAAATTCATGTAAACAATTCTTACTAATTGTTGTAAAGGAAAAAAAAACCTGATAAAACCCATCTATTTGAAGGTTGTAATGCTGAATAGCAAGCTGATTTAGAAAAGGTTGTTTCAGAGTATGATATCTTCTTTCAAGAACCTAAAGGTCTACCACCCAAAAAGGAAATAGTACATGATATTATTTTGCAGCAAGATGCTCCATTGCCTAACATTGGAATGTACAGGTTGTCTGCTTTGGAGAATGTTGAAATCAAGAAGCAGGTGTAGGAGTTGCTCGAGAAAGGGTTCATCAGACCTAGCACATCACCATGTGGGTCACCAATCATTTTGGTGAGAAAGAAAGATGGCTCGTGGAAAATGTTCATTGATTACCGAGCACTGAATGAGATAACAATCAAAAATCATTATCCCCTTCCTCGCATAGATGATCTTTTAGATCAATTGAAGGAAGCTGTTTATTTTTCCAAATTGGACTTGCACAGTGGATACCATCAAGTTAGAGTTACAAAACAAGATGCATGGAAGATTGATTTCAAAACAAAGTAGGGACTGTATGAGTGGTTGGTTATGCCTTTTGGTTTAACTAATGCTCCTGCTACTTTCATGAGATTAATGAATGATGTACTTGGACCTTTTCTTGATGATTTTGCTATTGTGTATCTGGTTGATATTCTGATTTTTAGCAAAACATGCGAAGAACACTTAAAGCATGTTAAGTAGACATTAAATGTTTTTAAAAGAGAAAAACTTCATGTTAAACTCTCAAAATGTGAATTTGGCAAAACATCTATAAATTATTTGGGTCATATAATAGGGGGTGGTGAATTGAAGATAGATCCCTCTAAAGTGGCAGTCATTGTAAACTGGCTTAAACCCAAATCTGCTACAAAAGTTAGAAGCTTCTTAGGAGAAGCACAATATTGGAGGAAGTTCATTTCTAACTTTTCCTCAATTGCAGCTCCCTTACATGCTTTAACAGGATTGAACAAGGTGTTTCAGTGGGGAGGCAAACAGCAGAAAGCCTTCGACACCTTGAAAGAAACGATTAGTACAACACATGTACTAGCACTGCCTGATTTTCAAAGACCATTTGAGATCCAAACAGATGCCAGTGACTATGCCATGGGAGAAGTGTTGACACAGCACGGTAAACCCATATGTTATCATTCTGAGACATTTAATTCTGCAGTAGTTAACTATCCTACATATGATAAAGAATTGTACGCATTAGTATAGAGTGTGAAAAAGTGGAAACATTAGTTAATGGGCAAAGAGATAGTAATACATACTGATCATCAACCACTTCAATATCTACACTCCCAAACTAAGTTGCAACAATCAAGACACTATAGATGGATGGGTTTTCTACAACCGTTTCATTTCTTCATCAGATATAAAAAGGGCATACATAACAAAGCTACAGACATGTTATCTAGACCCATTATAAATGCATCTACTATACTTAGGAATAATTCTGTGTTGCATGAGAGCGACATTGAACAATATGCTCAAGATATGGTTTTCAAAGATGTATATGCAACTTTAAGTCAAGGTGAAAGAGTAGAGGAATTGGACTATCATGTAAAGGACTGACTCTTATACCATTGTGGGAAGTTATGCATTCCAGAAACTGAAAGAGTAAAGATAATTCGAGAAGCACACACTTCTCTAATATTAGGTCATTTTGGGGTAAGTAAAACGGTTACACAGCTGCAAAGATTTTGTTATTGGCCAAAAATGAATGAGACAGTTTCTAGATATGTAAGAGGGTGTATTATGTGTGCTAAAAGCAAGCCCAGCAACAGAAAAATAGACTTGTACACTCCATTACCAGTTCCCTCTCACCCTTGGGAAAGTGTTTCCATGGATTTTGTGGGAGGACTGCATAAATCTAGGAAAGGTCATGATTATCTGTATGTTGTTGTGGATAGGTTCAGAAAAATGTGTATTTTGATACCTTGTAATAAATAGATTATAGCTAAACAAAATGCAAAACTGGTCTTTGAACATGTATGGGTTCATTTTGGAATCCATTGTATCTGATCGAGACACCGAATTTGTGGGGAAGTTTTGGTCAAGTCTGTGGGAACTGATGGACACCAAACTGAAGAAAACCACATCTTTTCATCCATAAACTCATGGCCAGACGAAAGTAGTTAACAGGACAGTGATCCAGTTACTCAGAGGATATTGCAGCAACATCTTAAGCTTTGGGATGAACATTTATGTTATGTGCAACATGCTTACAACAGAGAAAAACATTCTTCCACATAGAGATCTCCTTCTGAGACCTGTTTTGGTTTCACACCAAGGTCTCCTTTGGATTTTGTCTTTGGTAAGGACATGACAGTTGAGGGACACAATGATGTGGAAAGGGAAACTAGTTTCATTGAACAGATCTAAGAGATCTACGAGGTAGTACAGGAACAGCTGGAAAAGAGCTAAGCCAAATATAAGGCAAGTCATGACAAGCATCGGATGGAGCATAGTTTCCAAGTTGGTGACCAACTCTGGCTGTACATCAGCAATGACAAGATGCAAGGTGAAGGTAAAAAGATGAAGCCTATCAGGTATGGACCTTTCAAGATACTTGAGAAGATTGGTGAAAATGCTTTTCAACTTGATCTACTAGCTTACATGCACATCTACTCAGTTGTAAATGTAGATTGCTTGAGATTCTTTGAACCCTCACTAATTGAGGATCCCGAAGAGCAGAGTCAATTGCCTTCTATTGATAACCTGTTACCTGAATATCTTAATGAATATCAGGAAGACATAGTGCTGGACAGGAAGGTAAGGATGATGTGTAGGGGAGATGTTGAGTACCTCTGAATTAGGCTCAAGGGTTCAAAGCCGAGCAGTGAAAAATGCATAGAGATTGGACAAGTGAGACAATCGTACCCTCACTTAGTCGATGCTTGAAAACCAACTTTTGGTAGTCCAAAAGCTTTTTCAGTGGGAAGGTCGTGATCCAAATTGGATCTATGAAAAATAATCAAAGTGCCATGACTGTATCAAATCGAGACATACTTCGAATTTATGGATAAAGAGCGATCAAGAAAACCTCTGAATGGTGGCAGTTTGAAGCTAGCAAGCAATGACGAGGACCTCGGTCAAAGCACACTGACCAAGGCGCATGGAGACTACGCAAGAGGCAAAACTGGCACTTGGGAATCCCGGATCAGGAAATAGAGGGCATTTCTGATGTGTGATTAGCACTAATCACGCATCGCTGGGCAAAACCCCTCGAAAACGAAAGGCCCCGAGCACTCGATTGCATGGGAAGCCAGGAAATCGTGGGGAAAGCGCTAAGGCAAAAGGTGGGTCCCGTGCTCCGAAAATTGGCGATATATATCGTAGGGATCTGTGGGCAGTAAGCGGATTTGGATAAAAATGAGCGATTCCATTCAGCGCCCGACGCATGTCCGATGGAGGAGAGAGAAAATCACCGCTCATCGCACGCTAACAGTCGAGCAAGTCAACCGCACGAAGTGAGTGAATGTCGTAAGATCTGGGGGCTCCAGATCTGATGGTGGAGATCGCGCCCAATGAAGGAACCAAATTTGACACGGGATTAAGTCATGACACATAAGAATTTGAAGTCTGATTTGATAGTTGAGATGGTGGATGACTCATTCCATAGTGTAACCGAAAAACTGAACTGTTGAGGAGGAGATGGTGAAGTTTGTGAGAGGACAACTGGCCACTCCCTGTGAGACGTTTGCGAAGACGCAGAGGCAGGGAACTCCAAGCGAGTAGCAACAGGTGAACGAAAGGCTCAGAAGAGTAGGCAAGTAGTCATTAGACAGAATGGCTTTAAGCCATGAACAAACACAAAACGAGGATAGGAGGACATAAAAAGGAGGTGAAAAAAACAGTAAAGCAATAGGCAGAAAGACAGAGAGCCGAGATGACCTATAGTGTCAGGCAACATTGAGCAAACAAGTAATCCCTGTGAGGAACTGCCGAGAACTAAGCACCACATTGGGCTCCTCCCATTAAAGACCAGAGAGGTCAAGAGTGGGTAAGGAAAAGAGTCTGTGAACTCCAGTGGCTTGGGGAATCCAAGGACCACCCTACCAAACATTCTCTGTTTTAGGAGACTCAAATTGAGCTCTTCATTGTAATTATCTTCTTTAAAGACACAATAAAAGAAGGCCACCATTGAAAGCTGGACCGGAGACGTAGCCCTGGAGGATAGGATGAACTCCTTATTAATTTTTGTGTTCTTGCATTTTCTTACTGTGTTTTCCTTACTATTTTCCATTTTCCAGTGTCTGTGTATTTTGCAATCTGATTGATCCGTTGCCTAAAATAACATAGACACACACCATCACATGAGTTTGTAATACCTTCATATAATAATTATTTAACTGAGGTCACATACGAGTGATTTTCAGATCAATTATGTCCCTCTTCATGAGCATAACAATTCCCTTTTGCACCATTTCCCCAAAATCTTCTGTTTTTCCCAATTTACAAGACCGACGCTAATGACCCTTCCCCTCCTTGTGCCGATATGCATGGATTAACATTGTCCCTAGTGCCGATCGGAGCGACTGAGCTTTGTTTTATTCATGTTGATCCTCTTTTGGAAATTTCTTTAAATAAGGTGCCAAAGCTTCCAACGCTAGAAGCTTCATAACGGAAGTCTGGTAAATGGTTGAGCCGGATGGAGTCGAGGATGTCAGTTTGGGTTCCTTTCCCATATAAGGATGGAACTACCTCAATAGATAAGACCTTCTCCCATGAGAAGAGGAACCATCTCCCATCCATTCATGCTATATAAACCTCTATTTTTCCCAAGCACAAGCTAGTGTTCACATTGGTGTGCTAGTGCTAATTAAGTTTGGAGTAAACAAAAATCTATTCATAGTTGTAGCTCTCTAGTTGTGTGCGAGGAAAAAGTGTGAGTTAGGTTTAGTGTGAAGCCTAAAGGGAAGAGCCTTACAACTATCATTGTTGAGGCCATCATGGAATGCTAACAAAAGTGTGTGGAAACCTAGTTTTGTCAGAGGAGAACGGAAACGTCAAGACAACGGTTGTAATCTCTACTTGATTTAATATATATGCAACTCTCAATTGATTTCCTACATAATGTGTCAGCTCACATGTTTATGGCTTAATGTTTCTTGACTTGTTAAGTAGGTTGAATTACAATTTGTTTATTATCACAGGTGTTGTTTGCTATTATTTACTTGTTTCAGGTGTTCGAAGAGGGAAACGAGAGATATTTGGAGCAAACAAACAAGGTCATCAGCAAACGGGATAAGCATACTAAGATGTAGGCCCTGTTAATTGGCTCTAACCTAAGGAAATATTCCATAGAATGTATCGGTTGTGGCTAGACCCATTATCGAGCTAGACAAATTGTTTGTGTCTGCACTCATAATTTTACTTCACCTCCTGACGCTGGTCGCAAACTCCATCCAAATATGGAATATTACTAGGAACCTTTGACCACATGGCTCATCCCTCCACCTTTTCCATGTGACTCCCGTGATGAAGAGTCTTCTTCTGAAAAATTCATCTTGGAGGTCATGGATTCACCTATTGGTTATCCAAGGGAGATTATGCCTCTTCATTCCTCCAGTCTTCTTGAAATGGAAAGGTTAGAGATTAGAAAAAAAAATATTGAATCAACCTAGGGGGAATCGCGTCGGTCCTCCTTCCCATCAATACCTTCTGACGCTGGTCGTGAATTCCATATAAATATGGAATATGACTATGAACCTTTGACCACATGGGTGATCCCTCCACATTTTCCATGTGACTTCCGTGATGAAGAGTCTTCTTCTCAAAAAGTCATCTTGGAGGTCATGGATTCGCCTATTGATCATCCAAGGGAGAATATGCGTCTTCATTCATATAGTCTTCATGAAATAGAAAAGTTATAGATTATCAAACAAAATCTTGAATCCACCTAGGGGGAATCTTGTCGGTCCTCCTTAGAAGTGTTTCCCTTGGGCTTATTCAAGTCTTGGGGTTATAATGTTGGACTTGCCAAATAATTGTCTAATGGATATCCATTTGTTGATGAGTGCCTTGTACCCCCTCTATATCATGATCCTTACCAAGGAAATGCACTAGCTCACGTGACCACTCACCTTATATGCCCTTGGGTAATTCCTAATAATGATATGGTTCTAGGTTTCACCTGGTATCATTAACCTTTAGGAATCGAGAAATTCAACATTCCATGGCATGGCCCCATCATGGTACGCCATAAGGTACCTCCACTCCTCCATGTGTTGATGCATGGAAATCCTTGTCTTGTGCCCAACAACGGGGACACTTTGATGTCACCTATTAGACTGAGTTACATTTGTACATTTTTTAAATAGTAGTGTGTGTGATATTTTTCTCTCTTTTTTTGTTTGGTGTGTGATGCTAGAATTTTTCTCAATATATCATATATGGAAAAATTCTGAAAAATATTATAAAACACAAAAAAAACAAAAATATATGGTCATGTTTTTTTTGAATCCATGTTTATTTATTTCATTATGTGATTTAACCATGGGTCTAGCCTTTCTAGATGGTTTTTTTAGAAAAGGGTGGCACTTTTATTGAAACATCCACTGGACCTTAGGTTCCTTTATCCTGAGCCTAGCGTATAGTAGTAGGTCACATATCTCCAGCGCTATTGCATTACTGACCACTAGTTCCATCATTCTGCTTTAGTTCTATCCCTATCAAGTTGCAACACTAACTAAATATTCTATTCACATCGTAACTTGGAGGTAGAACCTACATGATCATGGATGCCTTAGATTAGCACCTTTTTTTCTTCATGGTATCAATTCAATATCTCATTTATTTAATTCATGGAATCCCTTCTTCTAACATGCCATGACCTAGAACTTAAGCCTCATTTCCCCTTCTTTGTCATATTTGTAGCCTTACCCCAAGATTCCACACTCTATCCCTCGTGATTGCCACATTATATCATCCTATTTCTATACAATGAGCCTTGGTTTCCTCATTCCATCGTCATCATCTTTTCATCCTATTATTTTCTTTCATTTGGTGTTTACCTTTTCCTTGATGGACTATTGCAATGAGCGGTCTCATTTACTAGAGTCTGTGCCTCTTTACATGTTTTGAGGAGTTCCCTTTAAGCTCTTTTCAGCCTCCTTAACTTAGAAAAGATTATTGAGTGAATTTGTCTTGTTCTCACTTGTTAAATTATTTGAGGGGAATTCTATTCCATATAAGTTTAACTCTTTTCCAAAATTAGTATACTAGTTATGAAAAAGGAATGCTCTAGTCCCTTATGGTTAGAATATTTCTCCCTTATATTATTTTAGATTTCTTTCAGGATCAGAAGACTAACCTTACGAGAAAGGAATCTATTGAGCATACATGTCTTCTCTTTCATGCTCATAAAACCATGAAGGATACTAAAAAGAGGAAATAGTAAGGGAACTTTTATTTCAACTAGTCATCAAAATGGAAACATAAATCATGTCAGCCTTGAACATGGTGCCACTTTTCATCATTATCTCACAATTGGGATTTATCTTTTCTAGGAGACATACCATACATATGATTATATTTATTCCTCTAGCTAGTTACTCTTATAGTCTCTTTGTAGTGTGCTTTAATTCCTCTTGTGTTTTTGCATAATATCGTGTGGTGTTCATAAGTCCTTTTACCAAGTCACTCTTGTGTCATTCTATTACATGTTCAAGGAAAGTATCAACCTGTGCCATCCATTTGTAGTTTCCTATTGACCTTTTTATGTCGGCCATGCCTATGTTAATTGGACTTCATCACTTCATGACTTAATCCACTAACATCATCTCTCAGTCTATTTTGTGTTGAATGATGGTGGATACATCAAGGCCCTCCTTCAATTTATCTTCTCATGTTGATTTTAGCTCATTATCTAGGATCTTGATCTAGGAATCAATAGTACCTTGGATCTTACAGACCTTAGTGGTAGGATTCCTCGTTATCGACAATGGGTTTTCATCATTGGCTCATGATAGGTTGAGTCCATGGATGTTTGATGTCGGATAATTTATTCACACTTAGTGGATTATAGTAGGTACCTTGGGGTTCATTTTCATCATTGGTTGATCCCCTCGCACTTGTTAATGGTACACCTCATTAATTTCAGATCAGGTGAATTATGTCGTGCTCAACATCAACAAAATTATTCACATATCATATATTCATACCATTAGGGGTATGTTAAATACCATTGGTTAGGGACATCACACTCTTATATGGAACTCTTCCCAAGATTCATTGGATTTATGTATTATTTATGTACTTAAGGGTTATTATGGGACATCTCCCATCTGTTAGTTGTCCATAGTCCTATTGATATCTACTAGGAAATATATCCACACTATATTTGTCAGTGAATATGATCCTTTCTATGAGTCACATGGATATACTTTGTATTATTCGTAGCCATGTTCCAACATGTCATTTCATGGATCTATAGTGTATGTTTTGGTGATCATGTTCAATTTGTCTTTATGACCAAGGATGGATATTCCCACCTCATGGATGTTTATCAACATAGATGGGACTATAGAATTAGGATTCATCTAATTTGGATAGTTGGATTTTTCTACTTCCTCCCATTTTAACACTCAAGTTTTCTTCTAATGCATTTCGGCCTTCAGTTTCTCCTCTGACCTCTTGCATTACGGGTTATTTGTTATAACTATATTTTCCACTCCATTATAGTGAGAGAAACACAAGTTCAACTTGCCTTAGTTGCTAGCTAGAATGCATCCCCTTTTCACCACTACATTTACTTATATAGGGTTATTCAATGTTGAAAGGTTGAAATTACATCATTGAGAAATTTCTAATAATTATTTTTCCAAAGTATTATAATTATGAGATAATAATTATTTCATAATTGACAAGAATTGAGAAAAATCGCGGCATTGAGAAAAATGTTTCTAGAGGCTTACTTTCCCAAGTAGATGAACTTGAAAACAATTGTGTATGAGTTGGCTAGGGTTCTATTATTGTAGAATTTTCCTTAACACTTCATCACCCTAAGTATCTAATTTATCCCCATGGGCTTGCCTCTACATCAATATATACTAATATATTCTCTAGGGTTAGGCGAGACATAATTAACGTGTGAGAACTATAGAGCTATAATGATTTATATAATATATCATTGCTAGGGTTATTCTTCTTCTTTTATACCATCAATTGGTGTTTCTCTTTTCATTAGTCATGTGCTCTAGAAAGAAGGGGAGACTATGCCCAACTTAAGAGACAAGAATGTAGATGGTATACTTCATGTACTATTTTCATTTTGATATTAATGAATTATTTGATTCCTTTCCTTCATATTTGTATATCAGATATGTTATCTATTATGTTGGCTTTGTGAGAAAATTAGTCTTCTATGGAAGAACTTGTTGTCTTCTTTGTCTGTGAATGTGTGTAGGGAATAAAGTGACTATAGGCAGTAGGATCTCCTAATTTGGAGTGTCATATCTCTACTGCAAGCTCAACACTCGCCCATGACCTGTGAGGAGGCCAGGTATTCACTTAAACCAAACCCTAGATTTGGGTGTTTACTTGTATATCTATAGATCTGATTGTGTTTTCGATTGGAATTAGATTGTTGTTTTCATTAGCATATTTTTTGTTATTTGGCAGACTTGTTAGGGATAGGACTACGAGGCAATATCTTCTAGTGATTGTGCCAAAATAGCTACAACACTACAAATATGAATTTAATTCACATCACAGAGAAAATTGTTTACTCTTATCAAAGGACCTGCATAATGCATTGGTGAATTCCTTATGGGTTGGCCATGCTACCCCTAATCCCTCTCTGAAGACCTCATCTTACTTCCTCATGTATGGAAAATAAGTTATCCTTCATATGAAATTATACCTCCTAGCCTTACAATTTTCCCAAGAATCTTGAGATAAACCATGTGTGGTTGTTCAGAGTAGGATAAACACCCTTCTCAAAGTAAAGGGATAAAGGCATAAGAAAAAGGAGAAATTTGTTGTGCACCTAAACTATATTAAACATTGGTTTGATAAGAAATATGTGGGGAACAAGAAATTTGGTATGGGAGACCTAGTCTTGAAATTGGACGAGGCCCATGAAGGGAGACGTAAACACACTAAGTTCCAAGCACTATGGATCAAACCCTTTAATATTCATGATAAGTTTAACCATCATAATTATCATCTTCAGTATTAGATGGGAGGATTGAATCTCTTCCTTTCAATGGCCGAGATTTGAAATGTTATTTTCAATAGTAGCCTCAATATGTGTTTCTAACTATGTGCATTTTCTTTCATTTCCTGTATTTTGTTGTTTCTTTTGTTATGTCATGTCTTTTCTTTCATTTCTTTGCATTATTCTGATCAATATATATGCATAATATATTCTCTATAAGTGATTTGTTTTACTCTAGGAAATGTGGAGACATTTTTAAACGGAATTGTGACATCTGACAATGCTTAGCCAACTTTTGTTCCATCTTGTTCGTTTTGGACTAAGTTGTTTTAAGGTCAATGGTATCTAAATGGAAAATATGATTCATTCCAAATAGAAAATGTTAGTAGAACTACAATTCTTGTATCCATTTTTGGATCTTCATTCCTTGATTCATCATTGTAATTGAGAGGTGTTTTAACATGTTGATAAAATCGAGTAGAGGAGGGAAAGGAGAAAACTGAAGTGAGAAAACTAATTTCAGAGGTATAAATAAGAGTCTTTGTAAACAAGGAATAACCTCTCTTGCTCATAAAATAAGATAGGATCCCTTCTTTACCATGGAAAAATAAAATTCCTAACAAATTTTGAGTGTATATTGAAAATTAATCAAGTGTGAGAGAAGAGAAAGGCCTCTTGTGCAGAGAGGTGAAGAAAAAGACTTTTTTGGGGTACTAAAAAAGCCCGCTAGAAGTAGAGAAACACTAGGAATGGTACTAAAACTATGGTCATCCTAAACTCATGAATATATACTATCCTTATCCAAAATCAAAACAATTGTTTGTGGCAAGTTTTGTAAATATGTTTGAGATGAGAAAGAGAATATAGGAGACTACAACTATCACTTGGATAAGTAAGGATGCTTGGGTGATCTACACGGTGAATCAATATTTCCTAAAGGGATAAACATTGTGCACAAAATTTAGGCCTAAACAAATAAGTTGGGGTTCTTCCATTGAATTTCCAAGTGTTTTAGTTGGTACAACACCCTCCATTTTTTCCTACATTCAAATTTTGGAGCCTCCCATTGGTCAATAAATTGTTTTTTCAATTCATTAAAAAAATTATATACTTGTTGTCTAAGTTTTTCTAAATGTTAAAGTTCATTTCTAAAGAATCTCAGAGTGTCATATTTTATTAAAGGTGGATCTATTGCACCTTTAAGAGGTAAATACAACATATTATTTTACATAAGTTTATCCTATTTCTCATTAGAACATGTGTTGGACACATTCCCATGGCACAGTTGTAAGAATTCTAGTAAAAAAATCCATGTAATAAAGTTAATAAAGGAAAAATAATAACCAAGGTCATGGGGCATGTTTTCCAAGTTGAATGTTGGGAAAAAACATAGTGATGGGGATCAATTGTGATAAATTAATGGCTATAGAAATTAGAAAAGGCAATGGAAAATGACTTAGAAAGAAAAAGTGGCATTAATTGGAATTTCATTTATGAAAATAAATGAAATTGGGAGAAAAGGGAGATGAAAGGTCATAGGTTGCATGTGTTGTAGATCTAACCCAAAGATATTATGATAATAGAAATAACCCAAGAATAACAAGATCAAATATAGATAAATGCTTCTTTATTAATCTCAAAACCCTTAAGGTAGGGCAACACCATACATTCACTCCTTAAGGAAGGAGAACACTCCACAAGCCATATGCCTGTTCATACAATAATCCTTCTCTCTCCCCATGTGGAGTCTCTAGCCTCTATATAGGCCTCATACATACAATACCATGGGTCATTACCATGGTTCCCTCATACCATCAACTAATACCATGGGCCCATTATATTATTATTAACTACTTGTGGTCCCTTACATGACATGGGTTAACCACCTTCTTTATTACTATGGCCCATCCCATTATTACATTATTACCTTGGGTACCTCCCTTGGTACCCCATATTATCCCCCCTAGGTATATAACATTCCACCCCCCTAAGCATGTTTTGTCCCCGAAACATGGGAAGAACAAAAATAATAAGATCTACTCAAAAGAGTAGTCCACTGATACCATGCACGTGCATCTAGCCATCCAAGAGAAAGGTGAACCCTCGATCTTGCTGGTGCCTCGCTCGCTTGAGATGGAAGTCGGCTATGGTAGCGCTTCTGTGTGGATGTGTAGTAGGTGGATCTTCGTTCCTCTCGATCTGTCATGCGGGGGTTGGTGTCCATGTGGCTAATTGGTTGCCATCTTCGTGGTTGTCTTGCGGGGTGATGTGGGTGATGATATCTTGAAGTTTTAACCCACGATGGCTTTTTATGTACATCACCCTGCTGTGGTGCTTGTTGTGGTTTCTTCTTTTTCAATATGACTTCAACCACTGAGCTCTCCTCTAATGTATGTCACCTTTTCTTTTCTTCTTCAGCCTCGTTTGTGTTTGATTATTGATCATCAAAGGCTCATCATCTGATATGTCAGTCCCTGGAACATCTTCCATTTCAGCCTCCATGTGCTATAACTGCTTATTGATGGAAATATCCTGTAATGTAATTTTCTTCTTTTTATACCAGAGCTTCAGGAATTTCTTCTACACATTAATATTGATAGTACCCACGGATTCCATCTAAGGATATCCCAAAACAACATCCATATTATCCATCTCTGAAGCATAAAAATCACCATGCAACACATATTTATCCATAGAAATCTTCAAATCCTTGTACACTTGAACATCCTCATTATCAACTTGTGCAGTTTCAATGTGTTTTGCTGGAACTTGCAATCTTTTTGCCAAATTAACACTTATAAGATTTTGCTTGCAACTAGGATTTATAGTCACAACGATTTTCTCCTTCTGAATCAATCCATGAACCTGCAATAAGAAAGCATCAGTAGAAAATAACCCCTTACGTGGCTCATTCTCCTTTTTTCTAGCACGAGACCATTTGTCTAAAAGGACTTTTTCAAATTCTGCATCTGAGAGTTTGGTCAACTGTTTGTTATCAAGTGAGAGATACCATTTGTAAGCCTCATCTTTGAAACCCAACCACCATGAATCCCTCCAATTTTTTTCCCATGCTGACTTTTGTTGTTTTATGTATTCTTCAATAGTAGGACCATTATCTTTTCCTGCAAATAATAGAACCTCCATGAAGAGGGTTTGAGAAAAATTCACTTACTTGGCGAAAATTTGTAATTGTCACAGTTTCGTCAATATTGCTCAGAATCTCTATTATAACCTATTTTTGGAAATGGAACACCCATTCTGCATCTGCCCATGTGATAGAAATCCTGATCCAGGCACTTGGAATTTCCGATCTGCGCTGCAACTCTCCCGCCGTCACCAAAATTTCTACAAAAAAGAGCTGATTTTAAATCAGCGATATCTCCCTCATCCGGACTCCGATTCGGCTGATTGTTTTTTTGAAATTGGGTATTTTTTCCCAAAGAATCCAGATCTGCAATTATATTTTTCAGATCTTGTACCAGGACGTCTAGATCTGCGCCGCAAAATCGCTGCTCTGAAAATTGTCTGCAACC
This sequence comes from Pinus tabuliformis, assembly GCA_031772625.1. Taxonomy (NCBI): domain Eukaryota; kingdom Viridiplantae; phylum Streptophyta; class Pinopsida; order Pinales; family Pinaceae; genus Pinus; species Pinus tabuliformis. Next base: position 89,303,961 of record CM062815.1, read on the forward strand.
CCACTGATTTTTAGATCAGTGATATCTCCTTCATCCGGACTCCGATTCAACTGATTTTTTTTTTTGAATTCGACTATTTTTGCACAAAGAATCCAGATCTGTAATTATATTTTACAGATCTTGTACCAAAATGTACAGATCTGACCTGCAAAGTCGTCGCCCCTGAAACCCTGCAAAAAATATAAAAAAAAATCTCCACTTTTGTGCCCAAGAAAGTGCTCTGATACCAATTGTTGTAGATCTAACCCAAAGATATTATGATAATAGAAATAACCCAAGAATAAAAATATCAAATATATATAAATGCTTCTTTATTAATCTCAAAACCCTTAAGGTAGGGCAACACCATACATTCACTCCTTAAGGAAGGAGAACACTCCACAAGCCATATGCCTATTCATAAAATAATCCTTCTCTCTCTCCCATGTGGAGTCTCTAGCCTCTATATAGGCCTCATACATACAATACCATGGGTCATTACCATGGTTCCCTCATACCATCAACTAATACCATGGGCCCATTATATTATTGTTAACTACTTGTGGTCCCTTACATGACATGGGTTAACCACCTTATTTATTACTATGGCCCATCCCATTATTACATTATTACCTTGGGTACCTCCCTTGGTACCCCATATTATCCCCCCTAGGTATATAACAGCATGTGAGGAGGAAAATGGAGGAAAATAATGGAAAATGAAGGAAATAGAGGCCTCGTTAATGAAAAGGCTTATGAGGATCAATTTGTAGCTTTTTGTCAATTCAATTTTGGAGCTCTCATTTTCTACTCTTCCTCTCTCATGCTCTTGGAAACTTAGAGTTTTCTTGGAGAACTTTTGGAGGAGTGTGTCATAATTGGGATTCAAAGAAAGAAGGAACACAAAAAGTAGGAAAGTGTAAGTGGACATCAGGATCAACAACTACAACGGGTTTCACTTGCAGGTACTGAGTTGCATGTATAATTTCCTTGATAGTTTTGGCATGCATGGCATATACATGTGGTTTCTTGGTTACGATATGTCATTGGCATGTAGGATTGCCTAGATCAATAGTGGATTTCCCTAGCCTTTCCATCTCCTGGATAGTCATGGTGTTATGGGTGGCTTTCCTTTATTTTCTAGTTATTCCTCATGTTCGTTATGGCTATGGTTTGAGTTACTAGTTCTTGGAAGCCTTGGTTGGAAAAACGCTTTGGAAACATTGTAACAACTTGGGTTGAGTTACTAGTCCTGGAAGAATTGGTAGGAAAAGCACTATTGAAGCCCTTGGTTAGTTGAGCTACTAGTCTGGAAGCCCTGGTTGGACAAACGCACAGGAATCCCAACAACAACTATGGGCTGAGTTACTAGTTCTGGAAACCTTGGTTGGAGAAAACACTCTAAAGCCTTTGAAAAATTGGGTAGAAATCAATCTGGTGATCATTAGCGATGTTCAATTATGAGATGGAATCACTGGTTGAGGGTTGATGTGATTTGGCATTTGGAAACCCTGGTTTGGTTTTGGTTGATTTGTTCCATGAGATACCATATTGATGATTGGAATATGACACGGGGGTGATTGGATAAAAGAAATATTTGGTTCAACCAATCTATGGTCAGGTGGTTCATGGAAGTCCTAGTCTTGGTTGCATTTTTCATATGTTAAGAAGAGCTCCTTTCCTCTTGCATTTGATCGGTAAATATACTTGTTCATATGTGGTTTTTACAGCTGTTATATATTTCTTATTTCTATTGAATTATGAGGTTGATTTATGACAGTCTTGATGTATGGATTTCATCATGTTTTGGTTTGAAAATTAATGAGCAATGAATATATGACCCAATAGATGATAATATAGCTATTGTGATAAGGCATAAATACTTACAAATCTCAGATAGGTATGAGACCCCTATGTTAATTTATGTTGTTATAACATGTAGATTACATATTTGTGATATGTTCGACAAAATGCATGTCATGGCTACTAGGGGTTCAATCAATTGATCAAATGTTTGAATTAGTACTCATTTTTGTATGTTATTTCTCATTTCTAGAAGTATCATGAAGTTTTGGGTAGTGGCCTAAAACCTGGCCTTGAAAAAGTGGCACAAAATCCAGGGTCACTCGCATAGAACTGCCTAAAAAATACCACAATCGAATCGATTCCTTATTGTGGTAGTGACTGGAGGGTCCCAGGAACATGCATTCCTTCTCATGCGATTGGTTGAGGATCTTGGGCAATGAGAAAGAAAGTTGCTTTAGGGGTTGGTCACCTGGAAGGGTTCGTTGGTTTCTAAAGGTTCGGTAGCATGTGTTCATCCAGGTGGATGTTCAGAAAAGTAACAGTGGCATGAAAAAAGGCTAAAAAAATAAGTTTGCAAAAACTGGATAAGCTTAGCATCAGATCAACATGCTCGTCATCCTGATTCCAATAGTGTGAATGACACTCAAATCCGAGTCCATATGACAAAGTTAGAGCAAGTCAAAGTTTGAGTTTGACATGTTCAAGTAGTAGGGAGAAGATGACATGCCATAGTTTCAACGAATAAGGGAGCACTTAAGGAATAATTAGCCCCTAGCATTCCCAACTATGATTGTGAAATCACATATCGCGGGTTGAAGGAGTTACGAATCGGCCCTGGTAGGACTTAGTTGTAATGTGATATACATCACATATCGCAATCACACGAAAAAGCTCGTTATTGTGATGTTGTTTGGGAGAAAAGTGTCAATTTTGATTTCGTGATGGGCACTGATTGCAATACTGCGATAAGGGGTCCAGGCCCAATATACTATATATTATTCTTAATACACCCAACGGGTTCACAGATGTTGTAGTGTGCTAGATTAGTGCAGCAAGAGTTTCACGCCAATTGTGCTAGTGCGATAGGAGACCTGGACGCGAGACATTATGGCATATGGTGAATACTCTTGTTAGATCCATAGATATCATAGGATGCTTGTTACACAACATTTTGTCACTGTCCTTATACTCCCTATTCCACGATCCTGGAGGACCTCTACAATGACCCTCATGTGTTTTCCCATCATGAAGAAACTCCCATTATGTCACTCTTCATGAGCAAAACATTTCCATTTTGCATCATTTCCCAAGAATCTTCCTTTTACCCCAATTTACAAGAACGATGCGAATGACCAGTTCATCCCACATGCCAATTTGTAGAGTTTAACACTCAGACTAGCTTCGATCAGCACTACTGAGCCTTTTCTCGGTCATGTCGATCTCTTTTGGAAAGCTTTTAAAATATGCAGTCGAAGCTTCCAGGTATAGAAGCTTTGTAACGAAAGTCCGGTAAATGGTTGGGCTGGATGGAGTCAAGGAAGTCAATTTGGGTTTTGGTTCCTTTCCCCTACTAGGATGGAACAAACCCAAGAGATAAGGCCTCTCCCATGATAAGAGGAACCATCTCCCCTCCATCAAAGCTATATAAGCCCCTCCTTTCCCAATCTGAACTAGTTTTTTTTTGGATGTAGTTTCCATCTTAGTATTTTTGGAGCTTGAATACTCAACAAGACATTTATAGCTTGCATCTTTCTAGTTTATGTTTGAGGGAGAATAGTGTGTTTTGTTTGGTTTGAGACTAAAGGGAAGAGGCCTTAAAACTTCCATTGTTGGGGCTATCCATGAGATGGTAGCAGAAGTGTGGGAACCCCGATACGTCAAAGGAGACCAACAATGTCAAGGCATTGGTTGTCATATCTTTCTAAATTTATATGAATACAACTATTGATTGATTTCCTACATTGAAGTGTTATCTTACATTTGATGGCTTAATTTTCCATGACCTGTTAAGTAGGCTGAATGAAATTTGTATGCTATCATGTTTGTTGTTGTTGTTTGTTTGCTTGTTTCATGTCTTCGAAGGAAGGAAACAGAAAGTAGCTGGAGTAAGGAAGCAGGATCATCACCAAGTGGAATAGTGTTGTAAGAGGTAGGCCCTCTTATTTGATTCTAGCTTATGTAAATTTTCCATATATTGTTTGTTTGTGGCTAGACCTTCTCTCTTGGGCTAGTGGAATTGTTTGTGTCCGCACTGAAAATTCACTTGCACTACAATGCATGTGTCTGGGCTTGGGGATTGTGCCGATAAGCCATGACCGCCGATAAACCATGTCGATATAGTGTTGTTGTTGTAATGAGTTTCTGTATTAGATATTGGCTTTTCTATTATAGAAGGGTTGTTTCCATGAATCCTTCCACCTGCTAACGTTGGGTATTATGTTGGAACTGCCCCAATTTTGAGGGATGCCGCCATGATCTTATATTTATGACTATTGTGTTGGAGAAAGGAAGGGAGGGCTGGCTGAAAATCATATTCTATTATATACAATAGACCCTAACTCCTGGAAACAGGTTGGAACCTCGCCTTGAGTAGCAAGGAGGTTATGAGAAGGTTATAGAAGGCTCGATTGTACAAATTGGGAATTTGGATAAGCATTTTTGCACTATTTGTTTGCCAGGAGTTCAGCGGTTATGTCTGTTTTCAAAGTTGGGCTCTCCATTCTCTACCCATCTATTAGATTTGAGGTATAAGGATTGTAATTGCGTGTTGTTGTAATTTTATCTCTTTTATGCCACTAATAAAAAGAAGGCCTTCCCACTATTGAGCAGGGCCCAGAGACGTAGCCCAAACTGGAGGAATTTCGTAGCCAAATCATTATGTCATGTTTTTTGTGTTCTTCTGACTATTTCTGCATTGTTATGTTATTTTTTTCAAGTTCCATGGTTAATTAACTCTATTATATGTAATTTCGATGCATCTATAAGTAAACGATCTTGGATCAATTTTGGGATCAGAGTAGGTATTTGTAGATCCGAATTGCATGAGTTTATGAAAACCTGGAACAAGCTACGAAAAGGAGAAGGAACGCTTAACTCCATTGATACTGAAGTAGGACATGCACCACGAAGAAGAAACATGGCCAATGAAGAAGCTCATTGGGAAGAGGAACATAATTTCTGAAAGGTATTCTATAATATGGCAGGAAAGGTAGATAAGTTGTTCGCAGAGTATGAGAAGGAACTTTGGCATGAACAGAAGGATGCCAATGATCATGAATCAGAAAATTAGGAAGGTGGTGGAGGATATCATTATCCTCCCTCTCCTTCCTCCAGTGATAATTATCATCACTCTCATAGAACTTTGAAACAGACTTCTAAGAAACTGTTCATCAAGTTAGATGTGAAGTTCAACCTGCCCATGTACAATGGAGAATGTAGTGCAGAAAAACTCAATAAACGGATCAGACAGATAGAGGTTTACATCCTAATCTAGTAGATCGAAGAATATGAGGTGAAAGTCCAGTCAGTATCTCTTCAGGTGATCGGCACTGCTCTCTATTAGCAAGAGAGCAAGTTACAAAAGGGTAGCATGAAATCAGGTAACCTTTTATCCTCTTAGTCTAGTTTTATTTATGCATTAAAGGACTAGTTCTACCCTCTAGGTTATAAGAAGAAGGAACTTATGGGCTAGAAATATTTAAGGCAAGGTTAGGGCCAGAATGTACAAAGCTTCATGGAGGAATTTCGGAAATAAGAACTAAATATGGGCAACTCATTAGATGCGCCTAAAACTGTAACTAAGTACATAGGTGCGCTACATAGTTACATAAGGCACTCGTTATTACTGTTCGAGCCTACTTCAATTGATATGGCTAGTGTTAAAGCTATACATCTTGAAAGCCAAGGCAAGAATGATCGCGATGACCAAAATAAGAAGATTCCAATCAAACCTTAGCATGAAAAATTCCAGAAGAAAGGAAAAGGGAAGGATAAGAAGATAGTCGCCTCCAAGAAGGGGGGTGAAGTAACACAATCATGCATTCACTGTAAGAAGGATGGGCATGACAAGGACCACTACTAGAAGCTACATCTAGAATTGAGACCAAAGAGATTCGATGGAAAGGGGAAGCAGAAGATAGTCGAAACAATGGTGTAGGACCTTGGATTGGATTCCGACGATGAAACATTGATCACAGTTGTGGGCACAAGAGGTACTCTTCCTATTAATGATAGTTCTGATTCAGTTGCAAGCGCTAGTTATTTGAATGAGCCTGTGAGTCATGATAAAAAGTGAATTGAGTTGTTCCACATTAGATTTGTCATAAACCACACAAAGGTGGAAACTCTATTTGATTTAGGTTCCCAAGGAAAATTAATCTCAAAGTCCTTAGTGAAAAGGCTAGGCCTTGAAACTAAACCTCATCTGAGTCCATATGTGCTTGGTTGGGTGAGCGACAAAGCCAAATTGCAGGTCACCAAGCAGTGTAGGGCCAAATTTGTAATCACTTCTAAATTAGTTGTTGCGGTAGAGTTAGATGTAGTACCTTTTGAAATTTGTGTAATCATATTAGAAATCCCATATTTATATGAAAAAAAGGCCATTTTCTTTCGACATGAAAACAAATACCACCTCACCAAGGATGGGGTAGAGTATATAGTCATAGCTCATCGTAAGAAAGTTAGTGCTAGCCTTGTCAGTGAAGGACATGTTAAAATATTGGTTAATTCCAGTAAAGGGTGCATCCTCATGGAAGTGAGGGCAAAAGAAGCCAAGATAGTTGATGCTTTCAGAGGTTGTAACACATATTTCATTAAATTTGGAAGTATTTTATTACAAGGCCTTCAACAACATTCATTCTTTTGTAAATCGCCATATTAGCTTGATTCAACATTAACATAATTTTCAAGTAATTTTAAACCAATTAGAGATCATGAATAGGTCAAACATGGGGTTGTTATGTACAATAGTATCAATACACAATAGGAGTGTGAAATCAAACTCTTAGAAGAAATTGATTTAAGCTAAATCATATTAGTATGTCAAACATCCAATAAAGATATTATAGTTATGGATAACATGCTAGATTCCTCAATGTTTAAATTTTATGTCTGGCAACTCTAACCCCCTTTCCCCCAACCTACGGGGGATTTGTTGATTGAATGATGGTGATGTGAGGATCTTATTGTAAATGACAAGGATAGGTGTCCCTTGCATTGCATTGAGACTAGTCTACTAAAACCTTAGTAAAATGTTCTTGTGCTCAATTTCCTACGGTCTGTTTGTGCCTTTATGAAGCACTAATCAAGCGGTCATCATTCATCTTCATAGCATGCAGGCATCCACTATAAAAGTTATACATTGTTGATCTAGGTATTTCAAGAAGGTTAGGTACCATTGATCTATCTCCACTCAAATCCAAGTACATCAAATGAGATTTCTTAAATGGGTATTCAAGTCATTCCATTATGATGGACAGTGTCACAAATTGAAGTAAACAAGAAACTTTAGTGGTGACTTCTTGTAAGTAGTGGAGGCAAGGGTTTTCAAATATTAGCACAGTTAATGGTAGTGTGGATATTTATCTCTTCTTGTAAACATTGTCAAAACCAATAATAGTCTCGATGTAAATTTAGTGTCAACCAATTGTATGGAAAATCATGATCGACCATTACTTTCACTAAGAAGATAAAATGATAAGAATTTTTAATGAGGGAGAAATAAATGTGAAACATAATGCATGTATTTTAGTTGAAATTTATATAAGTCCCCGTGTTCTTTAATTATTAAATACTTAATGTAAATACAAATAAATTATCATTAAGATATTGATTTTGAAGATTAAACATGTATTAAAAGGCATTCATCTATGACACTTGATTTTTCATGTAGCCTGAATAAACCACTTAAAGCTGATTATCAATTAATCCTAAATAGTTTTGTATAAGATAAATCTTTACTTGCATTAATAGCTTTATTTCAAAAATAAATTACATTTATAAACTTATATGAATACATATAACTAAATGAAATTCAATAAATAACTTCTGAGTCTTGTTGGATTCTATGAGATTATTTTAAGTACAAATAGTTTATTTAAGAATTCAAATTTATAAAATGTTAATATTGATGGGAAAAACATGTCATATGGTGTAAAAAGTTTAAAGGCATCCATTTATGGCCCATCTCTTGAATGAGCTTAAATAGTCTACTTAATGCTCATGGTGAATTTATTAATCCATGTTTTATTAGAAAATTCATTTTCTTTACATGGTTTTTTATTCTAGAAATAGCAATTTCACATTTATACATTCATATTAAACCACATGATAGTTAAATAAAAATCAATTAATGCTTTCTTGACTTATTGACTTATATAACATGATTACATATGGGAATAATTAATTTAATAATGCATAGTTAGAAAAAGTTGTCAATTCAAAATAGAATAAAACTGTTAAAACTCATAAATAATTAATTTTAAATTATTAATTTTCTAAAAAATATATTTTTTACTTACATTCAGATCTTTATTTCAAAAATAAATTCCATTTATACATGGAGTTTTATTTAAAAAAAAAAGTGCCACATTTACACACTTAGATTAAACTTCATGATATGAAAATAAAAGTCGATAAATGGATTTCTATAGACCACTTAAAACTCATTATCAATTAATTATAATTTGTTTTGTAAAATATATATATTTACTTACATTAAGTTACATTTAAAAATTGCATCACATTTATGAACTTCTATCAATGCATATAGCCAAATAGATTTCTTCAAGTCATATTGGATTCTATGAAATTATTTAAACCACAAATAAACTATTTAGGAATTGAAAATGACAAAATGTTAATATGGATTGGAAAATCAATGTCATATGGTGCAAAAAGTTTACATACACCCAGTTTTTACCCATCTCTTTAATGAGTCTAGATGGTCCACTTAACATATTGTTAATTAATTATCCCATGTTTTATTAAGAAGAGAATTTTGTTTTTCATAGAGTTTTGTTTCAAAACAATACAATATGAGATTAATACAGTCTTAATAGATTATGTGATAGACAAATAAAAGTCAATAAATGGATTCCTTATTAAATTAAATGAGATGAGATGATTGCATATACAAATAGTTGATTCAAGAATATATGAAAAAAAAATATGGGTTAAAAATTGAATGCCCTACAATTTAATGAGTAGTATTCACTTATGAGCCATCACCTGTTAGCCTAAATAGTCCACTTAATACTTATTATCAAGAAATTAAAAGACTTATTTTTCGAAAAAATGCATCATAGTATATGGCTATTATAAATCACATTTATATACTCATATTAATGGACATAACTAAGTACAAGTCAATAATATAATTATAGCTCAAGTGATATGATTTCAGTTTATTTAAAATATAAATTTACAAAAAAACAACTTTAAATAATGAAATTAGATGCCTTATGATTCAAAAAATTCAATGAAATAATTCATCAATGATAGTATGTAATCAAACCTTGATAATCCACTTATCAATCATTATCATCATATATATGTTTTTTTAAGAAATGCAAAATTATTTACAATATATTTTTATCTAAAAAATTACATATCACATTTATGCATTCATATTAGTGCATTTTATATGTAAACAATGAATAACTGACTTTGTGCCTTGTTGATTTTCAATATGATATGATTGCAGTTACAACCATTAATTGATTTTAGCATATAAATTTATGAAAACTATCGATTGAGAAATCACATATCTTATGCTTCAAAAAGATCAAATCTCTTACCTATGACACATTTATCATTAGCCTAATAGTGAATAATGCATTGTGAATAGTGAATAATGCACATAACATTTATCAAGTAAATTATTATAATTTCTTTAGTAAGAATAGCACCTTCGTTTGCAAGGAGTTCTATTTCAAAACTTATATTTCACATTTATATATGATTATTGACACATATAAGTAAACATAAGTCATTAAAAATAACATGCCTCGATGGTTCATGTAAGATAATTTGAATGGCAAACAATTCATTTAAGAACACACGCGCGCGCGCACACACATCTTAGAAAAAGAATCGATACAACAAAGTCATTGCAAAAACATTTATAAATAATAAGAAATATACATATTAATATAATTGGCAATTCCCATATATTTCAAAAATTATAAAATCATACAAATTGATTCAACAAAAACTATGTCCAAAATGTATTGAAAAATTGGAATGTACTTTTCAACAAATTTATAAAAGAAATTATCTCCATGAACTACAATGAAGTACATGTTCTATTGAACATTTGAATGTACTCATGTTTTTGTTTGATACGATGAAGTGTCTTAAGAAAGGGGAATAAAACCTGCATAAGCCACATATCTTACTCTTTTCCTGTATATGATTTTATCAAGATGTGGTTTGATCGATATCTGATGAATTGAGAAGTATGCTTTTCTATATCTATTAGCAATACATTTGATTCTTCATAATTATCTCCATATTGGGACCACACATCAATCAACTTTTTCTCATAAAATTGTCTTGCTCTCCCTACTTCCAATTTTGTTTGCAAATGACAATGAGACTTGTCCCATGCAAATTTAAAGTCCGTTATATCAATATTTTATTTTTCAAGTACTTTTCGGATGTACTTGTCAGTGATATTTAATGTCCATATTGCGACATCATAACTTCTTAAGCAATATTTTAATACTTCTGACTAAAAAGGCCTTAAAAAATAGGACCTATCACCAAACTACCAATCTGGTTCTCTTTGAATATGAAAAATTTGTTCATCCTTGGTGTATGATTGGAAGAATACTCTTCCATTTCAAATATCAACAACATCTTTTGACTTGTAGTAATTCCCATCTGCATCTGCACTGCAACCACATGTATGATATTAATATATCTCCACTTCAACACTTCATTGCTTAAGGACATAAAAACCTATCATTTTAAAAATGATGTTAATATTTATTATGAACTATTTCCATTTGTATGCAAACATAATTTTACAATGAGTTCAAAGTATTACAAAATACAAAAACAATTGCCCCATTAAAATGAACAAACAAATAATATGTTTACCTTATACATAGAGCCTAATACCTTTATTTAATTTGTATGGAATAAAAGTTTTATAAGAATGCATTGACCCACCATTTAAATCATTGATTTTACAACTTGTAATTATTTATTTAATTGCAATTGAAAAATATAATTACAATGGTCTAGTACAAGTAAACAAACTAATTATATATTAATTTTCACATACAATATAATACAATTTTTAAATTTCAAACCTAATTAATTATATGTTAATTTATAGAGTTTCTACCTTAGTTTTTTTGTGCTTCTTTTAGTACAAATTGTATGTTTATTGTTGGTGCTACATACAACTTAATATAATTTTTTGGGTTTATATGAATATAAGGTTATAAGAATGCAATGGGGATATTAATTACTAATTTAAAAGAGCCAATTGTAAAAATATTTTAATTAAAATAAATATTGTAATGATCTAATTTAAACAAATTAATGAGTTATCTATTAATTTTACATACAATAGCATGTAAAAATATATATATAGCAATGGGTTTTTTATGAAAACATTAAATGACTATTTTATTCACCAAAAATAAAAATCAAAAAATTTTATTTTATTTTTAGTAACAAACCAAACCAATTCAATTATTTTTATTAGTGTTGTGAAATAAAGTAATAATTCATAATGTCATACATATAATAGCATGATATAAACATCTGTAATCTTAGGGTACTTCTAAATGTAATTGAACATCCTTCAAAATAGCTCGCACATCTGTAGCCTTGTTGAGTTTATGCAATATTCTCCATACCTCATTGATCAACCAATTATCCCCTTGATTTGCTCCAATGAATGGAGGGGCAAGAATCACATTTTCTTTTGGATTCTCTTTCACTCTGTCAATTAAACAAACAACTATAATAGTATTGGTTGCATCATATTGGGTATGCATTTCCCACACTTTTTTCAATGAGTTAGTGTGTATAACTTTCATTGGATTGTCAATGACCCTATGTCCCTTTTGTCGCTTACAGTCTGAAGCAGTCCACTTAAACACAAGTTTATTTGTAATGTTTCTGAAACCAACTTTTTTAGAAATCTTGAAATTGCAATGTCAAGAGATTCATTTTTGAAACACATTTCAAAAAGTGATTTTGCATGTGGATGAATCCAAAATATTTTTTTCTCTATTGTGTAATTAGCATCAGCTCCCATTTTCTCAATATGTCCTTTGTTTGTTGCTTCATCATCAATGCTATGATAAAAAATGTCCTTTAGTTCAAAAATAACTAGTTTCTTTTCAGTTATTTTAGCTGCAACACAATGGAAAATAATATAGTCAAACCATTTTATTCATGTTACAAAAATTACTAAAAAAATTGTTGAAACGATACACTTACAGTTAGTGTCAGTCTTTCCAGCCTTCCTCCAGTGATCAAATATGCTCTTACAAAGTGGTCTCAGAGTGTCAAGGTCAAATTTTGTCATTTCAGTGAGTCTTCAAGCAAAATTTGGTCACTAGGCATTAGGTCTAGGGTTTGCTTTCACTCCTTTCAAAATTGCTCAAATGCCAATCCATGTCATCGTTCTAGTGAGTCTATCATCATTCATAGGGTTTTCATTATCATGTCAATGTGTAATGAGTAATTTTACATCTTGTTCATGCTTCAGTTGCGCCTAGGTAAGTTCATTTCCCTCTCCTAAGGTTTTGAAGGCAATCTCTCTTGGATGGTCAAATCATTAGCAAAACTTGTATCCAGATGTTCATACACCTTCCCCTATCCTTCATGTACCTTATCAAATGCTTCCCATCACTGAGATCCCCAAATTCCTCATTTTTGCACAAACGCTAGTTTCTTGCCACAACTTGGCAATTTTCTAGGTTGGGCTTGTGTTTTTCCCTTTTGGACCCCTTCCCCTCACTCGATATCCGCGATTCCACTTTTCCCTACTTCCTAGCATCCCTCCCTACTTCAAAAAATTTCCCCAAGAATTTAGAAGCCTCTTATCCCCTTCATTTCGCTTCGTTTCTACAAAATTCCTTGTTTCACACATCGGGACAAGTTTCACTCAAAAGATGTTTCAGAGCAATCAAAGATAAATTTTGAAAAACTGAGAGATGTTTGTGTTCACAACATGCCAAGGAAGAAAAAACTCCTTCACCTTTTACACAGGTATAATGGTTTTAGAGAAATGTCAAAAATATCGTTGCCTTAGGAGAATTGAAGGCACCTCTGAAGTGACCTTGGGAAAATCAAGTTTTCTCCTAGCTTGGTTGGCCAAATGACTTGCTTGATGAGTCAAATGATAACTAGACACAAAGATATCTCCCATGAGCTATCATGATCTCAATTTGGAGTTGAGGAAGGCATTCAAAAGTTGACTGCCATAGCACTCTGCCTTGAGGCAGCCTCATTTGGCACATTTTGACCAGTCTTGGGAGATTTGTTCTTTGACAGGGTAAATGAACTACAAATTGAAAAATTCTAGTTGGGTTGGAAGTTAGACCTTTCCAACGAGCTATCTTGTGCCCAATTTGGACACAGGAAAGGCCTCCGAAACGCATCTGCAAGTCGCACTACGCGTAGGGCTCAAGTGCGCTACGCGTCAGGGTTTTGGCTCAATGCGTAGCGCGCTGCGTGCTACCCTTAAGTTGGGAAGGTCCATTTCAAAAAAACTCAGCATTTTTCGATTTTTCATGAAAAAATACACTTGCTCAGCCACTACCAAGAAATTTCATGGAGATTTGAGCCCCCAAAAGGTAAAAAAAAAAAAGCAAAAAATGACCTTCTACCACTTTTTGGACACACAGGAAGCAGTATTGGGCGATTGCAATTTTGGAGGGGAAAATGGAAACCAAATCAAGAAATTCCACTTGGAATGGAGAGAAGACATCCATAACTTTCCAACAAGCCCACTTGTGCCTCATTTGGATTCCGGAAATTGCCTCAAAAATGGCCTGAAAGGCGCGCTACGCGTTGGGAAAATTTGCCAGTTTTGCACCTTCCAGCTCAAGAATTCGCCCAGTTTGGACCAGTTTTGACTTGTGATGGGATTTTTCACCCTCCTTGATGTAAATGATGTAATTTCATGTTGACATGACACTTATTTACCTATTCTAGAAGATTCATTCATAAAATAGCAAAAATTTAATGAATGAATTGGTTTCCTAGCTTATAGAGGCAAGTTGTTTTGACTGCCTAGATTGTAGTGCTTTGTTTAGAATTGGTTGAAACAGCTCCTAAGATGATGAACTCGACCCCTAGAGACTAGGGAATGGGTTGGCATGGTCTATATTATGTATTTTCTGAATCATTTTCATGGTTTGAGAGGTTGGACTCTTAAGGGATAAGCTTAGACTGTATTACTCTTTGTATCTCTGCAATTTTGGCAAAGGAAAGACCAGGGTTTTGCAGCACTATTTGGGATTCCTGTGGTGTTTTGTGTTGATGGTGTGCTTCTCTAATGTACTTTTAAGTTTGTTATGTGTATCATTTTCCTACTCCTCTCTTCTGCAAATTAAGTAAATGAACTGCTAAGGTAGAATTCATGGTTTCTATGCTCTGCCTTTAAGTTTGCTTAATATCTATGTTTTCATCTGTTTAAGGAGAACTCCTGATGGTTTCTTTCTCTCCTTAGCTCCTCACCGGTCATATCTATCCATTCACTTATTTCAAAGGCATCAAGACAATCTCCTACCTTGCCCCAAAAAGACCTCTGCAAAAACTGTGTCTCATCCCCGCACCCAAAATTGTCGTGCTCAGCTTTCCAACAAAACCCTAAAAATTTAAAATCTAACTTTCCCTATCAGTTTACTAGCCTAAAATCAGTGTTCTTTATTGGTCATCTCAGTCATTTGAAGACCTTTTGCCGAGATAGACCCGGAGAGAGACCTCTCCTGTCCCCATAGGGCTAGCTACGAGGCTAAGTGGTTTGATGTTGCCTTGGATTTTGTCTTTTTCAGCCCGAGGCCAAATCCAAGCGCTAACATATTGGCGACCATACTGGGGAAGAAAAAATGGTTTTCTTGTTGATGTCATTTGTTTTATAAGCTACAGACGGAGCCTGAAGTTATGCCAGGTAGCCTTCGAAACGCTTTTGCTTTGCATTAGCGGAAGTAGATAAACACTGCTTCAGTCAATCTCCGGTCTAGCTTGTAAACGTGACATTTAACTTGTTAATTACCCCAGTACATGTATCAAGTTCAGATCTGATTGTTGATGGTGGACAACGATCAGACACTGGCAAGGCTGAAATCATTCACCTGGCGACTCTAAATACTTTTCGAGATCAGATCCAAAGACTCCACTGGAGGATGATCCCGACCAGCAAAAACATGAAAGGACAACATGGACAGATCAGGTATTCAAGTTGGAATTTCATCCAAGACATTTTGTTCTTTGTCATAAATTATTTCTTCTCTTTTCCCAAGAATTTCAAGAAGGCTTTACAAAGTATACTATGTTTGAGAAGAGATCCTCAACCTGCAGTTGATTCTTTCCCTTTGAAGATTGTGAATACCAAAGATTTGCATACCTTTGAGCTTGATCAAGACCTTTCTTCTAAATTTTGTGATGACCATCTTCAAATTGATGAACCTCAAGAGACCAAGACTAATTCTATACCTGCTGTACATATCGCTACACCTTGTAAAATTCCAGATCGGTATAAACCTCTTGTTTTACCTTCTGTTCTCCATCCTTTCCTCAAAAACTATGATCTATACTTGCCGAGATTTGACGGTGAATGTAAGAATGTCAACGCTGAGCAACATGTGCAGAATTTTGAGTATTTTCTTGACCTTTTAAAAGTTGATGAAGAGGATGTTAGTATTAGGCTTTTTGCTCTTTCTTTGCAAGCTAAAGTGAAGAGTTGGTTCAAAGCCCTGCCTGATGCGAGCATCTCAGATTTCCAGCAGTTCGTCAAAGTTTTTCTCGACAGGTGGATGATCGGGCAGAACCTTTTCTTGATTATAGAAGAGTATAACTAGCTGAAAAGATTGCCAGGGGAGACAGTACAACAGTTTTCAGCCAGATTTAACCAAGTTTATTATTCGATGCCAGTTGATATAAGGCCTACTCCTAGATCGGCCCTCTTGCACTATCCGGGTGCCTTTGATCCGGAGATGGAGTTTTAGATGAGAGAAAGGGATATTGCAATGCTTCATGAGATGCAAAACAGTGCAGTAAATGTAGAGGCGCATCTGCTGATCCGAAGGGCAAGGTTGAAAGAAGAAGAGATGAAAAACATAGATCCGGAAGAATCAACATCTCTAGAGGTGAAGCTTGACATTTTGGTAAGTGTAGTGGAAAAGATGATGGACAAGATCAATGATGATGTTCTAGCCCATGGCTCGCTGATTGAAGAAGAACATGTTGTTGATCCAAAACATTTTGTTTCTTATCCTAGTTGCATAGATTTGATAATGATTGTTTTGTAGATCACCTTGGCGAAGAGATCTGTTGATATGACCTGCATGCTTGATGATATGTTTTATACCGATGATTTGCCTCAGTTTGATCAGTATGATGATGATTATGTTCTCCAAACAGAAGCTAATCTTGCAGACAAATCAGCAGCTAGTTTGTGGGAGGAAGAGGTTCATTTACAGCAGCTCGAGTACAATGATCAACCGATGCATATGAGCTATCACAATGATGAGGAAAGTGCGTCAAAGTTTGAAGTAAGTGAAGGATCTTTGCCTTTTTGTTTTGATTCGTTTCCGTTCATCAGGGATAACTACCATGCAATCAGAAATCAAATGTCAACAAGTCTTGATTTGAATCATCTTGAGAGAAATGAAAATTTTGTTCAAGACATCTCATATTCAGATTTGCAACCCCTGAAAGCCATTGATTGTCAAGTTGCAGCTGAAGACTTGGAAGTGGACACACATGATTTAATGATTCAAGGTGACTCTGTACCATTCTGTTTTGAATCATTTCAGTTTTTGAAGGGTAGATTGCATAGTAAATCTTCAAATGAACAGCCTATAACAAATCAGCAATCTCTCAGTGTTAATGTTGAGGATGAGACAGATAACAAAATTCTTGAGCAGCCTGTAGCATCAGATTTGCAACCACCAAATGAAATTGAAGGGCAGATTATAGATGAAGCTGTGGAAGACGAAATACATGATTTGATGATGCAGGAAGATTCTATACCCTTTTGTTTTGAAACATTTCAGTTTATAAGGCAGAATCTTCGTAAAATCTCTCAAGAAAAAGATGAACAACTAGAAGGTTGTCATACATTTTCAATGGATACATTACAGCAGTATTTTCAAGTTTTTCATGATCCAATAGCTGATGTTTTGGATGAGGTTTGCAGTCAAAGTCTTTCTCCATTGACTACATGTGAGCTTGAAACATGTGCTGATATGAATTTGATCCGGCAGCCGGTTTCTTTCTCATTTTCAGCAGAGGTCTCGTCACAAGGCTCAGATCAAAGTGTGCATTCATGGCATGAGGAAAAGAGAAGTAATCCATTGGATGAGCTAAGTTCCAGTGTGCTTGAATTTCAAGATCCTTATGTAGTGTTTTTGGAGGCAGATGGAGAATTCATATCATTCAACGGATTTGTTTCTAAGTTATCATGGGAGTTGCCGTTCATTAGTTCTCTCTTGTTGTTCATAAGCGAGAACTTGTGGAGAATTCAACCAGCATATGGAATACTTACTTGGTTGCATTGGTTGTTTCATTTCACTTGATCAGGTGATGAATGAAACTGTTAGAGTAGGTTTTGATGAATAAGCTCCACTTTGAGCATCATTTCCAGTTTGTCGGTTCTGTTTAAGTATTGAGTCAGTTTTTAGTTGAGTGAAAGTCAATTTGTGTTGTCAAGTCATCGTTTTTCAGTCATGCATTTCAGCTTGAGTTTTTGACTCCATTGACCAATGGATGAAGGCACTGTCTAGCTCTTCCAGAGATCTGTCGTTCTTGGCACCTCCTAGGAGCTACCATCCCCATTGGAGCCAATGTTAGTGTCAGTCTTTCCAGCCTTCCTCCAGTGATCAAATATTCTCTTACAAAGTTGTCTCAGAGTGTCAAGGTCAAATATTGTCATTTCAGTGAGTCTTCAAGCAAAATTTGGTCACTAGGCATTAGGTCTAGGGTTTGCTTTCACTCCTTTCAAAATTGCCCAAATGCCAATCCATGTCATCATTCTGCTGAGTCTATCATCATTCATAGGGTTTTCATTATCATGTCAATGTGTAATGAGTCATTTTACATCTTGTTCATGCTTCAGTTGCGCCTAGGTAAGTTCATTTCCCTCTCCTAGGGTTTTGAAGGCAATCTCTCTTGGATGGTCAAATCATTAGCAAAACTTGTATCTCGATGTTTATACACCTTCCCCTATCCTTCATGTACCTTATCAAATGCTTCCCATCACTGAGATCCCCCAAATTCCTCATTTTTGCACAAACCCTAGTTTCTTGCCACAACTTGGCAATTTTCTAGGTTGGGCCTGTGTTTTGCCCTTTTGGACCTCTTCCCCTCACTCGATCTCCGCGATTCCACTTTTCCCTGCTTCCTAACATCCCTCCCTACTTCCAAAAATTTCCCCAAGAATTTAGAAGCCTCTTATCCACTTCATTTCGCTTCGTTTCGACAAAATTCCATGTTTCACACATCAGGACAAGTTTCACTCAAAAGATGTTTCAGAGCAATCAAAGATGAATTTTGAAAAAATGAGAGAGGTTTTTGTTCCCAACATGCCAAGGAAGAAATACCTCCTTCACTTTTTACACAGGTATAATTGTTTTAGAGAAATGTCAAAAATATCGTTGCCTCAGGAGAATTGAAGGCACCTCTGAAGTGACCTTAGGAAAATCAAGTTTTCTCCTAGCTTGGTTTGCCAAATGACTTTCTTGATGAGTGAAATGATAACTAGACAAAAATTTATTTCCAATGAGCTATCATGAGCTCAATTTGGATTTGAGGAAGGCATTCCAAAGTTCACTGCAATAGCACTCTGCCTTGAGGCAACCTCATTTGGCACATTTTGACCAGTCTTGGGAGATTTGTTTTTTGAAAGGGTAAATGAACTCCAAATTGAAAAATTCCAGTTGAGTTGGAAAGTAGATTCAAATACCTTTCCAACGAGATATCTTACGCCCAATTTGTACACCGGGAAGGCCTCCAAAAAGCATCTGAAATTTTCACTACGCGTAGGGCTCAGGCGCGCTACGCGTCAAGGTTTTAGCTCAATGCATAGCGCGCCACGCGCTACCCTTAAGTTGGGAAGGTCCATTTCACAAAAACTCAGCATTTTTGGATTTTTCATGACAAAATACACTTTCTCAACCACTGCCAAGAAATTTGACGGAGATTTGAGCCCCCAAAAGGTCAAAAAACAAGCAAAAAAATGACCTTTTGCCACTTTTTGGACACACAGGAAGCAGTCTTGGGAGATTGCAATTTTGGAGGGGCAAATGGCCACCAAATTGAGAAATTCCACTTGGGATGGAGAGTAGACATCCAGACCTTTCCAACAAGCCCACTTGTGCCTCATTTGGATGCCGGGAAGTGCCTCAAAAGTGGCCTGAAAGGCGCGCTACGCGTTGGGAAAATTTGCCAGTTTTGCACCTTCCAGCTCAGGAATTCGCCCAGTTTTGACCAGTTTTGACTTGTGATGGGATTTTTCACCCTCCTTGATGTAATTGATGTAATTTCATGTTGACATGACACTTATTTACCTATTCTAGAAGATTCATTCATAAAATAGCAAAAATTTAATGAATGAATTGGTTTCCTAGCTTATAGAGGCAAGTTGTTTTGACTGCCTAGATTGCAGTGCTTTGTTTAGAATTGGTTGAAACAGCTCCTAGGATGATGAGCTCGACCCCTAGAGGCTAGGGAATGGGTTGGCATGGTCTGTATTATGTATTTTCTAAATCATTTTCATGGTTGGAGAGGTTGGACTCTTGAGGGATAAGCTTAGACTGTATTACTCTTTGTATCTCTGCAATTTTGGCAAAGGAAAGACCAGGGCTTTGCAGCACTATTTGGGATTCCTGTGGTGTTTTGTGTTGATGGTGTGATTCTCTCATGTACTTGTAATTTTGTTATGTGTATCATTTTCCTACTCCTCTCTTCTGCAAATTAAGTAAATGAAGTGTTAAGGTAGAATTCATGGTTTCTATGCTCTGCCTTTAAGTTTGCTTAATATCTATGTTTTCATCTGTTTAAGGAGAACTCCTGATGGTTTCTTGCTCTCCTTAGCTCCTCACCGGTCATATCTATCCATTCACTTATTTCAAAGGCATCAAGACAATCTCCTACCTTGCCCCAAAAAGACCTCTGCAAAAACTGTGTCTCATCCCCGCACCCAAAATTGCCGTGCTCAGCTTTCCAACAAAACCCTAAAAATTTAAAATCAAACTTTTCCTATCAGTTTACTAGCCTAAAATCAGTGTTCTTTATTGGTCATCTCAGTCATTTGAATAAATTTTGCCGAGATAGACCCGGAGAGAGACCTCTCCTGTCCCCATAGGGCTAGCTACGAGGCTAAGTGGTTTGATGTTGCCTTGGATTTTGTCTTTTTCAGCCTGAGGCCAAATCCAAGCGCTAACATATTGGCGACCATACTGGGGAAGAAAAAATGGTTTGCTTGTTGATTTCATTTGTTTTATAAGCTACAGACGGAGCCTGAAGTTATGCCAGGTAGCCTTCGAAACGCTTTTTCTTTGCATTAGCGGAAGTAGATAAACACTGCTTCAGTCAATCTCCGGTCTAGCTTGTAAACGTGACATTTAACTTGTTAATTACCCCAGTACATGTATCAAGTTCAGATCTGATTGTTGATGGTGGACAACGATCAGACACTGGCAAGGCTGAAATCATTCACCTGGCGACTCTAAATCATTTTCGAGATCAGATCCAAAGACTCCACTGGAGGATGATCCCGACCAGCAAAAACATGAAAGGACAACATGGACAGATCAGGTATTCAAGTTGGAATTTCATCCAAGATATTTTGTTCTTTGTCATAAATTATTTCTTCTCTTTTCCCAAGAATGTCAAGAAGGCTTTGCAAAGTATACTATGTTTGAGAAGAGATCCTCGACTTGCAGTTGATTCTTTCCCTTTGAAGATTGTGAATACCAAAGATTTGCATACCTTTGAGCTTGATCAAGACCTTTCTTCTAAATTTTGTGATGACCATCTTCAAATTGATGAACCTCAAGAGACCAAGACTAATTCTATACCTGCTGTACATATCCCTACACCTTGTAAAATTCCAGATCGGTATAAACCTCTTGTTTTACCTTCTGTTCTCCATCCTTTCCACAAAAACTATGATCTATACTTGCCGAGATTTGACAGTGAATGTAAGAATGTCAACGCTGAGCAACATGTGCAGAATTTTGAGTCTTTTCTTGACCTTTTTGAAGTTGATGAAGAGGATGTTAGTATTAGGCTTTTTGCTCTTTCTTTGCAAGCTAAAGTGAAGAGTTGGTTCAAAGCCCTGCCTGATGCGAGCATCTCAGATTTCCAGCAGTTCGTCAAAGTTTTTCTCGACAGGTGGATGATCGGGCAGAACCTTTTCTTGATTATAGAAGAGTGTAACTAGCTGAAAAGATTGCCAGGGGAGACAGTACAACAGTTTTCAGCCAGATTTAACCAAGTTTATTATTCGATGCCAGTTGATATAAGGCCTACTCCTAGATCGGCCCTCTTGCACTATCCGGGTGCCTTTGATCCGGAGATGGAGTTTCAGCTGAGAGAAAGGGATATTGCAACGCTTCATGAGATGCAAAACAGTGCAGTAAATGTAGAGGCGCATCTGCTGATCCGAAGGGCAAGTTTGAAAGAAGAAGAGATGAAAAACATAGATCCGGAAGAATCAACATCTCTAGAGGTGAAGCTTGACATTTTGGTAAGTGTAGTGGAAAAGATGATGGACAAGATCAATGATGATGTTCAAGCCCATGGCTTGCTGATTGAAGAAGAACAAGTTGTTGATCCAAAACATTTTGTTTCTTATCCTAGTTGCATAGATTTGATAATGATTGTTTTGTAGATCACATTGGCGAAGAGAGATCTGTTGATATGACCTGCATGCTTGATGATATGTTTTATACCGATGATTTTCCTTAGTTTGATCAGTATGATGATGATTATGTTCTCCAAACAGAAGCTAATCTTGCAGACAAATCAGCAGCTAGTTTGTGGGCGGAAGAGGTTCATTTACAGCAGCTCGAGTACAATGATCAACCGATGCATATGAGCTATCACAATGATGAGGAAAGTGCGTCAAATTTTGAAGTAAGTGAAGGATCTTTGCCTTTTTGTTTTGATTCGTTTCCGTTCATCAGGGATAACTACCATGCAATCAGAAATCAAATGTCAACAAGTCTTGATTTGAATCATCTTGAGAGAAATGAAAATTTTGTTCAAGACTTCTCATATTCAGATTTGCAACCCCTGAAAGCCATTGATTGTCAAGTTGCAGCTGAAGACTTGGAAGTGGACACACATGATTTAATGATTCAAGGTGACTCCGTACCATTCTGTTTTGAATCATTTTAGTTTTTGAAGGGTAGATTGCATAGTAAATCTTCAAATGAACAGCCTATAACAAATCAGCAATCTCTCAGTGTTAATGTTGAGGATGAGATAGATAACAAAATTCTTGAGAAGCCCGTAGCATCAGATTTGCAGCCACCAAATGAAATTGAAGGGCAGATTACAGATGAAGCTGTGGAAGACGAAATACATGATTTGATGATGCAGGAAGATTCTATACCCTTTTGTTTCGAAACATTTCAGTTTATGAGGCAGAATCTTCGTAAAATCTCTCAAGAAAAAGATGAACAACTAGAAGGTTGTCATACATTTTCAATGGATACATTACAGCAATATTTTCAAGTTTTCCATGATCCAATAGCTGATGTTTTGGATGAGGTTTGCAGTCAAAGTCTTTCTCCATTGACTACATGTGAGCTTGAAACATGTGCTGATATGAATTTGATCCGGCAGCCGGTTTCTTTCTCATTTTCAGCAGAGGTCTCGTCACAAGGCTCAGATCAAAGTGTGCATTCATGGTATGAGGAAAAGAGAAGCAATCCATTGGATGAGCTAAGTTCCAGTGTGCTTGAATTTCAAGATCCTTGTGTAGTGTTTTTGGAGGCAGATGGAGAATTCATATCATTCAACGGATTTGTTTCTAAGTTATCATGGGAGTTGCCGTTCATTAGTTCTCTCTTGTTGTTCATAAGCGATAACTTGTGGAGAATTCAACCAGCATATGGAATACTTACTTGGTTGCATTGGTTGTTTCATTTCACTTGATCAGGTGATGAATGAAACTGTTAGAGTAGGTTTTGATGAATAAGCTCCACTTTGAGCATCATTTCCAGTTTGTCAGTTGTGTTTAAGTATTGAGTCAGTTTTTAGTTGAGTGAAAGTCAATTTGTGTTGTCAAGTCATCGTTTTTCAGTCATGCATTTCAGCTTGAGTTTTTGACTCCATTGACCAATGGATGAAGGCACTGTCTAGCTCTTCCAGAGATCTGTCGTTCTTGGCACCTCCTAGGAGCTACCATCCCCATTGGAGCCAATGTTAGTGTCAGTCTTTCCAGCCTTCCTCCAGTGATCAAATATGCTCTTACAAAGTTGTCTCAGAGTGTCAAGGTCAAATATTGTCATTTCAGTGAGTCTTCAAGCAAAATTTGGTCACTAGGCATTAGGTCTAGGGTTTGCTTTCACTCCTTTAAAAATTGCCCAAATGCCAATCCATGTCATCATTCTGCTGAGTCTATCATCATTCATAGGGTTTTCATTATCATGTCAATGTGTAATGAGTCATTTTACATCTTGTTCATGCTTCAGTTGCGCCTAGGTAAGTTCATTTCCCTCTCCTAGGGTTTTGAAGGCAATCTCTCTTGGATGGTCAAATCATTAGCAAAACTTGTATCCCGATGTTCATACACCTTCCCCTATCCTTCATGTACCTTATCAAATGCTTCCCATCACTGAGATCCCCAAAATTCCTCATTTTTGCACAAACCCTAGTTTCTTGCCACAACTTGGCAATTTTCTAGGTGGGGCCTGTGTTTTGCCCTTTTGGACCCCTTCCCCTCACTTGATCTCCACGATTCCACTTTTCCCTGCTTCCTAACATCCCTCCCTACTTCCAAAAATTTCCCCAAGAATTTAGAAGCCTCTTATCCCCTTCATTTCGCTTCGTTTCGACAAAATTCCATGTTTCACATATCGGGACAAGTTTCACTCAAAAGATGTTTCAGAGCAATCAAAGATGAATTTTGAAAAAATGAGAGAGGTTTTGTTCCCAACATGCCAAGGAAGAAGAACCTCCTTCACTTTTTACACAGGTATAATGGTTTTAGAGAAATGTCAAAAATACCGTTGCCTCAGGAGAATTGAAGGCACCTCTGAAGTGACCTTAGGAAAATCAAGTTTTCTCCTAGCTTGGTTGGCCAAATGACTTTCTTGATGAGTGAAATGATAACTAGACAAAATTTTATTTCCAATGAGCTATCATGAGCTCAATTGGAGTTGAGGAAGGCATTCCAAAGTTCACTGCAATACCACTCTGCCTTGAGGCAGCCTCATTTGGCACATTTTGACCAGTCTTGGGAGATTTGTTTTTTCATAGGGTACATGAACTCCAAATTGAAAAATTCCAGTTGGGTTGCAAAGTAGATTCAAATACCTTTCCAACGAGCTATCTTGCGCCCAATTTTTACACCGGGAAGGCCTCCAAAAAGCATCTGAAATTGTCACTACGCGTAGGGCTCAGGCGCGCTACGCGTCAGGGTTTTGGCTCAATGCGTAGCGCGCCGCGCGCTACCCTTAAGTTGGGAAGGTCCATTTCACAAAAACTCAGCATTTTTGGATTTTTCATGACAAAATACACTTTCTCAACCACTGCCAAGAAATTTCATGGAGATTTGAGCCCCCTAAAGGTCAAAAAACAAGCAAAAAAATGACCTTCTGCCACTTTTTGGACACACAGGAAGCAGTCTTGGGAGATTGCAATTTTGGAGGGGCAAATGGCCACCAAATTGAGAAATTCCACTTGGGATGGAGAGTAGACATCCAGACCTTCAACAAGCCCACTTGTGCCTCATTTGGATGCCGGGAAGTGCCTCAAAAGTGGCCTGAAAGGCGTGCTACGCGTTGAGAAATGGCCCGCTACGCGTTGGGAAAATTTGCCAGTTTTGCACCTTCCAGCTCAGGAATTCGCCTAGTTTGGACCAGTTTTGACTTGTGATGGGATTTTTCACCCTCCTTGATGTAATTGATGTAATTTCATGTTGACATGACACTTATTTACCTATTCTAGAAGATTCATTCATAAAATAGCAAAAATTTAATGAATGAATTGGTTTCCTAGCTTATAGAGGCAAGTTGTTTTGACTGCCTAGATTGCAGTGTTTAGAATTGGTTGAAACAGCTCCTAGGATGATGAGCTCGACCCCTAGAGGCTAGGGAATGGGTTGGCATGGTCTATATTATGTATTTTCTAAATCATTTTCATGGTTGGAGAGGTTGGACTCTTGAGGGATAAGCTTAGACTGTATTACTCTTTGTATCTCTGCAATTTTGGCAAAGGAAAGACCAGGGCTTTGCAGCACTATTTGGGATTCCTGTGGTGTTTTGTGTTGATGGTGTGCTTCTCTCATGTACTTGTAAGTTTGTTATGTGTATCATTTTCCTACTCCTCTCTTCTGCAAATTAAGTAAATGAAGTGTTAAGGTAGAATTCATGGTTTCTATGCTCTGCCTTTAAGTTTGCTTAATATCTATGTTTTCATCTGTTTAAGGAGAACTCCTGATGGTTTCTTGCTCTCCTTAGCTCCTCACCGGTCATATCTATCCATTCACTTATTTCAAAGGCATCAAGACAATCTCCTACCTTGCCCCAAAAAGACCTCTGCAAAAACTGTGTCTCATCCCCGCACCCAAAATTGCCGTGCTCAGCTTTCCAACAAAACCCTAAAAATTTAAAATCAAACTTTTCCTATCAGTTTACTAGCCTAAAATCAGTGTTCTTTATTGGTCATCTCAGTGATTTGAAGACCTTTTGCCGAGATAGACCCGGAGAGAGCCCTCTCCTGTCCCCGTAGGGCTAGCTACAAGGCTAAGTGGTTTGATGTTGCCTTGGATTTTGTCTTTTTCAGCCTGAGGCCAAATCCAAGCGCTAACACTTACCTTGAGTGGTTTTTGCACTATTTATAAATGAAACAATAATTTCTTTTACATCTTGATACGACTTGGAGTAAACATGTTAAACCTTCAATCAAATACCAATTTTACTTCTTATTAAACCTTCAATCAAATACCAATACCAAGAAAAACATTAGTAATGCAACCTTTAAAAAGAAACACACACACACACACACACCTTTAACATTACTTTGATTATTAATTTTATCCTTTTTATTTGTTCCTAAAATAAAAATATGCAAAGTTATGGTAGTTACAAGCATTTGAGTTTGAAGAATAATAAGATAAACAACAAGACAAGTTATAAGTATTTGATATGACATTATCTTCATATTTGTAGTGTTGCACCTCATCATCATCTTAGTTACCTTTATTTGTTTCCAAATTAAACATATAAAATATTTTGAATTGTGAAAATGAATAGAATCATTAAATAACAAGGAAAACAAGTGGACAAATTATAAGTACCTGATGTTATATTTTGTTCTTGATTAAATTTTTGTTGAACTTTCATTTGATCAATGTCTTGGTTCTATTTGCTTGTCACTATAATAAACATAAAAAAATGTTATAAATTGTGACAATGAACAAAATTCATTAAACTATACAAAAAAGGAATCATCTATAATCATCCATAATAATATTTTGGTCTTGATTGTAGTTTTGTGGGATAGTACCCTGGTCATTATATGCATTCTCTTTATTTCCAACTATAATCAACAGATGAAATGATATGAATCACAATAATTTAGAATAATAATGTTACATTAAAAAATGTCACCATGACTATTTGCAGTTAGTATGGCTCCATCCACTGTCATGCTATCCTCCTTGGCAAGTCTCATGCCTCTGCTCTTCATGTCAAACTTCAAGAAAGAGAGAAAAGTCATTTAAAGTCAATTATCTCTGGTACGCAGTTTCTCTTAGCCTTACCTGCGTGTACGCAACCCAAGTTCACAATACCTGCGTACTTGTACGCTCTGTATGTAAAGGGTGGGTGCGTACCCCTGTAAAGGTCAAAAGGCGCGAGTTTCATCTTAAAAAAGTTACTTGTGGTCATTTCTAGAGTCTTCTAGAAGCTTGTTTGACGTGTATGAAGCGCCTCCAGATGGTTCATGTATCCCTACCAAAGAGGAACTTATCCCATCAAGAGGGGAGCTATCCCATCCAAAGAGGGGCTTATCCCATTGATGGTGGACCTGAATAACTTCCTCTAGAGCACTATAAATACAGGCATTGGGCCAAAGGGAGGGGAGTTGAAAGCTGAACATTCCTAAGGGTAGATGCTGCTAGAATTAGGACTTCCTTGTAGAAGCTTGTGAGGAGAGATTACCATCTTTGCTTGTTTCATTTGGAAGTGGGTGAGCTGATCAGAGTAAAGGAGAACTCTTGTGGACCCTGGGAGGGACTTGCACAACACCAAGGCTCAGGTTGTAATGGTTCCTTTTGTTACCTTTTAATACAAATAAGTCCATTCTTCTCAACAATTTGTTATTTATGGGTTGTTTCATATACTCCTTGGTCTATATGTTAAATATGTTTTATTTTATGTGATATTCAGGTGCTATTTAATCGTTTGATTGTTAGTGAATGCAGGTTTCGAAGAGAAGGAGGAGCTCATCCGGATCAACGAAGTTGGACTACTACAACATCGTTGGGTTACAGGTAGGATCTAAACACTTTATTTCTCATATTGTAAAGGCATATTTAGTGAAGGATTGCTCTTATTTGTCTTGTTTGTCACTAGAAAGTCTTAGGCTTCTAGGGAGGTCGGTTGTGTCCGCACTAACGACTCTTTCCGCATGACAAAATGGCGACTCCACTGGGGAATCCATTAATGTGAATGTTTTTTCCTTTGTATCAAACTTTGATCTGAGAAAAGTCGTTTGTTTTCTGGTTTTTGGCTGTCTGACTGTGTGTTTGGGTGGGCTAGCTTATGGTTAAATTAGATTTTAGTTTTTATTTGTTTTGCTAGAAGTACGCAGCCTCTCAGTTGAGCACAGTGCGTACCTGTACGCACTATTGCTTTGTGCACAGAGCGTACCCACACCTGTGGAAACAGGTCGCCTGCGTACCCCTGTCAAAATTAAGAAAATTTCAATTTCCTCCTTTTTGCCTTTTAGTTTTAGTTTTTAATTTGTTTTTTCTGCCCAGATCCACTGGTTACCTGCCATAAATCTTCACCTAAGCTTGTTCCATTGGCATTCCTGCTTTAAGCTTTCATCAATTGGGTGTTTTAAGTTTTTTTTTTAGAGATTCTTAATTTGATTTCCTTTGGTCATTACTTGGAGGTTTGTCTCAATATTTTCACAATTTTGCATCTTTTTGCTTTTGTTTTTGCAAAAAAATTTCGTGTTAATCACCTTTGAGTGTTTTTATTTTTTTGATCTTTAGAACTCTCACCCAATTTTCTCAACTTGCACTTGATTGGTTCTTAGATTACATTAGAATCGTCTTGTGTTTGAGAATTCTCTTGCATAGATCACATTTGCATAATTAGAATTCTCATTTTCAGAATATGAATGAAAAATGTGCATAGATTACATTTGCATACTTTTCAAGTGAATTGTGCTTAGATTACCATTGCATAGTTTACATTCTAAAAAATCAATCGTAGATTTAGATCAGTTTTCTTTGATTTGAATTTACACAAAAAAGAAAAAAAAAATGGTTTGGAATTGATTTGCATTAGTTTTTCTTGATAAAATTAGTGCATTAGAGAATTTGTTATATTTTCTCTTGGTGATCAATTTTTGCATTGTTGGAAGTGAATGAAAACTCTCTCCTTACTTTAGATAGGATTCATCGAATTGAAAAGATTACATTATCATATTCGATTGCATTCAGTTGAGTCGGGTCATAACACCATTGGTTTCATATCCATTTACCCATTTGAGTAAAAACAACCTTAATAACACAGCGCTTAATTAAAATTCATCTAGTAATTTTTACATTTCTAGGGCTCTGATACACCAACATAGCTTAGGCTACTGTCTTGGAGTAGGAGAGTAATTAACTCTCCAAGACAGCAAAACCAAACAAGTAGCTCATCTTGTGGTAGGATAAATCCAGCTGTTACATTTATGCTCTGGGAAAGCTCCTCTTAAAGGAGAAGCACGAGACCGTGTCCGAACCAGTGAGGGGATCAATCCTCCTTCATTGGGAAAGACGCCAGATACGCACGTACTACAAACGGTAAACCTCGGATTATTGTCAAGGAGCCTGGGGTCACTTGTCGGTAAACCTTGGATTATTGTCAAGGAGCCGGCAAGGGGATTGAGCTTGTTACTCTGCCCTTGCGTGCTATTGGGTCGTAGACTGTTCCCCCAGGTGTATTTGTTGTTGTTGGTGACCTTAGTGACCGTTATCTTTAGGGTTCTACCCAAGGTGACGGTGGAGGGAAGATCCCACTGTACCTGGAACAGACGTCGGCTAGACTCACTTGGATTTTCTGGGGGGTTCACTTCACTCGAGACGGTTAAAGTGGAGGAACTTGGTCCAGTCTATTCATTAAGCAGGTTGCCGGGGTAACTGTTCCACCCGCCACTTCTGTACTGAATTCGACGATGTTGGGCTTCATCACCAACTAGTGTTTTCGGTCTGGAAGGTTACTGTTTGTGTATGGTTTGACTCCTAGATTTGATAGCGCGTGTTAATTTGTTTGTTTTTAATTTTAGAGACCATAGGTGTGAATTGTGAATTTTAATTGTTAGGTTTGAATTGTTAATTTTAGTTTTAAAAATTGCTAATAAAATTCACTGAAGTTGAATATAATGGAAAATGTTCTGGAATTTACCAACCTAGGAACCCCTCCTAATGAGAATCCTAGTACTTTTCCTTACTTTGGAAATGTTGGTCCTCCTTATATGGCTACTTTATCATTACCTGGATTTACAATAGGTTTACCGATATGGTTATTTTCAACTTCGTTGGCCCAAAATACTCCAATTGTTCCATCTCAACCGGATGCTTCACCTCAATAGAGTTTACCATCTCAACATCACCAACCTTCTGTTGATCCTTTACCTTCTTTGCCTAATTTTTCTTCCTCCATTTCTTCCTCTTCGCCTGGTAAAAGCCTTGATGCTAGTAACCAGGAGGCTAAGAAGAAGAAGAAAGGGAAGAAGAAGAAGAAGAAGAAGAAGAAGCAAGCTAAGAAAGAAGTCAACCAACCAACCATGGCTGTAAGTGTTAGTTGTGTTGAGGAAAATTCCGACATGCACCGTAAACCCAAATACCCTTGCAGGCTTTGTAAGGGTGACCACTTCCTTGTCAATTGTCCTGGTATTCCAAAGGTCTTGGAAGTATGGTCAGAAAAATCTCATCAACTTTCCATTGATCCATCAACCAGTGATAGTCAGGTTCCTGGGAAAAAGGGTAAAGTTAGGTTTCCTTGTAAGTTATGCAAAGGGAGTCATCAAACTCACATTTGCCCTCACATGGATGAAGCCTCAACATCGTTGGAAAACCTTACTGTTCCACAGCAAGAATTTCCAACTGGTTACCGTAAACTTTCTCCCAACCTACCGTCAACTAACGGAGTGATTGATCTAAATTCAAGTACAGTCGATCACACTCTCCCATTGAAGAGTGAAACTCATGTCACTCAGGTTGATGATCCATTAGTTGATCAAGTGGTCGATTCAATTTCACATTCGGTCGATCCCACGTTCCCTTTGGAGAGTGAACTTCATACCACTCAGGTTCTTCTTGTTACATCAGATTCTTCTATGCCGGGGGGCATTTCGCCTGTTTCTACAGAACCCCCTCCAAGTACTGAGGTCTTTTCCTTTGATTGGAATAGACTGACAGAACCTTGTCTTCCTTCCTCCATCCCTTTCCAAATCATTGTCAAAGCTGGTGGTAGGGACATACATCGTACTCAGGTAGTTGAAGGTGCTTCTGTTAGTATTTTATCCTCAACTGTTTGGAAAGCTTTGGGTTCCCCTCAGCTTGCGCCTATTACGCAGAATCTGAAAGCTTTTAACCGAACCATTAGTGAACCTTTAGGGATCCTTCCTAAGTTTTCTATTACCTTGGAAGGTAAAACTGTCTGTATTGATCTTATGGTAGTTCGAGGTCCCTTGGATTTCAATTTACTCCTTGGACGAGACTATGTTTATGCAATGAAAGCTGTCGTATCGACACTCTTTCGCGTGATATCTTTCCCTCACAATGGCAGTATTGTGACTGTAGACCAGCTTTCGTTCCCTAGTCTTGTCTCAACTACCAATAATATGACACCCCTAAATGTTCCTGATTCTAAAGTGGTATCTACCCTGCCATGGGTTAATTATGTGGCAACTGGTCCCATGTTTTCAGTTACCGATGTAAGTGAGCCTCTCACTGTTTGCTCATCTTCCTTTTATTTAGATCCGGTAATTGACATGGAAAACTCTATGGGATTTCTTGAACACGATGTTCTTATCCCTTTTGAGTCCCTTGACATGTGTTCCTTCCAGAGAAGTATTCTTCCTTCTGATGAAGACCTCTTGGAAGCCATGATCAAGGTGTGTCCATTGACATGTCTTTCTTCCAGTTGGAAGCCATGATCAGTGTGTGCGAGGATAGTTTTGTTCCTGTGTCAACCTCGTTAAAAAATGAAACAGGATGGTGTGAGAATAGTTTTTGCTGTACCAACCTCGTTAAAAAATGAATCAGTTTACTGAGGAAAGTTCCTTTTACTGTGTCAACCTCGTTAAAAAATGAATCAGTTTGTGCGAGGATAGTTTTTTCCTGTACCAACCTCGTTAAAAAATGAAACAGGATGCAGCGAGGATAGTTTTGTTCCTGTGTCAACCTCGTTAAAAAATGAAATAGGGTATAACGAGGATAGTTTTTTCCTATATCAACCTCGTTAAAAAATGAAACAGGCTAGCATGAGGATAGTTCCTGTTACTGAGTCAACCTCATTAAAAAATGAATCAGGTAGATTTTAGGATATGTAGGTAGATTGTAGGGAGTAGTCATGAGCATAGTTCCTTGTCTTGTGTCAAGCTCATTAAAAAATGAATCAAGGATTTTAGAGCACAGTTCCTTGTCTTGTGTCAAGCTCATTAAAACATGAATCAAGGTTTTTAGAGAAGAGTTTTTTTTGTTAGGTAGATTGTAGAGAGTAGTCATGAGCATAGTTTCTTGTCTTGTGTTAAGCTCATTAAAAAATGAAACAAGGATTTTAGAGCATAGTTCCTTGTCTTGTGTCAAGCTCGTTAAAAAATGAATCAAGGTTTTTAGAGTAAAGTTTTTTGTTAGGTAGATTGTAGAGAGTAGTTATGAGCATAGTTCCTTATCTTGTGTCAAGCTCGTTTAAAAAATGAAACAAGGGTTTTGAGGATAGTTCTTTTCCTGTGTCAACCTCACTAAAAAATGAAACAACTCCCACAAGTCTTTCCAAGATCTTGAAAGTAAAGCTTCATTCCATCCACCTCATTGAATGCAATGAAGCTTGGGGGGCATGTACCTCGTTTTGCGTCATTATGCTGGGGGCATGTGAACTTATAACAAGCATAGTTTTTCGTTTCAAGCTTGCGTAAACATGAAACCAAATCCGAGCATAGTTCTTTTCCTGTGTCAAGCTCGTTAAAAGATGAAACAAATCCTCCTCTACTTGAGTCGAGAGATTGACTAGATCTCATAAATGTTAAGTATTTAGGTTAGTTATTTCAGTTTTTTTCATAATTTTCTTACAGTTTTAGGTCGAGTCTTTCAAATGATCTCGTAACTCGTCCTTCATTTCATCCAACTGGTTGAATGAAATGAAGCTGGGGGGCATGCGCTCTAGCAGTTATGCTTAGGGGGCATCAAGCACAGTTTTATCTCTGTTTCAAGCTTGTGAAAAAATGAAACTACTTTGAAGCATAGTTTTTCCTTGTTTCAAGCTTTTGTAAAAATGAAACCTATCTCGAGTCAATTTTAGTTATTTTCAAGACTCGTTAAACTCATGAAAATCCCGAGATTATTTTGCTATCTTTCATTCTCGTAAAACAAATGAAAATGTCGAGTTCTTTCCGTCTTTTCCTGCTCGTAAATTAAATTGAAAGTCAGACATATGAGTACATTTTTATCATTTTTTCGAACTTGTTAAAACTTACGAAAAAGTGAAAACCATGAGTACATTTTTATCCCTTTTTCGAACTCGTTAAAATTACAAAAAAGTGAAACCTTAGAGTCATCTTTAAGCCCTTTTCTGACTCCTAAAACATGAAAATATTGCTGAGCATTTCTTTTACACTCGTTAAAACGGAATTAAAAGACGGTCCCCTTATAGCTCTTTTCTGACCATAAAAACAGGAAAAGATTGCCGGGTTTTTGTCGTTTCGAACTCGATACAGAAATAAAACGACGTGTCCTTGATAGCTTTTTACTTTTCAGGTCAAAGGCACTAATCATGAAAGTACTCCTTGGTCGCAAGACTAAGCGGTTCTCTCAAGTATTATTTTATACTTTTTCGGGCTTGGGAGACACAACTTTACGAAAAAGTTCAACCTAGAGTCTTCTTAAGTTTTTTCAGACTCTCTAAAAATGAAAAATGCCGAGTTTCTCCTATACTGGACTCATTAAAATTTCACAGTAAAGGACCTGTTCGATTACAAACAGGAACGGACCACTCCTTCTTAGGGTCCGAATCTAAACTAAGTTGGACTCATCCGAAGGATGAGCTTATAATCAAGCATATGTTATCCTCCTCGAGCTTGTAAAAAATAAAGAGGTACTTGCCAGAAATGGTGGGGGAAAAGAGAGAAGAATGAACCTATTTGTTATCCTTTGTTACAGAAGAACCTTATCACCGCTCTTGAACACGACACGTTTCATTCACCTGGGTTGGGAAATCCTTTACCTTAAAGCTAATAAAACCACTTTGAAAGTCTTCAACCGTTTCTGGGTATTAACTTTGGGTCAATCGTCACCAAGCCATCTATCGTGTCGTTATGTGTTCAAGAGGTCTCTGCAAATAAACCATTCATATGCAAAATACTTGTCATCCATTTGACCATCCCTGAGTCAGTCCTTACAACAACATTTCTTCAACTTGAACAATGATTTCGTGTTGTGGGCTTGCTTGAAACGGGTCGCTTTCTATCGACATCAACACATTATCTAGAAAGATGACTTAGAAATCGTCAGTACCTTGAAGTCTGCATGCATCAATGGCAGGTTTCTCGCCTTTGACGACAGTTTACATCATTGACTTTCGATCAAAGGATTCTGTGACGTGTTCGACATCAACCCAATCATTCACATTTCATGGATTGTACTGGGCACTTTGAGAACCATTGACATCACTGGTGGTCTCTCTCACACTTGTTAACAGTTTACATCATCGACTGGTAATCAAGTGGTTTCTACCATGTTCGACATCAAATCATTTATTCGCATGGATAGAATCGTACCAATTCAGGAAGTAGAGATGAAGACCCTGGATCTAGTTTCCACCATCCAGGCTGCGAGGAGTTTTGTATTCATTATATAGTAGACTA
Organism: Pinus tabuliformis; assembly: GCA_031772625.1. Taxonomy (NCBI): domain Eukaryota; kingdom Viridiplantae; phylum Streptophyta; class Pinopsida; order Pinales; family Pinaceae; genus Pinus; species Pinus tabuliformis. The sequence goes on from CM062815.1 coordinate 89,338,479, forward strand.
ACCATAAACAGATGGCTGCGTCCATACTGTGTCTACAAAAGTCTATGATTGTGATGTACTGCAAAATCATTCTTGTATCAAAGCAGTAGTTAGATTGTTAGTTAAAGTTTTCAATCTGAGTATGGGAATGCCTACCTCAGCTATGATATCATCTTATATATGTATTTTGTGTTGAATATTTGCAGGTTCTGACTGGGCCCTCCGCAAGATACTCCTTGAAATGATAAAGTACTTCACCCTTCCTAGATCATATAAAAACCCTAATCTACTACAGGCTTCGCACTTTAGGGGGCAATCGGTTACACTAAAAAATGTCACCATGACTATTTGCAGTTAGTATGGCTCCATCCACTGTCATGCTATCCTCCTTGGAAAGTCTCATGCCTCTGCTCTTCATGTCAAACTTCAAGAAAGAGAGAAAAGTCATTTAAAGTCAATTATCTCTGGTATGCAGTTTCTTTTAGCCTTACCTGCGTGTACGCAACCCAAGTTCACAATACCTGCGTACTTGTACGCTCTGTATGTAAAGGGGTGGGTGCGTACCCCTGTAAAGGTCAAAAGGCGCGAGTTTCATCTTAAAAAAGTTACTTGTGGTCATTTCTAGAGTCTTCTAAAAGCTTGTTTGACGTGTATGAAGCGCCTCCAGATGGTTCATGTATCCCTACCAAAGAGGAACTTATCCCATCAAGAGGGGAGCTATCCCATCCAAAGAGGGGCTTATCCCATTGATGGTGGACCTGAATAACTTCCTCTATAGCACTATAAATACAGGCATTGGGCCAAAGGGAGGGGAGGTTGAAAGCTGAACATTCCTAAGGGTAGATGCTGTTGGAATTAGGACTTCCTTGTAGAAGCTTGTGAGGAGAGATTACCATCTTTGCTTGTTTCATTTGGAAGTGGGTGAGCTGATCAGAGTAAAGGAGAACTCTTGTGGACCCTAGGAGGGACTTGCACAACACCAAGGCTCAGGTTGTAATGGTTCCTTTTGTTACCTTTTAATACAAATAAGTCCATTCTTCTCAACAATTTGTTATTTATGAGTTGTTTCATATACTCCTTGGTCTATATGTTAAATATGTTTTATTTTATGTGATATTCATGTGCTATTTAATCGTTTGATTGTTAGTGAATGCAGGTTTCGAAGAAAAGGAGGAGCTCATCCAGATCAACGAAGCTGGACTACTACAACAGCGTTGGGTTACAGGTAGGATCTAAACACTTGATTTCTCATATTGTAAAGGCATATTTAGTGAAGGATTGCTCTTATTTGTCTTGTTTGTCACTAGAAAGTCTTAGGCTTCTAGGGAGGTCGGTTGTGTCCGCACTAACGACTCTTTCCGCATGACAAATAATAAAATAAAATAAAAAGATACAGTTACAATGATTAATACCCATTTCTATCTCCATCGTTCCATGGTCATTGTCTTGATTAATTTCATTCATCTCATAATTCCCTATAATAGTCATCCAAAAATGTTATGAATATGGAAATTAAATAAATTGAAAAATTATCAAGAGAAAAAACCAAACAAATTATGTACCTGGTATGATAACTTCTTCCTCTCCTCCTTCTCCTCCTATTTCCATCTCCATACTTTTTTCAACAACATAAGCACTATGTTGATTAATTTTTTTCTTCCCACTTTCATCATTCTCTATTTTAGAATCTCCATCATTAGTCATTTTAGTAAACACTTTGACAATTAAGAAATATGAAAAAAATAGTATCCAAAGTATTATAAGAAGAAAAAAAATGAATTGTAGTACCCGAATTTTCCAAGAAGTTAATGGATACCAGATTTGATAGTTGAAAATATTTGTAATTATTTAACATGATTGTCCTTTGTGACTCTATTTGCACAACACATGAAATTCTTCTTCCATATGTACAACAAGCCTTGATTAAATTTTTCCCCGCATAAAGAGAAATAACCACTTTTGCATCACTACATTGTTGGTGTTTTTCCACTAAATCCATCCAGAAATCATAATCTCTCTCATTTTCATCAAATGTGTCTTCAAATGTGTGAGAGTATTTTATAGCCTCCAAAATTTTTAATTCTAAAGTATAGAAATGTATAATAAGAACTATATCATAATTATAATTGTTTTGGGACTTATATTCATAAATGCCACTAGTCATTTTATAGTTGAACTTGGAGTTTTTTATGGAAATTTCCAAAGACTGACGTACATCATTACAAAACCAAAGTTTTACTAAGAGAACTGTAGTAAAGTCATTCAACTCATTTTTTTCGATAAGAAATTGAAAAAATTCAATGTAATATCCCTTGTGGAATTATTCTTTTTTCAAAGCAAGTGTATCCAAAACAACAAGGTAATTATGTAAAATTGGTTGCAACTTACATGGAAAAGAGTGCAAAAGTGTTGACAAAAGATGAGGGCCCCCAAAATAACAACCAAATTCAAAATTGTTATCAACCTGTTGAACACTTGTTGATCCATTTATCATTCTGTCAAGGACTCCACATGCTTGCTGAGAAAGGGACTCTATGTTTGTATTACGTGTTCCTTTGACATAAGTAGACCCCTCCAGCGTGTTGCAAAAATTGGTAAATATGATATCATTAATTTCATAATGCTCAAGAATGTTGAATGTGGTAAGAGTCATCTCATTCAAGTTTTGATCATGACTTTGACAATATGTAACCATTGCATCCAATATTGTTCTGTTGGTTTTCAATTTATAACAATAATATTTTAATTTTATGGCATTTGATGATGATTAATTGGAATAGAAAACCAAATGGTTCCATCCAATAGCTTATATGCTACTGAAGCAATTTCTTCCATGGTTAATCCCTGAAGGGGCCGAAGAGTAGCTGGTGTCAAACTGTGTAGACTATTTCTCTTGTAGTTCTCAAAATCAGGTTGGCTTGGAGAACACTTTAATGTGCCTAGTTGGTAACAGTTAAAAACAGTGTCCCATTTATCCCAAATAGGTTCATCAAGATATAAGAGAATTTTTTTATTAGAAAAAATTGTAATTGGACAGTCAAAGAATAAGCACAACATTTCATCATCAACCTGATAAAATAATAAATATAAACTAATAAGAATTCAATGTAAAAATGAAACTAAATAATGTGTTATAATCTAATGAGAAATCATTATAAATATCAAAAAATATGACTTATATTATCAGCTTTAGTCATTTATCTACAATAAAAATAGATACAATAATAAAATGTTAAATGTAAAAATAATTAAAATTACATACCTTGTCTTCAGCCGTCTTAGAACATCCAATCCTCCTTTTCTTTAATTTGTCATTGGCAATTAAGAAATGTCTTGCCGACTGCACACAATCAATAAATGGAGTTTTGAAGAATACCTTATTTGCATAATTTAATTGACAACAAATGCGGATCACCTCAGTGGGTTCAACTGATGGATGCAACAATCGAGCATTACATTTTTATATTTTTTTTTTTCACTTCTCTCAATACATTATATTTAGGATTTGTTAAAATTTCTTTCGCTGCTTGAATGGTATGTTGACCATCAACTATCGAAAAATTGATATTCTTAGAATTTAGATCTGTCTCATTTATAATTTTGATAGAGTTGACCAATGGATTAGGCTGATTGATGTCAAATGGAATCAGAAGAGCATCGGGTAATGAGGTTTGAAATTTTTCTAGGAATGATTTCACTAATACTTGAACATTTAAATCATCTCGTGATCTTAATTTGAAACTTTGGGGGCTTCTTTACATATTTCAACAACCACTTTTCTATTAAAGGAGTTTGAAAATAGATAGCAATGCTTGAAGGCTTCATGAATCTCATCACATTGATTTGCAAGGTTAGTTGTCTCAAATTCAACTTTCCTAGTTTTTTGAATTTCTATAGTGAGCTTGAAATCACTTTTTGTTATGTTCTCCTCCAAATCAGATAAATATACTCTTATCAAAGCAAGTAATTGAGAATCAATTTTATCATCTCATATTTTATTAAGAAATTTACCTTTTTGTTGTAAATGAAGAAGTACAAATGATGTTTTTTTACTTCTTACATAGCGATATCTCAGAACTGTGGCGATGCGTTTTAAAAGATCTGCACAACTATTTAGTCCAGATTTAGAGAAGCTCTCAAAGTTATCCAACTTGAACATTGAATTCTTTATCGTATTTGTTGAATCAGTACTTGAAGCTTCAATCAGATCTGGTCTAAAATTTGTATACTGCACTTGACATGAAATTAATATTACCTCATTTTCTTTAATAATTTCCACTTGAAAGTCAATGTCATTTTCATTGTAAGCATAGCAATTAATTATTATTCCTAATATCTCTGGTTCGTTTCCATCTATTGATCCAAATAGATACATATCAGGAAACATATTCATGGGAGCTTCTATTTGGATGTACTAATCTTGCACAAACTCATATTTATTATATGCATTGTATTTTTTAATCATTTCAAAGTAGAAGTAGAAGGTGTTATTGATATTGCCTTTTGAGTTTAATAACTTTTCTTTTTTCTTAAATGATGGTTGTAACATTTCATTTGCTTTTGGGCCAACCAATTCTGCAAATAACAACAAAAAAATGTTTGCATTAATCAAAATGAAAATATAATTTCAAATATTGTCACATAATGTTCTTATAAATATTGAAAAACCACCTAATCTAACCATTTCTAAGAGAGTGTACATAAAATATAAAACCACCACACGAGTTGGAGGTAATGTTTGTATATCACTATTTTTTTTGTTTCTTCTTCACTACTTTACTTTGAATTTCAGGCACAGCAGATTCCGTAGTTTCTAGAAAAAAATTATGGAATACATGAAATACCAAATATTATTAAACAACCTTATAATACATGATTTCTATTTACATGCACAATAATAAATGAGTACGTATGCTATGCAAGTTTTACTATATGACACCAAAAGTTAACACGTGGGTAAAATTTCTAAGAAAAGAAACCACCTAATCCAACCATTTCTAAAAAGTACATAAAATATAAAACCACCATCCCAGTTGAAGGGGGCATCATTTATATATCTCTTATTTTTCTTTTTCTCTTTACTACTTTACTTAAAATTTCACGCCCAACAGTTTCCATGGTTTCTAGAAAGAAAAATATTATGGAAGATATGAAATAACAAATAGTATTAAACAACCTTATAATACATGATTTCCATTTACACGCACAATAATAAATGAGTACATATGTTATGCAAGTTTAGTATATGACACCAAAAGTTATCACATAGTTAAAATTTCTTGGAAAAAAAATACCCATGTTAGTATGGGTTGTCCTCATTAAAACCCCACTCCTAAGGCTATTTCCATAGGTTTTATTAATCAACAAGTTATTAACACAATGTCTAACGATTGTAACAAAGTATAAACTAAAATTGTCACACAATTTAAAGAATTTGGTGTCATGTTTCTTGAACTTCCTTTTTCCTTGGATGCTTCCTTTGAATTCTCACTAGCTTCGTAGTCCATGGTATCTGAAAATAAAGTAAAAAATTGTTATCACTATTTTGAATTATTGAAGAAAATATGAATTTATAAATACTATAACTACTTGCATCATTATATGTGTAACAAAATGAACAAGAACAATAACAAGTTTAGAACTCACAATAATAGCCAATCAAGGTTAGAGAAAGGGCACCCCCAAATAATTTATTATGTTCTTTTAATCGTGAATATAGGAAAGCAAACATCTACTAGGTTTCCTTCTAGCACAAGCATAAGAACATTTCCAAAAGACATTACATTGTGAATAAATAAAAACAATTATAGAGACTACAACATCATATATACACAAAAATTATCTCTTATAGTCATGTATATTCTTAGTTTGCTTTAGAAAAAATAAAAGAAAAACACAATGAAACAACATTAACTATGGCGATCATTAGATTTTCTTCTAGATCTTCGTCTAGCACAAAGACAAACACATAGCAACTTTGCAAGGTGAAAGAAATATAAATGTGATATAATTACTTCTAACACAAACAAAAGCATATTGCCAACAAGAATCTTACAAAGCAAAAGAAATATTCGCATCCTAGATTTATTTCTATTACAAACGCATGGATATTGTCAAGAAAAACATTGTAAGGTGAAAGAAATCTAGCACGTGCTACAATTATTTTTAGTACGAACACATTCATATTTCCAAGAAAAACATTGCAAAACAAAATAAATATAGCACAAGCTAGATTTCCTTCTACCACAAACACAAACACATTGTCATTAAAAATATTGCAAGGCAAAGGAAATGTAACCCATGCTAGACTATATTCTATCGCATACAAGAAGATTGCCAACAACAACATTGTATTGTAAAGCAAATCTAGTGGATGCTAAATTTCCTTCTAGCAAAAACATAAATACAATGTCAATAAAAACATTGCAATAATAATATTTCCTGGGACATTTGACCTTGCCTTTTAGAGACTATGAGGTTTTAGTCCATGCCTACATAGACTGTTGTTACAATATAAAAAATGTTAAACCCTGAAATGATTAGAAGGCCCTTCATATGGAATATGTGGTCTAAGAATGGGATAGTGTACAAAGATTTCCTCCTATAAAAAACACAAGAACGTTGCAAATAACAACATTACAAGATGAAAGAAATATAATGCATACTATATTTCCTTCTAATGGAAACATAATCACATAACAACATTGTAGGGTGAGAAAAATTTAGTCTGTGTTACATTTACTTATAACACAAACATATAAATATTTCCAATGACAACATTACATGACAAAAAAAAATCTAGCACAAGCTAGATTTCCTTTTAGCCTAAACAGAAACATGTTAGCATTCACAACATTGCAATGTAAAATAAAATCTAACATGTGTTAGATTTCCTTTTAGCGCAAACTTGAGCACATAGAAACATTGTAGAGTGAGAAGTCTATCAAGTGCTAGATTTATGTCTACCACAAATACAAGCACATTGCCAACAACAACATTGTAGAGTATAAGAATTCTAGATTGTGTTAAATTTTTTTCCAACACAAACACAAGCACATTTTAATTTGAAAGAAATTTAACACATGTTATATTTCCTTTGAGCACAAACACAAGAACATAACAACATTGTAGGACTAAATAAGTTTAATGTGTGCTAGATTAACAACATTGCAATTTAAAATAAAATCTAACATGTGTTAGATTTCCTTTTAGCGCAAACTTGAGCACATAGAAACATTTTTAGAGTGAGAAATCTAGCAAGTGCTAGATTTATGTCTACCACAAATACAAGCACGTTGCCAACAACAACATTGTAGAATATAAGAAATCTAGCTTGTGTTACATTTTCTTCCAACACAAACACAAGCACATTTAAATTTGAAAGAAATCTAACACATGCTATATTTCCTTCTAACACAAACACAAGAACATAACAACATTTTAGAACTAAACAAGTCTAATGTGTGCTAGATTAACAAAATTGCAATGTAAAAGAAAATCTAACATGTGTTAGATTTACTTTTAGTGCAAACTCAAGCACATAGAAACATTGTAGAGTGAGAAATCTAGCAAGTGCTAGATTTATGTCTACCACAAATACAAGCACGTTGCCAACAACAACATTGTAGAGTATAAGAAATCTGGCTTGTGTTAAATTTTCTTCCAACACAAACACAAGCAAAATTAAATTTGAAAGAAATATAACACATGTTATATTTCCTTCTAGCACAAACACAAGAACATAACAACATTTTAGGACTAAATAAGTCTAATGTGTGCTAGATTAACAACATTGCAATGTAAAAGAAAATCTAACATGTGTTAGATTTCCTTTTAGTGCAAACTCAAGCACATAGAAACATTCAAGAGTGAGAAATCTAGCAACTGCTAGATTTATGTCCACCACCAATACAAGCACGTTGCCAACAACATTGTATAGTATAAGAATTCTAGATTGTGTTAAATTTTCTTCCAACACAAACACAAGCACATTTTAATTTGAAAGAAATCTAACACATGCTATATTTCCTTCTAGCACAAACACAAGAACATAACAACATTGTAGTATTAAATAAGTCTAATGTGTGTTAGATTAACAATGCTGCAATGTAAAAGAAAATTTAACATGTGTTAGATTTCCTTTTAGCTCAAAGTCAAGCACATAGAAACATTGTAGACTGAGAATTCTAGCAAGTGCTAGATTTATGTCTACCATAAATACAACATGTTGCCAACAACAACATTGTAGAGTATAAGAAATCTAACTTATGTTAAATTTTCTTCCAACACAAAAACAAGCACATTTAAATTTGAAAGAAATCTAACACATGCTATATTTCCTTCTAGCACAAACACAAGAACATAACAACATTTTAGGACTAAAAAAGTCTAATGTGTGCTAGTTTAACAACATTGCAATGTAAAAGAAAATCTAACATGTGTTAGATTTCCCTTTAGCGCAAAGTCAAGCACATAGAAACATTGTAGATTGAGAAATCTAGCAAGTGCTAGATTTTTGTCTACCACAAATACAAGCACGTTACCAACAACAACATTGTAGAGTATAAGAAATTTAGCTTGTGTTAAATTTTCTTCCAACACAAACCCAAGCAAATTTAGATTTGAAAGAAATTTAACACATGTTATATTTCCTTCTAGCACAAACACAAGAACATAACAACATTTTAGGACTAAATAAGTCTAATGTGTGCTATATTAACAACATTGCAATGTAAAAGAAAATCTAACATGTGTTAGATTTCCTTTTAGCGCAAACTCGATCACATAGAAACATTGTAGAGTGAGAAATCTAGCAAGTGCTAGATTTATGTCTACCACAAATACAAGCACGTTGCCAACAACAACATTGTAGAGTATAAGAAATCTAGCTTGTGTTAAATTTTCTTCCAACCCAAACACAAGCACATTTAAATTTGAAATAAATCTAACACATGCTATATTTTCTTCGAGCACAAACACAAGAACATAACAACATTGTAGGACTAAATAGGTTTAATGTGTGCTAGATTAACAACATTACAATGTAAAATAAAATCTAACATGTGTTAGATTTCTTTTTAGCGCAAACTCGAGCACATAGAAACATTGTAGAGTGAGAAATCTAGCAAGTACTAGATTTATGTCTACCACAAATACACGCACGTTGCCAACAACAACATTGTAGAGTATAAGAAATCTAGCTTGTGTAAAATTTTCTTCCAACACAAACACAAACATATTTAAATTTGAAAGAAATCTAACACATGCTATATTTCCTTCTAGCACAAACACAAGAACATAACAACATTTTAGGACTAAATAAGTCTAATGTGTGCTAGATTAACAACATTGCAATGTAAAAGAAAATCTAACATGTGTTAGATTTCCTTTTAGCACAAACTCAAGCACATAAAAACATTGTAGAGTGAGAAATCTAACAAGTTGTGATGGATTTCTCACACAAAACAATCTCATACTCACCTCCATATCCCTCCACATGCTCCTCCCCATCTAGGAGATGCATATACATGTTTATAAACCACATCAAGTAAATTGTCTCTCTCACTCATCTGAAATCCTGGGTCTTTGTAAGGTTTCCCAAACTATTCAAATAGAACAAACTCTAACATTATCATCAAGGAAAAAATTCCCTCTCTATGATAACTAAATCTAGAGTTAAGATGGATCTAAAGGAAAAGCTTGCACCTTGAGAAATCTGATCCCTTTGTAGGCTATCTAAATCTAGAGTTAAGATGAATCTAAAATGGTTTAATTATTAATAATTATAATTCTTATTTTATTTTAATTTATATTTATGCAATTTGACTAAATTAACAAGTTTAAATAACATTACATAACCTTAGAACATCTCATTCACTTTGGGCTAAAGTCTCCCATGGAATCATTCATGTTGGACTAAAGTCTCTCCATGCAATTATTTAAATTTGTAGATATTTATTTTTATCTTAATCAATAATATTTAATATAAAGTAGAAAACGTAAACTTGGAAAAGCCCATAAATATTATAAATATCAAGTGAATTAAATGAAATTTGAACTATTTAAAATTATAATTTTATATTTTTATTTTGGAAAAATTTCAAACCATAAAATTGATAATAATAAATTTTTTATTAAATATATGGTTATTTTAATTTATTTTATAAAATATATATACAATAATACATGAAAAATGTAATATAATTTCAAAAATTGTAATTTATAATTTGAAAATCACTAAAAAATAATATCAACATACCAAATTCTTTATTATTATTAAAATTTGTAGATATTTATTTTCATTTTAATGGATAATATTTAATATATAATGGAAAGTATAAATTTGGAAAGGGCTACCCATATTATAAATATTAAGTGCATTATAATGTAATTTGAACCATTTAAATTTATGATTTATATTTTTAATTTAAAAATTAATTTTTTTTTTTCTAAGCAACATTACCTACTTTGTATTAATATTTACAGCGGAAATTTACATACGATTTTCTTGCTGCTCATGTGGCTCCATGGCAGCTGTGACATATTCCCAAAACCCATTACATTTCTGTGAAACCCACCACCTGAAGGTAGCAAGACATCTCCCTACAAACCGCCAACAAAAAGACACAAAACATCTCTGTGAAACCCACGCAGGGGCAGAGTTTGTCAAATGGATACAGGGCCTGTGATGATGGCCCAAGCCAAAAAAACTCCATTCCATAACGGAAAAGAAACCAAGAGACAACAGTTGATACATACGACCCAGAACCACCATTGAACAGAAAAAAACTAGAAAGACTAAAGACAACAAGAGAGATAACAGAACCGACCACGATCCCACACGCGTCCAGGCATCATGCATGAGAGCCACCTGGGCTTAGCCTTCTTTCGCGTCGTCCCCTGGCTCGTCCTCGGGCTTAGCTTCACGAATCCAAGCCCAGCCATGTCCTTCTGGTAGGCCGTCCAAGAAGGCCGGCAATTCAGGTTCGATCTCCCGCAGTGCCGCTTCCCTCGAGCGTGAGGCCTCCCCCAAAGGCCTCTTACCTTTGTCCACAACCCGACATTCTTCTGCCAGAGCCTGAGGCAGACTTCCCTCTTGCACCAGGGGAATTCCTTCTTCGTTATCCAAGGGATTCTCCATTGGAGGTGGCCGAGGCAAGCCATCTTCATTCTCGTCCGGGATCCTGGTAAACAACACTGAAATATGGGCATTGATGCCCAAATTTTCTCTGGTATTGCGCAATGTGAAGATGACAGAGCCGAATGCAGGTAGGCTTGGCTCGCCATTGCTGGACCCTCCAGCTTCCACAAATTGGCTAGCCTGCACCTGAGGAGCTCCCGCACGTCGATAACAGTAAACACAGCAGCAATGGTGGTGTAGATCAGCTGCAGGCCCGCGAGAGGATCTGGCTCGCCCTGAGCCTCTGCCTCGACGACATGGCATTCGCTCCCGCACCATTCTTCCAGATTCCTCTTCCTCAGATGAAGCTTCCTTCCAATTCGGCTTTCGATGGCAGACAAAAGACTGTAAGCATGAACCAGGGAGGACCAGCAGTCGGCCGGCCTCCCCCAATTCCACAATGACTCCAGAATTCTCAGAATGCAGAGCAAGAACACCATCGCTGTGGGTTTCATCTGCTCCCAAATCGACATTCTTAACGACCCCTTCATTCCTTCGATTTGTCCCCGCATTGAATGCGGCCATCCTCCTCTGTTGTGGTTCCTGCGCCTTCATAAAGGCTAGTGTGCTGCATTGCTGGTCGATGGGAGGTGGCGGCGAGGAGCCTTAAAGCCCTCCGTCCGTCACGTGTCCTATCGGTCGTGGCAAGTGGCCTTACCTGGTCATGCGAGGTGGCACCCGCATCCGGGACTGCAGCCTCCTCTTGGATTAAGCTTTCACACTCCTGGAGCTGCTGCCTGTTGGTTATGATGTTTGTGTTGCCTGAGATTAGTGGGGTGCTGGTCTCAACCCCAATATTGGCCAGGAGATCTGCAACTTTGTTTCCTTCCCGTCGAGTGTGTTTGAAGGAAATAGCCCTTGCATTATCAATCCTGTGCGCTATTTCATTTAATCTTGCCTCAAGTCTCCAGCTGGGAGCTATTTTCCTTGCTTGTGAACCATTATGTATACGAGTTACCATGTTAATGAGTATTTGAGAGTCCCCTTCAACAATTAAGGGTTGGAGATTAAGGTTCCAGGCAATTTGAAGGCCCTGCCAGAGCCCCTCCAACTCTGCTGAATTGTTGGTGTCCCATCCAATGCTTCCTAGGTAGATTTGAAGGGGAGTGCCCTCATGGTTTCTGATAATGCCTCCAAACCCTGCAGCCCCTGGGTTGCCTTTGGAGGCCCCATCAAAGTTTAACTTGAATGAGTTTTCAGGGGGAGCAGTCCAGTGACAATCTTTTCTAATGCTGCTGCTATTGGGGAGGTTGCTTTTTTGGGTATCTTGAGGTATCTGCAGCTGCCAATTTCTTAGAATATTCTGCTCACTGTCCTCAGTTGGCCTATCTTCTTTGGTCCAACTTTGGAGCGCCATTGTTTCTTGAATGTTTCCTTGAATCTTGCTCCATATTACCTCTAGCGGCGATTTTTTGTTCTTGAAGATACGCTGATTTCGTTCCTTCCAAATATTCCAAAGAACAATCCCTGGGATTATACTCCATAGATGATTGAGAAGTGAGCTTTTGTATGGTTGCCTGGGCCATAGCCTTAAGGAATTGATGATGTCGTCCTCCTTGATGCCTTGTCTTTGACATCTGAATCTGACCCTGTTCCAGAGAAGCTTGGCTAAGGGGCAAGAATTCAGTAGATGCTGGAGGGTTTCCTCATCCTGAAGACAGTTGTGACAGATCGAGGGGCCATGGAAGTTTCTCTGTCTGAGTTTATCCCAGGTGAGAATCTTTTTGTGTCCGATCAGCCAGAGAAAATAGGAGATTTTTGGCCAAGGACCAAGTTCCCAAATTTTTTTCCATAGAGGGTCGGGGTTAGCTGCGAAGTTACAAAGAGTTTTGTAGGCTTCTGCAGTGGTATAGGTTCCTTTAGGCAGGTATCCCCATCGGAGAATGTCCTCGCCATTGTTCTATCTTATTCTTCTTTTCCGTAACTCAATATCCATCTCCTTATGCATCCTATCCTCATCGCTGTTAAGGATTTGGCTGCTTGCTTTCCATTTTCTGAAGCCTTCTTCGAGCTCTGGTTGCCAGTAAGATTGGACCTTTTCCTGTTGTTGTTCCTGCCTCTTTGGTATCATTGTGGGGTGGAGAATGTTCGTAAGTCTTGGCATTTGATTCCAGGCGTCCATCCAGAATCTTGCACTACAACCATTTCTGATTTCCCAGAAGCTATGCTGTTGTATAATGTGATGGTGTTGCTTTGCAGCATTCCATATCAAAGAGCCTTTTTCAGTGGGAGTGAATCTTATGAGTTCCTCTTGGGGTCTGTTGTCTGCATACTTCGATGTCCATATCGTTCCCCAAGGTTTGTCTGGGTTGGTGAGCCACTGCCACCAGATCTTGGCATTCATGATGGCGTTACTGTGTTCAGGGTGTCTTAGCCCAATTCCTCCTTTGTCCCTGGGCATGCAGACTTTTGTCCATCTGACCAAGGCCCATTTTCGATTGGTGGCCGAGCTGCTCCATAGGAAGTTTCGCTGCATGTTCCTGAGACTTTTCAAGACCCATTTTGGTGCAGCCATAGAAGAAAACAAGTAAAGAGGCATAGCTTGCAAAATCGATTTGATGAGTATCATTCGACTGGCTAGATTAAGCGACCTGTGAGTCCAGAGGTTGAGGCGATTTTCTATTTTGTCCAGAAGGGTGCGCCAGGCAGAGTGCTTGATAGCTGAAGCAGTGAGGGGGGCACCTAAGTACTTGGAGGGAAGAGACGCAGAGGAGAAGCCTAAAATGCGGGAGACAGCAGATTTGACAGACGGGGGAGTATGAAAAAAGAAAATTTGCGATTTGGAGCAGTTGATAGTCATGCCAGACGCCAGAGAGAAGTCCTGGAGGAGACCTTTGAGTCTACGGGCTTCTTGAGCCGAGGGGTACCCAAACAGCATTGTATCATCAACGAATTGCTGATGGGAGAGGGCAGGGGAGTTATGCACAGAGATACCTTTAATTTGCCGCAAGCAAAGAGCTTGCTTGATGTGCCTTCCCAGCCCTTCGGCCATCAAAACGAAAAGAAAGGGGGAGAGGGGGTCTCCTTGCCGGATGCCCCTGGAGGGATTGAACGAGCGGGATGGAAAGCCGTTGACCAAGATGGAGAAATGAGTGGAGTTAATCATGTTCAGGATCCATCGAATCCAAGAAGGACAAAAACCAAAGGCTTTAAGCATATGATGGATATAGTTCCAGTTCAGTTTGTCAAATGCTTTTGAAAGATCTAGCTTGAGAAGCATACCTGCTTGCTTAGAGTTCTTGAGAGAGTGGATGATTTCGTGAGAGAGCAGGATACCGTCCATTATGTGTCGCCCCTCCACATAGCCAGATTGCTCCTTGGATATTAGTGCTGGCAAAAGCGGTTTGAGCCGATTAGCTATGACCTTTGAAATTACTTTGTAAATGACATTGCATAATGCAATGGGACGGAATTTATCTGGAGTGATGGAATCTGCCTCCTTGGGAATGAGAGCGATGAAGGTAGCGTTGAGAGAGGGAAGAAGCCATCGTGTTGCTCTGGATTCTTCTACTATCTGCCAGACTTCCTCTTTTAGCATATCCCAGAAGGCATGAAAGAATGTAGTTGTGAACCCATCGGGACCAGGAGCTTTGCCCTCTTTAAGTTGCTTCATGGCATCATCCACTTCCTCTATGCTGATGGGGCGCATTAAGAGTTCATTTTGTTCCTCTGTAATAATTTTTGGAATATTGCTGGTAATTTTGTTTATGGCATGTTGCCTGTCTTCTCCCTGCTCTTGATGAACTTGTTGGAAGTGATTGAGGAGCTCGGCTTCAATCCCTTCATGCGTTTCTACCTTGTCTCCTGCTTGATTTTGAATGAAGGGGATGTTATTGTTCATTCTCCTTTGTATTGTTGTTCTATGAAAGAATTTAGTGTTGCGCTCCCCCTCCTTCAACCATCGAACCCTTGATTTTTGCTTCCAATAGATTTCTTCCTGCTTCCCTCTTTCGTCCAATAAGTTGTGAATGTGGCGTTCCTTCTCCAGTGTTTCTTCCGTGTGCCCCTGCGTGATGATCTGCTGATGAAGGTTTTCCAGGTCCTGTATGAGCTTTTTCTTCTCCTCGAAAATGTTGCCAAAGGTTTCTTTATTCCATCGTTTCAGATGGCTCTTGAGAAATGTTAATTTCTTCTGAAATTGGTACATTCTCGCTCCTTCTGGGGGGATGAATGAGGTCCAGATGTTCTTAACAAGCTCTTTGAATTTGGGATGAGTGAGCCAGAATCCTTCGAACCTGAAAGGTTTTCTGGTTATGTTGCCGGGTCTTTGCCATTGAAGAGCTATTGGCCAATGGTCTGATCCGGAATGTGCCAGAATGGATGCGGTGAAATCCCCTCCTATGTGAACCGCATTGTCCGAGAGGAGGAAGCGATCCAGATTGGAGGCGATTTGATGCTTGCCTGCCCTGCGATTGCTCCAGGTAAAGGTACCATTGCAGAACGGCATATCAATAAGGGAAGCCGAGTTTATGAATTCTTTGAATCGATCAACCTCAGGCTCCAATCTGCTTCTTCCTCCCAGCTTTTCTTCTGATTTCGTAATCATATTGAAATCCCCAGCAGCGATCCATAGTGGGAATTTCCTACTATTGCTGAGGACTTCGATAGTGTCCAAAAGCTCTACCTTGCTGCTAGTGTCTTGCGGGAAGTAGACATTTGACAAATTGCCATGAATGTTTGTCCCCAGAATGTGGAAGGTGGCCTGTATCAGATGATGCGCCGCGTGAAAATCGGTAAGGAAGACCGCTTGAGTGTTCCAAGCTATAGCCAAACCTCCTGAGGCTCCACAAGCATCGACCGCCACTGTTCTACATCCTGGCCAGGCTTTTAAAAGGAAGCTGTCTAACATAGAGCTGTTGCATTTAGTCTCCTGGAGAAAGCAAATTTGGGGCTTTTCCTTCTTTATCATGTTTCTCAACATCCTGAGTTTTCCGGGGCTGTTAAGCCCTCTTATATTCCAGGATACTAGCTTCATGTTTAACTACTAGCAGAGGGCTTGAAATACTTAGTCAATTTGGCATATCTGCCAGAATCGACTAAGATTTTCCCAATCTCCATCGTCCTTTGCAAATCTGTCTTTCGGCCCCTTTTTTTTGAGTCCTTGTGGCGCTGGGTGCCGTCCCATTGGCTGCCTGGCTGAATTCCTAGTTGGTTTTGGTAGTAGGCGCGTGAGATAACCAGTTCGAGTTTGTCAAGTTGAAACTCGGGGATGGCATCATATGCTTTCCTTCTGCATGCAGCCTCCATTTCTAAGAGATCTAGACCATGCAGGTCTATGCTTTCCGGTTCCTCGTCCATTATCTGCACTTGATTGTTGTCTTCATTGCCAGAGTCAAGATTCTGGGAAATGTCATTTTTGTCATCCACCTCCATATTATTGAGTTTATCGGCTGAGCTGGTCAGATCCTTTTGCAGAATGATGGGGCGAGAGAGGGGGGCGGAGGATTTGGGAGGGGAGAAGGAAGAAAGGGGAGGGGAGGAGGAGGAGGGAAGATCAGGTGCGGCTTCCTTGCTTAAGGGGGGGTCTTCAGAGGATTGACCAAGAATGTCGAAGCTGTTCTTGGTTACTGGGCCATGCGGCTTGCGGGGCTGGGGTTTGTGACCATTGGAGGGCTTTTTGTGCGCACGCTTCCTGCTGGAGACTTTGGTGAATCCATCCTGAGAAGGGGAGCCTGAGGGATCAGGAGGATTAGATTGAATATTCAGAGGGCAATCCCTGAAAAGATGACCTAGGGCATGACATTTTCTACATCGGAACGGAACATGCTCGTAGTCGAGAGGCTGAATCCACTCTTCATCACGATGGGCAAGCTCAACTGACTCAGGGAGAGGCTCATTAAGGCGAATGAAAACACAAATCCGGGCGTAGGAGGTATACTTACGAGACAGGGTTTCTTCGGCTACTTTGATGAAATCGCCGATCCCATTGCCAATCTTTTTGAGGAGCTCCTCCCCCCAGTATTCGTCCGGAAGCGAATACAGCCTGATCCAAACAGGAGCCCATGATAGGTCTTCTTTGTCCGGGTTAAATTTGGGGATCCAGTCGCGTAGATATAACCCAGCCGAGTTGAAAAAATAGGGTCCTCCTACTAGGATCCTGTGTTTATCCTCCGGACAGTAGAATATAGCGGTGAAGAATCCTTTCGGCCCTAATTGTAGCGTAACATCCCCTTTGGGTTTCCATTTAGCAGCTATCCAGCCTTTTAGGGCCCTTTCAGTTGGCCAGAAACCGATGAACTTGCCAATGAGGGCATGGTCCTTCATGTACTGTATTCTATCATCGATCTTGTCTCCAGGCAACTCGATCCTTGGTCTGATCTTGGCCGCTGGTCTGCAGGTGCTAGAGATGATTTGCGGCTGTTCTCCAGGCATTTCGGTTTCTTCTTGCGGTGTGCCATCTCCTTCTTTGCGGTTACTGTCATTGTTGAGGTCAGTTTGAGGGATTTTTCCCCTGTTCAGGATTTCTTCGTTTACGGATCCAAAGATCACTTGGTGCTCAGAATCTGACTGCGGTGGGGAGGGCTCCGACGCCCCCCCCTGGGGATGATCCATCCTTGGCACGAATGCGCTGCAGGACGGGGTACTACAGCTTACTCAGTGTCTGAGCAGGAGTTTTCTTCACTGTTGTAGAACCCTAGCAGAGCCCGTGACCATCAACCTCGATCTTTCGTAGACAATTTAAAAATTAAATTAAATTAAAACATATAATTAATTAAATTTATGATTTTACATTTCCAATTAAAAAAAAATTCAAAACATATTATTCAAAACATATTGAAAAGAGGGTCCTCTGCATGGAGCTAGTAGAAATGTTCACTGCAAATGAGATAAGGTGTCCTTGAAATCACATTATACACTTGTCTGATTCATCACTGCAATGAGCCAAGGTATACAAATTTTAGGGATACCCAAAGTGCAACCAGTAGCTAAAATTCTTTATGCCAACACTATGGAACTAGAGGGAATGGATTCAATGGAGATCAAGACCTTGCATTGTGTTTTGCTAAGTGGAAGAGGTCCCTATAAATTAAAATTTTCCAGGAAATAGGGACAAGCAACTAATAACAAGCAGAAGCACTAACAATGTATCAAGGAGTCAAGTTCCTCAAGGACATTGTGCAAGGAGATGTAGTTATTGTTGAGGACTCCAACATAACCACAAAATTTACTTTAAGGAATATACCATTGTACTATGAGGAGCATACAAGAGTATGCTTATGTATTACTACTATATTCAATGCTAACCCTAAAATTCATTAATGGTATATGTTGAACTAGTCTTATGATTTATTATCTATGTTGTTTATAATCAAGGTAATAATGAAAACCAACACCTTGCACAAAAAGAACAATTATCATGAAGTATATGGAAAGTGAACCAAATGGTAGCATACCCTCCTAGTGGAATTATGTCTTTCATAGTTGAATATTACCTTGTAATTGAGTCACAAGTGTAATCACTCAATCAAATGTTGTAAACATACCATTGTCATTTTGGAACTAGATTGGTAAGCCTAATACTTGTTAATTTATAAATAAGATTAAATACTTGTTGAGTAGCAATGACATGGTACACTAATTAGAACCAGTCTAGATCCATCTTAATTCTGAATTTATTAAATGCTGAGAGGGATCAAATTTTTTGGCATGCAAACATTTCTTCAGGTTTTGCACTAAAAAAAGAGGTTTTCACTTCAAAAGATTTGACCTCTCTCAATAATTGATAAATGATTTAGGCTAATATGTTAAATGATTTAAATAGTTGAAATTCACATTGTATTAATTTAAAAGTTATTAAATCATTTATAATTCAACTTTATATTTCTTTTCATTTAAAATATATTGATAAATTATACTTGTTAAATAATTTATAATTAAATATATCATTTATATTAAATTTTAAATCTAATTTTTTTAGATTTAATGATAATTTTGTCTAACTTATATTAATTTCATTATTTTTATTAAATATTAAAATTTAATTATTTTTTAAAAAGTTTACTAAAATCACTATTGAAATTTCAAAACTTTAAAGATATTAACATTTATACACAATTCAATTAAAAAACTCAAACTTATATAACTTAGAAGGCTCTCTTATATATAATTTATTTAGTTAAAAAGCATTTAATTTAAACAATTTGTAAAATTGTCTATCATTAATACCAATCTAGATCCATTTTAACTCTTTATCTACTCAAAAGGGATTAAATCACCATGGACAATACCATGGGTTCTCATAAACTCAAAGCTCAAAAACTGACTTGACCAAGTCAAATTTACCATAACTACCCAATAAAAATTAATTAAAAAAATAATAACTTTTTATTTTAATATAGGGTTATTTTTATTTTTATTTCAAATTTGCCTTAACTACCCAACAAAAATTGATAAAATAAATAATAACTTAGAATTTTTATTTTATTTTAAGTAACCAAAATTATAATATAATATATCAAACATTTCACCCAAAAATAATGAAAAAAAATGTAATTAAATTAATTACATTTTACACCATTAATATTATTCAACATTTACCTAATCCATTAATATTATTAAACATTTACCTAATTACATTGTACACCATTAATATTATTAAACATTTACCTAATTACATTGTACACCATTGAACATTTGAAAAAAACTAAGGAGAAAGAAGAGTGTCAACATGAACATTAAGGACCAGCACCAACTTTGAAAGAATCTCTTCGCTATCAAGAGCCAACTCTATATAAAGCCACTCTAGATTTAGTGACATATGTGCAGGTGTGTCGTAGCTTTTATTACTCTGCCATATAGTGCATACATCTCGCTCAATGTTGGGAATTGATATGTAATTTGCAACCACCTTGTCTCTTTCATGATAAGCTCCGGGGCAGATATTGTCACAATAGTACAGTTTCAGGCACAGGAAAATATTAAAAGACTCGCTGTAGTAAACAAATGGAAAAAAAAATCTAAGTTATTTTACACTGGTTATTTTTATTTTAATTAGATTTCGAAACTATTTTAAAATTTGACAGACAAAATATTAAATAATTGACATCATTTTTATCAATCAAATTTAAAAATATTCTATATGCAAAAAAATGTACAATCACATTAAATTCAACTACTGTAAATACTTTGCAAGAGAAGTTTCGTTATTTGTTTAAACACTTATATTGGACTTTGACGGAAGAAATGAGAACATAATGAGTCAGGACACGTTCTATGGTGGATGTGCAATAGCCATCAAAGTTGGCATCCTTTTCATTGTGCAATTTGTTTATCAAAAATCGAAGTAAGATGTTGTAGAGCTTGATATCCACTATTTAGGCATTGAACCATAGAGCTCTCTATTTGATTTCTATTGTTGATTTTTTTAATAAACAGTTAGTTAATACAACATCAACTGCTAGAACAAAGATAAGGAGTGGTGAGATTTTTTTATCAAATGAGTGAAAAAAGTACCTGGCCTCTTTCTTATTATTATACCTGCCCACTACTAGGTATATAGCGATCGATAAATTGCTGAAAGCCTATTATTTTCTTTCGACTTTTTCCATATGGCTTGATTTAAGCCAATGTTTTCTAGAAATTTTTATTTAAAATTATTTTTATTTTTTTTTATTGGACAAGCAACTTAGGAGTCTTATTGCAATTTATTACAGGCTTTCCAATTTTAGGTTGGGTTAAAGAGTCAAGTTTAGATATAATATATAGAATATGACGGAAACATTTAATTTCAAAAAACTAATGCTAAGTCTCACTTAGCATTAATCTAATAACATTTTTTGTTTGGAATTTTTTAGCCTAATTACATAGCTTAATATTACATAGCCATCTGGTTCTTTCGTGTCAATGAGCACTAACTTTCTCTGTCCAACAAACTTCTTGTTTTAAGTCCTCTGCACCCAAACCTGGTCATGTACATTCTCTGTCCTGCAGACTTCTGGTTTTAAGTCCTCTACAAGGATACACATTCTCAACGAATTGCTATGTTTCGAGCACCCTAATTTGTCCTTGCTTCATACGCCTGCGGCCTGCATAATGACTCGCCAAACACTAGTTAATTAAGGCATAATTTTTCAAGTACCAGATCTTCAGGTACTAGATGACGATTATTACTGTCTCGTTCCTTCAGTTCCTCAGCTCTTCAGGCCTCGCACTATTCTTATTACAACAGCATATCAGCACTCTCTTCCTCTTCATACATGTTGGGTACATATAACAAGCTGCCCCATATACAATTTGATGGCATTGCTTGAGGCCTCAGTGCCTGTGCACTCTTTGTTTTGCTTTTTTTCTCCATAAAACTGAGGCCATATACAATTTGATGGCATTGCTTGAGGCTTCAGTGCCTGTGCACTTTGCATCTTCCTTTTTTTTCTCCATAGAACAGAGGGAGGGACAGAAAGGAGAGTAATTGTCCATCTGTGCTGCATTTTTCCTCTATAATCTAATGTTTGCCAAAAATTTATGTGCAATCCTCCAATCAGTGATCCTGTTACTCTTAAACACTTGCTTCGTCAACCCCCAAAACTGCTAATGCAGTAAACAATAATCGATTCCTTTCTACTCATGTTTTGAATTTCTGGAATTTTTGTATAAGAAGTCCCATTTTAACCAAAGCTCACCTAAGGGGGAGTCTCCCTAAGCACCCTAGCATTTCCTCAGCTCTTGTTGTTGCTACTTGAAGTCTTTTTGCAGAAGTAAAATGCAGTGGCATAGATTATCTTGTGTTCTATGTTCCCAATCCCAGTTTTCATAAATATTGTTTCTCCATTGTTTGCAGAGTTGGTATCCATCTTCTAACAAGACTGATTTGAACACTTATAGTCAACGCAGAGTGTTACGTTGGTATCAAAGCTCCCCCCTACATAAATAAATCTCACAATCTGGAAGACGCAAGTGGAATTGGAAAACCATCTCGGTAATTGGCTAGTCCTCTGTGCTTTTATTCAAGTTACCCTAATATGTTATCTGATACAATTATGTTTTGTTCTAGCTCCTTGAATCTCTTGGCTGTGTTGAATAAGTTGTTATTTGCAGCATCATGGTAGTTCACTGTGCACTTAATTTGAATTCCTCTTACTTAGGATGCACTCTTTCATTCATTTCATTTGCTTTATTGATACATCCATATCTGGATTAAATCTCAACCACTTAAAGATTAATATCCAAAACTTACCCTTGATATTAACTGTCCATGGACAACCCAAGAGGGATTCCTTTCTGTGGTAATCTTTGAAATGCATGGCAGCAGATAGCATTTAGGGACATAGTGCCCAACGCATCCATGATGTTGGGGATTTTTCTGGTAAAATCCCCCCAAAAAAAAAAAAAACTAAACACACAGAGGCAATGCTCTGTTTCTCTGCCTCAGGATCTTTTTGTGCACAGGGAAGCTTCAAAAAAAATTTCTTTGAACAGAGTATTACACTTCCACACAAATATTTGTATTCATTAAAAACATAATGCCTGATACAAACTTCATCCTCTTTCACTCAGAGGGATTTACCAAAAATACATTCAGCCAACAAAAAAAAACTCTGTCTCCTCCTGAGAATTTACACTGCTGGGTAAAATTCTCTTTTTATTTTACTACTGTAAAACCCCTTTTACATTACTGTTGTAAAACTATTTTTACATATGCAGTAAAGTTTTCATTACATTCCAATTTCAAAATAATAGCTCATACAGTTATTCATATACCTGTGCGTTCCTTTATTTTGCATTTCAATGCATATCCAATACATTAAAAAAAACTTTACTCACTCTATGCACTGCTGTGCGATGCATACACTCCTTGCATTATCCAAAAATGGCTTTGCTACAGCAAAACTTCATTTCAATCTTCATTCCCTTTTTTTAATTCACCCGTGCGTGTGCTGAGTGGCTTCATATCGGAATGGTCAACTCATAAAACATTCACAGAACATATGTGCTCCCCTATTTTCTTTATCTTGCACTGTTGTGCAACACCAAAGTTCTCTCTATTCTCTTTTTCTGTAGCGAGCTCAACTTTCTCGTTTTTTTATTCGTTATGCTTTCATTACACAAAATGGTCAACACACAGAGCACGTTTCATTTGGCTCATTATATATAAAAACATTTTTTTACAAAACATATACAAAATCATTTTAAATATATGTTGACTTGCCCATACCTCCGTGTAATTAAAATTTAATGTTCTACCAAAACTTACGAACCACAATAAATAAGCATTGAATGCTTTTACAGCGGTCAAACTGAAATTTCAATTCACTCCACGCAAGGTTTTAAATGTTGGCTTGAATGTAGGTTTGAAGCAATCGACGACAGAAGACGATCAAGCAAATCGTACGGTTGACGTCGATTTCGGGAGCCCACTTCATGCTGAACATTAGCGTCTGAAAAGTCAGTTCTGGTGACGTATGCAGAGGACCACGTGGCTGCATTACATTGTATCGGAGTCGATTATACGGAAACCACTCCACACCAAAAGGCAGTCCGAAATGCAGGTGGTTTGGAGGAGCGGTTTCGTGCTGCCTTTGCTGTCCAACTCTCGGCGTTCGCAACCTGCAGCTGGAATTAATATTCCAAAACTCCCCTTTAATTTCAACTACTGGGCATTCAATCATACCCAAACACTTCCTCACATAGAGGGATTCACCAACACTGCGGTTACAAAGACATCTTCCTCACATAGAGGGATTCACCAACTGCTGTTACAAAAATATCTTCCTCACATAGAGGGATTCACCAACACTGCTTCTGATGCAGTTCCACAAACAACAAAATAATCTTCCTCTTAACAGAGGGATTCACCTGAGACTGTGCTGAAGAGCACCTTCCTCATGACAGAGGGATTTACCACACTATGCTGAAAAGCATCTTCCTCTTGACAGAGGGATTCTCCAAAAGACAACAGATCTTCCTCTTAACTGAGGGATTCTCCAACATGCCTTCTTCAGAGGCACTTCAATCTGTCTCTTACATTCATTGCTGTTGCATATATTGCATTTCAGTTCAATGAACAACACACTCACTGCACTTACATTTACTGCTATAAAGAAAAATTTCTTTTACATGTGCTGCTGCCCATTACATTTCATTTTTTTTCAAAAAAAATCTTCATGCTACTGCATTTTTCATATTCACACTGCTGTGTGAAAAATTTCATGGTTGCACTAATGCGTGCTTCTGTTTTCTACATTACATGCTCCTCCTTCATTTTCTTCTCACTGCTTTGCGTTTTCATTGCCTATACAAAACATTTCCATCTGTTGTGTATTACACACTCTGCTGTGAGTATATTCTCTCACATTACATAAAAAGAAAAACTGCATTCCATTGCTATGCATTTCAATGCATGTGCTCCACAAACAAAAGTTTCCACACTGCCCCTGTTCTATGTTCTGTCTTCACACTGCTGTGCGGGTCTCCTTGCTTTGCATTACAATGCATATGATTCACATCGAATTCATCTTCATCTTCACTCACACACTGCTGTGCGTTTTACTGCTTCTCATTTTTCTTATCGCGCTGCTGCACTTCACATTTCAACGCTGCCTCTTTCCTTCTCCGCACTTCTTATGCATATGAATTGCATATGTGATAAAAAAAATTACATTTTCAACACCGCTGCGTATTACATTTCAGAGGGATTAACAAAAAGATTTCATTTGCGGTCTGCTGCGCTGCAATACATCCTCCACGTAATCTCCATGCCCTGCAGACTTTTCTTCTCTGCTCTTATGGCAGATTTAATTTCATATCTCTCCCCTATAAGAAGATAACTCAGCAAAGTTACAAAAATTACAGGCACTCCTTAACTGTATGCATCATCTTATTTCAGCAAAGTTTTCTCAAAAGAAACTTAGATCTACTGGGGAGCTCAAGGGGCTTTTAGACTGTATTTCCTTCTTTCTCCATACTTATGTAACTTTCTTCTTTTGCATGGGTCTATCTTGTGTAAGAGCCCATGTTAAGTTACAATCACGTGCCATATGCCCAATGTTATGACACTTGAAACATTCTACATTGTTCATGAATAAGAATTCATGATTTCTTCTTATAAAATTATTTCTTGGAGATTGTCGGAGACTACAACATCTATCTCTATGAAATGCTCTACAGTCTTTTGCCATATGACCAAAGTTTGAACAAGAGTAACAATAACCATAAAATTAACTTTGGTGCCTGGGAGATGGAGGTTTCCTCGATGTACTTCTGAAGCCTTTCTGCCTTGAGATCCTTTGATGATAACCATTGCATCTTGCCTCTTTGACATCAGCTACATTTCTTCTTGGAGCCGGTTTTCTGCTTGGAGTAGGATTTCTTCTATTGTAGCCTTGATCTTTCTCCTTGCCTTTGTTGGAACTAGGAGTATCACAATTTCTTTCTCGCTTCTTCACATCTCCTTTGCTTAAAGCATTTTCATCCTTGTTTGAGGGTTCACCTACATACCCGAGTCCTGATTTATCAGATGGAGATCTGTGATAGCTAAGCATGTCATCCAAGGCTTGAGAGCTCTTCATGATTTTTTCCATCCCTTCAACCTTTTTTCTGAGGAGGACAATCTCTTCTTCCAATCTTTCACACTCATTATTTTTCTTTGCAAGTTGTTCCCCAATTTCTTCTTTGTTACGAGTAGCTTCAGCTGCTACTATTTTAAGAGAGATGATATCTGTCTTCATTTTGGAGATTTCTGCTTGATTGCTCTCCATTTTCTTTTCAGCTCCTTGTGCCTGCTTCCTGGCTTCTTGTAATTCAGACTTAAGGGAGGAGACATCTACCTTCTACTATCCAATCTCTTCTACAAGCTTGTTCACTCTTTTGTGCCTTTTTTCAAGTTGACTTGAAAAGGCTTCTTCCTGCTTCTTTGCTCTATTCAACTGATTTGTCATGGACATGACTTCTTCATGATGTTTCCTCTTGCTTTCATCAAGTCCCTTCTTAAGCCTGGCGAGCTCTTCATCCCTTTCTTTTACTTGAAGTTTGATGAGGTCAACCTTCTCACATTCAGCTTCTATGATGGCTTCATAATTTTGTTCTTCACTGATGGTTATTGTCAGTGCTCCCTTTGCATGAAGGTCATGAAGTCTGTCCCATATCTCCTTTGCTGATGAATATTTTCCTAGATTCTTCTTTACAGAATCAGGTAGTCCATCCAAGATTATTTTTGCTGCTTGTGCATTACACTCCTTGGATTCTTTATCCTTCTTGCTATCATCATTCACTGATTCCCAGATTTCAATCCCTTCAGACTTTAAGAAAGTCCTCATTTTTATTTCCCATATATCAAAGTTCCCATCGAACCTTGGAACCTCAAATAGAATGCTTTCAAATAGATTGTTTTCTGTTTTAATAGAAGAGGGAGACACAACCTTAGGGGATTTGGACACTTTCTTCCTTGACCTTGTCATTCTTAACTATGTTTAAAATACCTTACTGTGTTTTTAAAATCATTGACTGTTTCTTCAACAGCAACACAGAAAATTAATCTGAGAAATACCTGAATCTATTTGCTGAGTCTTCACACTGCTGGAGAAGCTTTTTCTGCTACAACAAAATTCTTTCCTTCAGCTTCTTTGACACTTTTATAGAGCCTAAGCCTTCTGCGATACCACTGTTGGGGATTTTTCTGGTAAAATCCCAAAAACAAAAAAAAAAACTAAACACACAGAGGCAATGCTCTGTTTCTTTGCCTCAGGATCTTTTTGTGCACAGGGAAGCTTCAAAAAAAATTTCTTTGAACAGAGTATTACACTTCCACACAAATATTTGTATTCATTAAAAACATAATGCCTGATACAAACTTCATCCTCTTTCACTCAGAGGGATTTACCAAAAATACATTCAGCCAACAAAAAAAAACTCTATCTCCTCTTGAGAATTTACACTGCTGGGTAAAATTTTGTTTTTCTTTTACTGTTGTAAATACCCTTTTACATTACTGTTGTAAAACTATTTTTACATATGCGGTAAAATTTTCATTACATTCCAATTTCAAAATAATAACTCATACAGTTATCCATATACATGTGCGTTCTTTTCTTTTGCATTTCAATGCATATCCAATACATTAAAAAAAAATTTACTCACTCTACGCACTGCTGTGCGATGCATACACTCCTTGCATTATCCAAAAATGGCTTTTTCATTTTCATTAACCCCTTCACTATTGCACTGCTGTGCACACTTCAAATCTCTTCACAAAAATCAACGCTGGTTCTTTGCTACAGCAAAACTTCATTTCAATCTTCGTTCCATTTTTTTTATTCCCCCGTGCGTGTGCTGAGTGGCTTCATATCGGAATGGTCAACTCATAAAACATTCACAGAACATATGCGCTCCCTTGTTTTCTTTATCTTGCACTGCTGTGCAACACCAAAGTTCTCTCTATTCTCCTTTTCTGCAGCGAGTTCACCTTTCTCGTTTTTTTATTTGTTATGTTTTCATTACACAAAATGGTCAACACACAGAGCGCGTTTCATTTGGCTCATTATATATAAAAACATTTTTTTACAAAACATATACAAAATCATTTTAAATATATGTTGACTTGCCCATACCTCCGTGTAATTGAAATTTAATGTTCTGCCAAAACTTACGAACCACAATAAATAAGCATTGAATGCTTTTACAGCGGTGAAACTGAAATTTCAATTCACTCCACGCAAGGTTTTAAATGCTGGCTCGAATGCAGGTTTGAAGCAATCGATGGCAGAAGACGATCAAACAAATCAGACGATTGATGTCGATTTCGGGAGACCACTTCATGCTGAACATTAGCGTCCGAAAAGTCAGTTCTGCTGATGTATGCAGAGGACCACGTGGCTGCATTACATTGTATCGGAGTTGATTATACGGAAACCACTCCACACCAAAAGGCGGTCCGAAATGCAGGTGGTTTGAGGAGCGGTTTCGTGATGCCTTCGCTGTCCAGCTCTCGGCATCCGCAACCTGTAGTTGAATTAATATTCCAACACATGAACCAACGAACACTTAACCAACTTGGAATTGCATCCGTGTCCATTGCTAAAGTCAGTTGCAACCTCTATAAGAGTAGCTTCTGACCATGCTCACTTTATCCGTTGCGCTTCCACTATCACCTTTAGTTAAAAGAGACACTTCCGCTGAGCCTACGATAGAACCATTTCAGTGCACCATATAGTGTTACATCCAGTACCGTAGCGCTTAATCTAAAGGAACCCTTATCTGCGGTTCATATCTTGGGCCCGCAAAATCGGACCTCGGTCTTCTCTATGCCAAGCTCCTCACTATGGTATGTCACCCCCGGTATAAACGAATCAAGGGCGATCTTAGAAGTAGACAGTTTAGTAGGATAAAGAAATCATGTTTGAAGCCACACTTGGGTTTGAACTACCACCACTCTACTGACCCCTTGATATTGTACTAGCACTGAAACTACTAGTACTTCCTCTTACTACTGCACCAGGCTGACTACAACTGCTAGGATAATGATTGTACCAAGGCAAATAGAAAGCAAAACCAGAAAAAGAAAGTACCATATGACTTATGGATGTCAGAGGAGTGGTCGACACTGGGCTAGCTTTGTGGTTTCCTGACATTACCTCTTCGACAACAGGGGTTCAGAATCTTGGCTTCCTTCATTATCAAGAAGCAAACAGTTTAGTAGGCTAAAGATTCAATCAGGATTGTCTTACAGTTCTCGGTGATAGATTTTTACTGATGAAAAGTAGTTTCATGTTCTAACTCTAACCAGGGCACTATGCTTTGCTAATCATAGCACTATGTTTTTATACACCTATAGGGTGTTATAATATATTCTTTAGGTTCTTTGGACTTCTTTGGAGAGAAAACCCCGTCTAAAGTTCTTTAGTGCAGTGTGTTACTATCCCCGGTCTACTCTCAACATACAGATGGAAACTTCCCTTCTGTAGATTTGCAACTTGAGGTCACATTGTTCTCCATTGTTCTTTATGGGTTTGAGGTGTGAGGGCCTTGCCTTTGAGACAAACTGTGCCAAGATATAGAGTGTAGAGACCCATATGCTTCCACATGATCAAGAGAAATAAAACAATTCCACATGCCATTGTTCAGGTAGAGTTTGTGACCCATTCACTCTGGCTTGAGACCATTTTTAGATTGGTCTAGTTGTTGCATCATATTTGCTATATCTTTGACACAATATTTAGTAGGGAGTGTTATCCATACTTCGCTTTTTATACCTATTAGGCCATAGCCTCGAATAGAGACCCATTGATTGGCTTCATCGTTGAAAGCAGACTCGAATAGACCCATTGATTGGCTTCATCATTGATGCTTTCAAAGGTTTCAGACCATCGTCAGTCAATTGGCATCTTGGTGGATAGCTTCCACATATACAGGTAGGATGTCTAGGCCTGACTTGACCTACCAAGTGGGTTAAAGGCCAAAATGGCCTTTTTTGTAGAGATTTTTCCCTCATATGGTATGAGGTATTCAACCTGGATTCTCGATGGATCTGTCAGTCACAGTGTATGGTCTCTCCATTTGAGCTACAAGGTCTAGGTCTTTGTTCCGTTGGTAGTTCAAGGGCTGCCCTCCAAAGTTCACCATGCCAAAAGGAAGCAGTCAGAGAGTTTATGCCCCTTTTGTCATCGTTTAAAATCCTTGAAGCATCTTTTAAGGGATTGTAGATTTTATAGATTATGCTGGAGGTTGGTGCAGGACTGGCATTTTGTTCTGCTTCATGGGCAGCTTGATTCGTGCACACAGCTTCATTGGTGTGCAGGTCTTCTTGGGGTTTTTCGGTGCTTGGTTTCATGCTTT
This sequence comes from Pinus tabuliformis, assembly GCA_031772625.1. Lineage (NCBI taxonomy): Eukaryota > Viridiplantae > Streptophyta > Pinopsida > Pinales > Pinaceae > Pinus > Pinus tabuliformis. The sequence goes on from CM062815.1 coordinate 89,368,402, forward strand.
CAGGGGTTTGGGACTGTATTTAGATTTCAGCTTTGATCCACAATCTAGGAGCTTCAATGCAAGTATGCTTGAGGTCAGTTTCGTCAATTTTTTTTCACTTCTGGCGAAAAGAAGTAGGTATGAAATTATTTGTCAAAGGATACCTCCTAATAAAGAATGCCGAAGAGCTCAGTGCTATCACGTACTGAGGTTATTGCTGCCTTAGTTTCTCTCAGGAAGAGGATATGATTCATGTCTGTATACACTCTTTTCTTTTGGTTGGTTTTTCTATTTCAGACACTAAGTACAATAGAGCAAAATTTTATCACTCCTTCTGGACTTCCACTAATGAGGCAAAGTAATTTGCCTATTCTCGATTCTACACTACATATTAACAATGTAATGCCCATTGCACAATTTGTATAATAAATTACACTACATATTAACAATGTAAAGCCCATTGCACAGTTTGTATAATAAATTTGCAATTTCTGGATTCTACACTACATATTAACAATGTAAAGCCCATTGCACAGTGTGTATAATAAATTTGCAATTTATGTAAAACATACCTGGGTAATTGCAGAGATCTTATAGATAATTTAGAAACCTTGAGTGAGTAATGTGAAGTAGCATTAAAGTAATTTTTTTCAATATAACAATAGTGTTATATTTAGTTATTTTGCATTGGGCTCTTGTACAAAAGATTGTGTCATTAATTGCTGCCATTGATCGAACCACGTTGTCTTTCTTTTGTTTTTAGCTGCCCACTTACTGTTTATTTTTCTGGGATATCCTATTTTATCTTCTCAGTTTATTATACAAATCATTTTATTGGGCAGCGCTTTTCTTCTATTTTTTAACACAGAGTTGGATTTTGTTTATGCTTTTTTTTTTGAATGATGTGGGTTCAACTGATTTGAACTAACGTAGTTATTTTTGCATAATGAGTGGCGAGCACTTGGGATTCAGTAGTCTCGCGGGTGGGTGCACTACGCTATTCACTGCCCTGAACCACACATTCTGTTATTCAGAAAACCTTTGAATTACCAGCAAAGCCACCAACAGGAAGCACAACAAAGTTGATGACGTGCGTTCAAGCTATGAGTAATTTGACTATACATTTAGAATAATAAAAGAATGAAATGTATATTAATTCTTATTGGTTACTTCAAGTGAAGTTGATGTTAAGGAATAAGTTTACAAAGTAGAAATTAACAATCCTCATATTGCAACAGTTAACAACCCTGCTAGTTTAATATTTGCTTTTTCTTGGAAATGATGAATGTTAAGAACCCTCGTGCTCAGGTTATTCACAATCTAGAAAAGGTTATCCACAATCTAGACATGGGCAAACATTAGTGTACAAGTTTACAAGACTCACGGATTGCTTTGGGCAATAGGCATAGTTAACATATTGTCTAAGGTGTTCCAATCTTACACGAAGAAGATTTGAGATGTGTTACACTGATTCAATGAATAAACACGAAGGGGCAATGCATTAGACGTTTCGACCATGAATAAACACAAATGGGCAGTGCATTAGACGTTTCAACCATTACATAATTATAGGTTTATGGGTACATGATGTTTGGACAAACACACAATTATCACTTCACTGATGGGATAAAATCACACAATTATCACTTCACTGAAAAACTTTGGGATTCCACAAGAGTCAAACCTTGGAAATGGGATTAACTACATTAGGAATAAACCAAAGAACATCTAATCTTACCAACCCAATCGTGGTGGTCTTTTAACAAAATAAAAGACACCTTACCAAACTCTCTCAATATCAAATTGCAAATCTCTTACCAACCCAATCGTGGTGGTCTTTTAACAAAATAAAAGATACCCTACCAAACTCTCTCAATATCAAATTGCAAATCTCTCAACAAATGGAAAAATTAGGTCTAGAATTACTCTTTGAATTCCACTTCTCTAGAAGTCAGATTGAAATCACTATTTAAAATCTCTGTACAGACATTGGCCCTACATTTAGAGGACATTTTTTTTCTGCTATTTAGTATTTAATAATCTAATTGTCTCGTAGGTGGATAGTGTACTTCTCTAGTTATCTTTTAAATAAAACCGATCTATTTTTTCCAGTTTAAGAACATAATTAACTGATATATCAAGAAAATATTTTTTCCAGTTTAAGAACATAATTAACTGATATATCAAGAAAAGAGTATTGCTTATGTTTGAAACTTTATCATATTTTCCTTTTCCATCTAATGGAGAGAGATGGGCATATTATTCAAATATTTTAAGCACTAGAGTACCAATTATAAACAGGTGCTAACCTATGGTTTGTGCAGAGTTTTGATTGAGTGAAATAATTGAAGGGTCTCTGCAGGCAAAGAAGAATCTTTGGAGGACAATTACAATAATTATCCACCAGTATTTGAACCAGAGTTCATTATCATTTTATTAGCCTGGGGACTTCGTTTGAGATCCTTTGTTGGTGCTTTCAATAAAACAAGTGCACCTGTTATTGAGTTGAACTTGAGTGCCTATACTAACATATCTTTTGCATGTTTTTAACATGAGTCTGATCTTTGACAAACACAAGGCACTTACCTGAGTTGATTTAAGGCATCTAGGATTAGGGTTTTTATAGGTCTTATATTTGTAGCATAGGTAAGCGTTAAATTAAAGGAGAGTGCTTTTTCTTATTGTTATCCCAAACTTTCTAATACATAAGGATGAAACTAAACTTTAAATTCCTTTTAACTATGAACTAAAGAAGCTCATGATCTGATATAGGTTTCTTACTTCCTTTGTCTGCACTAATAAATACATAATTAGGGTGAAGAGAGAGCCTGTTCTAAAATCAGGATTAGTACTAAAACAAAATCTGCCCAATCAAAACAGGACAAAAACCAAAATCATAGGCTATGTTTATATTTGATCTCTATTCAATGACCAACTGGGTATTTTATACTCTATGCATAAGGAAGCCCATGATCTGATAAAGGTATTCCACTTTAAACCAAATTCCCCTATCTGCAACAAGCAGGGTTAGGCAGGCTGCTCTAACATCAGAACTGCAAAAACCATGACTGAAATATCTCCAAAGTGAGCAAAATATGTTAGAATTCAATCATAATTCATGAATACATGGACAATATTAGACAACCTCCTCTACGATCAAAACTGCTACTAAGACAAAAGTCTGGAAAAATACCAAAAGTTAGCACAAAATATTCGAATTCAGTCATAATTCATTGCCTGGTATAAAATCATTAAAGAAAAGTAGCATTTTCCAAGTTATCCATATTGAATATAGAATCTTAGAACAATTGAAAGTTTATATCGGATCAATAAGTCACATAAAAAGTTTAGTGTGCAGGTCTTCTTGGGGTTTTTCGGTGCTTGGTTTCATGCTTTCAGGGGTTTGGGACTGTATTCAGATTTCAACTTTGATCCACAATCTAGAAGCTTCAATGCAAGTATGCTTGAGGTCAGTTTCGTCAATTCTTTTTTTCACTTCTGGCGAAAAGAAGTTGGTATGAAATTATTTGTCATACCTCCTAATAAAGGATGCCGAAGAGCTCAGTGCTATCACGTACTGAGGTTATTGCTGCCTTAGTTTCTCTCAGGAAGAGGATATGATTCATGTCTGTATACACTCTTTTCTTTTGGTTGGTTTTTCTGTTTCAGATACTAAGTACAATAGAGAAAAATTTTATCACTCCTTCTGGACTTCCACTAATGAGGCAAGGTAATTTGCCTATTCTTGATTCTACACTACATATTAACAATGTAAAGCCCATTGCACAGTTTGTATAATAAATTACACTACATATTAACAATGTAAAGCCCATTGCACAGTTTGTATAATAAATTACACTACATATTAACAATGTAAAGCCCATTTCAAAATTTGTATAATAAATTTGCAATTTATGTAAAACATACCTGGGTAATTGCAGAGATCTTATGGATAATTTATAAACCTTGAGTGAGTAATGTGAAGTAGCATTAAAGTCATTTTTTTCAATATAACAATAGTGTTTTCAATGGCCAAGAACAAATGGGAGGTGCAAGCCATTTAAGCATTCAAATATTACTGTTGTAAAAGCCTTGGAGGGGCTGGGGGTCAATGTTTTATTGCCTGCTTCACTGTTCGACTATATGCAACTATTTTCCTCTTACTCATATCTTTAATATCCAGGTTTGCTCTCAGAAAGGAAGGTTCTCATCTACATTTACATTGAAACTTTGTTTTCTGGCCCAAGCACAATTTGAGGAATGAAAAAAACTCTTGTGAAAACAATACCTATTTGTATACACTGTCATCAATGCTAGTTATTTCCATGATTTTCCTGTCTTACCTGTAGTATATCTTTCCCAGGGCTTTTTTTCTGAGATTTTTATTTTAAAAATGAACTGATTAGTTAGTCCTAAACTACCTTTGAACTATATATATGTGTATGTGGGCATTAAACTACCCTTGAGGTATATATATATGTGTACGTGGGCATTAAATTGCCCTTGAGGTATATATATATATATATGTATGTGGGCATTAAAAAGTAGCTTGAGAAAGTTGTGTTGTTCACAAAATCTGAACATGATCCATTGGCAGAGCTTGTAAATAAATGTTAAGGGATGTAATGGCTTTGACTGTGTCAGAAAATTTCAGTGAATAAAAATGATGGCTAGTTTGAACATGTTTGAACATATAAGAAAATGATCTTTGCTTTTGAATACCGAATTATTCTGAGCTGATTTGTCTGGTTTAATAACGTGACCATATTCACACAGGTTTTTATTGTATAGAACATCTATAATCTATTAAGCAAATAAATTATTTATTGGGCAGGTATGCCGTTGCATCGCAGCCTTGTTGTTCTATCGAAATCGTTTTCACTCATGAGTTAAACAAATCACACATTTGTTTTTATGGTCTGGGGATAAATATTAAGCAACCTGTACATTAGTTAACCATACCATCGTATTTACTACTGGCTATAATATTTGACTAGTAATTATACCTAGAGTGTGCAGTTTATATATAGCACACTTGATACATATCTTAACTTACAACCTTGAACACTTTCCAATTTTGCAAAGTAAAAACGTCCTTGCTAGCTACTAGTTGAGTCAGGTCACAAATTTTGGAGGAAGTACTCTATTTTATTCCATTTTATTATATTTTGTCAATCAAGCCATAAAATCCTGTTGGGCACTAGGACTTCTGTTGTTGATTTCACACGTTTTAATTAAAAACAATGAACTACATTATATTTAGATGTCAGCATTCTCAATAATTGATTAAGATTGAAAACTTTTTTTGAATCTTGCACTTGAGACAAATCAGATGGAAGAAAAAAGCAATCATATTACCACAGGAATTTAAAGGGTATGGTAAAATGGGATCCAGCTATATGAGCAAATCACAGTAACAAGTACCTAACAAAAATACTTTCAGGAAAATGGGAAAATGTTTTTAGGGCTTAAAATGCATTGAGAGTAAAAGGGCTAGTTGGCCTCTTTTCCGTGGTGGATGCCTTCGAAGTAGTATTCCACATGGTAAGCACATTCTCTGGCCTCTCTGCAATAAGATATACATTTGCTAAAAATCATTAGAATTTAATAAAATCTTCCTTTTCCTCCCATTAATCCCCACCCTAAATCCATTTCTATCTCGCTTCTCAAATCAAAACAATTTAAGACCTCCTCCAAAATATGAGTTTTTTCCCTCAGCATAATAATATAGTTCTGAGATGACACGCAGGAGTGATCTGAGAACTTCATGTGCAATTCCTTAATGTAGCACCATATACTTTGCCTTATATCACTCACTACGTTGTACTTTTCCTTATATCACTTACTGCGATGTAATAGACTAAGCCATGCCTATAATTCTAGCTAGACTTAATTTTATGTATCATGAGTAAACCACTCGAGCTTAGTGCAAGTAACAAGCTTGATTAAGCTCAACAAGCGTAATTGAAAAATAGACTCTTACACATGCACAAGACTATCAATCGTCCTGAAGATAGGACTGTAATTACATAAGACATATATCTTATCATATTCAAATTGCTGTTAGATAATTATGCCTCTGTAAATGCCCAGACTAGTGTGATTAGGTAAAGTTAATCCACAAGAGTGATATTAACTCCATGCTACACTAGCAAGGTAGCTGGTATTATTACTATGTATTTAACTAACAACCAGGATTTACTAGACTAACCATAGGTAGTGCTAGTGTTCTAAATAGGTAAGCATTACGACATAGATAAGTAATACAAGTAGTGCTAGTGTTCTAAATATCTAAGCATTACTACATAGATAAGTAATACACTATTTAGCCTAGATATCCTTTGGTAAGGTTACTAACCCTTTTTTATGATGAGCTAATAATACATATCAAGGTATTAATCAAGCATGGTTACAGAGTATGCTAACAGTCTAACTAGATTATTCTTATGGTCTAACTAGCATTAAAAATCAAATCTTTACCAAAAACAATACCCAGATTCTCAGAGCCACTTGCTCTGATGAAACAATCATGTTATATAATCTCAATTTCATTTATTGCAACCTTAAATCCATCCTTTTGCCAAAAAGAAAACATATTGTCCCTCTAACTTTCCCAGATTTTAGTGACAAGCACATTTGAGAATAACGCTTTAAAATACATACACAATAAATAATAACGCTTTAAAATACATACACAATAAATAAAATTATGATTTTACTTGCATGTCAAAACCAGAACCCTGAAACAGATAAATCTATTTCTGCGAGTCCTTTCCATAAAAATGCATAGATTTATCAGACTAGAGTCTATTGTTAACTAATAATCTATTTCTGTGAGTCCTTTCTGTAAAAATGCATAGATTTATTAGGCTAGAGTCTATTGTTAACTAATTCCAAATATTTCACTCAAGTAAGAGAACAGGAAAATATGGAAATTAGAAACAAAAGACAGTTATAGAAAAAGTAATATAGAATACACAAATGTACAGGGAAGTAGGGGAGTAAGAGGGTATGAGAATGAAGATTCCGCAGTAAAAGTGAGAGAAGTAGGGGGAGTAAGAGGGTATGAGAATGAAGATTCCGCAGTAAAAGTGAGAGCTCCAAGCTAGGAGACTCTGAGACCCCTAAGGAGATCACTCATGACACAAGATTCAACAAAAACAATGAAGACTTCATCTCTGAGAGCGACAAGTTGACAACAAGGAGAACTGGATAATGAGTAACCTGGTTGTGCAACGGCTAAAAAAACCCACACAATAGACTAAAAAAAGGCACATTCCCATCTTTGCTTTTACATCAGTATGTCCAACATACCGCGCTTTTAGAAACTGGAAATAAGGTATAGCCTTTTTGTAAAAAACAAAGATTAAGGTTTTATAATTATAAGAAAAATATTATTAGGTCAAGCGAGCAAAAATAGATTGTAAAGTAGAGAACCTGCATGAACTTACTCAGCAAGGCTGAGGTTTTTCCATATATGTAAAATAGTAAAAAAAAGGTTCAATAACATAATTTTAAGAAAAATCGAATCAAAATATTTGGATTTTCACCCAAAACGATTACGGCTACACCAACGTCAAAGACGATTTTTCTATTTGAACATTTCATGACCTACTCAAGTCCTGTGCATTACTTTGCCTTATATTCATAGGAAATTTGTTATGGCATTATTAAAATATCAATCCACAGTCCAAGCTTATTTTACCAAAAAGGGTAAAACGTAAACAAAACAAGAGACATGACTACATGGTGAATAGAACAAGAAATAGGACTCAAGGTTTCTAGCGAATAATAAGCATAAATCACCTCCATGACGGCGTACATTACCACTATAAAATTGAGTTTTGGAGATACAAAACCTACTTTACTAGAAATAGGAAACATAAACATAACCAGAAACAAAACAAAACTAGAATCGTGACTATAGAATTTTGATGGATAAGCAACTTGAACCCACCCATCTCCCTGAATATATCATGCACTTAAAAACTGGTGGTGTTGTAGAAGTGTAATCCCAACAGAGGAATGGAAATGATAATAGGAACAAGAACTGAATGGAAAAGAGGTATACTAGTCACGCCTCTACTGACATTGATCTGAACAATGTTGCCTGTCATCAAATGGGTATGTAGCACAGGGTAGAGAAGTCCATCGGTCGGGTAGATCTAATCTTCATTGCCCATCGTAGTTTTAACAAAAATTTACTTGGGAATATCGACCTCCAACCTAAACCGTTCTATTGAATGACATATGGCAAGCTATTAGTTATTTCAAAAGTGAAAATCTCTACATAAGCCACCAATAAGGCATTGGTTCACTAGTGAGGTCAGCAGAGTTTAACCCAACCACCAGGCTTCACTATCACTGTTGTCCACGCCACCTAAATGGCATAACAGGAAAGCACCGGGCGATTTTGGTAGAAAAATTACCATCCAGACTTATCACCTAAACCAACGGAAGTCACTCATGGACAAGTTTCTTGCATTAATTCTTATAATTAAACAATAAAAATAAAATGTAGTTACCTACCTCTTGAGTGGGTTTAGTATCCTCTGGAAACCTCTCCTCTGGCACAGAGCCTCGATCCTGCTTGTCTCAGCTCACATCCATTTCCTCGGAATCTGATTTCATTGCTCCAGAACTCTCGGAACCCTGTGGTACAGGCAAATCCGAGGCCTTTTTCATGTCTCTGACATTTATAGGGACGACTGGATCATCACTGCTTAATTTCTTCACTGATTTCAGGGTCGAAAAGACACTTGTCGTCTTCTTTGGCACATAACCCATACCTTCGGCTCCATCTTCCTCTGCGGAATCTTGTACATACAGCCTCTTGAGTGCCTCTTGCACTTGTCTAGAAGTGTTTTAAAGTTGCAAAGAGTGATGGAGGCTTGGGGATGGGCCATCGCACAGGAGCGTGAGGAACCTTGTGCAGATCCCTTCGTAGAATGAAACCACCACGATTGGAGGCACCTAGAATCCAATTTATTGTATTCAACCAAATGTATCAAATCAAACCTGCGACAACATGGCCGCGACCTTCCTCTTTCTTCCCTGGAAAAACCTTGCAACGTGAGGGAAATGAATAAATTTTGATATTTGAGAAACAGAATGGGATGATATGGCGACCTTCCTCCCTGGAACGCGAGGGAAATGAACAAATTTTGATATTTGAAAAACCCTGGAACGCGAGGGAAATGAACAAATTTGATATTTGAAAAGCAGAAATGCGGTGAAACCTTGAATGGAACTTAAATGAAATGATTTTGTGTTTTTCAATTGGAATTAAATTCCATTAAATGAAATGTGTAAGTGTTTTCTTTGGCTTAATAGCGAGGTATTGCTTATGGTAAAGAATTATTAATCATATGACGCTTGTTTCTATGTAGGAAAAATTATTTGAGGGGATTTTGGTTGATTTTTCAATGTAATCATGTTACATTAAAGGTGAATTATGGTGACATAAAAATAAGTTGTGTGTGTTAAAAAGTGCAGTGAAGTCGTAATGTTATAAGATTAATGATTATTTCTAATAAAATGTTTGGTTTAGTAAAGTTAACTAATCTATGGAGATGCTCCAATATTAGATAAGAAATTGTAAATAGAACAGAAATCAAATGGAAATAAGGAATTTGTCTAGAGAAGATCATATGGAAGAATCCAAGAGGAATTTCCATGGCAGTGTAACCCTAGGGTTTTTTCTGGTGTGAAGATGGGTTTTCACCTGCACCCGGGAGCGATAACAGCGTGAGGGAATGGTCACAATGCTAGCCAACAAAGGTCAGTGCACATGGTTTATATTTATCTGCGGCGGTTTGGCAGCTTATGGTCTCGCGGGTTTTCTCGGTCAACTAGTAAGGGGATCGAACGGTGGAGGTGAACGTTTTGTTCAGTTGGGCCAATGTCTCTCAGAGGGTGCTGTGCACAACATCACATAGGGATAGTATAACGGAGTACATGTGAACATCATTTTGTATCGACGAGGAACTTGTGGATTATTCTTCTCATTCTATGGAGGCTTCCCAAATTTGGGTTGAGGGGCCACATCAACACCAAACTGGGGTTTCACCGGTGATACACCATGAACCGGAAGTCCAGGTCAACGCATTTACCTCAGAGATGGATGATGTGAAGGTTTCCCTAAATGCCCTAGGGTTTTCCCACCCGGGCTTGACGGTAAATCCGAACTTTCTTCAACTACAGGAGGACCAGGCTCAACCGGTCCTGAATATCCCATCACCATCGGAGTTACAGTACTGGGAACTCGAACAACAGGGTCTCGCAACAAATGTACAAGGGGTGTCTTATGTGGCGGTTAGGGGCACGAGCGTTCATGGGACTGATACATATGGCGTCGTAAATACTGGGAATAATGTACCATGCTCATCAGGAGCAGACCCCCAAGGCTAGCGACCTACTCCTGCGGCTCGCACTTCAGGACGTTTTGATGGCATCACTCGTCAGGAACCTGGTATTGAGGATACTAGAGCATCGGATTTGGATGAGTATGAGTCAGCAGAGGACGAACAACACCCGATAAACCACGCACAGAGAACGGGGGGAAGAAAAAAACAAAATGGACCAAGGTGCATGAGAAGGGGCATCTGTTGGTATTCAGAGAAGGTATCAGTATGGCCCAAGATGCATTTACTGAGAGTATTGTGCTTGTTGGAAGGGTTTGTGGTCGAAATTATACCCCTGGGCGATTGAAGCATTGGACTGTGGAAATTTGGGGACATTTATTGGACCAGTTGCTGGCGATTATTACCATGACAAGAGGTTGGTTTGCACTCATCTTCACGCAACCAGACCAAGGAGGAACCATTTTGGTGGAACTTGGCCATAAAAGGGACATCTATATTTGCATAGTTTTTTAAGAGAAAATATACCTAGTGGATTATGATTGTAGGCACATCACTTTAGTATCTAGACTGATGTGTAAACACTAACCAAAGGGTATTTAACTAAACCCACAAAATTATTATAGGTGCTTCTAGAGAAGGTGTTCTTGTGTTCTCATTAGTTAGGTATGGACAATGAAGGTAAAGTAAGTGAAGGATTTTGCCACTAGTATTTCCTATAATTTTGGTCCAATTTTTCAACATCACCATTTTTAAGGTAGTTGTACATTTAGCCAACGTGAAACTGAGATAAGCTTTGATGGATCCTTTTAGTTGAAAACTACAATTGGGAGGAGATATCAAACATATTTTGGGAAGAGTATCTAGTAATGTGGCTAAGATGAGGGTTATGATTGCCTAAAGTAGGTATGTTGCACGTGTATATATTTCCCCATGGTTATTCTAGTTATCATCATGTGCAATTGTAATAAAAAATCCACAGGGATATTAGAGATCTACCTATGTATGCTAGTCCTACCATAATAAAGTTACACATGTAAAGGCTTCATAAAGAAAGTTACCTACTTGTGATCATCATAATCCAATATTTAGATAAGGGGAGTTATCATAGATACAAGCCATACTTACTAGGTGAAAGTTTGATATGTGCCACGCGATTCAAATATTGGTCATAAGAGAAGGACATATATGAAGCATAGAACCCAACTCAAGGATGAGTTGGAAGGCATGACCGAGGCATTTTTGTGTATCATCTTTTACTAAGTTTTGGCACAAAGAGAAGCTCAACAAAACTTGAAAAAATATGAATTTGTAGAAGTAAACATGTAGAAGGTTGAATATGTGGATTTATATAAGGCTAAGTACACAAGGCTAACGAGTCATCTCATATATTCTTTGCACCTACTTTTATGGATAATTTGTGTATCTCTCTAAAGAAATAAACTCTTTTGTACTCTTTTTTTTGTTAAGTGGCTTATGGTTGGTTGATTCTCTATTATAATTTTGAATCTTTTGCAGCTACTTTAGTTTCCTATATATACGAGGTTTGTAAGGTACTTAAATAGATTCAATATTAGGGATAATTTGTAAGAGGGGTTACATTTTTTTTATCAATTTTTGGTGTTCACTCTACATTAGAGTTATGTAATACCATGCATGTTATTAGTATAACGAAATACTATTCTACTGATGTGTTTGTATTTGTACTATATTTGGGTGATATATGCATGTTTTTATTCATTTGAATGATGTTAGTTCTAATGGTTTAAATTGGCACCAATAATATCATAATGAATGTGATCCCCGCTAAAATATTTGACATTTTGCGCATTACTTAATGGGAATTATTATATGTGCCTCAAGTGAGACCTTCTTGCTCCTAGAAGATGGAATATTTTAGGAAATTAGACAATAATAGGCCATGTTTGGAAACATTCCATTAACCTTGAGTGTATCATAGAGCTAACATAAAATAATGGGAAATAATTGTCTAAAATCTTTGAACTATGGTAGAAAAGTTAAATTAGGGTTTAGTGATTGAGGGGGTAGGATTAACCTACAAAATGGCTTCAAGTGATTTAAATGATTTTAACCATGGCCCTAAATTTCCCCTTAGAGCTTCAAGCGTTGAATCTCTTTCAAACTGAAAATCTTACCCTTGAATTGCAAGGCATTAGCCAACCCTATAAAAAACTTAGCTATAAACAGTTTAATCAAGTTCACTACCCTCATATTGTCATTATACAAGAATCAATGGCGGGTGGGGAAAAGGGGATCCAATTACTATAGAATTCTCTCCCTCATTGGGAGTTTTTATCTAATGATGTTATTGGCCATTTAGGGGGCCTTGTCACAAGATGAAATGTTGGTTTCATTAGCCTAAAAAATGATTATTCTATTCACTCAGGAATCTTTGTTGATATTTAATCTGAGGTCCTGGACATGTCTTTTTGTTGATTAAACCTTTACAAGCTTTACTTGAATAGATAATATTTCTAGCTCTCTTTTGTAAAGCTTCCCTCCATTCACTTGGGTCACACTACTATCGAGGGAGATTAAAATTTCTCTTTGGGGGGTTTTGAAGTTTGGGATCCATAAGCTTAACAAGACCCTCTTTTGAAGTTCTTTATAGACCTTTTTGACAACATTCTCCTCTATGATATCCTCCCTACAAATCTTATGCCAACCTAGCCTAATTATAGATGAATAAATGCTCACATTGCAAAGAAACTATATCATTTTCTTTTATTTGAAGATCTCTTGGACACAAATCTCTAAATTTTTCAATTCATATAGAATTCAATATCTCTAAACATGTGCAATAGAAAATGATAGAGCTCTTATATGGCCCCTCTGACTTGAAGATTAAATTCCAATGACTAAAGATACTTCTCAACATATTAACCACTCAATCTTGCATGGTTAATATCCACTATTAGAGTTGCAAGTGCAAGTTCTTCACCAGCCTCCCAATTGACACCTTCATCCATTTCAATTATATGTGCATGTAGTCCAAAGATCCTCTTTGCAATTTTAGGAGAAATAAATATGTATAGGAGAGAAGTTATAATATAAAATTAAACAATACCAAAGTTCAAATAAAACACCACTACTTAGACTATCCAAAATGAGAATTTCTAAAGAAGAAACTAGAATCTCATCTTATTTTTTATATCATTGGTAAATGAACATGGGTTGATTATTCAATATCTCTTGTAATTGAAACAAACTGATGTATGAGATGAATAATTATAGGTAATAATTCCCATAAATGGTCATGATTACTATGTCACATATTGATATCTTTTATTTCATAAATAGTTTCATCATATCTAATAGATAAAATAACCACAACTTTAGGTAGCACTTTTGATGGATTTTACTCATTGTTAACTAGATTTTTATTTCTTTGTGAGTGAAGTTGAAAAGTGGAAATACAAAATATTTAATAAATGAGAGTAAAGATTATTTGAAGGGTGTTACCAAGCCTATGGCTTGAGGTTTTATATGAGACAACTATATATTTCTAGAAGAATAAAGGTTGCAAGATAACAAGTGTAGCAATAGGCATCAACATATAACATGAAAAATTTTGAACACTTTTTCATGCTAGATATTCTAAAATCTGTAGTAGTAGTCAATATGAATTAGTCACTAAAGGAAAATATTAAACATTTTCCATACAACATATCTAGGAAAAATATTTTCTTTTTAGGGGTTGTATTGAAGTGGCTTGGGAACTTATACATGGACCATGAACATTATGTTACACTTCTTTTGGGCCCTCATGAACTAGTTTTCATCCTTGAACAATGCTTAAGGCCCTAAAAACCATCCCTTAAATGGTCTTCATGAGCATCACTAGGCCAACTATTCACCTTAGAAACACTTGGTAGTGGTTTTGTACATTTTCATAGTCTATATTATTACTGAGCCTTAAAAACCACTTGTAAACTCTAGGATGGCAATGGTCTTTCTCCTTAGATAATGTGCAATGTCCAATGCCCCAACCAAAAACATCCAACTAAACAAATTATTCCGCTTAAATAATAAAATTTGTAAAATATTCCAAATTCTCTGGATTTAACATTCCAAATTCTTTGAAAATCCATTTGATTAAAAGACAAATCTATGGTCATCGATGACATGATCGGACAGTAAACATCCTATCCTGCCCTTAGATTCAAAGCCTCTTGGTAGTTTGCCGCCATTGCATGTATCCCTCGACCTCGCAAGCCCGCATCTGAACAATATTGGTTTGCAATCGCATAAGCATTGCCCAGAATCGATCCCTGAGCCACTAGATCTCTTCGTGCATGGCTTCCAGCAATTCATTTGTGTTTCTTCACCGTCAAAACGAGTTCAGAAAAGGTAATTTTCTGCAAAAGGGTGCTAAAATTGCAAAGCGCCATTATTTTTCCTGTCGTCGTCATGAATCGTATAAGCTTTGAGTTCTTGATTGAAAAAATTGGCTATATTTCGGATTTCTGGAAATATTTCATTAAATAATCCATTGTATTCTCTGAACTAAATCTGTCGAAAGAGGCCATGCTCAAAACAGTGTTTTACGCGGAAGAATCAGAGATTAAAAAATATCATTAATATATATTCAAGGGTTCTTTCCAGTTCAGTTATTCCGAGCTTTCAATGGAAATGTTTGACTCTATTTTGGCTTACAGGCAAGATTTCATAAATTAAGGCTCTCTATAAACGGACTAGAGGAGGCTGTGCTCAATTTTGTTTGAAAAAAACAGCAGAGTTTGGGAAGAAGTGCATTGAGTTAAGGATCATGATTTTGTAATTTGATTGAATGATTTATGTCTTGGTTCTCCACATTTCAAAGTTATTTGAGAATGGACATTGATTATTCTAGTATTTGATGGTGTTATGTTCAAATTACACAGAAGAAGATAGAAAGCTAGGGCTTTTAGAGGCTAAGCATACACAATGGCACAAACTTTACAGGTTTTTGTGAGATTTTTATGACTGACAAATAGGATAGAACATTAGGGCTTTCACTAAGCTAAGAAATCTAATGCCACATTCTTTACAGATTTACTTCAACGTTCTGAGACTGAAAATTTGTAATGTTCAGCTGGTTCGTAGATATCTTTTGGCGGTTTCTATTTGTATGGAACCAAGAATTTGAGACCTCAACATGAAATACTATGCTCTGGCAGATTTTCCCTTTCAACGCATCTTTGTGCAATGGAATACAATCTCTAATGCTCTTTAGTGTCTGGAGAAGCCAAAACCAATGGATCAGAAGCAAGGGCTATCGGAACGGTCAGTAATGGAGGGAAACACTATCCTTCACAAGATAGCAACGTAGAGGAATAGGCTGTCCAAGCACGTCGTTAGAGATTTCAAACATAAGCTCTTTGTTTTCTTTAGTGTCAGCTGAAGTTGAGAACTTTTGCCACATTCTGGGATCACCTGTGTCTGTTATATAAGGAGGTCTTGTAACCTGCTTTGAACTTCCAGTTTCTCTCTTTGAAAGTTTGTATGGAAAACCAGTGCTGGATCAAAGGTTTACTCATATGAAGGATGCGGAAAATGAGACTCCTTTAGCGAGTCCAAGAAAAATGCCTGGCGAAGAATTGATGCAAAATGATACCTGCAACAGAGCCAACAAAGTTTCAAAATTAGAGCTAACCGCGCCAATTAAAAATTGCAAACAACCTGGAATCATATCTTCAGGACAAGATTGTTCGAAGCACCCCAAAAATTCAAGTATGTTGCCACTGTGCTACCTTTCTATAAACTGAAATTATTTATTTTATTGTTGTAATATCAGTGATACAGTCTTGGTTCAAACATTTGAAAGATAGACTTGATTTTTCATCTAGTTGATTATGAGACTCTGTACTCAAGATCATGAGAAAAAAAATCCAATAATTTTTAGCTAGTCAAGCATAAGTTCCTGAAAGTTAAATAGTAACTGTCTCTATCCTGTTTCCCACTGTGCAGACAGGCATATCGCTGATTTTAGCAAGCCTTAGCATTTTCCTCTCTACCTTCGTAAGGAAGCAAATTTCTGAACTCTTCCCTGACACACATGAAAGTCATATGCAGTTTCTGCAATGGTATTGACAAATTGTAAGAAATTATTGTATAAGAACCTTCTTACAGTCCTTGCTTCTCAATTCCAAGCAGATGTCCAACCATCCAAAATACATAGTTCCTTCTTCCTTAGTCTTTTAGCTATTGCAGTATGATTGATGGAGCAAAGATTTAACTGTCCTTAACATTAGCACTAAGAGGATACACACTAAAGCCTGCCATAGTCATTCTAGCGCCCCGTTTTCGTGCGGCTTCATACCTCTCAATACTTTCTTCCCCCTCACAAGAAATTATGTTCACTATGTCTCGGGCAAGGCATTATTTTTCAATATTCATACGATCTATGATATTCCTTTTAAGTGTAGCATCTAGAGACTCAAACACTGATGAGTAACAGTTTAATGCTTCCATGAACCAGAACAAGAAAGGTGTAGCATTAGTGTTAATTTGTTGTTCTACTACTATTACCAAGAAAGGTGTAGTATTAGTGTTAATCTCTTGTTCTTTATGGTTGAGAGACTTCGCCATCCTAAGAAGTCGGTCACGTGGGTTCTTTGTAGACACACTTTCATCGGACATGTGATGCAGTTGGAATGAAAAGTTGAGTGCTAAAACCTCATCTAGATTTATGTCAAGCATCCTTCATGCTCTACTTTGAACTCGGGCATACTTGTCACCATCTATCTCACATCGGGTAGAGCCTTATAATGAAGATGGGCAAACCTCTAGTGCCATAGTTCAGATTGTAGAGATGTGTCGCAAGACATGGCTCCCAATGGACTTCCTCCAACTTGATGCGAAGTGTCAACCTGGAACCCAAGAGTAAAAGCATCTTTAAAATTCATTTTCCAAATGCGTACCTTTCCATCGATGAATGCCACCTTGTATCCTTTGTCTTCCATTGTCGAAATGGACACAAGGTTCTTCTTGAGATCAGGTACATATAGAACTTCTTGTAAATGAATCGTGTTACCTTGATTCAATTGAAGGGTAACATTTCCTACTCCCTTCATGGGATAGGTGGCATCGTCTCCAAGAATAATTTCCAAGTTTGTCTCCTTCTCTATCAGATTAGAGAGAGCTTCCTTGTATCCGGTGAAGTGCCTTGAGGCACCACTATCAATTAGCCAATTCCCCAAAGAGTCCGGAGGACAGGTAGTGGATAGGGCCGATATAAGATAGTATTCCTTTTCCTTATTGTTAACAACATTTGATTCTTCATACCTGGAGTTCCTTGCTTTCTTGGAGGGTTGACTATTTCCTTGATGTCCTGCATTGCTTTTGCCATTGAACCTGCCATTCCTTTGATTGTTGTTGTTGAAGTTTCCCCTGGAATGGTTGTGATCATCATCATGTGATGTGTCCCTTCTATTTCGACACTCCCTTGCATAGTGGCCAAACTTATTACAAACAAGGCACCTACCCTTCCTTCCACCCTTAGATCTAGGCTTTCCATTGAAATGACCTTTAGACCCTACATTATTTCTCCTTTTGGCATGAGAAGAGAAAGCAGTGGGGTTGCCTATATTAGAAGGAATTTCTTGCTCCACAATTCTTGTTTCTTCTTGAATGCATCTCGACATTAATTCTTCAAACCCTGGAATTCGATCATTATTGAGAATAGTGGTTCTAAATATATACCACTCGGGTGGGAGTCCTCCAAGGGTAGTGATAGTAAGTTCCCTACCAGGAATGACCTCTCCAATCGACAGAAGATCATTCTTGCTCTCAGTGATCCTTAAGAAGTAGGATTGAATATCCTCGTCCTTGACCTTCTTAATATCCTTCAACTTATTCTTGAGAAATAAAATTTGATTTGCATCACTAACCTTGAACATGCTGACCAACCTGTCGTAGATCTCCTTGGAGGTGTTCAAATCGGATATGTAGGCAACCAGACGCTTATCAATGGAATCTCTGATAATCTTCTTCGCTTTGACTTCAGCCTTATTGTAATTGTTCTTCGTAGCAAACGATGCATTTGAAGAAGGCTTAGGGATTTTCCCCTTCACATAATCCAACACTTCTTGTTCTTCCAATGTCAAATCAAGAGACATCTTCCATCCATGATAGTCAGACTTTTCACAGAGCTTGTCTTTAGCCGGGAAGTGGGATGAGGAACCCATTGAGCCTTTTGTCCTTGTCCAACTGTCTTTGGTGATTGCTCTTTCACTCTTGCTTGGGCTTTGTCTTCACCTCAACTCTGGTATCATGTTAATTTTTGGTATGTTCTATGCTTAAGAGCAATTTACTACAATTTTTTATTAGCCCAATATCAATATCCAGTTTAGCAATCATATCATCATGATAGTGAATTGCAGATAGAACATAAACATAAACAGTAGAAGACAAGCCAAGATAAGAGGACACAAGATGTGGCACCAACCAAGGACAAACCCTAATGTGGGGAAACCCTTGATCAATTCTTCTTATATTCTTCAATAGTTCAGCAGAGAGAGATAGTACAAATTTATAAATTTGATATTTTATGACAGCAACAGAAAAGCCCTAACCAGAAAAGTCAACACTAGTTAAACAATGCAGAATTCTTCCTCTAAGCAGCTCAGTCAAAACCAGTCAACTTCGGCCTCCAACAACAAACCCAAACATTCCAAGACAGTCTGAAAAACTCAGTCAAAGTCTGGTCAACTGAAGTCAAACTGCAGCCAGCAACTAGGGCAGTCAACGCAAGTCAAACCAGAGGTCAGATCACCTTGGTTTTCGTGCCCAGATCTGCGGCCTGCCAAGGAGGAGATGCCTCACCAAAAGAGCAGTCAAAGGGAGGTCAACGTTGTTCAATGCAGCCCAAAAAACAACCTTCTGAAATTCGGTCAACGCAGTCAAACAAAAAGTGTCCTTCCTTTGCACGTGTGAGAGATCGCTGCCTAGATTAGCGTACCCAGTCAAGTGAGGAGAGAGAGATGTGATGAGATGAGATGAGATGATGAAATAATTCCTTGAGGTCTCCTCCTTTTATATGCAACGTTGAGGATGAAATGGGGGTAAAAATGCTTGTTTTGTTTGCTGGCCAACCTTGGCAACTTGTCAATAATACAAATAAATTCATATCTTCATTTTTACATGTCGAAATCGAATGATCTTTAGATCAATCCTACACCTCTCGGAGAGAGGAATCCAAGAAAAATATCAGCTATCATAAATAAGGTGACCCATATGGAGTTTGGCCCTAGTTGCCAATTTTAACACTCACCAATGATTTCTAACGCCATCTGAAAAAATTATCTCATTCTAGAGGAGAAACCTATGATCACAATTGTAGTGACCTACATCAACATGATTTATTATAGTTAAAAACATAGACATTGTGTCTATTAAGAAAAAAGATGCATTTAAAACAAGGAAACATACAAGTATCACAATCTAAAAATGTGAAAGTATGTGAAAATATATAGCAAGATACATTTAAGACGACAATGGAATTAGAGGGATCATAAATAGTTTGGGTTTTGTCATCTTCCTCTAGATGATCTAGTGAATATTCTACTAACTCATCAATGGTTTCTAATGCCATCTGAAAAAATTATCTCCTTCTAGAGGAGAAACCTATGCTCATGATGGTAGTGACCTACACCGACATGATTTATTATAGTTAAAAACATAGATATTGTGTCTATTAAGAAAAAAGATGCATTGAACATAAGGAAACATATAAGTATCACAATCTAAAAATGTGAAAGTATGTGAAAAAGTATAAAAAGATATGTTTAAGTAGAAATATACTAAATCTCAACGTCATAAGCAAAATTGACAAGAGAAAAGGAGGAAATGAGGTCAGGTATTTACATGGCTAAGGAGTTCTGTTAGAGTTTTTCGTACAACCTGATTGAAAATTCAATTGTACTTAACCAGATGTTATACAACTATTTATGAATTTTTATGAAAATCTATTGCCTTATATTTCAGTATCGTACTTGATATCAATGTTTTTTTAGATCATTTTATCTTACTAGTAATTTGTTTTGGGTAACAATGTTTGTTTTTGTTTCACAGGCATGAGGATCTTTGCATCCCATTTGAAAGGTTTGGACCAGTAAAAGATGTTTATCTTCCCAAAAATTATTATACAGGGTATGGCCATCTTGTTTATTTTAGATATTGTTAATTATGCTTGTTTATAACTTTTGAGGTTTTAGCTTTATGAAATATTGACACAATGTTCATATTATGCATTAATTGGAAATTTATATGAACATCTAATGGTATTCGGTATCACTTTTGATTTTATGTGAGATTGTGTTATATTCTTAATAATATATTTTAGTATTTTTTGTATTGCAATTATTACATGTTTTTGATATGTAATAGCAAGATTTTTTTGATATATAGGTTGAATATATGTTTATGATTACATGGTATTATGTTTTATAATTACTTATGTATAAATATGTATTGTAACATTGAATAATGGTAGTTTTTATAGAATCTGTATGTATTTTATGGATGCTCTATTGTATTTTCTTTGTAAGAATTCGTATGCTAATCTCTGTACATTAAAACCTAGATCATGTTTTCCATAATTATATTTTGTTTTTTAGTCTATTATCATGTTTTACTTGATGTAATAAAAAGCATATGTGGTTGAAAAAGTAATAATGCATTGAGTGTTGTAATTACTTATGTAAAGGGGCCATCACTAGGAGATATTTCTTAGCAAGTGTAATAACCCTAGTTGCATTTCCCTGCTTATTTTACATTAAAATTTAAGTAAATTAAATGGGCTAAGTTGGGTACACAGATTCTAGAGATGAGGTGGAAGGGGAAAACTGCTTGGAATGTGGACTTGTGTGGCATATTCTGGTAGGTAGACACAAAATAAACTAAGAATGACAAAACAAAAACTAACAAGAAAAAAATCAGAGAGACAAGGGGCAACTCGCATGATTTCACAGGCTAAAGAGAGCTTAGCCAGGCAGGCAAAAATGAGGGAGGAAACAAAATGTGGAAGGCAGGTAAATGCTTCCATGTTTATCATCTCAGGGCTATCTAGGAGATGAGGGTCTATGTTAAAATTGGCAACGAGGGCCAAACCCCAGGTGGGTCACCTTATTTATGGTAGCTGATATTTTTCTTGGATTCCTCTCTCCGAGAGGTGTAGGATTGATCTAAAGATCATCCGATTTTGTTAAAATTGGCAACTAGGCCAAACTCCATATGGGTCATCTTATTAATGACAGATGATATTTTTATTGGATTGATCTAAAGATCATCCAATTCTGACATGTATTCATGGAGATATGAATTTATTTGTGTTATGGGACAATTCGTCAAGGTTGACCAACAACCAAATTGCCCCCACTTGTGCTCAACGTTTTAGAATAAAAAGAGGTGGCTTGCTAGTCATTTGGACACACACTCTTCTTGTGATCTCTTCCTCTCCACTTGTCTTTGGGTTTTGGTGGGAGGAGAGATCCTAAGAGACTATGTAGCCCTAAGAAGAAGATGCCCTAGCTCTACGCTGTCATGGAGAAGACATGCCCTAGATCTAGATGCAGCCAAGGGAGAGAAGGCTCTACGTTGTCCTAATATGGTAGAAGCATAACATGGAGGACAACTCTTATGGTGGATCTACACAAGGTTCTACATTGTCCTAAATGGGACCTTTCTACACAACAATAAGAAGCTTAAGTACGCTACCATAAATGATGTCATACCCTAATCACAGAGATACTAAGATGCTGCCTAAATTCCCTATGGAGATGACCTTAAGGTCTAATGCAATCATGAAGGAGGACAACCCTAACGCAGTTAAAGAGAAGTCTACACGCTGGCCTAAAAGAGACCTCACAACATTTTTGTGTATGCCCTAGTCACAGTCTGAATGCACTCTAAATGCTGGTCGTATTCCGCAGCAAAAGAAGGGCTCCATGTGCCCTAACCAAAGAGATATAATCCGCTGCAAGAAGAGGATTCCTATAAGCTGGAAAGAGGAGAGCCATATGATGCCTAATCTGAACGTTGTTTTGGACAGGGACAGTGTCCAGCTTCAAGCATATGACATGAAGTAGAGTGCTGAAAGATGTGTGTTCAACAAGATTGGACAACATATGATTAGGACTGTGTTGACATAAATGCAAGTGCACAAATTGTTGTATGTTGCAGACTTTGATTTAGATGGATAGAGAAAGGGGTAAAGGCAATAAACAATGAAAGTAATCACTGCATTGAAGACCAGTTGAAGGGATTTGCAATTATAGCCTAGCTGCTCTGCTATGCTGCAAGCCATAGCAAATAGATAAGGCTGGTGAGTGTAAATGGTGCAACATAGTGCACAGTGATGGAGTGGTGCAACACAGTGCACAGTGATGGAATGGTGCAACATAGTGCACACTGATGGGTACAACAGTGATGGAGTGGTGCAACATAGTGCACAGTGATGGAATGGTGCAACATAGTGCACATTGATGGGTACAACAGTGATGGAGTGGTGTAGCATAGTGCACAGTGATAGAATGGTGCATCATAGTGCACAGTGATGGGTACAACAGTGATGGAGTGGTGCATCATAGTGCACAGTGATGGAATGGTGCAACATAGTGCACAGTGATGGGTACAACAATGATGGAGTGGTGCAACATAGTGCACAGTGATGGGTACAACAATGATGAAGTGGTGCAGCATAGTGCACAGTGATGGGCTATGTCACAAGGTTCGTCGAACTTTAACCTTGAGGTTCGAATTTTGGCGAACCTCATAGCCAATGACCAAGTCAATAGATCAAAACTCATAACTTCATGTCACAACTCAAGCTTGTATTTTACCCTTGCAGTTTCCAAGTTTGTGATAGCATATTTTATGTTTATTGATGTTGATTTGTTACTATTTTATCCTATAATTCATTTTAAATTAATATATGTTTATATATATAGACGAACCTAATAGCGAACCTCATCAAAAAATTCGAACTCAAACCAAACCCAATCATTGTCGAACCCGAACTCGAACCCGACCCATGTGACATTGGTGATAGGTACAGCCGTGATTCGGTGTAGCTCAGTGATAAGAGCAACTTAGTGAATGGGTGCAGCATAGTGACGGGTGCAGCATGATGATGAGGTGAGGTCATCACAGTGAGTTGCAACATGGTGATGGAGTCACCTTGGAGGATCAGTTGAAGCAGTATGCCTTCACCTGAGTCCAGATCAGCTACCTCATGTGACATCTTCTTTGAGAAGATCTCTGCTCTTATTTTGATAAGTCAAAATGTTGACTTCTGATGTATATGTACTATCTCTCTCTCTGGTGAACTATTGAAGAACATATAAGAAGAATTGATAAAGGGTTTCCCGACATTGGGGTTTGTCCCTGGCTGGCGCCACATCTTGTGTCCTCTTGTCTTGGCTTGTCTTCTGCGATTTATGTTTATGTTCTATCTGCATTTTACTATCATGCTACATGTGATTGCTATTCTGGAATTGATATTGGAAATAGTCATCTAAGAGAGTCCTAACCTCAGTCATGAAGGAGATCTAGTCGTAGTTGAAGAGAAGCCCTAGTCGTAGATCTAAGGAGCCCTAATGCGCAGCTAGAGGAGGAGCCCTAAGCCACATCAAAAGGAGCCCTAGCCGCAGCAAGAGAAGGAGCCCTAGCCGTGACTAAAGGAGAGACCCGAGTTGCAGCAAAGGGAGCCCTAACACAATAAGAAGAAGCTTGAAAGAAGCATGAGAATTTCGGGTTACAATGCAGCGATAGAGGTTGTTCCTAGGAATGGGTTAAGGACTGTTTGAAAGGCGGGGAGCCGCAACAATAAGGTGAGGTAGTACATTGAATAGATCTGTCCTATAGGCTCAGAACAAATCAACGTAGGGCTAGATACATATGCGGATTGGGTGCTAGAAAGTGTTGACAGCAAGGCGAGTTCTTGTAGGCTAGATATTACTCCATTGATGGTGTTTGTAAGTTGTTTGATGGAGGACCGTAGGCCTAACTTGCTGCTTGGCTAGGTCGCAGGCCATAGCTAGCAACAAAGGTTGTTCTAAGGGTTGCATTAAGGATAATCAAACCAAACTTGGACAGCGTGGCAGTGGTGGAGTCTCACCTTGGTACACCACTGATGAGCCTCATCATTGGGTAACGATGTGGGCCTTAATACACCTCCAAGCTTATTAAAATCAACTCTTCTCATAATTCCTTACATGTTTTAATTATATTTTTCTTAATGAGATGAGTAAAAGTAAGATGTATGTCTAGTGGTCTAATGTGCATTGATTGCAGGTTTTTGAGAGAAAATCATGGCAATTTTGGCTAATTAAGGGCAGAAACTCGAATGAGACAAGGAGGAGAGATTATAGGAGATAGATCCTCCTCATTAAATCCTCACTCATTCGAATATTCCTCAATCAAATCACACTAGCTCGAAGTTGCAAGCAGTCGAGTCATGGAGATCATGGGCAGCCAAGCCAGTGACAATTAAGAGCCAGTTCATCTTAAGTTTGGGAGCCAAGCTGCCATAGATTTAAGGAAGTTGTTGGAGACTTCAGTTGTATAAATAAGGAGGCCTAAAGCCTCATTGGGATTCAGATTTTTTATGTAAGAGCATTAAGCATTTTCGAGCTCAAACTTTGTGGAAAAACATTGTTATGTAATTTTTCTGATATGATAATGAGAATGAGCATTTCCTTGATCCAACTCTGAGTTGACTCTAAGGGCTGAAGCTCTTGGGTTAGGGCCCAACCCTAGAAACAAAGGCTCCTCTTCTTCTACTTTTATGTTTAGGTTATTTCATAGATCAAGTGTTGAATTGGTTTTAGCATTGTTTCATTGCAAGTAGTGGTGAATTTGATTAGTTTGCTTCCATTTGTGCATTGCTTTAGCAGTAGCTTTAGAGAGATAAAGGAATACCAAAAATAATGATAACAGGTGGATTTGGCCTCAATCCTCCCTTCAGGGACCATGGTTTGAGGAAAAACTCCTATTCAGCCCCAAAAAGACAGAATTCTGATTTCTTATGGAATTTAGGGTTTTCTGCTACTTAGGCCAACATCTTTTCAGTTTTCAAGAATAGGTTTCAATTGTCATTTCTGATATCTTCAGCTTTGTATTAGATATCATGGTGTTTCACAATATTCTGCAAGTATTTCCATGCATGAATTAGGCAACTAAATAATGAAATTCTGTTTTCTTAAGTTGATTAGAAATCTTCCTTGTTTGATATGATTTATGGATAAATGCCAGTAATGTATGTATTGCAGGAGTTTCAATAGTGCAGGAAGATCTCATGCCAGCAACCCCAGCCTAACCTCATCCATCCATGATCACCAAAAGCCACCAAGTCCCTCAACCAATTCATCATTCCATAAGAACAACTTCCCAAGTTTGTTGAGCAAATCCAACCATCTTACAAACTTTGGGTTGAGCTTTGAGGAAGTCCTAGCCACTCCCTTGCCTTGTTTCTTCCATCATTCACCTTCCCTAAGCCCTATACCACCTTCCAAGTCACCCCTATTTCTCTCGCTGGATCCTGTAGGAATACAAGGGATCTTGTAGGAGCATTAGGACATCTTGTAGGAAGCATTAGGACATCCTGTAGGACGACCTGTAGTGGCTTGTTTTGAGGCCAATTTGTGGGAAAAACATCCAGGAAGATAGGAAAAGACCCCTACTTGCCTCCCAAGCCATCTGACCTTCCATCACCATCTCTAACCTACCTGCCACATCACCAAGAAGATTCAGCATTGACATTTTCACAAAAAGGACAAAAAGGAAAAAAGAGTTATTGTGTTCATTCATATGCACAACAGTAGAATGTTTGGTTATTTCAGATTGCATGCCTAGGACAATTAGGATTACACACATATTAGCTTAGAATTCTTCTCAAGCAAGATCTCTTAGCAATTAGTTAGATGAGTGGTGTGTTTAAAGCATTGATTTCAGTCTTTCCTTACTGCAGTAGACAATATTTCAATTCTCCCAATTAGTGCAAATTTCCCTTTTCTTCATTAGTAATCAAACTCCTTCTGAATCAATAGAAGGCTGGTTTGAGAGACCATAGTGGTCTATCGCCAGCTCAACAGTGACAAAGAGTGGACCCATCGCATCTACTTGTGTATACAACACTGTCACCTCCAATTTTGTACAAACCTCGGGTTGATAAAGTAAAGTTGGTAGCCTAGGAGTTGCAACATTCTTGCTGCAATACTGGTGTTCATCAACCGCAACCTAAGAAGGTGTGCATTATTGACTGTGTGGAGAATGAGGGTTGAAGGTTGATGCCCTAACTCTTGAAGCAATGACAACAAGTGCAACAAGAAGACAACAACGTTCTGGGAGATGTATTGGGTCAAGGTTTGACCATGTTTGGCTCAGTTTAATGAGCATCCTGTTGGTGCCATATGAATGATCTTCAGAGAAAGATTCTGTCCTGTTTGACCAACATTGACTTCTCTGGTCAAGGCTTTACTATTGTTGTCATAAAATATTAGATTTGTATATTAGTGGTTCATCCTTCTCCTGTTGAGACACAATCATAGGGTGAGTGGTCCAGCCTTCCCCTAGTGATTTGTTGTGTACAGGGTGAGTGGTTTAGCCTTCCCCTGTGATACCCCATGGCAACATGTAGGCAGGATGAGTGGTTCATCCTTCTCCTGCTGAGACATCCTACCCATGCAGTTTGGGACTGATGGGAAGTACCTCTCATCTGGCCAAGGAGTAGGGAAATGAGGATAGGGACCACAGTACTATCGATGGATGCATCGTGTACTACCATACTCCCTATGCTAGGATGACCTATATTGATCTGTGATCAATTGGAACTGACTTCGGGTCAATAATAGTGGTATGAGACACTCTCTTTTATTTGGGACTGACTTTGGGTTAGTAAGAGTGGTATGATACACTCTCTTTATATGGGACCGACTTCGGGTTAGTAGAGAATGGAATGATACATTCTCGATCACTGCTTCTTCTTCATAGTTCAACAGAGCAGAGAAGAGCAGAGCAGTGCAGAGGAGTGCATTGATGGCAAAGATAGTACCGATGAGAGAGATGGATTAGCAAATGGAGTTCTCCCTAGTTGAGAGGGAGTGTTAAAATTGGAAACTAGGGCCAAAATCCATGTGGGTCACCTCATTTATGGCAGCTGATATTTTTTCTTGGATTTGTCTCTCCAAGAGGTGTATGATTGATCTAAAGATCATCCAATTTCGACATGTATTTATGGAGATATGAATTTATTTGTATTATTGACAATTTGTCAAGGTCATCCAGCAAACAAATTACCCCCAGCTCAACCTCAACGTTGCATTTAAATAGAGGAGACCTCGAGTCATCTGAGGCACACATCATCTCATGATCTCTCTCCACTTGTTTGGGTTTGTCTTCTATCAAGGAGAACGTAGTGGAAAGAGTCATCTAAGAGAGCCCTAACCTCAGTCATGAAGGAGATCTAGCCGCAGTTGAAGATAAGCCCTAGCCACAGATCTAAGGAGCCCTAATACGAAGCTAGAGGAGGAGCCCTAAGCCGCAACAAAAGGAGCCCTAGCCGTAACAAAAGGAGAGACCCTAGTCGCAGCAAGAAGAAGCCTGAAAGAAGCATGAGAATTTTGGGTTACAGCGCAGTGATATAGGTTGTTCCTAGGCATGGTTTCAGGATTGTTTGCAAGGTAGGGGAGCTGCAGGAATAAGGCGAGGTAGTACATTGAAGAGATCTTCCCTATAGGTTCAGAACATATCAGCGTAGGGCTAGATGCATATGCGGATTGGGTGCTAGAATGTGCTGACAGCAAGTCGAGTTCTTGTAGGCTAGATACTACTGCATTGATGGTGTTTGTAAGTTGTTTGATGGAGGACCGTAGGCCTAACTTGCTGCTGGGCTAGGCCGCAGGCCATAGCCAACAACAAATCTTGTTCTAAGGGTTGCATTAAGGGTAATCAAACCATACTTGGACAGCGTGGCAGTGGTGGAGTTTCACCTTGATACACCGCAGCCTAAGAAGGCCTGCATTATTGATTGTGTGGAGAATGAGGGCTGAAGGTTGATTCCCTAACTCTTGAAGAAGTGACAGCAAGTGCATCACGAAGACAACAACGTTCTGGGAGATGTATTGGGTCAAGGTTTGACCATGTTTGGCTCAATTTAATGAGAATCCTGTTGGTGCCATATGAATGATCTTCAGAGGAAGATTCTGTCCTGTTTGACCAACATTGACTTCTCTGGTCAAGGCTTTACTGCTGTTGTCATAAAATATCAGATTTGTATATTAGTACTATCTCTCTCTGTGCTGAACTATTGAAGAATATAAGAAAAATTGATCAAGGGTTTCCCCACATTGGGGTTTGTCCCTGGCTGGTGCCACATCTTGTGTCCTCTTATCTTGGCTTGTATTCTAATGTTTGTGTTTATGTTCTATCTGCATTTTACTATCATGCTGATGTGATTGCTAAACTGGATATTGATATTGGGCTAACAAGAAAATTGAAGTAAATTGCTCTTAAGCATAGAAAATACCAAAAAGTTAACATTCGACTTGTGGGGTTTACTCTCTGCCTGGTTCACTAGCCCCTTCCATGCTATTAAGTTTATTAACATTCAGAACATGAATGCTCCTGACTTGTATATTTGTAGAAAATCCATCAAATACCAAGCCACTCATGGGCACCAACATTGTGGAGAGTAGATTGTATACGTATCAGTCAATCAGCAGGGAGAATTCTTCTGTAGCTTTGGGAAGTATATTTATTTTGTAGTTTTCTGAAGTATACATATCTAATTATATCTCGTATACATATCAGTCAACTCAAAAATTCTCAAAGGTTTGAAGTGCATAAAGAATTCTCCCTGCTATCAAAGGCACTCCTATAGGCATACATGTACCAAAAGTTGAAACAGAGACAAATGTGGGTGTAACAGAGAAAATGAAATGTTGTGATAGTTGATGTGTAAACGTATTTTTATAGCCAACTACATTATGCCTGCCTCAAAATTTCTAGATTCCAAAGAAATCTTGTCTCCCAAGCCTGCAATTTTAAGATCCTCCTAATTTTTAATGTCTCCGATGTGGCCTTCATACTTTTGTCTTTTTATTCCATGATTCTGTTTTGAAATTTTTGTTGCAATTTTGTAACTAGGAAATTTGGCAACATAACTGCCAATGAGGCTGCCAACCCTGAAAATGTTGTCAAGCCCAAGTTCTGATGTAGAATAATGAAGGTCATAACAACTTGAAGAGGTAAAATCCAAATACCATGCATATTCCAACAAAAAACTCCAACATTTGCAACATTTGTACTCTTGTAGTTGATAATTTGTCTGCGTGTATGCTTTTGTCTTGACTGACTGGAGAGCAACAATCCCTTCTTGTATATAATAGTTGTTAATGTTGCTTTAGCCCGTGAAGCTAACTGGTGTTGTTTGTAATGCCCTTGTCACTGTGACAAGGATCCTAATACCTTTTCCACAAAAAATGCACAAACTAGCACATAGCCTTGACTTTCAAATTGTTTCTTTCCATCTAGAAAAAGTACAAAGGCACTTATAAAATATGGACCTACATATGATGTAGAAGTTTCCAGTGCTAGTAAGGATGCAGTCAAAAGTACTTCCCTTCCATAGAGTAGCATAAGGCTTTTGCTAATGACTCAGTATGACCTTATATCGAGCTTTATCACCAGTGTACTCCTTTATGGATAGTAACTAAAACTCTGCAAATGACCTCACTTGTCAAAAGTGATCCTAAATGTGAATATGTTTTCTACTATGCCTGCAAATGTCAACTCTTTTTGTGCCTTTGTCTAAGAAAGTTGAATTTTTATTTTGTATGAGCACAATGACGACTCGGAACTCTGTCTTGTGTGTCAGCGTCTGATCTATGGAAAAAGATAAATATAGATTTTAATCAGTCTTGAATAGACTGTAATTTTTTTTTTGCATTGCATGATGTTGAAAATAGTTAGGTGGAATTAGTGCAGAGCTTAAGAAGATATTGAGTTTTATGGCACAACTACACACCATGAAGAATCTTTGGAACAAGTGGTGGAGTAGATTGTGCCTGAGCAAAGGGTTGCAACAATGTATATGAATTGGAAAAGACCCCCATGTAATGGTGGGTAAGCACATCAAATCAAGTTTCACTCATGGCATGATATGATAGAGGTACTTAATGATAAAGGCCTACCAGAAATTGGGGCTCCACTAGGTAATGACATTTTGGAGTCCAGTTCTGTCAACCAGCCCCTACAATTCGGTGGTACTTCCAATCCAATGGGATACATGTATTACTGCAAAGTCATTAGGAGATATAAGAGGTTCCTATTTAACTATGGGTTCATAATTTTATGCAAACCTTAGAGCCATTTCCAAAGAAGTGATATCTTGAGGTAAAAATGCAGTGGCAGACAACTAGCTTGGTTAAATTATGAGAAAGGTTCTACAACACTTTATATAACTCTACAAGGAAGAGGCACAGATTGCAAGTTTGATAGAGTTCATTTGGTGTTTCCAATAAATGGACCACCCACAAAGTCTAATAGGATCCCCAAAAAAGTACCCCTCTGTGGTATAAAGAAACTAATGCCCTTTTGAAACTATTGATAATGTGGTAGGTGGTATTTCTCTAGAAATGAAAAGTATTGATCTCCTTGTTGTTTTGCGAGTTGTTGATAGTGTATGGGAAGATTGTGAAAATAGTGGGGAACAAGATAGATCTGCATTCTATTTAAAGGATCATTTTTCAGCAAGGAATGTGTTGTAGTGTAATTAATATGCATGTTGTTCTGAAGATTTCTCAATCAAATAGATCTGCAATCTATTTAAAGTTTATTTCCTTCCAAACTCAGTGAATACCCAGTGTTGGGCTGTGAAAGTGTGCTTGATATCTAACTTGGACAGATCCTAGCTGGTGTAGAGTATCCAGTGTTTGGGTTGTGAAAGTGTGCTTGATATCTAACTTGGACAAATCCTAGCTGGTGTAGTTACCCCTGAGGGTCCACTCAAGCTCACTACTATGTTATTGCTATTCACTAATTTTTTTTGAAGCAGCACTAACAGTTCTAGTTCCAGTAGTATATCTAGTAGTATACCTAAGAGCATATAGATGCATACCTAGCAGCAGAACAAACAAAGTAAGTATATGAACCTTGAACCAAGCTAGCATCATGATCAGCCTCTGTTAAGGAAATATCTCCATGTGTTGTGGGTGTCTCACCACACCGAACGCATCTTAGAGACCCTTGTCATGACCAGGTTAGCCCTGTAACTTCACTGCCTTCTAACGTGTTTGGAGGTTATTGTTACCACTAGATATTGGTTTCATTCATTGTTCACAGGTAGCAAACTTTCACTGCCATATTTTGTTGAGAAATATCAGGAGCCTTGAAGGAGGAGGGTAGGGTCAAGCGTTGCCTCCATGTACTCGAATATGGAAAATAAATGCAGCCTTGCAGCCATTTTCCTAGTCTGGGTTAAAATTGCAGTCAACCCACATTACTTTCACTGGCAAGTATTTGAATGCAGATCTAATGTAACAAAAATTAATAGAAAATACAGTGGCAAGCCAATTCATCTTGACATGATAGTATATCCAAGCCTGGTTTGGATGACACTTAGACATATCGCTCCTGGAACTGTAGAAGCTTTTATAAGGTCTCAAAAATGGATGTGAGATCGAATAAATTAAGTATCGTGATGTAAGTGGAGGGTGGAGGGGGTCAGCCCTATCGAGACCTGGTTCTAGCCAAGCAAAGCATCAGCAGGTTTCTCACAACACTATACTCTATTTTACAACTACAAGAAACACTACAACCTTGCATTTTGGTAGACTAACCCTACGAAAAGTTGTTTTAATGCATTGGATATGTGCACTTTCAATTTTCCAACTTCTCATTAGCATCATTGCCATCCAATATCACATTTAGCATATTCACCTTTACATTAGATTGTTTCTTGTAGAAAAATAAGGACACTTCTAGCAGTTTGCAACCCGACTTCTAAGCTTGCCCAAATTCACATGAAACACATGATAATTCGTGATTCAACGATTTGGGAAACTTTTGAACAGACAGATAATCAGTGATCCGTGTGCTTTGATAATCTGTGATCTGTGTGCTTTGAGGAGCAGATGCACACATTATCTCCAATATGGTTGGGGAGTATCCTGTAGCATTAACAGGTGAGGCGTATCTGTCAACAACCCTTCCGGACCGCCAAGACAGTTTTATAAGCTCTGCATTTACTACCATTTTTTTTTCTGTGAGGCTGATCTTCCATAGTTTTTGCCTAAAACAGGTATTTGTTTAGGCTTTCTATTTGTTTTATTAAAAGATACCTCTTTGAATAAATTATTATCATATCCTGTTGCCTGTTCAGATTGTGGGGCTACCTTTAGATTCTATCTTTTTGATTCTACAGACTTTAAACACATATCCAACCCATTTCCTTGTAAGCTTTACTAAGCATAGGATGATAATACGGGGCATTTTCTTGGATCGGATTCCAGCTTAGTTATTTCCTCTGCTTTTGGGCATATGTAAAGTTAAGTGTATTTTAATGGAATTTGATTGCTTGTTTCTTTGTTTTAAGATATTTGCAAATTTCCTTGCTGACACTCTAACATCAATGTAAGTTCATCCATATGGCACCATTAGGATGCTCATCAAACTGAGTCGAACATGGTCAATCCTTGACCTAATATAGCTGCCAAAAACACTGATAACTGCTTGCTGCACTAGCTGTAACTGCTTTATGAGATATGGCGTCAACATTCAATCCTCTTCCTTCACACAGTTACCAATCCATGACTTCGAGGTGCAGCTCCACCATTGTCACGCTTTCAAGTCAATACCTTTGCTGCTAGCTATGGCCTGTGGTCTAGCCCAACAGCAAGTCTAGCCTCTGATATTCAGTCAACAAATAATATCAATGCAGTAGTATAAGTCGTACAAGGACTTGACTCAATCTGAGTGTACTGATTTGAACTTTGGTCTAGGATAGATTTCATTAATATAATATGACTGTAGGTTACCAACCTTATAAACAGTCCTCAGGA
Organism: Pinus tabuliformis; assembly: GCA_031772625.1. Lineage (NCBI taxonomy): Eukaryota > Viridiplantae > Streptophyta > Pinopsida > Pinales > Pinaceae > Pinus > Pinus tabuliformis. The sequence goes on from CM062815.1 coordinate 89,401,802, forward strand.
ATAGTTTCAATCACAATGCTGTCATCATCATGTTGCCACTGAAATACTATGCTGATCCTTCAAGTCTCGATATGCTGTTAGGGCTTCTTCCCATCAGCAGATTGGGGTCTCTCATTGATGTGGCTTAGGACCTCATCATAACTGTGAAGCCTTCCTTTATAGTGGTATATAGTTCCTCTAGCCAGCATCGTAGAGCCCTCCTTAACTGCTGGTTAGAACCTCTTTTGACAGCGTATAGGTCCTCCTCATAAGATAACTGTAGAGACTTCTCCCTTCAACACAGCTGGGATTCAAAACTGCGGCTAAGACATGCTAGGTATCCTTACTTGAACAACACCTAAAACACATCCTTTAGGACTGTGTCATGGGTCTCTTTCTTATTGTGGATTAGGGGTTCATTTAGGCTCCCTTTGATTGCGTCTTAGATGTGAATAGAAGACTGCAACTAGGGCTCTTTTGGAGCTTCCTTTGATAGCATATGGAAGCCTCCTTGCTGTGATGAAGAACCTTCTTTTGGGACACCGAAGGAGCTTCTCTTCACTGTGATTTAATCCCTGTGAGTGCACCTTTTCCAGGCCCCAAAATTGTCCCTCAGCATTGACTTCATGTGGATTTTTTAGAGGTTTGTTGTCTACATTTCCTTTAAAAATCCAGTGCATGAATGATTGCCCACATGTTCATGGAGAAGAGAACATATTTGCATTTGATATGGTCCAGAGAGAAAATTTTTATTTGGTCAAGCCTGTATTCTTCATCAATGATTCTCTTGACGTCGTTTTCATTCTCAGCACTGTAGTTGTATATGTCATCGAGGGTTTCATTACAGGTTTAATCAATCTTCTGGGGCTGTCCAACTTTGTTATTGTCAACAATAGAGCTATCTATAGGTGGAAATGGATTTGTATGACTTAAAGCTTCAATAATTGTGTGTTTATAACATATCCTTTGTTTGTCTACCAAGGAATATCCATCACATATGTCAATAACTTTGTCTTCCAGATGAGTATTGATAGTAAAAGGATGAGACTTCCCTATCCCATCTGGCTTGAGGAATAAATTCAGATCGTAGGCATAAAAAATAGCAGGACTGTCGGATTCCATGATATAGGATTGAACTATAAAATTAATTGTTTCTTCACTCATTTAATCATAATGGTCACATTATTGCTTTCCTGGTTTTGAAAAAGTATATTGATCTCAAACTCTAGGAAACCATGATTACTTCCCTTTATTTCTTACACGATTATGATCAACATCAAAGTGCAACATGGGGGTTACATTACTCCTTCTCAAACTCACAATGAAATGTTGAGGTGCCAAGTGTATTACCATGAAAGTCTACATCTCCCTTACTTTTAGTGTCTCTGAAAATAGGATTAGTTTATTGAACTGTATTTCTGTGACCTCAAAAGTGTATTCAGGATTTAAATTATCAGAAAGGAAAGCATGATCTTCATCATCCTTTTCATATGGTTGATCTTTTGGGGTAGAAACATGGTTTCTACCTGCCTAGAACTGCATATGGGTTGTATCAATGGTGGAAATATTAAAAAAATCTTCATTTCCTTTGTTTATCACTTTGTCATGTCGGAAAACAGAGTACAGGAATATGGGTTAGTCTAACTCGTAACTGTAAAGTTGCTGAGTCTCAATTGTGATTATGTGATCTTGGAAGGTTTTGAGAGTATATAAACTCTTCTCAATGTATGTCCTTTCGTTACAAGACTTGGAGAGGGGGATATAGAGTCTTCTTATTCGAATGCAGAGGTTGTTTGACTTTGTATAGTTGCTTATTATCTAATCATATGAAGAAAAAATAGAGTTACAAGAATACAAGTTTAAATGCTAGGCCTTCTTCTACTTATGTTTTGGAGAACACATATCACCTGATCGTTCTAAACAACAAAACACAATAGCCAAACTCATTCCTATACCTCTTTAATTTTTCTCCTTTCCAAATAGGTTGAATGATCCTAAATTCAGTGGAAAAGTACCAGCCTCCTCTTCATGCAATCTCAAAACAACTCTGAGGGCCAACCCACCTTCATTGGATGAACGGAAAGGTATTAGCACATCTATTTAGGATGCATCTTTATGTGCATTTGTGGCTTCTCCAGCACAAGCGTGCACCACAAAGATGATTCAGTTTTGTGCTTGTGCTGAGGTGAGAAATGGCATTTTATGAACAATGCTGCTCAGTGTTCCTTGAATAGAGTTTATATTGTTATAATCCTTGTGCAATTCAGTACTAGTTTGGAGAATTGATGGTTATTTCATATTTGTATAGGTCATTCTCGGAGGCTATTTTGCTTTGAAAAGAGTTGAATATCCATCTACAGATTTATTGTATCCATTTCCATTTGGAATCAATAAACCATTAAAAAGTTTTTTCACCGCCTTTAATAAATACCCTATTGATATTCATTTTGATCTCTAGTATATCAGCATTATTTATGGAGGAACAGAAAAAGGGACTGATGTAGTATGGTCGGATGTGTGCCAGCATTTGCTTAATTATAATTTATCATTTATATTCCCAGATTGACAGTCTGCAACTTGGTAAAACCCTGAAGTTGGACCAATGAACTAATTAGGCTGGTGAATAAGGGTCTCTGAATTATTTTTGTTGTCTTCGGAAGCAATTAGAAATCTATTTATTTCAATATTTATCTCTATTATATGAACATCGTATATAGAAATACAGAAAAATAGGACCCATCTAATATGTTTGTGGCAGTTTTCAGTTATAATTTAGTTTTCAGCATGGCACTACTGTTGTGTGCAATTCAGTACTAGTTTGGAGAATTGATGGCTTGGACTTCCTTGATTGGATATGCTATGCCAATAGCAATTTGGCATGTTCTGTGATGATTATGGCTAGATGTAAGAATTATTAATTAACATTATTTCATGCCAAGCAAATCTTCCCACAATCGTATTTAGGGAGGGCTAACCAAATCCATTTGAGTAGTGAATTTCCTTTAAAGCAGTCAAGGTAGTGATTGTACCGTGATTCAAATAGTTGAAAGACATTTATTTATCATAAGATGTGAATGGAAATGCCTCAGAAATCACTGAAATAATACTAGTATTCATGCTATCATAAAGGTGAATCCAATTTACCTCATTGGTAGAGAAAATAATTGTTCTTTTGACAACTAAGTTGAGCCATCTTCACCCAAGCTTGTAAGGGCACAGTCTATGGATTCCTTTCATAGCTAATTCTAGGTGCCCATGCAGTAGTTGCATGAATAGTTAAAGAATTCCTCTTCCTCTTTGATCTGCTCCCTATTGACAGTCCATGAAACAACGATGCTGATCATTTAATTTTTGCAACGTGGAAGAAACAAAATACCAAACCCAGGTAGTGGAATTACTTCCTTGCCATTCTCATTTTTTCCTTGGAGGCCTTTGAGAGATGACATGGTTCCTTTATTGAGACTACCAAATGCAGAAGAGGTAGACTCTTCTTCACATCATTAATAACATGTGGTATCTATTTTCTAGACTGTAAGTTATCATAGACATTCTCCTGTCTCCCCTCTACCTCCTGGCCAAAAGGTTTTCTTGCTTCTCATAAAGACATACACATATAACTAGATAGACAGATAGTTCGAACAGAAATTGCCTTAATGTATTTTGTAAAGTTTAAAGTTATATTTCCCATATCTAGCCTTTAGTTTTTACTAGAGATGCATGAAGCATTATATAAACACAATGCAATGTTTTGGGAAGTCCATTCAAATGTGGAATATTACTATGGAAGCCAAGTTAAGCATTGATTTTAGACCTTGCATGCACATTTCATGGATTGTTGTAGTAGTGACATAAAAATAGACTAGGTCAGTTATATCATATATGTCAAAGATAGTTTAACTCAAAGAATGAAACTGCCATTTAAGCTATAAACCTGACTAAATGGTCCAAACCTGAAACTGTGACCCTTCCTTGCAAATTGTATGTGCTACCAATTAATCATAGTTAAATGGTTTTAGATTCAATACGAGAGTAATCTTATGGAGGAGCTATTGGTTTCGAAAGTCACCATAGAACAAAGGCCAGTGGGTTAATCTCCTAAAACAAGGTGTTAAAATAGTCTTCTGAGATGTACATTTTGCATCAAGATATCCCCTAGACTGATATCTTTTTATGAGGAAGCAAAAACATGGAAAATGTTTGGTTAGGTAGGAATACGGCTTCTCAATTTGGTCTAGCTTGAGTGATTAAAAGAGAAGGTTGTTAGGCTCTCCACCATTTCATGGATTGATATAGAGATGAGACAAAGGAGGCTCTCTCTTGAGAATATATGAAATACACCAATCTTATCTATACATTCATAAGCAACATCTGCAAAACACATTTGGCGTCTAGCCTTTAGTTTTTACTAGAGATGCATGAAGCATTATATAAACACAATGCAATGTTTTGGGAAGTCCATTCAAATGTGGAACATTACTATGGAAGCCAAGTTAAGCATTGATTTTAGACCTTGCATGCACATTTCATGGATTGTTGTAGTAGTGACATAAAAATAGACTAGGTTAGTTATATCATATATGTCAAAGGTAGTTTAACTCAAAGAATGAAACTGCCATTTAAGCTATAAGCCTTACTAAATGGTCCAAACCTAAAACTGTGACCCTTCCTTGCAAATTGTATGTGCTACCAATTAATCATAGTTAAATGGTTTTAGATTCAATACGAGAGTAATCTTATGGAGGAGCTATTGGGTTTGGAAAGTCACCACAGAACAAAGGCCAGTGGGTTAATCTCCTAAAACAAGGTGTTAAAATAGTCTGCTGAGATGTACATTTTGCATCAGGATATCCCCTAGACTGATATCTTTTTATGAGGAAGCAAAAACATGGAAAATGTTTGGTTAGGTAGGAATACAGCTTGTCAATTTGGTCTAGATGTGATTAAAAAAGAAAGGTTGTTAGGCTCTCCACCATTTCATGGATTGATATAGAGATGAGACAAAGGAGGCTCTCTCTTGAGAATATATGAAATACACCAATCTTATCTATGCATTCATAAGAAACATCTGACAAACACATTTGGCATCTAGCCTTTAGTTTTTACTAGAGATGCATGAAGCATTATATAAACACAATGCAATCTTTTGGGAAGTCCATTCAAATGTGGAACATTACTATGGAAGCCAAGTTAAGCATTGATTTTAGACCTTGCATGCACATTTCATGGATTGCTGTAGTAGTGATATAAAAATAGACTAGGTCAGTTATATCATATATGTCAAAGATAGTTTAACTCAAAGAATGAAACTGCCATTTAAGATGTAAACCTTACTAAATGGTCCAAACCTGAAACTGTGACCCTTCCTTGCAAATTGTATGTGCTACCAATTAATCATAGTTAAATGGTTTTAGATTCAATACGAGAGTAATCTTATGGAGGAGCTATTGGGTTTGGAAAGTCACCACAGAACAAAGGCTAGTGGGTTAATCTCCTAAAACAAGGTGTTAAAATAGTCTGCTGAGATGTACATTTTGCATTAGGATATCCCCTATATTGATATCTTTTTATGAGGAAGCAAAAACAAGGAAAATGTTTGGTTAGGTAGGAATACAGCTTGTCAATTTGGTCTAGCTTGAGTGATTAAAAGAGAAGGTTGTTATGCTCTCCACCATTTGATGGATTGATATAGAGATGAAACAAAAGAGGCTCTCTCTTGAGACTTGACTAGGTCATTCATAATAGTTGTGGTGCTGGTGACTTAACTTAGCCAGAAAATGCCAAAACTCTATGGATGAACAAAATTTATTACTGAATCTACCTCAGAGTATACCATAGCCACTGAATATGACATGCATGGTTTTACCAAGGAGGCCCTAAACTTTTGAACAATGAAACTTTACATTGGTATGGTCAACCTAGATGGAGAGATTGTCTTTACAATACCTTCTTTTGTTTGTGGCATGTAAGGAGATCTTGAGAGTAATCTAGAATAGGAAAACTAGTTGGTCAACTTGTGATAAAGGTGAGTAACTGCTTGGACACTAACTTTTGAGCCTACCACATTCTTCTAAGAAGATTGGATCCAGAAATCTCAAAGCCTTCAACTACATTGATTGTCTTTGTAGAAGTTGACAGAGAGTACTGGAGATGTCTGTCATGGATGGTGTTTAACAATATTAACATATATGAAAGACAAGTGTGCCTTTCAAGGTACATTACCAATCATAGTAAAACAACAAATTTTACCACTAATATTAAATCATCGGTGTTAATTAGGTATGGTCTAGCTATGTTGAGATATTTTATTCAATTTATCATTCAATTAGCAGAAGCTTATATTTTTCCAGGTTAGCAATCACATCAACATTAAAATAATGCATAACACAGATAGAACATAAACATAAATCGCAAAAGACAAGCCAAGACAAGTGGACACAAGATGTGGTGCTAGCCAATGACAAACCCCAATGTGGGGAAACCCTTGATCAATTCTTCTTATATGTTCTCCAATAGTTCAGCAGAGAGAGAGAGATAGTACGTTTACAACAAAAGTCAACATTTTGACTTATCTAGATAAGTGCATAGATCATCTCTAAGAAGATGATACATGAGATCAGTTGAAGACATGTTGCTTCAACTGATTCTCCAAGGTGACTCCTTCACCTATCGTTGTGCCGCATTTCGTCATCATGTTGCACCTCACCGTGCTGCACCCATCATCACAACGCTGCATCTCATCATGCTTCATTAATCATGACTGTACCCATCACTACACTGCATTATGTCCCATTGCTGCACCATGTTGCCATACTGACCTATGTGCTGGCTGCATCTTGCTTGCTTGTTGTTGCATGCTAGTTGTAACATTGTATGTTTGGTGTATTTGCTACTAAGTACCATACAATTGTCCCAATGTTAGTTAGTTGTCCCTTGCATACTGCTCTCCTTCGGAGACTAGATGCTCTGGTTGTTCCGGTAGTTCCCAACAGTTTTTGGCAGTTCCGATTATTCCTGGCAGTTCCAACAATTTCGGTGTTCCCAGCAGTCCCAGCAGTTTGTGCAATTCTGGTTGTTCCCAGCAGTTTGAGCAATTTCGGCTATTCCCGGCAGTTCCGGCAATTCCAGCTATTCCTGGCAGTTTCGGCAATTTCGGCTGTTCCCGGCAGTTTCGGCAATTCCGACTGTTCCCGACAGTTCCGACTATTCACGGCAGTTCCGAGAGTTCCAGTTATTCCGGACAGTTCCGTCTTTTCTGGCTATCCCTGGCAGTTCCAGCAATTCTAGCTATTCTTGGCAGTTCCAGCAATTCCGGCTATTCCGGGCAGTTTCGGGAGTTCCGGCAATTTCAGCTATTCCTGGTAGTTCCGGATTTTCCGGCAATTTCGGCTATTCCCGGCAGTTCCGGCTTTTCCGGCTTTTCCTGGCAGTTCCGCTAGTTCTGGCTTTTCCGGTAGTTTCAGCTTCTGTCCTCTGCGTCAGCTACCCGACTGTTCTGACAGTTCTGGCTGTTCTCGACAGTTCCGACTATTCCTGGCAGTTCCGACAGTTTCGACAATTCTAGCTATTCCCGACAGTTACGGCTTTTCCGGCTATTCCCAGCAGTTCCAGCAGTTCCTGGCAGTTTCGGCTTCTGCCCTCTAGATTAGGGCAGCGTTATCCCTTAGGATCTCTCCTCCTACTAAAACCTAAAGACAAGTAGAGAGGAAAAGATCCCAAGTGTGTTAAAATGACTTGAAGGCCACCTCTATTTATACTAAAACGTTGAGCACAAGTGGGGTTTATTTGGTTGCTGGCCGACCTTGACGAATTGTCCCATAACACAAATAAATTCATATCTCCATGAATACTTATCGGAATCGGATGATCTTTAGATCAATCCTACACCTCTCGATGAGAGGGATCCAAGAAAAATATAAGCTCCCGGCAGTTTCGGCAGTTCCTGATAGTTCCGGCAGTTCCGGTAATTCCGACAGTTCCCGAAAGTTCCGGCAATTTTGGCTATTCCCAGTAGTTCTGGCAATTCCAGCTTCTGCCCTCTGCATCAACTTTCCCGCCTGTTCCAACAGTTCCTGGCAGTTTCGGCAATTTCGGCTATTCCCAACAGTTCTGACAATTCCGGCAATTCTGGCTTTTCCCGACAGTTCAGACAGTTCCGGCTTTTCCTGACAGTTCCAGCTTTTCTTGACAGTAACGGCTTCTGCCCTCTGTGTCAGCTTCTCGGCTGTTCTAGCAGTTCCAACTTCCCGTTGTTCCCGACAGTTCCAACTATTCCCGGCAGTTCCGACAGTTCCGGCTATTATCGGTAGTTCCGGCTTTTCCGGCAGTTCTGGCAGTTCTCGACAATTTCGGCAATTCTGGCAGTTCTGGCAATTTTTGCTATTCCCGACAGTTCCAACTTTTTCAGCTTTTCCGGCTATTCCTGGCAATTTCGGCAGTTTAGCCAGTTCCGACTTTTCCCGACAGTTTCGGCAGTTCAGCCAGTTTTGACTTTTCCCGATAGTTTCAGCAGTTCCGGCTTCTGCTCTCTGCATCAGCTTCCCGGTTGTTCCGACAGTTCCGGTTGTTCCCGATAGTTCCGACTATTCCCGGCAGTTCCAGCAATTCCGGCTATTCTCGACAATTCTGGCTTTTTCGGCTATTCCTGGCAGTTCCCGACAGTTCTGGCTTTTGCCCTCTCAATTAGGGCAACGTTATCCCTTAGGATCTCTCTTCCTACTAAAACCCAAAGACAAGTGGAGAGGAAGAGATCCCAAGTGTGTTAAAATGACTTTAAGGCCACCTCTATTTATACTAAAACGTTGAGCACAAGTGGGGTTTATTTGGTTGTTGGCTGACCTTGACGAATTGTCCCATAACACAAATAAATTCATATCTCCATGAATACTTATCGGAATCGGATGATCTTTAGATCAATCCTACACCTCTATTTGAGAGGGATCCAAGAAAAATATCAACTTCCATTAATAAGATGACCCACATGGGTACTGTGATGTGTGGTTTGACGGTAAGTCTACTTGGGCAAAGCCCAGGAGACTGCAGTTCAAATCTCATTGAGTAGACTGACCTGCTGTGGTGGCAGCTCGAGGAGCAGATTCCCCACCCCCGCCTTGGTGGCACGAGAGTCTTGTTCTTGCTAAAATCATAGGATCTTAGTATATCAACTTGTAGGTAGTTGGATGTACTCCTGGTGTTATAGAGGCAGCTACGAGGATTGATGGTGGGTCTCCCATAAATTAGGATTAGCAGTTACCGATTCACCATGTAGTTAAAAAAAAAAAGAAAAAAAAAGATGACCCACATGGAGTTTGGCCCTAGTTGCCAATTTTAACAATCAGACATGGATATCAATCAAGCCTAGTTAGCCTTACTTTCTTGGTAAGGAGATGAGGCTTCATGTTTTCCACCCTGTTTTCCCCAAATAAATTTATTCTAACAGGAAAAATTATTCATTACTTTCCCCTCTTACAAGCAAACACTCAACAAAAAAAGGATTTCACACCTGGGAGTTTTTTGTAGGAAAAAGGGAAAGGTGAGTGGGTATCTGGCAATAGCTGCATTGGTCTTATTAGCATTACGCCACTTTTCATATGGGTCTTCACAATAGAGAATCACCATTACACTTTGTTGATTTGCTTTAAAAATAAACATAACACGGAATAGATTTATTTTGGGATGCAATGTTGTTGTTGGTAGTATGATTGTATTTGTGCCACATGTAAAGCTAATATGCGTTAAATTTATTTCACCTTGTAATATTTTTATTGGAAATATGCTTGTGTTTGGGCTAGAAACTATGCTAGATTTCTTTTGCTTTGCAATATTTTTGTTGTCAATTTGGTTGTTTATGATAAAAGGAAATCTAGCAAGTGTTAGATTTCCATCACCTTGGCAATGTTATTGGAAATGTTGTGCTTGTGTTTGGGCTAGAAGTTGTGCTAGATTTCTTTTGCTATGCAATATTGTTGTTTTCAATTTGGTTGTTTATTATAGAAGGAAATCTAACACGTGTTAGATCTCCTTCACCTTGGTAATGTGCTTTTGTTTGTGTTAGAAGGAAATATATCATGCACTAGATTTCTTCTGGCATGAAATGTTGTTATTGGTAGTATGCTTGTATTTATGCTACATGTAAAGCTAGCATGCGTTAAATTTATTTTACCTTGTGACATTGTTATTGGAAATGTGATTGTGTTTGTGATAGAAGTTGTTGGATTTTGTTGGCTTTTGTTTGCCCTACAATGTTATTGTTGGCAATGTGCTTTTGTTTGTGCTAGAAGTAAATCAAGTTTATGCTAGATATCTTCTACACTGCAATGTTATTTTTGGCAATGTGATTGTGTTTGTGCTACAATAAACTCTAGAATGTGTAAGATTTCTTTTACTTTGAAATTTTTTTGTGAGTAATATGCTTCTATTTATGTTAGAAGAAAATTTAGCATGTGGTGGATTTCCTTCACCTTAGAATATTGTTATTGGCAATGTGGTTGTGTTTGTGCTAGAAGGAAATCTAGCATGTGCTAGATTTATTTGACCATGTAATGTTGCTTCTAGCAATATGCTTATGTTTGTAGTAGAAGGAATGATATTGATTGTTAGCTTTCATTTGAGGAAACAATGTTTCATTACATACAATGACTACCATACTATTTTTATTTTTGTATCTATATTACTTTTTCGTAAGTTGTGTGTTTTTGGGAAAATATAAAGTCACACTTTACACGGTTCATCCTTTTAATTACAAGTTACGATTTAATTGTTGTTACAGAATTGATACAAGCTACAATGGAAAGTATAATTTTGGCAAAAGGGGACTATGTTGATCTCCTTATTAATGATCAAGTCATTGGGCTAGGAAGGGTTGAATCTGCAGAGTCTAGAACTTATTATGTTGGAGAAAGGGTTAATGCTGGTTATGTTGCAATTTTGATAATTGATGTCATTCAACCACATTTGATTGATGATGATGTTAATGAAGGGGACATACATCCATGGAATATTGTGGATTTGAGACACCACATAGGTAAATCAAAATATTGAAGCATGTGTTATATATTATTGATACTATAATAAATGTTTTTTTTTGAGTAAATACTAACATTATTTACATTCGTTTATAGGTACAAATGTTTCTTCTACATTTTCTATTGGAGACAAGGTAAATCTTCTGCAACATGGAGTGAAGGTGGGTGAGGGCTCCATATTCAATACAGAGCTTGGGCATAAAGTGCATGGAAAGATGGTAAAGAAAGGATGCATAGTGGTTAAAATTGAAAAGGCGTTAAAACATAATGCTCCTCTACCACATCAAACAGGATTTGAGCATACACTTAGGGGTGCATTAGAATCTTATGAAATTTGGCTAGAATCAGATTTGGAGCCTCATTGTCATGATCATGCCATAAATATTCCCCAAGATAGGGTTAAATTCATATGTGCGAAGGTTTCTCTTACACATGAATGCATGGGAACAAGCATGTGCATTGCCAAAGGAATGCTAGTTAATGTCCACGAGGATGACATTGTTGAGGGTGAAACACTAGGTGAAATGGATTTTGGTGTTTTTCTAGAAGAGATAGATGGAAATTGTGAGATATGCAGAATTGGGGATAAGTCTATACACAGTTTGGTTAGATGGCCAATAAATAAGTTGGTCGACAACAAAGGTGTGATATTAAGGGTCAAGGAAAAGTTCAAGGAGCCACCCAAAGAAATGGTGATATGGGATGTTATAGAGGACACAAATCCCTTAAACAAATGGGATGGGTACCTTTGTAATGAAAAAGATAGAAACTCAATTGATATGCATGTAACAAGGCCATATAAAAGGATTAAACGAGTTATGGCTGCAAAAAAAATTGCAAAATGTCAAACAAAAATAGATGAAGAGAAAGAAATTCGACTTTTGGTAGCAGATGTATGTTGTAGAAAAGATTGTCTTCAACATGTGGATAGGAAGGCCATTGCAGGTGCTAGAAGGGGTATGAGACAAATAAATACAAATGGTATTAGAGAATTTGTCTTGAATTCACTCATGTCAAACACAGTCATGTCAAAGGGCCATGGCCATGGCCATGGCCTACCACCTATTGCTAGAAATGTAAAGGACATGAGATTTAATGGGAATATTATTTGTAAGAAAGCATGGTATAAGATACATAAAATTTCTCAAAGCACATTCTATAACTACCAGCACTATTTTCAACATGGATAGATCAAAGCTATTCATGGTAACACTAACACATGTAAAGCACGAGCTCACACAGTGGCAACCATAGAAATATTGCACAAAATTGTAATGGATAATTCATATTTTTCACCAAACCAAACACGTCAAGTTGAAGAAGATGGAACATCTACTCCTTTAAGACTGCTTCCTTTGACTTACACACAAAATTCTTTGTTAAAAGAGATCAATGAGGCTCTTCGAAAGCTCAATCACCCATCAATATCACAACCAACAATGAGCAAGATCTGGAATACTAAGTTTCGAGATGTGTCATTTTCAAAGAACACCAACTTTAGTAAATGCAGTGAATGTATTGTGTTGAAAGCACAAATGAAGTCAACAACTACAAAAGAGTTAGAATAAAAGGCACGAGGTAGGTTGACGAAACATAACAAGATTGTTATGTGTGGAAGATATTGCTACTATGCCCATAGAATTATGTCAGAGCGGTTTCCAAAGGAGTATTTGAGCATTATCCATGATAAAATGGACAAAACAAAGACTTCAATCCCAAGGCTACGTGTCAAATCAAAATCTATTGTAAGAACAAATTTAGGTTTGTCATTGACAGGTATGCTTACACATGGGCATAAGGCGGGAGGTTTTGGTCATTTCTCCTTACCATTTGTCCATATGGGATCACAATTTACTTTTACATCCCTTGCAAAGTGCTTAAGGGAGCTTGAAGACCCACAAATGGATATGTATGGTGATCTACTTTATGAAAGTGGAATTTCAAGAAACCCACTTACAAATGCATTACTTGACACCTCTATTTACTCAAAATGTCAAGGGTACAAGGATGATTTTATATCTCATGGAAGTTCAAAAACTCAAAATGTTGATTTAAACCTCTTCCTCCACATTTGTTGTTACAGTTGGACAATGCAGCAAGTGATAATAAGAATCGCTATCTTTTCATGTTTCTCTCACTTTTAACCGCACTTGGTGTCTTGATCACTATTGAGGTTGGGTTCTTGCCTGTGGGGCACACCCATGAAGACATAGATGGAACCTATGAAAGAATGTCTTCCAACCCAAAAAGTAAAGATATTTATTCTTTCCCTGAAATGATGGATACATATTGCATAATTGAAGAAAATTGAGTGTTTCCACCTACACTTATTGACAAGGTCTATGACTTCAGAAGTTTCCTTAATGGATACATTAAGGAGGGAAAAAATGCACTAGTTGGACATGTTAATGTCCGATACTTCCAATTTCTTATACTCAATGATGTTCCAGTACTAAGGTATAAAGAATCAATTAGAGATATTGAGTGGTCAGAACCAGTTGAGTTATGGAATATAGATGATGAAGGTCGACCTATAATTCCCATAGGGAAGCCATATTTCTTAGCTTCCAAATAGAATGATGTCTATTTAAAAGATCTAAATGAAGGGATAGCATCATACATAAAAATGTGGAAAGACACTATTGGGAATGAGGATTCACCAATTGTTACAGAGGAATGGAAAAATAAAGTAGTGTATTGGGAAAAAGTTCTTGATACATTAGATGGAATCTATAATGATCATAAAATAATAGATGGAAGTGATTCATCTTCTGAGGATTTCTGGCCCAAGACAAGGCACATTGTTGATGTTGATCATAATGCACTCCAAGTAATCTCAAGTATTATGGATGGAGATTTTGATAATGTGATAGATGAACCAATATATGTTGGACCCAAATGCAACAAGCCAAAGCCAACATTCAATACGATGATTGATGTTGAGAAAGGAAAGATGTTGCTAGTTAGATCAGGAAATGAGGATGCAGGCGAGATGATTTGGATGGAAAAATCCATCTCAGATATCTTTAGGGATAATGAAAGTGAGAATCTTCATGTAAAAGTTGACTGGTGGAAGCCTATGTCAGGGAAATATAATGGAAAATTGTTAGAGCAATATTGGGTACCAAATCCTGATGACAAAGAACTTGACTCTATTCCAATTGATACCATAGTGTGGGCATGGATGCCAAAGAAAGAACATTGCAAGAAGACCAAGATAAATAAATATGGTGTAGAAGCCATTCTTGGTCTACTTGAGCGAATATCGTAAGAGTAGGTTTATAATATGACTCATGAATGTAATTTTTTGAAGGATCTCTTAATATACATTCAGACACACTTTTCCATATTTGTTGTATAAATGTTCTCTTCATATTTTTTTTGAAGAAGTTTTATATTATTTAATATTTCAATGTAATCATGTGTTATACAAATTACATGACAATGCCATAAACTATTTAAGTTTTCAAAGCTTTATTTGACCAACATGACTTCTCACCATATCAAATATGCATAATCAAATTCAATAATGCACCTAAAAACATTTTCTAAACTTGGTATATTGAAACAACAGTGGAGTACCTAATTAGTATTCTATTTAATATAAACCATTTAAACACTTAATGAATAAATTCTAGACAATTGATATAATGTTTGAGGTGAGCTTTCCTTAATTTTCCTTATTAGAATTGATATAAATCAAATTCGCTATTTTGTTGCACTCTAATTTATAAAAAAAATATTTTGATCATTGAACAACACAACTAGAATTATAAAATATTTCCTCTTATAGATTTTGAAGTGGTGCAAACATTATACTAGTATAATTAATTTGTACTCAACTTATGAAAAGTAGTTAGTGTCAATTTAAAATGGTCAATAATAGTAAGAAAAACAATATTAATATACTGTTAAATAACTTTATAGGTAAGATTTTTTTTACACAATCTAGTATTCACGAATCAAATTTAATACATAAATATAAATGTTAATGATAATAGAAATAATGTAAGGAATCGAAGTTTTAGATGAATGTTAATATGTTCTTTTCAATATGATATCCTTAAACATGATAGGGATAAAAACTAAACATTTGTAATAAATATCTTAGTTATTTTTCTCTCCTTCTTCTTGTATTTGAAAATAATCAAATTGTACTACTTTGTTACTATTCTAATTCATTATTGATTTTGATCATTCAAATGATTAGTAATTGAGACGAGAGGCTCATTTTACAGCCCAATATGGGGGGATGTGTAAGTTTGTCTGTCCGTCTATGTCCCTTTAAAATAAAAATTATGTTCTAAATAGAAAAATATAAAAAAGAATATTTTGTAAAGTAATTAGAAGTAAAAAAAAAATTGTGTGAATTAGATGCTTCAATCTTATACTTTTCAAAAGTAACTATTTGAACATCTATGTTAACTAATTTATGTCAATATCAACTTCATCTATATCTATATCTATATCTATATCTATATCTATATCTATATATATCTATATATATATATATATGATATATTATATATATATATTATATATATGTGTGTGTGTATATATATATGTATATATAATATATGTATATATATATGTATAGATATATATGTATCTATATATATGTATCTATATATATTATATATATATGTATATATATATATACATATATATCTACATATACATATATATATATAAGTATATATATATATATATATACATATATGTATATATATTATATATATATATATATATATATATACATATATATATATGTATCTATATATATGTATCTATGTATATATATATATGTAGATACATATATATAATTATATACATATATATATACATATATATATATACATATATATATATAAGTTTTTTATGGTTAAATTATTATTTGTTCATATATATATTCTATTTAGCATTCAAAAATACAGTTTCAACAATTAAAAATAAAACATTGTATCTTTCACTCTAAATATGTTTGCACTTGAAGAAATTTGATCCCTACATCTGCACTTAAAATGGATCTATGATGGTATATATTGGACACATTACTGTGATCATTTGTCATTAAATAACTTTATACTTAATATATAGCTTGCATATTAATCTATTATTCATTAAGTAAGCCTCAACTAACTTCTTTTTTTACATAAAAGTACAAATAATAAATAAAAATAAATTATATTCAACATTTAATTTGATCCTAAAAAAATATTTTCTCTTTAACTCTAAAATGGTGCAAACTTCCTACAATAGTATGTAATGATGATGGTGATAATGATGATTATCATCCACTAAGACCAAATATGGTATATAAGAAGGTAAAAAGATATTACTAAAAGTTATTTCGAATTTTATTGTTATGCTAAAAAAGCATTAAAAGAAGTGTTTCAAGATCATCATAGTTTTGTTTAGGTAAACAATCAAGAAGGTTGGTAGCGTCACAAATATTTTGAAATTTAATTCCAATATTTTAAATTGTGCCAACATTGTCTTAGTAATAATCGTAACTTAACATATACATGATATTTACTATATTGGGTTATAATTAAATGGGTTAATAATAGTGACATACACATCATTATTTTCATAAAATAACCTTAACAAACTTATCTTTTTAATATAAACCATAAAAAAATATTAAAATAGATAATTTAAGGAATCCAAGATTAATATGTGAAATATTTTCTTTTTCAAGTTTATATAAATTTGTTTTATAAAGTTTATCATGATAATTTTTACACAAAAAATGGTGAATATCTACATAAAAATTAGTGAACTAAGTGACTTTCTAATTCCTCATTTTGAAAAAATTTAATCTAGTTAAAGTTCTAAATAATGGTATATATTGGACACATTACTAAAAATTTCATTTGTCATTAAATAACTTTATACTTAATATATATCTTGCATATTAATCTATTATTCATAAAGCGAACCTCAATCAACTTCTTTATTAACATAAACGTACAAATAATAAATAATAAATAAATTATGCTACTACTCACATCCAACATTTAATTTGATCCTAAATTTATTTTTCTCTTCAACTCTAAAATGGTGCAAACTTCCTACAATAGTATGTAATTATGATGGTGATAATGATGATTATCATCCACTAAGACCAACTATGGTAAATAAGAAGATAAAAAGATATTATTAAAATTTATTTCGAATTTTATTGTTATGCTCAAAAAACATTAAAAGAAGTGTTTCAAGATCATCATAATTTTGTTTAGTTAAACAATCAAGAAGGTTGGTAGTGTCACAAATATTTTGAAATTTAATTCCAATACGAGTATAAACTGGATGATCTATGAGAGTGTTTTAATCTTCAACCATAATATAACTAGTGTTGCAAAGGTGATTGACTTTTAAATTGTGCCAACACTGCCTAAGTAATAATCATGACTTAACGCATACATGATATTTACTATATCAGATTATAATTAAATGGGTTAATAATAGTAACGTACACATCATTATTTTCATAAAATAACCTTAACAAACCTATCTTTTACTATAAACCATAAAAAAACGTTAAAATAGATAATGTAAGGAATCCAAGATTAAAATGTGAAAGATTTTCTTTAGCAAGTTTATATAAATTTGTTTTATAAAGTTTATCATAATAATTTTTACACAAAAATGGTGAATATCTACATTAAAATTAGTGAACTAAGTGACTTTCTAATTCCTCATTTTGAAAAAACTTAATCTAGTTAAAGTTCTAAATTCTAGATCCACTGAATACTTCCATATTTAATGAAATATGTGTTTTGTGACCGTGATCATAAGAAGGAATTATTTGAAATTGTTTTTAACTATGATGAATTGTTCCAAGAACTGCAAGGATTTCCCCCTAAAAGAGAAATCCAACATGACACCATTTGTAGAAGGATGCCCCTTTACCAAATGTTGGCATGTACAGGATGGCTTCTATTGAGATGGAGGAGATCAAGTAACAGGAGCAGGAACTGTCAAATCAGGGAGTCATCAGACCAAGTTCTTCTCCTTGTAGATCACCAATCATGTTGGTGCCAAAGAAAGATGGAACATGGAGAATATGCGTGGATTACAGGGCACTTAACAACATCATGATGAAGAATCGATACCCTCTCCCTTGCATTGATGAATTGTTAGATAAATTAAAAAATGTTACTTATTTTTCGAAGCTGAATTTGTGTAGTGGCTCTCACCAAGTTAGAATTGTAGAGCATGACGTTTGTAAAACCATGTTCAAAACCAAGCAAGGGTTGTTCGAATGGATGGTGATGCCGATCAGACTGTGCAACACTCAAACCACATTTATAAGGGTAATGAATGACTTATTTCGGCCATTTCTTTATCATTTTCTTCTTGTGTATCTGGATAATATTCTTATGTATAGTAGGACATTGGAGGAACACATGTCACATTAAAAAAGTTCTTGATGTTCTAAAGAAAGAGAAATTATATTTGAAGCTGTCAAAGTGTGAGTTTGGAAATATTTCTCTAATTTATTTAGGCCATATTGTCAGTAATGGGAAATTAAGGATAGATCCCTCTAAAGTGGAGGTGGTAATGAAGTTCCCTGAGATCACAAATGTCACAGATGTCTGAAGTTTTTTGGGCACGAAGAAACTTTGGAGAAGGTTCAAAGTGAACTTTTCCATTACTGCAGCCCCCTTACACACCTTGACTAGTGTGAAGCAAGCCTTTCAGTAGGGAGGAACATAGTATAGATCCTGCGACACACTGAAAGAGAAGATAATCATGGACCGAGTGCTAGCCTTACCATACCTTCAACAACCTTTCGAAACTAAAACAGATGCCAGTAGATATGCCATTGATGTTTTATTGATGTAGCACATAAAACCTGTTTGTTGCAACTCAAAGACTCTCTCCCAAGATGTTGTGAATTATTCTACGTATGACCAGGAGTTGTATGACTTGGTCCAGAGTGTAAATAAGTGCAAACAATGTCTCATTGGCAAGGATACCATCATCCACACGGATCATCAGCCCTTGTAGTATCTTTAGTCACAGACTAAGCTTCAGCAAGCCTGTCGCTTCAGATGGATGGGATTCCTCCAACAATTTCATTTGGTAATAAAATATAAGAAGGGTTCCAGAAACAAAGTAGTAGATATGATTTCTTGCCCTCCTATTTATGCATTTGCAAAATGTTTATTTGTCATTGGAAAGTTATGCTAAACAGTATGATAATGATAATCATTTTAAAGAAATCTATGAAAAAGTGTCTCGTGGATCGTAGGTGGACAATTATTACTTGAAAGGAAATCTATTGTACCATCTTGGAAAACTGTGTAGACCCAATAATGAAAGGGTTCATGTAATCCTAGAGGCTCATATGTCATTGGTTTCTCTTCATTTTGGCATTGCGAAAGCTTTATGTCATTTGCAGAGGGTTGTGTGTTGTGTTCTATTTCACATCCCTCTAAAAGAAACCTTGGGCTCTACACACCACTCCCTATTCTGAGTTGACCATGGGAAAGTGTGTCCATGGACTTTTTAAGAGCTTTACTAATGTCTAGGAAAGGTCACGACTATTTGTATGCCATTGTGGATAGGTTTACTAAAATGTGTATTTTAATGCATTGTAAAAAGAAGGTCACTACTGAGCAGACTGCTTTTCTTTTCTTTCAACATGTTTGGGTCCATTTTAGGTTGCCCACATCTATTGTGTCAGATCGAGACTCCTACTTTCTTGGGGATTTTTGGACCAGCTTGTGGAGAATGATGGACAGTAAGTTGAAAAGAAGTACGATATTTCATCGAAAGACCAATGGAGAGACAGAGGTTGTCAACCACACCATGGTACACTTGTTTCAAGGCTATTGTGGGAAACATCCCAAGTTGTCGAATGAACATCTTCCTTATGTGCAACATGCATGCAATCGAGCATCACATTCATCTCCACAGAGATCACCATTTGAGACATGTTTTGGCTATCTAACTAGAGATCCCTTGGAAATGGTCTTTGGGAAAGAGGAGGATGGGAGTGGATGAGATGATATGGAAAAATCACAGAAATTCATCCAGCGGATACAGGTAATTCATTAGGCAGTGCAGGAGCAGTTGGAGAAGAGTCAAGGTCGGTATAAATCTCGACATGATAAGCACTGTGTTGATCATTAATTTCAAGTTGGGGATAAGGTATGGCTCCATTTCAACAAATATAGGATGAAGGGAGAAGGGAAGAAACTGAGACCCATTAGATATGGTCCCTTCACCATATTGGCAAAGAATCGAGACAATTATTTCTGTCTTGACTTGCTTGCTTCTATGCAAATGTACACCATGGTAAATGTGGAAAACTTGAAGCTTTATGAACCTCTATTTATTATGGATACCGAGGAGGTTGCAAAAATTCCTACAGTGCATGATTTTTCATCTGAGTATCTAGATAATTTTCCTGAAGATATCATACTCGACTGGAGGACTAGAACTTCACAATGGGGAGATTGGAGTACATCCGTGTTGCCTTCAAAGGAATGCATCCAAGCAAAGTTTAATGGATAGAGAAGGAAAAAGTAATGGAGCAATTTCATCACTTACCAATTGACTGAAATGTCCTTTGGTGGTCCAAAATCTCTTAGTGGGGAGGATTGATCCAAGTGGATCTTCAAAAAAATACCAGTGTCATGAAAAAAGGCTCAAAACTCAAAGTACTAGAATTTGGATAAGCTTCACATCAGATCGAAGTGCTCATCATCCTGATTCCAACGATGTGAACGACACTTAAATCTGAGTTTAGATGACAAAATGAGAACAAGTCAAATTTTGAGTTTGACTTGTTCAGGCAGCAAGGAGAAGATGACATGGCACAGTTTCAATGAACAAGGGAGCACCACGTGGCAGGATTCAACTGGACCCTGCATATCTCATATCAGCAAAAAGGAGGAACACTTAAGGAAGAATTGGCCCCTCGCGTTCTCGGTTGTGATTGCAATATGTCATATCGCAGGATGGTGTTGGGAATGGCTCCCCTGGGGGTCAATTTTAGGGTTAAAAACCCAAGTTTTGGGGCATAAGATCTAAAGTTTGTATAAAGAAATGTAAATTCTTTGCATTTTGTGGTTTTGGAGCGCGAAGATATCTAAAGTCAAAAATGGTTTTTCGCCCTTAGTCTAGATAGGTTGTGTCATCTTTGGAGATCCGCCCTTGGTCCATGGACCATGGGATTGTATAGAAAGGAGGTCTTAGAGGACTATAAGGGGGTCAGTAAGGGAAGTAGAAGTACTGGATGAGTCTATAAAGAGCTAAGAGCAAGAGTCTTAATGTAGGAAGAGGCTCTACAGTTGAGTACGCAAAGGCCTAGGGTAGAAGTCTGTAGTTGAGTGCATGGACCCCTGTAGTTGTGCGCGTAAGGTAGATAGAGTCTATATCGAGAATCCAAATCATCAATAAAGAGAAGCATTCTAGAATTACTATGTACATTTCGTCTATGTGTGCGTTATTTTACGTCCGCTATGAATGTTGCGATTATGCTATGTTAAATACTTGGGTTATGAATTAATGCTATATTGATGTGCGAATCTATGTATTTTACTTTGTCATATGAGCATAAGGAAGAATATATGTTTACGCAAAGATAATTGTGATGCATGTTAAAGTTAACCAATACTTAAACTAATCTGGGTAGACACAGAAGTAAGGATAATTATAGAGGTGTGTATGCCCCTGATCTATCTATTTAGGGTCCGAAAAGGACGATTGGAGACTTTCACAGAGGTTCCAAGGATGAATAAGAAAAGTACATTGATAAGCCCTAAATGGCTTATCGATCTGCGCGAAGGTAGAGTAAAGGTCTACAAACTAACATCACAACCATCTCATGGTGCAGAAACTTGGTTCCTGCATCCCCCCATAGTGCTTCAAGTGAGACTTCAGTCCGTGCTCTCTAGATTGATGCTGAAAGGGCCAGTAGTGTAGGGATTTTCTTGGATGCTTAATGCTGAACCTATGTTAAGGGCCATCAAGCCAACAAACGCTTCTGTTGTTGGGACCAGGATCTACATAACGATATGTTTGATGTCACATCATTTTAATCCAACTAAGAAAGAGATCGAAGACAGGTTGGATAGAAATATCCACGAGTTTGTGGTGCAAGAGAACAAGAATCTGCGATTGACGAAGGAACAAAGGTTGGACAAATATTTGTACACAGAAATACATGAAATCTTCTTCTATTCCTTCCTGGTTGAGTTATATGAGTGGATCACAAAGTTGGCAGATGGCCAAGGGAGGTGGAGGCTTGAAAATCCTATTGTTTGGACATCAGAGTTAGTGCACAGATTGGAAGCCTCTAAAGAAACTATTGCGCATGATGTCGACCATTGGCTCAACTGCATCATAGGGTGTTTGGTACAGAGTTCACGGTCGATATTTCTGTTAGTTAGAGTGAAGTAGAGCGCCGCTTCTTCAAAGGACTTTGAGGTAAGTATTTGAAATCACTAAATACTTGGATTAAGATGCTCTTGTGTGAAAACCGAATCATGCAATTACCTTAATGTTTGGAGCTATGAAAAGTGGAAAGTCTTTGAGGGACGGATGAATAAAATGTCTTGAGTATAGCCCGCTAATTGAACCTCCTTTGAGTGATGACGAAGGAGCAACACAATCTTCTCCACTAAGTGCTATTCAACTGATAAGACAAGGGTTTCCGCAAATATATACACCGCCTCCATCCTTGTACCATCCATCGACACTGCCTCCATCCTCACTTTTGTTGGGTTGTGTTATATTATTTCGACAACTAGCCCACGTAGTTAACGAGGGAGTTATAGGGGGGGAAGAGCCCCCCCTTTGTTGCGCTAATTGCATAGCGGGGGAGTCACGGGGGGGTGGCAGTCCCCCCTGTCTGAGGGTTTTGAGGGGGGTGGGTAACCCCCCTCTATGAGGTCCGGGGCAGCGCCCAGAGGAATTTTTTTTTTTTGGACCCTATATTAGGTGGCTGGACCTACTTATGGTTTTGTGCATGGTTTTCACACATGGTTTTGGATGCGATGGTTTTCGGTCCATGGTTTTGGATGGGATGGGTTTTTGGTCCATGTTTTTGGACGTTATGGTTTTTAGTCCATGATATTGGATGCTTCAGCATGTATAAATAGGTATTGTAACATTGAAAGGAACATAATGAAAAATCAAGCTGGTAGTCCCAGTTTTGGGATCCAGGGGAAAATCTCTATGTATATGTATTTTATGTGTTATGCTCTTGCATTGTTTATTTTCTGTGTTTTAGAATTCAGATGCAGGTAAGTTATGTATGGGGTTAAAACCTACATTTGGTATCAGAGTTGTTTTGGCTTCAAGGGGATGCCTTTGTTTTTTAGGGGTTTCACTTGGGCCTGTGGTAGAGCTTGTTTAGTGGGAGATCTACGGGATCAATTCTGGTGGTGAAAGAAGATGGTAAGCAGTGGAAAGATAGAGATCAAGAAATTTAATGGTAAGATTTTTGAGTTGTGGAAACTCAAGATGGAGGATCTATTGGTGGATAAAGATCAGTGGATTGCGGTAGATCCGGGTACTAAACCAATGGGATTGTCCAATGAAGAATGGAAGAAGTTGGATTAAAAGGAAAAGAGCACAATATGATTGTGTGTCTCAGATTCAGTATTGCTAAATGTATCAAGGGAAGCTATGACAAAGGCTCTGTGGGACAAGTTAGGGACTTTGTACCAATCTAAGTCCATGGTGAATAAATTGTTCCTGCAGAAAAGCTGTATAACCCGAGGATGAAAGATGGAGACTCGGTGACAGAGCATCTGAATGCATTGAATATTGTGGTAAGTTAGTTATTATCTGTTGATATTAAAATTTGATATGAAGATAAGTGCATCAATTTGTTGTGTTCTCTCCTAGATTTGTGTGATAGTCAAGTTATTGCAATAGGTAACAATGCAACTGCCTTGTAGTTTGATGAAATAGTCTCATCCTTGCTGATGGAGGAGATGAGATGGAAAAATATGGAGAGCTAGAATGGTGATTCCTTGTCTATACAAGGATAGTCCCAAAATAGAAACAAAAATAAGTCATCGAGTTGGAGATCTAAATCTAGAGGGAGATCTAAATCTCCAGGGAAACCTTTAAAGTTAGTTTGCTGGAAATGCAGAAAGGAAGGGAACTACAAAAGGGACTGTAAATCTAAAGCTCCTGACAAATGCAAGGGATCTGATGATGCTCCTTCTATAGAGGTGAAAACCACCTTAGATGAATGTGGGGATGTGTACTTAGCTTCTTCAAGTACACGTGTAGATCATGAGGAATGGTTGATTGACTCAGGTGCATCCTTTCACTTCACTCCCCATAGAGAGTGGTTCTGCGAGTATGAGAAATATGATGGTGGTGATGTCTTCTTAGGGCATGATACGAAGGCTATAATCATTGATCGCGGAAAAGTAAAGTTGAGGTTGCATGGTGGAAGGGTTATAACACTTCCAAGTGTTCTACATATTCCTGCATTGGCCAAAAATATGATTTTCGTAAGCAAGCTAGATGATGCAGGTGTAAAAATAGTGTTCGAGAAGAACACCTGCAAGATGGTTCGAGGAGCACTGGTATTGATACAAGGAGTTTGTATTGGAACTATGTACAAGTTGCAAGGTAGCACTGTTGTTGATGGGTGCAACAGTTCTGTGGTTCCAGAAAGTGGAGGAGAAAATCTAGTGGTCTCTAGAGAGAAGACCATGTTGTGGCATAAAAGGCTTGGACATATTGGAGAGAAGGGCATTCGAATACTTCATGGTAAAGGTATGGTAGAAGGTATGAGTAATAACTCTCTGGATTTTGATTTCTATGAAAATTGTGTATATGCGAAGCAAAATTGGGTGAGTTTCTCCTCTGGTGGTAAGAGGGTGAAACATATATTAGAGCTTGTGCACAGTGATGTGTTTGGACCTATGAAGGTTCCATCATTGGTTAAGTCTATGTACTATGTATCATTTATAGATGAATTCTCAACGAATACATGGATATATTTCCTTAAGAGGAAATCTGAAGTCTTTGACAGGTTTAAAGAATTTAAGGCTCTCGTGGAAAACCAGATAAAGAAGAACATAAAGGTGCTGAGGTTGGATAATGGTGGAGAGTTTTGCAGCAAGGAATTTGAAGAATTTTGTAAGAAGTGTGATATAGCACGATAAAAGTCTACTCCATACTCACCAGAGCAAAATGGAGTTGCAAAAATAATGAACATGACGTTGATGGAAAGGGCAAGAATCATGCCCAGTGGTGTCAGGTTAGGACAGGAATTCTAAGGAGAGGCAGTGGAGACAACATGTTACCTGGTCAACAGATCACCTTCATTAGCATTGGAGGATAAGACTCAAAAAGAGGTATGGACTAGTAAGAAACCCTCTCTTTCACATCTGAGGGTATTTGGATGTGATGCATATGTATATATTCCAAAGGAGAAAAGAACAAAGTTGGATAGTAAATATGAAAAGTGCATCTTTATTTGGTATAAGGATGGTTTAAAGGGTTATCAACTTTGGAACCCAGTAACAAGGAAGGTTTTGTATAGCCATGATGTGGTGTTCAGAGAGGTGAAAAATGTTATTAAACATGAAGTCCCATCAAAGGAACCTAAGAAGATAGAGTTTGAGCTAAAGGAGGAAGAATTAGACTCTACAGCAGAAGAGGAATCAGAAGATGAAGATCCACAAACTCTGGTTCTAAGAATATCAGTTCGAGAAAGAAGGTAGCCGGAAATGTATAGTCCATTTGCTTTTTGTTCAAATTTTGCTTTATCTATTACTGATGATGATCCTAGAACTATGTAGGAAGCAGTAGAATCAGAGGATGGAAAACTCTGGAAAGAGGCAATGGTTGATGAAATGGAATCTTAGGCTTGGAGTTAGTTGGGTCACTAACACACCCTTAGGCTTATAGAGAAGCTTTATAAAGTAGGTTGTTAGTTCATAGCCAGCGTTAGTGTGGAAACAAGGCATGTGATCTTAGTCTTTGCTTTAGCTATCATGTCTTTCCCCTCTGATCTGATGAGGGGGGTCAATTTGTTGTATAATAGATGCCCCCTAAAGTGTGAGATTAGAGGCTGCAACGATGGCCAAAATACTTTACTTAACTGTAATTTTCCTTCTTCGACAAAAATAGAGAGAGGATTGGAGCTCTGGGTGGTATGAGAAACCTGATACAACACATATATATATAACTACTAAAATCATGTCCTGATTCGGGCATTCCCATGCTCAGTAGCTATTTCAGAGTGATTTTCTCCAAACATATATGACGACGTTGGTCACCGAAAAGCACAATGCAGATTTGGTGTCATAATAGAATCGTCCCAATAAGCTGTCTCCAAAAAACAATATATGTAACTTGGGAGAGGAAACAAGGTTGAGTGATGCAAGCCTCTACCCAAGGTCTTTATTTCCTCTTCACCAAACAACACAAATCGATACATGTGAATATATGCGTTGATGTCGAACATGCACAGAATCATCTGATTACCAGTCAATAATGGAGATCATTAACAGACGCGAGGAAGGACACCAATAATGATGATGGTCTCAAAGATGCACAGTACAATCTAACGAGTGTGAAAGATGTTTTTGTTGTCAAACACCCATAGAATCGCTTAACCAGGGGCCAATAATGAGAACCCCTGATCAAACACAAGGAAACCTGCCATTAATGTCTGCAAATACCAAGGCACTGAATGTGTTTTTGGGTTGTCTTCCTAGGTAGAGTGTTGAAGTCGATAGGAAGATATTTATCGAAAGGTACGCAATAATGTGTCCTACATGAATCGACACGAAACGGGACAAGAATGATTTGTTTTTTGAGGAATCTTTGAGCATTGGGTCTAAACAACAGAGGGCATGATGAAAGGATATGCTTGATGGGTTGATGGAGGAAACAAAAGGTTAACCCTTGAACAATAGAAGGCATGATAGCGGTTTTAACCATGTAGCACTAGACTCATGAACACCAAAGAGTGTTAGGATACAGACATGCAAGAACACTAGGGTATTTTTAGGCTAAACTCATAGGATGGTAGGATTCATATTAAGAGGTTGTCACAAGGAAGGTTTATCTGAGGGAGTGCCATGTTCAAGGGAACGACTACTGCAAACCATGCTTTCTAATATAGAATATAGTTGTATTGTCCACTTTCCCTATCTCATTAATTTAGTGAGTCCAGACGGGTAAACTCATCGATCTTTTCATATTTTAAGAGCCTGAAAAGGACTGAAAAAAGAGTGACTCTATGCCCTATCTGATTAGTTTAATGCGTCTAGACAGGCAAACTCATCAATATTTTCATGTTTTAAGAGTCTAAAAAGGATTGCGAAAAGAGCGAATCTATGCCCTATCTAATTAGTTTAATGAGTCCAAACAGGCAAACTGGTCGATCTTTTCATGTTTTGAGAGTCTAAAAAGGATCAGAAAAGAGCAACTCTATATCTTGTCTGTGTATTTTAAAGAGTCCAGACTAGACAACTCAGTGGTTTTTTCATATTTAGAGAGTCTAAAAAGATCGTAAAGAATGACTCCATGGTGGTCCCTTTGTCATAGTTGTTAACCGGGTGCGACAAAACGTTAATACTATATCCAGATCAGTTACTTTTCCATGAGTTGATATATTGAATCTGGATAAACATAAACCTATGTTCAATAGATGTCGACCTCATTTTGTTACGAGTCACGTGACAACAAACTCAATACCTTCATCAAATTTTAACGAGTCAAATGAAGAAAACTCAAGGTATCTTTTTTAGTTTATTGAGCAAGGAAAAAGAGGTAAAAGAACTACTCATTCCTTCTTTGTAGATTTAATGAGCCTGAAGAAGGGGAAAAGCTCTAGGATTTTTCAATTTAAGAGCGAGAAATGGTCCCAAAAAAGAAAGTGCTCTTGTTGTTACTATAGATTTTTAACGAGACCGGTAACAAAAACTTGGGATTTTTTACTTTAACGAGTGAGAAAAGTACCTAAAAGAATTCTTGGGTCATCTTTATAAATGTTTAACGAGCCTAAAGAAAAACTCGCGATTTTTTTAGTTTTACGAGCAAGAAAAAAGCGCCTAAAATGAATGCTCTAATGGTCTTTTTCAGTTTTGATGAGCTAGAAAAAGATCGAAAAAGAGTTTCTCAGACCGTCATCGTATGTGTTTAACGAGCCCAACGATGACAAACTCAAGGATTTTTCAGTTTTTGGAGTGAGAAAACATCCCATAAAAGAAAGTTCTTATATATTCTTTGTAGTAGTTTAACGAGCCCAAAGAAGGATACTCGAGGTTTTTTCAGATTAATGAGCAAGAAAAATACCATAAAAAGAATGTTCGTTCTTCTTCGTGGTAATTTAACAAGCCTGAAGAAGGAGACTTGAAGATTTGTCAGATTAACGAGCAAGAAAAATACCATAAAACGAACGCTCACTCTTTCTTTATCTCTTACTTGACAATAGAAGGGTCTCTGCCATGCATTTCCTCATAAGACCAAGGGAAAACATCATGGAAGTCCTTAAAGGGTAGGTGAAGCTCACAATTCTTCAGGATTGCGATTGGCTCCAGTCTGTATGTTTTCTATGATGCCTTTCTTGACTGAAATATCGATGGGCAATGTCTTTAAAAGATTACTCATGTTTCCCCCCGAGTCCAAAGTTTGGATAGTCGTATATGGTGAGGAAATGATTTCAGGTGTGTCAGGTGACAGGATTTGAAGAGTTATCGTGTCCAAATCAGATATCAAAACACGATGGTGCGAGTCCTCCCAAGGTCTCTCTTCTAAACTCATGATCTCTCTAATAGCTTCGTCCTTAGTTAGGACTTGATTGAGGGGATCAAAAGAAGGAGAATTTATGGGAGGGGTGGTGGTACTATTGGCCGTGACCAAAGTGACCGGAGACTCGGATGTAGATTGAATGGCCTAGTAGGCCAATTCAGCTAGTGACAGCGACATTTTTTCTCCGTAAGTGTCAATGTCTAAAGGGGCCATGAGGATCCAAGGATAGTTCGGTTCGTGAGGAATGGATGAAACCATAGAGGCCGTCTGTGGAACCGTGGGCAGCGGAAGAGGGAAACAACCCATCAGGGAAGAGCCCTTCAATAGACCGGTACCGATACTGACATAAGAGTTAGGTACACCACCCACTAAGGGTACAAAGCCGCTAGGTAATAGGGAGTAATCTAGGGTGAAAAAGGACAGCTGGTCCATTGCGACTATCTTTCCATATAAGGGAAATAAGATGATACGGAAGACTGAAGACATAATGTCCTTCATGGCATAAGTCCAAGTGTGGCCCAAAAGCAGATTATAGTCAAGTTTATGATCCACGACATCAATATCCACTGTTACCATTTTCCCACTCAAAGTGATGGGTTAGTCATAAAGGTAACTTTTTGGGATGAAAGTGTGGCTACTGAAAGCTTCAAGGGAATTTGACAGTGGGGATAGGGTTGGAGAACCCAAAGCGAGCCAACATGAAGCTGAGATGACGCAGGTAGAAGCACCTTCGTCAATGACAGTTCTGTGTATACCTTTACCTTTCGAAAAAATTTGCACTTGAAATGCAAGCTGGTGGGAAAGGGGATGTTTACACTTTTCCATGTCAAAAATTGCAAGCATGGAATCCTGTGGGTCGATACCACCAATATCTGAAAGCAAAGCTTTCCTTTGTTCTGGGCATGTTTGTAATACTTCGAGCATCGACATAGCTGATGGTGCTTGTGCCAAGTCTTCTAGAATGTTGTAGTTTTGGGTGGCACATGCAAATGTATTGGGCGTTGTGCGTCGAAGTGCCCCTTTGGAGAGGTGAATTACAAGGTCAGAAATCAGCTGTTCGATATGCAAATCATTGGGCAGTGGTGGGTTTTGACTTGAGGAAGGTTCCTCTGCATGAGCGATAGGAGCTCCATAGGATTTGGCTCTTGTTTGTAGATCTACCATTACAAAGGTGTAAACAGTAGAAGATCCTTCACCAGTTGAAGGATGTTGTGAACCACGGCTGCCCTCTTGCAGGGGTTGGGGTTGGTTTGCAATAAGTTTTTGCTGCTGCTGAGTGGGGAAAGGATTATTAAGGACAGCGGGGGTCCTACCAGTATCCTTTTTAGCAATGTATTATGTGCATTCCTAAAGATGCGGGTAGCGATAGGTCATGTGGTCTTCAGCACAAATTTTGCAAGGGAATCTAGCGGGTTTATCCTTTCCATCATCAAGAGGCGCAGCGGCCTTCTATTTTGGGTTTTTCTACTTTGTTAACTTGTCCTCAGAAGGAGGGGTCTTTTTCTTATTCTTCTTGTTCCTACCACCATGTTTTTTCGTACACTGCACAAAGTTTATCACGATGGTAGGAAGAGCAGTCGATTTGGTAGAGGGGTCCACTAACATTTGGGCAATGTGACCACTAAGTTGTTTTACAGTAGCCCTAGAGGTTGCGCCGATAATCCCATCATCGTGTGCTCCGGGGTGCTGAGTAACAGAAACATTGGTGTTACAAGGGGCATTGGGGATTACGTCGTAAAGAGTGCTAGATTGTGAATATATCAGATCTATGTGATTTGCACTATGTATGGATTGGTCTTCTGTGACCGCACCACCTAAACTGATATCTTTAGCAATTTGCGAGAGTAGGGACTTGCAGAACCAGTCCACTAAGAGCTAGCCTAGGAGGGGAGCTTTAACTAACCTCTGACTATGTCTCCATTCATGTATATGATCATAGATGTGGGTGGCAATATCCTAACATAGTGAAGTGAGGAGCTCTATCCCAATCTCATACTGGATGGGTAACTCGAAATTCTTTAGGAATTCCATCACTAGAGCGTCGAAGGTATTTACTGATGCGTGTGGTAACTCAATGTACCACTTAGCTACTTTGCCAGTGAGGGTGCAGGGAAAAAGATGTAACCGGACACTATCATCCACCATGGGGTTGGAAACACACCAAAGATGATAGGTGGTGATGTGAGTGCCCGGATCCTCCCCTTGTTTCCCTTTGAACTTGGGGATGTCTATTGGTATCTTATGCGGGATCGGCGGCCAAAGTAAGTCGTGGTATATGGGGTCATTTGTAAGTTTGTACAATTCGGGGATATCCAACGTTGCCAAGAAAGGAAAAGTGTGTGGTACCCTCGACTCAGACCAAGGAAACGACATATGACTTGAGGAACCTTGCGGTCCTCCCATCGTTTGAGTCCCAATGTTATACATAGGCTGCGTGGTATAGTAGTTGCCTTAGGGTATGGCATTGTATTGTGGGTATCCAAGGGGAATCTAATGTTGGGGTATAGAATTGGCCCCAGGATAAGCGGTGCCCCCTTGACTAATTTGAATTTGTGAGTAGGGTTCCCCCATGGATTGGTTCGGACCTCCTTGAGGATTCCCACCAACCACACAACTAACCACATGTCCTTGATTGACATAAGGAATGCTCATGTCAATCAAGGATTGACCATGCATACCTGAGAATGGAGGGGGAACTATTGCATTCCCGATCAGTATGTGCATATTGGGAATGCCCCCAGATACCTGAATCTAGGGGGTTGAAATGTACAATGGTTGTCGACCATATTGTTGGTGGATGGGAAACAAGCTAATAGCACTATATTGGGCGTTATATGGAGCATTGTATGTAACACTTGTAAAAGGTATATAGTTTGACACTAAAGGGGTGGAACCTGGCATCAGTTGGGTTCCACTCATGCAGGGTGTCATGTGAGTGGTTGTACCTAGGAAAAATGGGATAGCAGGGTCTGCCATCAATGGTGTGGTGGTGACTATCGACTAGGGAAGTGGTGGAGAACCAAAAGTGTCCACAAAGTTCCACGACCTGTTAGTCATCGACGGGATGGATGGGAATTTTCCTTCTAAAGAGACAAGGAGTACAGGTGCCACAGGAACCAAAAGTGGGTCCAACAAATTCATGAGTAGAGGGTTAAAGGGAGGAAGAAATCCTTCGATAAAGAAATCCTCTAGAAAAATTGAATCGTCGGTTGTCCAAACAGATTCCGTGTGAGATCTAGGAGACTGATTCCCCAAAGATGGGGAATCCGGTTTACTGGAGCTCGATGGATCTTCCACAATGAGTGGAGGAAGTCCTAACAATCGTCTAGATTGATGATGAGGGCCGGATGTAGGCATGGTGACCATTAATTTTTATCAATAAATTTTATCATGATATTTGTTAAAGTCTCAATGATATCACACAAGTACCTAAGAAGTATAAAAAATATACTAAGTTGATCAATCATCAAACAGAGGGAAATCACCCTGTTTGATAAGCACCGATCATTAGAGATGAAACCCAATATCACAATGAAAAACAGAGAGGGTTGGACAAATGTATAGTTACGGTTACTCTAGAGCTTCGCCCGAACCTCAGATTGACGAGCCAAGTACTCTTGTGAAGACGAGCACCCTCACAAAAACTGAAGACAAAGTAGGTTCGTCTATGTCAGGTAGTAGGGCAGCCCACCCCAGTCACCTTGTGTAAGTCCCTAAAAGCTTGGCCACTAATGATACCTCCAATCACAGACACTACGAGGGGTAACATAGACACAAACAGTACGTTGTGTGCGTAGGATACCTTAGTCCCCGACTTAGCTCCAAAATCCCCGAAGGGATCCCTAATACAGAGAATACCCAAAGGAGTTGGAAGTGAAGGTGGGCCACCTTCACTTACAGTCCGATGTTGTCTCGTATTTAGCTCCGCTTTGATGGGAGTGGTCTCAGTAGTATGAGTGCAGAAGGAATTTTCTCTCTTTAATGACACTAGTTTTGGTTTCTGATCTTGGGTAGTTTACTCACATTGCCTATCCCAAGATCGTAGACTGAACTAATTTTTGTTTTTTCAATAAAGAGTTACTAATTTATTTTAGGTAAATTTTATGTGTACTTTTTTATTTCTTTAGTAGGGCAGTTGACATATGAAATGTGATGGGACTCTGACTCAAAAATCATGCACAAGACAATGCTTTAAAAAATATTCAATTCGATGAAAACAAGTTGTATTCTACAGGTGAGAGTCTTTCACATATTCATATTTGTTCCATGCATCTTAGTCATTATAACACATGCATAACCAACAGAAATCTTTCCAATGCTTTCCTAACAACCACTTGAAACCAAAATAAAGCGGCTTTTAACCATCTAAACAAAAAAATGAATAAAAAATGTGGATCTTTCTTTCATAAAAAATGTTTTTAAGAAAGAAAAAACAACTTATTTCCTAAAAAAAAATATTTGGACACCTACCTTGCTAACAAAATGCAGTTGCAAACCCTCTTTCAGTCCATGAGCAGGTTTCCTATCCCCTTGAGTTTGTAGACACAGTTGTATATCAAGTTTTTAAGGGACTAACGCTCTGTAGCAGTGGCCACAGAGAGTTACTAAGTCCACTAACGCTCTGCGTATGGAGACACAGAGCCTTATAAAACACTGTGTAGTCTGCTAACCTGCATTAGTGTGGGAAAACAGCTCAAAACAAGGTCTTTTCGATCAGATTCAACGTTGAATATGTGAAAGAAGAATGCAGCAAGGTTTTGGTGGGCCAGAAAGGGAATGCAGAAGTATAGGGAGGTCTTACAAGGAGGAGGAAACTAAGAACTGTTTGGGTAAACCGGGTGTGATGTAGGAACGTGTTCCCTCTACGAACAGAGGCAACCCCTCTAGCGCTAGAGTGGGTCTAGTCACAAACAAGGACAGATCAACAATAGCTTTCCTTAAATAGTCATAGATGGAGGCCTACCTCAATCGGTGGTCGATGGAGTTCCGTTGCGTTGCTCCATCTTCCGCTTCCTTGATGAGTGATCAACCTGAAACAATGCAAAGGAAATACAACAAAGCACGTAACCGGAAAGCAACAATGATCTATTTACTCACAAAGTCAAGAAGTCATGAGCTATCAAGTAAATTACATAGAAGACATAGGAAAACATCATTGATTGTATTAATAATGAAATAAGAGCAAGCTTACAACCAAAGTCTTGACATCGCAAGCCTTCTCAGAGGAATCCAGCCAGCATGTCCTTCAAACATTCACTCTTTGGAGATGGATCTCCCAACATACAAAGTTCTCTCTCACTCATAAGTTTTACACAAAGTTAATGGCACTTCACTACCTTCCACAAGCTATCAACAATCCCACACTTGTCACACTCACACCGGCTATCTAGCAAACTGACAAACACTAACAGCACTGCTCAATCCAAGAATTTACCAACTAGCCAACTATCCAACTAGTAGAGCATAGGAATGGTGAGAGTTTAAATAGGAGAAGGAGTCTCCATGAAAGGTGGAAGAGTGAGCTTATCCCCAAGAAAGGTAGCACAAATGACAAAACTGCCATACCAGAGATGGAAGGGCGACACAACTTATGCCAACAACCAGGTCTGGAGACATCCAAAAGGCCAACTATTGGAACGAATTCACCCAATCTAGATCATCGCGAGTGTATAACAGATCCTTAGCACTGACATCGCTAGTGAGCAATGTAGCTAGTCAGATCATCGCTAAAGATAATAAGTAACCTCGCGCTGGAGCAAGAAATCGAACCATCGCAGGAATCAGATGTACTTCCACGCTGAAAGTGCGGCTGGACTATTTACAAGTGTTGTTCATCGTGTGTATTAAGCCCACAATCATGATGAGGCAGAAAACTTTAGGAAAAGTGGGTCACTTGGCAGCACAAGGGAGAATTTGTTCAATCTGAGCATGTTTGACTCGGACACATGACACAGTAGAAGGACTGAGGTGAAGGCAGTGACAAATTACTATGTAACAGATGCCCCCTAAAGTATGAAGCTTGAGAGAATGGGAGGGGTGAAATGATTTATGAAAATGACTGAGCTGGAACACCATCTGGAAGAACCTACAGGTGCAAGTATAGATAATATCTCTGATAGTGAAATACATGTAGTCTAGGTATGGATGCAGCCATCCAAAAGACATACGAACTAGGTCTGTGGTGAGGACATAGCCATCCAGCTAATAAGACCATGATAGTGGTAAAGGTATGGTCGTAGCCATCCATGAAGACTCGGGTATGGCCACAGCCATCCATCAATGAGTCATGAAATCACGAACCAATCCACGCAACCTGAACATGTGTAATCCGAATTTGGGGTCTTGAACCTAACCGATCATAGTACAAATTCTAACATGCGAATAGATGTGCTGAGGTCGAGCATGATAGAAAGTTGCTTGATTACCGGTCAATGATCAAAACCGTTAACAAGCGCAAGAGAAACCACCAATAATTCCAATGGTTCTCAAGGCATTGTCTAGCACAATCCATGAAGTGTGAAGAAGGAGCTGAAGTCGAACACTCGTGGAATCACCCAATCGATGACCAAGGATGAAAGTCAACCGTCAGGGGTGAAGAACTTGCCATTGAGTCATGCAAGCTCTAAGGTACCAAAGGGGATCTCTAGATCAATCTCCTGGATAATGAGCTAATGTCGACAGGAGACGACCCGTCGCAGGAGGGCCATAATGTTTCCCCCATCAATGACACGAGATAAGGAACAAGTGATAGATGGCGAAATAAAGTATCAGAGGAGGAGGCAAGGATGTAAACTGCAGAAGGATTATACTCTTGAACATGTCGACGACACAACTCCGGAGGGTGGCAGCATTCAAGTACCAAGGGATCAGAGGCTCGATGGAGATGGTGTGAATCAGATGGAATGAGGCAAATGGCAACCTAAACCCGCAGAAGGCCAAATGACGATGTATGGATGTCCTAACCCAACAAGAAGCAAAAGTATCGATGTTCAAGAGTGACTTGCTACCAATGATGATTTCCAAATTTTCCCCCACCATTGCTGGCGAATACCCCAATTATTTTTGAAAACAAGCTTGAAGGGGATAGCATATGTTTGTAATATAATTTTGATTGTTGGTCGAATCCAACCTAGTAATAGTTTAACGAGCCCTAGGGTGGAGAAGCTCGAGTCTCGTCATGGTGATGAGTCCAATGTCGTCAGGGTTTAACGAGTCCGACATAGGTAAAAATCAAAGTCTTTTTCATGTTTAGAGAGTTTGAAAAAGACACAGAAAAGAAAACTTGAGGGGGGTCCTTTTTTGTAGATTTGTGTCTCTCGAGCCCAGAAAAGTATAAAACAATACTTGAAAGAACTACTTGACCATTACGATCAAGGACTGCTTTTCGTGATTAGTGATCTCGACCTGAAAAAGTAGAAAAGTGATCGAAATCATGTCGTTTCGCAACCAGTAATGAACCCGAAACAACAAAGGCCAAGCAATATTTTCGTGTTTACACGGTCGGCAAAGAGCTTAAAGCAGACCGCCTCTTATTTCGTTTAACGAGTCAGGAGGAATAAATCGGTTATATTTTCATCTTTTAAGTTGGAAAAGAGCATTAAAGAAGACTTTACGGATCAAGTGTACACGAAGCATGAGATAACTCCACTACCTGTAGCTCTGCACAAAACACGTCAAACGTAAACCCATTCGACATAAAATGATCAATATATGCGGAAACATAGTTAAAAAGCCAAAACTTTAACTAACCATGTGATAAAAATGAGGAAAAAACCCACATTTTAAAATATATATATATATATATATATATATATATATATATATATATATATATATATATATATAGATATATATATATATATTTAATTTTCAAAAATTACTATAAAAAGGGGGGTTAATCCATTTATTTTTACCATTTGCACTGTTCATTTCACCTTGGAGCGTTTTGGAGCACCAACCTGAGCAAAGTTGGCGAGCTGATTTCAGCCTCATTCGTCCACGGTTCATCCTGAAACTTCTACCAAGTAAGTAGACTTCTTCCTGCGCTTCATTTCAATATATTTTTAATGCATTTTAGTGTTAGACATGTAAGTTTAGACGGATTTTTGAGTCGGAGTCTGTCGCTCGGTCATTGCAGGTATGCCGCTCGGGTCCGCGACAACCGAGCACAATTTACACGTAACGTTTTCTGATCATCATGAGAATATGATGTATTCTCGCGATGAGCACGAGAAAAATGAACTGTCAACTTCGTTCCATCGTGACTGTTTTTACGCAAAATTATTTTTTTTGTGTAAATTATGGACTGAAATTTGTAAACGCAGTTCTAATTCATTTTTTCTCATCATGCAGGGCATCATGTCGTTTGTTTGGCAGGAATGAACACACGATGATAATGATGTGGAAGCTTTTGCTGATGCTGGGTGCCAAAATGCTTTATGTGCATGCGGGTTGCTAAAATTCTTCCTTACTCCACACCTTCGGGCCCAACCCAATTTGCTAGAGCTACTGATCCATGCCTGGAATCCGACAGACAGAAAATTCATAATCTAAGGCTGAGACATTGAGTTCGACGCCACAGACGTATATTTCCTTACCAGGTTGTCCCGTCGCAGTGAGAGGCCAATTCTAGAGGGGTAGCGACTTGGGGGCGAATGTCTAGAGATGTTGATGGCACGAGTGTGACCACAGGCACGAAAAATGAGAAGCAAGAAGGTAGCAATCCCGATGGTGGAAGACGTGGTTCTTCGTTCAATGCTATTTATAGTGATGAGGGTAGCAGGCTCCCAAGCCCAACATGAGGCATCGAAGACACATCTCCATTTGGCTCTTGAATGTATCAATATTACCATGTTCAACTGGGCGGAAACAGTGATGGCCAATATGAAGAGACAACTTACCAACTGCCATAGAGGAGAGACGAAACAGTTTGGCTACGGGTCCATCTTGGTCCTGCTCATGCTGGAGTGGGTACCAGCACTGCAGTTGCACGACATGGACTTGGATTTTCCCAAACCACGGTAGACTAGGATCACACGGTGGGCACACGTTATGCCATGAGGAGGTGGCGGATGTCCAGTGTCGTGGGGGACACTATTCCGTGAGTGGCTAGATCACTAGACGATCTTCGTCGAGGACTGGCCATATGCTGGCATGGACTTTCATGGAGACCCTGACATGTAGCTGCCCGCTAGTGAGCAGTGGGACGATGGTGGTCAGTCACTTGATCACATTGTTTTTGCATTTTATTTTTATGATGTTTTTTTGGATTTTTTCATGTATATGTCCTAATGAGGTACACTATGGTATTCGCGGATGTGGGACCAGTGAGGCCTATAGGGCTAGCTCCAGAGGCTCGGAGGGATCCACAGGGCATTGGAGCGCTGGCCTTGGCTCCCCCACCTAGTGATCCCGTGGAGACAGTGGCCCAAAATCTTGAGGGTCTGACGGCGGGGATCCCTGATTACATGGGGGCCAAGGAGGTCGTCGTAGAGTTCCAGATACATACAGTAGGAGTGATACCTAGGGTGCACCACCTGTTGAGGCGAGTGGTACGAGTGGTAGTGTGCTATAGGGAGCATAACCCACCGTAGTAGACGCCTAGGTTTTATTTCCTGCTGATTTTTTGAGAGACATGTGTCTCGGATGTACGGAGAACACAGACTCTATTTAGACATATACACTTATTTTTTGAATGCCTCAGTGCGACACAATATATCTATATATATATACATATTCCTATGGTTCATTATTGTGTTTTGAATGCTTCTATATGTTTTTTTGATTACATGTTACACAAATGTCTGTCTAATACATGGTTTGCTAATGCATCAGTTAACGTGTTTAATCTTCTCGGAATGTGCTGATATGTAATAAAATCAAACTTCCTTTCTAACAATTTAACGACAGAATAATGCCCATTAAGTTGGTGGACGACAAGTTGAGAATCTAGATTCACAACCAATGTATGAATACCGAGATTGATAGCCTCGGTCAGTGATTCAATAACAACACTATATCCAGCGACATTGTTTGTGGTACAACCCAGACAAACACCTTGAAGGTCTACTAACTCACCGTGAGGATTGTAGATCACCCATGCCGCAGAAGAAAGGTTGCGGGTATTGCAGTAGGCACCATCAGCAAAACCAACGTAAGGTGTACCCGACATCTGCACAAGAAGAAAAAGACATAATAAGCAGCAATTATGCCTACACACCAAGCCAAACATGAAAACACACACACAACACACCTGCTGAAAACACACGTATGTATAAATCAGAGTGTATTGAGTTCATGCATAATATTTTTTCAGGTAAAGCCCATTTCAGGGCTTATCTAGAGGGTTCCCTTCATAATCAATCAGCTCATAGGCCCCTTTTTGCAAAACTCACTTTACAATATAAGGCCCATGCCACATGGGATCGAATTTGCCTACCCCCAGCTTATCATTTGCTTGATCATAGAGCAGGACTAAATCTCCTTCAATGAAAGAACGAGGATGGATAGTATGATCGAAGTGAGTTTTCACTCTCTTCTTCTATGCTCCAATAGTTAGAGAGGCTAGTCGATGAGTCTCGTCCAGCTGCTCTAGGTAGAGAAGGCGTTCCTCTACCGGAGTAGTGTTGGGGAGTAATTCGACGGCTAATTTCAAATAAGGGATCTCACACTCGATCGAAAGGGTAGCCTCCAGCCCGTAAACCAATTGGAATAGGGTGAATATGGTGGCATCCTTCATAGAAGTTTGGTAGGCCCATAAGGCAGAGAACAACATCAAGTGCTAGTTGGACTTGTGCATGCCAATGGTGCATTGAAGCATCGTAACTAGAACCTTGTTGACGGCTTCTATTTGGCCATTGGCCTGAGGATAGTATGGTGTCGAGCTATCATGCCGCAAGACTAGTTGGGTTGTTAACTCAGCCATCATATGACTATAGAAATGCTTGCTGTGATCAGTGACGATAGCCTGAGAGACTCTGAAATGTGAGATAACATGATTTAAAAAAAATTGCGTCACTGTGTGACCGTATTCAGATAGTGTAGGCATCGCCTTGGCCCATTTTGTGAAATGATCAACGGCAATGATCATATACCCATAGCCCCAGCTGAGCGAGGGTTACAGGTCATATAATCACTGCCCCATTTGGAAAAAGGGCCGATGAAAAAGACAGGGTGTAATGGAGTGGGAGGCGCATGCATCTTCTGTTGGTAGATTTGGCATCATGACAAGAGCGGACAGTAAGAATGCAATCCTTGAAGATGGAGGGCCAAAAGTAACCAGCACGGAGAATGTTCTAAGTAGTAGCATACCCAGACATGTGATCACCACAGGTGCCAGAATGGTAGTCATTTAGAGATCGTTCGGCTTCCTCGAATGTTAAGCATCGGCAGAGAATGGAGTCGGCGCCGAGACGGTATAGGGTGTCCCCAATAATACGATAGGGCTAAGACTGATGGAGAATCCGTCATCGAGCATCCTTTGACAAATCGGGACGAAAAGAGGACGTCTGAAGATAGATAATGATATCCTCGTAGCAAGGATCGAGGGTGCTAATTAAGAACAGAGTTTTATCCGAAATATGGTCCTGTAACTGAGAGGGTACGGTAACGGATGGCAGAGAGCAAAGAAACTCAGCAAAGACAAGGGATTTCTTAGACTTGGTAGTGGTGAATTCCAAGTCAAACTCTTGGAGGATAACAATCCACTTCGAGTACTTGCCCCCCAATAACTGATGTGACAGAATGTACGTCATTGGGTTACAACCAGAAACCACTGTTGTAGTGTGCAATAAGATATAATGGTGGAAACATTGAATGGCACCAACGACAGCCAATGCCAATTTCTTGACATAGGCATAGCAAGTTTCCATATCTAGTAAATTGTGGCTGAGATAGTAAATGACATGCTCAGTGTCATCATCATCATCTTGAACTAGTATCATGCCAATAGTGGTATCGGCAGCGGCTAAATACAGAGTGTAGTCACGGTGATAATCAGGAGGATGAAACAACAGAGCAGAAACAAGGAGAGCCTTGAGCTGCTCGAAGGACTCTTTTGTAGCGGCATCCCAAAGAAAAGGGGTGTCATGCTTTAATAACCGCGTATAGCCTTTGGCCACTTCGGCATAGTTCGGAATGAATCATCATAAAAAATTCACTTTACCCTGCAAACTCTACAATTGCTGCAAAGAAGTAGGGGGAGGGAGATTCAGGATGGCTTCGACTTTAAGGGGATCCAGACGGATACCCTCTCGGGAGACGATGAAACCGAGAAGTCTGCCTGACTCAATGCAGAGGACATACTTATGTCGATTAAGCTGGATGTGATAGTGTCGATAGCGGAGGAAAATTTCACGATGGTGAGCTAGATGGTCCTGGCGCTTTGTTGAATGAGCTAGCAGATCATCCAGGTTATGGCTACACAATGTGTTGAATATCATGGAATGCATAAGATGTTGCGCGTTGGAAGGTGGCACCAGCATTTTTTAAACCAAAGGGGAGCTTTTTATAGGTGAAAGTGCCCCACAGACAGATAAAGGCGGTCTTGTCTTGATCTACAGGCGCAATATTAATCTGGTTATAACTAGAAAATCCATCCATGAATGAGTATATTTCACTCCCAGCACAATCATCAATGAGCTGGTAAATGAAGGGTGTATGGTAGTTATCTTTGGGACAGACCCAATTAATATCACGATAATCAACACATACCTTGATAGTGCCCTATTTTTTAGTCACAGGGACAATATTAGAGACCCAATCTGTGAGTGGGATGGTGTAAATAAAACCAGCCTCAAGAAGCTTTTCAACTTCCGCTTTAATAGCCACAACCTTTCAGGGGTGCATGGGGCGTAAACGCTGCCAAATAGGCTTAGCACCCGAATATGTAGGTATCTCATGCACCATGATACTAGGATCGATACCGGGCATCTCTTTGTAAGACCAAGCAAACACATCACGGAATTCGCGAAAAAGATCAGTGTAAAGCTGAATCTCCTCCAGAGTACAAGTTACTCCAACATGGATGTGCTTGACAATCCTTGGTTTAACAGAGATGTCGATTGGCTGAGTTTGCATGATGTTTCCCATGTTCCCTTCAGAAGACACTTGATGAACTTGAATGGGTGTCTGAAGGGGTTGGGATGGGAGACAAGGAGCAAACTGCTCGAGACAGGTAAGCATTTCCCGATGGGCAGGGAGAAATGAGGAACGATGGTGATGATCAGACCAAGGGGGTTCCTCGAAAGACATGGTCTCAATAATTGCTTCATCAGAAGGAAAAATTTCCTTTAAAGGGTCTGAAGAAGCACCATCTCCAAGCCAAGGGGAATGAGCGTACGAGTCGAGAGCTCTGCTTGAAGGAGCAGATTCAGAGGGTGGAGCTGATGCAGAAACAATTTCGACGTAGTTAAGCTCGGCGGGACTCAACAGCATCTCATCGCCCTAGGATTCTATCTAATCAGCAGGGGGGAGAACCCATGGATCAGAGTGAATAGAAATCATATTAATAGGAGCGATGTTGGGAGGCGGGAGTGAAAAAGCACCCATAAGGGCAAGATCTTTAAAGAGTCTGGCTCTCACACTCTCACATGGAATGGAGGTATGCTCCACAAAAGGCACGTTGCCATCAGAAGAGGAGGAGGTGAAGAAAGACAACTGGTCTACTATGACGATCTTCCCCTGATGAGGGAAATGAATGACATGAAATAGAGATGAAGCCACGGCTCGGATGGCATATGTATAGCTCCGTCCCAAAAGGAGGTTGATAGTTAGATTGGCATCAATGACTTCAACCTCCACTTTGACCGTCTTCCCTTCCAAAGTAATAGGCAAGCGTTGGAGTATACCATAAGGATGAGACTCTCTCCCATCGAAGGCTTCCAAGGTCGTAGGAGACTGGCACAGAGTCAGAGAACTGATAGCCTTCCAACAAGTAACAGGCATTATGCAAGTAGAAGCGCCTTCATCAATGACGGTACGATGAATCGTTTTAGAATTGATGATGACTTGGATAAGGAAGGCAATTTGGTGAGTGTTATAGACATTTTTGGGCACTGCAACCCCAATCAATTATGTCCATAAACCGAGGGCTCTTAAGTCCCTAAAAGTGTTGTTCTAACCCATAAAAGAACAAGGTCAACTGATTACATCATCTCCCAGAAGTTCTCCATGAAAAACTACTCAGAACTAGTCAAAACTGGACCATCTCACCTGCTCCATGGTCAAAG
This sequence comes from Pinus tabuliformis, assembly GCA_031772625.1. Lineage (NCBI taxonomy): Eukaryota > Viridiplantae > Streptophyta > Pinopsida > Pinales > Pinaceae > Pinus > Pinus tabuliformis. Next base: position 89,444,781 of record CM062815.1, read on the forward strand.
TGCGCTGCATCCCACCTAAATGCACACGAGAGGTGTGATGCATACTGAAAATCCCTTCTATGGGGTGTGATGGGTGAGAGTGGACAAATGGCAGAGTCAATTTGCGAGGTGGAGGATCATGGAATCTTCCAGAAACTTCTCCTGTGACACTTGCCTCTCTGCATTCGCCCAGGGATGAGTAAGAGATCATCAATCTCCAAGTGGAATCAAGAACTATCAGGGAGAGGCCACTAATCAAATCTCAGAAGCTGACTCACCCCCCTTGCAAACATCTATATATGGATCCCTCATCCCAGAGATCCAGAGGCTGGAATTTTGTATCTTGTAAGGAATTGCTGCTGGTTTCTTGGTGTAACATCATAGTGTTGGGTGATCTAAGCTTTTCATGAGGTGAAGAAGGCCTTTCTTGCTAAGAGGATGATGCTAGGTTAGAACAATTGGTTGTAATCCTCTTTTCTATTCTTGATATTAATAAATCTATTCAAGTTTTCCTCCACATTCTTGTATGATTGATGATATATGCATTTGTGTGGTCAATATATATCTGGTCCTATATTGTTTATTATAGTAGATCTCTGTTCTTGGATAGTGTTATGCTGCTTTGATTCCACAGGTGCTCTTTGAACCTAGGTAGACGAGGAATCAAGTGGCAAATATCTATCAGAAGGGAGAGGAATCAAGCTAGGAACCAAGCGCAAGACAGAGGTTGGTCTCCTTTGTTCCCCTCTTATCTACTTCTCATAAAGGAAAACGAAAGTAGTTTTAGTTTGTTTGTTTCTAAGATAGCTATCAGTCTTAGTGGGACTAGCAGCTCTACATAGACACTAGATTTCCCGATAACAAAATGGCGACTCCACTAGGGAACGAATAGATTGTTTGCTTGTTTATGTTTGTTTGCTTTATAAACTTACAGACGGAGCCTGAAGTCAAGCCAGCTAGCCTTCGAAGTGCATTTGCTATGCAAGTGCAAAGTAGATCAATGCTGCTTCAGTCTATCTCCGGGTTTTGTTTATGAATTGAACAATCGATTTAAAAACTCTCTAATTGCCCTTGTGGTGGCTCTAGTAACCTCCTTAGATCTACCCCTGTGATTTATTTACTGATTACCACTTGCTCGGCCTAAATCCCTGAACTGTGCTACAAACTGTGATCAAGAACTGGATCAAAAGTCTCGCACTGTACCATCGCACCCTCTCTTCAAGTATATCATTATGCATCGCACCTCCCGTGTCCTGTAGGTGGGATGCATACTGGAATCCCTGTGTAACAGGTGCGCTGATCAGAAAATGCTAATTTTGCCTCCAGACTTTGGTTTTTCTTCACTTTTTTCAGCTCTATTCAGGAGTTTTGCTGTCTGTAGTCAGTATACCTCTGTTGAAAACCCCCTTCCTTGCCATTATTCCGCGTCCATTGTGCAAAAAACTGTAAATGTTTTTATGTATTGTGAGCCATTTTCAGTTCTCTTTTACAAAGTAGCGTAATTGAATTGTCGTTTCTTGATTTGGAAGTGTCGCAAGTGTCGTTTTCAGTCATAGAAGAGAATCTGATTGTTCTTGATAGTCGATTACACTGTTACTCTTGTATTTGATTTGAATTGGTAGTTTTTCAAGTGTCGAAAGCAAGTTTTCAATTCCAAATCACAAAGTGTCGTCATTGTCTTCATTTTGTCTTGAAAAGAAGCTTGTTAGTAATGTCGCTTTGAAAAATAATTCAGATTTGTGCTTAGCTTTCTTTTTATCATTCACACATTAAGAAGGCTGAAAACAAATACATGCATGTGCATTTGCATTTAGACTATTTGTTGGTTTGATTTAGGACAGTGCATATAGTGTGTGCTCTCTGCTCTATGTTGAAAGAATATCATCTCTCTTTCTTTAGTAGCTAGGATTTTCATTGCAAAAAGAAGATTAAATGATTATTTATCATCTTAGATTGCATTTTAGGAATTGTATATCTACATCACGCGGTGAACCTGAAAGGCAAATTTCTTAAGCAAGATCAACTGTAAAATAAATTTAATGAATCTAAAAATGCTTTGGAACCTAACGCACAACATTTAGAAGTCTAGGCTAGAGACGTATTCCAGTGTCGTAAAGCCTGGTAACTATTGTTTTCATTGCTGGTTGGGTGATTCCTCCACTTTGAGACGATGAGTGCCAGTACAGACTTGTGCTCCCACGTACCATCGAGTATATATTGGGAGACCACAGTAGGCTATATCCTTTATCCATAGGAAGCCGTGTTTGTCACCCTATCAATCCCAATGCACTGAACAGAGCATTCGGGAAGATTGACTGTCGTACCGTAAAACGTATTCTGCAGTTTTGCGATTGGTTTGGTAATCCCTCTATCTAGATTTCTAGAGTAGTCTCTTTCGTTCCTTTTTAGACTCCTTAAACGAAAAGGTCCATCTGAGCACTTGTCACTTCAAGCTCATTAAAAATCGAAGGCCACTAGAGTCATCTTTTGTTTTTTCTCGACTCTTAAAAATTGAAAAAACAAGTTGTGTCAAAGCGTTTAAAATTTATTTTAATCCGAATAAACATCACCTTTCCTACGTTGGTCTTAGGTTGAGAAAAATGGAGTCCGCCAACCAAGGATTTCCCCTTGGAGGAAATCCTAGTCCTTTCTCATCTTGGGGAGATGTTGGTGCACCCCATATGGCCACATTTTCGCTTCCAAGATTGACAATCGGCCTGCCCGTATGGCTCTTCTCGACCTCTATCGTTCAGAACACCATGATTCCTAAGCAATCAAGCAAGCAACTAGACGATACCAATTCTACCCCCTAACCTTCTACTTCGTCCGGTTCTCCCTTTCCTCCTTCCTCTTCGCTTGATGGAGCTGGTAAAGCCCAAAGTCAAGTAACTAAGAAGAAGAAGGAGAAGAAGAAGAAAGAGAAGAAGAAGAAGGAGCCAAAGATGGCAGGGGGAAACCAAGCATCATCTAGTGAAAATCCACACACTTCACTGTCAAAGCCTAAATATCCATGTGTCATTTCCAAAGGAGATCACTATCATTGAGATTGTCCTTGCATTCCTCAGATCTTAAGGGACTGGTCTCCTCGTTTGCACAATCCGGTGTCAACAACCTCTGATGATCATGTTGAAAGCACACCGTCAACTAGTGAAAGCGAAATGTCGGGACAGAAAAGGAAAAGTAAATTCCCCTATAAACTGTGTGAAGGCGATCACGCCGTCCACCATTGTCCCTTCCTAGACGAGGCTAAAAGAGTTTTTGATGACCGTCCGGTTTCACCGTTACGACTTCCTCCTGGATATAAGAAACTCTTGCCAAGTCCATCACTAGTTGAAAATCCGACTGACATGCCATTGTGGTCGGTCGAAGCATCTATCATAAACCATCTGAATCCACACCAGACGAAAGTCAAAAGGTCGAGACGGCAGTTGACCTGGTCTTGCCTTCAGAATGTCCATCTTCAGATGAAACAGTCACCGGAGAGAACAAGAATGACACCGTTTAAATTCTCTTCATAACACAAACTCTGACGAACATGGGGGCAGTCTACCCGTTCCTTTACCGCAGGAAGGAAGTTCGTCAAAGTCATATCCGGCCGTCTATTCGGTCCCACCTCCAAGCAACCTAGTTGTTTCCTTTGATTCGAATCTACTAGGCAGACCTCGTTTACCGGCTAGTGTACCATTTCGAATCATTGCTCAAATATATAGAATGGTCATGGCCGATACCATCATAGATGAAGGGGCTTCTGTGAATATCCTTTCCTCAACTGCTTGGAAAGAGCTTGGTTCGCCATCGCTTTTGCCTGAAATGAGAAATCTAACATGCTTTGACAAAGGAACCAGTCGACTATTAGGGATCCTTCCCAATATGTCGATAACATTGAGAAGGAAAACCATTCACATGAACGTAATGGTAGTCCAAGGACCCTTGGATTATAATATACTCCTTGGACGCGACTATATTTATTGCATGGGAGCCATTGTCTCCTCACTCTTTAGAGTAATGTGTTTTCTGCATGAAGGAAGAGTGGTCAAGCTCGTAGACCAGCCTTCATTCCCCGGTTCACACATAGCAAATAGTCAAATACCATCCCTGAATGGCCTTTTCATGCAGGAATGTCTCATCAATCCCCAGCCCGTCCACCTGATGAGCGCGAGTGATTCGGAGGACATGACTGAAACCCATGGGGCATGCACCCTGGTCTGTTTCGATAGGAAAACCTTGGGTATAGGTTAGGTTTCTGTGAAGGATATATGACTGGTTTATGAGATTAGACTAGAATAAGATTCCTTCATCAAAGTTATGTGAGTGGAGCCAGTTGCACCACTCACCTTTGTTTATTTCGGTAGACATCGCCGAGGAAGTGTTTTGTCTACAATGCGGATAGAACAATCTTTGGTAACCTCGAAATTTTTCGTTATACCTGGGGGCATGCAAACCTTTTGGCGTGCAAGCGAAGAGTGACCATTTATTTTTTTTAAATTTATAGGTCCTCTAACCCTTTAAAATCGTAGGATTGGTCATTTCATAACTTGCATAAAGAAAGGATGTGGGGCAAAGCTTTGAAAAAATGTCATCTTAGATGAGACATCCTTATTATACGACTGGATCGAGCAGTTTTTATGTGGAGTTCAAGCTCATTAAAAATTAAACATAAGCAATGAGCAAATGTTTCCCCCAGAGTTTAAGTTCATTCATTAAAAAATGAACCAATCTCTGGTAAATAACCATCATGAATGCATTATCATCAGCCTTTGAAGCCTTGGTCGTGTTCTCATCATCACCTCCAATCTGTATTGGCCGATCATTCACCTCCATTTGATTGTTTATCCTTTTTGAGGAACAGCTGCGAAGAGTGATCCTGTTAGCCATCCTTGTGACACTGCCGTGATTGGAAAATTCCAAACCTTACCTGGAATTAGTTGCTACCCGAATTTATCACTCGTTCCTCGAAAAACGAGTCTCCTTTAAGCTCTTTTCATCTGACTCGTAAAATATGAAAAGATTGCCGAGCAATTGGCCTCTCCAGCTCGTTAAAGTGATCGGACCTGAGGGATTATTACACAAAAAGATTGAGCGCTTGTTTTGTTCGGCTCGTTAAAATTACCGAAAATTCATCCCTTTTGTATTATTTTATACTTTTTCGGACTTAAGGGATTATATGACGAAAAAGGATTGTTTGATTTTTCTTTACGTCTCTTTCAGACTCTCTAAAATTGAAAACGACTGAGTTATCTTTGTCGTTAAACTCGTTAAAACCAAATAGCGACAAACTTGTCTATACAGACAAGAACAAGTTTCACTATCGCTAGGCTCGTTAAAATATAGCGATGGGTTTGCCCGAAGGGAAAATTATAGAACAAGCATATGTTATCCTCCTCAAGCTTGACAAAAATAAAGAGGTACTGGTCAGCAATGGCTGGGGAAAAATTGGGAAGAAAACTTGAAGAAACCTTATTGGTAGCAAGTCGCTCTTGAACATGACACTTTCACTCCGCATCTGAGTCGGGTTGGGTTGTTCCGTTCACTGGTCATATCACCATTGGTCCATCACACCATCCATATTTGGGGTTAACGCTACCAATCCATCATGTGAGTGTCACCGATATGTTCAAGAGAAGTCGCTCAGAGAATTCACCTGTGTCTCATCCACTGCAATACATTCACACTCCATTCTTTCATGACCGCCACCCTGAACCTTATATCATCAGATTGTTTTCACCTCCATTAAAATCATTTGCTATGTTCTGTGTCATAGATGTGGGATTCATTAAGGCCCTCCTATGATAGATCACTTCTTGTCAACATCAGCTCATTATCCAGGAAGTTAATCTACGAACAACCCTTTCAGCACTTTGAAGCTTGCATGCCTCAATGGCAAGTTTCTCACTTCCGGCAACAGGTTTACATCAATGGCCTTCGACCGAAAGATTTTGCGTGGTGTTCGACTACCAAGTCCCTTATTCACACCATGTGAATTGTACTGTAGTACCTTGAGGGTCATCATCATTATCGGTGATTCCTCTCGCACCTGTTAACAGCTTACATCATTGGCTAGTAATTAGGCGATGTCTTTCCATGTTCGACTCCAGAACATCTCTCACATGGATCGACTTGTACTTTGAGTGAAGATCGAACGAGATTGAAGACCCTGGATCTAGTTTCATCCATCCGGGCTACGATATATATTCATGAAAATAAAGACATGTACATCATTACTGCATAGATAATCATCCAATCTAAGGGATGATGGCTCTACCAGAATCATCAATCTGAACACAGACGATTGTCTGTCTTATGTACATAAAAATGAATTTATAAAGATGAGCATGGGAATGCCCGCCTTATCTAGATCATGAAAATATTATGAAGATAATGTATTGTATTGTATCTTATTACAGGTCGCCTTCCAGCTCGAAAAAACTTCAGATCCTCATGATAAAGAATTTCACCCGACATCAAAAGATTAATGACCTCATGCTTTATGGGGCAACTGTTATAGACATTTTTGGGCACTGCAAACCCAATCAATTATTTCCATAAACCGAGGGCTCTTAAGTCCCTAAAAGTGTTGTTCCAACCCCTAAAAGAACAAGGTCAACTGATTACATCATCTCCCAGAAGTTCTCCATAAAAAACTACTCAGAACTGGTCAAAATTGGACTATCTCACCTACTCCATGGTCAAAGTGTGCTGCATCCCACCTAAATGCACATGGAAGGTGTGATGCATACTGAAAAGCCCTTCTATGGGGTGCGATGGGCGAGAGTGGACAAATGGTAGAGTCAATTTGCGAGGTGGAGGATCATGGAATCTTCCAGAAACTTCTCCTATGACACTTGCCTCTCCGCATTCGCCCAGGGATGAGTAAGAGATCATCAATCTCCAAGTGGAATCAAGAACTATCAGAGAGAGGACACTAATCAAATTTCAGAAGCTGACTCACCCCCCTTGCAAACATCTATATATGGATCCCTCATCCCAGAGATCAGGAGGCTGGAATTTTGTATCTTGTAAGGAAGTGCTGCTGGTTTCTTGGTGTAACATCATAGTGTTGGGTGATCTAAGCTTTTCATGAGGTGAAGAAGGGCTTTCTTGCTGAGAGGATGATGCTGGGTCAGAGCAATTGTTTGTAATCCTCTTTGCTATTCTAAATATTAATAAAGTTATTCAAGTTTTCTTCCACATTCTTGTATGATTGATGATATATGCATTTGTGTGGTCAATATATATCTGGTCCTATATTGTTTATGATAGTAGATCTCTGTTCTTGGATAGTGTTATGCTACTTTGATTCCATAGGTGCTCTTTGAGGTTGGGTAGACAAGGAAGTGAGTGGCAAAGATCTATCAGAAGGGAGAGGAATCAAGCTAGGAACCAAGCGCAAGACAAAGGTTGGTCTCGTTTGTTCCCCTCTTATCTACTTCTCATAAAGGAAAATGAAAGTAGTTTTAGTTTGTTTGTTTCTAAGATAGCTACCAGTCTTAGTGGGACTAGCAGCTCTGCATAGACACTAGATTTCCCGATAACAGTGAGGCAGTCTCAGTATATGACTATCTAGGTCAAAAGTGATCAAATCTGAGTCGGTCAAGTCAATGCCACCGACAGCTGATACCAAGGACTTCCTCTGAGAGGGTCAGCTCTAGAGAACTTCTAAAGCGGACATAGCTGATGGAGCCTGGGCTAAGTCCTCAATGATGTTATAGTGCTGAGCAGCACAAGCATTAGGGTTGTAAGAAGACTTTCGGAGTACACCTTTAGGAGGGGGTTGGATGGTCATTTCAGTGCTAGGTCTCTCGATATGGAGGCGACCAAAAATGGATGGAGGAGCGCTAGAGGGGACCTCAGGCTCTTTCCCGATAGGCGATGGATACTCTTTTGCCCGAGTACTAATGTGGACGAGAATCGTCCCAGACATAAATACCTGAGAACCAAAGGGAGAAGAGGATTGGGATGGATTAGTCACCATTTGCGTTTGCTGTGAGGGAAAAGGTTCTTTGAGCACGGCAGGAGTCCCTGGGGCACCTTTCAAAAAATGACTAACTTTAGATCGCCTCGGGCAGTCTTTGGTATAGTGATCCTCATCACAGATAAGGCAAGGATACTTAGGCTTGCGTTTGCCACCTTCCTCAGGTGGAGGTTTACGAGAATCCTGCTTTGGTTGATTAGCTTTATTCTTTCAATTTCCCTTCTTCTTTCATTTCGAGGCTTTGTCTACCGTGGTGGATTGGACGGCGTTAACCTCGGAAGTATTACCAGAATTGGATACAGCCTAAGAAGTGTTTTCATTCAGATCATTCAACTTTTACTTCCCAGGGTTTGCGGAAGATTTCTTAGAGGACGATTAACAGAACCAATGATGCCGCCAACAGATGGTGTTGGCGGGGCTTTGGAAGTTCTGGGCCTCGGGGCATCAGGCAAATAATCATATAGTGTACCAGACTGGGAGTAAACCAAGTCAAGGTACTGAGAATGCACAATAGCCTGCTCTTCAGTTACACATGCTCCCATAGCAATGTCCCGCGCTATCGGATCGACAAATGAGGTTGTGAACTAGTCGGTCAAAAGCTGATCGGGAATCCAAAACTTAATCAAATGGCGACACTGTCTCCATTCATGGATATGATCAGAGATATGTGTATCCATTGTTTGCTTCAAGGATGTCAGGAGATGTGTGCCTGTCTCGTATCGAATCAGCAACTGAAAATGAGTTAAAAATGCCATAGCCAATGAGTTAAAGTCCTGAAAAGATCTGCGAGCTAACTCAATATACCATTTAGCAGTAGAGCCAGTGAGGGTCCGTTGAAAAAGGTGGAGCTGGATTGAATCATCAAGCCATGAATTTGATGAAGACCATAGATGATAAGTCATGACGTGGGCTTGGGGATCTTCTCCAGCTTTACTGTCAAGCTTGGGACAATCAACGGGATTCTTAGTTGGAACCGGTGGCCAATACAGATTATGAAGAATACGATCATTGGTCAGTTTTGACACATCCAGTAATTCCAACGTTGCTAAATATAGTAATTGAGGGTTAAAGGACATCTGAGGCCATGGGTAGGAGGTAGTAACAGAGTTCCAGCTAGCTGCTTGTTGCCCCCATTGATTCTGTCCAGACGGATTTGGCCCAAAAGGGTTCTGTCCATAGGGATTTTGTCCATAGGGGTTATAGCTATAACTAGATGGCTGACCCTGGATCTGCCCCCCAGCATTCCATTGATTACCAACTTGGCCTGCAGGAGCAACATATGGTTGCTGGTAATTCTGGTAAGGACTCACCTGCAGTTGTTGATAATTTTGGTACGGGGAAAATTGGGTTTGCCCTTGGGATTACTGGAAACCATAAGGTGGCTGGGCTCCAAACCGAGCCTGGGAGCCAAGCTGCATTTGATAAGAAGGTTGAGATTGGGATAAAACTTGCATTTGAGGACCGGATTGGGTCTGGAGCCCAGAATGGGGCTGAAAACCCGGTGGAGCTTGAGAACAACGATCATTTGAGTGCCTGGTTGAGTAGGCCCAGATCGATGTCCTTAAGAGAAGTGAGGCTGAGCCATCTGGCCAGAAGGTTGACCTAGTTGAGATTGAGGTTGACCCATTTTCCCAGAAGGTTGAGATGTTGGGTATTGGATTGTCCTTGCACAATTGAGGGTTGTCCTGATTGACCGGATGGTTGAGCAAACTGGACAGTTGGTTGCCCTGGTTGGATTTCAGGCTGACCAATTTTTCTAGATGGTTGACTAGCCTGGGCAGTGGGTTGGCCTTGCTGAACGTAATGTTGACCAACTTGCCTAGAAGGGTAGCCTTGTTGGACACCAGGTTGGCCTTGTTGTATGTAAGGCTGTCCCGGATTACCAGAAGGTTGCCCGAAATAAGTAAAGGATGAACCCCCAGAGGCCGAAGGTTGTCCCTGGAAGGGTTGTCCTTGTGGGCCTCCAGGTTGCCCTGGAGAAGGTTGTCTGTAATACAGTTGTCCATTAGAGGGCTGCCCGTAAGAAAGTTGACCTCGATAGGGTGGTCCTTGAAAATTGGCAAGGGGTACTTGGCCACCATGATAAGCGGTGGTAACCCAAGCAAAGGATAATGGAACTGAGACCTCAACTGCAGGTTGAGATGGCAAAGGTCCGGGGTAATAAATATGATCTCCTCGAGAATCGTAATAATGAAATGGATCTCGGGGATACGAATTCTAAAGAGCTTGTAAATATTGATCGTATGCCCCCCCTACTGGAATGGAACCAGAAGAAGGTGGGGCATTTAGTGTAGGTTCAACAACTCCGAATGTAGATGATGATGGACCACTATTCGCAGATCCTAACGAAGGTCCAGCAACAGTGGTCACAACTGAGGATGCAGTGACGACACTAACAATAGGGGTTGAGGAAGCCGCACAAACAGTTGGAATAGTCGAGACTGAGGTGATAGACACATTGTGAATTTGAGGGGTAAAAGGCTCTGAAGTCGGAGTGATGGTACGAGACCACATGGAACTCGTAAGGGGAGTTCTAGAACCCATAACATCCCTCAGAGCCTTACAGCGTAAAGGCAGCGTGACATCGAAAGGGGTGACACAGAAGGGTGAAGTTTCCATTGGGATAGGAATTTCACCGCTCGTCAGAACGGATTCTTCACTCGTGATGGGGGATGTGGCATCCATGTTATAACAAGACATTGCGACCGAAACACTAGGAGGAGTACCGAGAATATCTTCTTCGGAAGGCTCCCAAATGGGGTTCCAATGGATATCGTAAGACTCGTCTTTTGGAGTGCGAGAGTTAATCGGTTGGATACTCGGAATAACAGGGAGAGTATCACTAACAACTAGTGCCTCAAGAGCAATAGAAGATGGAGACCCTTGGTCACTTGGAATGGGAGACGGGATCGGTGATTACGCCATGATGACTCAATTCAAAAGCCCTAGGAAAACTTAACGAGAAAGAACCCTACACAAGCTAAAATGCAAACAAGATCTAACAGCGTAAATATTAACGTGGCTGAATAAATTCTAAGACACAGGAATATAACTTGACCTTTTCATCTTTAAAGAGTCGAGAAAATGACAAAAAGATGACTCTAGTCACCTTCGTATATTTAATGAGCCTGAAGTGACAAGTGCTCAGATGGAACTTTTCTTTTAGGGAGTCCAAAAGGGAACAAAAGTGACTACTCTGGAGAAATAGGCAAAAGGTTTACCAAACAACCCATAAAACTGCATATACACCTTGGTAGTCATATGAAAACCAAGGACTTTCCATATGGCAGTCAATCTTCCTGAATGTTGTGTTCAGTGTGTTACAGTTTGCAATGTGGCAGACACAGCTTCCTAAGGATAAAGGATGATAACCTAGTGGGGTCTCCCAACATTTACTCGACGGTACATGGGAGCACAATTCCGTACTAGACATCTATTGAGTCACAGAAGGAGGAATCACCCAACCTTGAGTGCAAACAATAGTGACTAGGTTTAATGACGTTGGAGCACGTCTCTAGCCTAGACCTCTAAACAGTGTGCGTTATGTTCCACTGCGTTATTAGGTTTATTCAGCTCATTTTAGAGTTGATCTTGAATTATGTTTCAGTTTTCAGGCCTTACCGTATGTATACAACAAATCCTAGGATGCAGCTATAATGAGCAAAATATCCTTTTACTTCAATGAACACCTACCTACGGGAGGGTTGAGAGATCATTCCGAAACCATGAAAACCAAGATAAACAAAGACAGTCACTCAGTGCATACATACATCGATACCTAAAGTGCACGGATACTACTAATGAGAGATTTTATCATTTGCTTTCCAATATGCAAACTTGAATGAAAATTCACTTTCACTTTCGTATACTAAATGAATGCAATATTTTTTATTTTGATGTCTTTAAATCTAGAGGAAACAAATATGAAAACAAGCAAGTGTGGAAAAGACTAGTTGATCCAAACAATTGTGATCTATGTCCGGTAGTGAAAAGAAATCGAATCAATACCAAGGATTGGTTCAATAATAGTCACTAAACAATCAACCAAAAACGAGCAATGGGGAAGGCTTAATCAAACCAACAAGAAAGCTACAAATGAACCTTGAGAAAACTAGCAACCAAGCCAACTGATTCAAGAAACTTGAAATAATGAACTAGGTCACATAGGCAAAAATGCAAGATTCATTCAACAAAGCTAACGAAAGAGTGCCTTAACCATAAACAGTGAAAAACAAGCTACTGAGCAAGCGAAAAAAGCAATGGACTAGCAGGATTGATGGACTCAGGAGGAAGAATTGAAAAAATCAATTCTACAGCAATCATCGCGAGATGTACAGAAGCAACTAGCGCTGATAAAGAACTAACTGCAGCAACAAAGTGATGTCGTCACGGAAGTACACGACTTTTCCGTGATGGACGAATTCTCAGAGTCGTCAGGACTATGTGATGTTATTAAGTGACGCACAGGATCTTACAAAAGGGTGAGCGCGATGACAGTGTGACTGTTAAACTATTATCTGTGATGATGTTCAAAACAATGACAGGCGAACAAAAACTCCCAAACCAAAACCAGTCAATCCTTCAATCAAATATATGTATTTCCCAAATCAACCTAGGAAACTCAAAAGACCGATAGTTAATCCCCAAAGTTCAAGAGAGACCAAATCAAGATCAAAACAAGAGCAAACAAGACAAAAACATAGGCCAAACTCCCTAGCGGAGTCACCAATTTGTGATGTAGGAAAGTGTTCCCTCTACGGACAGAGGCAACCCCTCTAGCCCTAGAGTGGGTCTAGTCACAAAAAAGGATAGATCAACAATAGCTTTCCTTAGACAGTCATAGTTGGAGGCCTACCTCAACCAGTGGTCGATGGAGTTCCATTGTGCTGCTCCAACTTCTGCTTCCTTGATGAGTGATCAACCTGAAACAATGCAAAGGAAATACAACAAAGCACGTAATTGGAAAACAAAAATGATCTATTTACTCACAAAGTCAAGAATTCATGAACTATCAAGTAAATTACATACAAGACATAAGAAAACATCATTAATTGTATTAATAATGAAACAAGAGCAAGCTTACAACCAAAGTCTTGACGTCGCAAGCCTTCTCCAAGGAATCTAGCCAGCATGTCTTTCAAGCATTCACTCTTTGGAGATGGATCTACCAACATACAAAGTTCTCTCTCACTCATAAGTTTTACACAAAGTTAAGGGCACTTCACTACCTTCCACAAGGTGTCAACAATCCCATAGTTGTCACACTCACACCAGCTATCTAGCAAACTCACAAACACTAACAGCACTGCTCAATCCAAGAATTTACCAACTAGCCAACTATCCTACTAGCAGAGCATAACAATGGTGAGAGTTTAAATAGGAGAAGGAGTCTCCATGAAAGGTGGAAGAGTGAGATTATCCCCAAGGAAGGTAGCACAAATGACGGAACTACCATACCAGAGAAGGAAGGGTGACATAACCTATGCCAACAACCATGTCTAGAGACATCCATATGCCAACTGTTGGAACGAATTCGCCCATTCTGGATCATCGCAAGTGTATAACAGATCCTTAGTGCTGACATCGCTAGTGAGCAATGTAGCTAGTCAGATCATCGCTAAAGATAATAAGTAACCTCGTGCTAGACCATGAAATCGGACCATCGCAGGAATCAGATGTACTTCCGCACTGAAAGTGCGGCTGGACTATTTACAAGCGCTGTTCATCACGTGTATTAAGCTGACAGTCGCGATGAGATAGAAAACTTTAGGAAAAGTGGGTCACTTGGCACCACAAGAGAGCATTTGTTCAATCGGAGCATGTTTGACTTGGACACATGACACAGTAGAGAGACTGGGGTGAACGCAGTGACAAATTACTATGTAACAGATGCACCCTAAGCTATGAAGCTCAAGAGAATGGGAGGGGTGAAATGCTTTATGAAACTGACTGAGCTGGAACACCATCTGGAAGAACCTGCAGGCGCAAGTACAACGAATATCTCTGATAGTGAAATACATGTAGTCTAGGCATGGACACAACCATCCAAAAGACATACGAACTAGGTCTGTGGTAAGGACACAACCATCCAACTAATAAGACCATGATAGTGATAAAGGTATGGTCGCAGCCATCCATGAAGACTCAGGTATGGTCGCAGCAATCCATCAATGAGTCATGTAATCACGAACCAATCCATGCAACTTGAACATGTGTAATCCGAATTCGGGGTCTTGAACCCAACCGATCATAGTACAAATTCTAACATGCGAATAGATGTGCTGAGGTCGAGCATGATAGAAAGTCGCTTGATTACCGGTCAATGATCAAAACTGTTAACAAGCGCGAGAGAACCACCAATAGTGCCAATGGTTTTCAAGGCACTGTCTAGCACAATCCATGAAGTGTGAAGAAGGAGCTGAAGTTGAACACTCGTGGAATCACCCAATTGATGACCAAGGATGAAAGTCGACCATCAGGTGTGAAGAACTTTCCATTGAGGCATGCAAGCTCTAAGGTACCAAAGGGGATCTCTAGATCAATCTCCTGGATAATGAGCTGATATTGACAGGAGACGACCCGTCGCAGGAGGGCCATAATGTTTCCCCCATCAGTGACATGAGATAAGGAACAAGCGATAGAAGGAGAAACAAAGTTTCAGAGGAGGAGGCAGGAATGTAAACTGCAGAAGGATTATACTCTTGAACATGTCGGCAACACGACTCCGGAGGGTGGCGGCATTCAGGTACCAAGGGATCAAAGGCTCGATGGAGATGGCGTGAATCGGATGGAATGAGGGTTAATGGCAACTCAAACCCACGGAAGGCCAAATGATGATGTATGGATGTCCCAACCCGACAAGAATCAAAAGTGTCGATGTTCAAGAGTGACTAGCTGCCAATGATGATTTCCAAATTTCCCCCCACCATTGCTGGCGAGTACCCCAATTATTTTTGAAAACAAGCTTGAAGGGGATAGCATATGCTTGTAATATAAGTTTGACTATCAGTCAAATCCAACCTAGTAATAGTTTAACGAGCCCTAGGGTGGAGAAGCTCGAGTCTCGTCATGGTGACGAGTCCAATGTCATCAGGGTTTAACGAGTCCGACATAGGTAAAACTCGGAGTCTTTTTCATGTTTAGAGAGTTTGAAAAATACACGGAAAAGAAAACTCGAGGGGGGGTCCTTTTTTGCAGATTTTTGTCTCTCGAGCCCAGAAAAGTATAAAACGATACTTGAAAGAATCGCTTGACCATTACGATCAAGGAGTGCTTTTCGTGATTAGTGATCTCGACCTGAAAAAGTAGAAAAGTGATCGAAATCACGTCATTTCGTAACCAGTAACGAACCCGAAACGACAAAGGCCCGGCAATCTTTTGGTGTTTACATGGTCAGAAAAGGGCTTAAAGCAAACAACCTCTTATTTCATTTAACGAGTTAGGAGGAATAAATCGGCTATCTTCTAATCTTTTAAGTTAGAAAAGAGCATTAAAGAAGACTTTATGGATTAAGTGTACACGAAGCATGAGATAACTCCACTACATGTAGCTCTGCACAAAACACGTCAAACCTAAACCCATTCGACATAAAATGATCAATATATGTGGAAACATAGTTAAAAAGCCAAAACTTTAACTAACAATGTGATAAAAATGAGGAAAAAACCCACATTTTAAAATATAATTTTTTTTAAATTTCAAAAATTACTATAAAAAGCGGGGTTAATCCATTCGTTTTTACCATTTGCACTGTTCATTCCTCCTTGGAGCGTTTAGGAGCACCAACCTGAGCAATGTCGGCAAGCTGATTTCGGCCTCATTCGTCCATAGTTCATCCTGAAACTTCTACCAGGTAAGTAGACTTCTTCTTGTGCTTCATTTCAGTATCTTTTTAATGCATTTTAGTGTTAGACATGTAAGTTTAGACAGATTTTTGAGTCGGAGTCTGCCGCTCGGTCATCGCGGGTATGCCACTCGGGTCCATGATGACCAAGCACGATTTACACGTAACGTTTTCTGATCATCACGAGAATATGATGTATTCTCGCGATGACCACAATAAAAAAGAACTGTCAACTTCGCGCCATCGTGACTGTTTTAAAAACAGTCACGATCATGACGCAAAATTATTCTTTTGTGAAAATTATGGACTAAAATTTGTAAAAAAAGTTCTAATTCATTTTTTCTCGTCATGCAGGGCATCATGGCGTTTTTTTGGCAGGAACGAACACATGATGATAATGATGTGGAAGCTTTTGCTGATGCTGGCTGCTAAAATGTTTTACGTGCATGCAGGTTGCTAAAATTCTTCCTTACTTCACACCTTCGGGCCCAACCCGATTTGCTAGAGCTACTGATCCATGCCTGGAATCCGACAGATGGAAAATTTATAATCTAAGGCCGAGACATTGAATTCGATTCCATTGACGTATATTTCCTTTCTAGGTTGTCCTGTCGGAGTGAGAGGCCAATTCTAGAGGGGCAGCGGCCCGGGGGCGAACCTCTAGAGATGCTAATGGCACGAGTGTGCCCATGGGCATGAAACATGAGAAGTGGGAAGGTAGCAATCCCAACGGTGGAAGACGTGGTTCTTCGTGCAATTCTATTTATGGTGACGAGTGCAGCGGGCTCCCAAGCCCAACACGAGGCATCGAATACCCATCTCCGGTGGAAACAATGATGGCCAATATGAAGAGACAACTTACTAGCTACCGTCGAGGAGAGATGAAACAGTTTGGCTATGGGTCCATCTTGGTCCCACTCATGCTGGAGCGAGTGTCGGCATTACAGTTGCAGGACATGGGCTTGGATTTTCCCAGACCATGGTAGACTAGGATCACACAGTGGGCACACGTTATGCCACGAGGAGGTGGCGGACAACCAGTGTCGTGGGGGACACTATTCCGTGAGTGGCTGGATCACCAAACGATCTTCATCAAGGACTGGCCATATGCTGGCATGGACTTTCGTGGAGACCCTGACATGCAGCTGCCCACTGGCGAGCAGTGGGACGATGGTGGTAAGACACTTGATCACATTATTTTTGCATTTTATTTTTATGATGTTTTTTTGGATTTTTTCATGTATATGTCCTAATGACATACTCTATGGTATTCGCAGATGTGGGACCAGTGAGGCCTGTAGGACTGGCTCCAGAGGCACGGAGGGATCCATAGGGCATCGGAGCACTGGCCTTGGCTCCCCTAGCTGGTGATCCGGTGGAGACAGTGGCCCAAAATATTGAGGGCCTGACGGCGGGGATCCCTGATTACATGGGGGTCGAGGAGGTCCCCATAGAGTTCCATATACATATAGTAGGAGTGATACCCAGGGTGCACCGCCTGTTGAGGCGAGTGGTACGAGCGGTGGTGTGCTATAGGGAAAATAACCCACCATAGTAGACGCTTAGGTTTTATTTCCTACTAATTTTTTGAGAGACATGTGTCTCGGATGTATGGGGAACACAGACTCTATTTGGACATATACACTTATTTTTTGAGCACCTCGGTGCACCACACGATATATATATATATATATATATATATATATATATATATATATATATATATATATATTTCCTATGGTTCATTATTGTGTTTTGAATGCTTCTATATGCTGTTTTGATTACATGTTACACAAATGTCTGTCTAATACATTGTTTGCTAATGCATCAGTTAACGTGTTTAATCTTCTACGAATGTATTGATATGTAATAAAATCAAAATTCCTTTCTAACAATTTAACATGTAAATACAACCTTAAAATCTGATTGCCTCTGATAGAATAATGCCCATTAAGTTGGTGGACGACAAGCTGAGAATCCAGATTCAGAACCAATGTACGAATACCGAGATTGATAGCCTCGTTCAGTAATTCAATAACAACACTATATTCAGTGACATTGTTTGTGGTACAACCCAGACAAACACCTTGAAGGTCTACTAACTCACCGTGAGGATCGTAGATCACCCATACCACAGAAAAACGGTTGCGGGTACTGCGGCAGGCACCATCAGTGAAACCAATGTAAGGTGTACTAGACATCTGCACAAGAAGCAAAGGACACAATAAGCGGTAATTATGTATACACACCAAGCCGAACATGAAAACACACACACAACACACCTGCTGAAAACACACGTATGTACAAATCAGAGTGTATGGAGTTCACGCATAATATTTTTTCAGGTAAATCCCATTTCAAGGCTTATCTAGAGGGTTCCCTTCATAATCAATCATCTCATAGGCCCCTTTTTGCAAAACTCGCTTTACAATATAAGGCCCGTGCCACATGGGCTCGAATTTACCTGCCCCAACTTATCATTTGCTTGATCATAGAGCATGACTAAATCTCATTCAACAAAAGAACAAGGTTGGATAGTATGATCGAAGTGAGTTTTCACTCTCTTCTTCTGTGCTTCAATAGCTAGAGAGGCTAGTCGACGAGTCTCGTCCAGCTGCTCTAGGTAGAGAAGGCATTCTTCTACTGGAGTAGTGTTGGGGAGTAATTCGATGGCTAATTTCAAAGAAGGGATCTCACACTCAATTGGAAGGGTAGCCTCCAGCCCGTAAACCAATTGAAACAGGGTGAATCCAGTGGCATCCTTCACAGAAGTTTGGTAGGCACATAAGGCAGAGAACAACATCAAGTGCCAGTTGGACTTGTGCATGCCAATGGTGCGTTGAAGCATCGTAACTAGAACCTTGTTGACGGCTTCTACTTGGCCATTGGCATGAGGACAGTATGGTGTCAAGCTATCATACCGCAAGCCTAGCTAGGTTGTTAACTCAGTCATCATATGATTACGGAAATGCTTGTCGTGATTAGTGCGATAGCCTTAGAGACTTCGAAACGTGAGATAACATGATTAAATAAAAATTGCGTCGCTGTGTGACCGTCCTCAGATAGTGTAGGCATCGCCTCGACCCATTTTGTGAAATAATCAACGGCAACGATGATACACCCATGCCCCCCAGCCAAGTGAGGGTTACAGGTCATGTAATCAATGCCCCATTTGGCAAAAGGACTGACGGTAACAACAGGGTGCAATGGAGCGGGAGGCACGTGCATCTTCTGTTGGTAGATTTGGCATCATGACAAGAGTGGACAGCAAGAATGCAATCATTGAAGATGGAGGGCCAAAAGTAACCAGCACGAAGGATATTTTTAGCAGTAGCATACCCGGACATGTGATCACCACATGCGCCAGAATGGTAGTCATTCAGAACTCGTTCGACTTCCTCGAATGTTAAGCATCGGCGGAGAACAGAGTCGGTGCCGAGACAGTATAGTATGTCCCCAATAATACGATAGGGCTAAGACTGATGGCGAATCCGTCACTCAGCATCCTTGGACAAATCCAGATGAAAAGAGGACGTCTGAAGATAGATAATGATATCCTTGTACCAAGGATCGAGGGTGCTAATTAAGAACAGAGTTTCATCCGGAATATGGTCCTCTAACTAAGAGGGCGTGGTAACAGATGGCAGAGAGCAAAGAAACTCAAAAAAGACGAGGGATTTATTAGACTTGGCAGTGGTGAATTCCAAGTCGAACTCTTGGAGCATAACAATCCACTTCGAGTACTTACCCCCAGTAACTGATGTGATAGAATGTATGTCATTGGGTTATAATCAGAAACCACTGTCATAGTGCACAATAAGATATAATGGTGGAAACGTTGAACAGCACCAATGGTGACCAATGCCAATTTCTTGACATAGGCATATCGAGTTTCCGTATCTAGTAAATTACGGCTGAGATAGTAAACGGCATGCTCAGTGTCATCATCATCATCTTGAACTAGAACCATTCCAATGTAGAAATTTTGAATAATTTAACACATATTCAATGGAGATTATCCTAATCATACAATTATAAGCGGAACATGTATAATACATAATCTCCTCTACGTTGATCATCAATTTACAGAAGCAGAAACATTCACAGGCGCACATAGAAGCATCAATCAAACTCATTAACACAGTATGTATCCCGGGGAAAGCATCTCGCTAAAAACCCCACACTATCTGTATATTATATTGATTGAATCATGTAACATTACAAAGTACAATGCTTATCACAAGCAATCCAGTACCATCTCCACCTGTTACACACAATACAGCTAAGATCTGATCTCCAAATCTCTTCCACTGCTTGCCTGCCTCCACTGCTCAATACCTGCTCAAGAACTGATGAGAATGGCTTCCCAAACTCGTTTTTCACCTGCAAAATAGTCACTCACTCTTTGTGGACGTGAGCAAAAGCTAAAATGTGGGCCAAATACGTGAGCAAACGCATTGGCATACTCAATCCCTTGATTGTGCAAGATCTGGTGCACAATTATAGTCACAACTGATAGCAATCTTATTCTCTACCACCTGTCCCTGTTGAACTGAACATGCACTGACATGCAACTGAGTTAACTGATGTATTCATTAGTTGTATTATGAGTTAATAATTAGTTTAACAACTCATCATTAGTCTATCTGCAGTTAGACTAACTACAACTAGTTTAACTAAGTCAAACTGAACACAACTCCATCAACTGTACCTCCAGTCCACTAAACTCAACTCACTTGAGCTCTAACTGAAGTCATGCATGCAACAACTCAACTGACTCATAAGAAAAGCGTATTTCCTTCTGACATCTACATGTGCCACTTCTGTGGCTCAAACTGAAGTGCTCCAAGAGAATAAGATTAAGTTTATAGTCCAAATATTATTGTGAGATAATAATATTTGACTTTTCTATTTTTGACAGCCAGTCTAAAAATAGACTTTGATCACTCACACTGTGATCACTCACACTTTCATCAAAAATAGAAGTCCATCTATTTTTCCCAACTTGATCAATCATCCATAAACATAGACATGATCCATATGTCTAAAAATAGACATAGTCTAAAAATAGACTTGCACCAAAAATAGCTTGCGGGCCCACTTAGTGAAGGCGACTCCTTTCACTAAGCTCCATCATCTTGTTGTATTCTCAACAAGCATTTCTTGTTGCACACTTTTCAACAGCCAATAGTGGTATCGGTAGTGGCTAAATATAGAGTTTAGTCACAGTGATAATTAGGAGGATGCAACAATGGAGAAGAAACAAGCAGAGCCTTGAGGCACTTGAAGGACTCTTGTGCAGTTGCATCCCAAAGAAAAGGGGTGTCCCACTTTAATAATCGCGTATAGCCTTTGGACACTTCGGCATAGTTCGGAATGAATCATCGTAAAAAATTCGCTTTACCTTGCAAACTCTGCAATTGCTGCAAAGAAGTAGGGGGAGGGAGATTCAGGATGGCTTCAACTTTAAGGGGATCCAGACGGATACCCTCTCGGGAGATGATGAGTCCGAGAAGTCTGCCTGACTCAATGCAGAAGACACACTTATGTGGATTAAGCCGGATGCAATAGTGTTGACAGAGGAGGAACATTTCGCGAAGGTGAGCTGAATGGTCCTAGCGCTTTGTTGAATGAGCTAGAAGATCGTCTAGGTAAGGCTACACAATGTGCCAAATATCATGGAATGCATAAGACAATTGGCATTGAAAGGTGGAACTGGAATTTTTTAAACCAAAGGGGAGCTTTTTATAGGCGAAAGTGCCCCACGGATAGATAAAGGTGGTCTTGTGTTGATCTGCAGGCACAATATTAATCTGGTTATAACCAGAAAAGCCATCCATGAATGAGTACATTTCACTCATGGCACACTCATCAATGAGCTGGTGAATGAAGGGTGTAGGGTAGTTATCTTTGGGACAAGCCTAATTAATATCATGATAATCAACACATACCTTAATGGTGCCTTGTTTTTTAGTCACAGGGACAATATTAGAGACCCAATCTGTGAGTGGGATGGGGTAAATAAAACCAGCCTTAAGAAGCTTTTCAACTTCCACTTTAATAGCTGCAGCCTTTCGGGGGTGCACGGGGCATAAATGCTGCTGAACAGGCTTAGCACCCGGATATGTAGGTATCTCATGCACCACGATGCTAGGATCGATGCTGGGCATCTCTTCGTAAGACCAAGCAAACACATCACGGAATTCACGAAAAAGATCAGTGTAAAGCTGAATCTCCTCCGGAGTACAAGTTACTCCAACATGGATGTGCTCGACAATCCCTGGTTTAACAGAGATGTCGATTGGCTGAGTTTGCATGATGTTTCCCATGTTCCCTTCAGAAGACACTTGATGAACTTAAATGGGTGTCTGAAGGGGTTGGATGGGAGACAAGGAGCAAACCGCTCGAGACAGGTAAGCATTTATCGATGGGCAGGGAGAAACAAGGAACGATGGTGATGATCGGACCAAGGGGGTTCCTTGAAATACATGGTCTCAATAATCGCTTCATCAGAAGGAAAAATTTTCTTCAAAGGGTCTGAAGAAGCACCATCTCCAAGCTAAGGGGAATGAGTGTACGAGTCGAGAGCTTTTCTTGAAGGAGCAGATTCAGAGGGTGGAGCTGATGCAGAAACAATTTCGACGTAGTTAAGCTCGGTATGGAACGAAGTTATGCTCCAAAAAAGGCACGTTGCCATCGGAAGAGGAGGAGGCAAAGAAAGACAACTGGTCTACTGTGATGATCTTCCCCTGATGAGGGAAACAGATGACATGAAATAGAGATGAAGCCACGGCTCACATGGCATATGTCTAGCTTCGTCCCAAAAGGAGGTTGTAAGTGAGATTGGCATCAATGACTTCAACCTCCACTTCGACTATCTTCCCTTCCAAAGTAATAGGCAAGCGTTGGAGTATACCATAAGGACGAGACTCTCTCCCATCGAAGGTTTCCAAGGTCGTAGGAGACTGGCTCAGAGTCGAAGAATCGATAGCCTTCCAACAAGCAACAGACATTACGCAAGTAGAGGCGCCTTCATCAATGACAGTATGATGAATTGTTTTAGAATTGATGATGACCTAGATAAGGAAGGAAATTTGGTGAGGCAGTCTCGGTATATGACTGTCTAGGTCAAAAGTGATAAAATCTGAGTTGACCGGGTCAATGCCACCGATAGATGATAGCAAGGACTTCCTCTAAGAGGGGCAGCTCTGAAGAACTTCTAAAGTGGACATAGCTGCTGGAACCTGGGCTATGTCCTCAACGATGCTATAGTGCTGAGCAACACGAGCATTAGGGTTGTAAGAAGACTTCCGAAGTACACCTTTAGGAGGGGGTCGGATGGTCATTTCAGTGCTAGGTCTCTTGATATGGAGGGGACCAGAACTAGATGGAGCACCAGAGGGGACCTCAGGCTCTTTCTTAGTAGGCGATGGATATTCTTTTGTCCGAGTACTAATGTGGATGGGAATCGTCCCAGCCATAAATAATTGAGAACCAAAGGGAGAAGAGGATTGGGATGGATCGGCCACCATTTGCGTTTGCTGTGAGGGAAAAGGTTCTTTGAGCATAGCAGGAGTCTCGGGGGCACCTTTCAACAAACGACTAACTTCAGACCACCTTGGGCAGTCTTTGGTATAGTGATCCTCGTCACAGATAAGGCAAGGATACTTAGGCTTGCATTTGGCACCTTCCTCGGGTGGAGGTTTAGGGGAATCCTGCTTCAGTTGATCAGCTTTATTCTTTCCTTTTCCCTTCTTCTTTCCTTTCGAGGCTTTGTCTACCGTGGTGGACTGGATGGCGTTAACCTCAAAAGTATTACCAAAATTGGATACAACCTGAGAAGTGCTTTCATTTGGAGCATTCAACTTTTGCTTCCCAGGGTTCGCGGAAGATTTCTTAGAGGATGGATTAACAGAACCAATGATGCCATCAATAGATGGTGTTGGCGGGGCTTTGGAAGTTCTGGGCCTCGGGGCATCAGGAAAATAATCATATAGTGTATAGGACTGGGATAGGAGTAGAGTAAACCAAGTCAAGGTACTGAGCATGCTGTCACACGGAATAAGTCGATCTTGCGGACAAGATAGACCTTCCTAGAATCTAATGAAGACCTTCTGACAAGCAAACCAATCAGACACTATCTTTCTCTAAATATGCTTTGATAAACAATAGCAAACAAGTGTTTTTAGGGCCTACCTTAGGTCCAACGCAAGCTTGTGGATGCCCACGCTCCTTTGATCCAAATGAGCTCCTTTTCGCGAATCTGCAAACACAAACAAGGCAAACAAATTAAATAGCACCTGAAAAGCCAATTGCATAAAACATATTTAACATGAAAGTCAAGGAGTCCATGAAACAAATAACATAAGATACTTATTGAGAAAAATGAGTTTGATTGTATTAATTCAAAGGAAGAAGAACTTTACAACCCTTGCCTTGACATTGTACAAGCTCCTCCCAGGGTCCAGCAAGAAGTCTCCTCTACTTTGACAAGTTTCACTCACTCCCCAATGAAGCCAAAAAGATGTGTGATCTCTCCTCTTAAGCTCAACTAGGAAGTCTTGATTTCACCAGCATTTACCCTCAAAAATGTTCAGCTTCTAACCTCTCCAGCAACCAGCCCAATGCCTGTATTAATAGTGCAATGGAGGGAGGTTACTAGGTCCTCCTTCAAAGGGATAAAGCCCTCCTTCAAAGGGATAGCTCCTCTCATCAAGGGATTAGCTACTTCTCTTTTGGGATGCATGAACCACCTCAGAGCGAACAATCCACGTCAAAATTCCTTCTATAAACCTCTAGAATTAACCCAAAGTGAGTTTTTTAAGATAAAACTTGCGCCTTTTGACTTTCACAGGTGTCCGCACCTACACCGTTAGGGACAGAGCGGCCAGGTCCGTAGTTTTTTTACACAGAAGGTGCAGGACCGCAGGTGACCTTGAGAGAAAGTGCGGAACCAGAGTTACATTTATTTTTAATGTCTTTCTCTCATTTCCAAAGCTTGATTTGAAGAGCTGAGGTCTGAGACTTACTTAGGAGGACAATACAAGTGATGATCGACCCATACTAACTGCAAATAATCATGGTGACGATATTTTTGTGTAACACATGCATAATAGCCTGCTCTTCAGTTACACATGCTCCCATAGCAATGTCCCACGCTATCGGATCGACAAATGAGGTTGTGAACCAGTCGGTCAGAAGCTGATCGGGAATCCAAAACTTAATCAAACAGCGATGCCATCTCCATTCATGGATATGATCGGAGATATGTGTAGCCGTTTTTTGTTTCAAGGATGTCAAGAGATGTGTGCCTGTCTCATATCGAATCGGCAACTGAAAATGAGTTAAAAATGCCATAGCCAATGAGTTAAAGTCCTGAAAAGATCTGCGAGCTAACTCAATATACCATTTAGCATCAGAGCTAGTGAGGGTTCGTTGAAAAAGGCGGAGCCGGATTGAATCATCAAGCCATGAATTTGACGAACACCATAGATGATAAGTCATGACGTGGGCTTGGGGATCTTCTCCAGCTTTACCATCAAACTTGGAACCTGTGGCCAATACGGATTATGAAGAATAGAATCATTGGTCATTTTTGACACATCCGGTAATTCCAATGTTGCTAAAAAGGGTAATTGAGGGTTAAAGGACATCTAAGGTCATGAGGTAGTACCAGAGTTCCAGCCAGCTGCTTGTTGCCCCCATTGATTCTGTCCGGACGAATTTGGCCTAGAACGGTTCTGTCCGTAGGGATTTTGTCCATAGGGGTTATAGCTATAATTGGATGGCTGACCCTGGATCTGGCCCCCAGCATTCCATTGATTACGAACTTGGCTTGCAGGAGCAACATACGGTTGTTGGTAATTCTGGTAAGGACTCACCTGCAGTTGTTGATAATTTTGGTACGGGGAAAATTGGGTTTGCCCTTGGGATTTCTGGAAACCATAAGGCAGCTGGGCTCCAAACTGAGCCTGGGGGCCAAGCTGCATTTGAGGACCAAATTGGGTCTGGAGCCCAGACTGGGGCTGAAAACCGGGTGGAGCTTGAGAAGTAAAGATCATTTGAGTGCCTGGTTGAGCAGGCCTAGATGGATGTCCTTGAGAGAACTGAGGCTGAGCCATCTGGCCAAAAGGTTGACCTAGTTGAGATTAAGGTTGACCCATTTGCCCAGGAGTTTGAGTTTGCTGGGTATTGGATTGCCCTTGCATAATTGAGGGTTGTCCTAATTGACCGTATGGCTGAGTAGACTGGACAGTTGGTTGGCCTGGTTGGATTTGAGGCTGACCAATTTGTCCAGATGGTTGACTAGACTAGACAGTGGGTTGGCCTTGCTGAACATAAGGCTGACCGACTTGCCCAAAATGGTAGCCTTGCTGGACACCAGGTTGGCCTTGTTGTATGTAAGTTTGTCCTGGATTACCAGAAGGTTGCACGAAATAAGTAAAGGATGAACCCCAAGAGGCCGAAGGTTGTCCCTAGAAGGGTTGTCCTTGTGGGCCTCCAAGTTGCACTGGATAAGGTTGTCTGTAATACTGCTGTCCATTAGAGGGTTACACGTAAGACGGTTGACCTTGATAAGGTGGTCTTGAAAATTGGTAGGGGGTACTTGGCCACCATGATAAGCGGTGGTACCCCAAGCAACAGATAACAGAACTGAGACCTCAACCACAGGTTGAGATGGCAAAGGTTTGGGGTAATAAATATGAGCTCCTCGAGAATCGTAATAATGAAATGGATCTTGGGGATCTGGATTCTGAAGAGCTTGTAAATATTAATCGTATGCCCCCCTGCTAGAATGGAACCAGAAGAAGGTGGGGCATTTAGTGTAGGATCAACAACTCCGGATGTAGATGCTAATGGACCACTATTCGCAAATCCTGACGAAGGTCCAGCAACAGTGGTCACAACTGAGGATGCAGTGACGGCATTGACAACAGGGGCTAAGGAAGCCACACAAACAGTTGGAATAGTCCGAACTGAGGTGACAGACACATTGTGAATTTGAGGGGTAAAAGGATCCGAAGTCAAAGTGGCAGTACGAGACCGCATGGAACTCATAAGGGGAGTTCTAGAACCCATAACATCCCTCAAAGCCTTATATCATAAAGGCAGCATGACACTGAGAGGGGTGACACGGAAGGGTGAAGTTTCTGTTGGGATAGGACTTTCATCGCTCGTCACAATAGATTCTTCACTCGTGATGGGGGATGTGCCATCCATGTTAGAAGAAGACATTGGGACCGAAACACTAGGAGGAGTACCAAGAATATCTTCTTTGGAAGGCTCCCAAACGGGGTTCCAATGAATATCGTAAGACTCGTCTTTTGGAGTGCGAGAGTTAATTGGTTGGATACTCGGAATAACATGGAGAGTATCACTAACAACTGGTGCCTCAGGAGCAATAGAAGATAGAGGCCCTTGGTCACTTGGAATGGGAGACGAGATCACTGATTCTGCCAGGATGATTCAATTTAAAAGCCCTAGGAAAACTTAACGAGAAAGAACCCTACACAATCTAAAACGCAAACAAGATCTAATAGGGTAAATATTAACGTGGCCAAATAAATTTTAAGACACAGGAACAGAACTTGATCTTTCCATCTCTAAAGAGTGGAGAAAAGGACAAAAATATGACTCTAGTCACCTTCGTATATTTAATGAGCCTGAAGTGACAAGTGCTCAGATGGACCTTTTCTTTTAGGGAGTCCAAAAAGGAATGAAAGTGACTACTCTAGAGAAATAGGCAAAAGGTTTACCAAACAACCCATAAAACTGAATATACACCTTGGCAGTCATCTGAAAACCAAGGACTTTATGTACAACAGTCAATCTTCCTGAATGTTGTGTTCGGTGCATTACAGTTTGCAAGGCGGTAGACACGGCTTCCAAAGGATAAAGGATGATAACCTAGTGGGGTCTCCCAAAATATACTCAATGGTACATGGGAGCACAATTCTGTACTAGACCGCTATTGAGTCACAGAAGGAGGAATCACCCAACCTTGAGTGCAAACAATAGTGACTAGGTTTAGCGACACCAGAGCACGTCTCTAGCCTAGACCTCTAAATAGTGTGCGTTATGTTCCAATGCGTTGTTAGGTTTATTTAGTTCATTTTAGAGTTGATCTTGAATTATGTTTCAGTTTTCAGGCCTTACCGTATGTATACAACAAATCCTAGGATGCAGCTAGAATGAGTGAAATATCCTTTTACTTCAATGAACACCTACCTACGGGAGGGTTGAGAGATCATTCCCAAACCATGAAAACAAAGATAAACAAAGGCAGTCACTCAGTGCATACAGACATCGATTCCTAAAGTGCATGGATACTACTAATGAGAGATTTTATCATTTAATTTCCAATATGAAAATTTGAAATGCAAATTCGCTTTCACTTTAATATACTAAATGAATGCAATCCTTTTTATTTTTATGTCTTTAAATCTAGAAGAAACAAATAAGCAAACAAGAAAGTGTGGAAAAGACCAGTTGATCGAAACAATTGTGATCTATGTCCGATAGTGAAAAGAAATCGAACCAATACCAAGGATTGGTTCAATAACAACCACTAAACAATCAACCAAAGACGAGCAATGGGGAAGGCTTAATCAAACCAACATGAAAGCTGCAAATGAAAAAATAAGCTACTGAGCAAGCAAAAAAAGCAAGGGACCAGTAGGACTGATGGACTCAGGAGGCAGAATTGAAAAAAGCAATTCTATAGCAATCATCGCAGGACGTACACAAGTAACTGGCGCTGATAAAGAACTAATTGCAGCAACAAAGCGATGTCGTCACGGAAGTACACGACTTTTCCACGATGGATGAATTTTTAGAGTCGTCGTGATTGTGTGACGTTATTAAGCGACGCACAGGATCTTACAAAAGGGTGAGCATGATGATAGTGTGAATGTTAAACTATTATCCACGATGATGTTCAAAATAATGACAGGCGAAAAAAAACTCCCAAACCAAAACCAGTCAATCCTTCAATCAAATAGATGTATTTCCAAAATCAACCCAAGAAACTCAAAATACCGATAGTTAATCCCCAAAATTAAAGAGAGACCAAATCAAGATCAAAACAAGAGAAAACAAGAGAAAAACGTAGGCCAAACTCCCCAGTGGAGTTGCCAATTTGCGATGCAGGAAAGTGTTCCCTCTGCGGACAGAGCCAACCCCTCTAGCCCTAGAGTAGGTCTAGTCACAAAAAAGGATAGATCAACAATAACTTTCCTTAGACAGTCATTGTTGGATGCCTACCTCAACTGGTGGTCGATGGAGTTCCGTTGCGCTACTCCAGCTTCTGCTTCCTTGATGAGTGATCAACCCGAAACAATGCAAAGGAAATACAACAAAGCACATAATCAGAAAACAACAATGATCTATTTACTCACAAAGTCAAGAAGTCATGAGCTATCAAGTAAATTACATACAAGACATAGGAAAAAATCATTGGTTGTATTAGTAATGAAATAAGAGCAAGCTTACAACCAAAGTCTTGACATCGCAAGCCTTCTCAAAGGAATCCAACCAGCATGTCCTTCAAGCATTCACTCTTTGGAGATGGATCTCCCAACATACAAAGTTCTCTCTCACTCATAAGTTTTACACAAATTTAAGGGAACTTCACTACCTTCCACAAGCTATCAACAATCCCACACTTGTCACACTCACACCAGCTATCTAGCAAACTCACAAACACTAACAGCACTACTCAATCCAAGAATTTACCAACTAGCCAACTAGCGAACTAGCAGAGCATAGCAATGGTGAGAGTTTAAATAGGAGAAGGAGTCTCCATGAAAGGTGGAAGAGTGAGCTTATCCCCAAGGAAGGTAGCACAAATGATGGAACTGCCATACCAGAGAAGGAAGGGCGACACAACCTATGCCAACAACCAGGTCTGGAGACATCTAGAAGGCCGACTGTTGGAACGAATTCGCCCAATCTGGATCATCGCAAGTGTATAACAGATCCTTAGTGCTGACATCGCTAGTGAGCAATGTAGCTAGTCAGATCATCGCTAAAGATAATAAGTAACCTCGCGCTAGAGCATGAAATCAGACCATCGCAGGAACCAGATGTACTTCCACACTAAAAGCATGGCTGGACTATTTACAAGCATTGTTCATTGCGTGTATTAAGCCGACAGTTGCAATGAGGCAAAAAAGTTTAGGAAAAGTGGGTGACTTGGCAGCACAAGAGACCATTTGTTCAATCTGAGCATGTTTGACTCGGACACATGACACAGTAGAAGGGCTGGGGTGAAGGCAATGACAAATTACTGTGTAACACCAGGAGCTAGATGTATAGTTCCCAACAGAGTCACCAATTCTACTGTAGGATAAAATGCATGGTGAATGGAGAATTGAGATAACCTCAAAGGTCTTCCCGGGACCTTTGGAAAACTGTAGGATTATTTGCAACCACACAAAGTTACATGCATGTTCATAAACAATAACAAACTATCAAAGTAGGACAAATAGATTACCTCAAACCTCCATGTAGATTTGCTGGAGAGTGAAATGTAGCTAAGTGGAAGTCCCCTGAGTTGGCTCTAGATCAAGTCCTACACATAGAAGAGACAAGCATAATCACAGTATACAACCTTGATAACTAATACATGAATACATAAAAGAACATCTATTTACATATAACTAAGATACTCATGCTAAAAGGTATTGGACAAACAAGTTAATGAATGAAAGTACCAACACCACGGAGTAGATAGTACAACTGCAGTTCTATATTAATGTCGGAAGAGTAATTACAACCATATGTTGCATCAACCTTCCCTTACCCCTCCAGCTTCTCTCTCTCTCTCTCTCTCTCCCTTCTTACCAACTTCTTCTGATTTGAGACAATGCTCAACAATCAGCTATGCTATCCTTTCAAATGATCTGACCTCTATCACCATAGCCATAGCTTTGCTTATGTAGCAATTGAGTTAGGGTTGCCAAGTTCCTCCATAAGTTACTTAGGGTAAAATTAATGAAGTTTCCATGCTTTTTAGCTCTTTCCCATTTCCCTCCTTCATTAGGATTAGAAATCCCCCAAATAGGTCGAACTTGAGATGTTTCCTTGCTTTTCTTGAGTAGATTTGGGAGCAAATTTCAAGCTATTTATGAGTCAATTCGCTCCTTTGACCCTTAGAACTTCATTAGGGTCCACTAATGATGTTCCCGAACTAGCAACTAGAGTTAGTTGGGTCACTAATGCACCCTTAGGCTTGCAGATAAGATTTATAAAGAAGGTTGTTAGTGCATAGCCAGCGTTAGTGTGGAAACAAGGCATATGATCTTGGTCTTTGCTTCAGCTATCATGTCTTTCCCCTTTGAGCTAATGAGGGGATCAATTTGCTATATAACAAAAATATGGCTTGGGATCTGTGGATTTATCGGTTGGAAGGAAACCCATTGGTAGCAAATGGGTATTAAATAAGAAGACAAATGCAGAAGGAAAGTTGGAGAAATACAAACCTCAGTTGGTAGCAAAAGGTTATTCCCAGGTGTCAAGAATTGATTTTGGTGATCTTTTTTCTCTTGTTGCCAAGGTAGCTTCTATCAGATTACTTTCATCTATTGCTGCTACTTTTGATTTTGAGGTAGAACAGATGAATGTGAAGACAACATTTCTTCATGGGATATGGAAGAGGAGATCTAAATGAAGCAACTTGAAGACTTTGCGGTGAAGGGTAAGAAATAATTGTTATGCAAGTTAAAGAATTCTCTATATGGGTGTTGTGGAGGTAAATCCTCTCTGTAGATAGAGACGATCCCTACTAGCCCAGACTGGGTCTAGCAACAATCACACAATGCTATCACGCAAGTTCCTACTTGCAAATACAAAGTAGATGGTAAGAACCTACTTGGATTCCAATGCTAGTGTTCGTAGAAGAGATGTTGCCCTCGTTCGCTTGCCTTGGCCAGTCACGATCCCCACGATCTCCGTGATTGGACACCTGCACATGCAAAGAGAAACATGAAAACAAGCATAAAATCTAGTAGATGCAATTATATATCAGTCAGAAAAGATATAACTCAACATTAAACATGAGACAATGAGAGTGGAACCATGATGATAGTCATCTATTATTAATAAGTAACAAAGAAGAATACAACCATTGTTCTGACGTCAAATCCTCCTTTGGCTGGGTGATCAGCTACACAAGTCTTGCAAAGCTTGTTGGGATGAGGAACAAGCCTCTCTCTCTTTGGGTGACAAGAATCTCCTTACTTAGATTTGGCCTTATGGGTGCAAAGAATGCTCTTTCAGCTTTAAACTCTCTATCACTATGCTGGGACCAGAACTACTGTAACTATCACTAGCTTGCTTAAGGCATAGAGGCAAGCTTTTATAGATAGAGAAGAAAGAGATAGGATCAACCACATTATTCATGGGATTGGCTTTATCACTTGGAAACTTCCATGAAAGGTGGCAAACCACTTTCCTTTCTATGGAGATTCGAAGCCAAACCATCCTTGCTCAACATAGATTCAGTTGGTGAATGGGTTGAAGAGAACCTTCGGGAGTTTGGTGGTTGAAAACTTTACTCAATTCGGTTGGCGCGAGTGCGACTCTGAGACAGAGCGCCAATAGCACACCCTCTTTAGAGGATTTCCCTCATTGGCGCGGGCAGTGAACTGAGGACCCGCGCTAATGCAAAAAGAGTTGTTTTCATGGAGATTTTGTAGGAGATGTCTTTAGGGCAAATGAAGCTCATACTTAGAGGAATGTGATGCAAGTGGTTTCAGGTCATGTCACTTCTCACAGGTCCCGGAATGAGTCCTCCAGTGTATGGGTGAGGGGTAAAAGGGACGGTGACAAACGGTGACAAATTGTTGTGTAACAGATGCCCCCTAAAGCATGAGGCCCAAGATAGAGAGGGGTGAAATGCTTTACAAGAACACGCGTGACTGAAAACACGGCCGCCGGAGAACCCGCGTAAAGAAGTACAACTGATATCTCAAGTACATGATGTATGTGGTATGGGCGCAGCCATCCATAATAGAGTACATAACGATCTAGATCCAAGGTATGGACGCAGCCATCCAGAGAGGATCGATAAATAGACTCAGGCATGGTCGTAGCCATCCAGTAAATGAGTCATGTAATGATCATAATAAGCCACAAATCACAACCTGGATCCCAATAGACAAAATCCAGGGTCTTGCGCTCCATCTCGACCCGAACAGAGTACAAGTTCAAGCATGCGAATACATGAGTTGAAGTCGAACACGCACGAACATCGTCTGATTACCAGTCAATAATGAAAACTGTTAACAGATGCGAGAGGTACCACCAATAATGACGATGGTCCTCAAGGTACTATAGGTACAATCTACGACAAGCGAATAAATGAGCTGGCGTCGAACACCCGCAGAATCATTCGATCGGAGGCCAATGATGAAAACCTCTCGTTGAACACGAAGAACCTGCCATTAAGGCATGCAGGCTCCAAGGCAACGAAGGGAGTCTCTAGGCTAGCTTCC
Organism: Pinus tabuliformis; assembly: GCA_031772625.1. NCBI lineage: Eukaryota > Viridiplantae > Streptophyta > Pinopsida > Pinales > Pinaceae > Pinus > Pinus tabuliformis. Next base: position 89,478,070 of record CM062815.1, read on the forward strand.
TGGATAATGAGCTGGAGTCGACAGGAAGTGACCTTGATCAAAGGTGGGCCATAATGTTTCCCACATCATTGACACGAGACAGAGGAAAGATGTTGTGGTGATTCAGAATTATGTGAGGCATCAGAGGGAGGTTGTATTTTAGCAGAGGTCAACTTCTCTTGAACATATCGGTGGTACGACAATGGACTTGGCAGTATTTGACATCAAATGAGCAGAGGTCATGGTGACAAGGGAGCAGATGAGAGGTCAAATAGGATAACCCAAACCCACAGAGGCTAGTGTAAAACAAGATGAGATGTCCCCACCCAGACACGAATGCAGACTAGTGCCATGTTCAAGAGCGACATACTGCCGACACGACAATGATTATGGATCCATTTTCCCCACCATTTCTGGCGAGTACCCCAGTTATTTTTAACAAGCTTGATGGGGATAGCATATGCTTGTGGGCGTCATTATAACGGAATCCGATGTCATTAAGTTTTAACGATTCTGACAAAGGAAGAACTCGGCGTCTTTTCCTGTTTAGAGAGTCTGAAAAGACAGTAGAAAAGGAAACTCCAGGGGGGTCCTTTTTCGTAAAGTTGTGTCTCCTGAGCCCGAAAAAGTATAAAACAATGCTCGAAAGAACCGCCCGACCATTACGATCGAGGAGTACTTTTCATGAGTAGTGATATCGATATGAAAAAGTAAAAAAGTGATCAACATCACGTCATTTTGTAACCATTAACGAACCGGAAACGACAAAGGTCCGACAATCTTTTCGTTTTTACACGGTCGGAAAAGGGTTTAAAGTCGACCGCCTCTTATTTATGTTTAACGAGTCAAGAGGAGAAACCCGGCAATCTTTTCATTTTTAGCGAGTCAGAAAAGAGCTGAAAGATGACTCCATAGTGACTTTTTCGTGTATTTACCGAGTCCGAAAAAGTATAAAATACAACTCGTTTCACCATCGAAGTTGCAAAAAGGACCTGCCATAGCACCAATAGCAAGCGTAAAATCCATTTTCGACCAAAAATATATTAAAATATTCAAAAAACAACTTTTTAACCCTAATTACAAGCCAAAAAGTCTATAAATATGGTGAAAATGTAAAAAACAAAATTACTTTTACCTTTTACCTTTTGCATAGTGGTAGTGGTCCATTTGGGGTGCAAACTTCGAGCAGCGATTACCACCAATCCGGGCAACCATTCGAGATTCCACCAGTTCCAGGTAAGAGGCGCTCTCTTAAGCTTCATTTCCATACCTGTTTTCATGCATTTTGTTCCTGAATTGAGCCTCCACAAGGGGGATTTTAAAATTTAGGGTTGCGCCCCATTGGCGCGGGTATCCGGCACGGGTCCGCGCCAATGGGGTGATTTACCCAAAGGTACCGCGCCATTGGCGTGACTATTTTAGAAATAGTCGCGCCAACCGCGCGACCTAGTTTTTCACTTAAATTTTCCCATCATTTTTGAAATTTTTCCGGTGTATATGCTTACCAGGGTTTCAATAATGATTTATTCATCCTTGTGGGCAAAAATGTCAGTGGAATGGAAAGAATGAGAGCATGATGCTGTAGATGCTTTAGTCATCGCGGATGAGGGATGCATGAATGCTTTGAGAGACTGCGGTCTCAAGAAATTCTTCCTCACCTCCTATCTGCGAGCTCAACCAGAGCTATTACAGTTTATAGTGGATGCTTGGGATGTCGATGACCAAGTATTTCAACTACGGGATCAGACCTTAGAGCTGGATGTATCTGATGTGTACTTCATTACTGGGCTGTCACGGAGAGGGGCGAGCCCCATTCTGACCGGAAGCAGGCCTTCCGCAGAAAAAATAGGTGAAGTGAAGGCTCGTGTGTGCCGAGAGGAACAATTTGGGAAGAACAGCGCCAAGGTGGATATCGCCACCATCCATGATTTGGTTCTTAAGGTGATATTGTTCACCATCACATGTGCAGCTGGGGTACAGGCGCCCCATGAGGCCAGCAAGAACCATCTGTTACTGGTGACAGAATGTCTTAGCCCCACCATTTTTGACTGGGCTACAACAGTGACTATAAATATCAAGAGGCAGCTTACAAAGTGTAAGCGCGGGGGAGTGAAACAGTTCGGGTATGGTTCGATTGTGGTATCGTTCTTCTTGGAACGATTACCTTTATTCCAGTACCAGGGAGCTGTAGTAGCGGACCCATTACCACGAGAGCCAAGGATGGCTCGCTGGGCAGCATTGATGCCTAGAGGAGGAGGGGGCCAGCAGATGTCTTCGCGGCCTGAGTTCTTCATATGGCTTCGCCGCCAATTGATCGTGGTAGAGGACTGGCCATACGCGGGAACCAACTTCATGGGGGACCCAGACCTCCCACTGCCAGAGGGGGAGGAGTGGGAAGAGGAGCTAGGTATGATCTTCTCTTTTTGGTGTTTTATGTATTTCCATTTTTTTTGTCAATACATGCATGTTCTGATGAAAATTGTATGTATATTCAGATGTGGGCCCAGAGCGACTAGCCGGCTTGTCTCCTATAGCGCGGAGGGACCAACCTGCAGCTGACCCTCAGGCAAGGGGAGCCGTGGAGGAAGAGCTAGTGCAAAATCTCGAGGGACTTACCCAAGGGATTCCAAGCTATGCTAGATTGGCGGACGTGCCCTTTGCATACCAGAGGCACACAGTGGGGGTGCCGACTCGCATCCATCGTCTGTTGAGACGCTTGGTGCGCGCGGTGACGTGCTAGCATTAGCACCACCATGAATAGACTCCTAGGCTTCTTTCATGCATATTTTTTGAGGGACATGTTGTTTGAAGATGTATCAGGATGAACATGTATTATTTTTTGAGTTTTGTAACGCACGCGGTGCAAACATTATGACACACATATATATATACATATGCCTATGGTTTATTATTGTGCTTTTATGTGCTTGCTTGTATAATGTTTTGATTATAGATTACACAAATGTCTATCTAATACATGATTGGCCAATGCATCAGATAATGTGTTTAATCGTCGTGGAATATGTTGATATGTGATGAAGTCAAAATTCCTTTCTAACAATTTAACATGTAAGTACAACCTTAAAATGTGACGGTCTCTGATGGAATATCGCCCATTGAGCTGATGGATGACAAGTTGAGAGTCTAGGTTAACAAGCAATGTACGAATACCGAGATTAATCGCCTCTGCTAATAATTCAATAACAGCGCTATATTCAACAACATTGTTTGTAGTACAGCCTAAACAAACAGCTTGAAGATCTATCAACTCACCGTGAGGATCGTAGATCACCCACGCCGCAGAGGACAAATTACGAGTATTGCGGTAGGCACCATCATCGAAACCAATGTAAGGTGAACCTGACATCTACACAAGAAGCAAAAAGACACAATAATGGGCAATCACGCTTTCACACCAAACCGAAGACATGAAAACTCACACACACACGCATGTACAAATCGAAGCGCATGAATCATGCATAGTACTTTTTCAAGTACAACCCATTATGGGGCTTATCAAGAGGATTACCTTCGTAGTCAATTAGATCGTAGGCCCCTTTTTGCAACACTCTCTTTACAATGTAAGGGCCTAGCCACATGGGCTCGAGTTTGCCTGCCCCCAGCTTATCATTGGCTTGGTCGTATAGCAGGACAAGGTCTCCCTCAACAAAGGAACGAGGATGAATGGTATGGTCAAAATGAGTTTTGACTCTCTTCTTTTAAGCTTCGATGGCTAGAGAGGCTAGGCAACAGGTCTCGTCCAACCGTTATAGATAAAGAAGCCGTTCCTCCACCAAAGTGGTGTTGGGAAGCAACTCGACGGCTATTTTCAACGAAGGAATTTCACATTCTATGGGAAGGGTAGCCTCCAGTCCATAAACTAGCTGAAATGGAGTGAAACCGGTGGCATCCTTCAGAGAGGTCCAGTAGGCCCATAAGGCGGGAAACAACATCAGATGCCAATTAGACTTATGCATGCCAACAGTACGTTGAAGCATCGTAACCAGAATCTTGTTCACGGCTTCAACCTGGCCGTTAGACTAAGGATAGTATGGGGTCGAACTATCATGCAGTAAGCCTAGTTGGGTTGTCAACTCAGTCATCATGTGATTACAGAAATTCTTTCCATGATCTGTGACGATGGCCTGTGGAACTCCGAACCACGTAATAACATGATTGAACAAAAATGCGCCGCTGTATGACCGTCTTCAGTTAATGTGGGCATCGCCTCGGCCCATTTTGTAAAGTAATCGACAACAATGATAATAAACCCATGCCCCCCGGCCGAGTGAGGCTTACAGGTTGTATAATCAATGCCCCATTTTGCAAAAGGGCCTACGGTCACTACAGGGTGCAGCGGGGCCGGTGGCGCACGCATCTTCCGCTGGTATATCTGGCATGCATGACATGAGCGGACAGCAAGAATGCAATCCTTAAAAATGGAGGGCCAGAAATAGCCAGCGCGAAGGATTTTTTGAGCTGTGGCATATCCGGACATATGGCCACCACAGGCGCCAGAGTGGCAGTCATTCAGGACTTTCTCAGCCTCCTCGAGGGTAAGACATTGGCGAAGAATGGAGTTAATGCCAAGACGGTACAGGGTGTCCCCTATGATCCGATAGGGTTGGGATTGATGGCGGATCGACCGCCGCGCATCTTTGGAGATAGAGGGGTGGAAAGAGGACGTTTGTAAATAAAAAATAATATCCCCGTACTAGGGATCGAGGGTGCTGATCAGGAAAAGGGTTTCGTCCGGGATATGATCCTCTGAAAGAGAGGGTGCAGAAGGAGATGGCAAAGAACAGAGTAATTCCGCAAAGACCAGAGACTTCTTAGACTTGGCAGCAGTAAATTCCAAGTCAAACTCTTGGAGGATTATGATCCATTTCGAGTATTTTCCCCCCAGCAACTGACGCGACAAAATGTATGTCATCGGGTTGCAGACAGAAATCACGGTCGTGGTGCGCAATAGGATATAATTCCCGAAACGTTGGACAGCGCAGACAGAGGCCAATGCCAACTTCTCGACGTAAGCGTAGCGAGTTTCCGTATCCAGGAGGTTGCGGCTGAGGTAATAGATAACGTGCTCATTGTCGTCATCATCATCCTGCACTAGAACCATGCCGATAGTGGTATCGGCGGCAGGCAGATAGAGAGTATAATCACGATGGTAGTTCGGAGGTCTTAATAATGGAGCAGAGACAAGGAGGCCTTTGAGTCACTCGAAAGACTCCTGAGCGATAGCATCCCAATGGAAGGGTGTGTCTCGCTTCAAGAACCGTGTGAAACCCTTAGCCACCTCGGCATAATTCGAAATGAATCGTCTAAGGAAATTTTCTTTACCCTGCAAGCTCTGCAACTGCTGCAAAGAAGCAGGGGGAGGAAGATTCAAAATGGCCTCAACTTTGAGGGGATCCAGACGGATGCCTTCTCGGGAGACGATAAACTCGAGTAGTCGGTTTGATTCAACGTAGAAGACACATTTATGAGGATTGAGCCGAATACGGTAGTGTCGACAATGGAGAAAGATTTCGCGAAGATGGGAAGGATGGTCTTGACACTTGTCTGAATGAGCTGGAAGGTCATCCAGGTAAGGCTGTACAATGTGACGAATGTCATGAAAGGCATAGGACATTGCACGTTGGAAGGTAGCGCCGGAATTCTTTAGACCGAAAGGGAGCTTCTTATAGGAAAAAGTGCCCCAAGGACAGATAAAAGCCGTCTTATGTTGATCAGCGGGTGCAATGTTGATCTGGTTATATCCGGAGAAACCGTCCATAAACGAGTAAATTTCGCTTCCTGCACACTCATCAATATGCTGATCGATGAAGGGTGTAGGGAAGTTATCCTTACGACAGGCACGATTGATATCACGGTAATCAACACAGACTCGAATAGTGCCCTGCTTTTTGTTCACAGGGACTATATTAGAAACCCAATCCATCAGTGGAATGGGGTAAATGAAACCAGCCTTGAGAAGCTTTTCGACTTCTGCCTTGATGGCTGAGGCCTTTCGGGGGTGCATAGGGCGTAAGCGCTGACGAACTGGCTTAGCACCTGGATACGTAGGTATCTCGTGCATCACTATACTAGGGTCGATGCCAGGCATCTCTTCATAGGACCAAGAAAAGACATCACGAAACTCGCGAAATAGGTCAGTGTAGAGTTGAACTTCCTCTGGAGTGCAAGTGACTCCAATATGAACGTGCTCGACAATCCCTGGTTTCACAGAGATGTCGATGGGTTGGGTTTGCGTAATGTTCCCCATATTTCCCTCAGAAGATACTTGGTAAATTTGAATAGGCATCTGAAGGGGCGAGGATGGGATACACGGAGCAAACTATTCGAGACATGCGATCATTTCCTGATGGGCAGGGAGAAAGGAAGAGTGGTGGTAATGATCTGACCAAGGGAGCTCTTCAAGAGACATGGTCTCTATGATGGCTTCATCGGAAGGAAATGTTTCCTTCAATGGATCCGAAGTAGCATCATCTCCAAGCCAAGGGAAATGAACATACGAATCGGGAACACTGCTCGGAAGAGCAGGTTCGGGAGGGGGAGCCGATGCAGCGACAATTTCGATGTAGTTGAGCTCGGCAGGGCTCAACGGCATCATATCACCCCAGGATTCTATCTGATTAGTGGGAGGAAGGACCCACGGATCAGAACGTACGGAAATCATGTTAATAGGGGCGAGATTCAGAGGTGGAAGGGGAAAGACACCCATTAGGGCGGGATCTTTAAAGAGCCCAACTCCCACACTCTCGAATGATTTAGAGGTATGCTCCACGAACGGCACATTACCTTCGAAAGAAGAGGCGAAGAAGGAGAGCTGGTCCACTGTGAAAATCTTCCCTTGATGAGGGAAACGAATGACACAGAAAAGGGAGGAAGCCACGGCTTGCATGGCGTATGTCCAACTACGTTCGAGTAGGAGGTTGTAGGTAAGATTAGCGTCAACAACTTTGACCTCCACTTCTACCATCTTCCCTTCCAAGGAGATGGGCAAGCGTTGGAGGATACCGTAAGGACGGGACTCTCTTCCATCAAAGGCTTCTAACGTCGTAGGAGACTGGCTCAATGTTGGAGAACCAATAGCTTTCCAGCAAGCAACAGACATGATGCAAGTTGAGGCACCTTCATCAATGACTGTACGATGAATCATTTTGCCATTAATGATGACCTATATAAGGAAAGCGATTTGGTGAGGCAGTCTCGGTGTATAGCCCTCGAGATCAAAAGAAATCAGATCCGAGTCAGCCGGGTCTATGCCACCGATGGCCGATAGCAAGGACTTCCTCTGGGAGGGGCAGGTCTGGAGGACTTCTAGAGCAGACATAGCAGATGGAGCCTGGGCTAAGTCCTCAACAATGCTGTAGTGCTGGGAAGCACGAGCATTCGGGTTGTAAGAAGACTTCCGGAGTACACCTTTTGGAGGGGGTCAGATTGTCGTCTCAGTGCTAGGTCGTTCGATGTGAAGTGGACCAGAACTGGACGGAGGAGTGCTGAAGGGGACCTCTGGCTCTTTCCCGGCATGAGATGGATATTATTTCGCTCGAGTGGTGACATGGATGGGAATCGTTCCAACCATGAAGACTTGAGAGCCGAATGAAGGGATCTTCCACCATTTGAGTTTGCTGAGAAGGGAAAGGTTCTTTAAGCATAGCAGGAGTCCCAAGAGCACCTTTCAATAATCAACTAACTTCGGACCACCTAGGGTAGTCTTTAGTGTAGTGATCCTCATCACAGATAAGACAAGGATACTTAGGTTTACGTTTGGCTCCTTCCTCGGGTGGAGGTTTAGGGGAGTCTTGTTTGGGCTGTTCGGATTTATTCTTGGCTTTCCCTTTCTTTTTCCCTTTCGAGGATTTATCCACCGTGGTGGACTGAACGGCGTTTACCTCGGAGGTACTTCCAGAATTTGATTGACCCTAAGAAGCATTTCCATTAGAAGCATTCTGTTTTTGCTTTCCAGGGTTCGCGGATGATTTCTTTGAAGACGTGTTTACAAAGCTAATAACTCCGTCAACAGATGGTTTTGGCAGAGCTTTGGATGTTCCGGGTCTCAGTGCGTCTGGAAAATAATCATATAAAGTACCTGACTGAGAATATACCAAGTCAAGGTACTGAGCGCGCCCGATAGCTTGCTCTTCAGTTACACAAGCTCCCATGGCGATGTCTCATGCAATTGCGGGGACAAAGAAAGTCGTGAACCAATCAGTGAGGAGCTGATCAGGAATCCAAAATTTGATCAAGCGACGATGCCGTCTCCATTCATGTATATGATCAGATATGTGCGTGGTCGTGTCCTCTTTGAGAGATGTAAGGAGATGTGTCCCTGTCTCATACCGAATGGGTAACTGAAAATGAGTTAGGAATGCCATAGCCAATGAGTTGAAGTCTTGAAATGTTCCGCGATTCAACTCAATATACCACTTAGCGGCTGAGCCGGTGAGAGTCCTATGGAAGAGGCGGAGCCGGATGGATTCGTCAAGCCATGAGTTGGATGAGCACCAAAGATGATTTGTCATGACATGGGCTTGAGGGTCTTCACCAGCTTTGCCATCGAATTTCGGGCAATCACCGGGTATCTTAGTTGGAACTGGTGGCCAATATGGATTAAGAAGAATGGGATCATTTGTCAACTTGGACACATTTGGAAGTTCCAACGTCGCTAAGAAAGGAAACTGAGGATTAAAGGACATTTGTGGCTGCGAAAGAGAGGTAGTACCAGGGTTCCAACCAGGTGGTGGTTGCCCCCACGGACTTTGTCCGGATGGGCCTGGCCCATAAGGGTTCTACCCATAGGGATTTTTTCCATAGGGGTTCTGTCCATATGGATTCTGTCCATAAGGATTCTGTCCATATGTAGACAGTTGACCCTGGGTCTGCCCCCCAGCACCCCATGGATTAGCAACTTGACCTACAGGTGCAACATACTGCTGCTGATAATTCTGGTAAGGAGTGACCTGCATCTGTTGATAATTTTGATAAGGGGTAAACTGAGTTTGCCCCTGGGGTTGCTAGTAGCCATACGTTTGCTGAGCTCCATACTGAGCCTGATAAGAAGGCTGCGCTTGGTAAGAAGGTTGGGGCCGTGGCCCACCTTGCATTTGATAACCAATTTGAGTTTGGGGCCTAGAAGGATGTCCTTGAACGGGTTGAGCTTGGACCATCTGGCCGGAAGGTTGGCCTGGTTGGGTTTGGGATGGACCTGTTTGCCCAGAAGGATGTGCTTGCTGGGTACCAGGTTGTCCTTGAGCAACCAGGGGTTGTCCTTGTGGAACAGATGGTTAAGCGGGCTAGACGGCCGGTTGACCCTGAGGTTGGCCAGCCTGTCCAGAAGGATGACTAAGCTGGGCAGTGGGTTGGCATTGCTGTGCAGAAAGCTGGCCCGCTTGCCCAGAAGGATGACTAGGCTGAGCAGTGGGTTAGCCCTACTGTACATAAGGCTGCCCCCCTTGCCCAGAAGGATACCCCTGTTGGACTGCCGGCTGACCTTGCGGAATATAAGTTTGTCCAGCTTGTCCAGAGGGATAACCCTGCTGGATACCAGGTTGGCCTTGCTGGATGTAAGGTTGTCCTGGTTGTCCAGACGGGTAACCTTGCTGGGTACCAAGTTGCCCCAGATAACCAGAAGGTTGACTCAGATAAGTAAACGATGGACCACCAGCGGCCGAAGGTTGTCCCAGATATGGTTGTCCTTGTGGGCCCCCAGATTGTCCTGGGTAAGACTGGCCATAATATTGTTGCCCTTGGGGGGCTTGCACATAAGATGGATGGTCTTGGTTAGGCGGTCCTTGAAGCTGTGCAGGCATTGCTTGGCCTCCATGAAAAGAATGTGTACTAGGGTCCCAAGCAATGGATAACGGTACCGAAACCTCAACGAAAGGTTGAGTAGGCAAGGGTTGAGAAAGTTGACGGTATTGACCAGTAGAATCGTAATAAAAGAGTGGACCTTGCGTGTTCGGATCCTGAATAGCTTGTCCATAGGCATCATATGGCCCCCCTCCTAGAATAGGACCAGAAGACGGTGGAGCACTTTGTGCAGGGTGGACAACTCTAGGCGAGAGTGTCGGCTGGCCATTACTCACTTGACCGTGAGGGGGAGAAGCACCAGTGTTCAGGGCTGAAGAGGTTGTTACAGCACTAACAACTGGAGTTGAATGTGCTACACAAACAGTTGGATTTGTCGGAACTGAGGTGACAGGTGTAGTGTGGAATTGTGAAAGAAAAGATCCCGTGCTGGGAGTGATACGGGGATCCCACATGGTCGAAGCAGGGATCTTGGCACTTACTCTATCCCTCAACGATTGATAGCGTGGGGGGAGTGGAGAAGTAGCTGGGATGGGAGTGTCGATATTCGACAAAACAGGTGTCTCACTCACTCTGGGAGATGTCTCATCCATGTGAGAGGTAGACATTGGAGACGAAACACCAGGGGGGGTAAAAGGAATATCGTCCTCGTCAGGTTCCCAGATCGGGTTCCAATGAATTTCGTAACCTTCGTCGTCCAGAGTGTGAGAGTTGATCGGTTGGATACTCGGGATAACAGGAAGAGTATCACTTACAACCGGTACCTCAGGAGCGGCGGAAGATGGAGACCCTTGATCACTTGGAACGGGAGTCGACAGTTCAGCCAGGATGAAAAACTTCAAACAAGACCTAAGGGAATCTAACGATAAAGGACCCTACTCAAACCAACCCACACAAGATCTAACCAGGTAATGTTTATCGTGGCCAAATGAATTTTAAGATGCAAGGACACAACTTGACCTTTTCATGTTTTAAGAGTCAAGAAAAGGACAAAAAGGTGACTCCAGTCGCCTTCGAATGTTTTGTGAACCCGAAGTGACAAACTGCTCAAGTGAGCCTTTTCTTTTAAGGAGTCCGAAAAGGATCGAAAGTGAGTACTCTGGAGAGACTAGGCAAAGGGTTTACCAAACAAATCCGTAAAACTGCATATACACCTTGGCAGTCATATGAAAACCAAGGACTTCCCGTACAGCAGTCAATCGTCCCGAATGTTGTGTTCAGTGCGTTACGGCTTGTAAGGCGGTAGACACGGCTTCCTGTGGATAAAGGATGATAACCTAGTGGGGTCTCCCCTATATACGCGATGGTACATGGGAGCTCAAGTCTGTGCTAGACCACTATCGAGTCACAAAAGGAGGAATCGCCCAACCGTAGTGTGAAACAACAGTGACTAGGTTTAACGACGCCGGAGCACGTCTCTAGCCTAGACCTCTAATTAGTGAGCGTTATGTTCCAATGCGTTTTTAAGTTCATTCAGTTCCTTTTATGGTTGATCTTTAGTTAAGTTTCAATTTCTAGGTCCTACCATATGTAATCTCTCACAATTCCCTAAATGCAAGCTATATGCCAAAGAATATCATTTCGTTCGATGAATACTAACTACGAGAGAGTTGAGAATTTTTCAAACAAAATGACCACGATCAAGAAGCACTCTAATGCAGCTAATGACAAATAAACGAAACTTTTCTTTGTTTTAAATCACTTAATCAATGAAAATCTTCTAATTTCAATTAACTCATGCAATGCAAAAGAGATTATGTGTTTTTCTTTTCAATGGCAACATGCACTAAACAAATTTTGAGAGATAGTAACACCGAGAAAAAGATCAATTTCGCTCAATGAGAACACAATCGAATCCCCAAAACACCAAAACAGTCCTTCAAACCAAGAAGAAAGCACAAAGACCTCTATGAGCTATGTAATCTAAGCCCAAACGAAGCCAAGTGAAACCCAAGCAAAAAAGAAACAAATCACTTGGGAGAAGCTTTAACAACTACCGAGCAAATGCAAAAGGTAATCACAAAGTTGATTGGACGATCAAAGAACCCAAGACTCCTACAGAAGGCTCGATGCACCAAGCCACTAGATGCCCTAGGGCTAAAAGGTGTAATCGATAGAAAAAGGCAAACACCCGAAGGATGAAGGTCTAAAACCAGTCAAACTAGGATCAAACACACTCCAGTAATTGAAAAAGACACAGCAAGACAAAATCCAAGCTCAGAGGGCTTAAGGACAAGAAAACTAAAAAGTTGACAGGCTTGGCGCGACTGTCAGGCTGCAACTCGTGCTTTTATAGGATTGGCACGGGTTGTCTTTGAGCAACTTGCGCCGATTGGCGCGACTGTAAGGCTAAAAAGCACGGTAATCAAGTTTGCTAAGTCAAAAACAAAAGGAAGTGACTCAGGGCTTGAAGACAGTATCTAGGCAAACCAGGAAGCAAGAAATAGCAAGAAATCCAACCTAGAAAGATATCTAAGCAATCAAAGCAAGAAAAACCAAAGAGATAAGACAAACTCCAAGTTGTTTAGCCTGTAAACCAAACCGGAGATTGACTAAAGTGGCGTTCATCTACTTCGCTAATGCAAAGCAATAGCGTTTCGAAGGCTACCTGGTCGTACTTCAGGCTCTGTCTAAAGTTTACAAATCAAACAACAAGATCAATACTGCCCAGCGGAGTCACCAAATTGTTGTGGAGGTAAATCCTCTCTGCGGACAGAGACGATCCCTACTAGCCCAGACCGGGTCTAGCAACAATCACACAATGCTATCACGCAAGTTCCTAATTGCAAATACAAAGTAGATGGTAAGAACCTACTTGGATTCCAACGCTAGTGTTCGTAGAAGAGATGTTGCCCTCATTCGTTTGCCTTGGCCGGTCACGATCCCCACGATCTCCGTGATTGGACACCTGCACATGCAAAGAACAACACGAAAACAAGCATAAAATCTAGTAGATGCAATTATATATCAGTCAGAAAAGATATAACTCAACATTAAACATGAGAAAATGAGAGTGGAACCATAATGATAGTCATCTATTATTAATAAGTAACAAAGAAGAATACAACCATTGTTCTAACGTCAAATCCTCCTTTGGCTGGGTGATCAGCTACACAAGTCTTGCAAAGCTTGTTGGGATGAGGAACAAGCCTCTCTCTCTTTGGGTGACAAGAATCTCCTTACTTAGATTTGGCCTTATGGGTGCAAAGAAGGCTCTTGCAGCTTCAAACTCTCTATCACTATGCTGGGACCAGAACTACTGTAACTATCACTATCTTGCTCAAGGCATAGAGGCAAGCTTTTATAGATAGAGAAGAAAGAGATAGGATCAACCACATTATTCATGGGATTGGCTTTATCACTTGGAAACTTCCATGAAAGGTGGCAAACCACTTTCCTTTCTATGGAGATTCGAAGCCAAACCATCCTTGCTCAACATAGATTCAGTTGGTGAATGGGTTGAAGAGAACCTTCGGGAGTTTGGTGGTTGAAAACTTTACTCAATTCGGTTGGCGCGAGTGCGACTCTGAGACAGAGCGCGAATAGCGCGCCCTCTTTAGAGGATTTCCCTCATTGGCGCGGCCAGTGAACTGAGGACCCGCGCTAATGAAAAAAGAGTTATTTTCATGGAGATTTTGCAGGAGATGTCTTCAGGGCAAATGAAGCTCATACTTAGAGGAATGTGATGCAAGTGGTTTCAGGTCATGTCACTTCTCACAGGTCTCGGAATGAGTCCTCCAGTGTATGGGTGAGGGGTAAAAGGGACGGTGACAAACGGTGACAAATTGCTGTGTAAAAATGGGTTAAAATAATCACCAAGGATGTGGTATGAGAAATTTGATACATTTATACGGGGACTTGGCTTCACCAAAAGCAAAGCTGATAATTGTGTGTATTTTAAATTAATTGGTGACTGTGTTATTTACCAGGTCTTGTATGTGGAAGATATGTTTTTGGTTGGAAATGACAAAGAAATTAACCAGGATTTGAAGACCCAATTGTCCTCCAAATTCGACATGAAAGATCTTGGTTCTGCAAACTATATTTTGGGAATGGAAATTAAAAGACATCGGACAAAGAGGAAGCTCTGGTTAAACCAGAGGAAGTATGTCGAGCCAATACTACAAAGGTTTAATATGCAGGATAGTAAACCGGTGAAGGTTCCTATTTCTATATGTGTGACGTTATATGCTGAATAGTGTCCCAAGGCACATGAAGAGGAAGAGGACATGTCCCATGTTCCATATGTAAGTGCAGTCGGTAGCCTAATGTATGCAATGGTCTGTACTAGACCAGACATTGAACATGCAGTGGGAGTATTGAGCAGGTTCATGTCAAAACCAAGAAAGGAGCATTGGACAACAGTGAAGCGGGTTTTCAGACATTTGCGTGGCACTACTGATTATGGTTTTTGCAACCAAGAAAGACCAGGATTGGACAGATTTTTCGATATTCATGGCTTTTTTAATGTAGACTAGGCTATAGATCTAGATCAGAGAAGATCTACAATTGGGTATGTGTTTAACCTATTTGGAGGTGCAGTCAGTTGGATGAGTAAGAGACAATCTGTAGTGGCATTATCAACTACAGAGGTAGAATACATGGTAGCCACTCATGCAAGAAAGGAAGCAGTTTGGTTGTAGAGATTGCATTCAAGTATGGGGTTAGTACTGGCAACTATAAGGATAGACTGTGACAGCCAAAGTGCAATTTTATTGGCAAAGAACCCTACCTATCATTCAAAGACAAAGCACATTGATCTCCAGTATCACTTTCTGAGGGATATGATAGAAGAAAAAAAGGTGTTGCTGGTAAAGGTGGACACATTGAAGAATACTGCAGATGAATTGAAAAAATTTGTGAGCTCTGAGAAGTTCTCTTAGTGTAGGGAAACAATGGGCATTTCAGGGCTGGATAAATGAATAAGCTCTCCTATCGCCCCCTGCAGAAAGAAAAAAAGAAGTAGGAGAATGTCGGGTTGTTTTATATTCTTTCCATGACTAGTCCACGTAGTTAATCGGGGGGTTAGAACGGTGTTATCGGGAAAACTAGTGTCCATTCAGAGCTGCTAGTCCCACTAAGATGGGTAGCTATCTCAGAAACAAACAAACTAAAGTTACTTGTGTTTTCTTTTATGAGAGATAGATGAGAGAGAAGCAGAGAGTACCAACCTCAGTCTTTCGCTAGTCTCCTTGCTTGTTTCCTCTCTCCTTTGATAGAGCTTTTGCCACTCCTTTCTCACTTGTCCCGCTTCAAAGAATACCTGTATAGTCAAAGCAACAAAACACCATCAAAGCATAGAGATCTATAACCATAAACAATGTATGATCGGATGTACATTAACCATACAAATGCATATACAAATACAAGATTCAAAGATACACAAGTATATGGAGGAAAACTCAAATAGCTTTATTGATAGAAGTAGTAGAAGAGAGGATTACAACCAAGTTGTATGATATAGCATCATCCTCCCAGCATGAAAGCCCTCTTCACCTGATACAAAGCAAGATCACCCAACAATACAATGTCTTCAAAGAGAAACCAATAGCACTTCCTTACAAACTACAAAATTCCAGCCTTTGGATCTCTGGAATGAGGGATCCATATATAGATGTTTGCAGGAGAGTGAGTTAGCTTTTGGGATTTTGATTAGTGTCATTTCACTGATAGTTCTTGGTTCCACTTGGAGATTTCATGATCTCTTACTCATCCCTGGGCGAATTCAGAAAGGCAAGTGTCATATGAGCAGTTTCTAGAAGATTCTTTGAGTTTCCACCTAGTAAACTACCTTTTCCATTTGTCTGCTCTCGCTCATCACACCCTACAGAAGGTATTTTCAGTATGCATCACACCCCCCGTGTGTAATAGGTGAGATGCATCGCACCCTCAGCATGGTGTAGTCTGTATGGTCCAATTTTGACCAGTTCTGAGCAGTTTTCTAGGGAGAACTTCTGGGAAATGATGTAATCAATTGACCTTGATCCTTTATGGTATGAAACAACGCTTTTAGGGGTATTAGAGCCCTTGGTTTATGGACATATGTAATTGGGGTTGCAGTGCCCAAATATGTCTATAATAGTTGCCCCCTAAAGCATGAGGTCGTAAATCTTTTGATGTCAGGTAAAATGATTTATTATGAGGATCCAAGGTTTTTCAAACTAGAAGGTGACCTGTAATAAGATACAATACAATACATTATCCTCATAATATTTTCATGATCTAGCTGAGGTGGGCATTCCCATTCTCAGCTTTATAAATTCATTTTCATGTGCATAGGACAAACAACCGTCTGTGTGGCAGACTGATGATTCTGGTGGAGCCATCATCCTTAGCTTGGATGATTATCTATACAACAATGTACATTTGATGTATTTATTTTCATGAATATATTGTAGCCCGGATGCATGAAACTAGATTTGGGGTCTTCAAACTCGTTCAATCTTCGCCCGAAGTACAAGTCAATCCATGTGAAAAGATGTTCTAATGTCGAACATGGAAAGGCATCGCCTGATTATCGGCCAATGATGTAAGCTGTTAACAGGCCTAAGAGGAATCACCAATAATGATAATGACCCTCAAGGTACTGTAGTACAATTCACGTGGTGTGAATACATGATTCGGTGTCGAACACCATGCAAAATCTTTCGGTCGAAGGCCATTGATGTAAACCTGTCGTCGGAAGTGAGAAACTTGCCATTGAGGCATGCAAGCTTCAAAGTACTGAAAGGGGTGTTCCTAAGTCAACTTCTTGGATAATGTGTTGATGTCGACAAGAAGTGACCTGTCGTAGGAGGGCCTTAATGAATCCCACATCTATGACACGGAACAGAGCAAATGATTTTGTGGAGGTGAAAACAATCTGATGATACAAGGTTCAGGGTGGCAGTCACGGAAGAATGGAGTGTTAAGGTATTGTAGCGGATGAGGCATTAGCTGCGTTGGTGAATTCTCTAAGTGACTTCTCTTGAACATATCGGTGACACTGAAATGGATTGGTAGCGTTAAAACAATGTAAACTTTGAAACAGGAACTATAAACTCAAAACGGGAACTCTGGCCCAAAAACCCCAAAAAAACCACAAAAACAGTGCTCAAAATGAAAAGTGTGTATACTGGAACGATGTTTTTTTTTTTAGGTGTCAATTTTTCGGTTGTTTTAAAAATGGCAGTGACTACGAAATTTTCCTGCAAAATATAGCTTCAGAACGAAAGTGTTGATACTGGAATAATGATTTTTTTTTTTAGGGTCAATTTTCATACTTTTTAAAAAATGCTAATAAAACCAATTTTTTATGTCTCAAACAAAGTTAAATTTTAAGGAAAAAACACATTAATGTTTCTGGTAGAATCTCATTTTGGGCCGCCCCCTCCCCCTCGCCGCCCCCCGCCCGGGCCGCCCCACCCGGCCCCCCCCCGCCCGGGCCACCCCACCCCCTTCCCTCCTCCCCCTCCCCCCCTCCCGGCCCACCTCGCCCTCCCTCGCCACCCCGGGCCGCCCCGCCCCGCCCGACCCGGCGGCGGCTCGATTCCCAGAATCAAGATGCAAGTTTGTGTATCATGCAAGATGCAAGAGACATGCCCAAAGTATTTATCATATAACATGAACCAACGTCAAAACAATGGGTAGAGGAATAGGTCATTTGATAGAGAAATCTAGGTTGATAGGGATAGGTCATATGATAGAGAAGCCTACGTTTATAAATGTCGACCAAAAAGAAAGAAGAAGAAGAGGAGGATAGACACACTTAATTGGAACTTTACTTTGTTGATTGGATTTTTATAATTAAAGAAAGGTGAAAAGAAGTAAAAAATAGCAATGACATGTTGGTAGTGTGTGATTGTGGTTGGCTATTGTTGGTAGTTTGTGATTGTGGTTGGCTATTGTATTCTTACCCATTGTTCTACATTGGATTGAGGGATTAGAGAGCAAAGGTTTGAAGTGAACTCTTGATTTAGTAAAGAGGCACCAAATAAATTTTCAATTTGAATAAATACAATTTCATTGATTAATGTTGTTACAAACCTATTTTAAAATTAAATAATAAAATTAACAATTTATTCAAGTGTTATGTATAAATGGCAAAACACATTCATGAAATCACATTTATATCATAAAAACAAAAAGTAGTATCTTGTTTCCTTAGGCACCAAAACACTTATCTCGTGATACATCTCACATCACCAAAATTATAAAAATTAACTATATTATAACTTTATTATTAATTAATATTATTATTATTATAACAATAATTAATATATGAGTTAAACATTAAAATTAGAAAAAGAAAACACGTAACAATCTATTCTTAAAAACAAAGTTCATTACAATATCCTATATTAATACAATGACTTACTAATACTACATGTCTAAAAAATCATTTGCTTAAGCAATTATGCTTTACAATTTATTTTCGCTTCTTTGTAAGCGAGTTTTCGGTTCGAATCCTGCGGATTGGTTTGTATGAGTATTTTCTTAAGAATTAATTCACATATTTCACCCATAGTTTCGCAGCAGGTGCCACTGGGTCATGTTTTTGGTACGGTTGTATGATTATATTGAATTTAGTTAAAATTAACAGTGACCACATATTTGGTTGGTTGATTTATCGACTGGTTTGCAAGCAGAGGTGCGTGATCAAGAGAAAAAAAGTGAAGTACATGCCATTTCCCCTTTCTCTGGCCTCCTTCTCTAATGGAGTCATCTGGACGGCGTATGCATGCATACATTTTGACATCTTTGTCACTGTAATTATCTGTAACCTCCACTCCTTGTATTGTTTTTTCAAGTTGATTTATTTAAGCTGTCCCTTCTCATGTTAGGTTAAAAATGTGCAGATTCCTAACGGGCTTGGAGCCTTGCTGGGCGCCCTGCAGTTGATACTGTATGGGATGTACTTTATTTTTATAAAACAAAGCTTATTTTTAAAATAATTTTTAAAATAATTTATCGTATTTTTCAAAATAATTTATCAAATAAATCCTAAATTTATGGGACTACGGTAAATTATTTTTAAAATTATCAAATCCCCATATAATTTATCGTATTTTTCAAAATAATTTATCAAATAAAGCTAATTTTAAAAATATTTTTTAAAATAATTTATCGTATTTTTCAAAATAGTTTTGTTAAAGCTTTATCGAAGTTTAATTATAAAAATAATTTGGGTGATTCTTCGTTAAGCTTTATTTTTATAATTATTTTAAAATTATCAAATCCCCATATAATATTTATCAACAAAGCTTTAATATATATTTATACCCGTCCGGCGGAGGCGCATCAGGAACTACTCGAACACCCTGGTCCTCCTTAGAGACGTTTGCCCGAAGCGGAGCAGGCACTATTCAAACACCTCGGTCGTCGCGGAAGCGGAGTAGAAGCGATTCAAACACCCTTGTTCTCGGCACACCTGGTTTTGGGGTGGGCGGATCACGAAGCACTCAAACACCCGGGACCTCGATAGATCCGTTTGGCGGAAGCGGAGCAAGCATTGTTGAAACGCCCTGGTCTTCCATAGAGCCAAATTGTGGAAGCGGACCAGGCACTACTGAGACGTCCTTGTCCTCCATATGGTTATTATCTTTATCTATGGGGAGGGGGGGGCTCCGCGTAGCGCCACCCCCGGGCCGCCCCGCCCCGCCCGACCCGGCGGCGGGTCGATTCCGGGAATTGACCCGTCGCCGGGTCGGGCGGGGCGGGGCGGTCCGGGGGTGGCGCTGCGCGGCGGTGCCACCGCGCAGCCGGCTGCACCGCCACGCAGCGCCACCCCGGGCCGCCCCGCCCCGCCCGACCCGGCGGCGGGTCGATTCCCGGAATCGACCCGCCGCCAGGTCGGGCGGGGCGGGGCGGCCCGGGGTGGCGCTGCGCAGCTCCGGAATCGAGTGTATGAAACACCACATTTTTTATTCCTTCTTCCATGAGAGCACGAGATTGTGGAGACAAGTCTTGCGGCTGCCTGCAACGAGCAGTGAGAACAACAGTGATACCTTTGTCTACAAGTAAACGAGCGATCTCCAACCCTATTCCTCTGTTGGCCCCTGTTACCACACCCACTCTCTTTCGTCCAGCATTCATCTGTTGCGTCACACGAGGATTTATCCTATCATCACAAATACTGCAGGGCGCCCAGCAAGGCTCCAAGCCCGTTAGGAATCTGCACATTTTTAACCTAACATGAGAAGGGACAGCTTAAATAAATCAACTTGAAAAAACAATATAAGGATTGGAGGTTACAGATAATTACAGTGACAAAGATGTCAAAATGTATGCATGCCTACGCCGTCCAGATGACTCCATTAGAGTTTGGTTGGAGTCTATTACTAGTTTTATTACATTTCGTAGTTGCTTAGAAATTTATTTTATTTAAATAAAACCCAATTTAAAATTTATAAATATACGAAATATCTTCACAATATTTGCAAATAATATTAAGATATTTTAAATATAATTTCAATCCGATACATAAATTAGGGACGTGATTTACATCCGATAGCTTTGTGTAATGTCGGCAACATTTACATATTATAACAAGATACTCTTGAAGGCTATTTTTAAGGAAATGCGATGGTGGTTATTGTTAATGACGGAAAGAATACGCATACTTTAAGCATTATGCTTTTAAGTATGTCGTAATTTCTACATTTAAATGACCCTTCAATTACATGCTGTCCAACTTTCCACAGAAAAAGGAACTATCATGTACACTATAATATTTTTTATATTTTAAAATAGAATAATTAAATTATGTTTGAAAATAGAAAAAAATTATCATCTACACTAGAATATCTTTTATATTTTAAAATAGAATAATTAAATTTTATTTTAAAATAAAATTTTATTATTCGTGTGGTTCTGTAATTTCCTTTACCATTCTAACTCTCTTTTAAAAAAAATCTAACACGATTATCGCTAATATGTCGTTAGATATCTTTTATATTTTAAAATACATGGCGCCCAGCAAGGCTCCAAGCCCGTTAGGAATCTGCACATTTTTAACCTAACATGAGAAGGGACAGCTTAAATAAATCAACTTGAAAAAACAATATAAGGAGTGGAGGTTACAGATAATTACAGTGATAAAGATGTCAAAATGTATGCATGCATAAGCCGTCCAGATGACTCCATTAGAGAAGGAGGCTAGAGAAAGGGGAAATGGCATGTACTTCCAAAATATATATATTAATTTTATAAAATTATAGATGTAAATTAGATATATTTTGACGAGTGGAAAGTAATAATTATTATTATTTTCTTTTCAATATTAATTTCTATTACAACAAATTTA
Source organism: Pinus tabuliformis (assembly GCA_031772625.1). NCBI lineage: Eukaryota > Viridiplantae > Streptophyta > Pinopsida > Pinales > Pinaceae > Pinus > Pinus tabuliformis. The sequence goes on from CM062815.1 coordinate 89,499,149, forward strand.
TATTTAAGTATATGTTTATAATGATTTTTAGTCTTAAATAATATCCAACCTTTCTTTACTTTCTAGAAAATGAGATACTTAGTTATATAACCAAAAATCTGTGAAATTAAATTTTAATAGAAAAATTAACTTTTTCCTAATACTTTAAATAAATTTAATTAGCTCATATATATATAAAATTGATTTATTTCCTATCTTATTCTATTAAGAACTTTAATTTCACTCTTTCTACATATTTACTAAGAGTCCAGAGAGTTTAATTTAAAAGAGTATATTATTTTAAGAAAGACATAGCATTTGAGATCGCTCTACTTTAATCAAATTGTTTTTGGTTTTGAACATAATGAAATTTTATTTATATTTTAATAAAATTTGGTGAGAATGTTTTTTTTTTTTAAATTTAAATTTTAATTATTAAATTTTAATATTTTGGATGTTCTAAAAGTTTTTGATAGTGCTAAAACTATTTCCACTGTAAAAACATAATTCACTACCCAAATTCCAACTACTTTTAACAATCTAAACAATTCTTCTACCTCACTACTTTTGAAATCCCAAAAGGTGCCTGGACAAAAAGAGACATAGCGCTGCAGATTCCAAAGAGACATAGTGCCTCTACCCATTGTTTTGACGTTGGTTCATGTTATATGATAAATACTTTGGGCATGTCTCTTGCATCTTGCATGATACACAAACTTGCATTTTGATTCCGGGAATCGACCCGCCGTCGGGTCGGGCGGGGCGGGGCGGCGAGGGAGGGCGGGGTGGGCCGGGAGGGGGAGGGGGATGGAGGGGGGTGGGGCGGCCCGGGCGGGGGGGCCGGGTGGGGGAGGGGGAGGGAGGGGGGTGGGACGGCCCGGGCGGGGGAGGGAGGGGGAGGGAGGCGGGGCGGCCCGGGCGGGGGGCCGCAGGGGGGGGCGGTTGCCGGGCGGGGGTGGCCAGCCGAGGGAGGGAGGGGGTGGCGCGGCCTGGGCGGGGGTGGAGGTGGGGTGGCCGGGGGGTGGGGAGGAGGGGTGCGGGGCCGGGGGTGGGTACTAATTTACTTCATTATTTTTTTGTGCTTGATAATTAGGTACAACACTAGCATGCTGCCTTCAAAAAGGAAGAAATTGCATTGCAATTGAGAAAGATCCATTACAATGCAATTTCATTCAGCAAAGAATTAATGCTCTTCAATTTCTTCCAGATGCAATGCAAGAAATTGGGTTGAAGAAAGGGGACTTTAGTGAATCACGTGTGGCAAAAAAGGCAAAGGAACCCCAACCGCCATTACATGGAATGTATGGAAAGACATATATTGGGAGATTTGCAGACATCAAAGACCCATTAGAAGAGGAAAATGAGCAAAATGAGCAAAATGAAACAGAAAATATTGTGGAAGAGGACAATGATGAAACTCTAGAGGACGAAGAGTTTGGATTACGTGACATTGTTGATTAAATTTAAGTTATGCTTGTAAATCAAGCTTTGCAATGTTTTGACTTTGACATTTTATGAGAAGAATAAACACTCAATTAGGGTTGTTATACGTTCAATATTGGTAATATGTGATTTTTGCATTGATTTTTAAGTTATTCATTATTTTTTGAAAAAAAAAGTAGTTATTATTATCTTTTTGACATGAAATTCATAAAAAAAACTATTATTTGACCATTTTTAGTTATTATTTTTGTATAAAAATTGTGATTTTGACATGTTAATTCTAGCAAAAAATTATCAAAACGTTTAGTTTTTTTGTTATATTTATGTTAAAAATGGTTATTTTTTATGTCCATTGTTAAAAAATGTTGTTTTTTAGAAACAATTATTTCATGTGGATTGAAAAATTAATTAAGGATGTCTAAATATGTAGATTATCTAAAATTCAAACTATCGACTTTCTAATTTAAAAACGCAAAACAATAAAAACCCCACTAAAAAAAAAAAAAAAATTAAGATAGAGAACAAGAAAATATGAATACAATGACGACTTCAAAAACTATCAAATTTAGAAAATAATTTTTTACATTTCACACACTAGGTCTTTTAAAAAAACGGTCTTTCAAAAAATAGGTCTTTTAAAAAAAGGGTGTGATGTAGAATACTCACTTTTTAAAATCAGGATGAAAATCACTACCATTCACTACCATTCTAAAACTTAATGCACATGAAAAAAATTAAAGTTCCAAAAACCATGTTCTAAAAAAAACATGTGTATTCTGCATCAACACTTTTGAAAATCGGGTCATTTTTTTGCCACCTCTACAAAACGGGTAACAGTATCAGTTCCCGTTTCAAAGTTTACATTGTTTTAACCCCAAGTTGGATGGTACAAAGGACCAATGGTGATATGGTCGATGAATAGAACAACCCAACCCGACTCAATCATGGTGATGGAGTGAAAGTGTCATGTTCAAGAGCGACCTGCTACCAATGAATTTATTCAAGTTTTCTTTCCTTCTTCCCTAGTCATTGCTAACCAGTGCCTATTTATTTTTCTCAAGCTTGAGGAGGATAACATATGATTGTTCTATAATTTTCCCTTCGGGCAAACCCATCGCTATGTTTTAATGAGCCTATAGACAGTGAAACTCACTCTTGTCTACATGGACAAGTTTGTCACTATTGTTTTAACAAGTTTAATGACAAAGATAACTCGGTCCTTTTCAATTTTAGAGAGTCTAAAAAGAGACGGAAAGGCAACTCCAGTAGTCCATTTTCATAATATAAACCCTTAAGTCTGAAAAAGTATAAAATAATATGAAAGGGATGACTTTTCGATAGTTTTAATGAGCTGAACAAGACAAATGCTTGATCTTTTTGTGTAATGATCCCTTAGGTCCAAAAATATTAAAATCTAGAGGAGGGATGGCACTTCTGATTGGTTTAATGAGCTAGAGAGGCCAATAGCTCGGCAATCTTTTCATATTTTACAAGTCAGATGAAAAGAGCTTAAAGGAGACTCATTTTTTGAGGAACGAGCGATGTTTTTTGATAGCAACTGGTTCTAGGTAAGGTTTGGAACTTTCCAATCATGGCAGTGTAAAGAAGGTGGCTAATAGAATCACTCATCGCAGGTGTTCCTCAAAAGGGTAAACAATCAAATGGAGGCATATGATCGGCTAAAAAATAGTGGAGGTAATGGTAAGAACATGACCAAGGTTCAAAAGCTAATAAATATGCGATCGCAATGGTTATTTACCGAAGGTGGGTTCATCTTTTAATGAGCTTGAACTCTAGGGGAACATGTGCTCATCGCTAGGTTTATTTTTTAACGAGCTTGAACTTCGCGTAAAACTACTCGTGCCAGTCATATAATAAGGATGTCCCTTATCAAGAGGTTCATTTTTTAGGGAGCTTGCCCCATGCGCAACTTTGCTCCGGAGCCTTTTGTATGCAAGCTAGGAACAACCAACCTACGAGGTTAAAGGGTTGAGAGACTACAAACTAAGAAAATACAAGGTTGTTTTTCACTTGCATGCAAAAAGGTTTGCATGCCCCCAAGTTTAAAGAGAAGTATAGTTTCCAAGTTACCATACGGAAGTTCTTGCATTAGCAAGATTATTCTATTCGTGTAGCAGACAAAACACTTCCTCGGCTTTGTCCATCGAAATGGACAAGGGTGACTATTTTCAGTGCCAATCACATAACCTTTGATGGGGGAATCCTTTTCCAGTCTAATCCCATTTTCCTAAACGAACAGTGGGTCAGACTAGTCATATATCCTACGCGGAAACCTACCATATATCTGGGGTTTTTCTTCCGAAGTAGACCAGGGTGCAAGCCCCGTGGGTTTCAGTCACAATCACCAAATCACTAGCACTCATCAGGTGGACAGACTAGAGATTGATGAGACATTCCTTGTGCAAAAAGACTAGTTATGGATGGCATTTGACTAATAGCTATGTTTGAACCAGGGAATGAAAGCTGGTCAACTAAGTGGACCACTCTGCCTTCATGTGGAAAACACATCACTCGAAAGAGTGAAGAAACAGTAGCTCCCATGCTATAAATGTAGTCACGCCCAAGGAGTAGATTGTAATCTAGAGGCCCTTGGACTACCATCACATTTAGACAAACTGTTTTCCTTCTCAAAGTTATAGGCAAATTTGGAAGGATCCCTCGCAGTTGACTGGTTCCTTTGTTGAAGCCTGTCAGATTTCGAATCTCAGGCAGAGGTGATGGGGAAAGAATTGCTTTCCAAGTAGTTGAGGAAATGATATTCACAGAAGCCCCTTCATCTATGATAGTACCAACCATGATCATTCTATAAGCTTGTACTATGATTTAGAATGGTAGATTAGATGGTAGGTGAGGTCTCCCTAGTAGATTCTAATCAAAGGAAACGACTAGATTGCTTGCAGGAGGGACTGAATAAATGGCTAGATAAATCCCTGACGAACTTACTTTTTGTCGTAAAGGAACGGGTAGATTGCCCCCGTGTTCATTGGATTTTGTGTTAACGAAAAGAATTTGGATAGTGTCGTTCTCATTCTCTTTGGTGACAATATCATCTAAAGGTGGACCTTCTGAAGACAAGACTGGGTCAACTGCCATCTCGACCTGTTGGCTTTGGTTCGGTGTGGACTCAAAAGGTTTATCTTCAATGAAAGGTGCTTTGACCGACAACAAAGGTGTGTCAGTCGGATTTTCAACTAGCGATGGACTTGGCAAAAGTTTCTTGTATCCAGGAGGAAGTCGCTGCGGTGAAGCAGGACGATTATCCAAGACTCTTTTAGCTTTATCTAGGAAAGGACAACGATGGAGGGCATGATCACCTTCACATAGTCTACAAGGAAATTTAGATCTTCCTTTCTTTCCATTGGTTTTGTTTTCACTAGTTGATGGTGTACTCTCAACATTATCGTCAAAGGTTGAAGACAACGGATTATGCAAGCAGGGAGACCAGTCCCTCAGGATCCATGGGATGCAAGGACAATCTCGATGATAGTGGTCTTCCTTGCAAATGACACATGGAGATTTAGGTTTGGAAGGTGCATTGTGTGGATTTCGCCAGATGATGCATGGTTTCCCCCTTTCGCCATTAGATTCTTCTTCTTCTTCTCCTTCCCTTTCTTCTTCTTCTCAGTTACTTGGTTTTTAGTGCTACTAGTTTCACCAAGCGAAGAGGAAGAAGGAGAGGGAGAAACAAGCGAAGTAGATGGTGGGGGAGTGACTTCAGGATCATCTGGTTACTGATTCGTTTGCCAAGGAATTGCAATGTTTTAAACGACAGAGGTCGACAAAAGCCATACTGGCAGGACAATTGTGAGTCCTGGAAGGGACAATGTAGCCATGTGTGGAGCACCGACATCTCCCCAAGAGGAGAAGGGACTAGGATTTCCCCCAAGGGGAAATCCTTGATTGGTAGACTCCATTTTCTCAACCTAAGACCAATGAGGGAACAGTGACGTTATTCCAATTAAAATAAATTTTATGACGCTTTGACACAACTTGATATTTCAATTTTTAAGAGTCGAGAAAAAGCTAAAGATGACTCTAGTCGCCTTCGATTTTTAATGAGCCTGAAGTGACAAGTGCTCAGATGGACCTTTTCTTTTAAGGAGTCTGAAAAGGAACAAAAGTGATTGCTCTGGAAATCTAGAAAGAGGGATTACCAAACCATTTGAAAATCTTCAGAATACTTTTTACGGTACGGCAGTCGATCTTCCCGAATGTTGTGTTCAGTGCATTGCGATTGATAGGGCAGTAGACACAGCTTCCTAAGGATAAAGGATGTAGCCTATTGCGGCCTCCTAATATATACTCGACGGTACGTGGGAGCACAAGTCCGTACTGCACTTGTCATATCAAAGAGGAGGAATCACCCAACCTACGAGGAAAACGATAGTTACCAGGCTTTACGATGCCGGAATACGTCTCTAGCCTAGACTTCTAAATGTTGTGCGTTACGTTCCAAAGCGTTTTTATGTTCATTGAGGTTTATTTTACTGTTGATCTTCCTTAAGAAGTTTGCCTTTAAGGTTCATCGCGTGATGTAGATATACAATTCCTAAATGTGCAATCTAAGATGATAAACAATCGTTTACTTTCTTTTAGCAATGAAAATCCTAGCTACTAAGGAAAGAGGAATGAAATTCTTTCAACATAGAGCAGAGAGCACACACTAGATACACTTTTCCTAAATCAATTACCGCATGCAGTCTAAATGAAAATGCACATGCAAGTATTTGTTTTTCATTTTCCTTAATGTGAGAATGAAAAAAAGAAAACTAAGTACAAATCTGAACTATCTTCTTTCAAAGTGACAGTACTAACATTTTCTCTTCAAAAATGAAAGGAAGACTAAGGTGACACTTTACGATTTCAAATTTAAAATTGCTTTCGACAGTCGAAATACTATTAATTCAAATCAAATACAATGAAAAAGTGTAATCGACTATCGAAAAGAGGAAGACTTTACGACACTCGTTTTCTTGACTAAAAATGACACTCGCGACACTTTCAAATCAAAAGATGATAGTTCGATTAAGCTACTATTTGCAAAGGAGAACTGTAAATGATGAAAAATACATTAAAAAAATTCACAATTCCTTATTAGCGGAAGCTGAAAAATGCAAAGGAAGAAGGTTTCAATAGTGATATATTGATCATAGATAGCAAAACTACTGAATAAAGCTGAAGACAATGAAGAAAAAACCAAAATCTGGAGGCAGAAACAGTCTTACTCAATCATCGCACCTGTTACACAGGGAAAAAAGGATGCATCTCACTTGCAACACACAGGAGGTGTGATGCATCTAGATTTCCAATGAGAGATAGTGCGATGGTCTAGGGACGAGACTGAGCTTCATTTTTACTCACAATTTGCATCTAAGTTCAGGGATTTAGGCTGAGCTAATGATTGTCAGTAAACAAAAAGTATAGGGGCTGATCTAATGAAGTTATTTGAGCTACCACCAGGGCACTTATAATGTTTGCAAGTCAGATGTTTAGTTCATAAACTAACCTGGAGATTGACTGAAGCAACATTGATCTACTTTGCAGTTGCATAGCAAAAGTAGTTTGAAGGCTAGTTGGCTTAACTTCAGGCTCCGTCTGTGGTTTATAAAGAAAACAACAGTGACAAAACAAACAAAGTATTCGCTCCCCAGTGGAGTCTCCATTTTGTTATCAGGAAAACTAGTGTCCATTCAGAGCTGCTAGTCCCACTAAGACGGGTAGCTTTCTTAGAAACAAACAAACTAAAGTTACTTGTGTTTTCCTTTATGAGAGATAGACAAGAGAGAAGCAGAGAGTACCAACCTCAATCTTTCGCTAGTCTCCTTGCTTGTTTTCTCCCTCCTTTGATAGAGCTTTCACCACTCCTTTCTCACTTGTCCCGCTTCAAAGAACACATGTAGAGTCAAAGCAGCAAAATACCATCAAAGCATAGAGATCTATAACCATAAAAAATGTAGGATCAGATGTATATTAACCATACAAATGCATATACAAATACAAGATTCAAAGATACACGAGTATATGGAGGAAAACTCAAATAGCTTTATTGATTGAAGTAGTAGAAGAGAGGATTGCAACCAAGCTGTCTGATCCAGCATCATCCTCCCAGCATGAAAGCCCTCTTCACCTCATACAAAGCAAGATCACCCAACAATACAATGTCTTCAAAGAGAAACCAACAACACTTCCTTACAAACTACAAAATTCCAGCCTTTGGATCTCTGGGATGAGGGATCCATATATAGAAGTTTGCAGGAGAGTGAGTCAGCTTCTAGGATTTTGATTAGTGTCATTTCATTGATAGTTCTTGGTTCCACTTGGAGATTTCATGATCTCTTACTCATCTCTGGGCGAATTCAGAGAGGCAAGTATCATATGAGCAATTTCTAGAAGATTCTTTGAGTTTCCACCTAGCAAACTACTTCTGCCATTTGTTTGATCTCGCTCATCGCACCCTAAAGAAGGGATTTTTAGTTTGCATCACACCCCACATGTGTAACAGGTGAGATGCATCACACCCTCAGCATGCAACAGTCTGTATGGTCTAGTTTTGACCAGTTCTGAGAAGTTTTTCAGGGAGAACTTCTGGGAAATGATGTGATCAGTTGACCTTGATCCTTTAGGGTATGAAACAACACTTTTAGGGGTTCTAGAGCCCTTAGTTTATGGACATATGTGATTGGGGTTGTAGTGCCCAAATATGTCTATAACAAAGGTGGGTGGAGCCCCCCCTTCGTTACGCTAATTGTGCAACAGAGGGGTCACAGGCGGTTTGAGGGGGTTGGGTAGCCCCCCTCTATGAGGTCCAGGGTAGTGCCCAGGGGAAAACTTTGTTTTGGACCCTATATTAGGTTAGGTGGACCTACCTATGGTTTTGTGTATGGTTTTCGCACATGGTTTTGGACGCGATGGTTTTTGTTCGATGGTTTTGGATGTGAGGGTTTTTCGGTCCATGGTTTTGGACACGATGGTTTTTCGGTCCATTGTTTTGGACACAATCGTTTTCAGTCCATGGTATTGGATGCCTCAACATGTCTAAATATGTATTTTAACATTGAAAGGCACAAAATGAAAAGTCAAGCTGGTAGTCCAAGTTTTGGGATCCAGGGGAAAATCTCTGTGTATATGTGTTTTATGTGTTATTCTCTTGCATTGTCTATTTTTCTATGTTTTAGAATTCATATGTAGGTAATTTATGTATGGGGTTACAACCTAAAACTTCCACCACTGACTGCATCATCCACACCACTGCCACCTCCACCATTATTCAATATGGCAAATTGTGTAAAGCTACCTATATTCGAGGACATAGGAAATGAAGATCCAGACTAGTTTTGGTTCATCACGAAGGCTGTATGGGAAGCTCAGGGTATCACGGATGACCAAATGATGAAAGCCACACTGGTTAGTGCTTTGCAGGACCATGCACTAACATGGTACATTAAGTACAATACTGATAACCCAACATCTGTGTTGGCAAATATCCAGGCTGCTGTGAATAGAGAATTCAATAGACCTAAGTCGCAAGCGCAATCAAATGTGTGATTCAAGGATATCATGATGAAGCCTGGGGAGACACCCTGGGATTTGGATCAAAGAATGAAGTGTATGGTCCGTGAAGCCAACATGAACCTAACTGATGAGCAGCACTGCGAATGGTTCGTGGCCTCGCTCCTGCCCCACCTAAGGATTGCACTATCACAATAGATGATTGGGACCCAAGTAGAATATCTCGAAATTGCGATGAGGTTGCATGAGACACCAATGTAGGATGATAATCAGGGGGTTCAATAGATTCACGCATAGTTGCAGAACCTTTGCCTTGAAATGCAAAGTCTAAAGAAAAATAGAATAGCTCGGTTGGAGGTGCGCGAAGAAGTTTGGTGCCTAAAATGCAAAGGTCAGGGGCATGACAAGGATCATTGTCCAGTCTTTACGAACTACGTTGCAGTAGGGGGATCAATGCCTCTAAGGCTGGAGGCTGTGGTAGGGCCAAGTGCAGGCCCTGCGCTATGGTGTGCCATATGCCAAGTAGGTGGGAAACATGCGACCGACAACTTCCATTTGTTGCAAAATTTTGTACAGACACCACAACAGCTCTTCTGCAATTTTTGTCAATCAGTAGGTCATTATGAGCACAATTTCTATAGTTACGAATTAAAGATGGACAAGACGCCTGCATACAGGGTGTATGTAGGAACACGACCTCCGTACCAAGGCGTTGGGGGAACGTTAGGTGAGTATCAAGGGGACGACCAAGGCCGAGGTGGAGTGGGGCTTGGTATAGGCCACGAGTAGCTTATTTGTTACAATTGTGGACCCCCAGGACACTACGCAAGAGACTCTCTAAATTTGATGCAACTGTCATGCTACTACCATACTCAGTTTGACGATGCGACTGAGGATTGCCCTATATTGTTGGCTAAGATTCGCGAAAAGGGGGTGCATCCTCCGCAACCAATGCAAAACCTGCAGATGATGAGGTATGAGCCTCGCAAGGAGCACCCTAAGGTAAACATTATGCTACATAGTGGAACGATGACAGGTGATGATAAAGGGAAGTAGCCTGCAGAAGGTGATTGGGTCTACAAAACACCAAAAAAAGAGATTGGGTTTGATCTGGGGCGTGAAAAAGAAACATTTATAGAAGAAAAGAACAGCTTCGTTGAAGCCTCTACCTCAATAATTCAGGAGAAACTAGTTGAAGAAATGGACCCATCCATGATTACCACGTTCCTAGAGACTTGCATGAAATTGCTCCACGATAGTAAGGAATGAAGGGGCTACAGGCATTGATCAATTGGTGCATTGGCAAGGACGATGCTTCTGGCCAATTGCACATAGTCAGAAAGCTTGGAAATAATATGACAAGGACTGGACATGAGATGAGACTCACCACACAAATAGGGGAGTATGAAATGGACCAAGTTATCTTGGATATAGGGTCCGACGTGAATGTTTTTACAAAACAAACATGGGAAGGAATGGGGAGACCTGCACTCCAGTGGTCTCCGAACTAGTTAAGGATGGAAAATTAACAAAAATTCATCCCAATGGGGAGGCTGCAAAGGGTAACTATTGACATCGACGGTGCGAGCACACTGGCGGATTTTGAAGTAATAGAGATTTTGAATGATGGCAATCCCTACCCTACACTCCTTAGGATCGATTGGGCCACTAACATGAAAGGGGTAATCAACCTAAAGAAGCAAAATATGATATTTGAAAAGAAATCACTCCACATAGTGGTGCCACTAGATCCTACAGAAGGACCGTGCTATACAAAACCGGTCTATGATTATGAAAGTCATGACGATTTGGACCAGATTTACAAGATAACAGCGCGATACAAGGACAGGGTAAATCCGACCATAGATGGATATATTACATGGGACTGCAAGAGCTCCTGCACATCAAATTTGGATGAAGAACTTGAGCACTGGCAGGACCAGCTACATGAAGTATCTACACTGCGTTGTAATATGATGACCAAGTCATTGCACTACATATCATCAGAGGCAAGGAATCTGCCTCACTATGATGGGCTAACTAACGTTGATCACTTTTTGGATGCATTTGAAAGTGAAGTACCCGAGAAGCATCGCTTCCAGGGCTTGTATTGGGCGTTGCGCACTATGCCCTCAAGATGGTGTGGTACGCACAAGGATAATTTCTGTGATTGGGCGAATATAGGAGGATGATGACAATACGTTTTGGAAAACTGAAACTATGGATGGAAAAAAAGAATGATGGAAGGTATGATCTGCAGGATCACCTAGCTAAATTGACTAAGGCTGATGGAGCAGATCCACAGCCTGAATGGGTGGATCTATTTTGTCATACCTTGGATGTCATACCAATGAATTGGTACTTGGAAACATAACTCCACCATGGCACTGAAGAATGGGACATCTTGCGGTAGGGGTTTATAATGATGTTCAAATTTGAGGATGGGTTTGACAGTATTGGCGCGGCGCTACAAGAGTTAAAGCAATGACCTTTAGGATACCACAGGATCCTTTGGACCTAATTCAACCTGATTGGACTACCCAACTGAGCAACGCACTGGTATGCTATAATGTGACCACTCAAGAAGAAGATGAGGATCCTAGAAAGATTAATATTTTGGAAACTGAGGGTCACCATGAGGTTGAAGTACCATAGATAGAGGATCCAAACATAACCACACCGCTAAAAACTAGACAAGTCAACATTGGCATAGAAGAAGAGCTAAAATTTCCGAAGATTGGGGACCAGTGGGATGACACGACAGTAGATAAGGTCGCTAAGTTCATCTGCAAATATAAGGATTTGTTCCCCATGAATTTTTCTGATTTGAAGGGAATAATAGGAGACCTGGGTGTCATGAAGATCACCCTAAAACTAGATGTTAAATATATGAAACAAATACCTTACCGCCTTAATCCAAAGTATAAGAAAAGAGTCGATGCCTAGTTAGATAAGATGCTTGTGGCAGGTATTATTGAGCCAGTGGAAAAATCTGATTGGGTAAGCCCAATAGTGGTTCAGGAAAAGAAACGAAGAGAATAAATAAGGATATCCGTGGATCTCTAGAAATTGAATGATGCTTGGGTGCATGATCCTTTTCCGACCCCATTCACTGATGAGGTCCTTCATAATGTAAGTGGCCAAGAAGCATACTCTTTCACTGCTGGGTTCTCTGGGTAGCATCAAATCAAAATTGCGCCTAAAGATAGAAGTAAGATGACCTTCGTCATTGAATGGGGATGTTTTCAGTACACCGTAATGCCTTTTGCACTGAAAAATGTGCCAACAATATTTTCCCTCATAGTCATTGTGGCATTCAAAGACTTCATTCATAAATTTCTGGAGGTATAATTTGATGATTGCATAGTGTTTGGATTCATCAAATGCCATGTGGTGAGTCTATGCTTGATGCTAGATACATGTAGGAGATACTAGATCATGCTCAATCTGAAGAAGTGTATGTTTTGTGTCCCTTTTTGGATCCTGCTGGGTCATGTGGTATGCAGACAAGGATTGATGGTACGCGAAGATCATGGTGATAATCAACTTAGAGGCATTGAGGAACGTGAAACAATTGCATGCCAATATAGGGCATACCTAATACTATAGGAAGTTCATTAAGAGCTATGCCTAGATCACCACGCCTATGGAGAAATTGTTAAAAAATTATGCTACGTTCTGTTGGAATGATGATTGTCATAATAGCATGGATGTGCTGAAAGAGAAAATAGTCATCATGCTGATCCTAGTCTTCTAGGAATGGAAGATGGAATTTCATGTGCATGTGGACGGATCATGTATTGCACTGGGGGCCGTGCTGACATAGGTTCGTGAGAGAGAACTCGATCACCCTATAGCGTTCGCAACTAGGAAGCTATCTAAAGCAGAGAAAATTTATTCTACAAAAGAGAATGAAGGATTAGCTATGGTGTATGCGCTCCAGAAGTTCAGGCACTGCTTGTTGGGCAATTACTTTAAGATGTATACAGATCATTCCGTGTTGAAGTACCTGTTCAACAAGCCTGTGTTGGGGGGGGGGGGAATATGTTGATGGTTGTTGTTGTTGCAGGAGTACGACTTTGAAGTTATTGTGAGGCCAGGATGACTGAACATGGGACCTGATCATATGTCGCGCATTGAAACAGGAGAGGAACCTAATAATTTGGAGGAAGGGCTTCCTGACATGTAGGTCTTTGCATTGCACTTTGCGAAGAGTCATTTTGAAGATATTATCCATTTGCTAACGATAGGATTGGACCCGGAAGGTTATACAAGTCAACAGAAGAACGAACTGGTAGAGCGCGTGACAAACTTTTCTATCATTGTAGGGCGCTTGTACAAAATTGGGTCAAACAAAATATTGCGATGTTATGTGCCTGAATTTCAATGAAGCAACATCCTCGCTGAGGCTTATGGATGAGCTGCGGGAGGAAATTATGTACAGAAAGCAATAGTGCATAAGATTCTATGCACTGGGTTGTGGTGGCCAGCCATGCATAAGGATTCGAAAGCATATTGTAGGGCTGGCAGGCCGTTGCGAAGGGATGATCTTCCCTTGATGCCGCAAGTGATGTTACGACTATTCGATAAATGGGAAATTGACTTTGTGGGTTTGATTTAGCCTTAAGGAAAGAAGACGGGTGCACGGTACATCATCACCACGACTAAGTACTTCACCAGGTAGGCAGAGGTACTGCTTGTGAAGCACTGTACTGGCATGATAGCAGCAAAGTTTATTTTCAAATATGTGTTGACAAGATTTGTGTGTCCAAAGATATTGATGAGTGATCACGGTGCACATTTCTTAACGAAACAATCAGTGCATTGACAGAACAAATACAGTTGTATCATTAGAAAACTACACCTTACCATCCATAGGCTAATGGGATCGTGGAAGCATTCAATAAGATACTGTAGAGCGTGCTGAAAAAGGTATGCAATGATTAGAGAAATGACTGGGATGCTTGCATACCCATGGTGCTATGGGCTGCAAAAAGCTGACTGGGAAAACGCCTTTCACACTCGTGTATGGCGTAGAAGCTATGATGCCAATGGAATAAATTGTACTTAGTCTATGCATAGTGGCACTCACAGTAATGGCAGATCGCGAAGACCTAGAAGAGAGGCTCGTGCAGCTAGTGGAGCTTCAGGAGGACTAATTTCTAGCTAGATTTCCTGAACATGTTCAGAAGAAGTGAAAAAAGGCATGGCATGATTAGACATCAAACTGTGCACCTTCAAGGTAAATGATCTGATGTTGTTATATGGTAGTAAATTTGATAAATTTCTAGGGAAATTTAGGATGCACTGGCTAGGGACATATGTCATCAAGGAGATTGCCAATGGTGGAGCAGTTCAGCTGGTTAAATTGAATGGAGAACCCTTCCCAGGGAAGGTGTATGGAAGCCTATTGAAGTCATACACCGATGCTCTAGCTAGGTGACAATATGAGGGAAGCATAGTCTTAGCACTCCAGGAAGGTAAAAGTGAGCGTGGGACTATAAACCACACTACCCGGGTCGGAGAGCTACGTGATTGGGGAACTTTGCAGAATGAAGATATGTCACAGAGCTTAGAGAAGCGCAAGGGGATCTATGCTACCAAAGTAAAAACCGCGTAGGATAGCCAAAAAGGGACCCTTAAAGTCACTATTAATGATTTTACGATGAAAAAATGATTAAAGGGAGTGGCGGGGGCAGTGGCATTTAAGTCGGAATTTATGGACCAGATCTTTGAAAATTTGCTACCAATCTAGCATTAATGAACTAATTTTGGGGGGAATGGTCAGATTTGAATTTGAAAGTGCCTTTAAATTACAGGTGGCTTCCCAAAGAAAAACGCTTGGCATTTTGAGAATTGATTTGTTGAGCTCTCAGGCACAAATGAACCGTGACACCTTTGAAGTTTTGCTAGCAAGTTTAGTCTTTAATACATTGCCATAGGAGACACAAGAGTTGTTACATAGCATCATGTCGACGCCCACAGAAGCTATGAGTGTTGAAGCAGTGATAGCTGAGGGATTTGTTCTAGAGGTAGCTATGGCAGCAGACGGAGCTGCCCCAGAAGTTGCGCCTGCGAAAGTACTGACAGAAGTACCTAAATCCCATAGGACATCCTGGCCAAGGTGTACGTGGACCGAGGAGGGGCCAAAACCAAAGAAGGACAAGCAGAAAATGTAGTTGTCAGTGCACGCATCACCTAGGAAGCACCTACAGTCAGGAAAACCCATCGTGCAAGAAAAGGCCAAAATGCTTGACCTAGAGTTAGAAGAAGAGGTCAACGAAATCCAAATCGATGATGAGGATATTGCAGTGCGTTATAGAAATTTTTGTGCCTTGCATCACTGAGCATGAAATGTCAATAATCAAGGGATCCAAAGTCCCTAAACATGTTGTTCCTACCCCTAGAGGAACAAGGCCAAGTAACCACAGCAATTCACAAAAGTTCTCCACCTGAAAACACTCAAAAACAAGGCAATTCTGGATCATGTCAATTGCTCCACTGAGCATCTGCGCTGAATGTCAACTACTCTACTGTCTACCTGCGTTGAATGTCAACTGCAAAGAAGGCTACCTGCGCTGAGCGATTTTGGACACAAGTGGCGGAGTCATTCCTCAAGGTGTCAATGCCCAGGAAGCTTCCAAAATGACACTTGGATCAGGGAATTCGACTGGTGATGAGTAAGAGGTTCCAAATCTCCATGTGGAAGCAAGAACCTCCAAGTGGACTCAAGAACTGAAGTGGGAGAGGACACTAGTCAGTCTCAGACCAGTCTCAAGCTGACTCATCCTCTCTCCAATATCCCTATATATAGATCTCTCTCCATGAGGTCAAGGGAGGCTGGAATTTGGTATTTGCAAAGAATTGTTGTTGGTTTGTGGTTAGAAACATTGGGTGTGTTATGCTTTGAAGGGAGCTGAAGAGGGAATTCCATTCTGCTGGGAAGGAGATGCTGGGTTGGAGCCCTATGGGTTGTATCTCTTCCTGAACCCTGTTACTTTCAATAAAGCTATCTTGATTCTTTCCTATATGCTGGTGTATTTTGTATGATTGCATTAGTATATTTGATTTACTTCTAATCCTGAATCATTTATGAATATGTATATTTGCCTTTGTATTGTGTCCTTCTCTTGTTGCAAGTAGCTGTTCTCTTGTCACAGGTAGCTGTTCTCTTGTGATCTCGTGGGATTCAAGTAGTTCTTCTCTTGATCAAAAGAGGAGGCAAGTAGCTGTGGACACACGAAGAGAAGAGGATCTAGTTCGAGGGACAACCGGAAGACAACGGTAAGTCTGCCGATCTCCCCTCTTTCACATTTCATAAAGGAAGAAATCATAATAGCTGTATTCGTTTGTTGCTAAGGCGCTGTCACACCTTAGGTGGATAGGATCGTCCTAAATAGGCATTTTTCCCCACAAAAAATTGGCGACTCCGCTGGGGAGGAACTTGTTTATTCATTTCATTTGTGTTTCCGTCATTTGTTTACTTCATAGACTTGACAGCAATTCTTGAACTGCATCTTTCCCGGATGCAAAGTAAAAGTTGCTGCTTTGATCCAGTATGTTGGACTTGTCTATGATCGAAACTAGATCCACAAATGATTTGATTGATCCTTGTGATAGTCTTTAGTACCCTATCAAAGCATCCCTCTGTTTATACCTTGCTTGTGTTTCTGATTTGGCCTGAAACAGTTGATTTTTGAGCATTTTGTGACCCAGAAACCAAGAGAAACGAGAGTTTCTCTCTTCAGCGCAGGCACTGTGAAGGCAGTCTGCATTTCAACGCAGGTCCTGAAGGGGCTACCTGCGCTGAATGTCAAACTGACAGTGTTGGACCTGCGCTGAACCAGTGTGGCCTTGTGCAGCTGGGGTTCTTTGTCCTTTGTTGCCCTGTTTTGATCTCTGTTTTTGCAGCCTTTAACCAGCATAGGTACTAGCCTGATAACCCTTTTCTTTGCCTGAATTCCGCCCCATTTTTGTACAAAAAGATTGTGAATGTTTTTATGTGTTTGTGGCGTCATTTACAGTCTTCCTTTGCATGAGTAAAGTGGTCTTTCTGTAGCCTTTGATTTAGATCTGATTGAGAGTGATATTAGAAGAGAGTTCATTGGCTGTTTGTTCAGATTGATTATAGTTTTACTTTTGCTTATTGGTTTGAATTTGTCTCTTTCAAAGTATCAAAACAAGTCTTTATTTCAAAAGTCGCAAAGTGATTGTAATCTCTTCTACCCTTGTTGATTTCGAAGAAAGTGAACTTGTTTATTTTGATCATTGTAAAAGCAAATTCAAAGTTGTGCAAAAATCTTTCTTTGTAGGCATTTATACTAAGAAAGTGAAAACAAACACCTGCATTGTGCATTTTGCATTTGATAGTTTGCATGTTGGATTTAGGGAAAGTGCATTAGAGTGTGCTGATTGCTCTTTGAGAAAAGATAGTCGCTCTCTTTTCCCTTAGTAGCTAGGATTTTCAAAGTTGAAAGATTATAAAGCTTGCTTATCATCTTAGACTGTATTTAGGAATTTGTATCATACATCTCGTGGTGAACCTTGAAAGGCAAACTTTAAAAAGATCAACCTAAAATAAACTGAATGAACCTAACAACGCTTTGTAACATAACGCACAACATAGAGGTCTAGGCTAGAGACGTGTTCCGGCGTCGTTAAGCCTAGTGACTGTCGATCTCTAAGAAGGTGGGTGATTCCTCTTGAGAGACGGTAGCGCTAGTACAGATTTGTGCTCCCACGTACCATCGCGTATATATTGGGAGACCCCTATAGGCATATATCTTTTATCCTTAGGAAACCGTGTCGGCCGCCCTACTGATCGCAATGCAGTGAACACAGCATTCACGAAGATCGACCACCCGTACCGTAAAACGTATTCTGTGGTTTTGTGAAAAGTTTGGCACACCCTCTGCCTAGATCTCCAGAGCAGTTTCTTTTGGCCTTTTTCAGACTCTATAACAGAAAAAGTCCATCCGAGCATTTGTCACTTCGGGCTCGTTAAAACATCGAAGGAGACTAGAGTCATCTTTAGCTTTTTCTCGACTCTTTAAAACTGAAAAAGCAAGTTGTGTCTAAAAAGAGTCGTTAACAATTTATTTTAAACGGAACAATCACCCTTTAATCCTGTGTTGATCTTTAGGTTGAAAAGATGGAGCACACCAACCAAGGAGTTCCCTTGGGTAGAAATCTTAGTCCCTTCTCCTCTTGGGGAGATGTTGGTGCGCCCCACATGGCCACATTGTCGCTTCTAGGACTGACAATTGGCCTACCAGTTTGGCTCTTTTCGACCAATGTCGTTCAGAATACCACCACTCCTGAACAGTCGAGTCAACAGTTAGATCAGACAAGAGTTGCCTCCCAGCCTTCCACTTCATCTTCCTCCCCTCCTTCCTCTTCGCTTGACGGAACTGGTCGATCAAAAAATCGGGTTCCTAAGGAGAAGAAGGAGAAGAAGAAGAAGGAAAAGAAGAAGAAGGAGCCTAAGGCGACTGGGGGCAAACAAGTGTCATCTAACAAAAATCCACACACCGCACTCGTAAGGCCTAAATTTCCATGCGTCATATGCAGGGGAGACCATTTCCATAGAGATTGTCCCTGTATCCCACGGATACTAAGAGACTGATCCCCCCGTTTGCACAATTCGGGAGCATCGACCTCTGATAGCCATGTCGACTGCTCACCGTTAACTAGTGGGAGTGAAGCTCCAGGACAGAATGGGAGAGTTAAATTTCCCTGCAGATTGTGTGAAGGCGATCACGCCATCCACCATTGTCCCTTCTTAGACGAGGCAAAAAGAGTTCTGGAAGAGCGCCCGATTTTACGAGCGAATCTTCCTCCTGGATATCAAAAACTCCTTCCAAGTCCCTCACTAGTTGAGAATCCGGCTGAGCCACTTAGATGGTCAGCCGAAGCACCTGTCATTGAAGAAGAACCGTCTGGATCCATGCCTGATGAAAGTCAAAAGTTTGATACGGTAGTTGACCTGGTTTTGCCTTCAGAGGCTCCATCTTCGAATGACACCATCACAGAGGAGAATACAGACGACACCGTCCAGGTTCTCTTCATCAGCACTGACTCTGATAATCAAGGGGGCAATGCCACCATTCCTTTGTCGCAGGAAGGAAGTTCATCAGAGCGCTATCCGGCCGTATATTCGGTCCCACCACCAAGAAACCTGGTTGTATCCTTTGACTGGAACCAACTAGGCAGACCCCGGTTGCCAGCCAGTGTACCATTCAGAATTATTTGTCAAATATACAAAATGGTAATGGCTGGAACTATCATTGATGAGGGGGCATCTGTGAGTATCCTTTCCTCTATTGCTTGGAAAGCGCTTGGTTCGCCAGCGCTTTTACCTGAGATGAGAAGTCTATCAGGTTTTGATAAAGGAACCAGTCAACCTTTAGGGATCCTCCCCAATGTGCCCATAACATTGAAAGGGAAGACCGTTCATATGAACGTGATGGTCGTTCAAGGACCCCTGGATTATAACCTACTCCTTGGACGAGACTATATATATTGCATGGGAGCTGTAGTCTCCACACTCTTTAGAGTAATTTGTTTTCCGCATGGAGGAAGAATGGTCAAGCTCGTGGACCAACCTTCGTTTCCCGGATCACACATCGCAAATAGTCATGTGTCACCCGTAAATGGTCTATTCATGCAAGAAGTGTCTCAACCCACGGTCCGTCCTCCTGATGAGCGCGAGTAATCCGGGAGGATATGACTGGAACCCAGGGGGCATGCATCCTGGCCTGCTTCGACAGGGAAACTTTGGGTATAGAATAGGTTTCCGCGGGAGAATATGACTATTCCGTACCCCGTCCGTGGATGGAAGAGGGGTTGTTCTAGAATAGGATTCTTTTGTCAAAGTTACGTGTTTGGCACCAGTCATTCACCCTTGTCTACTTCGGTAGACATTGCCGAGGAAGTGTTTTGTTTGAAAGATTAACGAGACAATCTTTGGGTAACCTGAAAGAGGTAAGCCTCTCTCGATTTAAAACAAATGTTTTGGCAGAGGGTAAGTAGAGGTAACCTTGAAACTCTATTTTATACCTGGGGGCATGCAAACCTTTTGGAGTGCAAGCAAAGAGCGGTTATTTATCTGTTTTTTTGGGTTAGCCGTTTCCTAACTTGTATAAAGAAAGGATGGGGAGCAAAGCTTAGTGAGATGAAGCTCCATAAAAAATAGAATCTTGATGAGACACTCTTATCAAAAGACTGGGTAAATCGAGCAGTTTTAGCATAAAGTTCATGCTCGTTAAAAAATAAACGCAAGATCCGAGCAGTTTTAACGCGGTCTTCATGCTCGTTAAAAAATAAATATAAGCAGTGAGCAATGTTTCCTCCAGAGTTTAAGCTCATTTTTATCAAAAAAATGAACCTACCCTGGTAAATAACCACTGTGATCGTAAATTTATCAGCCATAAAAACCTTGGTCGTGTTTGCACCTGCCACCTCCTTCTTTCATTTGGTCGATCGTTCACCCCCATATGATTGTTTACCCATTTTGAGGAACAACTGCGAAGAGTGATTTCACCTAGCCATCCTTGTGACACTGCCGTGATTGGAAAATTCCAACCTGTACCTGGAATCAGTTGCTATCCCTGTTTATCACTCGTTCCTCAAAAGACGAGTCTTCTTTAAGCTCTTTTCAACTGACTCGTAAAATATGAAAAGATTGCCGAGTTTTGGCCTTCCAGCTCGTTAAAAGGACAGGAAGAGCTATCCCTCCTCTAGATTTTAATCTTTTTGGACCTGAGGGATTATTGCACAAAAAGGTCGAGCGCTTGTTTTATTCGGCTCGTTAAAGTTATCGAAAACTCATCCCTTCTGTATTGTTTTATACTTTTTCGGACTTAAGGGATTAGATGACGAAAAAGGAATTTTGGAGTTAACTTTATGTACCTTTTCAGACTCTCTAAAAATGAAAAGGACCGAGTTATCCTTGTCGTTAGACTCGTTAAAATGATAAATAGCGACAAACTTGTCTTTAGACGAGAACGAGTTTCCCTATCGCTAGGCTCGTTAAAACATAGCGATGGGCTTGCCCGAAGGGCAGGTTATAGAACAAGCATATGTTATCCTCCTCAAGCTTGACAAAAATAAAGAGGTACTGGTCAGCAATGACTGGGGAAAAATTGGGAAAAATCAAGAAAACTTTGATGGTAGCAGGTCGCTCTTGAACATGACACTTTTCCTCTGTACCACAATCGGGTTGGGTTGTTTCATTCACCGGTCACATCACCATGGTCTTGCCATACCATCCATATTTGGGGTAATGCTATCAATCCATCGCATCAGTGTCGCCATCTGTTCAAGAGAAGTCGTTCAGAAAGAGTCAACCGGGTCCCATCCACTGCCATACATTATCCTTCATCCATTCATGACCGCCACCCTGAATCATATGTCACAGATTGTTTTCACCTCCATTAAAATCATTAGCTCCATTCCGTGTCACTGATGTGGGATTCACTAAGGCCCTCCTTTGAGGGATCGCTCCTTGTCGACATCAGCTCATTATCCAAGGAGATGATCTAGGAACAACCCCTTCAGTACTTTGAAGCTTGCATGCCTCAATGGCAAGTTTCTCACTTCCGGCGACAGGTATACATCAATGACCTTCGACCAGAAGATTTTGCGTGGTGTTCGACGCCAAGTCCTTTATTCACACCACGTGAATTGTACTGCAGTACCTTGAGGGTCATTATCATTATCGGTGATTCCTCTCGCGCTTGTTAACGATTTACATCATTGACCGGTAATCAAGCGATGTCTTTCCATGTTCGACTTCAGCGCAATTCTCACATGGATCGACTTGTACTTAGAGTGAAGATCGAACGAGTTTTAAGACCCCGGATCTAGTTTCATCCATCCGGGCTGCGATATATATTCAGGAAAAATAAAGACATTTGACATGTACATCATTGCAGCAGATGATCATCCTACTCAAAGGATGATAATTTTCACCAAAATTATCAGTCTACCATCAGACGATCGTCTGTTCTATGTACAAAAATGAATTTATAAAACTGAGCATGGGAATGCCCGCCTCAGCTAGATCATGAAAGCAGTATGAATCATAATGTATTGTATTGTATTTTATTACAGGTCTCCTCCCAGCAGATGGATGAACTTCGGACCCTCCTGGATAAAGCATTTCACCCGATAAACGGCCTCATACTTTAGGGGGCAACTGTTATAGACATTTTTGTGCCTTGCATCACTGAGCATGAAATGTCAATAATCAAGGGATCCAAAGTCCCTAAACATGTTGTTCCTACCCCTAGAGGAACAAGGCCAAGTAACCACAGCAATTCACAAAAGTTCTCCACCTGAAAACACTCAAAAACAAGGCAATTCTGGATCATGTCAACTACTCCACTGAGCATCTGCGCTGAATGTCAACTACTCCACTGTCTACCTGCGTTGAATGTCAACTGCAAAGAAGGCTACCTGCACTGAGCGAGTTTGGACAAGTGGCGGAGTCATTCCTCAAGGTGTCAATGCCCAGGAAGCTTCCAAAATGACACTTGGATCAGGGAATTCGACTGGTGATGAGTAAGAGGTTCCAAATCTCCATGTGGAAGCAAGAACCTCCAAGTGGACTCAAGAACTGAAGTGGGAGAGGACACTAGTTAGTCTCAGACCAGTCTCAAGCTGACTCATCCTCTCTCCAATATCCCTATATATAGATCTCTCTCCATGAGGTCAAGGGAGGCTGGAATTTGGTATTTGCAAAGAATTGATGTTGGTTTGTTGTTAGAAACATTGGGTGTGTTATGCTTTGAAGGGAGCTGAAGAGGGAATTCCATTCTGCTGGGAAGGAGATGCTGGTTTGGAGCCCTATGGGTTGTATCTCTTCCTGAACCCTGTTACTTTCAATAAAGCTATCTTGATTCTTTCCTATTTGCTGGTGTATTTTGTATGATTGCATTAGTATATTTGATTTACTTCTAATCCTGAATCATTTATGAATATGTATATTTGCCTTTGTATTGTGTCCTTCTCTTGTTGCAAGTAGCTATTCTCTTGTCATAGGTAGTTGTTCTCTTGTGATCTCGTGGGATTCAAGTAGTTGTTCTCTTGATAAAGCGAGGAGGCAAGTAGCTGTGGACACATGAAGAGAAGAGGATCTAGTTCGAGGGACAACCGGAAGACAACGGTAAGTCTGCCGATCTCCCCTCTTTCACATTTCATAAAGGAAGAAATCATAATAGCTGTATTCGTTTGTTGCTAAGGCGCTGTCACACCTTAGGTGGATAGGATCGTCCTAAATAGGCATTTTTCCCCACAACACAGTGGAAATAGAGGTTGTAGAAATTGAGGGGTCAGACCCCATATCTAAGCTTCTTGAATACATTCCTCTACGCAGGGGCAAGATGAAGGTGCCCAGTGATATTGATGAGAGAAAGGTCACCCTGCACACACCCCTCTTACCAACTGCTATCGTGGAGAGACGAAATAGTTTGGCTATGGGTCCATCTTGGTCCCGCTAATGCTGAAGTGGGTGCCAGTGCTGCAGTTGCAGGACATGGACTTGGATTTTCCCAAACCATGGTAGACTAGGATCACATGGTGGGCACACATTATGCCATGAGAGATGGCAGACGACTAGTGTTGTGGGGGACACTATTCCATGAGTGGCTGGATCGCCAGATGATCTTCATCGAGGACTAGCCATATGCTGGCATGGACTTTCGTGGAGACCCTGATATGCAGCTGCCCACTGGTGAGCAGTGGGACGATGGTGGTAAGACACTTGATCACATTGTTTTGCATTTTATTTTTATGATGTTTTTTTGGATTTTTTCATGTATATGTCCTAATGACATACACTATGGTATTCGTAGATGTGGGACTAGTGAAGCCTGTAGGGCTGGCTCCAGAGGCTCGGAGCGATCCACAGGGAATCAGAGCACTAGCCTTGGCTCCCCTAGCTGGTGATCCGGTGGAGACAGTGGCCCAAAATCTTGAGGACCTGACAGCGGGGATCCCTGATTACATGGGCATCGAGGAGGTCCCCATAGAGTTCCAGATACATATGGTAGGAGTGATACCCAGGGTGCACCACCTATTGAGGTGAGTGGTATGAGCGGTGGTGTGCTATAGGGAGCATAACCCACTGCAGTAGACGACTAGGTTTTATTTCCTACTAATTTTTTAAGAGACATGTGTCTCGGATGTACGGAGAACACAGACTCTATTTGGACATATACACTTATTTTTTGAGTGCCTCGATGTGCTACATGAGATATATATATATATATATATATATATCTATATATATATATATATATATATATATATATATATATATATATATATTCCTATGGTTCATTATTGTGTTTTGAATGCTTCTATATGCTGTTTTGATTACATGTTACGCAAATTTCTATTTAATACATGGTTTGCTAATGCATCAGTTAACGTGTTTAATCTTCTGGGAATTTGCTAATATGTAATAAAATCAAAATTCCTTTCTAACAATTTAACACATAAATACAACCTTAAAATTTGATGGTCTCTGACAGAATAATGCCCATTAAGTTGGTGGACGACAAGCTGAGAATCCAAATTCACAACCAATGTATGAATACCGAGATTGATAACCTCGGTCAGTAATTCAATAACAACACTATATTCAGCGACATTGTTTGTGGTACAACCCAGACAAACACCTTGAAGGTCTACTAACTCACTGTGAGGATCGTAGATCACCCATGCCGCAGAAGAAAGGTTGCGGGTACTGCGGCAAGCACCATTAGCGAAACCAACGTAAGGTGTACCAGACATCTGCACAAGAAGCAAAAGACACAATAAGCGGCAATTATGCCTACACACCAAGCCAAACATGAAAACACACACACAACACACCTGCTGAAAACACACGTATGTACAAATTAGAGTGCATGGAGTTCACACATAATATTTTTTCAGGTAAAGCCCATTTCGGGGCTTATCTAGAGGGTTCCCTTCATAATCAATCAGCTCATAGGCCCCTTTTTGCAAAACTCGCTTTACAATATAAGGCCCATGCCACATGGGCTCGAATTTTCCTGCCCCCAGCTTATCATTTGCTTGATCATAGAGCAAGACTAAATCTCCTTCAACAAAAGAATGAGGATGGACAGTATGATCGAAGTGAGTTTTCACTCTCTCCTTCTATGCTTCAATAGCTAGAGAGGCTAGTCGATGAGTCTTGTCCAGCTACTCTAGGTAGAGAAGGCGTTCTTCTACTGGAGTAGTGTTGGGGAGTAATTCGACAGCTAATTTCAAAGAAGGGATCTCACACTCAATTGGAAGGGTAGCCTCCAGCCCGTAAACCAATTGGAACAGGGTGAATCTAGTGGCATCCTTCAGAGAAGTTCGGTAGGCCCATAAGGCAGAGAACAACATCAAGTGCCAGTTGGACTTGTGCATGCCAATGGTGCGTTGAAGCATTGTAACTAGAACCTTGTTGATGGCTTCTACTTGGCCATTGGCATGAGGATAGTATGGTGTCGAGCTATCATGCTGCAAGCCTAGCTGGGTTGTTAACTTAGTCATCATATTATTATGGAAATGCTTGTCGTGATTAGCGACGATAGCCTGAGAGACCCGAAACATGAGATAACATGATTAAATAAAAATTGCGTCGCTGTGTGACCGTCCTTAGATAGTGTAGGCATCGCCTCGGCCCATTTTGTGAAATAATCAATGGCAATGATGATATACCCATGCCCCCAGCCGAGTGAGGGTTACAGGTCATATAATCAATGCCCCATTTGGAAAAAGGGCCGATGGTAACGACAGGGTGCAATGGAGCGGGAGGCGCGTGCACCTTCTGTTGGTATATTTGGCATCATGACAAGAGCGGACAGCAAGAATGCAATCCGTGAAGATGGAGGGCCAAAAGTAACCAGCATGGAGGATCTTCTGAGTAGTAGCATACCTAGACATGTGATCACCACAGGTGTGAGAATGGTCGTCATTTAGAACTCGTTCAGCTTCCTCAAATGTTAAGCATCGATGGAGAACAGAGTCGGCGCCGAGATGATATAGGGTGTCCCCAATAATACGATAGGGCTAAGACTGATGGAGAATCCGTCGCCGAGCATCCTTGGACAAATCGGGATGAAAAGAGGACGTCTAAAGATAGATAATGATATCCCTGTACCAAGGATCGAGGGTGCTAATTAAGAACAGAGTTTCATCTAGAATATGGTCCTCTAATTGAGAGGGCGCGGTAACAGATGGCAGAGAGCAAAGAAACTCAGCAAAGACGAGGGATTTTTTAGTCTTGGCAGTGGTGAATTCCAAGTTGAACTCTTGGAGGATAACAATCCACTTCAAGTACTTGCCCCCCAGTAACTGATGTGATAGAATGTACGTCATTGGGTTACAATTAGAAACCACTATTGTAGTGCGAAATAAGATATAATGGTGGAAACGTTGAACGGCACCAACGGCGGCCAATGCCAATTTCTCGACATAGGAATATCGAGTTTCCGTATCTAGTAAATTGTGGCTGAGATAGTAAACGACATGCTCAGTTTCATCATCATCATCTTGAACTAGAACCATGCCAATAGTGGTATCGGCAGCAGCTAAATACAGTGTGTAGTCAATGTGATAATCAGGAGGATGCAATAACAGAGCAGAAACAAGGAGAGCCTTGAGGCGCTCGAAGGAATCTTGTGTAGCGGCATCCCAAAGAAAAGGGGTGTCCCGCTTTAATAACCATGTATAACCTTTGGCCACTTCGGCATAGTTCAGAATGAATCGTCGTAAAAAATTCGCTTTACCCTCCAAACTCTTCAATTGATACAAAAGGGGGAGGGAGATTCAGGTTGGCTTCGACTTTAAGGGGATCCAGACGAATACCCTCTCGGGAGACGATGACCCCAAGAAGTCTGCCTGACTCAACGCAGAGGACACACTTATGTGGATTAAGCTGGATGTGATAGTGTCGACAGTGGAGGAAAATTTTACGAAGGTGAGCTGGATGGTCCTAGCACTTTTTTGAATGAGCTAGCAGATCATCCAAGTAAGGCTGCACAATGTGTCGAATATCATGGAATACATAAGACATTACGCGTTGGAAGGTGGCACCGGAATTTTTTAAACCAAAGGGGAGATTTTTATAGGTGAAAGTGCCCCACAGACAGATAAAGGCAGTCTTGTGTTGATCTGCAGGTGCAATATTAATCTGGTTATAACTAGAAATGCCATCCATGAATGAGTACATTTCACTCCTGGCATACTCATCAATGAGTTGGTCAATGAAGGGTGTAGGGTAGTTATCTTTGGGACAGGCCCGATTAATATCATGGTAATCAACACATACCTTGATAGTTCCCTCACTTTTAGTCACAGGGACAATATTAGAGACCCAATTTGTGAGGGGGATGGGGTAAATAAAACGAGCCTTAAGAAGATTTTCAACTTCCGCTTTAATAGCACAGCCTTTCGGGCTTGCACGAAGTGTAAACACTGCCGAATAGGCTTAGCACCTGGATATGTAGGTATCTCATGCACCACGATACTAGGATTGATGTCAGGATCTCTTCGTAAGACCAAGCAGACACATCACGAAATTTGCGAAAAAGATCAATGTAAAGATGAATCTCCTCCGGAGTACAAGTTACTCCAACATGGATGTGCTCGAAAATCCCTACTTTAACAGAGATGTCAATTGGCTGAGTTTGCATGATGTTCCCCATGTTCCCTTCAGAAGACACTTGATGAACTTGAATGGGTGTCTGAAGGGGTTGGGATGGGAGACAAGGACCAAACCGCTCGAGACAGGTAAGCATTTCCCGATGGGCAGGGAGAAATGAGGAACAATGGTGATGATCAGACCAAGGGGGTTCCTCAAAAGACATGGTCTCAATAATCGCTTCATCAGAAGGAAAAATTTCCTTTAAAGGGTCTGAAGAAGTGCCATCTCCAAGCCAAGGGGAATGAGTGTACGAGTCGAGAGCTCTGCTTGAAGGAGCAGATTCAGAGGGTGGAGCCGATGCAGAAACAATTTCGACGTAGTTGAGCTCGGCAGGACTCAATGACATCTCATCGCCCTAAGATTCTATCTTATCAGCAGGGGCAAGAACCCACGGATCAGAGCAAACATAAATCATATTAATAGGAGGAATGTTGGGAGGCGGGAGTGAGAAAACACCCATAAGGGCAGGATCATTAAAGAGTCTGGCTCCCACACTCACATGGAATGAAGGTATGCTCCACAAAAGGCACGTTGGCATCGGAAGAGGAGGAGGTGAAGAAAGACAACTGGTCTACTGTGACGATGTTCCCCTGATGAGGGAAACGAATGACATGAAATAGAGATGAAGCCACGGCTCGCATGGCATATGTCTAGCTCCATCCCAAAAGGAGGTTGTAAGTTAGATTGGCATCAACGACTTCAACCTCCACTTCGACTGTCTTCCCTTCCAAAGTAATATGCAAGCGTTGGAGTATACCATAAGGATGAGACTCTCTCCCATCGAAGGCTTCCAAGGTCATAGGAGAATGGCTCAGAGTCGAAGAACCGATAGCCTTCCAACAAGCAACAGACGTTATGTAAGTAGAAGCACCTTCATCAATGACGGTACGATGAATCGTTTTAGAATTGATGATGACATGGATAAGGAAGGAAATTTGGTGAGGTAGTCTCGGTATATGACTGTCTAGGTCAAAAGTGATAAAATCTGAGTCGGTCGGGTCAATGCCACCAATAGCTGATAGCAAGGGCTTCCTCTGAGAGGGGCAGCTCTGGAGAACTTCCAAAGCGGACATAGCTGGTGGAGCCTGGGCTAAGTCCTCAACAATGTTATAGTGCTGAGTAGCACGAGCATTACGGTTGTAAGAAGACTTCTGGAGTACACCTTTAGGAGGGGGTCAGATGGTCGTTTCAGTGTTATGTCTCTCGATATGGAGGGGACCAAAACTGGACAGAGGAGTGCTAGAGGGGACCTCAGGATCTTTCCCGGCAGGCGATGGATACTCTTACGCCTGAGTACTAATGTGGAAGGGAATCGTCCCAGCCATATATACCTGAGAACCAAAGGGAGAAGGGGATTGGGATGGATCAGCCACCATTTGCGTTTGTTGTGAGGGAAAAGATTCTTTGAGCACAGTAGGAGTCCTGGGGGCACCTTTCAACAAACAACTAACTTCGGACCGCCTCACGCAGTCTTTGGTATAGTGATCCTCATCACAGATAAGGCAAGGATACTTAGGCTTGCGTTTGGCACCTTCCTCGGGTGGAGGTTTAGGGGAATCCTGCTTCGGTTGATCAACTTTATTCTTTCCTTTTCCCTTCTTCTTTCCTTTCAAGGCTTTGTCTACCGTGGTGGACTGGACGACGTTAACCTCGGAAGTATTACAAGAATTGGATACAGCCTGAGAAGTGTTTTCATTCGGAGCATTCAACTTTTGCTTCCCAGGGTTTGCGGAAGATTTCTTAGAGGATGGATTAACAGAACCAATGACGTCGTCAACAGATGGTGTTGGCAGGGCTTTGGAAGTTCTGGGACTCGGGGCATCAGGAAAATAATCATATAGTGTACCGGACTAGGAGTAAACCAAGTCAAGGTATTGAGCACACAAAATAGCCTGCTCTTTAGTTACACATGCTCCCATAGCAATGTCCCACGCTATTGGACCGACAAATGAGGTCATGAACCAGTCGGTCAGAAGCTGATCAGGAATCCAAAACTTAATCAAACGGTGACACCGTCTCCATTCATGGATATGATCGGAGATATTTGTAGTCGTTGTTTGTTTCAAGGATGTCAGGAGATGTGTGCCTGTCTCGTATCGAATCAACAATTGAAAATGAGTTAAAAATGCCATAGCCAACAAGTTAAAGTCCTGAAAAGATTCGCCAGCTAACTCAATATACCATTTAGCAGTAGAGCTAGTGAGGGTCCATTGAAAAAGGCGGAGCCGGATTGAATCATCAAGCCATGAATTTGACGAATACCATAGATGATAAGTCATGACGTGGGCTTGGGGATCTTCTCCAGCTTTACCGTAAAACTTGGGACAATCACTAGGAATCTTAGTTGGAACCAGTGGCCAATACAGATTATGAAGAATAGGATCATTGGTTAGTTTTGACACATCCGGTAATTCCAACGTTGCTAAAAATGGTAATTGAGGGTTAAAGGACATCTGATGCCATGGGTAGGAGGTAGTACCAGAGTTCCAGCTAGCTACTTGTTGCCCCCATTGATTATGTCTGGACGGATTTGGCCCAAAAGGGTTCTGTTCGTAGGGATTTTTTCCATAGGGGTTATAACTATAACTGGATGGTTGAACTTGGATCTTCCCCCTAGCATTCCATTAATTACCAACTTGGCCTGCAGGAGCAACATATGGTTGCTGGTAATTCTGGTAAGGACTCACCTGCAGTTGTTGATAATTTTGGTACGGGGCAAATTGGGTTTGCCCTCGGGATTGCTGGAAACCATAAGGTGGCTGGGCTCCAAACTCAGTCTAGGAGCCAAGCTGCGTTTGATAAGCAGGTTGAGATTGGGATCCATGCTACATTTGAGGACCAGATTGGGTCTGGCGCCCAGACTGGGGCTGAAAAACTAGTGGAGCTTGAGAAGCAACTATCATTTGAGTGGCTAGTTGAGCAGGCCCAGATGGATGTCCTTGAGAGAACTGAGGCTGGGACATCTGGCCAGAAGGTTGACCTAGTTGAGATTGAGGTTGACCCATTTGCCCAGAAGGTTGAGTTTGTTGGGTATTGGAATGTCCTTGCACAACTGAGGGTTGTCCTGATTGACCATATGGCTGAGCAGACTGGATAGTTGGTTGGCTTGGTTGGATTTGAGGCCGACCAATTTGTCCAGATGGTTGACTAGACTGGATAGTGGGTTGGCCTTGCTGAACGTAAGGTTGTGTCGGCTGGATAAATCATTCTTGCGGACAAGACCGATCTCCCTAGTATCAATTGATATCTAGCGACAAGCAGAACAAGCAAATCTACCTTTCTCTAAATATTGCGATTTATAAATAAAAACCAAGAGGTGTTTTAGACCCTACCTTAAGTCCAACGCTAGTTTGTGGCAACCACACTTTTACTATCCGAATGAGTTTCCTTTTAAGAACCTACAAACACAAACAAGCACACATCAAATAACACCTGCATAGCCAATATAATAAATCATACTTATCATGGTGATCAAGGAATCCATGAAATAAACCATAGAGGACAGCTTATTGAGAAAAATAAACTTGATTGTATTAACTTTAAACAAAGAAGAACTTTACAACCTTGGTGCCTTGATGTCATACAAGCTCCTCCCAGGATCCAAGAAAGAATCTCCTCTACTTTGACAAGCCTCACACTCTTCCCAATGAGATCAAAAGGTATGTATTCTCCCCTCTCAAGCTCAATTAGGAAGTCTAAATTCCAATAGCATTTACCCTCATAAATATTCAGATTTCAACCTCCTCAGTAACCAGCCCAATGCCTCATTTTATAGTGCAAAGGAAGGAGGTTACAGGTCTGCCTATGAAGGGATAGAGTCCTCCTTCAAAGGGATAAGCTCCTCACATCAAGGGGTTAGCTCCTTTAGGTATGGGATGCATGAACCTCAAAGGAGCGAACTTGCCACCTCAAGATTTCCTCTAGAAGCTTCCAGAAATAACCCAAAGTGAGTTTTTGAGAATGTACTTGCGCCTTTTTGACTTTTACAGGGGTCCGCACCCTTTTCACAGAAACAAAGCGGTTAGGTACACAGGGGACATGACCAGTGGGTGCGGGACCGCAGGTAATGCTAAGAGAAAGTGTGGAACCAGAGTTTTAGAGGTTTTTAAGGGCTTTCTCTTATTTTTCAAGGCTTGACATGAAGAGCTGAGGTTTAAGACTTGCATAGGAGGAAATTATGAGTGGTGATAGACTCACACTGACTGCAGAATGCCATGGTGACAATATTTTGTGTAACAGGCTGACCGAATTGCCCAAAAGGGTAGCCTTGCTGGACACCAGGCTGGCCTTGTTGTATGTGAGGTTGTCCCGGATTGCTAGAAGGTTGCCCGAAATAAGTAAAGGATGAACCCCCAGAGGCCGAAGGTTGTCCCTAGAAGGGTTGTCCTTGTGGGCCTCTAGGTTGACCTAGATAAGGTTGTCTATAATATTGTTGTCCATTAGAGGGTTGCGCGTAAGACGGTTGACCTTGATAGGGTGGTCCTTGAAAATTGGCAAATGATACTTGGCCACCATGATAAGCGGTGGTACCCCAAGCAAAGGATAACGAAACCAAGACCTCAACTGCAGGTCGAGATGGGAAAGGTCTGGGGTAATCAATATGAGCTCCTCGAGAATCGTAATAATGAAATGGATCTTGGGGATCTGGATTCTGAAGAGCTTGTAAATATTAATCGTATCCCCCCCCCTACTGGAATGGAACCAGAAGAAGGTGGGGCATTTAGTGTAGGATCAACAACTTCGGATGTAGATGCTAATGGACCACTATTCGCAGATCCTGACGAAGGTCCAGCAACAATGGTCACAACTGAGGATGCAGTGACATCACTGACAACAGGGGCTAAGGAAGCCACACAAATAGTTGGAATAGTCGGGACTGAGGTGAAAGACACATTGTGAATTTGAGGTGTAAAAGGCTCCAAAGTCGGAGTGACGGTACGAGACCACATGGAACTCGTAAGGGGAGTTCTAGAACCCATAACATCCCTCAAAGCCTTATAGCGTAAAGGCAGCATGACACCGAGAGGGGTGACATGGAAGGGTGAAGTTTCCGTTGGGATAGGAATTTCACCGCTCGTCACAACAGATTCTTCACTCATGATGGGGGATGTGTCATCCATGTTAGAAGAAGACATTGGGACCAAAACACTAGGAGGAGTACCGAGAATATCTTCTTCGGAAGGCTCCCAAATGGGGTTCCAATGAATATCATAAGACTCATCTTGTGGAGCGTGAGAGATAATCGGTTGGATACTTGGAATAACGGGGAGAGTATCACTAACAACCGGTGCCTCAGGAGCAATAGAAGATGGAGACCCTTGGTAACTTGGAACAGGAGATGGGATTAGTGATTCCGCCAGGATGATTCAATTCAAAATCCCTAGGAAAACTTAATGAGAAAGAACCCTACACAAGCTAGAACGCAAACAAGATCTAACAGGGTAAATATTAACGTGGCCGAATAAATTTTAAGACATAGGAATAGAACTTGACCTTTTCATCTTTAAAGAGTCGAGAAAAGGACAAAAATATGACTCTAGTCACCTTAGTATATTTAATGAGCCTGAAGTGACAAGTGCTTAGATGGACCTTTTCTTTTCGGGAGTAAAAAAGGAACGAAATTGACTACTCTGGAGAACTAGGCAAAAGGTTTACCAAACAACCTGTAAAACTGCATATACACCTTAGCAGTCATATGAAAACCAAGGATTTTCCGTACGGTAGTCAATCTTCCTGAATGTTGTGTTCAGTGCGTTACGGTTTGCAAGGCGGCATACACGACTTCCTAAGGATAAAGGATGATAACCTAGTGGGGTCTCCCAACATATACTCAAAGGTACATGGGAGCACAATTCTGTACTAGACCGCTATTGAGTCACAGAAGGAGGAATCACCCAACCTTGAGTGCAAACAATAGTGACTAGGATTAACGACGCCAGATCACGTCTCTAGCCTAGATCTCTAAACAGTGTGCGTTATGTTCCAATGCGTTGTTAGGTTTATTCAGTTCATTTTAGAGTTGACCTTGAATCATGTTTCAGTTTTCAGGCCTTACCGTATGTATACAACAAATCCTAGGATGCAACTAGAATGAGCGAAATATCCTTTTACTTCAATGAACACCTACCTACGAGAGGGTTGAGAGATCATTCCCAATCCATGAAAACCAAGATAAACAAAGACAGTCACTCAGTGCATACAGACATTGATTCCTAAAGTGCACAGATACTACTAATGAGAGATTTTATCATTCACTTTCCAATATGCAAACTTGAAATGCAAATTCACTTTCACTTTCGTATACTAAATGAATACAATCTCTTTTATTTTGATGTCTTTAAATCTAGAAGAAACAAATAAGCAAACAAGCAAGTGTGGAAAAGACCGGTTGATCCAAACAATTTTGATCTATGTCCAGTAGTGAAAAGAAATCAAATCAATACCAAGGATTGGTTCAATAACAGTCACTAAATAATCAATCAAAAATGAGCAATGGGGAAGGCTTAATCAAACGAACAAGAAAGCTACAAACAAACCTTGAGCAAACCAGCAACTAAGCTAACTGATTCAAGAAACTTGAAATAATGAACTAGGTCACATAGGTGAAAATGCAAGATTCATTCAACAAAGCTAACGAAAGAGTGCCTTAACCATAAATAGTGAAAAACAAGCTACTGAGCAAGCGAAAAAAGCAAGGGACCAGTAGGACTGATGGACTCAGGAGGCAGAATTGAAAAAAATCAATTCTACAGCAATCATCGTGGGACGTACACAAGCAACTAGTGCTGATAAAGAACTAACTACAGCAACAAAGCGATGTCATCGCGGAAGTACATGACTTTTCCGCGATGGACGGATTTTCAGAGTCGTCGCGACTGTGTGACGTTATTAAGCGATGCATAGGATCTTACAAAAGGGTGAGCGTGATGACAGTGCGACTGTTAAACTATTATCTGTGATGA
Source organism: Pinus tabuliformis (assembly GCA_031772625.1). Lineage (NCBI taxonomy): Eukaryota > Viridiplantae > Streptophyta > Pinopsida > Pinales > Pinaceae > Pinus > Pinus tabuliformis. The sequence goes on from CM062815.1 coordinate 89,533,769, forward strand.
TGTTCAAAACAATGACAGGCGAACAAAAACTCCCAAACCAAAACCAATCAATCCTTCAATCAAATAGATGTATTTCCAAAATCAACCCAAGAAACTCAAAAGACTGATAGTTAATCCCCAAAATTCAAGAGAGAACAAATCAAGATCAAAACAAGAGCAAACAAGAGAAAAACGTAGGCCAAACGCCCCAGCGGAGTCGCCAAATTGTGATGCAGGAAAGTGTTCCCTCTATGGACAGAGGCAACCCCTCTAGCCCTAGAGTGGGTCTAGTCACAAAAAAGGATAGATCAACAATAGATTTCCTTAGACAGTCATAGTTGGAGGCCTACCTCAATCGGTGGTCGATGGAGTTCCGTTGCACTGCTCCAGCTTCCACTTCCTTGATGAGTGATCAACCTAAAATGATGCAAATGAAATACGACAAAGAACGCAACCGGAAAACAACAATGAGATATTTACTCACAAAGTCAAGAAGTCATGAGCTATCAAGAAAATTACATACAAGACATAGGAAAACATCATTGATTGTATTAATAATGAAATAAGAGCAAGCTTACAACCAAAGTCTTGACGTCGCAAGCCTTCTCAGAGGAATCCAGCCAGCATGTCTTTCAAGCATTCACTCTTTGGAGATGAATCTCCCAACATACAAAGTTCTCTCTCACTCATAAGTTTTACACAAAGTTAAGGGAACTTCACTACCTTCCACAAGCTATCAACAATCCCACAATTGTCACACTCACACTAGCTATCTAACAAACTCACAAGTAGTAACAACACTGCTCAATCCAAGAATTTACCAACTAGCCAACTATCCAACTAGCAGAGCATAACAATGGTGAGAGTTTAAATAGGAGAAGGATTCTCCATGAAAGGTGGAAGAGTGAGCTTATCCCCAGGGAAGATATCACAAATGACGGAACTGCCATACCAGAGAAGGAAGGGCGACACAACCTATGCCAACAACCAGGTCTGGAGACATCCAGAAGGCCAACTGTTGGAATGAATTCGCTCAATCTGGATTATCGCGAGTGTATAACAGATCCTTAGTGCTGACATTGCTAGTGAGAAATGTAGCTAGTCAGATCATTGCTAAAGATAGTAAGTAACCTCGCGTTGGAGCATGAAATCAGACCATTGTGGGAATCAGATGTACTTCCGCACTGAAAGCACGGTTGGATTGTTTACAAGTGCTATTCATGGCATGTATTAAGCCGACAGTCGCGATGAGGTAGAAAACTTTAGGAAAAGTGGGTCACTTGGTAGCACAAGAGAGAATTTGTTCAATCTGAGCATGTTTGACTCGGACACATGACACAGTAGAAGGACTGGGGTGAAGGCATTGACAAATTACTGTGTAACACTAGGAACTAGATGTATAGTCCCCAACAGAGTCACCAATTCTGCTGTAGGATAAAATGCACGGTGAATGGAGAATGGAGATACCCTCAAAGGTCTTCCAGGGACCTTTGGAAAACTGTAAGATTATTCGCAACCATCACAAAGTTACATGCATGTTCATAAAGAATAACAAACTATCAAAGTAGGACAAATAGATTACCTCAAACCTCCATGTAGATTTGCTGGAGAGCACAATGTAGCTAAGTAGAAGTCCCCTGAGCTGGCTCCAGATCAAGTCCTGCACATAGAAGAGACAAGCATAATCACAATATACAACCTTGATAACTAATACATGAATACATAAAAGAACATCTATTTACATATAAGTAAGATACTCATGCTAAAAGGTATTGGACAAACAAGTCAATGAATGATAGTACAACTGCAGTACTATATTAATGTCGAAAGAGTAATTACAACCATCTGTTGCATCAGCCTTCCCTTACCCCTCCAGCTTCTCTCTGTCTCTCTCTCCCCCTTCTTAACTTCTTCTGATTTGAGACAATGCTCAACAATCAACTATGCTATCCTTTCAAATGATCTGACCTCTATCACCATAGCCATAGCTTTTCTTATGTATCAATTGAGTTAGGGTTGCCAAGTTCCTGCATGAGTTACTTAGTGTAAAAGTAATGAAGTTGCCATGCTTTTTAGCTCTTTCCCATTTCCCTCCATCATTAGGATTAGAAATCCCCCAAATAGGTCGAACTTGAGATGTTTCCTTTCTTTTCTTGAGTAGATCTAGGAGCAAATATCAAGCTATTTATGAGTCAATTCGCTCCTTTGACCCTTAGAACTTCATTAGGGTCCACTAACGATGTTTCCGAACTAGCAACTAGAGTTAGTTGGGTCACTAATGCACCCTTAGGCTTGTAGATAAGATTTATAAAGTAGGTTGTCAGTGCATAGCCAATGTTAGTGTGGAAACAAGGCATGTGATCTTGGTATTTGCTTCAGTTGTCATGTCTTTCCCCTTTGAGCTAATGAGGGGGTCAATTTGCTATATAACAAAAATGAGGCTTGGGATCTGGTGGAGTTGTCAGTTGGAAGGAAACCCATTGGCAGCAAATGGGTGTTAAAGAAGAAAACAAATGCAGAAGGAAAGTTGGAGAAATACAAAGTTCAGTTGGTAGCAAAAGGTTATTCCCAGGTGTCAGGAATTGATTTTGGTGATCTTTTTTCTCCTGTTGCCAAGGTATCTTCTATCAGATTACTTTTATCTGTTGCTGCTGCTTTTGATTTTGAGGTAGAACAGATGGATGTGAAGAAAACATTTCTTCACTGGATATGGAAGAGGAGATCTACATGAAGCAACCTGAAGACTTTGCGATGAAGGGTAAGAAATAACTGGCATGCAAGTTAAAGAATTCTCTATATGGGTTAAAATAGTCACCAAGAATGTGGTATGAGAAATTTGATACATTTATATGGGGACTTGGCTTCACCAAAAGCAAAGTAGATCACTGTGTGTATTTTAAATTAATTGGTGACTGTGTTATTTACCTAGTCTTGTATGTGGAAGATATGTTTTTGGTTGGAAATGACAAAGAAATTAACCAGGATTTGAAGACCCAATTGTTGTCCAAATTCGAAATGAAAGATCCTGGTTCTGCAAACTATATTTTGGGAATGGAAATTAAAAGAGATCGGACAAAGAGGAAGCTCTGGTTAAACTAGTGGAAGTATGTCGACACAATACTACAAAGGTTTAATATGTAGGATATTATAACCGGTGAAGGTTCCTATTTCTGTAGGTGCGAGGTTATCTGCTAAACAGTGTCCCAAGGAACATGAAGAGGAAGAGGACATGTCCCATGTTCCATATGTAAGTGCAGTTGGTAGCCTGATGTATGCAATGGTCTGTACTAGACTAGACATTGAACATGTAGTGGGAGTATTGAGCAGGTTCATGTCAGAACCAGGAAAGGAGCATTGGACAACAGTGAAGTGGGTTTTCAGACATTTGCGTGGCACTACTGATTATGGTTTTTGCTACCAAGGAAGACTAGGATTGGACAGAGTTTTGGATATTCGTGGCTTTTTTAATGTAGACTAGGCGAGAGATCTGGATCAGAGAAGATCTACAATTTGGTATGTGTTTAACCTATTTGGAGATGCAGTCACTTGGATGAGTAAGAGACAATCTGTAGTGGCATTATCAACTACAGAGGTAGAATACATGGTAGCCACTCATGCAAGAAATGAAGCAGTTTGGTTGTAGAGATTGTGTTAAAGTATGGGGTTAGTATTGGCAGCTATAAGGATAGACTGTGGCAGTTATTCAAAGACAAAGCACATTGATGTCTAGTATCACTTTTTGAGGGATATGATAGAAGAAAAAAATGTGTTGCTGGTAAAGGTGGACACTTTGAAGAATACTGTAGATGCATTGACAAAATTTGTGAGCTCTGAGAAGTTCTCTTAGTGTAGGGAAACAATGGGCATTTCAGGGCTAGATAAATGACTAATCTCTCCTATCGCCCCCTGCAGAAAGAAAATAACAAGTAGGAGAATGTTGGGTTGTTTTATATTCTTTCCATGACTAGTCCATGTAGTTAATCGGGGGGTTAGAAGGGTGTTATCGAGAAAACTAGTGTCCATTCAGAGCTACTAGTCCGACTAAGATGGATAGCTATCTTAGAAACAAACAAACTAAATTTACTTGTGTTTTCCTTTATGAGAGATAGATGAGAGAGAAGCAGAGAGTACCAACCTCAGTCTTTCGCCAATCTCCTTGCTTGTTTCCTCTCTCCTTTGATAGAGCTTTTGCCACTCCTTTCTCACTTGTCCCGCTTCAAAGAACACTTGTAGAGTCAAAGCATCCAAATACCATCAAAGCATAGAGATCTATAACCATAAACAATGTATGATCAGATGTACATTAACCATACAAATGCATATACAAATACAAGATTCAAAGATACACAAGTATATGGAGGAAAACTCAAATAGCTTTATTGATAGAAGTAGAAGAAGAGAGGATTACAACCAAGTTGTCTGATCCAGCATCATCCTCCCAGCATTAAAGCCCTCTTCACCTGATACAATGCAAGATCACCCAACAATACAATGTCTTCAATGAGAAACCAATAGCACTTCCTTACAAACTACAAAATTCCAGCCTTTGGATCTATGGAATGAGGGATCCATATATAGATGTTTGCAGGAGAGTGAGTTAGCTTTTTGGATTTTGATTAGTGTCATTTCACTGATAGTTCTTGGTTCCACTTGGAGATTTCATGATCTCTTACTCATCCCTGGGCAAATTCAGAAAGGCAAGTGTCATATGAGCAGTTTCTAGAAGATTCTTTGAGTTTCCACCTAGAAAATTGCTTTTGCCATTTGTCTACTCTCGCTCATTGCACCCTACAGAAGGGATTTTCAGTATGCATCACACCCCCCATGTGTAACAGGTGAGATGCATCCTACCCTCGGCATGGAGTAGTCTGTATGGTCCAGTTTTGACCAGTTCTGAGCAGTTTTTCAGGGAGAACTTCTGGGAAATGATGTAATCAGTTGACCTTGATCCTTTAGGGTATGAAACAATGGTTTTAGGGGTTTTAGAGCCCTTTTTTTATGGACATATGTAATTGGGGTTGCAGTGCCCAAATATGTCTATAACAGTTGCCCCATAAATCATGAGGTCGTAAATCTTTTGATGTCGAGTAAAATGATTTATTATGAGAATCCAAGGTTTTTCGAACTGGAAGGTGACCTGTAATAAGATACAATACAATACATTATCTTCATAATATTTTCATGATCTAGCTGAGGTGGGCATTCCCATTCTCAGCTTTATAAATTCATTTTCATGTACATAGGACAAACAACCATCTGTGTGGCAGACTAATGATTCTGGTGGAGCCATGATAGTTAGCTTGGATGATTATCTATGCAACAATGATGTACATTTGATGTATTTATTTTCATGAATATATCATAGCCCGGATGGATGAAACTAGATCCGGGGTCTTCAAACTCATTCAATCTTCGCCCGAAGTACAAATCAATCCTTGTGAAAAGATGTTCTGATGTCGAACATGGAAGGACATCACCTAATTACCGGCCAATGATGTAAGCTGTTAACAAGCCTGAGAGGAATCACTGATAATGATAAATCCCCTCAAGGTACTGCAGTACAATTCACGTTGTGCGAATACATGATTCGATGTTGAACACTACGCAAAATATTTCAGTCGAAGGCCATTGATGTAAACCTGTCACCGAAAGTGAGAAAATTGCGATTGAGGCATGAAAGCTTCAAAGAACTCAAAGGGGTGTTCCTAAGTCAACTTCTTGGATAATGTGCTGATGTCGACAAGAAGTGACCTGTCATAGGAGGGCCTTAATGAATCCCACATCTATGACACGGAACAAAGAAAATGATTTTGTGGAGGTGAAAACAATCTGATGATACAAGGTTCAGGGTGGCGGTCACGAAAGAATGGAGTGTTAAGGTATTGCAGCGGATTAGGCATTAGCTGGGTTGGTGAATTCTCTGAGCGACTTCTATTAAACATATCGGTGACACTGAAATGATTGGTAGCGTTAACCCCAAGATGGATGGTACAGAGGACCAATGGTGATATGGCCGGTGAACAGAATAACCCAACCCAACTCAATCATGGTGATGGAGTGAAAGTCTCATGTTCAAGAGCGACCTGCTACCAATGAATTTATTCAAGTTTTCTTTCCTTTTTCCCCCGTCATTGCTAACCAGTACCTATTTATTTTTCTCAAGCTTGAGGAGGATAACATATGATTGTTCTATAATTTTCCCTTTAGGAAAACCCGTCACTATGTTTTAACGAGCCTAGCGATAGTGAAACTCGCTCTTGTCTACATGGACAAGTTTGTCGCTATTGTTTTAACGAGTTTAACGACAAAGATAACTTGGTCCTTTTCAATTTTAGAGAGTCTAGAAAGAGATGGAAAGACAACTCCAGTAGTGCTTTTTCATAATATAATTCCTTATGTCTGAAAAAGTATAAAATAATACGAAATGGATGACTTTTCGATAGTTTTAATGAGCTGAACAAGAAAAATGCTTGATATTTTTGTGTAATGATCCACCAGGTCCAAAAAGATTAAAATCTAGAGGAGGGATGGCACTTCCAATCCCTTTAATGAGCTGGAGAGGCCAATTGTTCAGCAATCTTTTCATATTTTATGAGTCAGATGAAAAGAGCTTAAAGGAGACTTGTTTTTTGAGGAATCAGTGATGTTTTTTGGTAGCAACTGGTTCCAGGTAAGGTTTGGAACTTTCCAATCACGACAGTGTAAAGAAGGTGGCTAATAGAATCACTCATTGCAGTTGTTCCTCAAAAGGGTAAACAATCAAATGGAGGCGTATGATCGGCTAAAAAAGAGTGGAGGTGATGGTAAGAACATGACCAAGGTTCAAATGCTAATAAATATGCGATCACAATGGTTATTTACCGAAGGTGGGTTCATCTTTTAATGAGCTTGAACTCTGGGGGAACATGTGTTTATCGCTAGGTTTATTTTTTAACGAGCTTGAACATTACATAAAACTGCTCGTGCCAGTCATATAATAAGGATGTCTCTTATCAAGAGGTTCATCTTATAGGGAGCTTGCGCCATGCACAACTTTTCTCCGGAGCCTTTTGTATGCAAGCTAGGAACGACCAACCTATGAGGTTAAAGGGTTGAGAGCCTAGAAACTAAGAAAATAAAAGGTTGTTTTTCACTTGCATGCAAAAATGTTTGCATGCCCCCAAGTATAAAGAGAAGTAGAGTTTCCAAGTTACCATATAGAAGTTCTTGCATTAGCAAGATTATTCCATCCGCGTAGCAGACAAAACACTTCCTCGGCTTTGTCCATCGAAATGGACAAGGGTGACTATTTTCAGTGCCAATCACATAACCTTTGGCGGGGGAATCCTTTTCCAGTCCAATCCCATTTTCCTAAATGAACAGTGGGTCAGACTAGTCATATATCCGACGCAGAAACCTACCATATATCTGGGGTTTTCCTGCCGAATTAGACCAGGGCGCAAGCCCCCTGGGTTTTAGTCACAATCACCGAATCACTCGCACTCATCAGGTGGACAGACTGGAGATTGATGAGACATTCCTTATGCAAAAAGACCAGTTAGGGATGGCATTTGACTAATAGTTGTGTTTGAACCAGGGAATGAAAGCTGGTCAAAAAGGTGGACCACTCTGCCTTCATGTGGAAAACACATCACTCGAAAGAGTGAGGAAACAATTGCTCCCATGCTATAAATGTAGTCATGCCCAAGGAGTAGATTGTAATCTAGAGGCCCTTGGACTACCATCAGGTTTATATGAACGGTTTTCCTTCTCAAAGTTATAGGAAAATTTGGAAGGATCCCTAACGGTTGACTGGTTCCTTTGTTGGAGCCTGTCAGATTTCGAATCTCAGGCAGAGGTGATGGTGAACCAAGCACCTTCCAAGTAGTTGAGGAAAGGATACTCGCAGAAGCCCCTTCATCTATGATAGTACCAACCATGATCATTTTGTAAGCTTGTACTATGATTCGGAATGGTACATTAGATGGTAGGCGAGGTCTCCCTAGTAGATTCCAATCAAAGGAAATGACTAGATTGCTTGGAGGAGGGACCAAATAAATGGCCGGATAAATCCCTGATGAACTTCCTTCTTGTGGTAAAGGAACGGATAGATTGCCCCCATGTTCATTGGATTATGTGTTAATGAAAAGAATTTGAATGGTGTCGTTCTCATTCTCTTTGGTGACAATATCATCTGAAGGTGGACCTTCTAAAGACAAGACTGGGTGAATGACTCAGAAGGTTTATCTTCAATGAAAGGTGCTTCGACCGACAACAAAGGTGTGTTAGTCAGATTTTCAACTAGCGATGGACTTGGCAAAAGTTTCTTGCATCCAGGAGGAAGTCGCTGCGGTGAAGCAGGAGGGTTATCCAAGACTCTTTTAGCTTCATCTAGGAAAGGACAATGGTGGAGGGCATCATTGCCTTCACACAGTCTACAAGGAAATTTAGATCTTCCTTTCTTTCCATTGGTTTTGTTTTCACTAGTTGATGGTGTACTCTCAACATGATCATCAGAGGTTGAAGACACCAGATTTTGCAAGTGGGGAGACCAGTCCCTTAGGATCCATGGGATGCAGGGACAATCTCGATGATAGTGGTCTCCCTTGCAAATGACACATGGAGATTTAGGTTTGGAAGGTGCATTGTGTTGATTTTCGCCAGACGATGCATGGTTGCCCCCTTTCGCCATTGGATTCTTCTTCTTCTTCTCCTTCCCTTTCTTCTTCTTCTCAGTTACTTGGTTTTTAGTGCTACTAGTTTCACCAAGTGAAGAGGAAGAAGGAGAGGGAGAAACAAACGAAGTAGAAGGTGGGGGAGAAACTTTAGGATCATTTGGTTGCTGATTCGATTGCTGAGGAATTGCAATGTTTTGAACAACAGAGGTCGAGAAAAGCCATACTGGCAGGACAATTGTGAGTCCTGGAAGGGACAATGTACCCATGTGTGGAGCACTGACAACTCCCCAATAGGAGAAGGGACTAGGATTTCCCCCAAGGGGAAATCCTTGATTGGTAGACTACATTTTCTCAACCTAAGACAAACGAGGGAACAATGATGTTATTTCGGTTAAAATAAATTTCATGACGCTTTGACATAACTTTCTTTTTCAATTTTTAAGAGTCGAGAAAAAGCTAAAGATGACTCTAGTCGCCTTCGATTTTTAATGAGCCTGAAGTGACAAGTGCTCAGATGGAACTTTTCTTTTAAGGAGTCTGAAAAGGAACAAAAATGACTGCTCCGGAAATCTAGAAAGAGGGATTACCAAACCAATCGCAAAACTGCAGAATACTTTTTACGATACGACAGTCAATCTTCCCGAATGCTGTGTTCAGTGCATTGCGATTAATACGGTGGTAGACACAGCTTCTTAGGGATAAAGGATGTAGCCTGTTGTGGCCTCCCAATATATACTCAACAGTACGTGGGAGCACAAGTCCATACTGGCACTATCCTATCAAAGAGGAGGAATCACCCAACCTACGATGAGAACGATAGTTACCAGGGTTTACAACGTCGGAATACGTCTCTAGCCAGATTTCTAAATGTTGTGCGTTAGGTTCCAAAGCATTTTCATGTTCATTGAGGTTTATTTTACAGTTGATCTTTCTTAAGAAGTTTGCCTTTAAGGTTCACCGCGTGAAGTAGATATACAATTCCTAAATGTGCAATCTAAGATGATAAACAATCATTTACTTTCCTTTAGCAATGAAAATCCTAGCTACTAAGGAAAGAGGAATGAAATTCTTTCAACATAGAGCAGAGAGCACATACTAGATACACTTTTCCTAAATCAATTACCACATGCATTCTAAATGCAAATGCACATGCAAGTATTTGTTTTTTAGTTTCCTTAATGTGAGAATGACAAAAAGAAAACTAAGTACAGATCTAAACTATCTTCTTTCAAACTGACAGTACTAACAATTTTCTCTTCAAAAATGAAAGGAAGACTAAGGCGACACTTTGCGATTTTGAATTTAAAATTGCTTTCGACACTCGAAATACTATTAATTCAAATAAAATACAATGCAAAAGTGTAATCGACTATCTAAAAGAGGAAGAATTTACTACACTCTTTTTCTTGACTGAAAACGACACTCGCGACACTTTCAAATCAAAAGATGACAGTTCGATTAAGCTACTATTTGCAAAGGAGAACTGTAAATGATGAAAAATACATTAAACAAATTCACAATTCCTTATTAGTGGAGGCTGAATAATGCAAGGGAAGAAGGTTTCAATAGTGATATATTGATCATAGACAACAAAACTACTGAATAAAGCTAAAGACAATGAAGAAAAAACCAAAATCTGGAGGCCTAAACAGTCTTACTCAATCATTGCACCTGTTAGACAGGGAAACAAGGATTCATCTCACCTGCAACACACGGGAGGTGTGACGCATCCAGATTTTCAATGAGAGACAGTGAAATGGTCTAGGGACGAGACTGAGCTTGTTTTTTACTCACAATTTGCAGCTAAGTTAAGGGATTTAGGCTAAGCTAATGATTGTCAGTAAACACAAAGTATAGGGGCTGATCTAATGAGGTTATTTGAGCTACCACCAGGGCACTTAGGATGTTTGCAAGTTAGATGTTTAGTTCATAAAACAACCCGGAGATTGACTGAAGCACCATTGATCTACTTTGCAGTTGCATAGAAAAAGCAGTTCGAAGGCTAGCTCGCTTAACTTCAGGCTCCATCTGTGGTTTATAAAGAAAACAAAAGTGACAAAACAAACAAAGTATGCGCTCCCTAGTGGAGTCGCCATTTTGTTATTGGGAAAACTAATGTCCATTCAGAGTTGATAGTCCCACTAAGATGGGTAGCTATCGTAGAAACAAACAAACTAAAGTTACTTGTATTTTCCTTTATGAGAGATAGAAGAGAGAGAAGCAGAGAGTACAACCTCAGTCTTTCGCTAGTCTCCTTGTGTGTTTCCTCTCTCCTTTTATAGAGATTTCACCACTCCTTTCTCACTTGTACCACTTCAAAGAACACATGTAGAGTCAAAGTAGCAAAATACCATCAAAGCATAGAGATCTATAACCATAAACAATGTAGGATCAGATGTACATTAACCATACAAATGCATATACAAATACAAGATTCAAAGATACACAAGTATATGGAGGAAACCTAAAATAGCTTTATTGATAGAAGTAGTAGAAGAGAGGATTACAACCAAGCTTTTTGATCCAGCATCATCCTCCCAGCTTGAAAGCCCTCTTCACCTCATACAAAGCAAGATCACCCAACAATACAATGTCTTCAAAGAGAAACCAACAATACTTCCTTACAAACTACAAAATTCTAGCCTTTGGATCTCTGGAATGAGAGATCTATACATAGATGTTTACAGGAGAGTGAGTGAGCTTCTAGTATTTTGATTAGTTTCATTTCACTGATAGTTCTTGGTTCCACTTGGAGATTTCATGATCTCTTACTCATCCCTGGGTGAATTGAGAGTGGCAAGTGTCATATGAGAAGTTTCTAGAAGATTCTTTGAGTTTCCACCTAGCAAACTGCTTTTTCCATTTTTCTGATCTCACTCATCGCACACTATAGAAGGGATTTTCAGTTTGCATCGCACCCCCCATGTGCAACAGGTGAGATGCATCGCACCCTCAGCATGGAGCAGTCTGTATGGTCCAGTTTTGACCAGTTCTGAGCAGTTGTTCAGGGAGAACTTCTGGGAAATGATGTAATGAGTTGACCTTGATCCTTTAGGGTATGAAAAAAAACTTTTAGGGGTTCTAGAGCCCTTTGTTTATGGACATATGTGATTTGGGTTGCAGTGCCCAAATATGACTATAACAAAGGGGGGCGGAGCCCCCCCTTCATTACGCTAATTGTGCAACAGAGGGGTCACAGGCGGTTTGAGGGGGGTGGGTAGCCCCGCTCTATGAGGTCCAGGGTAGCGCCCAGGGGAAAATTTTGTTTTGGACCCTATATTAGGTTAGGTGGACCTACCTATGGTTTTGGACGCAATGGTTTTCGGTCCGTGGTTTTGGATGCGATGGTTTTTCGGTCCATGGTTTTGGACACGATGGTTTTTCAGTCCATTGTTTTGGACGCAATGGTTTTTAGTCCATGGTATTGGATGCTTTAGCATGTCTATGTATTGTAACATTGAAAGGCACAAAATGAAAATTCAAGCTGGTAGTCCCAGTTTTGGGATCTAAGGGAAAATCTCTGTGTATATGTGTTTTATGTGTTATGCTCTCGCATTGTCTATTTTTCTATGTTTTAGAGTTCATATGTAGGTAATTTCTGTATGGGGTTAAAACCTAAAACTTCCACCACTCACCACATCATCCACACCACTGCCACCTCCAACATTATTCAATATGGAAAACTGTGAAAAGCTACCTATATTCGAGGGCATAGGAAATGAAGATCCAGACTAGTTTTGGTTCATCACGAAGGCTGTATGGGAAGCTCAAGGTATCACAGATGACCAAATTATGAAAGCCATTGGTTAGTGCTTTGTAGGACCGTGCACTAACATGGTACTTTAATTACAATATTGATAACCCAACATCTGTGTTGGCAGATATCTAGGATGCTGTGAATAGAGAATTCAGTAGACCTAAGTCGCAAGCGCAATCAAATGTGTGATTCAAGGAGATCATGATGAAGCCTGGGGAGACGCCTTGGGATTTGGATCAAAGAATGAAGTGTATGGTCCATGAAGCCAACATGAACCTAACTGATGGGCAACACCGTGAATGGTTTGTGGCCTCGCTCCTGCCACACCTAAGGGTTGCGCTATCACAATAGATGATTGGGACCGAAGTAGAAGCTCTCGAAATTGCGATGAGGTTGCATGAGACACCAATGTAGGATGCTAATCTGTGGGTTCAATAGATTCACATGCAGTTACAGAACCTTTGCCTCGAAATGAAAAGTCTAAAGAAGGATAGAATAGCTCGGTCAGAGGTGCGCGAAGAAGTTTGGTGCCTAAAATGCAAAGGTCAGGGGCATGACAAGTATCATTGTCTAGTATTTACGAACTATGTTGCATTAGGGGGATCAATGCCTCTAAGGCTGGAGGCTGCGACAGGGCCAAGTGCAGGCCCTACGCTATGGTGTGCCATATGCCAAGTAGGTGGGAAACATGCGACCAACAACTGCCATTTGTGAAAAATTTTGTACAGACACCACAACAACTCTTTTGCAATTTTTGTCAATCAGTAGGTCATTACGAGCACAATTTCTATAGTTACAAATTAAATATGGATAGGACGCCTGCATACAGGGTGTAGGCAGGAACACGGCCTCTGTACCAAGGTGTTGGGGGAGCGTGAGGTGAGTATCAGGGGGGTGACCAAGGCCGAGTTGGAGTGGGGCTTGGTATAGGCCACGGGTAGCTTATTTGTTACAATTATGGATGACCAGGACACTACACAAGAGACTCTCTAAATATGATGTGACTGTCATGCTGCTACTATACTCAGTTTGACCATGCGATTGAGGATTGCCCTATATTGTTGGCTAAGATTCGCGAAAAGGGGGTGCATCCTCTGCAACCGACGCAAAACCTCCAGATGATGAGGTATGATCCTCGCAAGGAGCACCCTAAGGTAAACATTATGCTATAAAGTGGAACGATGAGAGGTGATGATAAACGGAAGTAGCCTGTCGAAGGTGAGTGGGTCTATAAAACACCAAAAAAAGAGACTGGGTTTGATCTGGGGTGTGCAAAAGAAACATTTATAGAAGCAAAGAACAGCTTCGCTGAAGCCTCTACCTCAATAAGTCAAGAGAAATTAGTTGAAGAAATGGACCCATCCATGATTACCACGTTCCTAGAGACTTGCATGAAATTGCTCCATGATAGTAAGGCGTGAAGGGGCTACAGGAGCTTATCAATTGGTGCGCTAGCAAGGACGGTGCTTCTGGCCAATTGTGCATAGTCAGAAAGCTTGGAAAGAATATGACAAGGACTAGACATGAGATGAGACTCACCACACAAATAGCGGAGTATGAAATGGACCAAGTTATCTTGGATCTAGGGTCCGACATGAATGTTTTTCCAAAACAAACATGAGAAGGAATGGGGAGACCTGCACTCCAGTGGTCTCTGAACTAGTTAAGGATGGAAAATCAACAAAACTTCATCCCAATGGGGAGGGTGCAAGGGGTAGTTGTTGACATCGACAGCGCGAGCACACTGGCGTATTTTGAAGTAATAGAGATTTTGAACAATGGCAATCCCTACCCTGCACTCCTTGGGATCAATTGGGCCACTAACATGAAAGGGGTAATCAACCTGAAGAAGTGAAAGATGATATTTGAAAAGAAATCACTCCACATAGTGGTGCCACTAGATCCTATAGAAGGACCGTGCTATACAAAACCATTCTATGATTATGAAAGTGATGATGATTTGGACCAGATTTACAAGATAACGGCGTGATACAAGGACTGGGTAAATCTGACAACAAATGGATATATTGCATGGTACTATAAGAGCTCCTGCACATCAGATTTGGATGAAGAACTTGAGCACTGGCAAGACCGGCTACATGAAGTACCTACACTGCGTTGTAATATGATGACTAAGTCATTGCACTACGTATCATCAGAGGCAAGGAATCTGCCTCACTATGATGGGCTAACTAACATTGTTCACTTTTTGGATGCATTTGAAAGAGAAGTACCCGAGAAGAATCACTTCCAAGGCTTGGATTGGGCGCTGCGCACTATGCCCGCAAGATGGTGTAGTACGCACAAGGATAATTTCTGTGATTGGGCGAATATAGGAGGATGATGACAATACGTTTTGGATAGCTGAAAGTATGGATGGCAAACAAGTATGATGGAAGGGATAATCTGTGGGATCACCTGGCTAAATTGACTAAGGCTTATGGAGCAGATCCTCATCCTAAATGGGTGCATCTATTTTGTCATACCTTGGATTTCATACCAATGAATTGGTACTTGGAAACCTAACTCCACCATGGCACTGAAGAATGGGACATCTTGCGCTAGGGGTTTATAATGATGTTCAACTTTGAGGATGGGTTTGACTGTATTGGCGCAGCGCTACAAGAGGTTAAAGCGATGACCTTTAGGATACCACAGTATCCTTTGGACCTAATTCAACCTGATTTGACTACCCAGCTGAGCGACGCACTGGAATGCTATAACGTGACCGCTCAAGAAGAAGATGAGGATCCTAGAAAAATTAATATTCTGGAAACCGAGGGTCACCATGAGATTGAAGGACCATAGATATAGGATCCAGACATAACCACACCGCTAAAAACTAGACAAGTCAACATTGGCATAGAAGAGGAGCTAAAATTTCCGAAGATTGGGGACCAGTGGGATGACACAATAGTAGATAAGGTTGCTAAGCTCATCTGCAAATATTAGGATTTGTTCCCCACGAATTTTTCTGATTTGAAGGGAATAATAGGAGACTTGGGTGTCATGAAGATCACGCTAAAACTAGATGCAAAACCTATGAAATAAAGACCTTACCACCCTAATCCAAAGTATAAGCAAAGAGTCGACGCTTAGTTAGATAAGATGCTTGTGGCAGGTATTATTGAGCCAATGGAAGAATCTGATTGGGTAAGCCCAATAGTGGTTCAGGAAAAGAAACAGAGAGAAGAAATAAGGATATCCATGGATCTCCAGAAATTGAATGACGCTTGTGTGCATGATCCTTTCTCGACCCCATTCACTGATGAGGTCCTTCATAATGTAACCAGCCAAGAAGCATACTCTTTCACTGATGGGTTCTCTGGGTAGCATCAAATCAAAATTGTGCTTAAGGATAGAAGTAAGATGACCGTCATCATTGAATGGTATGTTTTCAGTACACCGTAATGCCTTTTGGGCTGAAGAACGTGCCAACAATCTTTTCCCGCATAGTCATTGTGGCATTCAAAGACTTCATTGATAAATTTCTAGAGGTATAATTTGATGATTGGACAGTTTTTGGATGGGCAAATGCCATGTGGTGAGTCTGTGCTTGATGCTAGATACATGTAGGAGATACCAGATCATGCTCAATTTGAAGAAGTGTATGTTTTGTGTCCGTTTTTGGATCCTGCTGGGTCATGTGGTATGTAGTCAAGGATTGATGGTACGCGAAGATCGTGGTGATAATCAACTTAGAGACATTGAGGAATGTGAAACAACTACATGCAAATATAGGGCATACTTGATACTATAGGAAATTCATTAAGAGCTATGCCCAGATCACCACGCCTATGGAGAAATTGTTAAAAAATTATGCTACATTCTGTTGGAATGATGATTGTCATAATAGCATGGATGTGCTGAAAGAGAAAATCGTCATCATGCTGATCCTAGTCTTCTAGGACTGGAAGAAGGAATTTCATGTGCATGTGGATGCATCATGTATTGCACTGGGGGCCATGCTGACATAGCCTGGTGAGAGAGAACTGGATCACCCTATAGCGTTTGCAAGTAGGAAGCTATCTAAAGCAGAGAAAATTTATTCTACAAAAGAGCATGAAGGATCAGCTATGGTGTATGCGTTGTAGAAGTTCAAGCACTGCTTGTTGGGCAATTGCATTAAGATGTATACGGATCATTCCATGTTGACGTACCTGGTCAACAAGCCTGTGGGGGGGGGGAATATGTTGATGGTTTTTGCTGTTCTAGGAGTACAACTTTGAAGTTATTATGAAGCCAGGATGACTGAACGTGGGACCTGATTATATGTCGCACATTGAAACGGGAGAGGAACTTACTAATTTGGAGGAAGGGCTTCCTGACATGTAGGTCTTTGTATTTCACTTTGCGGAGAGTCATTTTGAAGATATTATCCATTTTCTAACGATAGGATCGGATCCGGAAGGTTATACAAGTCAACAGAAGAAGGAACTAGTAGAGCACGTCACAAACTTTTCTATCATTGTAGGGAACTTGTACAAAATGTGGTCAGAGAAAATATTACGATGTTATGTGCCTGACTTTGAATGAAGCAGCATCCTCGCTGAGGCTTATGGAGGAGTTGCGGGAGGAAATTATGTACGGAAAGTAAAAGTGCATAAGATTCTATGCATTGGGTTGTGGTGGCCAGCCATGCATAAGGATTCGAAAGCATATTGTAAGGCATGTGATCTGTGTCAAAGGGCTGGTAGGCCGTTGTGAAGGGATGAGCTTCCCCTGATGCCACAGGTGATGTTACAACTATTCGATAAATGGGAAATTGACTTTGTGGGTCTGATTTAGCCTTAAGGAAAGAAGATGGGTGCGTGGTACATCATCACCACGACTGAGTACTTGACCAAGTAGGCAGAGGTACAACTTGTGAAGGATTGTATTGGCGTGATAGTAGCAAAGTTTATTTTCAAATATGTGTTGACAAGATTTGTGTGTCCAAAGATCTTGATGAGTGATCACGATGCGCACTTTCTTAACGAAACAATCAGTGTGTTGACAGAATAAATTCAGTTGTATCATCAGAAAACTACACCTTACCATCCATAAGCTAATGGGACTATGGAAGCATTTAATAAGATACTGCAGTGCGTGCTGAAAAAGGTATGCAATGCTTAGAGAGATGACTGGGCTGCGTGCATACCCATGGTGCTATGAACTGCAAAAAGCTGACTGGGAAAATGCCTTTCAGACTCGTGTATGGCATAGAAGCTGTGATGCCAATGGAATAAATTGTACTTAGTCTGTGCATAGCAGCACTCACAGTAATGGTAGATCGTGAAGCCCTGGAAGATAGGCTCGTGCAGCTAGTGGAGCTTGAGGATGACTAATTTCTAGCTATATTTCTTGAACAGGTTCAAAAGAAGTGCAAAAAGGCATGGCACGATCGGACGTCAAACTACGCACCTTCAAGGTAAATGATCTGATGTTGTTATATGATAGTAAATTTGATAAATTTCTAGGGAAATTTAGGATGCACTAGCTAGGGACATATGTCATCAAGGAGATTACCGGTGGTGGAGCAGTTTAGCTGGTTAAATTGAATGGAGAACCCTTCCCAGGGAAGGTGTATGGAAGCCTATTGAAGTCATACACTGATGATCTAGCTAGGTGACAATATGAGGGAAGCATGGTCTTAGCAATCCAGGAAGCTAAAAGTGAGCGCGGGACTATAAACTACACTACCCGAGTCGGAGAGCTGCGTGATTGGGGAACTTTGCAGAACGAAGATATGTCACAGAGCTTGGAGAAATGCACAGGGATCTACGCTACCAAAGGAAAAACCACGTAGGATAGTCAGAAAGGGACCCTTAAAGTCACTATTCATGATTTGACGATGAAAAACTGATTAAAGGGAGTGACGGGGGCAGGGGGCATTTAAGTCGGAATTTATGGACCAGATCTTTGAAAATTTGCTACCAATCTAGCATTAATGAACTAATTTTTGGGGGAACGGTCGGATTTGAATTTGAAAGTGCCTATAAATTACAGGTGGCTTCCCAATGAAACCACTTGGCATTTTGAGCATTGATTTGTTGAGCTCTCAGGCGCACATTAACCGTGACACCTTTGAAGTTTTGCTACAAGTTTAGTCTTTAACACATTGCCATAGGAGACACAATAGTTGTTGCATAGCATCATGTCAATGCCCACAGAAGCTATGAGCACTGAAGCAGTGATATCTGAGGGAGTTGTTCTAGAGGTAGCTATGGCAGCAGACAGAGCTGCCCCAGAAGTTGCACTTCTGCCATAGCTACCCCAGAAGTTGCGTTTGCGAAAGTACTGACAGAAGTACCTAAAGCCCATAGGACAGCTTGGCCAAGGCCTACGTGGACCCAAGAGGGGCCAAAATTGAAGAAGGGCAAGTAGAAAATGTAGTCGTTGGTGCACACATCACCTAGGAAGCACCTACAGTCAGGAAAACCCATCGCGCAAGAAAAGGCCAAAATGCTTGACCTAGAGTTAGAAGAAGAGGTCGAAGCAATCCAAATCGATGATGAGGATATTGCAGTGGAAACAGAGGCCATTGAAATTGAGGGGTCAGACCCCATATCTAAGCTTCTTGAATACATTCCTCTGTGCAGGGGCAAGATGAAGGTGCCCAATGATATTGATGAGAGAAAGGTCACCCTGCGCACAGCCCTCTTACCGGACCAAATCGTCTTTGAGGGACCTCACTTGGGGTGTGTCCCCCTTTTGAAGTTGGAGGACTGGGCCTTAGCAAACATAGAGCACTTCCCTAATTTAGCAACAGAACAGCTTATGCACCGAGTCTTCGACAAAAATACTGGAGTGACCATGTGGGAGCCAAGGAAGTGGCTGAGAGTCATGGACAAGGCAGGCCTGCTAAACCTTCTATGAGTGTTGCATTACAACCATGCACCTATCACGCCAGTACTGATCAAGTAGCTGATGTTCTTGGTGCACGACGGGTGTTTGTACCTAGAGGATTCGATACCCATCACAGACATGCTGATCCATAAGATCACGCAGCTACCATACACATGAGAAAATTCGGCCATGGTGTTTGGTGGAAAGGCCGACGAGCATGCGCTTGCCGAGGTGATGAAGGAAAAATTCAAGCTTGTAAAGAAGCTACGTGGCTAGACCATTTCAGGTATCTGTGACCCTATGGTCAAAGTGGCGACGCAAATCTTAGCAGGGAAGGTCATGTGGAAGTGTTGTGTAGATGAAGTGTCGGCACCAATGATAGCTCTAGTGGCCCAGTGCGCGGAGAGAGATCAATTTAACTGGGTAGGCTACCTCTGCGGTGAGTTCCTTGTGAGCTACCACGAGGCACAAGATCACAATAAAACTTTCCACTGTGCATGGATATTATTGTCCATAGTGCTGGTTGTGTGCGAACTACCTAAATATAGCTAGTTCCCTCTGGTCACACCGGACCTACTAGAGGCAATGATGTTTTCTTCACTGTGCATGATGAAGGATCCTCAGTGGATAAAGGATAGCAAAATATTCTGGATCTTGATGCAAATGAGCATACATATGGCCATCAACCCTGTTGGTCAGGTAAATCCCCTCTACGGACAGAGGCGATCCCACTAGCCTAAAACAGAACTAGCCACAATCAAACCACGCTGCTACGCAAGTTCCTAGTTATCCATCAAAGGTGAATTAAGAAGACCAACCTAGGGTCCAACGCTATGATTGAAGCAGAGTTGATATTCCCGCTCCCTTGCTCTAGCAGATCATAAACGAACACCTGCACATGCAAAGGAAGAGACAGATACCAACATAAAATCTACCAAGGCACAACTATATTTCAGTTAGAAAGGAAATAAATCAACACATCACCATAATAGACAATGAGATTGGATCTATAATAGCAGTCGCTCATTAATTAATAATAAACAGGAAAAGTTACAACCATGGTTCTGACGTTGAACCTCTCCTGGCTGGGCGAGTAACTATATGTGTCTTGCAATGCATCTCCTCTCCGGCAGCATAACCTCTCTAGCATTCACTAGCATTCCTCCAAGAACTCAAGGACTCAACATCTAACACTCCATGACTAACAACTATCACTAGCTTGTCAAATGCATAAGGACAAGCTTATATAGATGGAGAAGGGAGGAGGATACGATGAACCGGGACACCTATTGTGGATTAACATTATCCCCAAAAGCCATTAAAGATGGAGATAGGATCGAACTCGACAAAAGACTGATTTTTTATCCTCAAAAAGCTCCATGTAATGAAGGAAACAATAGTTGGGCATGCGTTAAGGCAAAAAGCATGACTAAACTTCGTTGGCGCGACTGTTGCTCTAAGACAGAGTGCCAATGGTCGCGCCCTCTTTTGAGGATCTCCATGATTGGCGCGGGTAAGATACTGTGGACTTGCGCCAATGGAAAAAGAGCACTTTTCAGGGATAATCAGCAGAAGGTGTCTTCAGGGAATATGAAGTACATACTCAGGGGAACATAATGCAAGTGTTTTTAGACTTTGTCACTTCTTATAACTCCCGGGATGAGTCCTCCAAAGTACGACAAGAGGAGTAACAGGGATGGTGACAAATTACTGTGTAACAGATGCCCCCTAAAGCATGAGGTCCGAGAGGTGGAGAGGGGTGAAATGCTTTACAAGAACACACAAGAACACATAAGAACACATATAGTTACTGCCGCCAAGGATTCTGTGTTAAGAGACATGACTGATAGTTCAATTACATAATGTACTTGGTATGGTTGCAACCATCCATAAGAGAGTACATAAATAATCTAGATCCATAGTATGGACGCAGCCATCTGGTTAGGATCAATGAACTGACTCAGGTATGGTCGCAGCCATCCAGTGAATGAGTCAAGTATCAAGAATCACGCCTGGATTACAACAGACACAATCCAGGGTCTTGCGCTCCATCTCGACCTGAACAAGAGTACAAGTTCAAGCATGTGAATATATGAGCTGAAGTTGAACATGCATGAACATCGTCTAATTACCAGTCAATAGTGGAAACTGTTAACAGACGCGAGAGGTACCACCAATAATGACAATGGTCCTGAAGGTACTATAGGTACAATCTACGGCGCGTGAATTAATGATCTGAAGTCGAACGCCCATAGAATCATTCGATCGGAGGCCAATGATGAAAACCTCTCGTCAAACACGAAGAACCTGCCATTGAGGCATGCAGGCTCCAAGGCACCGGAAAGGAGTCTCTAGATCAACTTCCTGGATAATGAGTTGAAGTCGACAGGAAGTGACCTTGATCGAAGGTGGGCCATAATGTTTCCCACATCATTGACACGAGACAGAGAGATAATGTTGTGAATCAAGATTGTGCGAACTATCAGAGGGAGGTTGTTTCTTTGCAGAAGTCAACTTCTCTTGAACATATCGGCGGCACATTAATGGAATCGGCAGTATTTGACATCAATATATCAAAGGTCATAATGACGAGGAAATGAGTGGATGAGAGGTCAAATAAGGTACCCAAGTCCATGGAAGCAAGTGAAAGATATGAGATGAGATATCCCCACCCCGGACACGAAAGCAGAAAAGTGCCATGTTCAAGAGCGACATACTGTCGTTACGGTAATAATTATGGTTCAAAAATTTTCTTTTCCCCCCGCCATTTCTGGCGAGTACCCCAGTTATTTTTAACAAGCTTGATGGGGATAGCATATGCTTGTGTTGTGACAAAATCCGATGTCATTAAGTTTTAACGAGTCTGACAAAGGAAGAACTCGGCGTCTTTTCATGTTTAGAGAGTTTGAAAAGACAGCAGAAAAGGAAACTCCAGGGATGTCCTTTTTCGTAAAGTTGTGTCTCTCAGGCCCGAAAAAGTATAAAATAATACCCGAAAGAACCGCCCGATCATTACGATCGAGGGGTACTTTTCATAATTAGTGATTTCGACCTGAAAAAGTAAAAAAGTGGTCAAAACCACGTCGTTTCGTAACCATTAACGAGTTTGAAATGACAAAAACCCGGTAATCTTTTTATGTTTTAACGGTCGACAAAAAGAACTTAAAACGACTGCCCCTTATTACCATTTAACGAGTCAAGAGGAGCGACTCGGCAATCTTTTCCTCTTTAAATGGTCAGAAAAGAGCTGAAAGCGGACCTCCATTTTTATTTTCTTTAACGAGTCAAAAAGGGAAAAATACTCGGCAATCTTTTCATATTTTACGAGTCAGAAAAGAGCGTAAAGGTGACTCGTCCTGAAGGAACGAGTGGTATAAAGGATAGCAACTGGTTCCGGTAATGGTGGAACTTACTCGAAACATGCAAAGGTTAAGAGGCTGGCTAATAAAACCACTCATTGCTGCGGTTCCTCAGGAAAGGAGAAACAACCAGGTGAAAGCATATGATCGGCCAAAGAGATGGTGGCGATGGAATGAATATGACCAAGGCTCATCTAGCAGAATTTAGCAGATAAAAGACAATCACGGGATGTAAATCAGGTATGGGTTCATTTTTACACAAGCTTGAACCATGGAGAACTTTGCTTGTAATTTTTTTTTTTTTTTTTTTTTTTGCATGCCCCAGCATGATAATGCAAAATCGAGGTACATGCCCCCCAAGCTTCATGGCATTCACGGAGTGGATGGAATGAAGGTTTACTTGGAAAGACGCGATTTTGAAGGAGGATGCATGCCCCCCCCCGGGCTTCAGTCACGCACCCGGGTCAGCTGCCGTCATCAGAATGACGGGGTGGATGCTGGGGCATTTCCTGTGGAAATAAGACCATTTAGGAATGGTAGATGACTATATGTGAAGTGTGAACCGGGGAAGGAAAGTTGGTCTACGACTTTGATCGTCCTTCCTTCATGCGGAAAACACATCACTCTGAAGAGTGAGGACACAATAACACGTATGCGATAAATATAGTCTCGTCCAAGGAGTAAATTGTAATCTAACGGACCTTGGACTACCATGACACCCATTTGAATAGTCTTCCCTTCTAACGTGATAGGTACATTGGGAAGAATTCCTAAAGGTCGAGTGATTTCTCGATGAAAACCTGTAAGGTTTCTCATCTCAGGCAGAAGCAGTGGGGAACCAAGTGCTTCCCAAGCTGTTGAAGAAAGGATACTCACAGGAGATCCCTCATCAATAATTGTACCGGCCATAACCATGCGGTAGACTTGGACTATAATTTGAAATGGTATGGAGGTTGGTAACCGAGGATTGACTAGTTGATCCCAATTGAAGGAAACAACTAGGTTGCTTGGAGGTGGGACTGGATAGACAACCGGAAATGATTCTGATGGACTTTCTTCCTGGTGCGAAGGAATGAGAGGGATGCTCACTTTATCATTAGAGTCTATGTTGATGAATAGAATTGGGACGGTGGGATCTTCATCCTTTATAGTGATAACATCATTTGAGGAGGTAACTTCTGAAGGCAAAACCGGGTCACTTGTAAGCTGGACCTTTTGACTTTTGTCTGGTTTGGATTCAGGTGTAAGATCATCTAAGGCTAGAACTTCTGAAGGTAAAACCGGGTCACTTGTAAGCTGGACCTTTTGACTTTTGTCTGGTTTAGATTCAGGTGTAAGATCATCTAAAGATGGAACCTCTGTAGGAAAAACCGGGTCACTTGTAATCTGGACCTTTTGAAAGACCAGGTCAACTGTAATCTGGAACTGTGGACTTTCGTTTGGTTTGGACTCAGGTGGTTCATCTTTGATGATAGAGTGGTGCGTAGATGATGAATATAAATCAACACTCGTTCCGACCAGGGACTGGTTTGGAGCAGGTGGAGCACAGGTAGGTTCAGGAAGAGAAAGCTGGACTAAAGAGGAATCATGCTTGATCACTTGGTTAGTGGAAAGATGATCTGCAGTTGCAAAAAGACACTGATATCCAGCGGGTAGGTGGGGTAAGGGAGCTGATAGACTTGCCAAAAGATGGGAAGCTTCATCCATAAGTGGACAAAGGCGAAGGAGATGATTACCTTCACAAAGTCGACAAGGGAAACGAACCTTCCCTTTTCTCTTACCAACTAATAAGGTATCGTCGATCTGCGACGACAAGGGGCGAGTTGGGTCACGGGACCATATATCTAGGATCCTGGGAATACTAGGACAATCAGAAAGAAAATGGTCCGCCTTGCATAATCGACAAGGAGACTTAGCCTTCCGCGGAGGAGCAGAAGGTGGTTCCATTTCAGATAGTTTCGTGGTAGATACGACCTTTCCCTTAGGAGACTTCTTCTTTTTGGTCTTCTTCTTCTTCTTCTTAGCCACCTGGTTACTGAAATCCAAGGTGTCACCAGGCGAAGTAGAAGATGAGGACGCGGCAATGGGTGAAGAAGGGAAGGGGTCCACCTTAGAATCAACATGATGTTGTTCGGGTGGAGGAGGTGGTGGCGGAACAGGAGTCATCACAATTGAGACCACCGAGTTTGAAAAAACCATACGGGTAAACCAATGGTCAACCCAGGCAAGGAAAATGTTGCGATACACTGAACACCGACATTTACAACAGAAGGAAATGGACAAGGGTTCCCATCAGGAGGAACACCTTGGCCGGTGGGCGCCGGGAAAGCTGCCATTGAACGAGAAATAATCCTGCTCAAGCTAACGCAAAACAAAATCTAATTGGGTAGATGTTATCGTGGCCAAAAAATTTAAGACACTGAACTTAACCTTTTCATTTTTTAAGAGTCGAGAAAAGGATAAAAGATGACTCTAGTCTCCTTCGAATATTTAATGAGCACGAAGTGACAAGACGCTCACAGGCACCTTTTCGTTTAAGGAGTCCGAAAAGGATCAAAAGTGACTGCTCTGGAATTCTAGGTAGAGGGTGTGCCAAACTTTTCGCAAAACCACAGAATACTTTTTAGGGTATGGGTGGTCAATCTTCGTGAATGCTGTGTTCACTGCATTGCGAATCGTAGGGCGGCTGACACGGCTTCCTATGGATAAAGACTTTATTCCTATAGGGGTCCCCCAATATATACTCGACGGTACGTGGGAGCACAGTCCGTATTGGCACCTATCGTTTCACCGTGGAGGAATCACCCAACCACTCGACGATAAACTACCAGGTTTAAAGACACCGGAACACGTCTCTAACCTAGACCTCTAGAATATTTGCGTTATGTTCCAATGCGTTGTTATGTTCATTGAGTTTATTTTAAAGTTTATCTTCGATTATGTTTCAGTTTTTTTGGTGCTACCGTATGTGATATCTCAAAAACTTCTTAAATGCAAACTATATGCCAAAATTATATCATTTGATTCGATGAATTCTATCTACAGGAGGGTTGAGATTTTTACAAACGAAATGATCACTCAACCAACAACAAAGATCTTAATGCAGCTAATAACAAGAAATGAAATTTTTTCTTTTTCTTTTCAATAGCAACAAACAACAATAAACGCTAACTAATATGATGCAAAAGATTTTTTGTTTTTCTTTCCTTTAAGATGGCATGATGCATGTAAACAAATTTTAAGAGATATGCACAATCCAAGTTCACTCAATGAAATAGAACCAATTCTGAAACACCAAAATGAACCATGCAAGCAAGGAAAAACACAAAAGACTTTCACTGAACCATGTAATCTAAGTTCGAATGAAGTCAAGTGAAATCCAAAGAGGCTAGAAGTGAAGCACTCAGAGTATAGAAGATCAAGCTTTAACAAATCACTGGATAGGTGCAGAACACAACCAACAAGCTGACTGGATAATCAAGAGACCGAAACTTCCCACAGAAGGCTAGACATGCAAAGTCACTAGATGTTCTAGGGCTGAGACGAAAATCAATAGAAATAAGCAAACAGCTGAAGGATAAAGGCTAAGACCAGTCAAGCAGAGGTTCAACACACTTCCAGAGGCTGTAAGAGATATAAAAAGAGACTGAAAGAGCTTTCCACCCACACACAGGAAAAATTTACAGGGCTGGCGCGACTGTCAGCCTGCAACTTGCGCTACCAGAGGATTGGCGCGAGTTGCTTTTGAGCAACTTGCGCCAACTGGCGCGACTGTCAGAGTAATAACCGCGCCAATTAAGCTTGCCGGCTAGAAAAATAAATGGTACGACCTTAGGTCGGGTTGACAGTGCTCAGATAGGTCAAACAGTAAAGAATAAACTCAAAACTGACTCGGGAAGCTCATTTACTCAAGCAAGCAGGAGAAAATTAACATGCAAGACAAATTCCAAATAGCTTCTCCCCAGCGGAGTCGCCAAATTGTTGGTCAGGTAAATCCCCTCTGCGGACAGAGGTGATCCCACTAGCCTAAAACAGAACTAGCCACAATCAAACCACGCTGCTACGCAAGTTCCTAGTTATGCATCAAAGGTGAATTAAGAAGACCAACCTGGGGTCCAACGCTATGATTGAAGCAGAGTTGATATTCCCGCTCCCTTTCTCCAGCAGATCGTAAATGAACACCTGCACATGCAAAGGAAGAGACAGATACCAACATAAAATCTACCAAGGCACAACTATATTTCAGTTAGAAAGGAAATAAATCAACACATCACCATAATAGACAATGAGATTGGAACTATAATAGCAGTCGCTCATTAATTAATAATAAACAGGAAAAGTTACAACCATGGTTCTGACGTTGAACCTCTCCTGACTGGGCGAGTAACTATATGTGTCTTGCAATGCATCTCCTCTCCGGCAGCATAACCTCTCTAGCATTCACTAGCATTCCTCCAAGAACTCAAGGACTCAACATCTAACACTCCATAACTAACAACTATCACTAGCTTGTCCAATGCATAAGGGCAAGCTTATATAGATGGAGAAGGGAGGAGGATACGATGAACCGGGACACCTATTGTGGATTAAAATTATCCCCAAAAGCCATTAAAGATGGAGATAGGATCGAACTCGACAAAAGACTGATTTTTTATCCTCAAAAAGCTCCATGTAATGAAGGAAACAACAGTCGGGCGTGCTTTAAGGCAAAAATCATGACTAAACTTGGTTGGCGCGACTGTTGCTCTAAGACAGAGCGCCAATGGTCGCGCCCTCTTTTGAGGATCTCCATGATTGGTGCGGGTAAGATACTGTGGACTTGCGCCAATGGAAAAAGAGCACTTTTCAGGGATAATCAGTAGAAGGTGTCTTTAGGGAATATGAAGTACATACTCAGGGGAACATAATGCAAGTGTTTTTAGACTTTGTCACTTCTTATAACTCCCGGGATGAGTCCTCCAAAGTACGACAAGAGGAGTAACAGGGATGGTGACAAATTACTGTGTAACAAACCCCAAGCCACAAATGACGCCTACAAATTTTGAAAAGTTGCAAGAATAGATGGAATTCAAGGCTGACTTCCACCATGTCTCAATACGGGTGCAAAAGGACCCTCAAGAGAAATGGCACGACCTGCCATACTTCACCACAAATGATGCAATTGTAGTAGTCCTTGATTGCTGGAAAACAGAGTGTTGCAATACCACGAACTCGACACTGGGATCTAGAAAGACCGCCACGTAGTAGAAGAAAGAAGAAGCCAAGTTGAAGATGGAGCAGCTATCCACGAAGAGGAAAAATGATGCTGATGCCAAGGCCAAGGTAGAGCACACTACTACGCAGCATTTGGGGGGATAGGTAGGCAAAGAGGAGAGTGGCTCTAACCAGAGTCAGAAGTCACCTTCCCCGAAGATTAAGGAAGAAGATGATCACACAGAGCAGGGAGGAGAGGACCTGTAGACTACTCCGTTCTACACCAAGTGCACAAAAGATCTAGAGAAAGTGGGGCCGCGGAAGAAGTCTAAGGCTAGCAAGATGTCTCTGGACCCAATTGCCCTGATAGAGGGGGACTTAAATGATATAGGTGATATAATGCAGGATGCAACCACAGAACTTTTGCAGCAGTTTGAGCAACAACAATAACAGGCATTGGGTGTTATACATATGGGTCTGTGCGAGCTGTAGATCCATGCATCACAGATACAAACCAACACGGCGTCAACCAGCTTGGTGCCCAGCACCTCAGAAGCCACAGGGATGCTGTGTGGAAAGGATCCTTGAGCAATAGTGCTACCATATGGAGCACTAACAAAAGAGACTGAAGCTAACAGACTTGCTGTCAATGCACTCAAGACAGTTGGACTCAACCTAACCACGCTTCCGAATGAGGCGCTTTACCTTTTGCAGGACAGCGTGATCACAGAACTTCGGGCCCATGAATAGCTTGTGTTAGAGGTGATCAGCAAGCAGAAGGTCAAAAACACCCAGCTAACCGTGCAGAGAGACTCCACCCTTAACCTTGTCAAAGAAATTAGAGACAAGAACCAACACATTACTATCATCGTGACTGAGGCATGCAGGACTGTCCCAGAGTTCGGCATTCCCGAGGTTGAGCCAATAGATGTGAGGGTTCAGAACCTTGTTGCTAGAGTGTGCGACGCATGGGTTAAATTGGCAAAGGTTCAGCTAGAGCTCAATCTCAAAATTGCAGAGTTGCATGTGATGGCCTAGCCTTTAACTCCACCAGAGATCAGAAAGGAGGGCAATACCACTGTGAAAGAAATGGTAGCAGTAGTATAAAGCAAAGTGAAGGACTGTACCACACTCTTTGAGTAGTTTCTCGAGGTAGTCACCTGCCTGCAAGAAGATCCTATGGTAAAGTGACTAGAAACAGAAGCATGAGAGCTATAACAGTGCTACGACAAATTCAAAGCAACAACACACACTATCACCATCACTCAGAGGTTAGCTAAGCTGCAGGAGGCCAAGGCGTTGAAAGAGCAGGTAGATGCAACTCAACATAAGGAAGTCATGCTGAAAGCTCACTTGAAGCCTTGGTTGGACGAGGCCTACTTGATCACGACCACTATTGAAGGCAAGCTGGCTAGTCTCTAGGACACTCAACAGAAGATTAAGTGAGACAGCACAAGGCCAGTGATAGAGTAGTTGGTCGACGAGATAAAGTAGGCGGCAACACAGTGCGTTGCCAAGGTAACAGTTTTCCAAGACGAGCTGGGATGTCTTCAGGAAAAGATCTCAGTGCCATCCGAGCGACTCGAGGGCAAGTCACCATGTTTGTGTTGGGGGCCTATTGGGAACGAGTCCCGCGGGGGTCAATTTTGGGGTTAAAAACCCAAATTTCGGGGCAGAAGGCCCGAAGTTTGTATAAAGAAATGTAAAGTCTCTGCATTTTGTGGTCATGGAGCAAAAAGATATCTAAAGTCAAAAAGGGTTTTCCACCCTTAGTGTAGATAGGTTGTGTCAGTTCTGGAGAGCTTCCCTTGGTCCACGAACCATAGGATTGTGTAAAAAGGAGGTCTTAGAGGAGTCTAACGGTGTTAGTAAGGGAAGTAGAAGTACTTTATTATTCTGTAAAGAGCTAAGAGTGAGAGTCTTAAAGTAGAAAGAGGCTCTGTAGCTGAGTGTGCAGAGTCCTAGGGTATAAGTTATCAGCTGAGTGCACAAACTGGTGGGCTCCAGTATTGCAGCAATAATGCAGCAACTCCTGAGACTCCCTTCTTTACTCTTATCAACCCGGTAGTTTGTAACAAACTTGGAAGCGACAGTGCTGTATGCACAAGTACTAGCTCTTGTTGCAGCTGTCACTTGGTCAGCTGGCACAAGTCTGCTAGGGGCTCAAGCCAACTTCTATGAGCTCTTAGAAGAAGCTTTATACCTGATGGATGGAAGCTAACTCAAAGGAAGCTGACCTACTTGTAGAAAGAAACTTAAAGTCAAAGAGTAACATAAACCCTAGTAAACCCTAATTCTACCAGCTAGTCCAACTAATGCAAAGGAGATGAGGCAAACTATTGAAGAAGATGCCATTACTTCTACAAAGGTGAAATGCACATGCCTATGCTATCTATATCTAAAGAACACATGTTTTTGTATTTTTGGTTACGTTATCGAAATTATCATACGTGTACTTTTAACTGGCTTCTTACTGTGCAGGGGCGGATCAAGGAGGAGAAATTATTGGAAAAGGTTGGGAAGGTTCAGAGAGGGTCTAAGGAGTCCCTAACACCCTTCCAGAGAGTTTCACCAAGTTTGGCTATCCAACAACCTCACTTGTGAGCTTCTACAGGAAGTCTGCAGGGGTTCTACAGGATGTTTCAGAAATTTCTACATGATGTTCAGAAATTTCTACATGATGTTCAAAAATTTCTACAGGATGTTCTGACATTGGATTTTGGAGGATGGGTGAGTGAAGGAGGATGCATGGATGGATAGGGAGGTAGGGTAGGGGTCTGAGATGACCCAGTGACTGATGGATGAAGTGATGAGAGGGTGTGGAGAGAAATTTGTCTTAAGGAAGGCTAAGGCAATGTAAGAGCAAGAAGGTAGGGTTACGTGGACAGAAGAGGAGTTGTGAGACGAAGAAGATGACTAGGAGATGGAGCAGCTGGCCTGGACAAAGCTTAGGTGGATGAGAGAAAGATGGATAAGCCCTGCACGGTGTGCACTTAACTGAATCAACCAAATCCTGCATACAACCGAAATCTTAGCTAATCTATCCATATTGTCAATGAAACAAATGAACAACAGATTTATTTCCAAAGAGAACCATGTACAACACTTAATCAAAGGAACATCTAAAAAGGTCTAAACGCATGACTAATTTCTACAAATGAAAAACATTACACCAATGATTGCATGGTCAAGCAAACTAGTGTTTTTGTTGAGCAGCACTGGCTCCACAATTCCAGCCCCTGATCCAATAAAGGAGAGGTGAAACTAGGAGTGCAGGCAACCCTTTTATGGAGCTTTTATCAATCTTTATATTATCAATCTGTTCTACACATCTGAAGTAATTCTATTCCTCAATAATAACCTATTTAACCAACACAACTAAATCTAGCTCAACAAACTTCGTTTCAGATGCATAAAAGGAAAGTCACAGTGCTGAAAGGAAAGATAACAATACAAATAAGGAGGCCCTAGGCTCTTAGGGTGGGCCCAACCCTGAGAGCTATGGCTCCTATAAAAAATCTCAGAGCTGATATCAAATCTAACTGCTTCCCATTATCAAAAAATAATCATAAGTCAAGAGTTATGCCAATAATGGCTACAAAAGAAAAAAACAGAGCTAGCAACACGTGGTGCAGAATATGCAAGAGTTTTTCAAAAAGTCCCTTTCGAAGGCTGAAGCCTTATCATTTATACACTACGAGGCCCTAGCTGGCCTCCTAAATCTATGGGACTTGGCTGCCCAAACTGTGAGTGAACAACTCCTTCCAAGAAATCTACTTGGTTGCCTTCTAGATCCGGTTTTGGTGGCCTTTGGAGCTCGGAGTTGGGGGTGAATATCCCTTGGGAGGCTATTTAATGCCATAGACAAACCCCCTACGAATCCTCAACCCAAGCTTGGCTATCTCCTAGCCCATGTCTGCTCGGTTTTGCTTCAACATGTGTCAAAAAATCCTGAAATGAGCATGTGTTAGCCACCTAGGAATAGTGACTACCCTTATTCGTACAAATGACATAAACATACTAAAAAATAATGCATATGTTATGAAAAATGAAGGATTGAGCAAGAATAGTTAGGCCAAATGAGCCCAAAATGTTACCAAATTTGGGGCTCATCATCACCCCCCTGCTAAAATGATTGCTCATCCTTGAGAAACTAATCCAGCTCCTCGTCCTTCATTACTTTAACCGCCACTCTCACATCCTAGGCTTCTGAAGTAGTATCCTTCTCACTGTCATGGAACCCGGCCTTTTTTTCCATCTCTTCCCATTGCTTATGTTCTTCTTTTTCTGTGCTTCCTTCTACCAATCCCAGAAGCAAAGGTGGGCTTAGCCTGAGGCCGATCCAGCTGGCCTGGAGGTTCTGCATGGACTTCTTGTAGAGAGGTACCCGTACTAGGCCCTCCCTCATTCTAGTTGGAGTGTGATACTCCGTGATTTTGAGGTTGTGGGACAATGTGTTCCACCTCCAGGTGCAAGAATGAACACAATTGTCCCCTAGTAGTTGCTCCATATCCTCGAAATGTGTTATAGCCTAAGCCTGCTGATCCATATATTTTAGTAAAGCCTGCAGGTTCGTTGTTAGGTGTTGGTGGGCGGATATCAATGCAGTGGGGTCCCCTGGCTCTGCTCTGATTAACAGTGGTTCATGTAACTCCCGGTTCATAACATCTTTGACCTCTGTCGCTCTCTTTTCTTCGTGGTTTAACCATGAGGTAAATGCCATTAGCTGCATATCTCCCACAACTGTGTTGGGATCCCATGAAGTTACATTAGGAAGGGCCAAATTATGGAGGTAGAACTCTGATAGCTTGGCCTTGTCCTCTGAGGAGCTACTGTTGCATAAATCTATGAACTGCTGGGGGTTTTGGATCTGGGAGATACCCCTTTGTGGTAATGCATTAATCTGGAATTGCAGCCACTGGTCCCGTAGGTATAGGCCATAAGATTTGGCTAGCTGCCTACATTGTAGAGCATCCATAGCCCAACTGGCCATGCAGGCCAATTGTGCCTCTTTTTCTTGCAACTGTTGTTTGAGAGCTTATATCTCTATGTCTACTCGCAGTTCCCTTTCCTGTAGATGCTGGTTTAGTTCCTCAAGACCAGCTTGCATTCTTTCTTTGCCTTGAGGTTCTGCTGTAGTGTCCCCTGAGGTTGTGCCCCTTTCTTCCCTCTGTTCCTGTAGCTGCAGTTTGAGCTTCTCATTCTCTTCCTGTATAAATACTCGCTGGCAGTTTCCCACGTGCTCAGCCATAGCTAATTCCCTTCTTCCCTCCTTGAATTATTCCCCAAGGGGCCTATATCTGCTACTCCTTTAGATTTAGCTATCCTCATCCACGTGTGGGTCCGTACTCTTTCTTCTTCCAATGCAAAGAAGAGCGGTACTGTGAATTTTTGTGGGATAGTTTTCCCGACCTCCAAAAAGTTATAATAAGAGCTCAAGTTGGGCTGGGGGCTAGGCTCCATGATGTGTTCTACCTTTGCTTCCCTTTGTGGTGAGGTGGCTGCCTCCCCCTCCATTCTTTCGGTCTCCTTGAGCTTGGCTAAAGTTTCCTGTAGAACTGCTTCAGCATCCTGTAGAGGGGTTTTTGACGCTGACCTTTCCATTCTCTCCCTCCAAGTAGTTGTCTTGGGGCTCCCCCGCTCATATGTGACTGATACTTTGGAGGGGGACTTCTCCCTTCGGGAGGTAGGGGTGTCTTCGACAGTAAATGGGTCTTTAGATGGAGGTTGGGGCCTGCTAGTTTTAATTCTCACACTTCTCCTCGCTTTGAAATACAGAGGAATCTCCCTTTTGCGTTTCTCCTTTGTCTTGGGGGAGGTACTTAGGGTGGCCAGCACAGCTGCTGCCTCCCGAGCAATAACTTCAGCCGTCTTCTCCTTCTGTGTTCTTTTCTCAGGACTTCCTGTAGAAAGCCCTGTAGTGGCTGATTTTTGGCTTCCTGTAGAAGCCGTTTTCAATTTTCCTGTAGAAACAGATGGCACCGTTTTAGCCTGCTTGACTGAGGGTGCTTTTTCTTTCAATTTTGTTGAGGCTGCCTTAGAGGTGCCCTCACTGACATGGACCTTTGCAGTCCTTTCCACTCTACTCTGTAGCCGTTTCTCCCCAGGGGTTAATGTGGTTTTGTCACCCTCTGTTTTGGCAGCTTGTTTTTCCTCTTGTTTTCCCTTGGGCTCTTTCTTTTCCTCTTGTTTTCCCTTGTGCTCTTTCTTTGGTGCTTTGGCCATGTCTTCTCGGCCTTTCTCTTTCTTTTCTGTTTGAATTGGTTCCTTCTCCTCGCTGCTGGAGGAGGTGAGCTCCTCAGCCAACACTCAGATGTCATCATCCTTAGCCAAATTTCGGAAGGTTTCCCAGGAGAGAGGGACGTATATGTGTGAAGTGCATCTTCCACAAGGAGCTTAATGAGCCCATGATGGGCTATCTGATCTGGCGTCCCCTCTTTCAACTTAGTGGCACACTCGGTCATGGACTGCAGGAGGAAGTAAGGGATGCTCAACTTTTTCTCTGAGGGTAGGTCCATTTCGTGTCTGAGTTTTGTGAGCAGCTGAAAATGGTATCCATACATGATGCTTAATCACCCCTCACACGTGATATACTTCATAATTTGGAGGCTACCTCACTCCAGAACGGCTGTAGGCTGGTTCTTCACACTCCATTCTTGTCTTCTGAGAATGGCTCCTCCGGCAAAAAGAATTCCTTCTTAGCCTTCTCACCTAGTTTTCTCTCCTCCTTATCCCTAGGTACCCCCATCGGTAGATCAGTGACCCTGCTAATGAACTGTGGGGTAAGTTTGAGGGTCAAACCTCTGAAGTTGACAACAGCCAACGTTTTGGACTTTGGTTGCAAGGATCGCAAGAATTCCTCTGCAACCTCGTCATCATGACCTTGAAGCTTGTCACAGAATGACATCCACCGTGCACGGGAAAACAGGTCTACCACCTCAGGGGTTTCCCATAACTTCTTTGAGTCTGTAGGCTCTTTCCTGATGAACCCACTCGGCATGGTAAAAGTTTGCTGTGGTGGCCTGAGCTGGCTGGCACGTATAAAAAGATGGACCTTTGGGATTTCCTCAGACAGAGCACAGAGTTACGCCTCTATCATGCACACAGTTTATAAATTTACGACTGTCTACAGGTGAGCCTTGACAGTGGCTCAATTATGAACCAAACCCTGTAGAAAAACTCGCATATACGACGACGACAATTCTCATGCAGAAATAAGAAGACACTTGCAAATTCATGCACAGACTGAAATTTACGGTTTTATACCCCTTTGATACATCGACTTCACCACCTTTCGAACCAATTGCATGGGAGGACTATGTTCAGGCTTACTTCGTTCCAGACTTGCCACCTTTGACGTGAACAGTTTGATTTCTCCGTAACGTTGAGCTTCCTGTAGCACAGCTTCTTGTAGGAGTCGTGCACAGGTTCTGGGGAGCGCTTCAGTGGTTCTGGGCCTTCTGTACAACAACAGGACGTTTGAACAGGCCGAGAACTCGGAGTATCAACCTTTAGGAAATTGTGGATGCGTACTCGGCTACAAAGCGGTTGGAATAAATGAGTGTAGTGCGCCATACGCGATCTAACCGGTAGATTTGAATCTCTGTGGAACTCGTGGCGTGGGGATGAGCTGTCCCCATCGGCCCATTGGCCGACGTCACCTGTGATCATTCCACTGAATGTCTTCCTGACCGTCGAATCATTCCCTGCATATCTACCGCTGCCACTCCTATTAGATCGTCGTTTCTCCCTAACTGGACTCTTTCCACGTGTCCATTTCCTGCCTTGTCGACACACCCAAAGCTTTTTGGATTGGACGAGGCCGTCGAGATGGTTGTGGTGGCCAGTTGAATGGCTACCCGACTTGCTCAACCTGTTCATTTTCATATGTACACACATTTTAAAGTATTATGCATGTGATTTGACGAAACAGGGTGAGGCACTTACCTGTGCGGCTGTGACGTTATTTTTCTCACGCTTCAGGACGAGGGTGATGGATCCACTTGCTGCCGCTTCATGCACAGGCACGGGAGCTCTATTTTGCTGACTGCTGCTGGTTACGAGACCGGTTGCTCAGCTGTGGATAGTGCATGTGCCGGCTCACGAGTTTCAGGTATCTCCATAACATGCGCTCTAGCCGGATCAACTGCTACAGGATTCCTGTAGGACATCCTGTAGCCGTTTCTCCTCCTCAGGTGCATTCTGAACGGTGGAGTCACGTTCACGGTTGCAGGGTCTTCGAATTGCCTTGACAGGTAGCACAACGGCCTCTGCATGCTTTGTTTTTCATTTGAAAATGATTTTTTCTGAGAGTCCAACGTTCTGGTTTGACTGCGCAGGTATTTCAATCGTATGGCAGCAATGGTGGTGGAAGGAGGCAACAACAGTGGGTGATGGAGAAAAACATTGGTTGCATGCCTCCTTATTGGAATTCGGGCTTCAAATTTTTCTACACAGTCGGTCGTGGCCCGTCCCAAGATTCTACAGGAAGTTTCTTGTAGAAATATAGAACTTCCTGTAGAAAGTCCTGTAGCTTCATGTAGGAGGCTAAACTATGACCAGACCGTGCCCAAACCTTGGAAGATATGAGTGTTTCTGGAGGGAGTGCTGGTGAGGTCACCTGGTAGCGTGGTAGGGACCCTTATCCTTGAGTTGAGAGGCCTCCTTTTCTGCATGGAATACCTGCAACCTGCATTAATTTCCAAAGTTGAGCCTGTTTTTCTGTTTCTGCCTCTTTTTTCTTTTCCTTCGTTTTTTCTCTCTCTCTCTTTTTTTTTTTTTTTGAGACAGCAAGGGTGCCTCAATGAGGTTTTCACCCCTACTATCTACCTTGGGCGCCTCAGAGAGGTTTTCACCCAAGGGTATTTTTTGTTTTTATTCCAATTTTTTCAGAGAGACAGCAGGGGTGCCTCAATGAGGTTTTCACCCCTACCATGTACCTTGGGAGCCTCAGAAAGGTTTTCACCCAAGGAACTTTTTATTATGATTTTTTTTTTTTTTTTAAATGCTCAGGGTATGCCCACAACAGAGGCAGAACCCTTCTCTATGACCAGCACTGATTTTTCCACAGTTTTGATGAACTCTTGCCTCGAAAGAGGTTTCCTGTAGATCTTTAGTCGATGCCCATTGACGAGCATGGGGATGGCTTCCTCATCGATGGTCTAGATAAGAACAGACCCATTATCATTACACTTCTCCACTGCATATGGCCCTAACCATCTTGTCCTCAGCTTTCCCTTGACATCCTTATGTCTGGAATCATAAAACAATGCCCAATCTCCCGGTTGGAATTGCTTTTCATTGAGGTGTCGGTCATGCCATATCTTCCTCTGAAGTTGAACCACTTCTGAGTGGAGAAGGGCCTGCATTCTGTGTTCATCTAGCCCATTCAGCTGCAATAACCTTTCTTGTTGTGTGTGGCTGAGATCTAGGTCCAGCTGAGCTGCCATCCTCAATGTGTTGTACTCGAACTCAATTGACAGCAAAGCTCTCTTCCCATAGACCAGTTCATAAGGTGTGAAACCGGTTGTGGTCTTCTAAGTGGTGTTGTAAGCCCAGGTGGCCTCAACGAGGCAATCTGCCCAATCCTTTCTGCTGCTGCTCACCACCTTAGTCAAAATCCCTTCTAATGCTCTATTGGTGACTTCCACCTGCCCATTTGCTTGAGGATGATAGGGGTGGAAGTCCTATGCTTAATCCTGTGATGAGCAAGCAAATATTCAATTAAGTTGGAGGTGAACTGGCTTCCTTGATCGGTGACTAGCTCTCTTGGGTAGCCAAATTTGTAGAAGATGTTTTCTCTTAAAAACTCAGCCACCTTTTCTTCCGTCGCTGCTTTGATTGCCCTAGTTTCTGCCCACTTTGTCAGATAGTCTGTGCACACAATGATGTAAGACCTTTGCCTTGAAGGAGGATTGATAGGACCCACAAAATCCATTCCCCACTTCTCGAATGGTTCAAGAGTCACTTGAGGTTGGAGAGGCATTTCGTCCCTTGGGGTTGGCTTCCCCATCCTTTGGCATTGGTCACATTGGTTGATATATCTCTTGACATCTTGATGAAGCGTGAGCCAATAGTAGCATGCCTGTAGAATTTTGAAGGCAGTCCTCTTGGCTGCAAAATGTCCTCCACAAGGCCCGTCATGACAGGTTAGGAGGATGTCAAAAAATTCCTCCTCCCATACACAATGCCTTAAGATCTGATCGGGGCCAAGTTTGAATAGGTTGCCCCCGATCCAAGTGAACGAGGCACTCTTCCTTACAATTTTTCTTTTCTCTTTGGAAGATAGATGCAGAGCGAACTGTGCTGAGACCAGATAGTTTGCTATATCAGCAAACCATGGGGAGAGTACTGAGATAGCAAACAGATGTTCATCTGGCATCTGGTCGTCCACTGTTCCATCTTCACCTGCAGGTAAATCCAATCTAGACAAGAATTCATCAACAACATTTTCTTTACCTGGTTTGTCAACGATAGTCAAATCAAATTGTTGCAACAGAAGTAACCATCTATTAATATGAGCATTCACATCTGCTTTATTCATTAAATATCTAATTGCATCATGATCAATATGTACAAATGTTTGATAGCTAGTGATGTAGTGTCAGAAATTGTTCAGGGCATGGACCACAGCCAGGAACTCTTTCTCAGTTACAGTATAGTTCAATTCTGCGTTGGATAAGTTTTTGCTGACAAAGTATATGGAATATGGGATTTTTTGTTCAATCTGTCCTAAGGCTGCCCATATGGCTTTGTTCGAGGCATCAGTGTGGATGTGGAAAGGTAGGGCCCAGTTTGGACCTCTTAATATCAGGGCGGACACCAACTTATCCTTTAATTCATTCAAAGCCCTTTGACAGCCGTCCGTCCATTTGAACTCAACATATTTTGCTAAGGGGCCAAATAGTGGCGAGGCTAGCTTACTGAAATCTTTAATAAACCTTCTATAATATCCTGCTAAGCCTAGGAAACTCCGAACATCTCTTACCTTCTGAGGAGGTGGAACCTTTTTGATGAGAGCAATTTTATTAGGATCCACCTGCAATCCCTAGCGAGAAATGGTATGTCCTAGCATGATCCCTTCAGTCATCAAGAATTCACATTTTTCCAGACTAAGGGACAGGTTCATCTCAATGCACTTGGTTAGGACTTTTCCCAGATTGGACAATGCTTCTTGGAAGTTGGACCCATAGGGAGTGAAGTCATCCATATAGATTTCCACCGAATCATGGACCAGCTCAGAAAAGATGCTCAATACTTCTCTTTGGAAAGTGGCAGGAGCATTGCATAGCCCAAAGGGAAGGACTCGGTAAGCAAAGGTACCCCAAGGACAAGTGAAGGTGGTCTTATCTTGGTCTTCCAGGCTGATTTGGATCTGGTTATACCCGCTGAACCCATCTAGGAAAGAGAAAAACTTCTTCCCTGCTAGTCCATACAACACTTGATCTATGAAAGGAAGAGGAAAGTGGTCTTTCTTGGTGGCTTTGTTCAGTTCTCGGTAGTCCACATAGATTCTCAACTTTCCATTTTTCTTGGGTACCAACACCAGAGGGGACACCCACTCGCTATCCGAGATGGGGTAGATGAATCCTGCATCCAACAGTTTTTGCAGTTCTTCTTTGACAATGTCCTTAAGGGCTGGATTCATTCTCCTCTGAGGTTTCCTGACCGGTTTACAATCTTCTTTGACGTAGATGTGATGGGTACAGACTGAAGGGTGGACTCCTTTCATCTCCTTATAGCTCCAAGCGAAAGCATCTAGATGACTGGCCAACAGACTATACAGCTCCTTTTCCTAGGAAGGAGATAGGGAGGAGCTGATCTTTAACAATCTCTTCGGGCCAAACTCCACATTTTTGACCCTGGGACAGAGTGGATCGGTCACACAAAGGTCCACTAAGGTGTTGGCTTGAGTATCTTCCACCAATTTCTCTAAGGACAATGCACTGGGAGGCGGATTCTGAATGAAGGTCTCAATCAAATCATCCTCAGTTTGAGGACCTCCCCTGGTGGTCTCTAAGGTGCACAAGGGTGTAGAGTACACCTCATCCTCTTCTCCTTCTTCCAACCAATGTGGTAAGTCATGCTCTAATAGAGGTTGGGCAGGAGGGTATAGGACTAGCTGCTTGGAAATAGGACCATTCTTGATGGTCATGTTTCCTGCTCGGCAGCTTATATAAGCATCCACAGTGGCTAGCTAAGGTCTCCCCAAAATAAGGGGGTATCCGGTAAGCTTTGCCTTTGGCTGAAGAACCAAGAAGTCCGCAGGATACTCCCAAGAGTCAACAGAGACCAAGACATCCTCCACAATCCCTTTGGGAGTCACGGTGGAGCGATCTGCCAACTGCAGGATTGTCGAGGTCTTTCTTAAGGAACCCTGAAGGTTGAGTTTGAGCATGGTATCCCTGGTCATCACATTGATGGTAGCCCCTAGATCAATCAAAGTGTGGGGTATGATGGTGCCATTGATGTGGACATCAACTACAGGACTCCCACGATCCAAATACTTTGGACAGATTACTTGCCCCAACATAAGATCAGACAGTTGTCCTATGACGTTGATGGTTGAGGCATCTCTTTTTCGCCTGCCTGGGTGCCTAAAACACTTTTCCTTAACCAATTTGTTGTATATCGGTACATCTTTGATGGCTTGGAGAAGTGGTATTCTTACACACAACTGTTTGAGTTCTCCCAGAAGCTCATTCTCCTCTAGGTCGGGTTGTGTGTTTACTGTTAGTCTCTCAGGAAAGGGTGGAGTGGTCTTGGGTTCACTTTCCTGTTTGTCTTCCTCGTCCTCTAGGGGAGGAGGTTGGCGATCCGGAAGAGTCTTCCCGGATCGCAGGTTGATCTCCTGGATCTCCACAGCATAGGTAGGGCAGGTTGTTTCCCCGGTATATACCTGCTGGGCTTGTCGGTTGTTGGGGTTCGGGTTCGGTTGAGCAGGAATTTGGGGTTGTCTCGAAGGAGCAAGAGGTAATGGTTATGGTTGAGCTGGTGGTGGAGGCAAAATGGCAGGAGGAGTGTTGTACTGGGGCCTCCACACCGGTTGAGGTGCATTCCACTAAGGCTGTGGCAGGACATGTGAGTGAAACGAACGAGTAGTGGGCTGAGTATGGTATTGAGGTGGGTAAGACCATGGAGGAGGCACAGATGAGGGAGGATGAGCAGGGGGCCCCCAAGAAGGCATAGGAGCAGATTGGTTGGGGCTATAATAAGCTTGGGATGTCCCTTGCATCCCCTACTGGTAAGGTCTAGGTCCATGCGGCCTTCTTTGATTGAGGAGGTAGAGAGGTTCAGTGGGTGCCTCAGTTCCTTGGTACATGGCCTTAAACCCAAGTAAGGTTGGCCATTGGTTTATGGGGTGGTTCTCCTAAAAAACGAAGCATACCTCTACCGAGTGTAAGGGACACTCGTTCTTAGGGTGCTTCCTTGTACACCTAGGACAGAAGATGGCCAAAGCCCTCTCAGCTTCCTCTTTCTTTTGTTGGATCCAAAATGTATCAAGTTGCATGGCAATTGTCTGTCTCACCTCACTTTTGAGGTCCTCCAGCTGATTAACAAACTCATTCTTGGAGAAAGTAGCACTAGCTGAAAGGTGGTTTCCCCTACCTCTTTTCCGGGCTGCCCTAGAGTGGTTTCTAAACACAGTCTTTATATCCTCGTAAGGTAGTTGGTAGATGTCTCCTCCAGCTAGCATGTGAAGGGTATCTAGGAGGTCTTCAGGGACTCCTCAGAGTAGGACCAACTTGAGAGATTCAGGGTCAAGTGTGCACCTGGCCTGTTTATAGCTAAGTTGCAATCTTTCCTCATAATCTTCTAAAGACTCCTCATTTCCCATGGTCATTCGAAAGATCTCTCCCTTGGCTTCCTTGGACCTACGGTAGTCCTGGTATTTGGTATTGAAAGCTTGCTACATCTGAGCCCAAGTGGTGATACTGTTTCTAGGTAATCCCATGAACCAGCATAATGCTACATCCTTGAGAGTAGAGGGAAAGAGTTTCAGTTTTTGCTCATCTTCTGTATAGTCATAGGTTCGACAAAGGACAGCAAACTCAAACAAGAAGGTATCAGGGTCTTCAGTAGTCAATCCATGGAAGTGAGGTAAAGTGGAGGGGCTCATGTTTTTCATTTTCATGTCTCCATTGGTCTCTCAGATGGGAAAGGCACCTTCTATTCTCTCATCTTCTCTTCCATCTTCAGCCATGGCTTCAGGTGGGATGGTTTCTAACTCTTCTTCTGGTATAGGATCTTCGTATGTCTCTGGAGGCTCGCCTATAGGTTCTTCTGGATCACTGTCACCAAAGAAGAGAGAAGGGTGACTCAATGAAGTGGTGGGGGTGTTGGGTAGGAATTTGCCAGTTTTATCTCTGTTCCTACGAGGCATGAAATGGAAAGGCTTTTGATTGCTTTTTGCTTTTTCTGCTTGTACCTGCAAAACTGAAATAGATTGAACTACAACTAACTATCTTGCTAAAATGAAAATGCAGAATTGAAATGAAAGCAGGAAAGGACTAATCTATTTTTCTCAAATGAAATTGCAGCAATGAAATGCTAGTCTACGCTTGCGGAATTGAAATGCTAATCTACGCTTGCAGAATTGAAATTGCTAGTCTATGCTTGCAGAATTGAAATTGCTAATCTATGAAAGCAGGAAATATCTATTTTACTTTTGCGGAAATGAAATTGCAGAATGGAAATGAAATGAACTATTTAGCAGAAG
This sequence comes from Pinus tabuliformis, assembly GCA_031772625.1. Lineage (NCBI taxonomy): Eukaryota > Viridiplantae > Streptophyta > Pinopsida > Pinales > Pinaceae > Pinus > Pinus tabuliformis. Next base: position 89,576,261 of record CM062815.1, read on the forward strand.
GCGAGTGTAGAAAAATAGAAGAAAAGAAACAATCACCAATACTCTGACGCTTCCCTGGCAACAGTGCCAAAAAGATGGTGGGCTCCAGTATTGCAGCAATAATGCTGCAACTCCTGGGACTCCCTTCTTTACTCTTATCAACCTGGTAGTTCGTAACAAACTTGGAAGCGACGATGTTGTATGCACAAGTACTAGCTCTTGCCGCAGCTGTCACTTGGTCAGCTGGCACAAGTCCACTAGGGGCTCAAGCCAACTTCTATGAGCTCCTAGAAGAAGCTTTATACCTGATGGATGGAAGCTAACTCGAAGGAAGCTGATCTACTTGCAGAAATAAAATGAATGTCAAAGAGTAACATAAACCCTAACGAACCCTAATTCTACCAGCTAGTCCCACTGATGCAAAGGAGAGGAGGCAAACTATTGAAGAAGATGCCATTACTTCTACAAAGGTGAAATGCACATGCCTATGCTATCTCTATCTAAAGAACACATGTTTTTGTATTTTTGGTTACATTATCAAAATTATCATACGTGTACTTTTAACTGGCTTCTTACTGAGCAAGGGTGGATCAAGGATGAGAAATGCTTGGAAAAGGTTGGGAAGGTTCAGAGAGGGTCTAAGGAGTCCCTAACACCCTTCCAGAGAGTTTCACCAAGTTTGGCTATCCAACAACCTCACTTGTGAGCTTCTACAGGAAGTCTGCAGGGGTTCTACAGGATGTTTCAGGAATTTCTACAGGATGTTCAGAAATTTCTACAGGATGTTCTGACATTGGATTTTGGAGGATGGGTGAGTGAAAGAGGATGCATGGATGGATAGGGAGGTACGGTAGGGGTTTGAGATGACCCAGTGATTGATGGATGAAGTGATGAGAGGGTGTGAAGAGCAATTTGTCTTAAGGAAGGCTAAGGCAATGGAAGAGCAAGAAGGTAGGGTTACGTGGATAGAAGAGGAGTTGTGAGACGAAGAAGCTGACTAGGAGATGGAGCAGTTGGCCTGGACGAAGCTTAGGTGGATGAGAGAAAGATGGATAAGCCCTGCACGGTGTGCACTTAACTGAATCAACCAAATTGTGCATACAGCTGAAATCTTAGCTAATCTATCCAAACTGTTTATGAAACAAATGAACAACAGCTTTATTTCCAAAGAGAACCATGTACATCACTTAATCAAAGGAACATCTAAAAAGGTCTAAATGCATGACTAATTTCTACAAATGAAAACCATTACACCAATGATTGCATGGTCAAGCAAACTAGTGTTTTTGTTGAGCAGCACTGGCTCCACAATTCCAGCCCCTGATCCAATAAGGGAGAGGTGAAAGTGGGAGGGCAGGCAACCCTTTTATGGAGCTTTTATCAATCTTTATATTATCAATATGTTCTACACATCTGAAGTAATTCTATTCCTCAACAATAACCTATTTAACCAACAAAACTAAATCTAGGTCAACAAACTTCGTTTCAGATGCATAAAAGGAAAGTCACAGTGCTGAAAGGAAAGATAACAATACAAATAAGGAGGCCCTAGGCTCTCAGGTTGGGCCCAACCCTGAGAGCTATGGCTCCTATAAAAAAACTCAGAGCTGATATCAAATCTGACTACTTCCCACTATCAAAAAATAATCATAAGTCAAGAGTTATGCCAATAATGGCTACAAAAGAACAAAACAGAGCTAGCAGCACGTGGTGCAGAATATGCAAGAGTTTTTCAAAAAGTCCCTTTCGAAGGATGAAGCCTTATCATTTATACACTACGAGACCCTAGCTGGCCTCCTAAATCTATGGGACTTGGCTGCCCAAACTGTGAGTGAACAACTCCTTCTAAGAAATCTGCTTGGCTGCCTTCTAGATCCGGTTTTGGTGGCCTTTGGAGCTCGGTGTTGGGGGTGAAGATCCCGAGGGAGGCTATTTAATGCCATAGACAAACCCCCTATGAATCCTCAACCCAAGCTTGGCTGTCTCCTAGCCCATGTCTGCTCGGTTTTGCTTCAACATGTGTCAAAAAATCCTGAAATGAGCACGTGTTAGCCACCTAGGAATAGTGACTACCCTTATTCGTACAAATGACATAAACATACTAAAAAATAATGCATAAGTTATGAAAAATGAAGGATTGAGCAAGGGTAGTTAGGCCAAATGAGCCCAAAATGTTACCAAATTTGGGGCTCATCACAGACCCTTGCAGCTGTGTGCACAGGGCAGATAGGTTTTGTATTCAAAATTTGAATCATCAATAAAGAGAAGTGTTCTAGAATTACTGTGTACATTTCATCTATGTCTGTGTTATTTTACTTCTTCTTTCAATGTTTCAATTATGTGATGTTGAATACTGGGGTTATGAATTAATGCTATAATGGTGCACGAATCTATGAATTTTACTTTGTCATATAAGCACAAGTAAGAATATATGTTTACATGAAGATAACTATGACACATGCAAAAGTTAACCAATACTTAAACTAATCTGGGTAGACACAGAAGTAAGGATGATTACAAAGGCATGTAAGCCCCTGATCTATCTATTTAGGGTTTGCGAAGGATGATTGGATACTTTCGCGGAGACTCCAAGGAAAAATAAGAGAAGTACATTGATAAGACCTAAAGGGCTTATCGATCTGTGCAAAGGTAGAGTAAAGGTCTACAAAATGACATCACAACCATCTCAAGGTGTAAAAACTTGGTTCCTGCATCCTCCCATACTAATTCTGGTGAGACTTCAATCTGCACTTTGCGGATTGATGCTGAAGGGGCCAGTAGTGTATGGATTTGCTTGGTTGCTTAACGTAGAACCTGGGTCAAGGCCCATCAAGCCAATAGCTGGAGGAATTACAAATCGGCCCCGACAAGACTTAGTTTTGATGCGATATACATCGCATATTGCAATCACACAAAAAGGATGGTGCTTATGATGTTTTTTTTTGGGGGGGTGGGGGGGGGGCAGTTTCAATTGCGATTTCATGGTGGATGTTGATTGGGATAAGGAGCCCAGACTAGATATACTATATATTATTGTTAATACACCCAGAAGGTCTGCATATGTTACAATGTGATAGATCAGTACAACAAGGGTTTCACACCGATTGCGATAGTGCGATGGGAGAGATGGACGCGAGACATTATGGCGTATGGTGAATACTCTTGTCAGATCCATAGATGTCATGGGATTCTTGTGTCAGGGTTTGGATTTTCTGCTGATAAGCTGGAACTGCTGATAAACCCACCATCAATATTGATGCACTATTGTAATGAGTTATTTTATTAGACATTAGTTTTTCTATTGCGCAAGGTTTGTTACCGTGAATCCTTCTTCCTACTAACCTTGGGTATTATGTTGTAACTTCCCCGATTTTGAGGGATGCCACCATGTTCTTATATATATGATTGTTGTGTTGAAGAATAGCAGGGAGGATTGGTTGAAACTTAGATTCTATTGTATCCAATAGACCCTGATGCCTAGCAGCAGGTGAGAAGCTTGCCTTGAGCAATAGGGGGGTTCCGTGAAGGTTGCAGAAGGCCTAATTATCCAAATTGGGAGTTTGGATAGCCGTTTTTGCACTATTTTTTGTTAGGATTTCAGTGGTTTTGTTTGTTTTCGAAGATGGGCTCTGCATTCTCTTCTCATCTATCAGCTTGGAGGTATAATGGTTGTAATTTCTTGTTGTTGTACTTTTATCTCTCTTATGCCACTAATAAAAAGAAGGTCTCCCCACTATGGAGTAGGGCCCGAAGACGTAGTCCAAACTTGACGAACTCCATAATCAAATCATCGTGTCATGGTTTTTGAGTTCTTCTTACTATTTTCACATTGTTATGTGTTTTCTTTTAAGTTCCATGGTTAATTAACTCTGTTATATGTAATTCTAATGCATCTGTATGTAAAAGATCTTGGATCATGTGTGGAGGGTCAGATTGGTCTTATTATGTCTATTCCACTTCCTTAACTATACTTTGGGTATTTTAATCATATCATAGTAACTATTTCTCTCATGTTTATCCCAGTGGACTGGTTAGCTTGGGTAAATGTGGTAGGTTTTTGTTATATAGTTGTATCAGAGTGAGGTTCCATTCGCATTGGGTGATGTTTAGTTTTCATTCTCCTTGGATGAATATGTTGTCATATGTACATATTGGTTTGCATATATTTCCTTATGCTTGTGGTATGCATATGGTGTTGTTGTCAGAATTTGTATGTCATGGATGCATGTTAGTGTTTGTATCCATTCGTGTGATACACATGTTTGTTTTCATGCATTGTGTCTAGTTGGTTTTTTAGTTGTGGCATCATTCTTGGTAACTGGATGATGATTAAGATGATGTCTATATACTATAATTATTATCCTTATACACGTATTGTGCTAATATGGTCGACCTTGTGGATGAGATATCCTCCACTGAACTACACTGAGGTATGTTGGTTTGTTTATGATTTTGTTTATATAAACATGATATACCGTTTTATGAAAAAATTCTTCGGCGTAAATCACATGATCTTACATTTGTCGACGAATTTTGAACCAACTGGTATGGTTCTTGATATACCTTGCAGAAAGAGCAGATACAATATGTGTAGCAAGATATTAGAATAAAGCTCATGAGATTCTCCCTATAGACTAGATGAGCATCATGGTGAGGGATATTCTCCTGACATAGTAGAAACTTTGAGAATTTTGATGGTACAAATAAGGAGTTGTAAATAATATAATGATTGAATCATTCAATCACAAGAGAGACTCTTTAGGGCATAGGATAAATAAGCAGGGGTAAATGCAGTGATTCTTTAGATATTTTCAAACTTGGAAAGATAAGGGCTACTTAGAATCAGTCATGGACATGAGGATAGGACTAACGGAGCATATGGTAACAAGCACATGGTGGGCACAAGTTAGATAGATATGACACAACCAGAGATGGAAGATTCTTGGATACACTTGATAAAGGAGGAGGTGGTCATGGGCTTTGCTCTATTTTTGGTTTAGACAGGTATCATGATAATCATCATTATCATCCTTACAGGAGGAGTGACAGGGAATATTTTTCAAATGAGTTCAAAAGAGAAAAGGCACCTACATTGATGGGGAAATGAAGAAGTCAGAGGATGCCAAAGCATGGTTGCTTGGGATGAACAAGTTTTTCAAATTACATGATTACTTAGAGGACATGAAGGCTAGAATAGAAACATTCAATGTTGAAGGTAAAGAATATATTTGGTTGGAATATGTAAAGAATGTCAAAGGTATTCATGAAGAGGAGTTCATTTGGAGTGAGTTTGAGAGACTATTTAGGAAGAAGGATCTATCGGAGAGATACTATGACTATAGATAAAAGGTGTTTTATGAGTTGAAGATGGGATCTATGATTGATGAGGCATATACTAGAAGATTCTTGGAGATATTGACATATGTGACCTACCTTAAAGAGGAGAAGGCCAAGTTCCAGTGATTATTCAGTGGGTTTTTGGTAGCGTTCAAGGATAGGATTGAGTTTCATGAGCCTATATCATTGGAGGAGGCCATCTGAAAGTTAAAGCGTTGTTTTGAGTAATCAAAGAGAAGATTTAGGAAGAAGCCAAACTAGAAAGCTAATGCAAAGAAAAAGGGGAAATGGGACAAGAAGTGAATAAGACCTCAAGATAAATGTTACAAAGAGAATGCAACACATAAGAACGTCATTGCATTTGATAGATGACAGGGATTTCAATTTGGGGACCAGAACAAGGGTGAAAGTTTTCAGTCTTTACAGTGTTTGACTTGTGGTGGAGAGCATCATAGGATAGATTTTCCATAACATCAGGGTGGTATAGCATATATCTATAGTGTGTAGGAGGAACAGATAGTGGGGGATGTCAGATAGAGTATTCCTCGGATCTATGCAACATTGGAGAATAGGAAGGAAGATCACTAGGTGTCTATTATCGAAATGGACAGTAAGATTTGTGATCAAGTTGTTTCTATTTTGATTAACCCTCGATCTAGTTATAGTTATGTTAACCCTCACCTGGTGGATACGTGTGGTTTGAATAAATAATTGCATAAAAAATTTTGGTTAGTGTAGTTAGCTATAAGTATAAAGAAGAGAGTTCATCATTGGGAAAGAGCTTGTGAATTTGAGTTGAATGGTATGCCTACATCAACACATTGGAATGTATTCTGATTGGGATCATATAGTATGTTATTGGGCATGGAATAGTTTTATCTTGATAGGACCAAGGTGGATTCTTATGACAAGGCTATTGAGTTCTTGGATGACAATGGGGAACAAAGAGTGTTGCAGGGTAAGAAGAAAGGAAGATAAGTTAGAATGGTGACAACTATGCAGACAAAGCATAGTCACAGGAAAGGTTGTGTGTATTCGTGCTAGATATTTTTAGTGAAAAATGTTAGGAATTTTAGGATGTAGATGTCTTAAGCAGGTACCCAGTTCTACAATAGTTCAGGGATGTGTTCCCAACATATATTTCATAGTTTCCCCCACAAAATGATGTGTACTTTTCTATTGAGTTAGTACTAGGGGAAGCACCAACATCAAAGGCACCTTATAGGATGAGCACACAATAGTTGGTGGATTTGAAGTTTCAATTGAAAGATATGCTTGAAAAGGGATACACTAGGCCAAGTGTGTCACCTTGGGGTGTGCCAGTATTCTTTTTGAAGAAGAAGGATGGTACTCTTAGTTTATGCATTGATTGCAGGTAGTTGAACAAAGTGACCATCAAGAAAATGTATTTGCTTTCAAGGATTTATGACCTTTTTTATCAGTTGAATGGAGCAGCAGTGTTCTCGAAGATTGATATGAGATCAAGGTACCATCAGGTCTACATTAAAGAAGAGGACATCTACAAGACTGCTTTCTAGATTAGGTATGGGAATTATGAGTTTTTTGTTGTTCTATTTGGGTTGACTAATGCTCCAAATACTTTTATGTGCTTCATGAATAATGCGTTGCATCCTTATCTCGACACGTTTGTTATTTTATTCGTTGATGATATATTGGTATATTCTAAGAATGAGAAAGTACATGCCAAATAGTTAGCAACAATATTGAGATTGTTGAGAAAGCATCAATTGTGTTAAGCTCAGTAAATGCAATTTATTCATGCAAAAGGTACATTACTTGGGACATGAGTTTTCCAAGCAAGGAATGATAGTGGATCTAGAAAAGCTAAGGGCTATCATGGAGTGGGAAGATCCTAGAAATGTGGATGAGGTAAGATCATTCATGTGGTTAGTAGGTTACTACAGGAGGTTCATTAGGAACCTCTCATAGATTTCTTATATTATTACATTGTTGCAAAGGAAAGGTAAGAAATTTGAATGGATAGAGGAATGTGAAACCAATTTTTAGCAATTAAAGTAGTTGTTCAAAATATTTCAGTCCTAAATATTGTAGATCTGAATAAAGAGTTTGTAGTATGTACAGATTCTTGTAAGAGATGACTTGGTGGAGTCCTAATGCAGGAAGGACAAGTAGTATGCTATGAATGAAGGAAATTGAATGAGTGTGAGTATAATTTTCTAGCTCATGATCTTGAGTTGGCAATGATCATCCATGAATTAAAGATATGGAGGCGATGCGTTATATTGGATTTGTATTTATGGATAAACACATTTTCCCTAAGTGAGTAGCTACACTTACAACAACATAAAGAAAGTAGTTTAACCTTTTCCTATAGTCGATAGATGATATGAAGGAACTTACTTGTAGTCTTTCGCTTCCTTGATCTCCTTTGAATTTCTCCCATCACTCCCACTTGAACTGAATCTGCTCAATTCGTACCTTTGTCAACAAAAACAAAAACAACAATGCTCAAAGCATACATGATCTATCTACTATAAACCAATGGAATCGAAATCATCGAAACACATGATCATCATAGATATGAACAAGAATATGAGAAAAAGAATAAACAACTTTATGAATGTAGAAGGAAGAATTTTGCCCAATTCAGTTTGATCCTATGTCACTCGTCCAGCTTTAGTCCAGCCCTCGTCACACCAAAAGCACACCAATTCAGTAGCATAAGATTACTTTACATGAACTCAAATCTCAAACGAACAATATTTCTCTACAATCGTCAAATTCTATCCCCATGATCACTATGATGAGTGCTCAATTTATAGGAAATGTAGGTGGTTATGTCATAAATTGGACATTGAATGGCCTTCCAAAATTGGAGTTAGTTTCCATGGAGAAAGGGAAGAGAGGATATAGGTAGAATTGATCCATAGCCTATCCAAAGTTGACCTCATAGGATGAGATAAGAGCTGGGCATCGTTCTAGAATGCTCTAGAATCAAAGAATATTCCCAGAATCCAATGTCAATTTCACTCATTCTCACCTAGTGCAGGTCAAAGGGGGCCTAAGTGCACTCCAGTGTAGGCCTGAATGGGCATACCTGCTCTGCAGTGTAGTTACCCCTGATCAAGGCTACACTAGTGTCCCAAGGAGGCATTTCAGCAGGGTTTCAAGCTAGGAAACTTTCAGGGATGGAAGCATTCAATTTAATGAATTGTCTAGGTCATGTAACAACTAAATTAGGGTTTGATGAGCCCTAATTGTATTGATATGAATGTTGGGAGTGATGTGCCCAAATAGATCTGTAACAATTTCCCCCTAATGCATGATGTCAAAAATGGTAATGTTGATTGATATGCTTTATGATGTGTTGAGGAGGATTGAACAGGACAGTGACTTGCATCGATTATAATACATAATATCATCATATATTTGAAATTTTCATGAATTGTTGAGGGAAGGCATACCCATACTCAGCATATAAACTTTTCATGACATGTACATAAATCATATAGTCTTCTACAGATATAGACCCATGATAGAATGATCATCTGTGTAAAGCCATTGTAGAGATGATTTAGTACTCTCCTGAAATCGCAACCTGGATGGATGAAACTAGATCCCAGGCCTTCTATCTCGTCAAATTGTATGCTTAAGTACACGTTTAACCATGTGAAAATGTGATCTGAAGTCAAACATGGGAAGACACAGTATGATTACCAATCAATTATGTAAGATGTTAACAGACATGAGATAAATCACCGATAATGATAATGATTCTCAAGGTACTACAATACATTCTACCTGGTGTGAATAGATGTTTTAATGTCGAACACCATACAAAGTCTTTCGGTCAAAGGCTGGTGATGTCAACCTATCGCCAAAAGTGAGAAACCTTCCATTGATGTATGCAAGCCTCAAGGTACTGGAAGGGTGTTTCTAAGTCAACTTCTTGGATAATGTGTTGATTTCGACAAGAAGTGACTCATCGTAGGAGGAACTTGATGCATCCCCCATCAACGACATGAAACGAATGTAATGATTTTGAAGACAAAATGTGACTGACGACACAATTTTCAAGAATGGCGGTCATGAAAATGAAGGTTTATGAGTATTACAAAGGATGAAGTTTACTAAGTGACTTCTCTTGAACATGTCGGTGACACAGAATGAATTGGCAGCATTGACCCAAAACCAATGTGATGGATGGTATGATAGACCATACGTATGATAACCATCAAGTAAATAACCCAACCCAAATAGTCACAGAGATGAAGTGAAAGTGTCATGTTCAAGAGTGAATTGCTATCATAAAGTGATTTATCCCTTTTCCCATTTTACCCAATCATTGCTGACTAATACCTCTTTATCTTTTTAAACAAGATTGAAGAGGATAACATATGCTTGTATTATAATTCGACCCTTCGGGTGAATCCATCGCTATGTGATGTTTTAATGAGTCTAGTGAAGGTGAAACTCGGTCTTATCATGATTGACAAGTTTGCAGCTATTTGATGTTTTAACGAGTTTAACGACAATGAGAACTCGGTCCTTTTCATGATCAAAGATTCTGAAAAGGGACAAAAAGAAAACTCCACAAGCTCTTTTTTGTAAATTTGTCTCTCAAGTCCAAAAAAATGTAAAATAATACAAGTGAGAACCTATTGATCATGTTCGATCAACGTATTACTTTTTCGTAAGTAATCTATCTCAGTCTGGAAAAGGGTTAAACTTATACTAAGTAGATGTCATTTCCAATCCATTTACAAGCTTAAAAGGACAACCACTCGACAATATTTTCATATTTAAAGAGTTGGAAAAGAGCTTAAAGAGGACTCCACTTAAAGGAACAAGTGGTATCTAGGATAGAAACTGGTTCCGTGATGTTGGAACTCTCAAAACATGTTGATTTATGTGAAGAGGCTTGCTAATAATACCACTCATTGCAACTGTTCCTCAAAAAGGGTAAAACAACAAAGTGAAAGCATAATATTGGCCAAGCAAATAGTGATGATGGAAGGAGAAGAAACAAGGCTCACCTAACAGAAGAGGTTTATAGAATGGCAATCACGAGGGTTAAAATGGAGATGGGTTCATTTTTACACAAGCTTGAACCATAGGGAACTATGCTTGGATTCAATTTCATGTTTACACAAGCTTGAAATGAAAAACTATGCTTGGATTCAGTTTCATGTTTAGATAATCTTGAAATGAAAAAACTATGCTTGGGATTCGTTTGCATGTCCCCAGCATGATGACTCGATTCTAGGTGCATGCCCCCCAAGCTTCATTACATTCACCTAAGTAGAATACCTGTGGCTATTAGGTTGATGGAATGAAGGTTCATTTACGAGATCAAGTGAAAGACTCAACTAGGATTTTACAAGATCTAATCAAAGACTCGAATTGGAACTTTTCTCTAGGGGACTTTGTTTCATTTTTTAATGAGCTTGAAACAAGACAAGGAACTTTGCTCAGATTCCTTATTTCATTTTTTAACGAGCTTGACATAAGACAAGGAGCTATGCTCTGGGACCTGTTTCATTTTCTAGCGAGGTTGACACAGTAAAATAACTATCCTCATATTCCTTGTTTCATTTTTAATAGGCTTGACAAAAGAAAAGGAACTATGCTCATGGGACCTGTTTAATTTTTTAACGAGCTTGACACAAGACAAGGAACTTTACTCAAATTCCTCGTTTCATTTTTTAATGAGCTTGACACAAGACAAGGAACTATGCTCATATTCCTTGCTTCACAACCCATAAGAGGTCATGACTTCTAAGAGGTTCTCATGAGATCATAGAACAATGATCTGGAAGGGATACGTAGAAAGGAATCCATTAGAGAGATCTGGTTCTAATGCCCCCATTACAGAATGCACAACATAATGGAATTGATCGTTAGTTGATGTAGGCGTGGAACGGGTTGCCACATAATTGACCCGTGGTGAGGAAGATACCATTGGGACAAAAGGAGAATTTAGGGAAGATGGTTGATTGGAAACCATATTTGGACCGGGAAATGAAAGCTAGTCAATGGTGACAATTTTGCCTTCATGCGGGAAACACATCACTCAAACGAGTTTTGAAAAAATAGCTCCCATGTCATAAACATAGTCGTTCCCAAGAAGTAAATTGTAATATAAAGGGCCTGGGACTACCATCACATTGAGATAAACAAATTTTCCTCTCAAAGTAATAGGAAATTAAGGAAGGATCTCTAATGGTTGACCGGTTCCTCTATTAAAAGCTAGCAGATTCTGGGTAACAAGCACAAGTTGCAGTGAACTGAGCGCTTGCCAAGTAGTGAAGGAAAGGACACTCACAGAAGCACCTTCATCTATAATAGTGTCAAATACAATCATATTATAAACTTGTACTATGATCTATAAAGGCACATAATAAGTAAGATGACATCCTACCAGTTGATTCCATTCAAAGGAAATGATCAGACTACTTGGAGCGGGTACCCTAAAAATGGCAGAATTACCCCCTTGAGTTACGAGAATGGGAGGATTTTCCTCCTGTCTTGATGGAACAGGAGGGTTTCCTCCAAGATCATTGGAATCTGAAGAAACAAAAATAACCTGAGTGGTATCATACTCACTCTCTATGGGAATGGTATGATTAACTGAAGGTGAAATTGGGTAAGCTGTTTCCTCGACCTATGATTGGTTTGGTATAGACTCATGGGATTTACATTTAGAGAGAGTGAGTTTGACTGACGGTTGGTTTTAGTCAGTCACTTCATCAATTAGTTAAGGATTAAGGGAGAGTCTACTGTAACCAGATGGAAGTCACTGCGGAGAAGCAGGAAAGTTATCCAACACTTTTTTGCCTTCGTCCAGATAGGGAAAAAAGTGAATGGGGTGATTCCCTTCACATAACCTACAAGGAAACTTAACTTTACCCTCCTTTCCATGAACTCTACTACCACTAGTTGATGGTGTGTCACCAGCATGATCTCTAGAAGTTGATGACATAGGATGATGTGAATAAGAAGACCATTCTTCTAATATCTGAGGAATACCATAACAATTTCAAAGAATACGGTCTCTCATACAAAGTTTGCAAGGATACCAAAGTTTGTGAGGCTTGTCAGATGGTTTTTCATGAGAAGTTGCATTCGAAGCAATGGTTGCTTCATTTCCCCCATGATGAATTTTCTTCTTCTTCTTCTTCTTCCTCTTCTTCCCTTTCTTCTTCCTCTTATCCACCTAGTTACTAGTGTCAATACTTTCACCAGGTGAAGAGGAAGAAGGAGAGGAAGAAACAACCAACGAAGAAGGTAAAGGGTCAACTTTAGGATCAACTCAAGGTTGATTTTGTCTAGTTGTAGGAATATTTAGTTGCGGGGCCAAGGAGGTTGAGAACAACCATACTGGCAAGCCAATGGTAAGTCCCAGAAGGGACAATGTAGCCATATAAGGAGCACTAATATTTCTGAAAGGAGGAAAAGGACTAGGATTCCCATCAAAAGGAATTCCTTGATCAGTGGACTCTGAAGTTGTTGCCATATGTCTCAACCTAAGAACAACTAAGGAGCGACATGGAGGATGTTATCCACAGTCAATTAGTTTTATTTTAATAAAAATAACATAACAAAACAAAAGAGGGATAATCTAGGGAAAAGGATTACCAAGTAACTATGAACTGCAATATACTTCCTCAGTAAGCTAAGGACTTAACATACGTGCAGGTAATCTCCCCGAATTCTATTTTCGATGTATCATAGTATACAAGACAATCAACTTAGTTACCTATGGATGGATAACAACCTAATGTAGTCCTCCCAAATATACCCGGAAGTACATGGAGTCCCAGTCCATGTTAGCGTTGTCTAATGTGAAACCACACAATGAGAGCATTCCTTTATAATTTTCGTACTATAACACCACCCTATATACTCGAAGGTATGTGGACAAGCTATGATATACTTACATATGTGGAATGAGGTATCACACTCAGAATGTATCACCGACAAATAGTGAGAGCTGCTATGTTTAACGACGTCGGAATACGTGTCTAGCTTAGACCTCTAAATGTTATGCTTTAAGTTACAATGCTCCATTAGGTAAATTAATATAACTTTTAAGTTGATATTCTTAAGAATTTGGCTTTCAAGGTTCAGCATGTGATGTATGTTTGCCATTCCTTGAATGAAATTAACATGAGAAACATTATTTCATTCAATTAACAATGAAAACCATAGCTAGTAAGGGATAGAGCAATCATATCTTTGAAAAAGAGCAAAGAGCACAACTAATGAAATTTCCATAGATATTCCTATCAAGCATTCACAAACTAGAATATGCACAATGCAATTTTTTCTTTTCAATCCCTTTAATGTTTAGCTGAGAAAAAAGGAACCAGATGCACAAACGATCAATCAATGCTTTTCACAAGAAACGCGAACTTTACAATAATTTCTTTTTCAAAGAAATGAAGACTTTATGACAATTCTTTTTCAGAAAAGTAAAGACTAATAAATGTAAGCTAACTTTGACAATGAATTGATAATGATAAAGAAATCTCTTAAGAATCAATAAACAATGAAGGTCAAAGTAGGGCTAGGAGAGAAAATTCAAATTGGTTTCAAAGGCATAAAATCTTTTATCTTTCAACAAACAACATCATAAGCAACTTTGGAAAAATCAAGCAAAAGATGGGCTTTTTAGCTTGAGAGGGACTAGTGCAGGTCTGAGTGGGAGACAGTGCACTATAGGCCACTGTCTCTAAGACAAGGGTGCATTGCACTGTCCCCTATCCAAGCGTGCACTGCAGTGCACTGTCCCCTGATGAAGGGTGCACTGCAGTGCACTATCCCTTGACCAAGTGTGCACTGGTACCATCACATTCCTAGAATAGGAATTCTAGTGCAAATTTCGACCAAAAAAATCTTCAAAATGACTGAAAAGAGATCAATGAAGCCAAGTAAAGTCTACTAGGATGCAATATGATAAGGATAAACTACCAGGAATGATGGTCGTTCCCTAGCGGAGTCGCCAATTTGTTATATGGAATTTGTATCTACGGATAAACAAATTTTCCCTGAGTGGGTAGCTACACTTATAACAATAGAAAGAAAGTAATTTAATCTTTTCCTATAGCCAATAGATGATATGAAGGAACTTATTTGTAGTCATTCACTTCCTCAATCTCCTTTGAATTGCTCCTATCACTCCCACTTGTATTGAATCTACTCAATTGGTACCTGTGTCAATAGACGCATAAACAACAATGACCAAAGCATACATGATCTATCTACTATAAACCAATGGAATCAAAAACATTGAAACGCATAATTATCATAGATATGATAAAGAATATGAGAAAAGGAATAAACAAATTTATTAATGTAGAAGGAAGAATTTCACCCAATGCAGTTCGATCCTATGTCACTCCTCCAGCTTCAGTCCAACCCTCGTCACACCAAAAGCACACCAATTCAGCAACATAACATTACTTGACATGAACTCAAATCTCAAATTATCAGTATTTCTCTACAATCTTCAAATTCTAGCCCCCTGATCACTATGATGAGTGCTCAATTTATAGGGAAATGCAGGTGGTTATGTCATAAATTGGGCATTGAATGGCCTTCAAAAATTGGAGTTAGTTTCCATGGAGAAAGGGATGAGAGGATAGAGGGATAATTGATCCATATCCTATCCAAATTCTACCTCATAGGATGAGATAAGAACTGGGAATCCTTCTAGAATGTTCTAGAATCAGAGAATATTCCCAAAATCTAATGTAAATTTTGCTCATTCTTGCCCAACTCAAGTCAAAGACGGCCTAAGTGCACTGCAGTGTAGGCTTGAATGGGCGTACCTACTCTGCAACATAGTTATCCTTGACCAAGGCGGCGCTAGTGTCCCAAGGAGGAATTTTAGTAGGGTTTCAAGCTAGGAAACCTTCAGGGATGGAAGCATTCAATTTAATGACTTGTCTAGGGCATGTAGCAACTAAATTAGGGTTTAATGAGCCCTAATTGTACTGATCTGAATTTCGAGAGTGATGTGCCCAAATAGACCTCTAAGACAATGTCTTCTTGGTAGGAGATTCATATTTATGAGTGATCATAGTGGATTACGATATCTTTTTAACCAACGAAATCTGAATGTTGGGCAAGCTAGATGGTTGGACATGATCAATGAGTTTGA
This sequence comes from Pinus tabuliformis, assembly GCA_031772625.1. Taxonomy (NCBI): domain Eukaryota; kingdom Viridiplantae; phylum Streptophyta; class Pinopsida; order Pinales; family Pinaceae; genus Pinus; species Pinus tabuliformis. Next base: position 89,591,724 of record CM062815.1, read on the forward strand.
TTTTAAGATTAGGTACATGAAAGGTAAAGAGAATAGGGTCGCAATTTCACATAGTAGGTGGATATAGGTAAATCACATATTAGTTATGGGTTCTTATGGGAAAAATTTACAAGATCATATCTTATAGGTAGGACAATAGGATGACATGTATATGGAGCTTATGCATAGGCTACAATAGCATACAGGAGATCAAGATATAGAATATCATTTTAGAGTAGATGGCTTGGTCATATTTAGGGAAAATATATATGTTCCAGATAACAGTGAGCTCAAGAATCTTATCTTGCAGGAATTCCATGCTAAGAAATATTTAGGTCATCCAAGATATTGGAAGACGTTAACAGTGGTGAAGAAATTCTACTATTGGCTGAAATTGAAGAAAGGAGTGGTAGAATTTGGGGCTAGTTTCTTGGATTGTAAACTGGTAAAAGAAAAGTGTAAGCATCCAGGTGGTCTGCTACAGCCGATTCTGATTCCAGAGTGTAAATGGGAGGTCATTTCCATGGACTTCATTACAGGACTTCTGAGGACATCTAGACAACATGACTCCATCATGGTTGTAATGGAGAAGTTGAAAAAGGTAGGGCACTTCATTCCATTAAAGTCTACATATTCAGCTAATGATGTATCACATGTCTTCACCAGAAATGTAGTGAGGTTTCATGTTGTATCGAAGAAAATTGTGTCAGACGCAGATGCCAAGTTCACTTTTAGATTTTGGAAAGAGTTATTTACAGGTTTGATGAGAGATTTTTCCTTCAACACAACTTATCATCCACAGAAAGATGGACAGATAGAGAGGGTCAATAGGATATTGGAGGGTATGTTGAGGATGTATGTGATGGATCAGTAGTGGAGGTGGAAGGAGTATCTTCCACTGGTTTATTTTTCTTACAACAATGGGTACTATGAATATTTGAGGATGATTCCATTTGAGGCACTATATGGGTGGATTTGTAATACTCCCATCAATTAGAGTGATCTAGTGAACAAGGTGTTGATTGGACCATACATTTTGGTAGAGATGTAATAAGAAATTCCAGTAATCAAGAAGAATATGGAGGAAACATAGGATAGACAGAACAATTATGAAAATCATAACAAGTTGTTTAAGGAGTTTAAGGTTGGGGAAGAAGTCTATTTGTGCATCGAGCCGAAGATGAGATCCTTGAGGATTGGATCATGTTCCAAGCTAGCACCTCAATATTGTGGACCTTTCAAGATTCTTGATAGGATTAGACTAGTAGCCTATCAACTTGCACTACCTCCATAAGTGAAACTCCATGATGTTTTCCATGTATCATTGCTTAAGAAGTATGTTAAATATGTTGATCATGTTGTTGACTGGTCTGTATTGCAGGTGGAGCTAGAAGAATTATTCCAGCCAAATCCTTAGTGCGTTTTGAAAAGAAAAATGCTCATGCTCTAGAACCAAGGAATCAAGTAGGTTAAAGTGCAATGGAAACACTTTGGGCCTAATGAAGCTACATGGGAGATGACAAATCAAATGCAGGCCATGTCCCTTTCTCTATTCGCTAGTTGAGTGAACGTTTTTGGCATATTTTTTGGTGTCATGTTTGGTATATGTATATACGTATATGAATGTAAATGCCACCATGAGATATGTTATCAAGCTCCAATAAGTGGTATGGGTGTCATGTCGTTATGGTTGTCATGTTGTTGTGTTTCTCATGTTGGTGTGATTCTTAGCAGGATGATCATTGTAAGTATTGCAATGAGCTAAGTTATAAAGATCCATTGGTAGTATGTTTTTCTCTTCAGCATTCTCACTAGATTTAGGTGTCATTGAACACCGAGGATGACATTCCCCCAAGGGTGAGGGTTCTATAGCATCCCCCATCAAACAATCCATGTAATAAAGTTAATAGAGAAAAACTAATAACCAAGGTCATGAGACACATATTCCAAGCTAAATTTTGGGAAAAAACATAGGGATGGGGATCACTTGTGATTAATTAATGGCTATGGAAATTGGAAAAGTATTTGGAAATGAAAAGTGGTATTAATTCCCATTTTATTTATGAAAATAATGGAAATTAGGAGAAAATGGAGGTTAAAGGTCAGAGGTTGCATGTGAGAAGGAAAATGAAGAAAATAGAGACCTCATTAATAAAAAGGCTTTCGAGGATGAATTTTTAGCTTTGTCAATTTAGTTTTGGAGCTTTCATTTTCTACTCTCTCTCTCTCTCTCTCATGATCTTGGAAACTTAGAGTTTTGTTGGACCGCTTTGGGAAGAGTGTTGCATACTTGGGATTTGGAGAAAGAAAAAAATAAAGAGAACTTAAGCTGAAGAGGACATCAACATCATCAACTACATCAAGTTTTTCTTATAGCTACTGAGTTGCATGTTTATTTCCTTGCTATTTTTGGCGTGCATGGCATATGCATGTGCTTTCTTGGTTATGATATGTCATTGGCATGGAGGATTGCCTAGATTGATGGTGGATTTGCCTAGACTTTCCATTTCCTATAGCCATGGTGTTGTAGGTCTATTTAATTTGTTTTGTGGTTGGTCCTCATGTTCATTATGGTTGTGAGTTTAGTTACTAGTTCCTGGAAGCCTTGGTTGGACAAGCACTCTTGAAGTCTTGTAATAGTTTGGGTTGAGTTACTAGTCCTCAAATCCTTGGTTGGATAAATTATCTGGAAGTGCTTGGTGGGTTGATTTACTAGTCTTGCAAGCCCCAGTTGGATAAATGCTCTGGAAACTCGACAACAACTATGGATAGAGTTACTAGTATTGGAAGCCCTGGTTAGAACAAATGCTCTGGAGCCCTAGACATCTTGGGTAGAGACCAACCTCGTGAGAGTTAGTGATGTCTGATTGTGAGGTGGAATCACTGGTTGATATTTAAGGTGGTTTGACCTATGGAAGCCTTGGTTTGGTTTTGTTGGATTTGTTCCATGAGATCCCACATTCATGCTTGGAATATGGCACAAGGCTAATTGGCTAAAAGAAAGGTTTGATTTAGCCAATCTATGGTTGGGTGGTTAGTTTAGGTCCCAAACTTGGTTTCGTTTTTCATATGTTAATAAGATATCATTTCCTCTTGTATTCAATGGGTGTATATACTTGTTCATATGCGGTTTTTATGGTTGTTATATCTTTGTTATTTATGTTGAATTATGATCAGGATGTTTTATGACAATATTGATATATGGCTCTCATCACGTTTTGATTAGAAAATGAATGAAAAATGAATATATGACCTAATAGATGATAATTCACTATTTTTATAAGGCATCAATAGTTACTTATGAATCTCAGATAAGTATGAGACCCATATGCTCAGTTCTATTGTTATGACCTGTAGATTACATATTTTTGATGTGTTTGATGCAATGTATGTCATGGATAGTAAGAGTCCAATAAATTAGTTGATAAATTTTTTTCATTAGTACCCTTTTTCTATGTTATTTATCATTTCTAGAAGTTTCATGATGTTCTGGGTAGTGGCTTTAGCCCTAGCCCTGAAAATCTGGCACAAAATCCGGGGTTACTGGCATAAAACTACCTGCAAAATGTAATAGTGGCATGTATTTCTTGTTGTGGGAGTGAATTTCGGGTCCCATTCACATGAATTCATTGTCATGGAAGTGACTGAGTGTCTAGGGTAGTGAGAAAGCAAGTTTTCACATGGGTTGGTGACCCTGAAGGATTGGTTGGTTCTTGAAGGTTCTGTAGCATGTGTTGAGGGTTAGATTAGTCTTGGCATATCAGTTCCACTTCTGTAATTGTACTTGGGGAGTTTAATCATATGATAGTAACTATTTGTCACATGTTTACCCCAGTGGACTAGTTAGCTTGGGTAAATGTGGGAGGAGGGTGTTACAATAGTGCACCTTTTGATAATTGTCAATGCTAGTGTCATAACGGCTTGCATCCTAATTGTGTCACTTGGAAATAAGTGTCACTTTATTGTTGTTTCCATGAATATGTGTTGATTTTGGGTATTTTGCATCTTATTTTCATGTGCTTCATTATGTATGAGTGTTTGATCATGTTGAGGACTTGTTATATGCTCTTACTCTTACTCTCTTCTCTTAGTGATCTCATAGTCAATGTTGGAGTTCTTATTTATCCTCACATCTCACATAAGTTATGATCATTGTTGGCTTTTCGGGGCTTGACCCAAGTTCAACATTAGTTACCCAAACAAATCCTAACATTACTGGCCCTTTCGACATCAGCTTGTAGAATGCAGATCGAAGTGTCACCCAAAGCATTATGGGGGGATGCTGGAACCAAGTTTTTGCACTCTAAGATGGTTTTGATGTCGATTTATACCCTCTTTTCCTACTTCGCGTAGGTCACTAAGCTTTAGGGCTCTATCAGTCTACCCTTTATTCCACCATTTGGTACCTCCGTGAAAGTTTATGGTTGACCTTCGTTCAGCCTTAAACCATGGTCTAGGTACTTTTGCACTGCTATGACAGTGTATTGGATAGGTTTCGAAGTTATCTTAAATTTTTTACTTATCTTACTAGTCAACCACAGTTAGCATCGCATATCTGATATTCTTACTTGTGTTCAATTAACCCATACAGTCACATACATTCATGCATCACATGAATATTGTAAATTAAACCCAAAACACAATATAACCAGATGCATTAACAAGAAATAAATACACAAAATTTGCAGAATACTTCTCTTTATTGATATCTTCAAATTAATACAGAATCTATCCGCCCTGTGCACACAGCTGCAGGGGTCCACTCACACAACTACGGACTTCCACCTTAGGCCTTTGCGCACTTAGCTACAGAGCCTCTACCTATGCTAAGACCCGAAACACTTATACTTCTCTACCAAGACTCCAAAAATTGTCTACCAAGTAACTACTTAGAGCTTACTCACTTAGCTCCTTTTTATACAATCCCATGGTCTGTGGACCATGGGTGGATCTTTAAATATGACTTTACAATTTACAAAATAAGGGTGGACAACCCTTTATTACTTTTGACACCTTCGCACTCCGCGACCACAAAATTCAGAGACTTTACAACTTTATTACAAAATTGTCCCAAAACATGAGCTTTTAGCCATAAAACTATCCTTGGGGGAACTCGTTCCTAAGAACCCCCCAAAACAAACATGGTAATGCACCCTCAATTCACTCTGCAAGCATGGAGATCTTGGCGTGAAGACCTCCCAACTTGACCTGTATGATCGCAACCTCGACAGTGCATTGTGCAACTGCCTGCTCCACTTCTTCAACTAATTGCTCGGTCGCTGGTCCTGAATTGTTAGCCTAAAGCTTCTGTTGAGTCACTTGCAGATTAGCAAGCTTACCTTCAATAAAGGCCATGACCGAATAAGCCTCATCCAACTAGGGCTTTAAGCAACCATCAACACTGCCTCCTTGTGCTGCGCTGCATCTACCTTTTCTTCTAAATGTTTGGCCTCCTGCAGCCTTTCTAGTCCTTGTGTGAGAGTGAAGGCTCGTGTTGTACCTTTTACTTCATCATAGCATTGTTGCAGTTATTGCGCCTCTGTCTCCAGAAATTGTACGTTAGATTCCTCTTACAGGCTTGTTAAGAGCTCGAACGACTATTCAAAAAGTTGTGTGCAGCCTGCTCCTGCATTGTCAATTGCCACTATCGCCTCTATGACAATGATTGCACGTTTCTCCTTTACTTCTGGTAGAGTTGAATGATGGACCTTCAACTGTAGATCTACACTCTATAGTTTCAGCTCTATCTGAACCCTAGCCAACTCTATGCAAGTGTTGCACACCCTTGTAGCAAGCTTGCAAATGCACACCTCGACCGGTTCGTCCTCAGGAATGGCCAACTTTGGGACCATTCGGTATGCCTCCTCCATGACTTGAACTATGCACTTATTTCAGTCCTTTACCTCGGTCACGAAAGTGATGGAAGAGTCTCATTGTAGGGCCATTTGTTCATTATTAATCTTCTGCTCACTGATCACCTGTAAAACGTGTGTTCGTGGGCCCTCATCTCCATGATCGCTCCATCCTGCAATAAGTGGAGCGCCTCACCATGGAGTGCTACCAAGTTCAACCCCACTCCCTTGAGGGCGCTGACACTGGACCTGTTAGCCTCATTCTCTGTGGCCAGTGCTCCATCTGGAAGCACTATCACTCAGAAGACCATCGTTCGTAGCATCTCAGCAGCTTCTCAAGTACCGATAGTGAGGCTGGTGGATGTCGCGCCAGCCTGTGATGTGCAAGATTGCAACTCCTACAAACTTTTCTGGATGGGCCCCAATAGTAGCTATTGTTGTTGCTCGAACTATTGTAGTGCCTCCACGGTGACATCCCGCACCATGTCTCCAATGTCATGCAAATCACCCTTTATTATGGTGATTGGGTGATTGGGTCTAGCGACGCCTTAATGGCCTTGGATTTCTTACTCGACCCCACTTTCTCTTGTTCCCTTGGATGCTTGATGTGGTCCGATGTTGTCTATTGGTCTGCACCATGCCGCTCTATTTTCTCATCTGTTTCTTCCTTTGTTTTAGGCGAAGGTGACTTCACGCCTTTGTTAGAGCCACACTCTGCCTGGCCTATATAATTTTCCATCTTCTAGGATGCATCGCAGTCTTTCTAGGTCTTATCAGCAGCCTCCTTCTTCGTTTTCTCGGCCAGTTGTGCCATCTTGAGCTTGGCCTCATCCTTTTTGCGTTGTGCGGTGGACTTGCTTGCCCCCACCACCAAGTCTGAGGTAGTGTGCCACTCTGCTGGCCAGTGATGAAGTACTGCATCAATTGCATTATTCGTTTCCAAGTAAGGCAAGTCATACCATGTCTACGTAGGGTCCTTCCATGCCATGATCGACACACGGTCAAAGTCAGCCTTGAGCTCTACGTACATCTGGGAGTTGGCAAACACAGTTGGTGAAAACCGCGATTTGTGATTGATAGGCATGCGGGTGTTGATTTCCATCAAGATCCAGAAGATCTTGTTATCCTTAATGCACTGATGATCCAAAATGGATCTTGTATAAAAACCTCTAAGTCTAAAGTTTTCATTTGATTTAATAGTGCAATTGAAAGAATGGCGAAAAAACCCAAAATCCAAAGGAAACGGAGAAGCGCAGCGTGAATTCCTGAGAGCCGTTGGATCCAAGGGATCAACGGATGAGATCAAATCGCATTAGAGGAAGCTAGCGACATATCAACCTCAGCCTCAAGTGATTTGTGATCAGCAATGAAATATGAACCATTGATCAAGTGTGCAGATTAATGGTGGAATGAGATCTTATCGCATCACAAATACACCGAAGGGAGGACTTACCGTAGGCCAAGGATTCATATGATATGTGATTGTGATTATCGCATCGCACCAAACCAATGGGGAAAGGACCCATACATCACGAAGGGCCGATATGCGATATGCTGATATCAGCGATTGATGATCGATGAGTGGACTGGCGAAACAATACAAATACCCGTGGTCATGCGATATGCGATGCGCCGATAACGCCAATATCAGTGATTGGCAATCAACAATCGGTGAAGGGGATCACAACCATATAACAAAGACTTACGTTGCGATGTCTGATAAAGGTCGAACCCGATAGGTTTATCGACGCAATTTAATGTTATTTGAGTTTCAGCATAAACTATTTTGTCGGGATTTACTATGTTTTTGTGTATTTCCTTTGGGAACTGAAAATGTGTTATTTTGAGGATTTGTGTCGGGGGAAGGCAAAACAGCCAGTTCCACCCATGCCTGTGAGTCTTTCACCTTGTTAGCTGCCTTGTTCCCCAAGCGTTTCGACAATGAGTGCATGAACGCTTGATGGGAGCTAGAGATCCCGGTGAAGAAGGGGAACGGATGAAAGCCAGAGAGCCCAAGAAGGGGATTGAACCAACAATGCCAATAGGCTTAAAAACCATTCAATGGCAGCAAAAAAAGGGAAGTAGTTGGGAAAATATAGAGGGGAGATAGAGAGTCAGAGAAAACATACAACTACGAACAGTTGATCAGAGGCACTAAGAGGGAGAGTCTGTGCACTCTTTAGTCTCGAGGTTTTCGAGTGAAATCCCTGTGTAATATCATTGTTTGTTGTGTTCTGGCTCTGCTTGAGCTCAAACTTATAAATTTTGTTCTTGAAGACATAATATAGAGGTTGACACTGAAAGCTGGACCAGGAGACATGGCCAAGAAGTCTGGTTAACTCCTTGATTATTTACTGTGTTCATGTGTTGAATTGTTATGTTTTCCAATTGTTAAATGTCTGTATTATTCTCAATGCTTTCGATCCATTGCACTAGATAATATAGGAATTCCTGCACATGAGTCTGTAATACCTTTTCTCCTTAATTTAGTATCAATTTTGGATCAAGTGGTATTAGAGAATTTGGTTTTGTTAAGGTTATACAAGCTTGTGCTAGATTCTGAATGCTAACTAGATTAAAGCTTAGATTAGGAGAAGGAGAACTTGTTGACGCTAATCCAAAGATTGGAAGAGTCTATTCTTAGATGAGAATGGCACAAGAAACTCCATTGGGATTAGAATCTCAATTTATAGAAAGTCTTAAGACACTTCGAGCCATGGTGGAAGAGATGTGTCTAGAATTTAAGAAGGGTAGAGGTGAAATCACTTCAACACCTAAACTAGACAAAGGAGCGGAGGAACCTTTTCTAGCTGCCCCTCTAGAAGGCAAAGGGAAAGGGGAAATGCCTCCTCCACCATCCCCTCCATCATCAACTTCGTCATCCTCGTCATCTTCTTCGCATAGCACTAGCTCTTCTAAGAAGAAGAAGAAAACTTTTTTAATCAAATTAGATGTGAAGTTTTATTTGCCAATTTATGATTTTGAACTCAATGCAGAAAAGCTAGATAATTGGATAAGACAAATTGATGTATATTGCAGGGTACAGAACATTGATTCAAAAAGGAATAAGATTCACCTGGCTAACCTTCAACTTGGAGGAACTGCACTAGTATGGTGGGAAGGCAAGACACAAGTTGATCTTCAAAAACATGGTAAATCGTTTCTACGTCGAATGAATTTGTTTCTGCTATCAGAAAGCAATTCTATCCCTTAGCTTACATGTAGCAGGCAATGGTGAGTTGGCAAACTCTTCACCAGTTGAAAGGTCAAAGTGTACAAAGTTATACTCAGGAATCCAGAAAGAGAGCTTTAACTCTAGATGATGTATCACTTCAAGCCACACATCTAGAAGCTAGAGGTAAGAATGTAAACCCAGAGGTTGGGGGATCATCTAAATATTCTGTAAGCAAGAGCAAGGAAAAGAAGAAACTGAAATGGAATGAGAGGAAAGAAAACATTGTAAAGAAGGATAAACCTTCATGCACACATTACAGGAAAGAAGGACACGATGAGGTACACTGTTGGTTTTTGCATCCAGAACTGAAACCTAAGAAGTTTGATGGAAAGGAGAAAAAGAATGTTGTTGCTATTCAGCAAGACTTTGGATCAGATTTAGGTGATGAAACAATAGTTACAGCCATAGGTATTAAAGGTAAAGATTCTGAAGCTTTCACAAGTAATTCTTCGCAATCTGTTGATAATGAAAATAATGAGAGGGAAAAAATGAGCTTTTTCGTATTAGAGTAATTTCCAAGCATAATAAGATTGATACTTTATTTGATAGTGGATCACAAGTAAATTTGATTTCTCAAAAAATTGTAAAGAGGTTTGGATTAGAAACAAAACCTCCTGAGAAGCCATATCCATTAGGTTGGGTGTGTGATAAAACAAAGCTACAAGTAACGAGACAATGTAAACTTAGGTTTGCTATTGGATCAACATTTTTAGATGAGGTTGAGTTAGATATAGTTCCATTGGATATATGTAGTATTGTTTTGGGAAGTCTGTTATCAGGAAATCTAGTGTCTATGCAGAGCTTCTAGTCCCAATAAGACTGGTAGCTATCTTAGAAACAAATAGACTAAAACTACTTTCGTTTTCCTTTATGAGAAGTAGATAAGAGGGTAACAAAGGAGACCAACCTCTGTCTTGCACTTGGTTCCTTGCTTGATTCCTCTCCCTTCTGATAGATCTTTGCCACTCACTTCCTCGTCTACCCAGCTTCAAAGAGCACCTATGGAATCAAAGCAGCATAACACTATCCAAGAACAGAGATCTACTATCATAAACAATATAGGACCAGATATATATTGACCACACAAATGTATATATCATCAATCATACAAGAATGTGGAGGAAAACTTGAATAGTTTTATTAATATCAAGAATAGCAAAGAGGATTACAACCAATTGTTCTAACCCAGCGTCATCCTCTCATTAAGAAATCCCTTCTTCACCTCATGAAAAGCTTAGATCACCCAACACTATGATATTACACCAAGAAACCAGCAGCACTTCCTTACAAGATACAAAATTCCAGCCCCCTGGATCTCTGGGATGAGGGATCCATATATAGATGATTGCAGGGAGGTGAGTCATCTTCTAAGATTTGATTAGTGTCCTCTCTCTGATATTTCTTGATTCCACATGGAGATTGATGAGATTATACTCATCCCTGGGTGAATGCAGAGAGACAAGTGTCACAGAAGAAGTTTCTAGAAGATTCCATGATCCTCCACCTCGGAAATTGACTCTGCCATTTGTCCACTCTCACCCATCGCACCCCATAGAAGGGATTTTCAGTATGCATTGCACCTCCCATGTGCATTTAGATGGGATGCAGCGCACTTTGACCATGGAGCAGGTGAGATGGTCCAGTTTTGACCAGTTTTGAGTAGTTTTTCATGGAGAACTTCTAGGAGATGATGTAATCAGCTGACCTTGTTCTTTTAGGGGTTGGAAGAACACTTTTAGGGACTTAGGAGCCCTTGGTTTATGGACATATTTGATTGGGTTTGCAGTGCCAAAAAATGTCTATAACAGTTTCCCCCTAAAGCATGAGGTCGTTAATCTTTGATGTCGGGTGAAATGCTTTATCATGAGGATCCGAAGTTTCTTCGAGCTGGAAGGCGACTTGTAATAAGATACAATACAATACATTATCTTCATAATATTTTCATGATCTAGCTGAGGCGGGCATTCCCATGCTCAGCTTTATAAATTCATTTTCATGTACACAAGACAGACAATTGTCTAAGTGCAAACTGATGATTCTGGTAGAGCCATCATCCCTTAGATTGGATGATTATCTGTGTAGCAATGATGTACATTTGATGTCTTTATTTTCCTGAATATATGTCACAGCCCGGATGGATGAAACTAGATCCGGGGTATTCAATCTCGTTCGATCTTCACTCAAAGTACAAATCGATCCATGTGAGAGATGTTCTGGAGTCGAACACGGAAACACATCACCTGATTACCAGCCAATGATGTAAGCTGTTAACAGGCGCGAGAGGAATCATCGATAATGATGATGACCGTCAAGGTACTATAGCACAATTCACGTGGTGTGAAAAAGGGACTTGGTGTCGAACACCACACAAAATCTTTCGGTCGAAGGCCATTGATGTAAACCTATCGCCGAAAGTGAGAAACTTGCCATTGAGGCATGCAAGCTTCAAAGCACTGAAAGGGTTGTTCCTAGATCGACTTCTTGGATAATGAGCTGATGTCGACAAGAAGCGATCTGTCGTAGGAGGGCCTTAATGAATCCCACATCTACGACACGGAACGGAGAAAATGATTTTAATGGAGGTGAAAAAGATCTGATGATATAAGGTTCAGGGTGGCGGTCATGAAAGAATGGAGCGTAAATGTATTGCAGTGGATGAGACATAGGTGAATTTCCTAAGCGACTTCTCTTGAACATATCGGCGACACTGACATGATGGATTGGTAGCATTAACCCCAAATGTGGATGGTGTGATGGACCAATGGTGATATGACCAGTGAACAGAACAACCCAACCTGACTCGGATGTGGAGTGAAAGTGTCATGTTCAAGAGTGACTTGCTACCAATAAAGTTTCTTCAAGTTTTCTTCCCAATTTTTGCCCAGTAATTGCTGACCAGTACCTCTTTATTTTTGTCAAGCTTGAGGAGGATAGCATATGCTTGTTCTATAATTTTCCCTTCGGGAAAACCCACGCTATGTTTTAACGAGCCTAGCGATAGTGAAACTCGTTCTTGTTGGTATGGACAAGTTTGTCGCTATTCGGTTTTAACGAGTTTAACGACCAAGATAACTCAATCCTTTTCAATTTTAGAGAGTCTGAAAGGGACGTAAAGAAAACTCCAACAATCCTTTTTCGTCATATAATCTCTTAAGTCCAAAAAAGTATAAAATAATACAAAAGGGATGAATTTTCGGTAATTTTAACAAGTCGAAAAAAACAAGCGCTCGATCTTTTTGTGTAATAATCCCCCAGGTCCAAAAAGATTAAATTCTAAAGGAGGGATAGCACTTCCGGTCACTTTAACAAGCTGGAGAGGCCAATTACTCGGCAATCTTTTCATATTTTACAAGTCAGATGGAAAGAGCTTAAAGGAGACTCATTTTTTGAGGAACGAGTGATAAATTCAGGTAGCAGCTAATTCCAGGTAAGGTTTGGAATTTTCCAATCACGACAGTGTCACAAGGATGGCTAATAGGATCACTCTTCGCAGCTGTTCCTCAAAAAAGGTAAACAATCAAATGGAGGTGAATGATCAGCCAATACAGAGTGGAGGTGATGATGAGAACACGACCAAGGCTTCAAAGGCTGATGATAATGCATTCATGATGGTTATTTACCGGAAATTGGTTCATTTTTTTATGAATGAGCTTAAAATCTGGGGGAAACATTTGCTCACTGCTTACATTTATTTTTTAACGAGCTTGAGCTCCACATAAAACTGCTCGATATAATGGTCATTGATTACCTTGATTTTACCATTGACAACTTTGTTCCTTCAAAGGTTGTACTGCCTATTCAATTACTTCATCAAACTAGTTAGGAATGAATAATATATGCTTGAAAAATGAGTCAAAACACTAATATTTTACTTGAATTACATGAAAAGTAATTTAAAAGTGGTTTTTACCTCTCATTTTACCATTTCATTTGAAATTTGGTTTGTTGGAGCTTTGGAGGTGTTTTCCCCCTTGATTTTCACTAGCTGATTCCGGGAGATTCTGTGGACGATTCTTGGCACCATCTGGACCATGTAAGAGCTAAACCTGAGCTCTTCAGTTTCATTCTTTACTTTTTGAATTCTGAGCATGTTTCCTGGTTTTTCTGAGCCCCTGGGGTTTTAAGAATTCGCCCTGGCTCCATCGCACCTTTCCTATATCGAAAAGTGTGATGCATGCTGGCTTGGCCATTGGCCAGTTAGCATGCATCCCACCCAGTACACTACTGGGGGTGCGATGGGCACAAGGAGGGAAACTTGTGCACAGTTTTTCATGGAAATTTTTTCCTGTTTTTCACCAAATCAGGATCCTGACTCTTCTCTTGTTTGTTTTCAGAGATTCATTGGAGAAAAATGCCTATTATATGGTGAGAACGTGAGCATGAAGAAGAGGACATGCTTGCTTTACATGATCCGGTTACAGTAAATTCACTGTGGAACTGTGGCCTGTTCAAGTTTTTCCACATCTCTAGCATGAGGCAACAAATCAACTTGTTGCAATATTTTCTCGATGCATGGGATCCTACCAACCAGGTGTTCTAGATTAGGGGCAAATCCATCCCTTTGACTGTCGTGGACATCTATTTTTTGACCGGCTTATCGAGGCATGGTGCCCCTATCTCATTATCAAGTTCGGCCCGTGGGGGTGAATCCGTGAGAGATTATATTCATTGGTACTGCAGAGAGGGATCTTAGCCGAGTAAGGATGGCAAGATCAATATCCAAGATGTCACTAACAGGTCTTTGAGGACAATTCTGTTCACTTTTGCTAGATTGGCTGGTAGTGTGGCTCTTCATGTGGCCAACAGGTCTTATATGCAATATGCCTTGGAATCCCTTGAACCAAAGGTGTTCAACTGGTGTGATGCAGTACTCTCTGTGATGAAAGAACAACTGACCAAGGTAAAAAATAGAAGGTTGAATAACTCTAGTTATGGTTCTATTTTGACCGCTTTTTCCTTGGAAAAGATCCCGCTGATGCAGCCGCAGTACGTTTCACTTGGTTTACCTCCACCGATTGAGCCACGGATGCAGAGATGGATCGACCTTATGGCCAGACATGCTGGTCAGTCCCAAGTTTCCTTTTCTGATACCTTCTTTGAGTGGTTCAATCATCAGGAGATGGTTTTTTCTGAGTATCCATATGCTGGTATGGATTTCCGGGGTGACCCGGATTTGGTGCTGCCGGCTGGTGAGTAGTGGGGTGCTATCGGTAAATTCTCTGACCATATCTCTATTTATCGTTTCTTTTTATAATTTTCTTGTGCTTTCTTCTATCAGGACTAATCAAAACTCATGTGCTCATGTAGATGTTGGACCAGTTCGGCCAGTAGTACGCCTGAGAGTGCCAGTTGCCGCTCCAGTAAGAGAGGTTGTGGGAAGGGCTATCCTTCGCGACCTTGATGTGGCTGAGACTCTTTCAACATTGCAGGATTAGGTCGACGGCCTCACTCTTGGTATTCTGGACATGAGGACTGACGAGCTACCTCTAAGGTTGCAGCGACATACTACCGACGTTCTGAGTCGATCGACTAGGCTTTTACGCATGATTGAATAGTCGATGACTTGTTATCACCAGCATCATTAGACTAGGGTTCCCCCTAGCGTTTTGAGTTTTGGGTCATCTGACCAATTTTTTCTTGGTTACAGAACATTATGTGTAAACCATAAACAGTTATATATATATTTTTGATTTTCGGAGTTTTATTTTGGTTAAGTGACATGATCCTGATGCAAATATTGATGAAATGCTTCTTTTTATAAATGTTGCAAATGTCTATCTAACACATAATTTGCCAATGAGTTTGTTAATGTGTTTAAATTTCTGGAAATATGTTGATATTGAATAGAATCAAACTACCTTTCCAAAATCTTGACCCTTAGGAACATGCGATATATAGCTGGATTTCGGACGGAGTAGATACCAGTGAGTTGTAGGATGACGAGTTGTGAGTCTAGCCTGACGACAAGTTGGTGTATGCCATGTGTGATGGCATCAGAGAGGATTTCTATCGACGCGCTATATTCAGCGATGTTATTTGTTGACCGACCAATACATACCCCTTTGAAACTTACTAACTCACTGCTTGGATCAAAAATGGCCTAGGCCGCAGAAGATAGGTTCCATGAACTATGACTCGCTCCGTCGGCATATCCAACAAATGATTCCAATAGGTTCAACATCTGCAACAAATGTAAAAAGTGGATTACTTGACCAAAAAAATTACCCTTAGCGAAAACAAAAATGTAACAAAAGCATAGAGGTTACTACACTGAATCATGCGTAGTAACGCTTAAGGTACAACCCGTTATGGGGTTGCGCCAGTGGAATCCTGTCATAATCCACTAACTCGTAGGCCCCTTTTGCTAATACATGTTTAACAATATAGGGGCCCATCTACAAAGACTTGAATTTACCTACTCCCAATTTATCGGATTCCTGGTCGTAAAGTAAGACCAAGTCACCTTCTGAGAAGACACGGGGTTTGACATTCTTGTCGAACTGCGCGTTGACTCGTTTCTTATGCGATTCGTTAGCCAAAGCAGCATCATGATGGGTTTCATCCAATTGGATTAGTTCCAAGAAACGAGCCTCCTCTTCTGATGTTCCGAGGAGAAGGTCGACTATGAGTTTGAGGGACGAGATTTCACACTGAACTGGTAAGATTGCTTCTAGGCCATACACCAGTTGAAAGGGTGTAAACCCGGTTGCATTCCTTACCGATGTTCGGTATGCCCAAAAGGCTGAGTACAGGATCAGGTGCCAACTCCTTTGTGGACTCCAATCATCCTTTGCAGCATCCGCTTCAGGACCTTATTGATTGCTTCAACTTGTCCATTGGCCTGCGGGTAATATGGAGTAGAGCTGTCGTGGGACAACCCCAATTTGGTAGCCAATTCAACCATCATGTGATTGCGAAAATGCAATCCATGATCTGTGACTATGGCCTATGGAACGCCGAATCTGGCGACTACATGATTGAAAAAGAAAGGGGCAGTTGTTTCGCGGGTGTTGTTTAATGTAGGCATTGCCTCGACCCATTTGGTAAAATAGTCTACTGCGACTATGATATACCCATGCCCCCCGGTTGAGGTGGGGTTACATGTCATGAAATCTATGCCCCATTTGGCGAATGGCCCAATAGAAACTATTGGTTGCAGGGGTGCGGGTGGTGTTTTGGTTTTGCTATCGAAAATTTGACATGCATGGCAACTTCTGACTGCGGTTATGCGATCTTTGAACATTGTTGGCCAGAAGTATCCTGCTTGTAAAAATTTTTGCGCCGTAGCATAACCAGATTGATTCCCCCCACACGCGCCTGAATGGCAATCATTCAGGACTTTTTTGGCCTCCTCATGGGTGAGGCACCTCCTCAGAACTGTATTGACACCATGACGATAAAGCGTATCACCGACGATCATGTAGTCTTTTGATTGGTATCGAATACGTTTTTGTTCCGAGCGAGAGGTATTAGACCTATATTTTTGGGTTTGGAGATAGATGATTATATCTCCATACCACGAATTGCTTGAAGATATCATAAACAAAGATTTATCCACGATGGTTTCTTCGGATGTTTCATCGTTGGACAACGATGGGAGATCGCATATTAATTCCGCGAAGACCAGGGATTTATTCGATTTGGATTTTACAAATTCCAGATCAAACTCTTCAAGAATTGCTATCCATTTTGAATATTTTCCCCCCAGCAACTGTCACGACAATATATAAGTCATGGGGTTGCAATCTGACAAAATGGTAGTTTTTCGAAAGAGAACATAGTGTCGAAATCTCTGTATCACTTGAACAGCTACGAGAGCTAGTTTTCAACATAGGAATACTTGCTTTCTGTATCATTTAAGTTTTTACTCAAATAATATATAGGATGTTCAATTCCATTGTCTTCTTGAACTAAAACCATTGCGATGGTTGTATCCGCTGCAGCGAGATACAGCTTAAAGTCTTTTTGATAATCAGGAGCGTACATTAATGATGCTTTCATTAGGGATTCCTTTAAAGCATCAAAGGAAGCTTGCGCGACCTAATCCTAGACGAAGGGTACTTCTTTTTTCAATAGACGTGTATAACCTTTAGCAAGTTCGGCGTAATTTGGAATGAACCTCCTCAGAAAGTTTGCTTTCCCTTGCAGTTTCTGAATCTGAAGCAAATTTGAAGGTGGAGGCAAATTTATGATTGCCTGAACCTTACATGGGTCGAGACAAATCCCGTACTTTGAGACTACAAAGCCAAGAAAACGACCAGAACTGACACAGAACACACATTTTTATGGATTGAGTCGTATCTTGTAGTGTTGGCAATGTAGAAATATCGCTCTCAAATGCTGCGGATGATCGGTCCACTTTTGCAAATGAGATGGAAGATTGTCGAGATATAGTTGAACGATGTTTTTGATTTCATGGAAATCATATTCATTGCCCTCTGAAAAGTTGCCCCTGCGTTCTTTAATCCAAAGGGTAACTTGTGATATGCAAATGTGCCCCACGGACAAATAAATGCAGTCTTTGACTGGTCCTGTGGGTAGATATTTATTTGATTATACCCGGAGAATCCATCCATAAATGAAAAGATTTAACATCCAGCGCATTCATCAATTATCTGGTCAATAAAAGGTGTAGGGTAGTTGTCTTTTGGACAAGCCTGATTTAAAACCCCTTTAATTGACGCACACTCTAATCGTTCCTTGTTTTTTCATTACAGGAACAATTTTCGATACCCAATCGGTTAGAGGAACCGGGTAAATAAAACCAACATGGAGAAGTTTTTCAAATTTTGCCTTGATGGCAGCGGCTTTCTTGGGGTGCACCTGCCGTAGCCGTTGTCGTACTGGTTTGACATCTGGATACATCTTTATTTCGTGTTCAACTATACTCGAGTCAATGGCTGGCATTTCATCATATGACCAAGCAAAGACATCTCTAAATTCGCGAAAAAGAACTTTGTATATTTCCAGTTCTGAAGGAGAACAAAATTTGCCAACATAAATATTCTCTACAACATCTGTTTTGGTCAAGATACTTATCGCGATAGTCTCTTCGATATTGGACAAGCTTTGCTCGGAATCAACTGTGTTTACAGTATTTGATAGGAAATAAAAAACTGAAGGATGATGAAGGTCATCAGGAGTATCTTCTTGACAATCCAGAAGATGGGAACAATGGTGGTAACCTTCCCATGGTGCCCTGTCGATTATCATTGACTGAACAATTCCTTCATCTGTGTAATGTACTTAAGACCAAGGATCTGAAGGGGTGCCATATTCCTTAGACCTATCTATCCAAACGCTTGATGAGCATTCATTTGGGTTTGCCTCCCATGCCAAAAACATTGATTTCTACAATATTTCTATTGGGCTTGGAGGCAACACCTGCGTATGATGCATGCTAATATCGTTTTCTGAGATCTTTTGAATAGAAGATATCATATTGCAGGTTCCTACCATCGCCACTTCTGCCAGATTGATTGGAGGTGGGAGGGCAAAAGTCCCCATTAATATAGGGTCTTTTAGTAGGCCTACTCCGATATTTTGAAGTGAATGGGGGCTTCCATGGATCATCAGAATGCTTCCCATAACTTGGGAACTATTGCGGAGAAATGTTTGTTGGTCGACAATTGTAATTCCCCCTTGAAAGGGAAATGCAATCTTCCTGAAGTAGGTCGACACAATCGCAGCCATAACATATATCCAAGGCCTTCCTAGTACGATGTTGTAATCGAGGTTTCCATTGATTACTTCAACATCTATTTCTATTGTTCCCCCCCAGTTCAACTTGCAAGTTACTTAAAATCCCATATGGGGTATATGTTCGTCCATCAAATGCTTTTAATGTCGTCAAAGATCGCGACAAGGTTGGACATCCTAAAGTTTCCCAGCAACTCATCGACATAATACATGTAGATGCCCCCTCATTAATAATTGTTCGATGAACAGTTTTGCTGAGGGCTTTCACTTGAATGAGGAAAGCTAGTTGAGCTGGTAATTGAGGATCATATCCTTTGTGATTAAAGGACACAAGATTAGAATCCTTTGGGTCAATCCCACCTATTGCTGATAATAAAGCCTACTTTTGGGAGGGGCAATTTTGCAGTACCTCAAGTGTCGACATAGCGGATGGCGATTGGGCCAGATCTTCCACTATATTATAATGTTGTGCTGCTCTGGCACGAGGATTAAATTTCAACTTGTGTACTACTCCCTTTGGCGGTTTTATTGTTAGCTCTGGAATGATGGGCGATGCAACTTCTGTCGAAGTTGTTGTTGAACTACTAGGTTGATCTTTATCCTTGTTGTTCAACAGCTGTGGATTCCCGTAATCTTTATTCCTTGTTGTTATCAAAGCATCATTTTGTTGTTTCGAAACCGACAACATCAACACTTGGGATGGGGAAGAATTATCATTGGCAACCAGATTTGTTCCTGGATTTGGAAACGGATCAGTTAATACTGCCGAGGCTTTTGAATTCTTGAAGAATCTTTTAAGTTCAGCTTTATATGGACAATCTCTTACCCAATGATCCTCATCACATATAAGACATGGACGATTTGGTTTCTTATCTCCAGAAGGGTTTATAGAAGATTTTTCAGGTGATGATTCCTCTTGTTTCTTCTTCTTCCCTTTGTTTTTCTTCTTGCCTCTTGGTTGCTTGGTTTCTTTGCCTTTGTCTATTGAGATGTCATTTACTTCTGAGGTGAGAAGTTCTTCTTTCGCATTTTGACTAGAAATCTTATGAGCCTTTTTAGATGTAGCTATTGTTGATTTCGTGTCTATCGTACCAATCACGCCATCGCCGGCATGAGTGTCATTGTTCAATTTAGGAGGAGGAGGAATGGAAAATTCCAGTCTGGGAGCGTCAGGGATTTTATCATAGAGCGTGCCAGACTGAGTATAAATCAAGTCTAAATATTGTGCACGAGCAATAAATTTCTCTCCAGTGATGACTCCTCCCTTTGCCACATCTTCTATAATGGAAGGTAATAATGACTTAATAAACCATTCAGCTAAAAGCTGATCAGGAACGTACATTTTTACCATTCTACGACAACGTCGCCACTCATGAATATGATCGGATATGTGAGTGGCCATCGTTTGCTTGAAATTGGTAAGAAGTTCTATTCCCATTTCATACCTTATGGGTAACTGAAAATGGGTTAAAAATGTTGTGGCGAGGGTACTGAAGTTATCAAACGAAGCTCTAGGTAATTTGATATACCATTTTACTGCCAGACCAGTTAACGTTCTCTGAAAAAGATGAAGCCTAATCGAATCATCGTTTAGGGTGTTTGATGGGCACCATAGATGAAAGGTCATCACATGATTTGACGGGTCTTCACCCGGATTTCTAGTGGAGTCGCCATTTTTTTATCAGGAAATCTAGTGTCTATGTAGAGCTGCTAGTCCCACTAAGACTGGTAGCTATCTTAGAAACAAACAAACTAAAACTACTTTCGTTTTCCTTTATGAGAAGTAGATAAGAGGGGAACAAAAGAGACCAACCTCTGTCTTGCGCTTGGTTCCTTGCTTGATTCCTCTCCCTTCTGATAGATCTTTGCCACTCACTTCCTCGTCTACCAAGCTTCAAAGAGCACCTATGGAATCAAAGCAGCATAACACTATCCAAGAACAGAGATCTACTATCATAAACAATATAGGACCAGATATATATTGACCACACAAATACATATATCATCAATCATATAAGAATGTGGAGGAAAACTTGAATATCTTTATTAATATCAAGAATAGCAAAGAGGATTACAACCAATTGTTCTGACCCAACGTCATCCTCTCAACAAGAAAGCCCTTCTTCACCTCATGAAAAGCTTAGATCACCCAACACTATGATGTTACACCAAGAAACCAACAGACTTCTTTACAAGATACAAAATTCCAGCCCCCTGGTTCTCTGGGATGAGGGATCCATATATAGATGATTGCAGGGAGGTGAGTCAGCTTCTGAGATTTGATTAGTGTCCTCTCTCTGATAGTTCTTGATTCCACTTGGAGATTGATGATCTCTTACTCATCCCTGGGCGAATGCAGAGAGGCAAGTGTCACAGGAGAAGTTTCTGGAAGATTCCATGATCCTCCACCTCGTAAATTGACTCTGCCATTTGTCGACTCTCACCCATCGCACCCCATAGAAGGGCTTTTTAGTATTCATCGCACATCCCATGTGCATTTAGGTGGGATGCAGCGCACTTTGACCATGGAGCAGGTGAGATAGTCCAGTTTTGACTAGTTCTGAGTAGTTTTTCATGGAGAACTTCTGGGAGATGATGCAATTAGCTGACCTTGTTCTTTTAGGGGTTGGAACAACACTTTTAGGGACTTAGGAGACCTTGGTTTATGGACATATTTGATTGGGGTTGCAGTGCCCAAAAATGTCTATAACGAAGTCCATACTTGTATGATAGGAAAGCTATTTTCTATAGAGCTGAGAATAAGTATCAACTCGCTAAAAATGGAATAGAATACATTGTAAGAGCTCATAAACTAAAAGGTAACTATTCTCTCATAAACTCAGGGCAGATGAAAAGAATTGTGAATTCAAGTAAGCAATTTTTACTAATGGTTGTAAAGGAAAAGGATCCTGATAAATCCAATGCATTTGAAGGCTATGATTCTAAACAGAAAGTTGATTTAGTTCAAGTTGTTTAAGAGTAGGATGTTCTATTTCAAGAACCAAAAGGTCTGCCACCAAAGCAAGAAATAGTACATGATATTTATTTGCAGTAAGATGCTCCATCACCTAACATTGTAATGTACAGGTTTTCATCTTTAGAGAATGCAAAGATAAAGAAGCAAGTACAAGAATTGCTCGATAAAGGGTTTATATGACAAATCACATCACCATGTGGATCTCCAATCATGCTGGTGAGAAAGAAACATGGTTTGTGGAGAATGTGCATTAATTATAGAGCACTAAATAAAATAACGATCAAGAATCATTATCCTCTTCCTCGTATTGATGATTTATTAGATCAATTGAAAGAAGTAGTTTACTTTTCTAAGTTAGACTTGCGAAGTGGCTATCATCAAGTCAGAGTTGCAGAATAGGATGCATGGAAGACTGCTTTCACGATAAAGAAAGGACTATATGAATGGTTGGTTATGGCTTTTGTCTTAACTAATGCTCCTGCTACATTTATGAGAGTCATGAATGATGTACTCAGACCATTTATTGATGATTTTGTAATTGTTTATATAAATGACATTCTGGTTTTTAGTAAGACATGGGAAGACGATGTAAAGCACGTAAAGCAAACTTTAGATGTTTTGAAAAGAGAAAATCTCTATGTAAAACGATCATAATGTGAATTTGGCAGGACATCTTTAAATTATTTGGGTTATATTGTAGGGGGTGGTGAATTGAAGATAGATCCCACTAAGGTTGAAGTCATTGTGAATTGGCCTAAACCCAAATCTACTATAGAGGTCAGGAGTGTCCTAGGACTAGAGAAAGTTTATTGCTAACTTCTCATTGATTGCAACTCCATTACATGCTTTAACAGGATTGAAACATGTGTTTAAGTGGGGAGGCAAACAACAAAAAGCCTTTGACACCTTAAAAGAGAAAATCAGTACATCACCACTAGTAGCATTGCCAGATCTTCAACATCCATTTGAGATTGAGATAGATGCCAGTGACTATGCCATGGGAGCAGTGTTGATGCAACACGGAAAACCCATATGTTGTCATTCTGAGACATTTACTTCTGTAGTAGTTAATTATCCCACATATGATAAAGAATTGTATGCATTAGCACAAAGTGTGAAAAGGTGGAAACATTACCTAATGGGTAAAGAAACAATCATACATACAGATCATCAACCACTTCAATATTTCCACTCACAAACTAAATTTCAACAATCAATACATTATAGGTGGATGGGTTTTCTACAGCAATTTCATCTTGTCATCAGATATAAGAAGGGCATACACAATAAGGTTGCCGAAATGTTATCAAGACCAATTATAAATTCATATACTATACTTAAGCATAACCCAGTAATGCATGAAAGTTACATTGAACAATATGCTCAAGATGTAGATTTTGAAGATGTATATGCAACTTTAAGTCATGGCAAGCAAGTAGAAGAATTGGATTATTATGTAAAGGACCAACTCTTATATCATTTGGGAAAGTTATGCATTCCACAAACTGAAAGAGTTAACATAATTCGAGAAGCACATACTTCTCTCATATCACATCATTTTGGTGTAAGTAAAACAGTTGCACAATTTCAAAGGTTCTATTATTGGCTAAGAATGCATGAGACAGTTTCTAGATATATCAAAGGGTGTACTATGTGTGCTACAAGCAAGCCCAATAATAGGAAATTATTCTTGTATACTCCACTTCTAATTCCTTTGCGTCCTTGGGAAAGTGTTTCCATGGATTTTGTTGGGGGATTGCCAAAATCTAGGAAAGGTCATGATTATTTGTATGTTGTTGTGGATAGGTTCAGTAAAATGTGTATTTTGATACCATGTAACAAGTAGGTTACAACTGAACAAACAACAAAGTTGTTCTTTTAGAATGTATGGGTTCATTTTGGGTTACCTACTTCTATTGTATCTGATCAAGATTCTTGATTTGTTGGGATGTTTTGGTCAAGTTTATGGGAATTAATGGACACTAGGTTGAAGAAGAGCACAACATTGCATCCACAAACAAATGGTCACATGGAAGTGGTCAATAGGATAGTGATCCAGTTGCTCAGAGGTTATTGTAGCAAGCATCCCAAGCTTTGGGATGAGCATTTGTGTTATGTGCAGCATGCTTACAACCATTCCAAGCACTCTTCTACTTAGAGATCTCCTTTTGAGATTTGTTTTGGTTTTATACCAAAGTCTCCCTTAGATTTTGTCTTTGGTAAAGACATATAAGTTGATGGACATAGTGATGTGGACAAAGAAACCAAGCTCATTGAACAAATCCAGGAAATTCACCAGGCAGTACAGGAATAGCTGGAAAGAAGTCAAGCCAAGTACAAGGTAAGACATGACAAGCATTGAGATGAACATAGTTTTCAAGTTGGTGATCAATTCTGGGTATACATCAACAGAGACAGAATGCAAGGTGAAGGTAAGAAGCTAAAACCAATAAGGTATGGGCCTTTCAAGATACTTGATAAAATTGGTGAAAATGCTTTTCGCCTTGATTTGCCAGCCTATATGCAGATCTATTCAGTTGCTATTGCAAAAAACTTAAGATTGTATGGACCTTCATTAATTAAAGATCCTAAAGAGAAAAGTCAGTTTCCTTCTATTGGGGATTTGTTGCTTGAGTATCTCAATGAGTTACAGGAGGACGTAGTTTTGGATAGGAAGGTAAGAACTACGTGTCAAGGGGATGTTGAGTACCTGAGAATGGGACTCAAAGGGTCAAATCCAAGCAAAGCACAATGGATAGAAGTTAGATAGGTGAAGGAGCAGTATACTCACTTGATCGATGCCTAAAACCAAATTTTTGTGGTCCAAAAGCTTTTCGGTGGGAAGGCGTGATCCAAAATGGATCTTGTATAAAACACTCTAAGTCTAAAATCTTCATTTGATTTAATAGCCCAAGTGAAAGAATGGCAGAAAAACCCAAAATCCAAAGGAAACAGAGAAGTGCAGCGTGAATTCCCCAGAGCTGTTGGATCCACGGGATCAATGGATGAGATCAAATCACATCGGAGGAAGCCAGCAGCATATCAACCTCAGCCTCAAGCGATTTTCAATCAGCGATGACATATGAACCAATGATCAAGTGCACAGATGAACGGTGGAGTGAGATCATATCGCATCACAAATACGCTGAAGGGAGGACTTACCGCAGGCCAAGGATTCGTGCGATATGTGATTGTGATTATCGCATCACAATATCGCATCGCACCAAACCAACAAGGAAAGGACCCATAGCATCGAAAAGGGACAATTTGCGATATGCCCATATCGATGATTGGTGATTAACAAGTGGACTAGTGAAACAATACAAAGATCCACGATCATGCAATATGCGATGTGTCGATAGCGCCGACATCAGCGATCGGCGATCGACAATCAACAGAGGGGATCGCAGCCATATAACAAAGCCATGCCTTGAAATGTGTTATAAAGGTCAGACCTGATAGGTTTATGGATGTGATTTAATGTTATTTAAGTTCTGGAATAAATTGTTTTGTCAGGATTTTCTACGTTTCTTTGTATGTCCTTTGGGAACCCAAAATGCATTATTGTGAGGATTTGTGCTGGGGGAAGGCCAAATGGCCAGTTCCACCTCTGCTCGCCAATATTTCTCCCTGTTAGTTGCCTTGTGCCCCAAGTGTTTTGACAATGAGTGTATGAATGCTCAACGGGAGCCAGAGAGCCTGGAGAAGAAGGGGAACATATGGAAGTGAGAAAGCCTAAGAAGGGGATTTAACCGACAATGCTAATAGGCTTAAAAGCCATTCAATTGCAGCACAAAAAGGGAAGTAGCTAGGAAGATATAGAGGGGAGATAGAGAGTCAGAGAAAAAACACAACTATGAATAGTTGATCAGAGGCACTAAGAGAGAGAGTCTGTGCACTCTTTAGACTCGAGGTTTTCGAGTGAAATCCTTGTGTAATATCATTGTTTGTTGTGTTCTGGCTCTGCTTAATCTCACACCTGTATACTTTGTTCTTGAAGAGATAATATAGAGGTCAACACTGAAATCTGGACCAGGATACATAGCCAAGAAGTTTGGTGAACTCCTTGACTATTTATTGTGTTGATGTGTTCAATTGTTATGTTTTCCAATTGTTAAATGTTTGTATTATTTGTAATCTTTTCGATCCATTGCACTAAACAATATAGGCATTCCTGCACATGAGTCTGTAATACCTTTTCTCCTTAATTTAGTATCCATGTCAGATCAGCTGAGCGTCCTTGGTCAGCCATAGCGAAGCATACTTCGCTACTTCTGGTAGGTCTAGCATGACTAAGGGGAATTGACTATCTTCTGGTAGCTCCCAGGCTACTAACACAATCGAAAACAACATCCATGCATAGTGTAAGGTCTTGCTGATATCCTATGCCTCATGACAGTTCGCAAGGAACTCATCGTAGAGATAACATGCCTAATTAAACTGGACTACTTCGGTGCATTGGGCTGCAAGAGAAACGACTGGTGCTGATACTTCATCTATGTGACACTTCCTAATAACCTTTCCTGCCAAAATATGCGTGGTCACCTTGACTACAGGGTTACAGATACTCAAGATGGCATAGCCTCATGGCTCCTTTACGAGCTTGAATTTCTCCTTCATGGCCTCCATGAGGGCCTGCTCACCACCTTTTCTGCCAAATATCATGGCCGGATTTTCCCTTATGTAGGGCAGCCATGTGATCCTATAGATGAATCTGTCAGTGATGGGTATTAGCTCCTCAAGCCACATCACCCATCATGCACCAACCATAGCAGCTGCTTGATGACCAATACTATCATGGGGGTGCATTTGTATTGTGGCACCCATAGTAGGTTGAGTGGACCCGCCTTTTCTACTCCTCTGAGCCACTTCCACGGTTCCAATGCAGTCATCTCGATGGTTGTGTCAATAATGCGGCACATTCGCTGCTCTATCGCTAAGTGCGGGAACTTCTCATGGTCAACTAAGTCCCAATCTTCTAGTTTCTACAAAGGAACCCACCTGAAGCATTGTCCTTCAAAGGCAATCTCGTTCGATAGTAGAGGGGTTTGCAAGGGGACCTTGCTCTCATCAATGTCCTTTAGCACCTTGGTCTTTCCCTTGCATGGAGGGATGTACTCGGGCAACTTAGTGATAGGGTCATCACCTTGGATATCAACTTCCTCCACTTCTAACCCCAAGTCCTCATCATACATCGAGATTTCCTCAATTTCTTTCTCCTCCAACTCCAGGTTAATGGCCTTGCCCTTTTCCTGCGCAGCGGACTTGTCCTTAAGTGGGTTTCTTCTTGGTGACATGTGCACTAGTATCGCTGCCTCCTTGCCCTTTTTGTCCTTCGCCCTCTCCTTGGTTGGGGTCAGCTTCGGTCTAGGTGTCTATGGTGATTTGGTAACTTTAGCTAATATATCGGTAACCTCTAGAGTAGCTCCCTCTTCCTCCCTAAGAACTTTCAGCACAACCACCTCAGTTGTCACTACTTCGATGCCCATAGCTTCTATGAGTGTCGACATGATGCAATGCAAAAATCCTCTGTCTCCTTTGGAAATGTCTCAAATACTGAACTTTCTAGCAAAGCTTCATAGTTTTCACATTTCATGTGTGCCTAAGAGCTCAACAACTCAGTTGTCAAAATGCCAAGTTTTTTCGCTGGGAAGCCACTTGTAATCTATACGACATTTTGAATTCAAATCCTATCATTCCCCACACATTTGGTTAATTAATGCTGGATTGGCAGTAGATTTCGAAGGATCTTATCCATAAATTTTGTCTTAAATTCCAACCACTCGCTCCATTTGGCCACATTTCTACCGTCAAATCATGAACAGTGACTTCAACAGTCACTTTCCGGCTAACCTGTGCGACTTCTCCTTGGGTAGTGTAGCTCCCTTCACGTTGTCACAAACCCTGTTACATTTCCTCATTTCACACAATCCTTGAGTTACGCAGTTCCCCAACCCGGGCAGTGTAGTTTATAGTCCCGTGCCTCCTCTCAGCTGCCTAGATTGCTAAGACTATGCTACCTTCATATAGTCACTTGGCTGGATCACCGGTGTATGTCTTCAATCAGTTATCATTCACCTTTCCTAGGAATGGATCTCCATTCAATTTCACCAACTGAACTGCTCCATTGTCGGTAATCTCCTTAATGACATAGGGACCTAACAAGTGCATCCTGAATTTCCCTGGAAATTTATCAAACTTTCTGTCATATAACAAAACCATATAATTTACCTTAAAGCTGCGTACCTTAATGTGTCGATCATGCCATGATTTTTCGTGCTGCTTTTGGAGCTGTTGGTGTAAGCCAACTAGAAATCTCTCTTCTTCAAGCTCAACAAGCTGTGCGAGCATCTCTTCTAAGGCTTCGCAATCTGTCATACCCATGAGTGCCGCTATACGCAGACTAGGCACAATGTATTCCATGGGCATCACTGCTTCAAAACCATCTACAAGCCTAAAGGGTGTATATCTAGTCCACCTTTATCATGTTGTCTGATAGGCCCATATTACTGCGGGTATGCATAGGTTCCAATCACTTCGCTGAGCATTGGAAACCTTGGTCAACAAGTTCTCCAACACCTTATTGAATGTTTCCATCACCTCGTTAGCCTGTGGGTGACAAGGCATGCTTTTCTAGTGATATACCTAAAATTCCCCCGTCAGCAAGATGATCGTCTTGTTCAGAAAGTGCGTACCACGATTTCTCATCAAAATATTTAGATACCCAGATCGCATCAGTACATACTCAAAGAGGAACTTCACAGCAGTTGCACTCGTACAATCCTTCATAGGTTGTGCCTCCACCCATCGATTCAAATACTTAGTCGTGGTGATAATGTACCGCACTCCTGTCTTCTTCGTTTTGGGATGAATGCGTCCCACAAAATCTATCGCCCATTTCTCGAAAGGTTGTAATGTTATATGTGGGTTCAGAGGTAGCTCTTCTCTCCTCAATGGCCTGCCAGTCCTTTGATACACATCACACACCTTGCAGTAAGCTTTTGAATCCTAATGGAGGGTTGGCCACCACAACCCTGTGCATAGAATATTCTGTGCAGTAGCTCTCCCTACATAATGCCCTTCCGTGATGCCCCCATGAGCATCCACAATGATACTGCTTCTTTCAAACTCTGGTACATATCGTCGTAATACTTCATTAGATCCCATTTTCTATAGATGTCTAGAAATGAGAGAAAAGTCTGTCGCGTGTACCACTAACTCCTTCTTCTACTAGATGGTGTAGCATTTCGGGGTGGTTCCTATTGTTAGGAAGTGTATGATGTCTTCAAAGTTACCATCTGCAATGCGCACTAGAAATCGTTGCACATCAAGCAATCCCTCCAAATTAGTGGGCTCTTCCCCAGTTTCGATGCGCGACAGATGGTCTGGTCCCGCGTTTAGTTGTCCAGGCCTCAATATAACCTCAAAATCATACTCCTGGAAAAATAACAACCACCTACAGATTCTCCCCCACAACATAGTCTTATTAACTAGGTATTTCAATGCAGAATGATCTGTATACATCTTAAAATGTCCACCCAGCAAATAATGTCTAAACTTTTGGAGCATGTATACCATGACTAACGCTTCATGCTCAATGGTGGAATAATTCTTCTCAGCCTTGGATAAACTCCTGCTTGCAAATGCTATAGGATGGTCCAATTCTCCTCTGCCAGCCCATGTCAGTACTTCTCCTATTGCTATACATGACATGTCTACATGTACATGAAACTCCTTCTTCCAGTCTGGTAATACTAAAATCGGTGTGGTAACCATTTTTCCTTGCAACGCATCCAAGCTCTTCTAACAGTCCTCGTTCCAACAGAAAATGACATCCTTTTTCAACAACTTCTCCATAGGCGCAGTGATCTGGGCATATCCCTTGATAAACTTCCTGTAATACCCAGTATGTCCTAAAGTTGCACGTAGTTGTTTTACACTCCTTGGTGCCTCCAATTTAAGTATCACTGCAACCTTCGCGGGATCTACCATCAGTCCCTATCTACAAACCACATGACCCAACAAAGTCCCAAAAGGAACACAAAACAGACATTTCTTCAGATTGAGCGCAATTTGGTACCTTCGACAAGTATCTAGCATCAGGCGCAAACTTACCACATGGAATTTTACCAACCAAAACATAGTCCAATCATCAAAGTACACCTCTAGAAACTTATGAATGAATTCTTTGAATGTAGCAATGACTATTCTTGAAAAAATCGCAGGCGCATTATTCAATCTGAAAGGCATTACAGTGTACTGAAAACACCCCCATTCAGTCGCAAAGGTCATCTTGCTTATTTCCTCATGCGTGATTTTGATCTGATGGTAACCAGAGAACCCATCAGTGAAGGAGTATGCTTCCTAGCCACCTACATTATCCAATACCTCATTAGTGCACGGAGTTGGGAAGGGATCATGTACACAAGCATCATTCAACTTCTTGAGATCTACGCCTATCCTTATTTCTCCTTTTGCTTATTTTCCTGTACCATCATTGGGCTTACCCAATCAGATTCTTCTATGGGCTCAATGATTCCTACCATGAGCATCTTGTCTAGCTCTAAGTGGACATTCTCCTTATACTTCGGATTGAGATGGTAAGGCCTTTGCTTAACTGGCTTTGCAAGGGGTTTTAACGTGATCTTCATAATGCCTAGGTCTCCTATTATCCCCTTTAGCTCTGTAAACTTGGTAGGGAACAAATCCTGGTATTCGCGAAGCAATTTAGTGACCTTATCGACTATCCTGTCATCCCAGTAATCTCCAATATTCGTAAATTTGGGCTCCGCCTCTGTACCAATATTTACCTCTTTCATTTCAGTGGTGCAATTATATTAGGATTCTCAATCTATGATCCCTCGACCTCATTGTGACCCTCGGTTTCAGGGATATTAATATTTCGTGGATCCTCGTCTTCTTCTTTAGCAATAATGTTATAGCATTCTAGCGTGTGGCTCAGCTGAGTAGTGCAATCGGGATAAATCAAATCCAAAGGATCCTGCAGTATCCTAAGGATTGCTGCTTTAACTTCTTGTACCGCTTCATTAATACAGTCAAACCCATCTTCGAAGTTTAACATCATTATGAATCCTTTGCGCAAAATATCACATTCATCTATAACATGGTAGAGCTATCTTTCCAAGTATCAGTTCATCAGGATGACATCCAAGGTGTGACAGAACAAGTGCACCCATTCAGGTTAGGGCTTCATTGCATAAGCCTTAGCCCATTTGGCCAAGTGTGCACATGTATCATCCTTCCCATCATATTTGTCTGTCAGTCATACCTTCAACTTCCCAAAGTGTGTTCTCATCATCCTCCTACACTCGCACCAATCATCAAAGCTACCCTTGTGCGTACCCCACCATCTTGCGGGCGTAGTGCGCAGTGCCTACTCCAAAGCCTTGAAGTGCTACTTTTCTGGTACTTCCCTCTCAAATGCATCCAAAAATACATCTACATCATTCAGGCCATCATAAGTGGGAATATTTCTTACCTCTAATGATACACAACACAGTGATCAGGTCATCATGTTATAACTCAGTATGGTTACTTCATGTAGCTGATTTTGTTAGCGCTCTAATTCTTCATCAGAGTTTGAGGTGGAGGAACTCTCGTGTTCCCATGTAATACATCCATCCGCTGTCAGATTCACCTCATCTTGGTCTCGTGTTGTTATCTTATATATGCAGTCTAAGTCACATCACTCTCATAATCGCGTACCAATTCAGTATAGCATGATCCTTCAGTAGGATCTAGGGGTACTATTACACAAAGTGATTTCTTTTCAAATATAATCTTTCGCTTCTTTAAGTTGATTACCCCATTCATGTTAGTAGCGCAATCAATGCCAAGGAGCGCAGGGTAGGGGTTGTTGTCATCCACAATTTATATCACTTCAAAGTAAGCCAATGCGCTCGCGCCTTCAATATCTATTTTTACTCCTTACAGTGGTCCCATGGGGATGATCTTTTGTTGATTTGGCATCCTTAACTGAATCAGAGACCACTATAGCACGAGTCTTCCCATCCGCTCCCAAGTCTGCTTTGGTAAAATTTTCACGTTTGACCCCATATTTAGAATAACATGATCCATTTAATATTCTCCTTTCTACGTAGTCAGAGTCATCTCTCTCCCAGTTCTTGCTTTATGCTTACCAATCTCTTGTACAACACACGTTTCACCAAGAGTGTTCCTGACACATCTATTTATAAGCTCCTGTAATCCCTTCATAGCCTTCTTATCACACAATAGCTTCATGCAGGTCTTTAGGAAGGTCGTAAGCATGGAAGGCTCTATTTCCTGGTCAGGGTTATCCCTGCTCCTTGAGGTAGAGGCCTCAGTGAAGCTCTTCTTTGCTTCCATGAACGTTTCATGTGCATGCTTCAAATCAAACTCAGCCTCCTTCATCAGAGCTTTGCGAACCCATGCGTTGTCTTTGGGCTATTTCCCCTTATCATAACCCATTGCAATTCCACTTCAGAGCACTATATTCACATTCAGATTCTCTTCACCAAGCTCAACCCTCATCATCTACAGGTTCCAAGTTGGCTGAGGTGGTAGCACCCTTTTGTCGCGTATCCTCGCTCTTAGCATAGGAAAGTCCTCTGTCTCATGATAAAACTAATTACAATATTTGCACGATGGACACATCGGGTTAGTACATTCATGGGCATAGTGTTCTAGCCTCCATAATTGTAACAGATCAGTTTTTCCCAACCAATTCCAAGTCCTCCTCCACCTCAGCCTCAGCTGTGCCCTTGAAAGCATGTTCATGCCATCTCAACACTTTGATCAGGAGGTCGCTTTTCTGCCTGGACTCTATAGGGAGGTGTTTTGTCCATCATCAATTCATAACTTTTGCAGTTGCACTCATCATGCCCTACTGACCTGCAGAAGTTGCACAACAATTGTTGTGGTGTTTGTACAAACTTTTGCAGCAAATGGAAATTATCAGTTGCATGTTTCCCAGCTACCTGACATATAGCGCACCACAATGCAGGCCCCGTGCTTGGTTCTTCTTGGGCTTCTGGCCTCAAAGGCATTGATCCTTCTTCTACAATATAGTTTGAAAAGATGAGGCAGTAGTCTTTGTCATGCCCTTGAACCTTATATTTCAAGCACCATATCTCTTCGCGCACCTCCGGTTGAACTATTCTGTCTTGCTTCAAATTTTGCATTTCAAGGAAAATATTTTACAACTGCGCATGCATTTGCTGAACCCCTAGATTCAGGTCATGCATCGGCATTTCGTGCAGTCTTATGGCAATCTCCAAGGCCTCTACCTGAGTCGTAATCTTCTGTTGTGAAAGTGTAGCCCTTAGGCAAGGCAGGAGAGAAGCCACGAACCATTCACGATGTTGTCCATCTGTTAAGTTCATATTAGCTTTGCAGATTTTACACTTCAACCTCTGATCTGATTCCCAAGGTGTCTCACCTAGTTTCATTGGGATTTCATTGAACCCCATAATTAACTGTGCCTCGAATTTAGGCCTACTGAACTCTTTATTCAGCGCGGTCTGGATCTTTGCCAACCCAACATTTGGGTTATCATTAGAGTACTTGATGTACCAAGTTAGCATGTGATCCTGTAAAGCGCTAACCAATGTTTCCTTCTTCATGTGATCATTTGTGACACCCTGAGCTTTGCATACATATTTCACGACGAACCAAAACTGGTCCAGGCCTCATTTCTCATGCCCTTAAACAAAGTCAACTTCACTGAATTTTCCATGTTGAACTGTGGTGGAGGGGGTGCTGGTATGGGAGAAGTTGCAGGTGATGGTGGTGAAGTTGTAGGTGGTGTAGGTGGAGGTGGTAGTCGTGGGAATCCCTATTTTATTAACTGAACTACACGTCACGGAGAAGCCTGCACTACTACCTCTTTGTCACCCAATGATAGTGAAATCAGTGGGTTGTATTAAAGGACCCTTTCTTCCTTGCTTTTTGTAAGTCTTTCCACTTCATGTAGCTCCGAACATCAAGGTAACCACATAACCCATTTTTTGTGCAATAACATCTTAATCTAGGTATTTAAAAACTTCAAGTACTTACCTCGCAAACCTTTGAAAAAGCGTCGCTCTGCCTCGCTGTAACTAATTGAGGTACCAACCATGAATTCAGTCATAAATCCTCCGATGATGTGATCGAGCCAATGATCAATAGCATGGGTGACCTTATCCTTAGAGGCTTCCAGTCTCTTTACTAACTCTAGGGTCTAGACAATAGGACTGTCAAGTCTCCACCTTCCTTGGTTATCACTAGCTTCACAATCCACTCGTATAGCTCAACCGGGAAGGAATAGAAAAAGATCTCTTGGATTTTTATATATAGGTACCTGTCTAGCCATTGTTCCTTTGTCAGCCACAAATTTCTATTCTCCTGTACCACGAATTCTTGGATCTTCCTGTCCAACCAGTCTTTGATCTCTTTCTTAGTTGGATTCCAATGATACAACATCACATATTTGTCAGGTAGATTATGTTCCCGACATCGGAACCATTTGTTGGCTTTGTGGGGCCTGACCTAAGTTCAGCATTAGTTAGCCAAACAAATCCCTACACTACTGGCCCTTTCAGCATCAGGCCGCCGAGCACAGACTGAAGTCTCACCTGAAGCAGTATGGGGGGATGTTGGAACCAAGTTTCGCACCCTGAGATGGTCGTGATGTCATTTTATACCCTTTGTTCCTACTTTCATGTAGGTCACTAAGCTTTAGGGCTCTATTAGTATACCCTTTATTCCGCCCTTCAGTCCCTACGTGAAAGTGTATGATTGACCTTCGCACAGCCTTAACCTATCGTCTAGGTACTTTTGCGCTGCTACGACAACGTATTGTATAGGTTTCCAAGTTACCTTAAGTGTTTTACTTATCTTACTAGTCAACCATAGTTAGCGTTGCATAACTAATATTCTTACTTGCATTCAAATAACCCATACAGTCACATACATTCATGCATCCCATGAAAATTGTAAATTAAACCAAAAACACAATATAACCAGATGCATTAACAAGAAATAAATACACAGAATTTGTAGAATACTTCTCTTTATTGATATCTTCAGATTAATACAGACTTGATCCACTTTACGCACACAGATGTAGGGGTCCGCGCGCTAAGCTGCGGACTTCCACCCTAGGCCTCTATGCACTCAGCTGCAAAGCCTCTACCTAATCTAAGACCTGAAACACTTAGTCTTCTCTGCGAGGAATCCAAAACTTGTCTACCAACTAACTACTTAGAGCTTACTTACTTAGCTCATTTTTATACAATCCCATACAGCCGACTTTACACTTTACAAAATAAGGGTAGACAACCCTTTATCACTCTTAACATCTTCGCACTCTACAACCACAAAATGTGGAGACTTTACAAGTTTATTAGAAAATTATCCCAAAACATGGGCTTTTAGCCCCAAAACTTTCCTTGGGGGAACGTGTTCCCAACAATTACTTTTAAATTTTTTCCAAGTGGTGAGTGCATTTTCCATTCCTAAGATTCAATGATGAGACCCTTATTTCTTGCACCTATGCATTGTGGCCATCTTGAGGACAACTGCCTTCATTTCACATTGAAAAAACTCATAGTACAGTTACTCAAACCTTGTTTCTTACACTTTCCCACTATGCAAGCCTTTCTCAGCCCTATTTGGTATTTCATATTGTGAACTCCTAGTGGAAAGAAGGGTCGTCTATACATCCTTGCAGTGGAAAATTGTGTAATTCATAGAGTCCTCTCCTCAATCACTGCGCATTACAAAGTCACAAAGCCAAAGCTTGTCACCTTTGCCTCCTAGAATTTCCCACTGTGCCCATGATTGTTCCCTCTCTTTTTCCATTTCATACTATGCATCCCCAATGCCCAGAACTTCACTCCCTACCCCTTGACTCTACAATATATTCCCAATAATTCCTCTCTCTCTTTCCTTGGGTACTATCCCATTGTTAGGCACCAAATTTTCCTATCTTTTCCTTATACTTTCATCTATCCTTTCATCATTTTTGCACCAAATGATATGCATTTATTGTGATAAATCTATGAGGTAACCCTTCTTTTTAATGTCTCTTGGAATATTTAATTGACGAAGTAAGGTCACAGGGATTTTTCCTATGTGAACTACTAAACCTTTTTATTTTCACAGATTCCAGTGAACATGTATCGCCTTCACAGCTTGCAGCAGCAGTCCCGCATTCACAATAGCTGTTTGGCAATGCTGCAACAACACAACCAATTAGTAGCTCATTTAAAAGCCTATTTTGGATATTTATTGTTCTCACTCTCTCGACAATTAGTTGTTGTTCTAACAATTGTATATTTTAGGGCATTAGTTTCCATATTTTGGGGAATATGTCATTCCCATGTATTTGTATAAAAAGGGTTTTATTCCTGTGCGAGGGGTTAGTCATGCAAACACAAATATTGTAACAGTTTCTCTTATATTAAATACAACCAAGTTGTTGTTCTCTTCTTAGTTATGATTTAACACAGCCCTGATTAGAGAGTTGGGCCCGCTCTTCTAATTAGGTGATACATATTTTCTTTACGTGTGTTGTTTGTATTATGGTGTGTTAATTCCTTATTGTTGTTACATATGTTTATTGATTGTTGTGAATTTCTTTTAAGTTCTACAATTTTATTTCTCATTACTGTTATAGCTATTCTTTGATTCTTAGTCATGAATCCTTAGTTAAATTGGGATTGTAACCTTTCCCCTGCACGTACCTTGCATGTTACATTGAAAATTGTACGCACCTGGATTGATAAACGAATGTTGAAAAGGGTGGAATAGTTTATTCTCACTCGGACACCAACATTTTGGCGTTGTTGCCAGGGAAGGCTAACAAGGTGCAAGACATGATCTATATTGACGAGAGGATCAATATTTCATCTTAGGGAGGGAAGTTCTACCCTACTCTAAGTCCTGAGCTTAGTATTTTGATTTTTGTCGTTTTTTTTTTTTTTACTACTTTTGGGTTGACTTGCTTGCTTTTGTTATTTGTTCTGAATTTTTTTGAGTCGTTAAAACCCGATCTCTCGTCCTGGGGAGGGAATGGTCTTTTCGCACCCTGTTCTAGGTCCTAATATTTAGATTTCCTTTTATGTGTGTTATTTTCTTGTCGGATATCTCATCCTAGGGAGGGAAGGGTCTTTTGACGCCCTACTCTAGGTCTTGAACCCTAGATTTCTTTTATTTTAGCCGTTTTCTTTTCTTGTTTGTGAAATCCCTACCTCTCGTCCTAGGGAAGGAATGGTCCTTTGACATGCTACTCTAGGTTATGAGTGTAGTGATTTAATTTAGATATTTCCCTCTTACCAACTTGCATGAACACAGTTTCGAATAAAAGGGGCAGAGGAAAATCCCCGAAGAAAGGGGGACTAGATTTGGGAAGGAACACTTACATTCAACAAATCATCGCAAAAGCTGAATCAGAGGCATCTTCTCGTGTTGCTGTGAGGGCAGGGACTCGAACAAAATCATAGGGACAATTTGTTGAATAGCCAATGCTATCCACAGTGCCTCCTGTTGATTGAAGACAACAAAACCTTCTAGCAACATAAGAAGTATGTTGCAGTGTACCTAATGAAGTTGTACCATTGCAAATAATAGAGGGAGAAGAAGTTGCAAGTAGAAGATCCAAGGAACCATCTCATTCCAGTAGAGAAGGAGACGTAGTAGGAAAAGGGTCTGGGGGATCAAGCCATTGTGTCAGGGAGGAAGGAGTTGTAAGGGTATTGATATCACCACGGGATAAGGGGAGTGTTGTTGAAGAAACTCAAACTTTCGTGAGAACACCCCCTTCATCATTCCCTGCAGAGCCTGTTGAAATTCCCAATGATTATTGGAGGATATTCATGGCACCCACAACCTCTACTAATGACTTCCCAATTACGGACCTTGGGACTGGTGCACCAATGAAGCCCATTCCTCTGACATCTTTACCAAGCTTTCATGGGCTGACTTCTAAAGACCTCTGTAGAAAATTTGATGGTAGGTTAACCTAATAATGCAATATAAATCAAAGAAGAATACTATAACCTACTTCTACTATCACTTTATGAAAGCTTAAAGATCAAGCTGAACAATATAACTAGAAGAACAAGAATCAATGACACATTACACATGAAAATACTTTGGGGAAAGCCTCAACTAAAAACCCCACACTATTGTATTATCATACATGGTGGAAATACATAGGAATTATACAAAGCCTTAGCTCTCATAGATAGCCAACTCTCATTACAATCCTCACAGATGCTTACAGGTAATCTTGGCTTCTCTACAGCCTTCCTCTCTACCTCCAAGCTCCTATTTCCTTGCGCTATTCCTTGTGGATGATTCTCTCTTACCAAGTGGAAAACCAACCCTTCAAAACTGCGCAATCCTCAAAGAATGAATCCTTGATTGCATGCATGAGTTTTCTCCATGAGAAAACAAATGCAAATGATAGTGAACTATCCTTGAAAATTTATCTCAATTGGGTCTTTCTCAGAATATACATGCATGAGTTTCTGACGAGGGAATGTTCAGTTAACTGGAGTAGCACTAGTTGAGTGCATTAATGCATCAACTGATTGTTAACTCACTATTAGTTCCTCAAACAGTTTGGAACTAATTTAATTGGACTTAACTCAGTAAACTGAGTTAACTAATTACAACTCAAATATAACTCAATATTATCTCCTTAATTTAAGGGATAATCCTTGCATGACTTCAGAAAGACTTCTAACTTGAATTTATCCAACTAATTAATTTATAATTAATTAATTAATTCCAAGTAGTTGTTCATAATAAATTTGATTTTAATTCAGAATTTAATTCAAGGACAAATTAAATTGGAATATTCTTGTTGCCATATTTCAACACTCCCTCTCATCAGGAAAGGGATTATCTGCCACCCTGATCCTGTCTCTATGGAAGTTGAATTTACACTTTGACAATGCCTTTGTCAAAATGTCATCATTTTCTCCTCTATCAAAATATACTTTAGCAACACGATCCTCTCGACCTGTGAAAAGCCACGGGCAGAAAATCTTGCCTTATGCTTCTCCACACTACCATCAGCAGCTTGCTTTAGGTTGTAAAGCCAATGGGAACTCACAACTGACTTGTTCTCTAGCCTCAAAACCACATTCCAAACAATGTTACGAACTATGGAGTCATACTCCTCCACCATAGCATCAACCCAGGCTGTTGCTCTGCTTCCTCAAAGGAAGATGGCTTGGTCTCAACACATTCCCCAGCAAGGGCCATGTATCCAGTGTACCTCTCAGGTGACCTCCTCTATCTGCATTGAGAAGATGGCGCTCCCACATTCTCTCTCGCATCCTCCAACAATCTGTCAGCTTCTCTTGTGCGCTTTCTTCCATCTCTGGAAGAATCTTCTTGAGTGGATGTCTCCACTCCTAGAACCTTTGCATATAGATGCTCTGCATCCGTTTGAGGCTCCTCCTCCTTAGGAATAAATAGTTCCTCCACAGCTTGTAGTTGGATCTCCCTCTCAAGGGAAACTCTCATGGCTGTATGCTCATCAAACATGAGATCTCCGCAAACCACTGTCCTCCGACTGGTAGGCAAGTACACTGGATAGTTGTGAGGTGTACCAATGTACTCCAAAAATATCTCCAACTCTACTGTCAGCTCAAGCTTCTTCCATGCATCCTTTTTCACATGGAAATATATCGATGAGCCAAAGATCCTGAAGTGACCCACATCTAGTCTCTTATCGGAGAAAACTTCCTCTGGTGTCTTCATCCCAAGTATGCGATGCAAGCTTCCATTCTGCAAATATACTGATGTGTTGCATGCCTCAGCCCAAAAGTGAAGTGGTAGGCCTTGTTCATGCAACATTTCCCGTGCTACCCCTACAATAGTTTTGTTCTTCCTCTCGGCCACCCCATTCTGCTGTGGGTTATGAGATGCTGTCAACTCTCGTTTAATTCCTTCCACTGCATAGAAGTCCTTAAACTCTTGAGAGACATATCTCCACCATCATCACTTCTCAAGGCCTTGATCTTCTTCCCTGACTCTTTCTCGATCAAAGCTTTGAACTCATAAAACTTTGTGAAATTTTGGTCCTTATTCTGCATGAAATAAATCCAGCATTTACGAGAATAGTCATCAATGAAAATCACATAATCCTTTGTGTTGTTGTGGATGCTGTCAAGAATGGTCCACACAAATCAGTATGAACTCGCTCAAAGATAGACTCTGCTCGACTGTGTCAATCATGAAAGGAAGATTTGGTGTACTTTCCCAAGGTACAACCTTTGCATGTGTCAACTTTCTCAAGCTTACCTTTGGGAAGTCCTGTAGATATCTGCTACATTATCTCCAAAGCCCCATGATGCAAATGGCCCAACCACCTATGCCACAACTCGCCAATGTCTTGGCTTTGCACCAATTCTTCTTTTGTACTCAATGCTACACAATCATATACATCTAGTTTATAGATATTCTTCACCCAAATCCCTATCCTCTTGGTGTGACCCGTGGCTATTTGTCTCAGGAACACCTTTCCTTTACTAAAGACAACATCATAGCCTTTGTCCTCCAACATCGTGA
Source organism: Pinus tabuliformis (assembly GCA_031772625.1). Taxonomy (NCBI): domain Eukaryota; kingdom Viridiplantae; phylum Streptophyta; class Pinopsida; order Pinales; family Pinaceae; genus Pinus; species Pinus tabuliformis. The sequence goes on from CM062815.1 coordinate 89,632,033, forward strand.
TCGATACCAAGTTCTTCTTCAGTCCAGGAACATACATCGCTTCTGTGAAGGTGAGAGGAGCTCCATGCTCCCTTTGAAAAGAAATTGTGCCCACTCCTGAAACAATATACCTTCCATCATCACCCATCTCTATGTGCATCTTGAGGTCTTTCTCCTCCAAGGCACTGAATAAATTTTTATCACCGTTCATGTGGAATGAGGCTCCATTATCAAGATACCAGACACAAACGATCATTGATGACACCATGCATGCGATGAGGTTAAAGTCCATTTCGCACTGAGAGGCTAATGGCTCACCTTATGATCCTTCTTAGGATCCCTTATTGTACTTATTCGATGGGCAATTAGTCGCATAATGTCCCATATTATGACAATTAAAGCATCTTACTTTAGACATGTCACCCTTCTTCCCTCCATGAGAATAATTCGATTTGAAATGGGAAGCCTTCCCCGTCCTTTTCCTTGCCTTACTTGCTAAGGCCATATTTTCTTCATCATCATTCTTGGATGAAAAACCATCTTGTGTTCTCCTCCTGATCTCCTCCTACATAAGATCCGACCACAGTCATTCCCAACCAGGAAATTTCTCCCTTCCATTCATAAAGTCCTAGTAGCTATTCCAACTCTTTGGAATGCCAAGGAGAGTGAGGCTCACCATATCATCATCAACAGTAGTGATTCCCACATTTTCAAGCTGATCTCTACAGGTGGTGAGCTTGTTCATATATGTGGAAATAGTATCACCCTTCTCCATCTTGATTCTTCGAAGCTTATCCTTGAGCGCCAATTTCCTCTGGTCACTACTGTTTAGGTAGAGGTCCTTCAATGTCTTCCACATTGAAAATGGAGTATCATTCCCATGGAGACTTGAGAGAATATGGTCTCGAACTCCCTCAAGGATGATTTATCTCGCCTTCGCCACACACTTCTTCCACTCAGCCAACTCTTGTACATTAGTTGAAGCTAGTTTTGGGATTTCTTGATCAATGAATTCCTTCAAGCCATTTTCTTCTAATACAGCCTCCATTCTATCTTTTCATGCTATGTAATTTGAGCTACCTTCCAAGGCATACTTGAGTCTCAAGCCATAGAATTCCATTGGTCAACCTTGAAGTATGATATGAATTTGATTTGCACCTACAACCCCGAACTTCAAACATCGAATTCTCTTCTCAGTATATTGTTCACAGCGCTGATACCATGTAGAAAATCTGATGGTAGGTTAACCTGATAATGCAATATAAATCAAAGAAGAATATTATAACCTACTTCTACTATCAATTTGAGGAAGCTTAAAGATTGAGCTGAACAATATAACCAGAAGAAGAAGAATCAATGCACAATACACATGAAAATACTTTGGGGAAAGCCTCAGCTAAAAACCACACACTATTGTATTATCATACATGGTGGAAATACATAGGAATTATACAAAGCCTTAGCTCTCACAGCTAGCCAGCTCTCAGTACAATCCTCACGGATGCTCATAGGAAATCTTGGCTTCTCTCCAGCCTTCCTATCTATCCTCCAAGCTCCTATTTCCTTGCATTGTTCCTTGTGGATGATTCTCTCTTGCTAAGTGGAAAACCAACCCTTCAAAACTGTGCAATCCTCAAAGAATGAATCCTTGACTGCATGCATGAGCTTTCTCCATGAGAAAACACATGCAACTAATAGTACACTATCCTTGAACATTTATCTCAACTGGTTCTTTCTTAGAATAGACATGAATGAGCTTCTGTTGAGGGAATCTTCAGTTAATTGGAGTAGCACTAGTTGAGTGCATTAATGGATCAACTGACTGTTAACTCACTATTAGTTCCTCAAATAGTTTGGAACTAATTTAACTGGACTTAACTCAGTAAACTAAGTTAACTAATTACAACTCAAATATAACTTAATCTTATCTCCTTAATTTAAGGGATAACTCTTGCATGACTTCAGAAAGACTACTAACTTGAATTTCTCCAACTAATTAATTTAAAATAAAGTAATTAATTATTTCCAAGTAGTTGTTAAGACTAAATTCAATTTTAATTCACAATTTAATTCATGGACAAATTAAATTGGAATATTCTTGTTGCCATATTTCAACAACCCCAAGATGTTCTTTTTCGAATTTGATACTGTGTGTCGAGGATATGACTACATAACCGATGCCCAGAAGCTGAAAATCTTCCTTGCTACATTAAAAGGGATAGCCCTATCATGTTCTATGGGTTTAGGAGGAAAGAATATCTCCACATGGGATGGTATGAAATCCTCTTTTGTGGAGAAGTATTAGGATTACTGTAAATCTTGGGATATTAAGGAAGAAATTTTTGTGTTCATGCAGAAACAAGATGAGAATATGGAGGATTGTGTGGAACGATTTAAGTACACACTACAAAGATCAAGTCAGTCTAACCTGGATAAGGACATTTTGAAAATTATCTTTCTTTGGGCCTTTCAAGAAGAATCTCTAGAATTGTTGAACATAGTAGGAAAGGGAGATATATCAAAAGAGGACTTTGATACCATCTGTGAGATGTGCATCTACTGATCGAGGGGAGAAGCAAGGAATAAAAAAGGAATTCGGTCAACAAAAGTATCTAGTGGAGGTCTCACGAAAGCAAAAATTGGAAACCTGCTCGATAACTTAAGGACTGATATCATGAGTACCCTGTGTGCACACATGGACACACTACAAGTAAAACATAAACAAATGGAATCGGAAAAGTATATGGCTATATTTTGCTCGAAGTGCAAAAAGAAGCATCCCCCTAGATAATGTCCATTGAACTCTATGGAAAAATGTGCAATCTGCGAGCTGAGCCATGCAACAAGTTCATGCCCCTCCTTGCCAAGATTGAAAGAAATTTTTCGAGGGACACGCAAAGAGGCGGACCAACTGTATTTTATGGGATCTAAAAATCCATGGAAACCTCAGCCACCAATCGAAAACCAAGGTATGTATTAGGATCCATCTCAGTATTTTAACAATCTTAATATGGGTCCTCAATCCATGCCCTATCCACCTATGTGGCCCCAATATCAGTTTCCACCATGGAAATAGTGGGCTCCTCAAACTAGTTTGAATTCTTCATGGGCCCCAAACTGGCATGGACCCTCTCCTCCTGGATAGTTTCTCCTGTCAATCCAACAACATCAACTTTAGTTGCCCTCTAACATACCTCCTAGTAATCTACTTGTTCGCCCTCAACTTCCTATCCAACCTAATCTAAATCCTAACGATAAAGGGGCTCAACAATCTGTCACCATCAACCTGCCTTCATACAATATATCTACCACAGAACTTTATGAAATGATTTTGAGATCCGGGTGGGTAATAGATGCTCAACCCTCACCTATTATTGTTGAACAAGTAGGAAGTGAGGTTAAAGAACCAAAAATAGTTGAAGAGAAATCGAACCCAGCTACTAAAAATCAGACATCTCCTTAACTGCTAATTACTCAAGAACACCAATTTGACCCACCTTATCCTGAAAGATTGACCTTGAGTAAATAGATCCCTCAAGTTGAGTTTGACTTGTTAGGGGAGTTACCAAATATGTTTGTTAACATTCCCCTGTTACAAGCTATGAGGGATGTACCTATATATGCAAAAACTATTAGGGAATATTGTGCTAAAAAGCCTAGAAAGAAATCAAGGGACCCACTCACTATTCATATGATGGGAAAGTTATCATATTTTATGATGGGAAAGGCTATGCATGTGAAATATTGAGACTCGTGGAACCCAATTCCAAATGTGCGAATTAATGAAGTGGAAATTCCAAATGTGCTGGTAGATTTGGGCACTGCTATAAATGTCATTATAGCTGAAGCTATGCACGCATTAGGTCTTTGAAACCTGAAACATAAACCTACTATGTTAGAATTAGCAAATAGATCTATAGTCAAATGGTATGGAAGTTAGAAGACATTACAATCTCAGTTGATTCATGGCATTACCCTGTGGATTTCCTAGTGCTGCAAATGCAATCCCCAGCTGGTGGCCACCCCTTGATTCTAGGAATACCATGGTTGGAAGCCGCAGACGCTTACATTGAGTGTCAGTCTGGGAATATGGTTATCTCAAATGGGTAGGTTACTAAAAAACTTGTGTTATACCCTCCTGTAGAGTCTATCCCGTTGGTGAACCCATATGGTCATAAGAAACCTTTGTCAAGGGAAGAGTCTGAATCTGAAGATGAGGAACTAAGACTGGTTCTTACTATTGGACAGGCCCTTCAGCTGAAAACATAAATAGAAGATGATATAATTACCACCTTCATTAGTTATCTTTGTTCTATTTTAGATTCAAATCAACGAATTCTAGAATCCATCTTGAGCTGTGAAATGCAGGAAAGCATTGAAGAAATAGATGGGTTTAAAGAATTGCCCACAACTATGTACCATGACAGCACTTTTGTAGAGACAGAGCCAGGAAAAACCCTGAATATTAATCCAAATCTATTAGAATCCTAGACAAAACAACTTCTAGATGTTCTTTGAAATCACAAAGAAGCCTTCACCTGAGACTATACAAACATGAAGGGGATTCCCACCAACCTATTTACCCATCATATATACATCAAAGAGGATAGACTTCCTGTGAGACAAACCTAGATGAACCCCGCTCTGAAAAACATTATCAAGGAAGAACTTCAAAAGCTGTTGGATGTAGGATTTATTTACCCCATTTCAGATAGCCAATGGGTTTCCCTATTCATGATTTTTCCCAAGAAAAATGGTAAATGGTGGATATGTGTAGATTACAGAGAATTAAATAAAGCAACACAAAAAGACCATGTTGGGTCCCTATAATGCTAGTGATTACCCCATTACTATTGTAGTTATACCCCTTATTTATATTTTTGTGCCCCTATTACCCCCATGTTTTTATTTCTGTGCCCCATAGAATCCCTCTATTGTTATTTTTGTGGCTTTATATTATTATTGTTTGGTCGGCTGGATTATATTGTGACTCCTTAGACTCCTATATATAGAAAGGAGGTTTTGTCATTTGTATCATCAAAGAATTGTTCATTTATGTAATGTAAAGGAGGTTTCCCCCTCGAAGAGGCTGAATTCTAAGGCGTTGATCTATCTTTTCTATCTTTTCTTGAGCTGGTTTCATAACATTTGGTATCAGAGCTTTGGATTCTAGGGTTTCGCTGCTCCAAATAGGTCATCGTGGAATTTTAGCTATAAATTTTTTTCTGTGACATTTCAGAAGTTTCAAAACAAACCCATTTGAGAAGAAATCGTGCTCAACCTTGGGTCCAAATTGCAGAGCTTTTCGCGCGATATTTGCGGAGATATGATCTGAGGAAGTTGGTCTTTTTGCAGACTCCTGAATTACATTCAAAACAGGTGACCTGGGGAAAATCATCATAACTTTCTCTTTGGGGATCAGATGGAAATTTTGTAAGAAGGTACAGAAAGAGGACGAACTGTAGTTTCTTGTATGTGTGTTTCAGATTCAAAGGTTGAAACAGTGACTCATGGCACGTCGTACAAGTTCGCTCTACTGAACTAGTCTAAAAGCAAGTCACTGTGGGAGATTTCACATAACTCTTCCTTGGAGAATCCAATTTGGGTCAGACTTGTGGCATTGGAAAGAGGACATAGAAGGCTACTATAGGTTGAAATTTCAGAACTAGATGATCTGAAATTACAGAGATACATCAGATTCAATATCAGGCTTCTATAAAGTGAAAAAATGCGTGTAGTTTTTTTTAAATTTTTGTGTAAGCTTGGTTTAACGGAATTCAAAGGGCATAGTAAAGCATTATTTTCGGTAACTGATGCCCTGAGGAAAGAAAATGAAAACACCTAGTAAGGAACCTGAAATCTCTAACATGACTCATGAAGAAGAGGAATAAATGCTACATGATATATCAAAATTACAAGAACAAGTGCAACAAATGTCACGCTCACAAAAGCTAACGGAAGCTAAGATAAGTGGCGTGGAATCTAAGATAAATGGCGTGGAATCTAAGATAAAGGGCATGGAAGGTAAGATGGATGATTCGAAGACAGATTTGAAGAGAGACATGGCAGATTTGAAGACAGATTTGAAGACAGACATGGCAGATTTGAAGACAGATTTGACAAATTTTCTACAAGAAATACTTACTAATGGTGAAAAGGTTGTAAAGGAAACTCATGATGTGAACAAAAATAATGTTAATCATGATTCCATAGACGCTAATGTTGTATCGAAGACCCACCATATTCCAAAAATCGATATGAGGAAGTTTGATGGCAAGGATCCCGCCACATGGATATTACAGATGGAGCAGTTCTTCGATCTGAATAATGTGCAAAACACACAAAAGGTACGTATGGCAACTATATATTTGGAACCAAATCAGTTTGTATGGTATCAATGGCTTTGCTCTCGTAAAAAATTTATCACTTGGGCAATTTTTACGGAAGAATTGATAGCACATTATGAAGTTACAAAAAGCAACACTTTTTTTAGCCAATTGATAAGTCTCAAACAAAAGGGTTCAGTAATGGAGCACATTGAGGAGTTCCAAAAATTGAACATAAGGGTAAAAGATATTCCAGAGGAGCATAGGATTGATGTGTTCATAGGGTCTTTAAAGGATAATATCCAACATGATGTTCGCCTTTGGGAACCTGATTCATTAGAGAAGGCATTCAGGTTAGCAAGAAAAATGGAAAGAAAAATTATGGCAACCAGGAAGCATACCACTCACAACTATAAAGACGGAAGTGTTGTTTCCCCTAGTCTTCCACAACCTATAAGGTTGACACCACAACAATTGGAAGAAAAAAGAGCAAAAGGGCTTTGTTACATTTGTGATAGCAAATACACTAAAGGTCATAAGTGTGCTGAGAAGAAATTATTCTACATGGATTGTGAAGAGGAAGAAGAAAAGGAGCAAGAAAGGTCAAAAGAAGAAGATATACTCCAGGAACAAAGTCTAGATGAAGAAGAAATAAATCCGACCATATCTTGTAATGCATTGGCAAGAATTACCACTCCTCAAACCATCAAGATAGAAGGACAAATGAAGAAGAAAAAGGTTATAGTGTTGATTGATTCAGGAAGCACCCACAATTTTATTCATTGTAGGGTAGCAAAAGAATTGAATTGCTTCCTATATCCAGCACCAGAGTTTCAAGTGATGATTGCAAGTGGAGGAACAATAAATTGCTCTGGAAGGTGCCATAATATCAAGCTATCCATGGGAGAATATGTATTGACTAGCCCAATGCTTTCCATTCCAATGGGAGGTGCTGATGTTGTACTAGGAGTCCAATGGCTACAATCCTTGGGTACAATAGCTTTTAATTTTCAAGAACTTTTCATCAAATTTTCTATGGAAGGAAAGGAAGTTGAATTAAGGGGTATTGTAGGGAAACCAAGAAAGATAATTAGCTCTAACGGTATGACAAAGCTTCTAAAAAAGGAGCAAGGAGGTGTAATTGCACAATTATGTTCGCTAGATGTTTCCACATCGGAATCATCTATTTCTCCATATCTCCAAAAAGTCTTGGACAATCATTCCAAGGTATTTGAGACTCCCAAAGGTCTCCCACCTATGCATGATCATGATCATGCTATTCATCCGATTCCGGGAAGTGTTCCTCCAAACATCAGGCTGTATAGATATCCATATGTCCAAAAAAGTGAAATTGAACGTATGGTTGCGGAAATGCTAGAGGCTGGTATAATTCAACCAAGTCAAAGTTCTTTCTCTACTCCAGTAGTATTGGTGCACAAGAAGGATGGATCATGGTGCATGTGTCTGGATTATAGGGAGCTCAACAAACTCATTATTAAAGATAAGTTCCCCATTCCTATCATTGATGAATTACTGGATGAATTGCATGGATAAATGTACTTCACCAAGTTGGATCTTCGCTCGGGATATCATCAAATCAGAATGAAGATTGAAGACATTCCGAAAACTGCATTTAGAACTCATCAGGGTCATTATGAATTTTTGGTCATGCCTTTTGGCCTTACTAATGCACCTTCAACATTTCAAGGTTTGATGAATTCAATTTTCAAACCATTCCTTAGAAAATTTGTGTTAGTATTTTTTGATGATATACTAATCTACAGCAAGTCTTGGAAGGATCATGTTGAACATGTTGACAGGGTGCTACAACTATTGGAGGAGAAACAATTATATGCAAAAGGATCCAAATGTTTCTTTGGAGTCCAGGAGGTGGAATATTTGGGTCATATTGTATTTCATGAAGGAGTTAAGGTAGACCCTAGCAAAATTAAAGCCATTAAGGAATGGAAAATTCCCACATCCATAAAGCATCTGCGAGGATTTCTTGGGTTGACAGGGTATTATCGCAAGTTTGTTAAGAATTATGGGAGAATAGCAGCACCTCTAACAACATTATTGAAGAAAGATGCATTTTCATGGACTCCGGAAGCAACAAAGGCATTTGAACATCTTAAAGAGGCAATGTGCCAAGCACCGGTCTTAGCTACATCGGACTTCACAAAAACCTTTATTGTGGAATGTGATGCTTTAGGAAATGGAATTGGTACTGTTCTAATGCAAGATGAAAGACCCATTGCTTTTGAAAGTCGTCCAATCAAGGGAAAGTTTTTAAGCAAAGCTATTTATGAGAAGGAAATATTGGAAATACTCCATGCACTTAAGAAATGGCGAACCTGCCTAATGGGAAGACACTTCAAGGTAAAAACGGATCATGATAGCCTTAAATACTTTTTAGAACAAAGATTATCCTCTGAAGAGCAACAAAAGTGGGTCTCAAAGATGTTGGGTTATGACTTTGAAATCATCTACAAAAAAGGGAAGCAAAATGTGGTGGCAGATGCACTCTCAAGAAAGGATGAGGATGTGGAAGCATTGTTGTGCGCCATTTCTATTATCGAACCAGATTGGATAAACGAAGCAAGGGAGGAATGGAAGAATGGTGAAGAAGTGTGGGCAATTATTCGAAAGCTACAACAAGATTCCAGTACGTCTGATACATTTTGCTGGTAAAATGATTCATTATGGTACAAAGATCGCTTATGCCTCTGTAAGAATTCCCAGCTAAAACAAAAGATTCTTATGGAATTGCACACTTCTCCCTTAGGAGGGCACTCAGGATTTTTAAAAACTTACCACAGGGTTAAGAAGGAATTTTTTTGGGATGGCCTTAAATCAGATATTCAAAAGTTTGTGGCGGAATGTTTGGTTTGCCAACAAAATAAAGTTGAAACAATTAAGACACCTGGTCTATTACAACCTTTACCATTCCAAGCCAACGTTGGGAGGAGGTTTCAATGGATTTTATCACAGGTTTACCCAAGTCTGAGGGAAAGAGTGTCATCATGGTGGTAGTTGACAGACTTACCAAGTATGCACATTTTTTTGCATTATCACATCCATTTAAATCCAGTACAGTTTCTACTGCATTTATGGAAACAATTCAAAAGCTACATGGAAACCCAAAGATTATTGTAAGTGACAGAGAGCCCATTTTCACTGGAAATTTTTGGACAGAATTATTTTCTTGTCTTGGTACTCAGTTAGCTCATAGCTCATCTTATCATCCTCAATCTGATGGGCAAACTGAGATAGTAAACAAATGTTTGGAAGGATATCTTCGTTGCTTTGTATCTGATAAACAGACACAATGGGTCAAATGGTTGCCTCTGGTTGAATGGTGGTATAACACTTCCTTCCATACAGCAACAAAAATGACCCCATTTATGGCACTTTATGGTTATCAACCACCATCCATCACATCATATTTAAGAGAAAATTCCAAGATTCAAGCAGTGGAACATCACATAGAACATCAACAACAAGTCCTCCAACTCTTAAAGGATAACCTCGTGTTGGCACAAAATAGAATGAAACAACAGGCAGATCAACATCGAAGTGAAAGAAGTTTTGATGTAGGTGATTGGGTATTCCTACGGCTACAACCATATAAGCAAATGTCCCTAAAGCAAGCTAAGAAGGATAATAAATTATCACCAAAGTATTATGTTCCGTACAAGGTGTTGCAAAAGATTGGTACTATGGCATACAAATTGGAGCTTCCTGCAGCTTCTCGATTGCACCCAGTTTTCCATGTTTCATGTTTAAAGAAGGTTATAGGTGACAAGCTCCCAGTGCAAACAATATTGCCAGAACTTGATGAGGAAGGAAAAATTATATTGGAACCGGAAGTAGTCACAGAAACAAGAACTCGACAGCTACGAAATCGATCAATTTCAGAGTATCTTATCAAGTGGAAGAACTTATCCGCTAAAGATTCCACATGGGAGGATGAGAATTTTATGCCGAAGTATCCAGAACTACTCAAGCATTGAGGGAAACACTTTTTTGAAGGAGAGGGGCATGTTGGGTCCCTATAATACTAATGATTACCCCATTACTATTGTAGTTATACCCCTTATTTATATTGTTGTGCCCCTATTACCCCCATGTTGTTATTTCTGTGGCCCATAGAATCCCTCTATTGTTATTTTTGTGGCTTTATATTATTATTGTTAGGTCGGCTGGATTATATTGTGACTCCTTAGACTCCTATATATAGAAAGGAGGTTTTGTCGTTTGTATCATCAAAGAATTGTTCATTTATGTACTGTAAAGGAGGTTGCCCCCTCGAAGAGGCTGAATTCTAAGGCGTTGATCTATCTTTTCTATCTTTTCTTGAGCTGGTTTCATAACAGACCATTTCCCTTTACCATTTATTGATCAATTATTGGATACTTTGGATGGGAAGAAGTTCTTCTCCTTCTTGGACGGATTTAGTGGGTACAACCAGATCCAGATAGCTCCTGAGGATCAAGATAAAACCACTTTCATGTGCCCTTGGGAACTTTCGCATACCGAGTCCTTCCCTTTGGTCTCTGTAATGCGCCTACAACATTCCAAAGGGAAATTTTAGGGATTTTCTCTGATCTGGTAGATGACAGTGTTGAAATTTATATCGATGAATTTAATCCATATGGGGACTCATTCGAAGAAGGGCTAGAAAATCTAGAATTTTTTTTGAAAGATGTTAACAGACACATGTCTCTTTGAGTACAGTAAAGTGCCACACGATGACGGAGGAAGGAATAGTCTTGGGACATTTTCCTTCAGCTCCTAGAATTCGAGTGGATCCAGCTAAGATAAAGGTAATATTACACTTTCCAATAAACAAAACACCCACACAGGTACATAAGGTTATCGGTTGCACTAGTTATTACAGGTGCTTCATAGAAAATTTTGCTAAGATAGCAAACCCACTTTTTCAATTGCTGACAAAAGATGCAGATTTGGTGTGGACAAATGACTGTGATGCAGCCTTTGTGAAGATCAAGGAACTCGTCTGTAGAGCTCCAATCCTTCGAGGGCTGGACTGGACATTACCATTTCATATCCATGCTGATGCCTCTGAGACAATAGTTGGGGTAGTTTTGGGACACCAAGTAGATAAGGTACCATATGCAGTTTACTATGTTAGTAAAAAATTGGTTCGTGCTGAGTTAAACTACACAGTGATTGAGAAAGGATTCCTTACTATCATCTATGCCATCAACAAGTTCCGTCATTATATTACTGGGTATCCTACCTTTTTACACATTGATCACGTAGCAATCAGGTATTTGATGAATAAACACATTAATCCTAGTCGTATTACAAGATGGTTGTTGTTACTTCAAAATTTTGACATCACCATAGTCGATAAGCCAGGAAAGGATAATGTGGTTGCCAATTTTCTGTCTATACTAGATAATAATGCTGAAAATACACCCATAGAAGATAGTTTTCCAGATGAGCATATTTTTGCAATTTTTGCTAACACTCCATGGTATGCAGATATTGCTAACTATCTTCCTACAAGGAAAGAACCTCCTCACTTGTCATACAGGGAACAGTGGAAAATTATTCATCATAGAACTTGATATTCATAGACGGTAGGATACCTTTTTAACACAGGGGTTGATCAACAGATTCAATGTTGTGTATCTGAGGATGACATTTATGAGATATTGAAGGCTACCCATGATGGCCCTTGTGGAGGACATTTTGTAGATAAAAGGACAAGCCACAAGGTGTTGCAAATGGGATATTATTGGCTTTCTATCTTTCTGGATGCTCAAGATTATGTCTGAGGATGTGATAGTTGTCAACGCATGGGCAGCCTACAAATTCGGATGAGATGACATTGTAGCCCCAGGTAGTCCTCGAGCCTTTTGAGAAGTGGGAAATTGACTTCATTGGGCCTCTTAACCCACCTTATCATCAAAAGGTTCACATTCTGGTCTGCACTAATTATGTGACTAAGTGGGTGGAAGCTAGAGCTATTGCGAAAGCAACAGAACAGGTGGTTTCAAATATTCATTTTGAAGATATTTTTGCTCAGTATGCTACACCAAGGGAGATTGTTTCATATGGAGGGGCACAGTTCACATCCCACATGATAGCAGGGCTTATGCAAAAATATGGAGTCAAACAAAGGGTGACAACTCCATACCATCCCTAGGCGAATAGACAGGTGGAAAGTACAAACAAGGTGTTGGAAAATATCTTGACAAAGATTATAGCAAGCCGTAGTCGGGATTGGTCCCAGAACCTTCCTGAAGCTCTCTGGGCATACAGGAAAACATGGTGGAATACAATTGAGTTTTCACCATTTTAGTTATTCTATGGGAAATCCCCCTTGTTTCTGGTAGAATTTGGGATCAGCATGCTCAAAACAGCTTTGGAAGTAGGATTGTACTTATCAGAGGACTAGAAACACCAGCTGGAACATCTAAATGAGTTAGATCAAATCTATTCAATGGTTGTCCAGAAAACTATTGTTATTCAACAATAGAGAATGAAATAGCATGATAAATTTATCAAGAATAAGGTCTTTCATAAAGGATATTGGGCACTGCTCTATGACTCCCATTTTAAATATTTTAAAGGACAGTTGTGCACTTGTTGTATGGGACCCTGTGAAGTGGAAGTTGTGTTTGACAATGGAACAGCCAGATTGGTTACAATAGATGATACTCGTGCTTCCTTCTTAGTGAACGGACACCGTCTGAAATTATACCACCATCCAACTTCTAAGGATGCCTTCATCAAACATCTCTCTGATAAATCTGGTTTGATGGTTGTTGGTGCATAGAATTATTCCTCTACATTCTCTTATTAATATATATATATATATATATATATATATATATATATATTATTATATAATAATAATATAATAATATGTTGTTACTACTCACTTGTTTGTCTTTTGTAGGAATAATGATCAAAATCTGATGATGAGGAGCTGACAAAAATTTACCAAGTAATAATGGATGTTGTTACTCCATCATTGCTGTTACTCCGTTAGTGTTGTTACTCCACCACTGTCATTATTCCTGAAATTTTTTCTAAGTGTTGAATGTTGTTATTCCATCATTGTTGTTACTCCGTTGGTGTTGTTACTCTACCACTGCTGTTACTCCTGAAAATTTTTCTAAGTAGAGGATGTTGTTACTCCACCATTACTGTTACCCCATCGGCGTTGTTACTTCGCCACTGTTGTTACTCCTGAAAATTTTTCTAAGTGTCAGATGTTATTACTCCACCATTGTTGTTACTCCTCCGGTGATATTACTCCACCACTATTGTTACTCTTGAAAACCTTTTTAAGTGTCGGATGTTGTTACTCCGCGAGTGCTATTACTCCGCCACTGTTGTTACTCAACTATTGTTGTTACACCACCCGTGTCGTTACTCCACCGTTGTTACTCTACCAGTGTTGTTACTCCGCGGGTGTTGTTACTCCGCCCCTATTGTTACTATACCATTGTTGTTACTCCATCGGTTACTCTGTCGTCACTCTGCTACCAGGTAGGTCATCGGGTACGTCTCTGTCGACTTTTGTGGATTCAATTAAAATATTCCATCGATGAGACATATGTGTGCCATGGACGGCTACATTTAAGTTGGCGGGGTCCCGTCATAAGTAAACGACGACGTATTTAAAACCACAATAATGACATATCACGTATCATTATTAAATCTTATGCAAGCGGTACACCCATAAATTCCATGATTTCATAATAATTATTTCGATGCATTGGAATTTGAATTACGTACATTCGATAACCAATCAGTATTTTCAATTCATACAAATTAATTACCACAATCATTCCATCACATTTAGCATGATTCACCATAATTCTTTGTTTTTTTCGAAAAAATTACCAGCCTCTTTCACCACTTTGTATCCCATGTCCCACCTTTCCGTTACCCATCACTGTAATTTGGTTGCTGCTATGCTCTCGACAAGAGCCAAATGCATCTAGGTGTTGTTACTGTTTCTATAACAATGGGTGGGCTGGCTGTGCATCACGAGCCAGAGGATACCACCTTGGTCCATAACAATAGATAGGTTTGTCAAGTTTTTGTCAATGCAGGCTGGGACGTCTATTTTAATAGGTTGCAGGGATTTGATGAGGGGATTACTATGGAATTCACACTCAATTTGATTGAGAATTTCTCTCAGGTCAGAGTGATAGAAATCCCTATTATAGAGGAGATTATTGTAGAAGTAAGTGGATTACCTCAGCGGGGACAAAGCTAGTTTTCATGAAGAACTTCCCTCTCGGAGTTCCCGGAAGTATTTTTGCAGGATGGCGAGAGCATCATTGAAAAAGGTCGGGGGTATGACCAGATCACTTTTCCACATCTGTGGGGCAATGTAGTAGGTTTCATTATGAAATACATCACTTGCAAAGGATGGTTCACCACTGTGTTTAAATACCATTTCAGGGTGTTAGCTCATCTTCAATTTCCACAGTCAAAAGTCTTCTCGTTGAACATGCATTTCTTTTTTATGAAAATCCTCCAACTGATGGCACAGTCTACCCAGTGCTCATGACAGGTTGTAGTAGTTATCACTAATCATGGGCTAGTTCAATTACTAGTCATGCATGCATTAACCTAATTTCAAATTCCTTGGATGGTGTTTTGGGAATCAACAGAAGAAGAAGTAGTAGCTATTATAGCTTCTAGAGAAGAGGAACCGGAGAGAATGGAGGAAGAACCAGGTGAGGATGAATATGTAGACCAAGAAGAACCTGAAGAGATGGAAATGGAGGAGGAGGGACCAGAGCAAGAAAGACAACTTGAAGTGGAAGAAACAGTTGTTACTATAGCCGAGGTTGTTACACAAGAACTAGCCTCGACTGTGGAGCTGATGAAAGAAGCGGAACCAAAGCAGGAAAGGCTTGAGACAGAAGAGATAGTTAGTGCTACAGCCAAGGTTGTTACAAAAGAACCAGCCTCGACTATGGAGCCAATGGAGGAAGGAATTATAGACACAATGGATGGGAGTGACACGGTGATACAAGAATCCACTTTTATTAATGAAGTACAAGAGTAAACAATGCCAACTCCATCTTCTCAGGAAGTGTCAGATACAGGTGGTAGTGCCACACAAGAACCACCACCAACCCATTGAGTCCCAGAAAATGTGGAAAGAATGAATCCTAAGGTTGACACTGCCCCATAAGAACTAGTGTCAACTGCAGGACATGAGCTAACATAGGAGGGAGCCTCGAGCCATAGCAGAATTGTTGCAAGTGAAGGAAAGGAACTCGAGGTCACAAATAGAGCCGATATAGACCAAGGAGAGGACATATTTGAGTTTTCATTTTGTGCCACCGTACCAAGAGGAGCGAGAGTGTATCATTCTCCCTAACACTCAGGAAAGGAGTTTTTTATCCCTCCCATTTTAAAGTTTGATGGTTCGGTAAAAGGTTCGACCACTGTTAGTTTGTTGGCTGCTAATTCTTAGCAAGGCCATTTCGAAGAACACAGAGATGAGTAACACCTTGCAGGGGCTAAGGTGATTTCATACTACTAAGGTAGCGATCTACACTCTTTCCCTAAGTTACACTACGGATCTTACTTATCTTCTTATAACTGTTAGTTAACTTTGCGTAAATAGATACTTATCTTATATTCGCTTATTCAACACATTCATATAAGTTCGTGCAGCAAATAAACAGTGAACTTGAAATTCATACACAATTTACTTCAATGCATAAAATAGGAAAAAGATATACATAATGATAAGAAAATTCTCTTTATTATTTTCTCCAATGGTTACAGATTCGACTCACCCTGCACACTCAGCTGCAAGGGTCCATGCACTTAGCTGTAGAGCCCTCTCGTACTCTATAACCCAAAGACTCAACTTTACACTTCAACTTAGACTCAATGCTTCATCTTCTCTTAGATTGTTCGATGTCTCTTTACACTTAGAACCTTCCTCTATTTATACAATCCCATGGTACATGGACAATGGGTATAACTCTCAAGCCGGCATTACATTACAAAAGTAAGGGTGGACAACCCTATGACTCAATTACAACTTCGTGCTCCACATCCACAAATCACGGAGTCTTTACATGGGACTTAGTCAAAACTTGGGCTTTAAGCCCCAAAACTTGCCTTGGGAGATCCCGCGCCCAACAGGCCCCTAACACAAACATCGTTACTCACCCTCGAGTCACTCTGTTGGTACGGAGATCTTCACGTAGAGACCTCTCAAATCTGCTCGAACTGCTGCAAGGTCAGCAACGCACTGAGTGGCTGCCTATTGTATCTCCTAGGTACGTTGTTCAGAGACAACAATATCTGAACGGCTTCCCTGTATCTCTTCCTACGTCCCCTACATTTGCATGACCTTGCCTTCAATCGTTGTTGTGGTGATGAAGGTCTCGTCGATCCATGGTTAGACGCATGCCTTCAGAACCACTTCTTTGTGTCGCGCTGTATCTACTTGCTCCGTAAGCACTTTTGCCTGTTGCATTCACGCGAGCCTCTATGTTAGGGCCAACATTCACGTGATTGCTTTGACGTCATCATATTGTTGTTGTAGCTCACATGACTTTGTTTCCAAGCGCTGTATGTTCAGGTCCTCCTGCAGAGCGATGAGGACCTCGAACGATTCTTCTAACACTTTGGTGCAGTCCTTCAGTGCATTGTTGATCTCTTTTATTCCAATCGTGATGGCACTGGAATGTTGTTCCCTTACCTCTAGAGGAGTTGAATGTTGCACATTCAATTATAGCTCGGCTATCTCAAGGTTCAACTCCAGCTAAATCTTGGCCATCTCTTCTCGCGCCTCGTGCACTCCTGCTGCTAACCTCTGGATGTCTGCCTCTGTTGGTGCCTCTGCTGGCATGGCACACTCAGGGACCATATGGCAGACATCCTCAACCACCTGCACCATCTGTCGGTTCTACATGACTACCTCGTCATGTTGTAGGCTCAGTTGCTCTATGTTGATTCTTTGTTCGCTTAACACCTATAGTTCACAGCCCTCCCTAGTCTGCATTTCTTGCAGTCACTCCATCCCACAGGACATAGAGTGTCGCCTGAGGGAGCGCAACCATGTTGTTCCCTACTCCCTTCAACATACTGACCCTAGGCCTGTTGGCCTCATTTTATGTAACAACTTCCCCCTCTAGTAGCACTATTATGTTGGTCATGTGGGCGTGCAACATTTCCTCAATCGCGACTGTTCCTACTATGAGGCTGGTCGAGAGAGTACCAACCTGGGGAGTGTGCACTTGGAACTTCTAAATCTGTACCGGAGGGCCCTCAACAGAATCTAATTCTCCTCTTCCAACTACTGGAGGGCCTCCGTGGTGACATCGCGCAGCATCTCCCATATATAGTGCAGATCGCCCTCAGTGAGGGTGATCGGGTTGAAAGAATTCTTAGATGCTTTCAGCTTCTTTCGCAGCCCAACCTACTCTCCTGGGCATTGGCACTTCAACTGTGTCAACATTTTTTGTGGGTCCGTGCCACCCTCCTCTGTCTCTATCTCCATCTCTTGTTCATGCTCAAGTGGAGGTGACTTTCGTCCCTCGCGCTTCTTCTCTACTACCCTATGTGCTTCCGTTGCGGCCTTATGTTTTTTTCTGATGTCCTCATAGTGTCCCACACCTCCTACACCATTGCTGATGCTACCTCTTTTCTTCTCTTCTCGGCCAATTGCACCACCCGCAATTTTGCCTTGTCCTTTTCTATGCAGCAGACTTGTCTGCTTCCACCGTGGAGATGGCTAGAGTGTGCCACTTCGATGGTCACGATTCAAGTCCGTCGAAGATAACATCATCTGTAGCCAGGTATGGTAGTTCATTCCACTTCTTTGTGGGGTCCTTACATGCCCTAATGTAGATGTGATGGAAGTCCACTTTGAACTCCGTTAAGCTTTGTAAACTATTATAGACAGTGGGTGATAGCTGCGGCTTGCGGTTAATCCCCATTCTAATGTTCATCTCCATGAACACCCAGAAAATTTTACTGTTTTGGATCCCCTGCGTATATTTAGTGCCCCATAGCGAAGCGTACTTCGGGGCCTCAAGGAAATCCTTCGCAATTGTGGGGAACTGGTTGTCCTCAAGCAATTCCCAATCCACCAGCACTATGGATAGCAGAAGCCATGCATAGTGGAAGGTTTTCCCCTGTTCCCGTGCCTCGTATAAATTCTCTAAGAACTCCTTGCACAAGCGTTCAGACCAGTTAAACTGGACCCCCTCTGTTCAATGCTTGGAAAGTGCTACCATTGGCATGGGCACGTCATCCGTGCGGCACTTCCACATGACCTTGCCTACCAGTATCTGAGTCACAAATCTAACTGCATTTTTATTGATATTCGAGATCGCATAGCCCCTCTTTTTCTTCTCCATCTTATATTTCTTTTTCATGGCCTTTGTGATGGCCAAATCACTACTTTTACCCTTCGAAAAATATACTGGGTCTTCCCCTTTGCAAGGGAGTCGAGTAATTCTATGGATTAGGTGGTCTGTGAAGAGGATGGGTTCCTCCAGCCATAAACACCCATCATGCACCAGGTCGAGCAGCTGCCTGATGATGAAGATAGTCACTGGGGTGCGATGGTAATGCTGCACCGAGAGTAGGTTCAACAACCCGGGCTTTTCTACTCTGTGCAACCACTTGCGTGGCTCCAACTCTATGACTCCTACCGCAGTGTTTTTCTTCCTCTTCATGAGCTACGTGGTCACCAAGTGAGGGAATTTCTCATGCTCGATGAGATCCCAATCTTCGAACTTTAAACTCGGTACCCATCCCAAGTACGCTCCTTCGAAAATGATATCGTTAGGTAGCAATAGAGTCTGTAGAGAGCTTTTACTATCATCTAGGTCCTTGGGCACCTTTGCCTTCCCCTTCCGTGGAGGAAAATATGCAGGCAGGATCCATGCCCTCAGTTTCTTCCTCCATGTCTTCACCCTTGTCCTCCTCTATTAGGATGTCATCAAGGTCTTCCTCCTCCTCATCAGTTTCCAAATTAACTGCTTTCCACTTTTCTTCCATGGTCAATTTAGTTCACAACAGGTTTCAAGCGGACACGCGCACTAGAATCATTGGCTACTTATCTTTCTTGAGCCTTGATGTGTGTGGTGGTTTAGGGATTTCCACAACTATCCCAGTGGTCTAAGGGTCATCTTCTATTGTCATGGCCTACGCAACCTCTTCGATAGTCATCTCTCTGATTTCCCTGGCTTCTTCAGATGCTGCACTTTTGTTTTCCCTGAAATCTCTCAACTTCTCAATCAGGTGCTCAAACAACATTCTCAATAGGTCCAAAAGGTCTCGGTTCAAAATACTTTGGGTTCACGGAAACTCAATTCTCGAATTGCCAAGTGTTGTTTGCTAGGAAGCCCTTTGCAATTTATAGCGCCTTTTGAATTCGACTGTTCCCCCCAAATCCATTCCATTAATACTCCCTTGAAGGTAGATTTTCCCAAATCTTGTCCATAAAATCCACCTTAACTGCCTATTGCCCATTCCATTTGGTCTCAAACCAAGCATTACATCATGAATAGTGACTATAAAGGTCACTTTCCAACCAACCTACATGGTAGCACAACTAATCGTGCGCTGTCACAGACCTTGTGACACTTCATTCCTGCACGCAACCCTGACATCGCTTAGCTCTCAGGTAGTGTAGTTTATAGTCCATGCCTCCTTTCAACTGCTTGGAGTGCTAAGACTGTGTTTCCCATTGCTAGTTAGGTGGCTGCGCCACCTATATATAGCTTCAACTAATTATCGTTTACTTTTCCTGAAAAAAGTTCGCCTTTTAACTTCAATACCTATATCGCACACTTTACCATCTGCATCGCGTCACCATCTATGATCCCATTAGTAATATGTGGTCTAGACTAAGGCATTAAATCGATCAACTCTCAATGGTAGTCTCCAGATTTATCAACTTAATCATGCGCATCGTGTTTTATCACCACAGTCTTTTCATCAAGAAAATCCCTTTTTATTCCCTCCTCTAGCTTCTTGACTTCTTCTTCCGCCATGGCGCTTTTCTCCCTCAACTGAACACTTTCATTCATGAGTTCTTGGAGCCTAAGATTACCTTGCTAGGTCTCTTCATCAAGTTCCAAGCGTTCTTCTTTTTCCAATTGCGCGATCCATTCTTTCAAGGCTCCGCGATTCGTTGTATCCATCAATGCTTCTATGCTCGGACTAGGCATAATATAGTTCATCGGCATTTCATCGTTCCCTTCATACCCCAGCCTAGAAGGCATCTGTCCCATTAGTTTCTTGCATGTTTCCCTATAAGCCCACAAGACTACTAGTACGTGCAGGTCCCAGTCACTTCGTTACACATTACATACCTTGTTCAGTGCTCCGCACACTTTGTTAAAGGCTTCCGCATGGATAACTATCTGTGCGCCCATTTTTTCTACACTCTGTCATTCCAACTTGAGGAGTCATTTGCACATTTTGCCCCCCAACACATGCTTATTGAGTGTATTTCCCCTTGTGTAGTTCATGTGCATTCGCACAAGTTGTTTACCATATGCCTGTACCCACCTGGATAGATGTGCATGCAGACCATCCCGGCCATTGTATCTATCTGCCAACCACCCTATATGCTTCCCAGACCATGTGTGTATCATCCTCCTACATGCACTCCATTCATCAAAGTTTCCTTTGTGCGTGCCCCACCACCTCACGGGCATGGCGCACAGTAACTTTCAAGGCCTGGAAACGTTGTTTTTCTAGCACCTCCCTTTCAAATTGGTCCAGGAAAGCATCTACCTCACTTAATCCATCATAGGTAGGAAAATATCTCACTTCTTTTGATACACATCGTAGTGATCTTGTCATCATGTTATAGTTTAACATGGTTACCTCGTGTAACCATTTCTGCCATTGCTCTATCTCCTTGTCCGAATCTAAAGTGCAGGAGCTCTCACGCTCCCATGAAATTTGCCCATCACAGTAGGATTTACCTAGTCTTGCTCCCGCACAGTTATCTTGTAGATGCAGTCCAAATCATCATCACTTTCATAGTCATGGACTGGCTCTGTGTAGCGTGATCCTTCAGCAGGGTTCAAGGGTATAACTACACGCATAGACTTCTTCTTAAAAATCATCTTGCGCTTCTTTAGATTAATCACCCCGTTCATGTCAGTGGCCCAATCAATTCCTAAGAGCGTGGGGTAGGGATTGCTGTCATCAACAATTTCTATCACTTCAAAGTTTGCTATCGCACTCGCTCCCGCAATATCCACTGTGATTCCCTGCAATCACCCCAGGGGTATTATCTTTTGTTGGTTTGCCATTCGTAGCTGAATAGGATCCCATTACAATGTAGGCCTCCCCATGCGCTCCCATGTCTGCTTCGGCAGAACGTTCACGTCCGATCCTAAATCCAGAATTACTTGGTCCATTTCATATTCTCCAATCTACGTGGTTACCCTCATTTCTCTCCCTATCCTAGTCTTATGCATTCCAATCTTCCAGACTCCACGCAGTTCTCCTTGTGCCATCCCAGTGAATCTATTAATGAGTTTTTTTAATCCTTTTATAGCCTTACTGTCACATAGTAACTTCATAGATGTTTCCAGGAACATCATGAGCATCGATGGGTCCATTTCTGGCTTTGGTATACCATTGATTCCTAAAGTGGAGGCATCAACGAAGCTCTTCTTAGCTTCCATAAAAGTTTCCCGAGTGCACTCCAAATCAAACTCTGTTTCCTTTGTCGGAGCTTTGTGAACCCAAGTACTTTCTTCGGGTTGTTTGCCTTTATCATCTCCCATCATAATTCCACTTCGGAGCACAATATTCACATTTGGATCGTCCTCGCATGGCTCTGACCTCATCATTTGTAGGTTCCAAGTCGGGGGAGGTTGTAGCGCTCCCTTGTCACGTATCCTAGGTATCAGCGTAGGACAATCTTCCGTCTCGTGATCAAATAAGGTACAATACAGACATGATGGACACGTTGGATTTGTACAATCATGGGGATAATGTCCTGGCCCTTCGCAATTATAGCATATTAACTATCTGCGACCTCTTCCAGGACCTCCTCCACCTCAGCCTCATCTGCGCCCCTGGAATCTAGTTTGCGCGATCCCTACACCTTGGTCTAGGGGCAGCGTTTCAGCCCGAAACCTGTAGGTGGGAGTTCTATCCATCATTAGCTCATAACTTCTACATGTGCACTCATCATGTCCCACCGATCTACAGAAATTACAGAACAACTGTTGTGAATTATATGTGTACTTATGTAATAGATGGCAGTTGTTCGTAGCATGCTTTCCACCTATTTGACAAATTGTGCAACATAGAGCATGCACCATGCTCGGTCTTTTTTGCACTTCCGGTATTAACAGCGTTGATCCTCCTCCCACGAGGTAATTCATGAACACTAGGCAGTGGTCCTTGTCATGACCTTGACCTTTGCATTTCATGCACCACACCTCTTCGCGTGCTTTTGGTCAAACTGTCCTGTCTTGTTTCAGACTCTTCATCTCAAGCATAAGTTTTTCAACTATGCATGAATCTGTTGAACTCCCAAATTAGGATCCTGTATTGGGGTCTCATGCAGCCTCGTCATGATCTCTAAAGCTTATGTCTAAGTTGTTAACCTCTGCTGTGAGAGCACATTTCTCAGATGCGGCATTAGTGATGCTACAAACCATTCGCGGTGCTGTCCATCCGCCAAAGTCATATTAGCTTCGTGAATTGTACACTTCAGCCTCTGATCCAACTCCCAAGGTGTCTCACCTGGTATCATCGTGATCTCCTTGAACCTAATGATCAACTATGCCTATGACTTCGGTCTGCTAAATTCTTTAGTTAGCGTAACTTGGATAACCGCAATTCCTGCATTAGGATTATCACTTGAGTGCTTAATGTACCACGTCAGTGCGCAGTCCTGCACAGCACTAACCAACGTTGATTTCTTGATATTATCATTTGTAACTCCTTGTGCTTCCCATACGACCTTTACAATGAACCAAAACTGGTCCGGATCTTCATTTCCTAATCCCTTGAACACAGGAAAATTTATCGGGGTTGCCATATTAAAATGCGGTGGTGGCGAAGGTAGTAGAGGCCAAGATGGAGGTGATGGTGGTGAAGTTGGTGGTGATGTGAGCGAAGGTGGTATGTGCAGAATCCTCTCCTTTATCAAATGAATCACAGTACGTGGAGAGACCCTTGCGATCTCTTCCTCGTCCCCTCGTGGGGGTGAAATCGAGGGGCTATTCTCTAATCCTTCATTTCTGTAAATTTTCCCACTTCGTGTAGCCCCAAACATCAATGTAACTGCATAATCTACTTCTTGCATAATAGCATTTTAATCCAAGTGTTCAGAGACTTTATGTACTTACCTCGCCTCCTTTGAGAATGCGTCGCTCTGCCTCGCTATAGCTAACTGAAGTGTCTACTGCGAACTCAGTAATGAATCCTCCTATAATCCAATCAAGCTAGTAATCAACAACATGCGCGATCTTATCCTCTGATGCTTACAATCTACGTACCAACTCTGGGGTCCACACAATAGGACCATCAAGCTTTCACCTTCCCTGGCTATCTGCTAGCTTTACGATCCACTCGTACAGCTCAGTAGGGAAAGATGAGAAGAAAATTTCTGGATCTCTATGTACAGGTACTAGTCTAACCACTCTTCGTTCGATAGTCATGGATTCCTGTTCTCTTGCACCGTGAACTCGTGAATTATCCTATCCAACTAGCCTTCAATTTCCTTCTTAGTTGGATTCTAGTGATGCGACGTCATACATCTCTATGCAGATTCCAATCCTGACAATGGAACATGTTGGCTTGATGGGGCCTGAACTAGGTTTAGATTTAATTAGCCAAACAAATCCCTGTACTACTAGCAATTTCAGTAACAGCCCACGGAGTGAGGACTAAGGTCTCACCCGAAGTAGTATGGGGGGATGTTGGAACCAAGTTTCCACACCCTTGATATGTCTGAGGGGTTGACTTAGTCCAACAAGGAATGACTTTGTGCCAGTCACTTCACACACTCTCCTATCCTGCGAGGCCTTCGCACTCTATTATAATTGCCTTCGTGTAGCCCTAATCAAGGGCTTAGGGGATTTCACACTGGTGAGGTAGTGATTTGCGCTCTTTCCCTGAGTTACATTGTGGATCTTAATTATCATCTTATAACTATTAGTTAACTTCTGGTAAATAGATACTTATCTTATATTTGCTTATTCAACACATTCATATAAGTTCGCGCAGCAAATAAATAGTAAACTTGCAATTCATACCCAATTTACTACAATACACAAAATAGGAAAAAGATACATAGAATGATAAGAAACTTCATTTTATTATTTTCTCCAATGGTTATAGAATCGACTCACCCTGCACACTCAGCGGCAGGGGTCCATGCACTTACCTATGGACTACTAGGCCTCTACGCACTCAGCTATAGAGCCTTCTCCTACTCTACAACCCAAAGACTCAACTTTACACTTCAACTTAGACTCAATGCTTCATCTTCTCTTATATTGTTTGATGTCTCTTTACACTTAGAGCGTCGCTCTATTTATACAATCCCATGGTTCGCAGACCATGGGTAGAACTCTCAAGCTGACATTACATTACAAAAGTAAGGGCTGAAAACCCTATGACTCAATTACAACTTCGCGCTCTGCCTCCACAAATCACAGAGTCTTTACATCAGACTTAGTCAAAACTTGAGCTTTAGGCCCCAAAACTTGCCTTGGGGGATCCCGCGCCAAACACCTACTCTTTACATTTACTACACATTTCTATAAGGCATTTTCATGTCTTCATTCCTGAGTCCTCACACGGTTATGGGGATATCATTTGCCCACAAAACAAAAGGGAAATTCATTACTAAGGTGACAGTGATGGTGGATCCTATTGTTGTCGGGGATCTAGTTTTGCCTAATGACAGGGTAATAAATTTTGTGATAATAGGACTAAACAAAGTCGATTGATGTGATGATATTTTTCCTTCATGTTACATATTGTGCATGTAGCTCTATACAAAGTCCATGAAATAGAGGATGTTTTTGGGCTTTTAGAGTGTGGTATGGAGGTTGTTCTTGTTGCTTTGCAGAAATATTTAATCCCTAGCATATACAACAAAGGAGGAAGATAATACAACTATCATGCTATGTGTCAAGTGATATTTGTAGCTATAGTGTTCATTCACAATTTTTTTTTGCTAAAAGTGATGGAGTATATTTAGTTATTGTAGCTTTGGTTTTCTATGGTGATGATGAATAGACATATGCAAGATGAATATATGTCCCTCTCCTAACATGTAATGCCCAAAGGAACCTGTCATCAACCTAAACTCACACACCACATTTCTTTTATTATCCTTGATTTCCCATTTAGATAAGGACCCTTTCCCCTTCCATTATTACTATTCACTTTGCTGCATTCTAGACTACAGTTTCAGTATTTAATATCCCCCCTGATTCTTGCAAAAGTGGGTTCCTTGAAAAAAAAAGAGATTGTCAGTTGTTTTGAGCAATATGAATAGGTGAAAATGTGGGAAAATTTCTCTTTTCTTTACTTTCTCACAATTACAAGGCTTACTGATATCATTTTATGCAAAATTTTCCATATTTTTCTACTACTATATAACATGTAATAGATGCCTAAAATACTAATTATTTTATAAAGGATATATTAAATAACAATGATATGTCTTGTTGCTTCCTACAGTCCTATGTCATTGCATGATGGCTCCTGTTCTCTAATGCCCATGACTTTTATCATCTGAATCATTGTGTTCTTGTCCTTATTCTCACATTGGTCTAACATCATCAAATTAGAGGCCACTAAAAATGCACCTCTATTCATTGGTCTGACATCCTTTTATTAGAGGTCACTGAAAATACATCTCTGTTCAAATTTTCAACTAAATTTTTTAAGAAATTGCACTGTCTCAAGGAGGGCCAATTGTTGTTTGATTTGCACTAGAGTGCTTATAATTTATGCAATTTGAGCTACTCATTTCTCCTCATCTCCATTAAATATGGAAATGG
Organism: Pinus tabuliformis; assembly: GCA_031772625.1. Taxonomy (NCBI): domain Eukaryota; kingdom Viridiplantae; phylum Streptophyta; class Pinopsida; order Pinales; family Pinaceae; genus Pinus; species Pinus tabuliformis. The sequence continues at coordinate 89,658,374 of CM062815.1, forward strand.
GAGTGAGAATGGAAGCTCTGTTACCATCTACCATGTCTTCATGTTTCCATAAAATACTCCTTAATTCTAATAAATTTTACCTGATGTGAGACATAGATGACAAGCCTGTTTGGGTGAAGATTGCATAGAGAGAGATTGAAAAGGCTCGAAATAAATCTGTCTCTATCAGTGAGTAGGCATGACACAAAACCACAAGTTGCAAATAGGTTGAGTAGTAAAACTCTCTCTGTACCATTTCCCAGGGTCTTAGAAACAAACCCTTATCCCCAAAAACAAAATATAAACTTTGGGAAAACATCCATTACCTGATTAAAAACCAAAATTAATAGACAAAGCATTTACTGAATGTTAATAAGAATGACTACATGTCTAAAAATCAAGTTTGGTTGTATAAAATAAACAGATAAGCCCAATTCGAAGGAGTAAAGTACAAATCTTTAAACTCAAATGTCCAATCCTATGAATTTCAAATTCAAAACTAGTATGTCCATATCCAGAGAGATTAGAGATATGAGAAGAAAACTTCTGACCACAAATTATACTCGAGAGAAGAATATTAAACAAAGTGAAAAGTGAAAACAAAATCAAACCTAAAGAATGTTGTTGAATTCATGTAGAGATGTCGGTCTTCCTCCCACTAGATTGAGGATGATTTTTCCATTATCCCACCTGACTCAAGGTTAATTAAATGAATTACCACTCATCCCCCCACCTTAGACATGTACGAGGGGTCTTTAAGTCTCTTCCTGTTTATTTATATGTCTTGGTGGATGGGATTGTGCATGAAGGACACATGGCTTGATACATTTTAGGTACCTGAAATTTAATTAGCAAGGGGGGAATTATGGAATAGCTTGGGGTGGCTAGAGCACCATTTACTCAAATCTCCCCATTTTCAATACTATTTCCTTGCTAGCTAGTAAGTCAGCTTGGTGATAATGGCTCCTTCACACATTTTGTGCTCATGTCAGAATTGAGGTAAGTCTGTGATCAGCTAGGCATAGTTTCTTGATCACTGACTTCACAATTATGCTAGAGTCCCCCAAGACAATTTGTTACCAGATATTCTTTTCAATTTCCATTGCTAATCTTAACCTCTGGAGCAATGAGTAAGCTACTTCCTAGTTATTGGATGATGTTCCAAACTCCAAGCGCATGACAATTTAGTTTTTCCTCCAAGATCAATGAGGATCTCCCCCACACCTACCACCCCTTTTAATTATACTGTTACCTAGAGAAAGTGTTCATGGATACCAGACTAGTACTTGGACTGTGGATCATTGGGTGCTCTAGGTGCATATCAAACCAAGGTTTTAATGAGTATCTACTAGTATTCATATTCAATGCACCTAGTGCATCAAATATATCAAATTCATTGTTTTGTTGGAGGTTGACTTGCCACCACCTAGATTTTAGAGAACTATTACCTAAAGGAAGCATTGATGGCTACCTCAACTCTTCCTAGACCTGCAAACCAACAAGTTCTTGAGGTGCATGTCATACCAGTGTTTAGATGGTAATGTACTGGTATTCAAATTTAATGCACCTGGTGCATCAACTAAATTTAATGCATTGTCATGTTGAGGGATATCCCTGCCTTTCCTGGACTGTAGAGAACTTTGCTTCTATTGGTCCTGTTATCGCTCCAAGAAACTCTCCTAGGTTGTAGCTTGGAGATGCTTGGTAACATATAATCTTCAATATTGTTCTCTGAACTATTGGAATAAATGATGGTTTGGATCAAGTTAGATAACCATTTTAGCTCTATTTTCACACAATGCATTCATGAACACTCTCACCAATATAAGGCTTTAGACCACTAATGCTCAATAAGTTATAAATTCAACGGATAGATGGAGAATACTGACTATACCAGTAGATTTCATATATAAACATACATCAATGGCTAGCTATAGGCAACAAAAGAGAATACTGACAGTACTGGCAGATGCATATATGACCACATTTGGGTGGCTAGTTACAGGCAGCAAAGAAGCATGCAAATCTGATATATCAAAGTAGAGATAAGATGACAGTTATCTGGCCTTAAACACAAAGAAAACATGAACAAGTTTTCCAAATGCAAGTATAGAATAACAAAGAGAATGGAAATTGAACATATAATGGCAAAAGAAGCTTATATTGCTAGAATGAAGATGAGAAGCTTGAATGAACAGAGGAGGAATAATCTCCAAAAGTTGAACCTCTATTACATCTTAGTTTCAGTTATTTATATCCTATTTACAATGCTCCTGAGCTCTCTAGAAGGCTTGGAGTCTTAATCTACATGATATGCATTGTTAACTGATTTGATGCCCTCTATGAAAGCATGGGATCAGACTTTTCTGCTTATGACAGCAGAGTAACTGATTTCAGATATTTTTGATGGCTTTTTGCACTGTCTGGGAGTTTTCCTATGCCAGAGATGCTCCATAACGTTTGTTGGTGTGGCTGTTGCGTTGTCTGTGTTGTTGATGCTCCCTGATCTTGTTTGATTCAGGTTGCAGGATGTTGTGGCTCTTTCAGTTATTTAACATTGCATGCTTCTGTTATAGCAGAACAGCGCTGCCCTTGTGGTGGACCTTTGTTGAAAACAAGGTATATTTTTTTATTTAAATAGAAAACACAACCATCACTGCTAAATCCCACCTTCTCTATCCTTTCAGAATTCAACAGTCCTGAAAAATGATTAATTCCTTTATCGAGTCCACCCTGGGGGTTATTGTCGCAAATTGCAGCCGGCCGGTTCCCTCGCTTCCCTTTTTATTTGGCAATTCGTAAAAAATGTTGGTAAACATGAAAGATTGCCTTCGGTGAACTTCAAAATATATATATATTTCACTTCTTAGACCCCTTCAGGTCTGGGCTTCATCGCTATCGATGCTGGGCAAGGCTCATTTGTATTTCGTTGAAACAACGAAAATACATTAAAAATGCATTCAAAACGACCTTTCGCGGACTTGAGAAATTATGCAACATCATTGTGAATGCCATCGGGTCTGAGTTTAATCGCTATCGCAAGTCGCATCCATATGTGTGTAAAGGCTGCACCCCTTGGTTTCTGCCGATAGCAATCCAACAATGTAATGTGGGCCATCGATCTCCGTGCATGATCGACGATCCATGTTTAATCGTCGATCGCAGTCGCAACTTCCCCCTAGTCCATGCCAATAATGTGGACTCGCCTCTACCAGTTATGACCCGCCAATCCGATCATCGAAGACCAATGATCGGCAGTGTCCAACACCAATTTCCACTGCCTGCAACCACCGATTTGCGATTTAGCCGCTTAGATCTAGGCCGTTGATCGGCCAGATCTAACGGCAACTGTGCATTCTTTGGTCTCAATCTTGCAACAATGTTTTTTCATGGTTTTTGAAGTGTTTTAGCCTCTTGATAATGCATTTTTTCCCTTCCAAGGGCTCTCGGCATGTGATGGTTTTGATCCTTGGATGATCTTAGTGAATATTTTAAAGATTTTAAGAGAAAATTTGAATCCTTTGGCATGATTATGATGGATTATGGAGACTTTAAAGGGCATAATTGGATCCATTTTTGGACTGTTTGCCCACAAGGCTAACAATGGCTCCTTTTGGGGATGAAAGACTCCCTGTGAGGTTTCAAGAACTACAGAATAATGCCTTTCCTATAAAAATAAGATCAAATCTTCCTCCTAGTGTTGCATTGGGAATGGAGTCTATTTAGCATGAAATAAAACTTGAGAACAACATATTTACAATACCAAGGCTTGAAATCCTTTAACTGAAATAAAGTTCAAAGAACAACCCATTGAATGGGCCATCAAAAACATGTCCTCCTTCCTTTAATGCATTCCTTTTGAGAAAGCAGGCACCAAACTGAAAATAGACCCTTTTTACCTTTCTATCAAATGTTTCTCTATTTTGGTCAATGTGCATATCAACAAATTCATCAAAGACTTGCAAAAGCCTATTGATTTCATCACCTACTTCAAAAAATTTCCAGCATTTGTCATTATCAGGTAGAGGTGGACTATATTTCACCTAACCTTTGTATGCTCTCAGCCTTGGATGTTTTAGTTGGAAGGTTTTGTACACTTACTGAATAATAAGGTCTGCTTTATACTATGTTGTGTCATTTGTGACCTAAAAAGTTAATATAAAAGATGAATCAATGCATTCTTGTGTGGGGGACACAAGAACTTCACGTATTCCTGTCGCTTCCTTAGAGCAAGCCCCATCAAAGATCGTGTCCCAGATCTGTGAGCGTTCTTCCTCTGTGATCTGGCAAACTAGTTTTTTAAGCTGTGTAGAGGCCAACTGATAAGGCTTGGTAATGTCAAGACTGAGCTTATCCATGACAGCCTTGGGATTTGGATTATGGTTGGTTCCAGTGTCTTGAAGGCAATTATGAAGGATTTCATCATGAATAGATAGAGAAACATAGAATGATGGAGAGTTGTCTTCACAATTTTCAATTATTGGGCTGAGAATAACAATTGGTTGGTCATTTGGCAGATTTACATAGTTAGTGGAAGCTTGGAGGGCATTAGGATCAAGAGCCTCAAGGATGGATGCTTTGAAGGACTCATTCTTCACTAGTTCAATCAGAGGCATAGGTATTCTTGGCTTCTGAATTTCTGATTGAAAACTGAAAGAAGAAGGGACTTGTCAAGGCCTCTTACCTCTACAGTTGGAGCTTTGAGGATGATAGGACAAACTATTGGTTTCTTCTTCTTATTAGCTTGTTGTTCTACAGGGACATCAACTTTATGAACAAGAGTTTCTATGACAATATTCATCATGGACCTCAGATTATATTAGTGTTGATCTACAGTTTGTAGAATAGATTCACCATCCCATTCTTGGTTGATCTAGCCATTGAATAATGACTTCTCATAGGCAACTTTGGTTAAAAAAGTGGCACTGCCTTTGTCTTCCATACAACAGATCTCATCATCCTCTTCAAACTGCCCTTCCTCCATGACTACATTTTGAAGAGGGGTCTTCACACTTTGGTCTTCATTGGCATCTTTGTTTCTTTGCAAAATCTACAACTGCTCATTAGCTCTTCTATATGGATTTGGATCTCTAGGGAAAAAGTTATTAGGAACCCTTCCTATCCCATAGTGCTGCTCAACCTTTAATTTGGAAACTTCATAGGCTAATGACTCTATCATCTTGGCGATTTTATCAATATTGGGATCTGAAGATGATCAAGGCTCGCCCCTCTGTCTCCTTCTATTAGCATTACCTTTGAGATTTTCTGCAACCATGATGTTTGATTCTACTTCCAGCACTGCATCTTGCATATCAGCCAAAGAAGCACATCGCCTCTCCCTCAATAGTAAAGAGAAGTCATCATCAAGGACACTACCATAGATGAGTCTAGCAGAGGTAGTGTTGGGTTTTACTTCAGCTGGTATCTTGTTGTACATGCGGTTAAATCTGTTATTAAAATCAGACAACAACTCACAATTTTCCCTCTATATGTTCTCAAACTCAGTGTGGTAGTAAAGGAGATCATTCTTATCCCACCAATGCTTTAGGAATGCATCATCTAAGGCCTCAATATCTACTATAGATGCTGGGGTCAGTTCCCTAAACCATTTTCTAGCCTCTCCATCTAGGCTTTGGACAAAGACTCTCATCCAGACATAGCATATCATTCAAAGAAGTGGGCAGTATTAGAGGTCCATACCTAGTAGCTATGATTCTTTCCATTTTGGCAGGTGCTTGTGGACCTGCCATAGCTATGGTGGCTAAGAGAATACTGGTAGTCTGAATGATAGAGGGCAGAGGAGTGACTAACAGGACTAAAGGAGTATGATGGATAGGGGGTGAGGTTTCCTTTGGGCATACAAAAAAAGGAAAACCTAAAGAATAAGGAGCTTTATGAATCTCTAAGAGTTTTTCTTTGCTGCTAGTATTAGAAGCTATACTCTCAACATGTATTTGTTCTATTACAGGCCTTTCTTGAAGAGATATATGAGATTATTTAGGTTTACCTGAACTTGATGCTCCTTTCTACAATACCTTTCTTTATTTGATGATATTTTCAGGGTCAGGTACTGGGTCAGCTTGTGACTTCTGAGGATTTCTCCGAGTATGCCTCACAAACTGATCCAGAACTATTAAGTGGAGTTGCCAAGACGTTTAGCCTCCAGTAGAGTCGCCAGATAGATAATTTCAACCAAAAAAGTGCCCAGACTTTGTCTATCATCAAAGTTGGATCTATGTCATTTCCGAGGGAAGTTGAGCTTCAGTTTACTCTCCCTGGCAATGACACCAATTATGTTATCACTCCAAGAGACTCTCCTAGGTTGTAGCTCGGAGATGCCTGGTATCATATAATCTCCAATATTTTGCTCTGAACTATTGGAATAAATGATGGTTTGGATCAAGTTAGATAACCATTTCATCTCTGTTTTCACACAATGCATGCATGAACACTCTCACCAATATAAGGCTTTAGACCACTAATGCTCAATAAGTTATAAATTCAATGGACAGATGGAGAATACTGACAATACCAACTGACTGCATATATAAACATACATCAATGGCTAGCTACATGCAACAAAAGAGAATACTGACTGTATTGGAAGATGCATATATGACCATATATGGATGGCTAGCTACAGGCAACAAAGAAGCTTGCAAATCTAATATACCAAAGGAGAGGTAAGATGACAGTTATCTAGCCTTAGACACAAAGAAAACATGAACTAGCTATCCAAATGCAAGTATAGAACTGCAAAGAGAATGGACATTGAACATATAATGGCAAAAGAAGCTTATATTTAGAGAATGAAGATGAGAAGCTTGAATGAGCAGAGGAGGAATAATCTCCAAAAGTTGAACCTCTATTACAACTTAGTTTCAACTATTTATATCATGTTTACAATGCTCCTGAGCTCTCTAGAAGGCTCAGAGTCTTAATCTGCCTGATATGCATTGTTAACTAATTTGATGCCCTCTAGGAAAGCATCAGATCAGATTTTTCTGCTTCTGACAGCAGAGTTACCAATTTCAGATATTTTTGATGGTGTGTTGCACTCTCTGGGAGTATTCTTGTGCTGGAGATGCTCCATAATATTTGTTGGTGTGGCTGTTGCACTGTCTATGATGTTGATGCTCCCTGATCTTGTTTGGTTTGGGTTGCAACGTGTTGTGGCCCTTCCAATCATTTAACAATGCATGCTTCTGTTATAGCAGAACAACACTACCCATGTGGTGGACCTCTATTGAAAACAAGGCATATTTCTGTTTTAAACAGAAAACACAACCATCACTGCTAAATCCTGCCTTCTCTGTCCTTTTAGACTTCAAAACCCTAGAAAAATGATTATTTCCTTTATCGGGTCCACCTTGGGCATTACTGTCTCATGTCACAGCTGGCTGGTTCCCTCTCTTCCCTTTATATTTGACAATTCATGAAAAATGATGGAAAACATGAAAAATTGCCTTCAGCGGACTTCAATATATATATATTTCACTTCCCGAACTCTTTCGGGTCCGGGCATCATCGCTATCAGTGTTGGCCAAGGCTCCTTTGTATTTTGTTGAAACAACGAAAATACATTAAAAATGCATTGAAGACGGCCTTTGGCGGACTTGAAAAATTATGCAATATCATTGTGAATCCCATCAGGTCTGGGTTTAATCACTATCGCAAGTCGCATCCATATGTGCGTAAAGGTTGTGCCCCTTCGTTTCCGTTGATAGTGATCAAACGATGTAACGTGGGCCATCAATCTGCATGCATGATCGAGGGTCCACGTTTAATCACCGATCACAGTCGCAACTTTCCCTTGGTCCGTGCTGATAATGCCGACTCACCTTAGCCGATTGCGACCCACCAATCCGATCATTAGCAATCACTAATTAGCGATGTCCAACGCAGATTTCCACTACCTGTGACCATTTTTTTGTGATTTAGCTGCTTACATCTGGGCCGTTGACCTGATAGATCTAACGGCAGCTATGCATTCTTGGGTCTTAAGCCCACAACAATGGTTTTTCATGGTTTTTGAAGTGTTTTAGCCTCCCGATAGTGCATTATTTCCCTTCCAAGGGCTCTCGACATGTGATGGTTTTGCTCCTTGGATGATCTTAGTGAAGATTTTGAAGATTTTAAGAGCAAATTTGGATCCTTTGGCATGATTATGCTGGCTTATGGAGACTTTAAAGCGCATAATTGGATCCATTTTTGGACCGTTTGACCACAAGGCTAACAGGTCCAATGATGGAGTTTACTTGGATATGTAGATATACTTACAGTAGAGGCTTGCATACAAAATTTCGTAAATCATGGTGGAGATCTAGTGGCATGGATCTCAAATATGTTTTCATCACTGCTTCTGTTTGTCCCTCGTGTGGCTCATTGAGAATCATAATAGTGATGCTTGTTTTCTTTTTCAACTAGTTATTATTGTTGGAATTCTAATGTATTCTCCCCATGGGGTTTGATGTTTGCAGACCAGGTGGGAGACATTCTTGATCATCAACTGTACTTACCTTTGTCTTTTGGAAATTGAACTAGTGACTAACATGAGTTCCATCCAATTCTGAATTGCAAGGAAAATTCTACCTTAAGGGTCAGAGAAATTTTCTAAATTCCCATATTGAATGTGAAAACATTGGACAGAATAGGGATTGAATGTAGACCCTGTCCTTGTTTCAGCAATTTCCAAAGTAGGATGCTTGAATGAATATCCTACTTTGCGTCACAGGCTTCAACAATTTGATATGATGTAAACAATTTAAGGGCCTTCTTATCCAAAATTCGATTGAATAGGGCTCAATATACCTTTGGATAACCATTTGACACCAAAGGCTTCTACTTGAAATTAGCCTCCAAACACATTTTATGATGAAGGCTCTAGAAAAAATATGAATTTCGTTTTAATCCCAACCCTCCAAACTCTTTTTGGGTAGACCCCTTCTTCATTGATCCTTTCCCATATAAACCTGTCATTGATTCTCTTTATATTTTATAAGACACCCTTAGGTATAAAATCCAAAGACATCCAATAGATAGGAATAGATTTTAACCTTGGCTTAAATAAGTCTCCCTTCTCTAGATAACCATCTGTTGCACTAGACAAAGAGTCTCTTTTCAATTTTAGTATATAAACAATCCCAAATTTTTATTCCATAATCATTAGGTTTTTATAAAAAAAACCTAAATACTTCAGACGATCTTGCAATTCTACTTTTTGACATGGAAATAAATGAGAAAAAAATCTGATATCCTCATCATTCACTCCCACACAATATAGATGATATGATCAGATCTATTTTTATATCTATAGAAGTGGAGTGTTTAAATAAGTCTCCCTTCTCTACATAACCATCTGTTGCACTAGACAAGGAGCCTCTTTTCAATTTTAGTATATAAACAATTCAAATATTTTATTCCATAATCATTAGTTTTTCATAAAAAAACCTAAATACTTCAGACCATCTTTCAATTCTACGTTTGATATGGAAATAACTGAGAAAAAAATCTATATCCTCATCATTCACTGCGTCGTGATACAGATGATATGCCCAAATCTACTTTCATATTTGTAGAAGTGTAGTGTAGCTATAACATCTTCTTAAACTTTAGAACATCCCTTCTTGATCCATCACAAAACAATAGTATGTCATCTACAGATCATAGATGGAACAAATGGAGTTCTCCTAATCTTAATGAATTTGAGGGAACCAATCCTCTTGGCCTCATTCACATATATACAAATATTGTAAAAGAACATGTTACATTATATTACAATATATAATGTATTATATGTTATTCCTAAGTTCTTTAATTGACTTATATGAAAATGGGATCTTGATAAAAATTAATTTGATCTTGATTTCATATATGTTTTGTATGTTTTAAGTCTTTTCTTTTCTCAATTCCAGATTTTACATATAATTTGTGTTCGTATTTACACACATAAACTGACAAACATAGATTTTATAAGTGGTTTTTACATATAACCAACATGCATCACAAATCTTGGAAACTTGCTTGTGTGTGTGGGGGCATCTGATGAGACCTAGTCTAGTGAACATGTATTGTATTTGTACATTTATGTCAACATTATTATTATACCTTTTGTGTGGGTTAGCCTAAATTGATCACTCACCCATTTTATTGTGTTTTATTGGTGACATGGTCAAACTTAATGTTGAAAATCGTAGTGAAAGAAGGTATTTTTGACTTGTGCCTTACTCAAGAAAGACCTCGATCGGTCTTTTCTTTAGCATGCATGAGTTCATGGTGATAGGATGAGTTCATGAAACAAGTTAACTCATGTGCATAGTTGGAGGATTGGTTATGTGGTTCTCCAAGTGCGAGTTCATATTTAGAAGAGGACGAGTTGATGAGCTTCAGTCTTGATTGAAGCAAGGACGTATTACACTGGGAGTTGACTTAGTTAACAAGTCAAACTCAAATTGTGTTCTAAAATTGTACTTTCTAGATATAGCATGATTGAATTTCTTAAAATGAAGACAAAGACACATCTTTGGATCATTATTATTTGCACAAGTTTGTGTGAGGAGATCTTCTTGCTAGGATAACGTATAAAGGAGCTTATACACATATTTGAGAGAGAGAATTCCTTGCATATTTGCATTAGGATTTAGGAGGAAATTCCTAAAGAATAGGATCCTCTTCTGCACTAGGGAATAGGATATTTCCAGTGCTAGGAAATAGGGCAGAAACTATGCAAGCAAGGAGGAGCTGGTTCAAGGTTATTTGCAGGCTATTTCAAGCTTAGTCTAAGCAGTGAGAACAATTCAATTTTTCTAGTAAAATGGTATTTCCTTATAAAGAAATTTGATTTCTCATAATTCTATTAATAAAATATATAGCAAAGAGATGGTTTTCCCAGTTAGGTTCCCTAGAAAAATTATTGTGTTGGATCTCTGTGATTGTGTCTTTAGCTTTTTGTTTAATTTCACTGCTTCTAGTACTAAGAAATTTTGTGTCTTGGTGAAAATAATATTTGGTTTCAGTTTGTAGTTGTCATTAATTCTTATTGTTCATTCAAAAAGTTGCAATATTTCATGGAAATTCAACACTTAATATGAATGAGTGCACATATATAGGTACAGTTTGGACAATCTCCTCTCATGATTACATACTTGTTGTATTGTTCTTTTCTTATGTGTAATAGATAATAAGATAGAAAATTTTATGAAGGTCCAACAAACAAGATCAAAAGTAGGCCAATGGGATAGAAGAGTACATCTAGTGTAGGCACAAAGTGTGAGTGTCTTTCTCTCATCTGCAATGTTGTGCACATATCAATTGGTATCGATTCATGATATGTATTTTTTTATTTTTCCCTTTCACCTTATCTCTTTTGGGGGATGTGTTATAAATTGATTTCCGACCCACTTTATTGTACTTTATTAGATGCATGTTCAAACTTGATCACTTTTAACCAATTTTTTACTCTATATATTTCTTAATGCAAATGAGTGTACATATACATGTATTGTTCCGACAATATTCTCTCATATTTTCATGCTTTCACTTTTGTGATTTTCTTGTGTGAGTATCTTTCTTAAATTTTCTTAATTCTACATATATCAATTGGTATTAGAGCTAAATGATTGAAGCCTATAGATCTACTCACCTATTAAGGTTTCCATCTCACACCGCTACAAGATCTAATAATGGTGGGTTCTGATAATCAAGGGCTCTCTATCATGGCTCATTTAGGTTTATAAATTTCAAATTCCACTAGATCTAATCCCTTCAACGACCAAAAAATTGTGACATGCATATTTTTTCACTAGTCTGGCTAATTACATTCAAGCTGCAAGATGCAGAATTCTGGCTCCATTTCCACATTGGGGTCATAATAGTGATTTTGTGTAGTATTGTAGGTGTTATTCCCTCAAGAGGTTTTCCTTACATAATATCAAAGCCCTATATTACAAGGCAATTTTTTCTTTTCCTAGGAACTAGATTGAAGTCTGCCATCAGACACCAAAATTTATGCCATTTCTGAATTGATATCATACTAGTGAATTTGAAAAGTATTGGGGAGAGTATAACTATTTTATGTTATGATTTTGTTCAACATAACTTGGAGTCACAATCCACATGGCAAAGGGAGATCCAATGGATGTAAAATTCACTTATTTTTGTACAAAACCTAGATCTAGTTGTGTTGCTTCATGACATACTCACAGTGATAGAATTAAGAATTTATGTGCAAATAAGAAGTTAGGTCTCCTAAGATCATTGAAGATATTTAAATTTTCTTTAGTCATTGACTATCATTGTTTTAGGGTTCCTTGTAATGCTTTGTGATGGCTTTTATAGTGTTACATTGGATTTTGAGCATGCAACATGCTTTGTTCTTCCTTTTGGAAGACTTGGATGCATTTTGTGCTGTCACATATAACTAAATTATTTCCCTATTTTATTTTCTTGTGTGGTGTTGAATTTCATTATTTTCTTGATTATACACAATATATTTTGTGGGTGCATATAAATCATGAACAAATATGAAATGGTTTGCAATTCACTTCTTCCTTGGACTTTAGATAGCCTTGTTGATGTAGGATTTTGACTTTCATCAACAAAAAGGGATCCACTAGGATAAAAACACTCAATGTATGGTTCCCATCTTCATTGGTGGATCCTAAGTTTGTGGCACTAGCTGTTGGATTCATCTTATGAGTCTTACAATTTCTATTAGTTTTCTGTGTAAGTTATAAAAATAAAATGTAAAAAGTAAGTACAAAAGTAAATCCTAGTACTTTGAGAAGGCTAAAATGAAGTTGGAAGTGAAATGTGATACAATACAAACTACTAGATACAACTCTACTTATAATGCTAATTGTAAAGTGGTTTGCATGAAGAGGGGACAACATTGTTAAGTGAATGAGACTTATAGCAAATAGGATCACTTATTAGTTTAGGCTTCAAGTGATCTAGAAGCACCATAACTTTAGTTGCTATATTTTTTAGTTGCATTTGTTAAATATAGAAGTGAGGTACATAATCATCAAGGGCCAATTTACTGGTATCCTCTACATCTTGATTCATGTTTCTTAATTGAAGAGAGATAGGAGGAATGAAGGCAATCAGATCCAAACCATCACACCATAAAACCCAAGCGAATCTCCAATCTCCAGAAATGAATTGATTGCTTGGTTGTTCCGGTGAAGATGCAACAGATGGTTCATCAAATAGTTTCCCACCATTAGAATCCATGTATTTCTGTTATCTACGTTATAGGTCCTTGCTAATTCATTTTGTTCAATTCATAACCTCATAATCATATTTCCACATATTTGACATTTTCCAGCAAATGTATTAATAGAAGTAAAAAATGTCTTAACCAACATTCTTCTCATCATCTTGGTCATGAAGAAATTCTCAAGTATACAAAATTCCTCCTACACTTGAACTCATTTGAAAAATACCTCTTACCCTTGAGCTACAAATAAGAACTCGTCAGATTAGATGTAGTATTAATTGTTGAATCTTTGATTGGTCCAGTTTGAGGAGATTATATGTAATATTAAAGGTTGAATCTTTGATTGGTCTAGTCTCAACTCTGCTTCTACATGGAGAATAATGTGCAATCTCTTCTCCTTTTCTAAAGCAAAGTGATAAAATGGTTACCAAAATGTAAGAGTGTGCAATTGCAATGTTCTCCAATAATAGTTTGGTTTGTGCACCTTTGAATTTCAATAAAATCTATAACTTCAATGCAATTTAGAGTCTTAGAGAGGCCCCAAGCTTTTCAACACCATCTGCTATCAGAATGATGGAGAAATGTTGATTTTATAAGCAACCCATAAATAACAACAACATAAAACCCATATGTTAATTGACCTCTACTCTACATAAATGCGATAGAAAGTTAGGATGGACTTTGTCTTAAGATTCTAACAAAATAGTTACACCATCCATTTGGAAAATATCCCATGGAATTTCTTTTGTTTGGACACTAAAGTTACTAGTCCCGAGAGTACAATATGTCTTCAAGATGGTTGACTAAGAACAGAGGCCATATACAATTTTTGGATGATTTCTGCTGATAGTAAAAAAATGTGGTGGTTGTCTCTTCCATTGCACTGTTCATCCCTTAGTTAACAATATTTAATTTTTTACTCAATGTTTAAATATTTTTTGTTGGATTATTAATAATAATTGTATGTTTCAATTCGTAGCACATAAATTTTTTCACCTTCATCCTTGTTTCCCAATTCAGAAGTTAGAGTGTTGGAATGGTAAGCTATAAAGAACAAATTCTATTTCCTTTTCTGGCAAGAAAAACAAGTTTGGACAGCTACATTGTTGAGTATTTTCCTTGGCACAATAAAATAATAACACATCAAGACCCCAGTAGGAGTAGCAGGCATTGGGGGTTCAGGCCAACAATTGCATATCAAAGTGGATCCACCAACCACACTATTAAGCCTTACTATCTGTGGCATCTAAGTAAATGTTCTTCCTACTCTTTAATAAAACAGTTTGAATAGGTATCTGAAGAATTTGTACATCTCTGATTTAGTACTAATAATGATTTTCATTTCTAGTGGTCTGTTTACTGTCAAATCACAACTCTACCTATGAGTACTTCTCATAAGCCAATCTTTAATGTTAGTGGCATGTATGTTCAATATAATTATTAACTAATAATTGTAATAATCAACAATTGCACCAACTCATCAAAAGGACTCGAAGGATTGTATCAGTGCCCTCAAATATTGTAATATTAGCAAGTATAAGTATTCCTGTGTATTATTATATTTTTTTTCATTTGTTTGTAGACAATCTATGGATATGTAAAAATATTTAGCTTCCCCTAGTACTAGCCAAGAAGTTTGGTTCCAAAAAAGGCCATACATTAAAAACTTACATTAAAAAATCTTCATGAATTTCCAATTCCCCAAGAATACAACTTTGGACAATCACTACTGAAAGCTCCATACAAACTCCATCATTTTTGTTACTATGCATCAGATTTTTTGACTTTGATATGAAAATTCATTTCACATCAAATATGGGCCTAATCAGTTTTTACAAAGCAAATAACCTATTGATAACTAACTTGATGGAGAGGTGCAATTCCAATCTCAATGGAAAGATTAAAAAACCCAATAACATAATTTTATTTGGTGTAAACCCAGAAACTTAAAGTAGATTTGATTCTTAACAAAAAATATCCATGTTTGCAAAATTCTTACTACAATAGTGGTCTCAATTTGTAGGAATGAATGTGCTATGTGGTCTTGGAATCTTAACAACTCCATATGCTATTAGAAAAGGATGATAGCTGGGATTGGGTGTGCTATTCAGATTTTCTATACTTTCCTGCTACATAGGTGTACTCTTAAAATGTTGTTTGGAAAGTCAACCAGGACTTGAGACCTATCCTGACATAGGCTAGTGTGCCTTTGGAACTAAGGGCTGAATACTAATTTCAGTATGCTTTCTTTACTTCTCTAATTATAATTTTGAAGAAATCATTGTTGAGAAGGGATAAGGCCTGTTATTTTCATGTTACATAGAATAGTACAATAAATAGATTTACATGGTATAATAGGGCCTTTGGGCATCTACTCATAATTAATATGTAATGTTTTTAAGTTCATACTCTAAACCTTTTTATGGGGAAGTGGGGTTGCAGTTGAAAAATTCATTGAGCCACCTAAACATCCAACAGAAAAGAAAAGCACCAAGGATAATTTTAACATTGTTAGCATGAAAGTGAAACATGGCACAAAATATATCCCTGAACTGGTAAATAAGTTCTACTTTTTATGCTTTATTTTCTTTGTTTTTGATGGATTTCAAATTGTATTCGGTATTCAAATTTACAGAATAGTGCAGAATAGGCTTCAAAAATTCGAGAGATATTTTGGTTTGGAAATTAATTTGAGAATCTCTCCTTGCATGGTGTTTTAGTTCGATGAGCATAAGGAATGTGTGGCCTTGGAATCAGTACTTCAAGTACTTTTTCTTCATCCACAATGCCCTTGTAAGGTACTTATAATTCTCTTAAGCATTGAAACGATCTTCATATTCATTTGTCTTTCTACAATATCTTGGCTTCTAGGGGTTGTATTCAAGAATATGTTGGCACTGACACTTCTAACTAAATCAGGGTTTGATATGACCTAAATGTCTCAAAGCTTGAGGATGCATATCTCTACTTCTAATTTTCAAGGTTCGATATATTCTCATTTGTATGAACTCCATATATGCATTAGTAAACTTCAGAACCTCAAGGTGTATATCAGAATGTAGGAGCTTGTTCCAGGCTTCTATGTTTTATTCTTTTAGTGGGATGATGGGCTATTGATGGTTTGGTTCATTTTTTGTTTCAAATAAAAGCTCCTTGTCAAGAGTCTCCTGCATGGTGGTGATAATTGTAAATACATAATTGCTTCTAAATCTATATCCTAATCAAGTCTTCAATATTACAAATACTTTGTATATATGACTTGTGTTTATAGTTTTCTGTCATATTTCAAATCTTTTGAGATAATGCTTCATAGTAACTGAAGGTTGTTACTCATTTTGCATGGTTGGTTAGTTGCTTGAGTATGCTTGATAAATAGAAAACATCTCCTACTCTATCAGAGAAATTGGTGGTTGGTTGCTTGAATATTCTTGATAAATAGAAAACATTCCCTATTTTGTCAAAGAAAGTGGTGGTATCATTTTTTTCCTATAGTAAAATGTGATTATACTCCATACAAAAAAGGTAGAATTGTTTACAGGTCAGTGCTCATTAACATATAAATGCTTGTGATTATGATTATTAACTTTATTTCACCTATAAATCAGGTTGAGCCCAATTGTTATGTACCTAAACACCAAGTAGTGGGTTGGATTTCATTAGGCTTAATAATGCCTAAAGACAAACTTTGCCTACTCAATACAATTAATTAAGGCCACATTAATCCTAGCCTTTAAATATGATATAATTACCCTTTATCGACAAAACTTTATGTGGGTTTTGATCTTATGAATGTACTATTGGTCCTTTTATAGGCTATATAATAAGGCACCATTTTCATTACCATTTGTAACAAGCTCATCATGGATAGTTAGACGAGGAAGTGTTGCATACTGAAAATGTATGTTTCATCTCAGATACATATAAAGTTGGGAGCGATTGCATGGAGTTGATCTTCAAGTTTTTCCCTCGTCTTCCATCTGTGAACTTACAACAAGGATGAGGTGTGAATTACTTCAGTGAAAAATGAGACTTTAGTGTAATGTGACCAATCATTTATTTTTCCCTATGATCAAAAGTTGACATGTAAATGCATGTGTCCTATTTTAGCTGCTTGAAATGCTAAAAGGACATCCTCCATGCTAGACTGGCCAAAACTTCTTTCCCTTTCCTTCCCACTGTGAAGGCATTTAGTATGAGGTGCTCTAGTTGTGTGGTTCTTTATTGTGTTCTTTAGGGGGAATGGGGATGGTGGATCCTGGTTTTCTCACCTTAAGTGATCAGTTAGCTACAAGTGTGTGTTGAACCTTATTAACCTTTGATCTACAAGAACATTTTAGTAGGGATTGTTTGTTTCCATTTATAAATGAAAACTTGAAATGGTTGATAATATATTTTTTCTTGGAAAATATATTGTTGATTTTCCAAAGAACCAACCAAACTCATTGAGTGGAACTTCAAACTTATATTATGGTGGAAAAATTACTTAAACATGGTCATATTGTGTTAATTAATATTCCACAGTTATGTTTAACAAAACTTGACTTAAATCTATGATGTCTTCTCTTGAAGGGTTATAACATGGTTTTTTTAATCTGAACTATTTGATATAACTTAAATGGAAACGACTATCATCCACATAGGAGAGAGTTATTGAGAATATAGTACATTATTAATTTAGAATGAAACGCCATAGGGATGTCCTATGCAAATGTAGTAATAAGTCTAAGTCTGATACATTATGTAAATAATAATCATAAGGCATTCGTGTTTATTTAGAATCTTACAACCTCCAACTCGAGGTTAGATAAGTATTGGTATCAACACCCCATACATTTATGTGGAATATTTTGAAGGATAGTGTAAGCATGACAAGTACATATGGCATATTTGTAATGCAATAAATTTAAGACCTGCAATTGTAACACCTTGGATCTTGTGTGAACACATTTCTGAGAGTTTCCCAATATGTGGCAAAACGTTTGATATATACCAAAATGTATGATCCATATTATTTTTCATTGTCATAAGAATTGAGAGACAACATCCATGCAATTCTTCCACAAATCCTTATAGTGACATGGAGCTATAAGAACCTAATACATCACTATTAGGGATCCATAGGCATTTAACTATGGACATTCAATTGGAGGAAAACACTTTGAATCGAAAGAATGATGGTCTTTATCTAGAGTATATATATCCAACAAATGTGCTCATGAGAGCAGAGGGTTCCAAGGTTGTGAGGAATCTTGTTTGGAGGGATACTATGTCTTAAAAGAAAGGGAAATACATACTATTGGGGATCTATTTGCATTAAATAGGTAGAAAAAACCTTCAATCGAAAGAATGATGGTATTTGATTTGAGTATATATATCCAACAAATGTGCTTGTGAGATCATAAAGTTCATGGTTTTGAGGAATCCTAGGTAAAGGCCTACTATGCCCTTTTATTTCAAATAATTTCATCTTCACAAATGTCATTTCAACCAAATAAACTAAAAAATATATGCACACAAATCATATATACAAATAAGTATTGACGTGACACTATGTAGCTCTTGTTCATAATTGCATCATATATATTCACTATTTTTAGATTTTGGCATGCAAATCAGTCTTTTAGAGGAATATTTTTAACTTGTCACAACAAATTTGCATGATTCAAAAGGTGATAAATCAATCTTTGGTGTAATTGCATATTATAGGTTTGATAATTATAGGTCATTTATAGGCTATAAATGTCTTCAAAGTTTCACTTCTAATTGAGTATTCAATTGAACATATTGAGTATCTTATATGTAACTATTTTTCCCTCCACCCACTTTCATAACTTTCATAACCATTAGGTTTGGACCTACAACTTTGTTGTATTTTTCTTTATTAGTAAAAAAATTGCCCAGACTTTAAAAACCTTTATAATTTATTGAAAGTTGTAGAATTTACAATTTATAAAGTTTCAAGGTCTAATTTTTTGAAGTCTAATTATTTAAAGGTTGCTAGCTCAATGGAAGAGCACTTGCATTACAAGCATCAAGTTGGTGGCTCGATTCCATTCTGCCCTAGTATTCATATGGAATGAAGACAATTAGTTTTTAGTGACAAAGGGTATTTTAACAATCACCAATGAGCTTATGGTGACATTTCCGACCCTCACCAAAATATGAAATGGTGATGGTCAATGAACACCGCCATATATATATGCATCAATAATGACGGCCATGAAAGGTCCATCACCATAAATCATTGTTTTTCATATGAAATGGTGACAGTCAGTGAACGTCGCTAAATATATGCATCAATAGTGACGACCATAAAACGTCCATTACCATAAATCCCTGTTGTTCATATGAAATGGTGAGGGTCATTATCTGTCATTATAATCATTATTTGTGATGGACCTTGAATGTCACCACAAAACCTATACTGTTGGTGATGCCACCTTTGGTGACATTCACTGTTTTTATGAAGGAGGCTAAGGTTCATCACCATTTCTCATATGAAATGGTGACATTTATTGTCCATCATTATAAGTCATTATTGGTGACACACCTTGAATGTCACCACAACACCTATACTTTTGGTGATGCCACCTTTGGTGACGGTAAATTTTTGGTGATAGAGGCTCTTTTAACCATCACCATTGAGCTTATGGTGACATTTTTTTTACCCCCACCAATGTCCTTTTTTCTTGTAGTGGTGGATAGGGTGTAAACTAGGTCAAGGGGTGGTCTGGTCTCTGGAAAAATAATAATCATGTAAAGTTTGGCAGATAGTAGTGTGATCATGCACCCTTGGGTGTTTATAGTAAGTTTTAACAAGTGTAACCCATTTCCATAACAACATCTTGAAAGTTGGGTTATGCATACTAACTCTCAGCTCATGTTTACCCTGGTAATTTAAAAATCTAGGTAAATGTGGGGTGGGGTGTTACAACTTTCAACACAAATTTCCAAATCTTATGTTATCATTGTCTTCTAGCTCTAAACCTCTTTTGCAAAATTGTATCTACTATTAACTATGCCTGAGTATCTGGTTCCAAATTTTTGACATAAGGTAGGACTTATTCCTCTTTGTGATCTAGCACAGAAGGGTCATAAAGCTTTAGATTCTCCACACTCACAAGTAAATAAATGGGCAAGTGCGAGGGTAGAATGAGTCTATAGGAATTATCTCCCAAATTTTCTAGTATCGCAAAGGGACCCTATCAAAGAGCCTTAATTTTCCTACTAGGACCCTGTAACCTGTCCTTGTTCAACCACAATACACTGCCTCTGAACTTGAACAAATTTTCTATTTTTTACTGATCATTCCCGACCTTGTGTTTTTCCCATGGTTTATGCAATGTTTCTTGTACTTGTACATGGATCTACCTTATCTTCTCAACTAATTTTGCAAGCCTCAAGCCATCCGTTGTAAGATCCTTCCTCAGTCCTCCTTGTTTCCCATATGCAACATCCAAAGGTGAAGGAAAAAAATATCCAAAACAAATTTTGAATGGGGACTTACCAGTAGAAGTGTCAACTGCTCTATTATAATAGTGCTATATATATACACTATTTCAATCCCAGGTCTTCATATGCTTATGATTATATCCCCTCAAAAGATGCACCAAATCCTTGTTGACTACTTATGTTTTCCCATCTATTTTAGGATGGAATGTTGTACACCCCTTCAACTTTGTGTTTATTTTCTCCCATATTGTAGTCCATAACGCACTGGAAAATATCACATCCCTATCTGAAATATCTTTTGTCTTCTATTTACTGGAATTTAGGATACAATTTTTTGTGAGATTATAAATTTTGATTACTTAAAAAGCATTTTTGAAAGAATAAATGGGTTTCGTTCGGTAAAATTCTCTAGCACACATAGATTTTATGGATTCAACATCTGAACTTGTAATTTCAATAACCGGATATATTTTTGGAAACATCTATGAGAAAATATGCCCATAAAAAGACCAAAAAATAAAATGTTTAAACTACATTTCCAAAAACTATCTAGAGCTTATTCCTATGTGCATCATAACAACAAAATCCATATTTCAACACCACAAATTAACACCACTTATTTCATGTGGTATTGAAGTGGTGGTAGCAACACCATTATTGTTACACGATGATAAAGTGGCCATACAATTTTTTTACTCTATTGGAAATATATAATACCTTATATGTTAAATTGAAAAATATTGCAAAGTTAGGCTAAGTTCTTCCTTCGCACATTTTTAGCTCGTGTGGTGATAAAATGGCCATATCAACACAACTTTATCACCACATTATTATCCTTTGTGGTGACCAAGTGGTAGTATAATAAAGTGATCTGAAACTCTTCTTTGTGGTATTCACATGTACAAGTAGGATTTAATTATTATCTTATGTGGTGACGAAATGGTAGTATCTAACACAACTTATCTTATCCGCCTATAAGTGGTGGTATTAATGTTTTAACTTTATTGGAATAGATTATATCACCATATGTGTTAAGAGAATTTATATATGTTAATTTTGCAAATACAATAAAATGATGTGAAGCTATTCCTTATAGTGTTGCAATGTACAAGTACTTCTAACTACTAGGATTTGAAATGTAGATAAAACAAATTCACACATAATGATTTTGTAAGATAAATCAATTCCATTATTTATTTTTTACACTTTTCCAATAGATAAATGCTTACCACCTAGTTACATAAATATTCAGTTTGAAAGTATGCCATTTAAATTATTTACATATTATATTATTCACATGCTAAATAAATAAATAAATATTTAAAATGTTATGATTGAAATTAAATTAGAAATAGAGAGTTTGTAATTTTCTATATTATAAAGGTGGTGATTAAAAATTATAAACAAGATCAAGAAAATCCATCTACAGGTACAAGAAACACTGCAGAATACATAGGAGAAATATAAGGCTAGGCACGATCAACATAGAAAAGAAAAGTCATTCAAGGTGGGGGATAGAGTATGACTATAGTTGAACAGGAAGAGTTTGTAGGGGTCTCGATATAAAATCAAGGCTTTGATGTATGGTCCCATTGAGATACTTAAATAGGTGGGTGATAATACCTATCAGCTCAGTTTACCACCATATATGTGCATTTACTTAGTTGTGAATGTAGAGAATTTGAAACTCTATGAGTCTTTCATGCTAGATCAGGAAGAGGAACAGGTCCTACCTTTTGTGGGGGATTTGGAGCTAGATACTCAGGAAGAGTTGAAAAAAGATACAATTTTTCAGAAGAGGTCCAGAACTAGAAGAAAGGGGTAGATTGGATTCAAGGGACAACTTCTAGGCAAAGCTAAATGGTACACGAGAGAGAAGCTAGAGGAAAAATTTCCTCACCTCATTTAGTAGAAGATTTTGGGGACCAAAATCTTGCTAGAATGGGGAGGTTTGATATGGATTTGATAATTATATTGTTTTTCATCCATATTGATGCATTGCAGTGTAAAACGTGGAGGAATTAGCTCATAGGACCCTTTTTATTAGCACGACCCAATTTGGCAAAATTGGGTCTCAAAACCTTCTGAGAGAGTTTTGAGGCATCAAACATCGTTTTTGGGGGGTAAAACTTTGTCACTTTAGTGTTTCCCCATTTCACGTTATTCCTCACACAAAGATATTTCCAACAACACAAGAAGCGCATCAATCAAATTCCGTATGCAAAAGTTATGCCACTAAGAAGTGTTTCACACCTATAGCTTGATTGGATGTCGTGTTAGCCCCCATTATTCATGGAAAAGGGGATAACCACATGTTTATGATGTAAAAGTCTCTAGAAGAGTGTATAGTGTAACTCTAGTTAAGAGTTAATTTAGTCAAAATTAATCACTAGTAGTCTATCATCATGTGTTATAATCGAACAACTAGGAGGAAGAGACATTCCATTCTTTCAAGATAATTTTTTTCCATATTTAAGCAAGGATAGCAAGGAGAGATACAAGGTAGAGAACACAGAGAGGATTTGTGCACTTTAGCAGTCCATGGGCTACAAGAATTACTTCTTTGTACCTGTAGCCATATTTTCAGATAGAGAAAGAGAGGGAAGCGACCTCACCTTTGAGTTGGGTTTTCTCCCAAAAGGGATTCCTAAAGAGCATATATTGTCTCATATGTGTGTGTGAGATTATTTTTGTTGTTCTATACTTTTATGCATAATTTCCATTCACATGGATGCATTAATTACAGTTAAATCTATAGATATTAAAGTTTAATAAAATTGTAATAGTGTAGAATCTCAAATTTTTAATATAATATTATGAGATATGTTGTGACGAATTGTCTAGTGGAATATCCATGGCAGTTTACGAATCAGTTAGACTCATTTACATACACTTTAGAATTTTTTTCTAAAGTAAGAAGTAACAAGAAAAAGAGCGAAGGTCAAGGAAAGAAAATTCTCACAAAGAAATCAAGAATTTGAATTTTGTATACATTTCTGGTCACATGTGTGAGAAAAATAGGGTTTCTACAGTCTATTTGGGGTCGATGTTGCATGTCTCGATTTCAAACCTGGGGTAGAGGGTTGAAAGTACAATTTGGAGCACATTGGATTAGGTTTGAACTTTGTTGACATGGTTTATATTTGACTTGTTTGGAAGATATTTTTGGAGGGTTGGCTTGGTGCTTAGAGGAGGTCCTAGTCTTGAAGTTTGGGTCTTTCATTTCTCACTTGATTTGATTCTATAAGAAGAGAAAACTTTCTTTCTAGGTTTCTCGCTTTGAGGGGTTTTGTGTTGATTTAGAGCCTACATCTTGTGTCCATTGTGTCTCATGATATTCATGGTTTATGGTCTTGATAATTGTTTGATGAAAATAATCTAACAAAAAATAATAAGAAGTTAATATAAGTTCACAAACAATTATTAAGGAATAATATTTGTTTTAAATGCTACCCTACTTGATTCTCCAACACAGAGGAGATATGTGACCTCTCAAGAGGCTTTTTAAGATGATATGGCACCTTAAATAGGCTTTCTCTTCACTTAATCCATAGAACACCACCTTAATCAATACAATTTTTTAGTTACCTAAATGCTACAGGAAACTACAAAACATCGATTCCCAACAACAATGCATCTTCTAACTATATATAGTAAATACATGGTTAACTTACTAGAAGGGAAAGAAGAGCATATAATATCAATGTAGACTCCAATGTTTCTATTAACAAAAAATCCATCTATATCATAACAACTTGTTATGTTGTCATATGGAAATTTATGCTCATTGTAGTTTAAAGAAGTTATTGTCAAGTGAAAAGAACTATAGCTAAGAATTACATCAACTTTGATTCTGGACTAAATAACCTATTAGAGTATTTTCTTATAATTCCCATGATTTAAACAAGTTAATATTGTGAAATTACAATGTACTAGATACTTCTTTGCTTTTAATGGAAGACTACATTCAAAGTTGACTTGGTTAATCACTACACTTATAACGTCTAATAGGTAGACTTAGAATCAATATAATCAAAACAGGACTAGTTATTGAACCTATCAACTGTAAAAATGTGAATGAGTCTAAAACTGGAAAAAATCCGAACAAAAAAAATGATCGACCAAAAAGTATATAAAATACTCAAATTTTGGAAAAGAAAAAACATGTCCATTCATCTCTATCCATATGAATCCAAAACATCTTACACAAATATGTAACATTTCTCGTATATATAATAATGTTTCATATAACCAAAATAGCACCAAGTGAAATCCATCTGTAAAACGAAAATGCATCCACAAAGA
Source organism: Pinus tabuliformis (assembly GCA_031772625.1). Classification (NCBI taxonomy): domain Eukaryota; kingdom Viridiplantae; phylum Streptophyta; class Pinopsida; order Pinales; family Pinaceae; genus Pinus; species Pinus tabuliformis. Next base: position 89,683,329 of record CM062815.1, read on the forward strand.
GGCTCTAAAAGAGCCAATGTTCCAATAAGATTCTCAGATGAGGGAGGACAGGATAAGGGAGACATACATGGGGAATCTATGGAATCACCCTAAAATTTTAGAGAATTTTAGTGGAGGAAGTCGTATGTCAAGTACCTAACATAGGGGTCCCCATCTCTAAAAATATAAAAAGAAAAAGAAAAATGATAAATTCACAACGATCAAAATTCATCCTATGCAAATTCATCATGTAAATACAGAAATAGTAAAACGTGAAATAGTATTAAATTCAAATTTTTAAATGATATAAACATTGAAATTTTAAAATGATATAAACCTAGCAATCCTTTAAGTATTGCCTCCAAATAAGTAACCACTCTTAGATATCCAACCCATTGATGCCTCTGTGGACTCTGTTATTAAACTAGTTCATTGGTATCCTCCGTGACCTAGTGGACCTTTGGCCTTTAAATAAGTATTTAATGAGCCTATCATGGATGAATATTATCCGTATGAACTTTTCTATTTTAATGGATATTAGAAACATAATACATGCAATTTTGTTTGGTTTTGAATAATTTAGACAATCTAATAAACAATTTCTAGGTAGGTATAGTCATTATATGGATTGATTGGGCTCTCAAGATTAATTGGTATTTTTGGAAATGATATCTATGCAAATCCTAGGTTTTTCCATACTATATAGTAAATCATGCATTTCTATGTAGTACTTACTAACTATATGTCTATCATAATATTTTTTCACAACAAAATAAGTTATTTCAATATCACAGATTAAAATTCAGGAAGTTGGTGCATCAGTAAAATCTTTGGCAACTGAATTCACCATATCTAGTGAACTTAAGCACCAATAGTTGAGATTTGGAAAATTTGAAGTTATTTTGGGAAAATAAAAAATTAGGGCAATGACTAGCCATCTAAGTATGATACCAAAGATCCAAAGTAATACAGTGCCTTTATGAAATATGTAGATGGGACCTTTCTATCCAAAGTCATTGAGATATCTAAGCAAGGCCTACTGTTTTGGTAGGGATCTGTAATGTACTACTATAACTTTGTAATAAAACAATGAAAAAGGAAATCTTGTTTTGGTTTAAGAGTATAGAAAAGATTTGTACTAAAAATGGCTTAATCGCATTATTATCCCAATGACATGTCGCAAAATGAACATATGTTGCTAGCATAGTTTTAGCTTCAAAGTGCCACATTGCGTGATTATGTAATTAAGGGCACCAAAATTTTCTTTTTTCTTAGGGTTCATATTAAGGTTTGAGATGAATAAGTGCAAAAATATGAGCTTTCAAAATAATTAGGAAAGCATGTAGGAATACTTTGTAAGATTATGTTCGTAATAATAATATAGTTTTAAAACATAAACTTATACATACAAGGTTATAGTATATTTGTTTTGTTGAAAGCACCTATTGGTATGATCTTGTAATTAAATATGGTTGTAACTTTCCATTACCTTAAGGAAAAGAAGAAATCAAAGCTTCAACATCAAATGTGTAGCCAAAGAAAATACCTTACTGGAATGAGCAAATCGAGAGTTTTTCCGAAGCCAGTTTTTGCAGTGGTGAGTATGTGTCAATTACAAAGGGTGTGAGGTAGAGAATCCCTCTCTATGGTATTCATACGAGTGAATTTACAATCTCTCAGGTCCATCTTCATCTTCTCTAAGAGTGAAAATTGATCAAATAGTTTCGAGCCGACATAAGGGGAAAACGCGTGGTTCATGTCAGCGGTAGGAATCTCTAAAGTGAGACTGTTTGTGGTGGATTCAATCTTGCCCACTTCGATTCACAGTTCCAGTGATTCAATATCTTGCACCATCTTATTGTAAATCCTAATTCCCAATCCTCTATACCACTTTCACTTTAAAATCATAATCCTCAATATCATAAACATAAATTGACCCTGAATTCACAAAGAAAATCACTTTGAAAGTGGCAACATAAAACTCTATTCCAAAATTAATTTTCACCATTATACAAAATCATACAACAGAATTAGGCTCAATGGATTTTAATTATTTATGTTAGTATATTTCAGTTTATCATTTAAGATTGTTCATTTTTGGTAGTATTTCACTTGGAAAAGTTGCAATGACTACCTTTTTTAGTCACCTAGTCACTAATTTCATCATTTTATACTAATGTTTGGATGCAAAGAATTTGAAATAGGAAATGGATCAATTACCCTTGATGCAGCCAGAAAATTCCCACTGGGATTGTAACTTGTTGAGGCAGCTATAAACACCCACAAATTTTTTTCCTTAGCTTTGTTTTGGAGCCTCTCTACCAACTTTTCACAACACCTTGTATTGCTTTGTGAAGTTCACAAGCTTCAGTGTTTTTCTTGCACAAAGGCAGCCTGTCGATCAAAAATTGATGCATTCCAATCACAGGATGATCACCAAGATTTGGTCTAGCTACGGGTTGAGAAACGCGCAATTCTGGAGGGCAACCAGCCTTCCCTTTAGAAATTGCACAATCCTGACTGGCAGCTTGCTGGGCTCCAAAATTTCACAATTCTAGCAGTCAATACTTAGAGTGAAACTTCTGAAATTTTCCCTAGTAGAGCTACTCAACCCAAAATTTGCGCAAATTTGGCAGAATTAAGTTGGTCCACCTAGAAATTACACAAATCTCCTGGGCATCTAGCCCAGCTCTGAGTTAGAAATGCATTTTCTTCTAGCAGTCGAACAACCTCTTTCATGTGTAGCTGAGTTGACCAGTTCCCTTTGGGACCAAGCAAAACAGACTTGCATACATGGGCTGCTTCTCCCAAGGTAGCATGCAAAGGCATCCCTTGTTTCAGGTATCTATTTTTGGGCAGTTGGAGGTTACATGCAAGGATCACTTCAGAAACCTCTCACCAACGCTTTCCCTAGATTTGTGGCATGCGCGTCACAACCTTGAATTTATCAAAAATCATCAACCAAACATTGTAGAGCTCATTCCTCACATCAACCCTGCAACTCTACCATCCCACATCACATCTAGGAGTTTGTCGTTGCATTCAGCTCAGCTGTCTTGGGGTGAGCTTGCCTTCCATGTCTTGTGTTGCATTTCTGGCGCTTTTTGTGTTTCGCTTTGTATGAATCCTATCTTATTTATTTCAGTGAGTGCTTCTTTTCGTTTTGATACATATTAGCTTGTACTAGCACCATTGCAGTTTTTGTTGATATCTCCCTGTGGTCACGTGCATGAAACTATTTTTCATGAACAGTCACCGTTTTGGCAACTAGCCTCACCTACATGCATTTTGTTCTGTTTCTTGAATATGTCATTCATTGTTTTCATGCATGATCATTCACTTATGCTTACACTCAGTATCACCATACATTCACACTCACATTCGTGTTTAGTTTCTCGTTGGTGAGTTTGTGCAACCTCGGCCCAGACTCTGCCTTCACTAAGACAACATTGTGCAATCCTGAGAAGGAAGGCTTTTCCATCCTCTCCAGAAATGCATATTTCTGCCCAATAGATGTTCCCTAGCACTAACTTGTGAAATAGTGAGGGAAAATGACTATTGGTTATGAAAATTGCGCAATGTAGTCACTGAGCCTACAGTCATTGCCAGTTGAAATTGCACATTGCGCAACTCCAGTAATCAACAGTCAGGCTGGACTGTGCATTGCACAATTCTAGTAGTTAGTTAGCCTCTCAGCTGCCCACAATGTGCCTTCTGTAGTCTTGGTAGTCATTCTCCTGGCCAAAATTGTGCATCCTTCATGATCATTCACCCAGGTATGTTGCAAGTCAGTTCTCAAGTTCATTTTGGTTTTTAACTTGCATATTTATTGCCATGAGTGTTGTCATGTCTCTAGGTATCACAGGTGTTCATCTGCCTCTCACCAGTACTGGTAGAATGGTTTCCAAGAGAGCAGAGATGAAGACACAATTTAGAGCACACCTGGGGATGCATTCGATCAAGTGTCTATGGACTTGCCTACCCACGAAGATATCAATTTGTTCGTAGACAAGGACATCAAGATATGATAGCAGTAGTATCACATTGAGTAGCATCATGAACAACAACTAAAGGGAGCATACAATATGCAATGAATGCAAGAGGAGGGTTGTTGACAACATAGAGGCAGAACAAAGTTGCAAGCTCAAGCAGATCCATTGATGATTGAAGCAACTTTGGAGACTCAGGCTATGAGGTGACGATGTGACATGAAGATTGCACGAAGACAGAGAATGGAACAAAGAAGGAGTGGCATGAACTGAAGTAGCAACTCAAGGAAGAACATGAAGCTACATAGACAAACGAATGAGTTGTAGTAGGAATAGGAACAACAGTAGCCACAACATGCAGTCATGGATCAAACTGCACTGGTACAAGTTAAAGATGCATCCCAGCAGCTGGCATGAAGCAGACATGGTGAGTAGTGTTGTTGATCGCATGCAAGGGATTCAGCATCATGCATGTCATTGTATGCATACATGCGATCCAACCCTTTCAACACACTCACCAAGGCAAAGAAAAGAAGTAAGTCCAACTGGAGCTGAACATGTACCTTGGCAAGTTAATGCGCATGACTACCAGCACACACTTGAAGATCACCACAGACACTATGCATCAATGTGTTTCCAGTTCAACCGCACAAAAGAAGACCATGCGCTTGTTAGCGGACGAGTTGGATGAAGGAACCGAACCAATGCACCGGTTGCAACAGAGGCAAGAGTTCACTTCAATAAGATGTCACCATGGGGTGCATGCACACCATCATGGACGACCAAGCTTGGCAGTAGCTCACCACCTTCTTCATCATAAGCATGTCAAAGAGTTGGTCTCATCAGAATAGACCAAGCATCGGTGATGTCTTGCATGGCTTTCTCAAGGCATGTTGTCTCACATGACTACACGTGCATTGGAATGTAACATCATGTCAAGTGTAAGTCAAGGGCTGATAGTTGGATGTAATAGTCATAGAGTAGATGAAGAGTCATGAGGGTAAATGAAGAGTCACAAAGGGGAATGTCAAGGGTCACCCCACCCTTTGCTATAAATAGAACCTCATAACTCATTATATAGGCTTTTGGTCAACCAAGCTTCCAATAAGACTATCTTCGAGAGAGCTTGGACAATATTGTAACACACCTTGGCTTCTCCATTGCACGGAGCTAGTACATCTCTTTGGATCAATAGGCAGATGCAGATGTAACGTTCTACTGTTGGAGCTAGTGGTTGGACATGGATGTATTATATGATTGGAACTTACACTTCCTTATATAATAAGATCTAGCACGTTTCATGCATATGTTTTAGTGTATTCCAGTGATCTTGTTTACTCTAAATGGCATACGTATTTTCTTTCTTACGCATGCATGTATGGACTATTCTATATGAGTATGTATGAATCTTTCATAAATTTGTTGTTGGTACACCCATCACTTTGGATTGCTAGCTAACTTGCTTTCCAGCTTATGATGTATCTTCGCTCTTGTGTTCCCTTCCCAGCTTAGTACTATTACAGGTTTCCAAGGGGTGCACTCATCTCAACCCACATGTGTTAGAACCTCTCATGCACCTTCCTTGACTCACTGTAGTTGTCACACCCTTGCTACCAACAGACTTATCTTACTTTCCTCTATGTGAAATCGTGATCAAGGCATTACCATACAACCACTCCTGGGACTCCTACACCAAATGGTCTGAGGTCTAATTGGGACTTCTTACTGGGGAGATCCCCTTGACATGTTGGTAGTTCTAGCACCATCAACATTTCTGGTGCTAGAACAACAGTGAGATGACAAGTTGTGTCCTCTCATCTGGTTTTGAACATTTGCATATCTTTCATGGTTTCTTGCATACCTTTCATGTATTCTTACACTCTTCTCCCTCTGCAATGTTTTTCAAATCATGAAGATGTCACCATCACAAGGGAGCTTTTCGATCTCTTGTCAACTTACACATATGATGGTGAACGTGAATTGGCCTGGCCTAAGTACTTACATGAATTTCTTTCCATGCTTCATGAGGAGGATGGGTGTTCTGACGAATAGGCCAGCTTGTTGCTTGCATACACACTTCGTGAATCTCCACTTCGATGGTTGTGCAGCCTATCGGCTGACAGCGTGCACTCACTTGAGAACTTCTGTGATCTCATTGAAGACGCTTTCTATCATTTTGATCCAAACTATCTTGACCAAAAATTGTTACAGCAACAGAAGGCTCTGCATGAATTGATCATGGATTTTTGGTAGCGCGTCCACGACTTGCAGTTTCAAGCTTCGAGGAGCCAAATGAAATTTGCTTGTCATTGGGACCGATTCAATTATTTCCCTAAGAAATCTGCCGATCCCAAGAAGAAGATTGTAATAAAGCCTCACTAAACATTCTTCACTGATGGAGCTGCGTAATCTCATATGGATGCGGCCACTATCTCAACTAACTATCTACCATCCCCTCATTCAACAACTCCACCACTCTCGAGTGATGTTGAGGATCATGCTCACTCACTTTTTCAACTTGCATATCCTCCCGACATCACTTCACTCAATTTTCACGCAATGTTAGTTGTCAGTCCTTTGAGTTCCCATATGCATTATGTTCCACGACCTTTGTCTTTGCACTTGGTTGTTCCTCTGGATGATATTGTCTTGTATTCTTCCATTCCGGACTCTTTACTTGTGAACGAGGAAAAAGCCACTAACAGAGTTGGTGTTGCACAACCAACATGTGGTGTCATTCATGAAGACTATGATTGGGAGCTTGAGCATCAACACTTGACAAAGGATGACTCCCTTCTATCCGAGCCCCCTCCATTCTTTCCTAACATCTTTGGTGAACCTACCATCCATGATTTCGCATGTGTGTCTTCATCCATGGATACACTTATTATTGATCACTCGTAGGACTCACCGGATGTTGGTCCATCTTTCGACAACAAAGAGGAGAAGTTATTAATTGAAAATCCATTTGATCCTTCATTTGTGTTCTCTAGAAATACAGAGGATGAGTTTGTTCACTTTTCATCTACCCCTCTGTTTGAATCATTTGATCATGATGATGTCGATGAAATCATTGATTTTTTTTATCATGGTGGTTGTGATCCATTTACTCCCATATTTGATCATGATCATGACTCTATCATAGTTGATATTTCAAAGCCGCCAGTTTATGATGATCTATCTAATGATGAAGTTGAAACACCCAAGGCTGTCGAGGCACTTTAGCCTGAGCTGGTTGTTATGTCATGCCCTTGTTCTCTTGGGGTTAGTCTCACTTCCAATCAAGAAATTGTTCAATCACCCAAGGCTCCTCATCACTCATTTGTATGCATTGAAGATCCATCTCACACATATCATGCTTCCTCCACTCAAACTCCACGATCCCATCACTCATGCATTGGAGGAATCCTATATTGCAAGCACTCGTGCATGATGAAAGTTATATTTGGTTCTTTCATTTGCTTGCATGTCATAATAAACAATGTTTTTATGCTTCAAATTTGCATGCAGTGTCACACAACACTATGATAAGTCCACAAACTGCTTTTCATGCGCTTTCACTCACTTATGTCCTGTGGGCACATTAAAAAATGAAGTGTGGTTTTATTCATTGTTATATCTTTCTTGTTTGTTGGTTTGCACAACTGGGTTACTCGTGGACCAAGCCTTCACAAAAATGGGTCAACCAATGTGTCGGTGGCTGCATTAGAAATATCACTTCACGTGATTAGGCCCATGCACCGTTAGTGTAGGAGTAGGAGTAGTGTTTTCTTTCAGTTGTTCTCCTGCATGCTTGTTTGCTTATATGCTTTGTTTTTTTGTTTGTTTTCCTGCTTGTTTTCTTACTCTCTTTGATTTCACTTTCACTTCTTCTCGTTCTTTGTTTTGTTGTTTGTTTGTTAGCTCGCTTGTTTCATTCATAGGTTTGTTTCGCATGAAACCATGTATGACTCTTGAAGTGAGTTGGGTGTTGTACAAGAGGGCCTGTACAACTATCACTACTTGGTTACCTATCATCTTGCCTATGTATGAAGAAATTGTTACTTTTAGTCCATGATACATCAAAGGAAAATACGTATTGTTCGAGGTGAACCTGGGTGAAAACACAATGCTTGTGCGCTAACTAGTGTCCCCTTCTCTAGTTGGTTGTTCTTGGGTTAACCCTTGTTAGCTCAGTCAAGTAGAGTAAAGTGAGGGGGAAAACCTTAACAGGCACGTTAGAGGTATAATAAACTACTTCTGCTGGAATAACCTCTTCTGCTCTCAATAAGTTGGGATCCCTCTTCCACCTCCGAAACGAACAAGTGCTATGCATAGTTACAAAAATGAAAAAAGTGAAAAAAGTTTGAAAAAATGAAAAATGAATAAGGCGAAAGAAGAGAAAGTCTTCATGCACACAAAGCTGATGCAAGTAACTCTGTCAAGGTACTGACCGAACTCATTGGTAGTACAGCCATGCTTGTGTTCGTATGTGAGTTCGCCGAGGTACTGTCTAGGCCTGCTAGTAGCAGAGCAACACCAGTGATGAAACTAAGACTCTGATGACTATAATGCTTGTACACCCATATACCCATCAACCCCAATCGAAAAAATTGTGTTGCCTTGGCTGAGAATGTGTGTAAATCGACCAAGATTTTGGCAGATGTTGCATCTTACAATCAAGCTAGTGTGAAACCAAGATGAGCTGAGAATTGAACAATACTTCCGGAGGTATTAGAATTTATTTTCATGAACAAGGTCCATTTAGAGAGTTGGAGTTCTACCAGTGTGTCGCCAAGTGTTGTATCAGCTACAACCACCCTCCAAAATTTTTCCTTAGCTTCGTTTTGGAGCCTCCCTACCAACGTTTCACAACACCTTGTCTTGCTTCATCAAGTTCACAAGCTTCAGTGTTTTGCTTGCACAAAGGCATCCTATCGATCACAGCTTGATGCATTACCCTCACAGGCTAATCACCTAGAATTGGTACAGGTGTAGGATAAGAAGCTTCACCAAGAAATTGTGCAATTCTAGAGGTAAACCAGCCTCCCCTCCAGAAATTGCGCAATCTTGACTGGAAGACTGCTAGGCTCCAGAATTGCACAATTCTGGTAGTCAACACTCAATGAAAATTGCGCAATTTTCCCTAATAGGGTTGCTCAGCCTAAAATTTGTGCAAATCTGGGCAGCATTCATCTGCTCTGCCCAGAAATTACACAAATCTCCTAGGCGGCCAACCTAGCTCTTAGCCAGAAATGCATATTTTCTCCCAGTAGTCGAACAACCTCTTGCATGTGCAGCTGAGTTAACCAGTTCCCTCTGGGATCGAGCAAAATAGACTTGCATGCATGGGCTTCTTCTCCTAAGGCAGCATGTAAAGGAATACCTTGTTTCAGGGATCTATTTTTGGGCAGCTGGAGGTTACATGCAAGGATCACTTCAGAAACCTCCCACCAAGTGTCGATTTCCCTAGATTTGTGGCATGCACATCACAACCTTGATTTTATCAAAACTCATCAACCAGACACCGCAGAGGTCATTCCTCACATCAACCTTGCAGCTCTACCATATCACATCACATCGAGGAGTTCTTGTCTCATTCAGCTCAGTTGTCTTGGGGTAAGCTCACCTTCCATGTCTATGTTGCTTTTCTGGTACTTTTTGTGTTTCGCTTCATAAGAGTGTTGTCTGCTTGATTTCAGTGAGCACTTGTTGTCATTTTGATACATACTATCTTGTACTAGCATCGTTTTAGTTTTCATTGCTATCTCCCTGCTATCGCATGCATGAAACTATTTTTCATGAACGGTCACCGATTCCACGACTCGCCTCACCCACATGCATGTTGTTCCATTTTCTGAATTTTTCATTCATCATTTGCATGCATGACCATTCACTTATGCTTACACTTTGTATCACCATGCATTCACACTCACATTCGTGTTCAATTGCCCATTGGCAAGTCTGGGCAACCTCGGCCTAGACTCTGCCTTCACTGAGACAAAATTGCACAATCGTGAGAGGGAAGGGTCTACCTTCCTCTCCATAAATGTGCATTTCTACCCATCAACTATTCCCCAGGCCTGATTTGCGCAATCCTGAGGGACAATGACTGTTGGCCCAAAAAATTGTGCAATACAGTCGCTGAGCCTGCAGTCATTGCGAAATGAAATTGTGCATCGCACAATTCCCGCTGTTAGCAGTCAAGCTGGACTATACATTGTGCAGTTCCAATAGTCAGTTAGCCTCTCAGTAGCCTATATTTTTCCTTGTACAGTCTTGGCAGTCAATCTCCCAACCTCCCGATGAAAATTATGTAACCTTCATGATCATTCACCCAAGTATGTTGCAAGTCATTTCTCAAGTTCATTTTGGTTTTCGTCTGACAGATTACTTGCCATGAGTGTTGTCATGTCTCCATGTATCACAAGTGTTCATCTACCTCTCACCAGTATAGGTACAATGGTTTCTAGGAGAGCAGAGACGAAGACACCATTCAGAGCACACTTGGGGATGCAGTCGATCAAGTGTCTATGGACTTTCCTACCCGCGAAGACATCAAGTTTTTCGTAGACAAGGACATCAAGATATGATAGTAGCAACATCACAGTGAGAAACATCATGAATATTAGTTTAAGGAAGCATACCAAATGCAATGCATGCAAGAGGAGGGTTGTTGACAACACAGAGGTGGAACAAAGTTGCAAGCTCAAGAAGATCCATTGATGATGAAAGCAACTTCGAAGACTCAAGCTATGAGGTGATGGCCCGACATGAAGATCGCACAAAGACAGAGAATGGAGTAAAGAAGGAGTTGTATGTGATGAAGTAGCAAATCAAGGAAGAACATGAAGCTACATAGACAAGTGAATGAGTTGCAGCAGGAACAAGAATAGCAGTGGCCACAACATGCACTCACAGATGAAACTGTGTCCGTACAAGTTAAAGATCCATCCTAACAGCTACACGGAGAAGACATGGTGAGTAGTGTTGTTGATCACATGCAAGGGATTCAACAGCATGCATGTCATTATGCACACGGATGAGACCCAACCCATTCAACACACTCACCAAGGCAAAGACAAGAAGAAAGTCCAATTGGAGCTGAACATCTACTTCGACAAGTTGATGTGCATGACCACGAGAACACACATGAATATCAACACCAACACTATGCATCAATGTGTTGCCATTCATCTGCACCCAAGAAGATCATGCGCATGTTAGTGGATGAGTTGGGTGAAGGAGTTGAACCAATGCACCGGTTGCAATGGAGGCAAGAGTTTGCTTCAACAATATGTCACCATGGGGTGCATGCACACCATCACGGACAACCAATCTTGGCATCATCTCACCACCTTCGCCATCATAAGCATGTCAACGAGTTGGTCTCACACAATAGACTGAGTGTCAGTGATGTCTTGCATGGCTTGGTCAAGCCATGTTGTCTCACATGGGTACATGTGCATTGTAATGTAACGTCATGTCAAGTGTAAGTCAAGTGTCGATAGTTGGATGTAACAACCATAAAGTAGATGAAGAGTCATGAGGGTAAATTAACTCTCACAAAAGGGAATGTCAAGGGTCACCCCACCCTTTGCTGTAAATAGAACCTCATAACTCATTCTATAGGCTTTTGGTTAGACAAGCTTATGTTAAGACTATCTTGGAGAGAGATTGGCAGGTATTGTAACGCGCCTTGGCTTCTCCACTGCATGAAGCTAGTACATCTCTTTGGAGGAGTGAGTCGATGTGGCTGTAATGTTCCACTATTGGAGCTAGTAGCTGGACATGGATGTATTGTATGACAGGAACTTACACTTCTTTATATAATAAGAGCCAGTACATTTCATGCATATATTGTATTGTATTCGAGCTATCTTGTTTACTCTAAATGGCATATGTATTTGGTTTCTTACGCATGCATGTATGGACTATTCTATATGAGTAAGTATGAATCTTTATGAAATGTGTCGTTGGTTTAACCATCACTTTAAACTGCGAGCAATCTTTCTTTCCAGCTTTTGATGTATCTTCGCTCGTGTGTTCCCTTCCCATCCAAGTACTATTACAGGTTGCCAAGGGGTGCACTCATCTCAACCCACATGTTTTAGAACCTCTCATGCACCATCGTTGACTCATTGTATTTGTCACACCATTGCTACCAACAGAGTTATCTTACTTGCCTCTGTGTGAAATCACGGTCAAGGCATAACCATGCGACCCACTGTTGGGACTCCTACACCAAACAGTCTGAGGCCTAATTGGAACTTCTTACCAGGGAGATCCCCTTGACATGTTGGTGGGTCCAACACCATCAACATTACCTTAAACTCCAATCACCTAGACAAAATTCTATAAAATTAGTGATGTTCCTTTTTCCAAAACTCATAAAGGTATTAACTCGCAGATGTTAAAAATCAAAATAACCTCTTACTCAAGAAATTAAAAAATTGTTATTGATTCAATACCCATTTTGTAGGAAAATAAAAAACATAAGATTTACCTAACCTGGGAATAAAGAAAATTTGGCCATCTTGGAGGTCAAGCCTTACCCTTTGGCCTCGAGTGTATTCAACACTAGTAACATAATGGAAGTTCACAATCAAGAAAAAATTCACAACATTAGATTTTTCTGGGACACACCTCACTAATGCGATAGTAGTTTAGGAGCATACTAATAATATAGTATATGAGGAGAGATATTGTATACCACTATATGAGTTTCTTCATAGTGGCATACAATTTGTAGATAAGATACCTGATGATGAGGTCGTGTTTGCTTTGATCCTATAAGTTCAGGATGTGGGATTAAATCACTAACCATATGAAAATGTTAGATCAACACCTACATTATGCTGACTTTCCAACCCTTCAAGTTTCACCTTAAATATATCCAAGCATCCTAGGAGAGGCATCCTTGGATCCAAAACCTTATATGAGATTTTGAACCCTAGTTGATGATGAATCGAGGTGATACGAATTAAGGTATGATGAAATATGTATGGTGGTTTGACTCCATTTGAAGGTTGTGGATCTGGGCTATAGACTTACGATACCACTTGAAGCCCTAATTCAACCATGTTGTCATTGAACCTATTTATGCATTAGTAAGAAATAGAGTTTATGTGTGGTTGTTCTTTTGAGGTCTACATTATTGTGATTATTATTTTTTGTCTACAGAGCTAAGGATTTTGAAACCTTTTAAGAGTTATGGAATAAGAAAAAAGGAAGGAAGAATAGTCCTAGGGGTTTCAATATCAAATAATATAGAAAAAAATGGTTGATTCCTTGCTTTAAAAAGTTGATTATTCCTTATATAATCCATCACACCACGATAAGGAAATTTAAGTTATATAACCTATGTTACATAATATTATCATAAGAATTAATACAATTGGCTTGAATTTTTGCATTAGCTATTCAATGAATTGTCAATATTTGTTGGTTGATGTAAGTGATGGAAACTCAATTCAAGAACATATAGATGGACACATTCAAAGAAATGAAGAGTGTGTAGTAGCATCTTCTGAACAAGACCTTCGCGCTTATTACTTGTCAAAATGTAGAGGCATTTAGTGAAGAAATTTGGGAAACAAAGAGTAAAAAATATTCTGAGGAAGTTACTACAACAACAACAACAATAACAAAATCCCTAGTCTTGCCATAATTTAGTCTCTGTGGTTAGGGGTTTCGATCTCCAAGCCACGGGGTTTGGATCTCCAAGTGGTGTAACCAGCAGAAACAAGTTTTAAATATACTCGAGGGGTTTGGATCTCCAAGTGGCTATGGGTTTAGATCTGCAAGAATTGGGGTTCGGATCTCTAAGTATTAAGTTGTAGTATTTAAATCAAGTCACACAATATATGTATCTTAAATGGTATCGACGAGAACTCTAGACGGTATTAGGTCAATTAATGAAAATTAAACTTGACTTGTCATGTAGTCTCGAGATATTGGATATGCTACCTTTTTATTTTTTACCTTAGTTGTTGTGGGCACAAGATATATATTCTAAAAAAGGGGTGCTTTGGCGAGAACTTAGTGAAGAGATGTTGGGACTAGCACTTGGCGCGATCAGTTGAAACAAGGGTTATGCAACGGTAAAATGGCATGACACAATAGTGTTTAGATATCATGAATACTTGGTACCAAGCGCACCTACCAAATTTTCAAATCATTTTTCTTTGCATGGGCATGCATAACTTTAAAATACTTTGAAAAGGATACACACACACATATAAAAGAAAATAATGATTTAATTATTATTAATAATTCTGGTAACTATTACTAAATTATTAAATATTGTAATATGATAATAAATATATTATAATTTATTTCACGAGCTCTTGGATAGACAGTGATTAGGTGCTCTGTTAAGGCACTTCTTGATGTGAAGTCACTAGTTGAATTCCCCACCTTGATTGTGGTGATATATTGGACATGATGAAGATGTAGTCCTTACAAGATTACTATATAATATCTCATATATGTATATATATATATATATATATATATATATATATATATATATATATATATATATATATATATATATATATATAATGGTCGTCACAATTTTGATAACAAACGTGGTTTGTCTCAATCACAAAAATAGATGTGGTTCGTCGCAATTGCGATGCCATAGAAATAATAGGTTGCAATTACAACTCATTAAAAATATGTCATCATAATTGCGATGAACATGGGAACCAAAATGTAAAAACAAAATGGAATTTTTCTTGACCTTGCAATAGTATGGGCCATACCATCAAACTATGTCATTACAATTTGGTGTTATATGTATTAGTGAATATAATTTAGTTATTCCTACATAGAATTGACTTGATGTTTATCCTTACTAACTTTTGCAAATTTTTTGTGTTCTATTTTAGATAAAAGGAAAAATTTGCACGCTTGGGTGAGCTTATAATTCTACTTATAGTCTGAAATCTTGAATTCTTATCACCAAAAAATTGATTTTCTAGATTATTTTTCTAAAAACACCTTGATGGAGAATTTGGATGTTGGTGGTCTATGTCCTCCTCTTTTTCCTCTTTTTCTTTGTATTCTCCCACTTTTTCTTCTTCTTCTTCATTTTCATGCTCTATGATAATTATATCCTTTGAATCTTTATTTGCGTATGGCTTCTCCTATTGAGGTAATGCTTGATCTACTCTTACATAAATGCATTCTATTACCTTATGTAGCATTTTGTTGTAAAATGTATAGCCCTTTCTTCTAGATAAATAACAAAGGAGGATTCCTTCATCTCTTCTAGAATCAAACTTCCCTAAATTTTCGTTATTTATCTTGATTTATCACTTGCTTCCAAACACTTTGAAGTATTTTATTGTATTTGGTGTGCCTTTCCATAAGGGATAAGTAGTCTTGTCATTATCTACTTTGAACTAAGTTGTATTTAGAACATAATTTGTTGTATTAACTACTTCTCCCGATAAGGTATCTAGAATCTTTGCTTCATTCAACAATTTTCTTTCCATCTCTTGCACAGTTCTATTATTTTGCTCAACAACATTATTTTTCCAAGGATTCATTGGAACTAAAAAAATATCTTCTAATCCCATCTTTTTCACAAAATTCATTGAATTCATCATAAATAAGCCCACCTCTTATGTATAATTTCAAGCATTTGATTGTTAGACCAGTTTCATTTTTAACAAGAGATTTGAAGGTTTAAATGTTTCGAATGCTTTATTTTTATCTTTAAGGAAATTCATTCATGTCATTCTTAGATAGCCTTTAATCATATATTTCTTCTCTTAATGTTTGTGTTCTTTCCAGTCCACAGAAGTCTATATGAATAATTTCCAATGGATTTGTTGATGAGTATTATTTTTTCTTGAATCTAACTTTGGTTTACTTTCCTTGTTGACAAGGCTTTTAAATAATGTCCTTCATCTTTAAATCTTTGCAATAAATCTCAATGCTTGTGATTTGTTGAGTTTCACTAGATTTCCAAAACTTCAATGACTCATCCTTCTATGCATAATCCACTTCCATCTCATTGCCCCATGCGACATTTTATCCATTTACTTCATCAAGGAGAGATACATTTCTTGAGGTTTTAGACAAATTTTCCACCAATATTTTTGATCCTATATTCCTTATTTAACACCCTTTAGATAAGAATGTGTAATAATATCCTTGATCACACATTTGACTAACATTCAAAATATTGTGTTTTAATTCGTAAACATACAAAACATTTTGAGTTTTAGTCCTTCCATTATCAGAATTGATTATTCTATTCCATGTATCCTTGTTGATTCATTGTTTCCAAGAGTCAAATTACCTCCTTTTTCTTCTTCTAGAGTAATAAATTTACTATGATAACCTATCATGTTCCTTGAGCATCCATTTTCAACATACCATTGCCTCTCTTTACTTTTAGCATATAGGCAAAGCTAAATTCTCCCTATTTTTTGTAGAAATTTCTACAAATCCACCTCTAATACCATGTAGAAAATATGTGTAGTTTAACCCGATAATGCAATATAAATCAAAGCCAAATACTATAACCTACTTCTACTATCAATTTGTGGAAGCTTAAAGATTGAGCTAAACAATATAACTAGAAGAAGAAGAATCAATGACACAATACACATGAAAATACTTTGGGAAAAGCCTCAGCTAAAAACCCCACACTATTCTATTATGATACATGGTGGAAATACATAGGAATTATACAAAGCCTTCACTCTCATAGCTAGCCAGCTCTCAGTATAATCCTCACAGATGCTCACAGACAAGCTTGGCTTCTCTCCAGCCTTCCTCTCTACCCTCCAAGCTCCTATTTCCTTGTGTTGTTCCTCTGGGATGATTCTCCTGTTACCAAGTGGATGATATCCCTTCAAAACTGCGTAATCCTCAAGGATGATGCCTTGACTGTATGCATGGGTTTTCTTTATAAGAAAACACATGCAACTGACAGTGAACTGTCATTGACTTTAATCTCAACTGGGTCTTTCTCAGAATAGACATGCATGACTTTCTGATGAGGGAATCTTCAGTTAACTGGAGTAGCACTAGTTGAGTGCATGCATGCATCAACTAACTGTTAAATCACCATTAGTTCCTCAAATAGTTTGGGACTAATTCAACTAGACTTAACTTAGTAAACTGAGTTAACTAATTACAACTCAAATATAACTCAATCTTATCTCCTTAATTTAAGGGATAACTCTTGCATGTCTTCAGAAAGACTTCTAACTTGAATTTCTCCAGTTAATTAATTTAAAATAAATTAATTAATTATTTCCATGTAGCTGTTAAGACTAAATTCGATTTTAATTCACAATTTAATTCGGGGACAAATTAAATTGGAATATTCTTGTTGCCATATTTCAACACTCCCTCTCAATAAGAAAGGGATTATCTTTCACCCCGATTCTGGCACTATGGAACTCGAATTTACACTTTGACAATTCCTTTGTCAAAATGTCAGCTTCTTGCTCCTCTGTCGAAATATACTGCAGCAACGTGATCCTCTCGACCTGTGAAAAGCCAAAGGAAACAAATCTTGCCTTATGCTTCTCCACACTACCATTAGTATCTTGCTTTACCTTGTAAAGCCAATGGGAACTCACAATTGGCTTGTTCTCTGGTCTCGGAACCATGTCCCAAACACTGTTACGAACTATGGAGTCATACTCCTCCACCATAGCATCAACCCAAATCGGCTGCTACACTGCTTCCTCAAGGGAAGATGGCTCGGTCTCAACACATTCCCTAGCAAGGGCCATGTATCCAGTGTACCTCTTAGGTGACCTCCTCTACCTGTGCTGAGAAGACGGTGCTCCCACATTCTCTCTCGCATCGTCCAACAATCTGTCATCTTCTCTTGTGCGCTTCTGTCCATCTCTGGAAGACTTTGCTTGAGTGGATGTATCCACTACTGGAACCTCTGCATGTGGCTGCTCCGCATCAGTCTGAGGCTCCTCCTCCTTAGAAACCAATAGTTCCTCCACGGCCTATAGTTGGAGCTCCCTCTAAAGGGAAACTGGCATGGCCTTCTACTCATCAAACTTGAGATCTTTGCGAACCACTATCCTCCAACTGGTAGGCAAGTACACCCGATAGTTGTGAGGTGTATCAGTGTACCCCACAAATATCCCCGACTCGGCTGTCAGCTCAAGCTTCTTCCATGCATCCTTTGTCACATGGAAATATGTCGATGAGCCAAAGATCCTGAAGTGACCGACATCTGGTCTCTTACTGAAGAAATCTTCTTCTGGTGTCTTCATCCCAAGTATGTGATGTGGGCTTCTATTCTACAAATAGACCACTGTGTTGCATGCCTCAGCCCACAAGTGAAGTGGTAGGTCTTGTTCATGCAACATTTCCCATGTTGCCCCTACAATAGTTTTGTTCTTCCTCTCATCCACCCCATTCTGCTGTGGGTTATGAGGTGCTTTCAACTCTCATTTAATTTCTTCTGCTGCACAGAAGTCCTTAAACTCTTGAGAGACATATTCTCCACTGTTGTCGCTTCTCAAGGCCTTGATCTTCTTCCCCGACTCTTTTTCGACAAAAGCTTTGAACTCACAAAAATTTATGAAGGTTTGGTCCTTCTTCTCCATGAAATAAATCCAGCATTTACAAGAATAGTCATCAATGAAAATCACATAATACCTTTGCTTCGCTGTGGATACAGTCGAGAATAGTCCACACACATCAGTATGAACTCACTCTAAGATAGCCTCTACTCGACTATCTCGATCATGAAAGGAAGATTTGGTTTACTTTCCCAAGGTACAACCTTTGCATGTCTCAGCTTGTTGAAGTTTACCTTTGGGAAGTCTTGTAGATATCTGCTGCATTGTCTTCAAAGCCCCATCATGCAAATGGCCCAACCACTTGTGCCACAACTCATCAATGTCTTGGATTTGCACCAATTCTGCTTTCGTACTCAATGCTGCACAATCATCTACCTCTAGTTTATAGAGATTCCTCAGCCAAATCCCTATCCTCTTGGTCTGACCTATGTCTATGTGTCTTAGGAACTCCTTTCCTTTACTGAAGACAACATCATAGCCTTTTTCATCCAACGTCGTGACCGATACCAAGTTCTTCCTCAGTCCAGGCACATACATCACATCTGTCAAGGTGAGAGGAGCTTCATGCTCCCTCTTAAAAGAAATCATGCCTACTCCTGAAACACTATAC
Source organism: Pinus tabuliformis (assembly GCA_031772625.1). Taxonomy (NCBI): domain Eukaryota; kingdom Viridiplantae; phylum Streptophyta; class Pinopsida; order Pinales; family Pinaceae; genus Pinus; species Pinus tabuliformis. Next base: position 89,702,465 of record CM062815.1, read on the forward strand.
CTTTTGTCGTCACCCATCTCTATGCGCATCTTGAGGTCTTTCTCCTCCAAGGCACTGAATAAATTTTTATCACCGGTGATGTGCAATGAGGATCCACTGTCAAGATACTAGACACAACCGATCATCGATGACACCATGCATGTGATAAGCGTAAAGTCCATTTCGAACTAAGAGGCTAAAGCCTCACCTTTCGATCCTTCTGAGGATCCCTTCTTGGACTTCTTCGATGGGAAATTAGTCGCATAATGTCCCATCTTGTGACAATTAAAGCTTCTTACTTTAGACATGTCACCCTTCTTCCCTCCATAAGAAGAATTCGATTTGAAATGGGAAGGATTTCCCTTCCCTTTCCTTGCCTTAATTGCTAAGGCCAGATTTTCTTCATCATCATTCTTGGATGAAGAACCATCTCGTGTGCTCTTCCTGATCTCCTCCTGCATAAGATCCGACCAGAGTCGTTCCCAATCTGGCAGTTTCTCCCTTCCATTCATAGAGTCCTGGTAGGTATTCCAACTCTTTGGAAGGCTAAGGAGAGCAAGGCTCACCATATCATAATTGGCAGTAGTTATTCCCACACTGCCAAGCTCATCTCTATAGGTGGTGAGCTTGTTCAGATATCTGGAAATAGTATCGCCCTTCTCCATCTTGATTCTTCAAAGCTTATCCTTGAGCGCCAATTTCCTCTTGTCGCTACTATTCTAGTAGAGGTCCTTCAATGTCTTCCACATTGAAAATGGAGTATCCTTCCCATGGAGACTCGAGACAATATGGTCTTGAACTCCCTCAAGGATGATCTGTCTCGCCTTTGCCACAAACTTCTTCCACTCAGCCAACTCTTGTGCATTAGTTGAAGCTATCTTTGGGATTTCTTGATCAATGAATTCCTTCAAGCCATTATCTTCTAATAAAACCTCCATTTTGTCTTTCCATGCTATTTAATTCGAGCTACATCCCAAGGCATACTCGAGCCTCAAGCCATAGAACACCACTGGCCAACCTTGAAGTATGATATGAAATCGATTTGCACTTGCAACCCCGAACTTCAAACTTCGAATTCTCTTCTCAGTATACTATTCACAACTCTGATACAATGTAGAATAATTTCAACAAATCCAGCTCCGATACCATGTAGAAATTTCTACAAATCCAACTCTAATACCATGTATATAATTTCTACAAATCTAGCTCTGATACCATGTAGAAAATCTGTGTAGGTTAACCCAATAATGCAATATAAATCAAAGCAGAATACTATAACCTACTTCTACTATCAATTTGTAAAAGCATAAAGATCGAGCTAAACAATATAACCAGAAGAAGAAGAATCATCACAATACACATGAAAATACTTTGTGGAAAGCTTAAGCTAAAAACCCCACACTACTGTATTATCATGCATGGTGGAAATACATAGGAATTATACAAAGCCTTAGCTCTCACAGCTAGTCATCTCTTAGTACAATCCTCACAGATGCTCACAGGCAATCTTGGCTTCTCTCCAACCTTCCTCTCTACCCTACAAGCTCTTATTTCCTTGCATTGTTCCTCTGGGATCATTCTCCTATTACCAAGTGGATGATCTCCCTTCAAAACTGCGCAATCCTCAAGGATGATGCCTTGACTGCATGCATGAGTTTTCTTTATAATAAAACACATGCAACTGATAGTACACTGTCCTTGACTTTAATCTCAACTGGGTCTTTCTTAGAATAGACATGCATGAGTTTCTGATGAGGGAATCTTTAGTTAACTGGAGTAGCACTAGTTGAGTGCATGCATGCATCAACTGACTGTTAACTCACCATTAGTTCCTCAAACAATTTGGAACTAATTTAACTAGGCTTAACTCAGTAAACTGAGGTAACTAATTACAACTCAAATATAACTCAATCTTATCTCCTTAATTTAAGGGATAACTATTGCATGTCTTCAGAAAGACTTCTAACTTGAATTTCTTTGACTAATTAATTCAAAATAAATTAATTAATTATTTCCAAGTAGTTGGTAAGACTAAATTCGATTTTAATTGACAATTTAATTCAAGGACAAATTAAATTGGAATATTCTTGTTGCCATATTTCAACATTTTTCTTGCATCTTCTACCATACCTTTGTATAAACATTTTGCCTGTTTTGTTGATACATGCTTATTGAGATGCTTCTAAATTCACTTTCTGTAAGCCCGTAGTTATTACATTTATAGAATTCAACATAATCCAATAGAGAAGCAAACTAATTGTAGTTTTTAACAACATTCGCGTTTAAACCTATAGGATTTCTATTCACATAACTATTCATTTGAGTCACGTAGGATTCTCTATTTCTATATTTCATATGATAATTTTGTTACATAAGCTCTAAAATTCATGGATATATGAACAAAATTATCACAAGAAAAATAATAGCTTAATAAAATTCTTTGTACCTCAATGTGACAATAGGTTTTGAAGGAATAGTTCTTTGGAAATTATTATGATTGTGTGAAAACTCAACTCTTTGTTGGTCCTTAACTCCATTTATACTATTTTTTGTATATCTGATACGATCGTTCTTTGTTGGTTCTTAAATTCATTACTCATGTTTCCTATATTGTTAATAGGGTAATGTCTCTACCTCTTCTTAACCTAATTTATGATACTACTTATATTGTTTATGGGGTCATGACTTTGCTAGTTCGCAACTTATTTTCTAGAACTAATTTCATTATTTATAGAATTACTCAACCCAATAGCAAGGTTTTTAGATTCTTCTTTGGATTCCTTTCCTTCTTTGTTTTTGCTTGATTCTACCATGAAAGTATCATGATTTTTTTTATAACCAATACCCATTTTAGTGAAGCGAGACTCTGAAAGTTGAGAATGCAATTTCATATTTTTTTATTTTTTCCAAGTTTCAAGCTTTGAGACAACTTAAAATTTTACTTCTCTAGTTTTCTCGTTAGGTAGACAAATTATGCTTCTAAGTGTTCACAACTTCCTTGATTTTCAACCGCTAGGCTTATCAATACTTCCTTTGTTGTTTTTTCCTCTTTTAGTTATGTCTTTAGGCATAAGATAGATGCTTTACCTAAATCATGGCTTTTCTTTTCATATTTATGCAATAGTTCCTTTTAATTTTTAATCTTCTTCTAAGTCTCTCTATTTCATCCAAGGCACTATTAAGTTCTTCCTCAAAACTAACTTCTCCATCAACATCTTCCTCTGAATTAGATTTCTTTTTATGGTTAGCTTGATGCTTTTATCATCATTTTGAGCATCCATTACTATAAATATGAAATATTCTTTCTCAACATCAAATCTATAATGATCGCTTTCTTTAGAAGAGAAATTATCTTCTTTAGAATACAAACTTTTCTTCTTGATGTATCTTTACTTTTTATGTCCATAACTTTTTCTTCTATTTTCATAATCTTATTTATTATCATTGGCTATTCTTCCATGGACCATAATCAAAACATTTGAATGGAGTATTACCTTTATACTTGCTAGAATCGCTCTTCAACTTCCTCACAAACTGAACTTCTTCTGGATTTGAATCATAAATGGAGTAATCATAGATTTTGTGTCCTCTTGTATTATTTTATGCTTTGAAGGCTACATCCTTTAACGCTCACTTCTATTTTTGTATCCTCATCTCATATGCAATGAGGGTCCCATGTAATTCATCCATCTTCATATTATCCAGATCTTACATTTCTTTAATAGATGAAACCCTTGCACTAAATCCCAAGGGAGTATATCCGAACACATTCTAAACAAACATTGGTTCCATAATATTTGCATCAATACTTCTCACAATACTAACAATCTCATCTACATGATGAAAGAAGTCTACAATAAGTTATTCTTCATTCATCTTAAAACTCAAATTATATTTTATGAGTTTGAAGCTTTGGAATTTTTACCTTTTCATTTCCTTCATGGCCTCTTTGAAGCTTTTCCTAAATGTAACATTACATTACCTTGGTAAATTTGATTTTCCTAGTCCACACAAAATGGCATTCATTTCTTTTGAATCATTTACAAAGGCTCTATTACCATCGTGATCTGTTGGAGGAGTTGTTGGAAGTCTATTAGTATCCACAACAGATAGTCAAATGGAAACACTAAGAGACATCAGATAGGTCATCATCCTTATCTTCTAGAAAGCATAAATTTTTCTATCAAATAAAGAAGCTTTATTTTAGAAAGGAATGTCCTGACTAGTTAATGGTACCTCTAAGATCTTCCTTCCATATGTTAAGTTACTTTCGAAGGAAGTTGGTTTTAAACCAATTAATGGACTGGTAACTATATTAAGTTGTCGGGGGGGTGGTGGTGAAATCAAGATAATACAAGTTTTACGTATTTAAACATTCAAGCACCATAAAAAATCAATTTCATAAGTAGAACATGAAGCATAAGATATACATGGAAACCATTTTGTGAGAAAACCATAGAAAATTTTCCAATTATAGTTATTTGTATGAAGTAAACTATTGTTGCAAAAATTTGTAGGAACCAACCTATATGAGGCACTAAGCCCCTCAACATTTCAAATTTGTAGGAACCAACCTACATGGGACGCCAATATCCTTTGTGTCAAGAATTCCTCAGCAGAAACCAACAGGAGACACCAATCCCCTAAATTTTGTAGGAACCAACCTGTAGGAGACACTAATATCCTATACAATCTTCTTTCAATATTATTCTGCAATGGTCCTCTACTCGGTAATGATCCACTCTACTTATCTTCTTTGTACAATCACCCCTTACTGTGACAATTTTAATCAGGCACTCCCTTCAACTTGAAATGTTACAATAGGTGCTTCCTTCAACTAAAATTATCATAACTACACTTCTACTAATGCAACATAATCACGATTGGTGCTTCATTCAATGTATTCTAACCATTTAGATTCACACTAGCTTCAGTCAATGAACCTTTAACATATCACATGCACTCATGGCATACTAAACCCTATCCCTAATTTGATTACATATTCGAAAAAACATCTAAAAACCACATTATTTAACTGCCTACCAATACGAACCCAATACAAAACCCTTACTTTCACTAGATATTGTAGGTATCCATTTTTGCGTTAATATTTTTTACACCCATTTATATTTTTTCATTAACTTTGAGGTCCATTTTTTATACCTGTGAATATGAAAACCCTTTACCCCCTATTATATCCTCAATATATTTTGTCATATTTTCCTCAATATATATCCCCCAATATGAATACACATGGTATGGTATTTTGTTGGGTTGTGTTATATTCTTTCCACGACTAGCCCACGTAGTTAACCTGGGGGTTAGAGTGGGGGGTGGTGCCCCCCCTTCATTGAGCCGATTGCGTAGCGTGGGGGTCAGAAGGGGGTTTGAGGGGTGCAGGTAACCTCACTCTATGGGGTCTGGGGCAGCACCCCAAAAAATTTTGGTTTTGGAACCTATGTTAGGTTGGACAGACCCACCTATGGTTTTTTGCATGATTTTCGCAGATGTGATGGTTTTCGGTCCATGGTTTTGGACATTGAAAGGAACATAATGAAAAATCAAGCTGGTAATCCTGGTTTTGGGATCCAGGGGAAAATCTCTGTGTATATGTGTTTGATGTGTTATTCTCTCGCGTTGTTTATTTTATGTGTTTTAGAATTCATATGCAGGTAATTTCTGTATGGGGTTAAAACCTACATTTCGTATCAGAGTTGTTTTGGCTTCAAGGGGACGCCTTGGTTGCTGAGGGGTTTCGCTCGGGCCTGTGGTAGACCCTGTTCAGTGGGATATCTGTGAGATTGATTCTGGTGGTGAAAGAAGATGGCGAGCAGTGGAAAGATAGAGATCGAGAAATTTAATGGTTAGAGTTTTGAGTTGTGGAAACTCAAGATGGAGGATCTGATGGTGGATAAAGATCAGTGGATCGTGGTAGATCCAGGTACTAAACCAATGGGAGTGTCCGATGAAGAATGGAAGAAGTTGGATCGAAAGGCAAAGAGCACAATATGGTTAAGTGTCTCAGATTCAATATTGCTAAATGTATCAGGGGAAGCTACAATGAAAGCTTTGTGGGACAATTTAGGGACTTTGTACCAATCTAAGTCTCTAGTGAATAAACTATTCTTGCGGAAAAAGCTGTATAACCTGAGGATGAAAGATGAAGACTCGGTGACAGAGCATCTGAACGCATTTAATATTGTGGTAAGTTAGTTAGCATCGATTGATATTTAAATTTCAGATGAAGATAAGTGCATTAGTTTGTTGTGTTCTCTACTAGATTCGTGGGATAGTATGGTTATTGTAATAGGTATCAATGCAACTACCTTGTAGTTTGATGAAATAGTCTTGTCCTTGCTGACGAAGGAGATGAGATGGAAAAATATGGAGAGCCAGAATGGTGATGCCTTGTCTATACGAGGATGGTCCCAGAACAAAAACAAAAATAAGTCATCAAGTGGGAGATCTGAATCTAGAGGGAGATCTATATCTCGAGGAAAACCTATAAAGGTGGTGTGCCAGAAATGCAAAAAGGAAAGGCACTACAAAAGGAACTGTAAATCAAAAGCTCCTGATAAAGGAAAGGGATCTGATGATGCTCCTTCTCCAGAGGAAAAAACCACCTCAGATGAAGGTGGGGATGTGTACTTGGCTTCTTTAGGTACACATGTAGATCATGAGGCATGGTTGATTAACTCAGGTGCATCCTTTTACTTCACTCCCCATAGAGAGTGGTTCTGCGAGTATGAGAAATATGATGGTGGTGATGTCTTCTTAGGGGATGATAGGAAGGCTAGAATCATTCGTCGCAAAAAAGTAAAGTTGAAGTTGCAAGGTGGAAGGGTTAGAACACTTCCAGGTGTTCTACATATTCCTGGATTGGCTAGAAATTGGATTTTTGTGAGCAAGTTGGATGATGCAGGTGTAAAAACAATGTTCGAGAAGGATACCTGCAAGATGGTTCTGGGAGCATTTGTATTGATGTGGGGATTTCAGATTGGAACTCTGTACAAGCTGCAAGGTAGCACGGTTGTTGATGGGTGCAACAGTTCTATGGTTCTTGAAAGTGGAGCAGAAAATCTAGTGGTCTCTGGAGAGAAGACTATGTTGTGGCATCAAAGGCTTGGACATATTGGAGAGAAGGGCCTTCGAATACTTCATGGTAAAGGTATGGTAGAAGGTATGAGTATTAGCTCTCTAGATTTTGATTTATGTGAAAATTGTGTATATGGAAAGCAGAATCGGGTGAGTTTCCCCTCTGGTGGTAAGAGGGCGAAACATATATTACAGCTTGTGCATAGTGATATGTTTGGACCTGTGAAGGTTCCATCACTGGGTAAGTTTGTGTACTATGTATCATTTATAGATGACTTCTCAAGGAATACATGGATATATTTCCTTAAGAAGAAATTTGAAGTCTTTAATAGGTTTAAAGAATTCAAGGCTTTGGTGGAAAACCAGACAGAGAACAAGATAAATGTGTTGAGGACAGATAATGGTGGAGAGTTTTGCAATAAGGAATTTGAAGAATTTTGTAAGAAGTGTGGTATAGCACGACAAAAGACTACTCCATATACACCTCAACAAAATGGAGTTGTAGAAAGAATGAACAAGACATTGATGGAAAGGGCAAGAAGCATGCTTAGTGGTGCAGGGTTAGGATAGGAATTCTGGGAAGAGGCGATGGAGATAGCATGTTACCTAGTCAACAGGCCACCTTCATCAGCATCGGAGGATAAAACTCCACAAGAGGTATGGACTGGTAAGAAACACTCTCTTTCACATCTGAGGGTATTTGGATGTGATACATATGTACATGTTCCAAAGGAGAAATGAACCAAGTTGGATAGTAAATCTAAAAAGTGCATCTTTATTGGGTATAAGGGTGATTTAAAGGGTTCTAAGATTTGGAATCCAGTAACAAGGAAGGTTGTGTACAACCAAGATGTGGTGTTTAGAGAGGTGAAAGATGTTATTAAACATGAAGTCCAACCAAAGGAACCTAAAAAGATAGAGTTTGAGCTAAAGGAGGAAGAATCAGACTGTACAGCAGAGGAGGAATCAGAAGATGAAGAGCCACAAACTCCAAGTGTGAGAAGATCAGTTCAAGAAAGAAGGTATCCAAAAAGGTATAGTCCATCTACTTTTTGTTCAAATTTTTCTTTATCTATTACTAATGATGATCCCAAAACTGTGAAGGAAGCAATAGATTCAGAGGATGGAAAACTCTGGAAAGATGCCATGTTTGATGAAATGGCATCTTTGCACAAAAATGAGTCTTGGGATCTGGTGGAGTTGCTAGCTGGAAGGAAACCCATTGGCAGCAAATGGGTGTTCAACAAGAAGACAAATGCAGAAGAAAAGGTGGAGAAATACAAAGTTTGATTGGTAGCAAAAGGTTATTCCCAGGTGTCGAGAATTGATTTTGGTGATATTTTTTCTCCTGTTGCCAAGGTAACTTCTATTAGATTACTTTTATCTATTGGTACTGCTTTTGATTTGTAGGTATAAAAGATGGATGTTGATCTGAAAATCACTCTGAATGATCTCAGTTAATTAATGAAGGTATTACAGACCCATGTGCCGGGGTGTGCCTATGTTATTTTAAGCAACAGATCGATAAGATTGTGAAATACACAGGCACTTGGAATAGTAAGAGAAACACAGTAAGCAAATACAAAGAAAAACACAACAAATTTAATAAGGAGTTCACCCAATCCTCCTGAGCTACTTCTCCTAGTCTAGCCTTCAGTGGTGGCCTTTCCTATTTTGTCTTAAAGTAGAGATTTTACAATAAGGAGCTCAATTTGAGTCTCACTTAATAGAGAATGATCAGTAGGATTGTGCTTGGATCCCCCAAGTCTCTAGAGTACACAGACTCCCCTTACTGAAGCTCGACCTCCACTGGTCTCTGTGGTATGAGTCCAATTTGGTACTCAACACCTGACAGGTCTACACAGAGGATTTGCTTGAACCTCTCAAGCCTTCTCTGGAGTTCACAGGCTCTCAGACTCTCTCTGTTCTGTCTACTCGATGCTGCCTTTGCTCTGCAGGTTAGCTCGACTTCCCTGTTCTCTGCAATTCACTTCTTTTTCTCTACTTCTATCCCCTCTGGTCTCTGTCTGTTTGTGTCTTAAAGCCAATCTTCTCTCTGACTGTTTGTTTCCTCTTCCCGGCTCTTGGATCGCCTGCCTCGGTCCGCTGGAATTCCCCTGCTCTGCGTCATCATCACTATGTAATGTTGCACAGAGAGGTGGCCACTTGTCACCTTACGAACTGAGCATCAATCTTCTTTAAACGGTTGTTATTTCCATTACTCTAGGATTTGCTCGTGAAACTAATTCTTCTGCTAGCTCATCGATCATGTCGGGCCTCAAATTTTTATGTGCCTCAGTCTATTTCCTCATCGAATCTAGTCATCCATCGGATTAATTTTCCATTGTTAATCTAGAGCCTCCAGATCCTACAGTCTCTGTCTATATCACGTGGGTATGTTGCTTGACAATTACTCACGCGATGTAAGCAGTTTTCTCTCTCATCTGTTGGACACGCATCACCTGGTGTGTGGCATCGTGCTGAACTCAGCCAAACCCACTTACCACTTGAAGTGCACGTGATATCCTACCAGTTTTGGGTGCGAGACCCGCATTCTGACAATTTCCGCATGGTTTCCTGTTTTCCCCGTGACCGAGTGCTCGGGGCTTTCCTTCACTAAGAGTTTTTTCCGGAAATCGTGTATAAAAAACTGCATCTGTTTCCAGATTTGGGCTTTCGATTGCTAATTTTCATCCATGCACGGTCTCCATGGGCCAACAGTCAGCGTGCTTTGACCGAGGGTCCTCGTTGTTATGTATTGGCCACAAATTGCCATTGTCCAGAGGTCATTTATGATAAGCTCATTATTCATAAGATTTTGAAGCCTGACATAATTTGAAACAGTCATGGAAATCTTTAAGGATCTAATTCGGATCACGATCTTTCCACTGAAAAAGCTTTTGGACCACCAAAAGTTGGTTTTCAAGCATCAACAAAATGAGGGTATAGTTGTCTCACTTGTCCAATCTCTATCCATTTTGCACTGCTTGGCTTTGAACCCTTGAGTCCAATCCTAAGGTACTCAACATCTCCCCTATGTGTCGTCCTCACCTTCCTGTCCAGAACTGTGTCTTCCTGCAATTCATTGAGATATTCAAGTAACAGATTATCAATAGAAGGTAATTGACTCTACTCTTCAGGATCTTCAATTAACGAAGGTTCAAATAGTCTTAAGCTGTTTGTATTAATGACTTAGTAGATGTGCATGTAAGCTGGTAAATCAAGGCGAAAAGCATTCTCACCAATTTTCGCAAGTATCTTGAAAGGTCCATACCTTATTGGCTTTAACTTTTTACCTTCACCTTGCATTCTGTCTTTGCTAATATATAGCCAGAATTGATCACCAACTTGGAAACTATGCTCCATCCGATGCTTGTCATGCCTTGCCTTGTATTTGGCTTGGCTCTTTTCCAGCTATTCCTGTACTCCCTAGTGAATCTCTTGGATTTGTTCAATGAATTTGGTTGCCTTGTCCACATCACTGTGTCCATCAACTTCTATGTCTTTACCAAAGACAAAATCCAAGGGAGACCTTGGTATGTAACCAAAACAGGTCTCAAAAGGAGATCTCTGTGTAGAAAAATGTTTTGCTCAGTTGTAAGCATGTTGAATATAACACAAATTTTCATCCCAAAGTTTGAGATGCTTGCTACAATAGCCTCTGAGCAACTGGATCACTATTCTGTTGACTACTTCTGTCTGGCCATTTGTCTATGGATGAAAGGTTGTGCTTTTCTTTAGTTTGGTGTCCATCAGTTCCCACAGACTCGACCAAAACTTCCCAACAAATCGGGTGTCTCGATCAGATACAATGGAAGTGGGTAATCCAAAATGAACCCATACATGCTGAAAGAACAACTTTGCAGTTTGTTCAGCTGTAATCTATTTACTACAAGGTATAAAAATACACATTTTGCTAAACCTATCCACAACAACATATAAATAGTGATGACCTTTCCTAGATTTAGGCAGTCCTCTAAGAAATTCCATGGAAACACTTTCCCAAGGATGAGAAAGAAAAGACAGTGGAGTGTACAAGCCTAGTTTTCTATTGTTGGGCTTGCTTTCAACACATGTGGTACATCCTCTTACATATCTGGAAACTGTCTCATTCATTTTTGGCCAATAACAAAATCTTTGCAGTTGTGCAACCATTTTACTTACACCAAAGTGACCTGACATTAGGGAAGTGTGTGCTTCCTGAATTATCTTTACTCTTTCAGTTTGTGGAATGCATAGCTTCCCACAATGATACAAGATTTGGTCCTTAATGTGATAATCCAATTATTCTACTCGTTTTCCTTGACTTAAAGTTGCATATACATCTTTGAAATCTATATCTTGAGCATATTGTTCAATGTAGCTCTCATGCAGTACTGAATTATGCTTAAGTATAGTGGATGCATTTATAATAGGTCTAGAAAACATATCTGCAACTTTATTGTGTATGCCCTTCTTATATCTGATTACTAAATGAAACTGTTGTAGAAAACCCATCCACTTATAGTGTCTTGATTGTTGCATCTTAGTTTGGGAGTGTAGATATTGAAGTGGTTAATGATCAGTATGTATGACTGTCTCTTTGCCCATTAAGTAATGTTTCCACATTTTCACACTCTGTACTAATGCATACAATTCTTTATCATATGTTGGATAGTTAACTACTGCAGAATTAAATGTCTCAGAATGATAACATATGGGTTTACTGTGCTGTATCAACACTGCTCCCATGGCATAGTCACTGGCATCCGTTTGGATGTCAAATGGTCTTTGAAGATCAGGCAGTGCTAGTACTGGTGTTGTACTAATATTTTCTTTCAAGGTGTCGAAGGCTTTCTATTGTTTGCCTCCCCACTGAAACACCTTGTTCAATCCTGTTAAAGCATGTAAGGGAGCAGCAATTAAGGAAAAGTTAGAAATGAACATTTTCCAATATTGTGCTACTCCTAAGAAGCTTCTAACATCTGTAGTAGATTTGGGTTTAGGCTAGTTTACAATGACTGCCACCTTAAAGGGATCTATCTTCAATCCACCACCCCCTACTATATGACCCAGATAATTCAAAGATGTTTTTCCAAATTCACATTTTGAGAGTTTAACATAAATTTTTTCTCTTTTCAAAACATCTAGTGTGTGTTTAACATGCTTTAAATTTTATTCCCACATTTTGCTAAATATAAGAATGTCATCTAGATATACAATAATAAAATCATCAAGAAAAGGTCTAAGTACATCACTCATTATTCTCATGAAAGTAGCAGGAGCATTAGTTAATCCAAAATGCATAACCAGCCACTCATAAAATCCCTGCTTTGTTTTGAAAGTAGTCTTCCATGCATCTTGTTCTGCAACTCTAACTTGATGATATCCACTATGCGAGTCTAACTTCGAAAAATAAACAGCTTCTTTCAATTGATCTAATAGGTCATCTATGCGAGGAAGGGGGTAATGATTTTTATCGTTATCTTACTCAGTGCTTGGTAATCAATGCACATTCTCCATGACCCATCTTTCTTTCTCACCAAAACGATTGGAGACCCATATGATGATGTGTTAGGTCTAATGAATCCCTTCTTGAGAAACTCCTGCACCTACTTCTTGATTTTTGCATTCTCTAAAGTGGTCAACCTATAAATTCCGATTTTAGGTAATGGAGCATCTTGCTACAAATTAATATCATGCACTATTTCCTTTTTGGGTGGCAGACCTTTAGGTTCTTGAAACAAGATATCATATTATGAAACAACTTCTTCTAAATCAGCTTGTTGTTTAGCATCACAACCCTCAAACACATTGGTTTTATCAGGTTTCTTTTCCTTTACAACCATCAGTAAAAATTGTTTGCATGAATTTACAATTCGTTTCATCTGCCCTGAGTTTATGAGAGTATAATTATTCTTGAGCTTATGAGCTCTTACAAAGTATTTGATTCCATCTTTAACGAGTAGATACTTATTCTCAGCTCTATAGAAAATAGATTTTCTATCATACAAGTAAGGATTTCCTAAAATAATTCCACATATATCCAGAGGAACTATATCTAACTCTACCTCATCTACAAATGATGAACCAAAAGAAAACTTAAGTTTACATTGTCTAGTCACTTGTAGTTTCACTTTATCACTTAACCGACCTAATGGGTAATATGGTTTCTTGTGAGGTGTAGTCAGTAATCCCAACTTCTTTACAATTGCTTCAAAAATTAAATTTACTTGTGAGCCACTATCAAACAAAGTATCAATCTTTTAATACTTGGAAATAACTCAAATATGGAAAAGCTCGTGTCTTTTTCTCTCATTTTCCTCATCATTAATAGATTGTGCAGAATTACTAGTAGATGCTTCAGAATTTTTACCTTTTATACCTGTGGCTACAATGGTTATTTCATCTCTTGAGTCTGACCCCAAATCTTTCTGAATAGCTGCAACAGTCTTCTTCTTCTTGCCCTCAAACTTCTTAGGTCTCAGCTCTGGATGCAGAATCCAACAATGCTCATCATCATGCCCATCCTTCTTACAGTGAGTGCATGAAGACTTGCTTTTCTATGCAGTGTTGGCCTTCCTCTCTTTCCATTTTTGTTTTCTTTTCTCCTTATTCTTGCTTGCAATGGGCTTGGATGATCCTCCAACTTCTGGGTTCCCATTGTTTCCTCTAGCTTCTAGATGTGTAGCTTAGACAGATACCTCATCTATACTAGTGGGATTAAACATGAGAATAGTGTGCCTCATGTAGCTGTGTAGACCACCTGTGTACTTCAACAGAGTCTCAGGTGAGTCTAATGAAATCCCTAGAATCAAAGCTCTATTCCTAAATTCTTGGGTGTAACCCTATACACTTTGCCCTTTCAATTAGTAAAGAGTTTGCTAGCTCATCATGGCTTGCTGCATGTAAGCTAGTGGATAGAAATACTTTTTGATTGTAGAAACAAATTCACTCTAGACAGAAAGAATCTTACCATGTTTCTTCATGTCAGCTTGTGTCCTGCCTTCCTACCATACCAAGGCAGTGCCTCTGAGGCCTAGGCTGGCCACCTTAATCTTACTCTTGTATGAGTCAATACTCTGCACTCTGCAATAAACATCAATTTGTCTGATCCAATTATCCATATTCTCTGCATTCAACTCTCCATCATGTATTAGTAAATCAAATTTAACATATAATTTGATCAAGGATGTCTTCTTTTTATGTTCAAGGCTATTAGGAGGTCTGAGAAAGCTTTCTTCTTTCCCTTTGCCTTTTGAATGGTCATGGAGGAGAGATTTTTCTTTTCCTTTATCTTTCTTGGAGCCTGATGAGTCCTCATATTTATGTTTCCTAAAGTCCCTATACATTTTCTCTACCATGGACCTCATGGCTAGGAAACTATCTATGAATTGAGGGTTTGCCCAAGGGACTTTCCTCTGACATTTTCTTCTCAGGATAGACTCTTCCAATTTTTGGGTTATCTCGACCAACTCTCCTTCTCCTAATCTAAGCTTTGATCTAGTTAGCATTCAACAACAAAATCCAACACAAGCTTGTCTAACCTTAAACAACCTAGAGCTCTGATACCACTTGATTTGAAAATCACTCGTGAATGATCTTAGTTAACTAATGAAGGCATTATAGACCCATGTGTTGGGGTGTGCCTATTTTATTTTAAGCAACAGATCAATAAGATCACAAAATACACAGGCACTTGGAACAGTGAGAGAAACACAGTATGCAAATACAAAAAAAACACAACAAATTTAATAAGGAGTTCACCGAATACTCCTGGGCTACGTCTCCTAGCCCAGCCTTCAGTGGTGGCCCTTCCTATTGTGTCTTAAAGTAGAGATTTTATAATAAGGAGCTCAATTTCAGTCTCACTTAACAGAGAATGATCAGTAGGATTGTGCTTGGATCCCCCAAGTCTCTAGAGTACACAGGCTCCCTTTACTGAAGCTCGACCTCGACTGGTCTCTGTGCTATGAGTCCAATTTGGTACTCAATACCTAACAGGTCTACACAGAGGAGTTGCTCGAACCTCTCAAGCCTTCTCTGGAGTTCACAGGCTCTCAAACTGTCTCTGTTCTCTCTGCTCGATGCTGCCTTTGCTCTGTAGGTCAGCTCGGCTTCCCTGTTCTCTGCATTTCACTTTTTTTTCTCTACTTTTTTCCCCTATGCTCTTTGTCTGTTCATGGCTTAAATCCAATCTGCTCCCCGACTGTTCGTTTCCTCTTCCCGACTCTCTGGATTGTCTGCCTCAGTCTGTTGGAATTCCCCTGCTCTACGTCATCATCATTGTGTAACATTGCACAGAGAGGTGGCCACTTGTTGCCTTACGAACTGAGTGTTAGTTTTCTTTAAACGGTTTTTATTTCCATTACTCCAAGATTTGCCCACAAAATTGATTTTTCTGCCAACTCATCAATCATGTCAGACCTCAAATTTTTATGTGCCTCAATCTATTTCCCTGTCAAATCCGATCATCCATTAGGTTAATTCTTTGCCGTTGATCTGGAGGCTCCAGATCCTACGGTCTCCGTCTATATCGCGCTGGTAAGTTGCTCGATCGTTACTCACGTGATGTAAGTTGTTTTCTCTCTTTTCTGCTGGACACGTGTCGCCCGATGTGTGGTATCGCGCTGAACTCGGCCAAACCCGCTTACCACTAGAAGTGCATGCGATATCTTGTCTTCTATCATATCCCTCACAAAGTGATATGATAGAAGACAAAAGGGTGTTGTTGGTAAAGGTGAACACTTTGAAGAATACTACAGATGCATTGACAAAATCTATGAGCTATGAGAAGTTCTCTTGGTGTAGAGAAATAATGGGCATTGTAGGGTTGGATAAATGACTAAGCTTTCTTGTGGCCCTGTGTGGAAAAAAAACAATAAGTGGGAGAATGTTGAGTTGTGTTATATTCTTTCCATGACTAGCCCACGTAGTTAATCAGGGGGTTAGAGGCGGGCGGTACCCCCCTTTCGTTGCACCAATTGTGTAGTGGGGGGGTCACAGTGGGTTTGAGGGGTGCAGATAACCCCACTCTATGGGGTCCGGGGTGGCGCCCTAGAAAATTTTGGTTTTGGAACCTATGTTAGCTTGGGTGGACCCACCTATGGTTTTGTGTATGATTTTCACACATCATTTTGGACGCAACGGTTTTCGGTCCATGGTTTTGGACACGATGGTTTTCGATCCATGGTATTGGATGCTTCGGCATGTATAAATATGGATTATAACATTGAAAGGAATATAATGAAAAATCAAGCTAGTAGTCCCGATTTCGGGATCCATGGGAAAATCTCTGTTATATGTGTTTTATGTGTTATTCTATCGCATTGTTTATTTTATGTGTTTTTGAATTCGTATGTAGGTAATTTTTGTATGGGGTTAAAACCTACATATTTCTCCTCTAGTGAAACCCCCATGTTTAAATATAATAATTCAATGACAAGGTGCTTCCTTCATACACAACTTCTGAACTTGTGTGCCTTCATATTACTACAATACTCCTAGGCACTTACTTCATCCCACCTTTCAAGACATTGCATTTATAAGGCCAAAAACTATATGCTACCTATAGTAATTACTATAGCCCTAGTGCTTAACTCATACTTCACATATACCTCAGTGTTATGGCTAAGCCTTTATACCAATAACATACCACCCACATACCACCCTTATAAAGCTCTAGCACAGAGGATCTCACTTTATTCCAAATTTTAAAAACTTTAGTGCATAAGTTCCTTAGAATTGCTTCATATTCCCATATAATATGTCCAATTGATTTTGAATTGGTATACCAGTGAAATCACTAAAATTTGTTAACAGTGAAAACACTTGTAAATTCTACTTTTTTCAACACTTTGGATGGGAAATTTTTCATGAGAAATAAAAAAACTTCTATCTTAATCGGGCATGTTATCTAATATATATTAGTACATCAGTATATCAGATCATTCTAATACGATAAAAAAATCCTGTATGGCGAACTCTCGATCGAAAAAAATTCAACTATTGTTGATTTTCCTGTCAAATACCATTACCGGGATTTGGAGGGTTAAACCTCAACTTTTGACCTTTTATACTGGAATATCGAGAAACACCCAAACTGAGTTAACACTGAAAATTCTCACAAAAGTTGTACTTCTATGTATAAAAGATGGAAACTATGTTTGTCCGATGTGAACAACCTTTCCGTGAGTTGACAAATCCCAAGTATTGGGTTATCGAGATATGGGGGAACTTCAATGTATTATATTTAAGAAAAAGATGATATTATGATATGTTGAGGTGATTTAACACTCGTGCTAAACCTAAATATGCATGATTAGGCACTATGACTTAGAGCATACAAAGTATCAAGATATCGATAAGTCTGTAAACCTTTATAATATACCAATATATTGATGGATCTTATCCCATCCGTGTTACACCTTAGCTTCCTCGTGACCAGGGATATGATAAGAGGATTCTATATATCAGAATGTTGGCAAATCCATGAACTAATGTATTTTGATAAAACATTGATATTGTAGTATATTGAAGGTTCTTAGCCCTCGAGGTCTATGCTTTATAGCCTTTTCAGCTAGGTACTATGACTAGGAGTCAGGATATGAAGATATCAAAATATCTTCAATCCTAATCTAAATGTTGATATATTTAGGGTTTAGTAGACGAATTGTCTATTCATGATAAAATATTCATTCATTAACTAAGGAACGTGGCATGAAAATAAAAATATTTGCAAGATATTTTATGTTATAACGAAATTTTAGGTTGTTTACAAAGATTTAGTGTCTACCTCATACCTCTTTTATGGCTCGAGCATACTATTCACCCGTCTTTGTTTCTCTATTCCTCATAACTCAAATATCCTCTTTAATCTATCCCTTCATTTTACAATTACAAATATTCCTTTTCTTCAATGTTTTAATGGTCCTCACACTTCTTATTTTTTACATAATATTTCCTTATCATCATTTTGGTACATATGCTAATTTTCTTTCCAAATATGTTATTTATGCATCTTGATTCACACTCTCATTGAGGTTGACTTGATACAATTTGTTTCAGTCATATTATTTGTTATGCCAACATGAAAATAACGTTCCCCTTATACACTATCCATGTTAAGGTCTTACCCTAACCTTATACATCAAAGGAAACATTTCAACATTATGTATATATATTATAAATAGCTTTTCTTTTTTTATCTTCTTTTATCAATTTATAGTAATTAGAAACTTGTGATTGTTCATATCTACTTATAATTCATTTTGTATGATTTTTTTGTACGCAATTTGTAATTATGTTTTTTATTATGATTTTAGATTGTTTAAATATTTTTTGAATTAATCGTGTATGATTTTTCTTTTATTTAACTGAACAGTTCATATAATAGATTTTACTTTTTTATTCCTAGTTTTATTCTAGTTCATTCTATGATTTTTTATAAAAGAAAATATACAATTTTCTCTTCCCAAACCTTATTGAAATTAGACTTCTATTTATATTAGGAACATGCCTTTCCACTTTCAATGATCATTCGTTTAAACATTATATAATTTTATCCGTACCTTACCCTTTCAACAATTGTACATGCTTCACTAACACCCAAATAAACCTATCCAAAATCATCTAGAACCTAATCTTTGCAAATATCTCCTACGGCATGTAGCATGAAATGAAGCCCATGCGTCTCTCAATTATACATGCTTCACCATCACCCAAATAAACCCTTCCAAAATCATCTAAAGCATAATATTTCCAAATATTTTCTATAGCATGTAGCATGAAATGAAGCCCACAAGTCAATCACCCAAGAATCAACAATGTTATCTATTGAAAGAATTAGATAATACTGTAACACATAGCCTCCTGCATTTTTTAATATTAAAAAATGAGGAACTGAATTTGATAGGACATTACTTATTCCATTAGCTATGAGGCTACTAGAAACATGCATACACAAATATCTAGTCTTTATTTAAGAACTCAAAATTAAATCAAATATTTCACACTTAAGGTATTTTTGAATCTAACAACACTTATATAAACTAATATTATGGAAAAATGAAAATAAAGTATTGGGTGTAGATAGACAAACGCGTATAGATATAGAAATTTGTAATGAAAATCATAAGAAATTCACATGTACAGGTTGGAAGTAACCTTGGATGTGGTTACTAAGGTGGAAAAAGGGGGTGAGCTTATTGCCACTGCCCCACTAGCCCAAAAACCAATGGGATGTGGCAACCTCCCCCAAAGATCATTTAATAAAATGCATATAATATAGATGTTTTCCACAACTCACTATCGAGTGAACTTTATCCACGTTCATTATCTAGCCCAATTATCTACGCGAAAGGGAATTTCAAGAGATTTGCAAAGGTTTTATATCAATGGCAGTAAAACTCTCATGGATTTGCATGATAAGCACAATCTTGTCAATCATATAGCAATTAATCATCGACCATGAACAATTATCCCATCAAGATTTTACACATTGTACAATGATTTTCATGGGAGAAATTGGTATGGAGAACATCAAGAATAGCTCTCCTCACTATTTTTTCAAGTCCAATATTGTTATGTGAGGCCTCCCTTCCCTATGAACATGTTGTAGCTCATCATAGATACCCTATTATCTATTGGATTCTATGAATTTTCCACTAGATTAGTCACGCTACGAGTCCCTCATATAGGAGGGGAAAGATGGCCTAGAAATCTCTTTCCTCTTCTTAGACCAAGTTAGTGTTCTCCTACTTGGAACTATGGTTCTTTAGGCATTCAATTATTTGTTTGAGAAAGTAGCACAAAGTACCTTGCATCAATATGAGCCACCAATGTAGCATCATCCTTCAGGCGATCCCCCACAGGTTGTTGTTTTGGGCTTAAGTATGTTGGGATTCTTTGGTTATGCAGTTTTATTTCTAATCCTCAACTTTTTCCTTGCCATTGTCCTACACATGCCTCAAGCTACGAGTTCACACAACCTCTAGGATGATTGGTTAACAACAAGGGGCTTTGTCTAGGCCTCTCCACTCTTGTCAGATTACATGATTCTCTCTTTGGCCTCTCATCCCTCTAGTTAGATGCCATACCCCAAGAAAGGACTAGAATTAGGCATGCAACAACTTACTATCAAGAGTGATTTCCATCTAGAGTTCAAACCTGAACTGAGAGCTTAGTTACTGGGAGTTGACCCCTCATCCAATTAAAGAAGAAATCGCTCAAGTGGAAAGACAACTCTCTAGTAAGAAACACAATATGACAAACAATTAGGTGTTGGCTATGGTTACATATTAGGTTTTTGATTCTAGTCATAGAAGGAGTAGACATAATCAATATATGTACATAGTAGACATCTATTGAAACATCAATTTTCTCTTGGGAAGAGTGGTTGTATATCAAAATGAGCTCAGGGATGATGTCTTCCCGAATTTGAATCAAATATCACTTCTGGTGACCATGGGCCACTAGATTGTAGGAATTGAATAGCGAATGAAACCTCCTCCTGATCTCAGCTACTCTCGTGAAGTAACAAGAAGCCCATATACGTCTAAGCTACTAATTAAAAAAATAGGAATGCATGCATATCTACCTTTCTACTTCTTTTTTTTTTATGTTCTCTTGTTTTAGCTCGCTTAGAAAGAAAAGCCACTTTGGTCAAATAGTTAAATCCACTATTCTATATTTAGGAGCCAAAAACTCCATTTTCTTTTTTGATATTTGGAAACAACTAAATTTTTTTGTTTAGTCTAAATTTCTAAAGTGGTAAGCCAACAAAGACTTCCTAAACCATAAATGTAAATTTCTAAAATCAAGCAATACACAACTTTCCCAAAAAATTAAAAAAAAAAATTTATTTTTTTTATTAATAATACAATTTTACCTTAGAGATATCCTCCTATGGCTTAATATTAGTAATAGGAAACATAAATGGCAAGACCCTAAGGAATTCCATGAATTAGAAGGCTAACTACAAACTTCCGTGCACCAATATCTAGTCTCCATTTAAGTATAGAAAACTAAATCTAATCTTTTCTATTGGATAATTTTTAAATCTTCCACCACCTATCTAAAACTAAGAGGGAAATTTAAATATATTGAAATAAACCTAGTATGCCATTAAAATGATAACAAATTTAAATGAGAATTTTTATTTTTTTTTCAATTTTTTTTTTTAATTTTTTAATTTTTTAATTTTTAATTTAAAAAACAAAAAACAAAAGTAAGAAAAAATTTATATATATATATATAAACATCAAAAACATTAGCATTAAGAACTTTTATGATAGCAATCCCTTGTCCAGAAAATTGCGAAAACATTCCATATCAGTTTTTTCTGCTTGAGAAGAGATGATAATGGCATATATCAGCAAAAATGATGACTATCTTACCCATGACCGAGGTGCAAGTCAGTCCACACAATGTAACCAATAGACCGGCCGATTTAAAAATAAGAAATATAAAGAATCCAACCAATGATTTTGTAACAGTTTTGATTAGTTTACTAAGCATCTACGTAAAAAAGTGTATATATTCTCATATATTAGGGTATTATCATCATCTAGGATTTGCCCTCGAAATTAGTATTTCAATGACAAATTAACAGAGTTTACAAATTAACAAACAACCTTGGACAATTAATTTTTGGTATCGTTAAACCCAGATGCTGGTGGACGTTTTCTGGAACTTGGTTGAGTATAAAAATTCAGATAACTTCCATCGTAAGTGTAAACACTATGAGGTTGTTAGCTGCATTAAATAAAAATATTTACACACAAATATTTTGATTAGCTACCACCTAATTGAATGCTAGTATATATGTTCCTGTGCCTAGGCATTGAATGCCAACCTTTGTTTCACTACCGCAACCACAAAATATCTGACTGTGAACTGTGACAGGGTCCGTAGATGAACACGGAGGATATAGAGATAGGTGCAGGAGTTTGTCAGGCTGATAACAAAGACACCGCAGCAGTTGTCGTCTAACTATTTTAATCGTTTTTTTAACGGTAATTTAGTACACAAATTTAATGGTTTTCTTACTCTTATTTAGTTTATACAATATTGATTTTTAGCCCATAATATGTTGATGGAAGCTTCTAGACGCATTAAAAAACTTCTGGACACATTAAACGCTTTTGTGAATCCCATCAGGGCAGACATCACGTACTCGCTGTTGCAGAATAAGAGTTCAAGTCATACCAATGTTATGAGAGATGACACAATTCCAAAATGACAGGGAAATAAAGAAATTTGGTGGCAAAAGTAAATTTCCAAACAAATGTTAGATCCAACTCTCAAATTTATACTCCATCAGCGAGAAATAGAATGCAATATATATGCCTGCGACAAATATAATAACATTTGCGCACAGAAAAAGGTACAAAAGAGAAACTAATGGTCTGTCAAACAGTTCTCTATCGGATGAAAGATATTAGGAGGTTACTTACCTGAGAGGTCCCTTTTGGAAGATTGTGCACTTCAAAGGTTCCCACATAGTGCTGTATTCATTGGCATGCATTCAAGTATATCGTACTCAGAGTTACATCCTAACAACTAGAACATTAAGTGGACGTAATTAGATGTTTCTGTGTCTTTTCCATGGATTTTCTTGGAATGTAAAATTGAGCTCTGTAATTTGAATTTCAAAAACTAGTTTTAAGCATAGTTACCATGTTCGATACCTAAAATTTGAATGAATAATTTTTAATTCAGGAAAATTTAGATAATATACATTTTAATGAGTTGAATATATATACTTTATGTTTTTTAACAATAAAATATTATAATCATTTTCTTTCTGATTCAGGCTGAAGTTTTGAATATTTCTAATAACTCTATAATATAACAATTTTAGAGATGTAATTTATCTTTAAAAAAACACATATACCTTTTTGCTAGGGAACTTAAATCTAAAATCTTAAGAATCTAACAACTCTCTACCTATTATCTAATAAATAAATAGATATTTAAAAAACCAGCATTTTAAATTTATTTATGTAGCATTTGTCAAAATAGAAATATATTTAAAAAAATATTAATAATCTATTTTCAACTATTTTTTATTTTTTTTGGTTTTGTTGACTTTCCTACTTTTCAAAGTAATAGCTAATTTGAAAAATATAAATTTTCCAATTTCACAATTGTTTCTACTTTTCTTCCTTTTCTATATAATTTCTCTAAATACCCATCCTTATCATTAACTATATGTTAAAACTTTAACAGTATATGCCCACACATCCTGATCAAAAAAGAGAAGTATATTTATCAATTTCATCTTCTAATCAGAAAATCATTTCATATTCCGATAAAAAACATCGAAGCTAACAACCATCAACACGACTCATTGGGTTGGCCGGAGAACAACCATCAACAAGATTCATTGGGTTGGCCAGAAAACTCATTTCAAGCCCAATTTCTGCAACAACAACCAGCAACATAACCAGTAACAAGGTAAGTAACTTAATTAGCTAAATAATCAAATTTTGATAATAAGTAAAAAAAGTCAATAAATATACCAAATCTAAAAAGAAAGTGAAAATTCTTTTGTTATATTTATAAAACATTCTCTCTCACAATTGCCCATAACTTCAACCAAACCCATTGCTATAACCAATGTTCAACATTAAATTTATGACTCAATTTTGTGGACAAATACAAGAACACAGCGTGAGGAAATGTTTGTACCTAAATTAAAAAACTAAGAACACAACCTAAAGAAAAGTCAAAATCAAAGGTCATACCCACCCACCAACGAATCCAATTGCATCAAACTATTTGAATCGAATTGGCGAATTTTCCAATTTTTTACGCTGATACGAGGGAATTTGGTATCTATGGTTTTAAGTAGTGAAATTTTATAATCAAAAAATTAAATTATTTTTATTAACTATGATATCTTAAGTTAAAATAAGTGGAATATAAATAGTAATCTACATTAGGTTATAAGTTAATTTAGGTTAATCATTATTTAACAATGCACTATATTATTATTATTATTATTATTATTTAACTTTAAGGTCATGGTCAAGTCAGATACCAAATTGGTGTATGAGATTTCCTTATTTGCAGGACAAGAGAACTTCAGTGCAGTGATTTGACTGCTAAATCTAAGAAGGCATATATACTTTACCCCTCTAATCTTGAAGAGGAAACACATACTCTTAACCAAAAGCATATATACTC
Organism: Pinus tabuliformis; assembly: GCA_031772625.1. Lineage (NCBI taxonomy): Eukaryota > Viridiplantae > Streptophyta > Pinopsida > Pinales > Pinaceae > Pinus > Pinus tabuliformis. The sequence goes on from CM062815.1 coordinate 89,726,708, forward strand.
TACCCTTCTATTTTGAAAATGTCACATCTTAAAAGGAAACACATAATCTTAACCATATATAACTTTAAAAAACAAACACATAGTTTTAACTATATATTCAATAAAAAAATTAATAAACCAATAGAAAATTTAATTAAGGGTAATATTTTATGGTAAAGCAAATAATTGAAAAACCAGAAATCAAGATCAATATTTTAAAGCAAATCTCGTTTATAATTACATCATCCAAGAACTTTAGCGAGAGCAAGGGATTTTGAAGATCGCAAGAATTGTGAATGAAATTTTAGAATCACTTTGCCAAAAGTAGAGCGACAATATGGAAAATTTTATAAGAAGAAAGAGAAGGATGATGCCGTACACCAAGCGAAAGTGGGGAAGAACCGAGTTGAGTTTCTCATTTACAGTTCAAAAGGTACCACGGAGAGTTGACCAATTATTGATTAGCATTGCCAATCACGAAAATTTTACCATCGTGTATTATTATTTTAAATAGAAATATTTTCGTATCGTGTATGATTATTCCTTTCCAAGAAGCACAGGTGTTTAAAAATAAAAACGAACACAATAAAAATACAAGAATTTAATATCGCTCGGTAGGGAGCAATTTATCGTCGAATACTCAAATACTAATGACAAACAGTTAGTTTATTCATGGCTAGTAAGACTGCAGAAGAAATGGAATGGCAGATTATGGATGTAACTTTTCCTTTTTTTAATTTTTATTTTATAATAATATATATATATATATATATATATATATATTATATAATAATAAATGTAAAAAAAATATAAATAAATATGTAAAATTTGAAAATAAAAAATTTAATAAATTATAAAAGAAATATATAATTTTTTGAATAAGATCACAGAATTTTGTGGTTTAAAATTAATTATATAAATAAATTTAATGTTTTGAGAAATTTTTAAAACAAATTTTCCTTTAGATTTTAAATAAAATTGATTAAAAAAATATGCTCATAACAAAACACATAAAATGGCTGAACAAAATTTCCACAAACTATTTGCATCTTCTATGATGTACAACTACAATTAAAAAAACACACTTTCCGTAGCACCACAAATTCACACAACTTAATAATAATAACACTACCATTTTTTATATGATAATGAAATAATATTACTATTTTTTTGCTTAATTCAAAATATATTATATCATCATCTATATTAAAAAAATTATATACCGAAATGATGCTAAGCTCTTCCTTCTTACATTGTCGTTGTATGTAGTGATTAAATGACAATATCAACAACACTACTATAAAATGGTGGTATCAACAACACTTTGCTAGCACATAATTATTATCTTATATGGTGATGAACTTGTTGTACTTAACACTACTTATCTTATGTGACCTTAAAGTGGCTGTATTATTTTTTAATTTTATTGGAAATAGATATGCCTGTCATATATGTTAAAAGATTTTTATATGTTAAATAATAAAGTGATGTAATTTATTTATTTGTTTATTTACTTATGTTTTTGTCTTATTAGCATTTACAACTAGGATTTAATTATTAGGCTTTCTATTATATATAAAATAAATTTACAAATAATTAATTTGAAAATAATTTAATTGCATTGTTTAATATTTATATTTTTTAAATAAATAAATACTTACTACCTAAGTACATACATAAATATTTAGTTTGTAAATATTTTATTTAAATTATTTATTTTTATATTATTAATATATTAAATAAATAAATAAATATCTATTATAAAGTTAAGATTAAAATTAATTAAAGATTAATAGTTTAAATTTATTAAGATTATAAAGGTGGTCATAAAAGTGATTTGAATCTAAATTTAATTATTTGATATGGAGTTTTTTTTAATATATTTTATTATATGTTTTGTCAAATTAATCTATGATAATTAAGGTTAATATGAGGTTTCAATAGTAGAAGAGGATAGAGAGGCCCTAGACATGGTTGCGGGAGGAAAACTCTTAGTAACATAGGTCCTAAAGGAAACTTATAAGCACATAGCAAAAAAACAGAAACATTAAACCACTATACATGGCTTCTTTCAGATATTATTAGTCTCCATGCATGGATTTCAACATGATTAGTAAGTTTTGATCATAATGATGTGTTGACATTGTTGTCATTGATTGCAAAGGAACAACATGAGCAGCAAGGTATGCAAGAGTAGTATGGTAAGCGTAACAGCAAGAGCATCTTGTGCAGAGGGACAACAAAGGAGCAGTAACAAATGATATGGCATGTTGATATGTACATTGTCTACATGTCATTGTGTTGTTGAGTTGGAGATTGATTGACATATGATTGATTGTTGTGCTTGATGGGTTGGGAACATTTGATGAGGAGTTGTGATGCTCACGAGCAGCATGGAATATGCTTATGTTATTATTAAATCTGATAAAAAATGCAAAGGAGAAGATGTAATACTTGTTGGTTGCATAAGCTCATCTTATGGTATTTATGCTTGATGAATCGTACTTTTTGAGAAATGTTAATGTAGTATATTTGCAAGACATCATTGTGATGTAAGGAAAAGGAGCAACAAGAAAGTATGTCTGGCATGTCATGTTTGCAGAGGTGATGATGCAAATGTTGAAGAAGTTGTGTTGCAAAGCGTGAAGCCAAAGAACAAAAAAGTATGATGGCTTAATTAATATATGCACAATTGAACATATATTGTTGATGGCATGATTGGGTTGATGCAGGTACTAGAAGTGAGGGAGAACATCTTGTTGGAGCTTGCTTTCATATGGGTGTCATTGATGGCATGGTTTTCTTAGAGCTCTTATGTTACATATCCTTATTGGTCACATATGCTTGTTGGTTGTTGATGATAGAATGTTGTGGAAATTATTGTGATGCAAGGAAAAGGCATGAAGAATATTGTGGTGGAAAGATATGACAAAGGAAAATGTGCATTGCAAAGATGTTTGGCTTGCATATGTTGGAAATTGGGTTGCTGTAATCTTTAAAGGTGGACTATGTTAATGCATGCTCTTTGAATATATTGAAATTTATTTTATTGACATGAAGAATATGGATGCATGTCATTTGGATATTGTGAAATTCATTTTATGTATTTTAATATTCAAGAGCCCAAATAGCTTTGGAATTGAAGAGACACCATTGGAATGCAAAGAGACAATTTTTTCATTATAGATTCATGTGTTTGGATTAGTAATATCCATCAAAGTTCATTTATAAAATTGTGTGAAGTTGGAGGACTTAATGACTAGAGAGCTTGAGAATGCAAGGTTTGATTTCAGTTGTTTCTTACCTATCACATATAAAGCAGAAGTGAAGCATATTTATGAAGAAGTAGAAGAAGGAACAAAGATGGAGGTATGAAGATTTATAGACCAGGTAACCAACACACCGTTGTTTATTATTTGTGTCATGGGATTGCGGTCTCCTTTCAAGTTGTAGCTTGATAAATAACAGGTTGGATCCTATTGAGGTAGGAGCCTCCTGTGGGTTGTAGCCTGCAGAAAACTTATGGGAGTTGCAACTTCCTTTCATATTGTAGCTTGCAAGAAAATTGAGGTAGTAGCCTCCTATAGGTTGGAGCCTACATAAAATCATTTGTAATAAGGGAGAAAGAGATTTCCTTTCCATCATAACAATAAAAAATCCATGGTTTTATCCCTTTATGGGTTTCTAGTTATATCTTGTGTCCATATGCGATGATTTTGTGTGTTGATCTTATGTTTCCATAAAATTTGTTATGTTATGGTTCACATATTACATATTGTTCATATATTAAATCAGCATTTTATATGATGTTAAATTGACGACTTTTAGTTTCGATAAACACTAAGAAGAAAAGAAAATGTTCTCCATGAATGGACTAAATCTATTCAACCCCCCTCTTGGTTTAGTTAAGTTTCCATCTTTATGTGTCTAGAAGCCTTTGATATAGATGAGGAAAAACATTACATGGGCATTAAAAGGAGATTCTAGGAATCCAAGACTAAGAATGGTATGCTAAACAACCATATCTGACATAAAATGTCCATAAACAACAATATCTATAAGTAATTACCTCCCTTCTTTTTATTTTATTATTTTTTTTAAAGTCTTCATAAAACATGCCCATAACAAGACCAAAACAGAAAATTTTTAATCTAAGCTTCCAAAAATTATCTATAACTTCTACTCGTACAACTACAACAAAAAAACCCATCTTTTAGCCCCACAAATTATCACCACTAAGTGATTGTAGTAACACCATTTTTTATATGAAAATAAAGTTATTATACTATATTTAACTTAATTGGAAATGAATTATATCATCTTATATTTAATAAAAAAAAATTGTATATTAAATTAACAAATATATCAAAATGATACTAGCCCCTTCCTTCTCGCATTATCAATGTATGTAGTGATAAAGTGATTGTATAAAAAATACTTTACCAACAAATTATTTATCTTATGGTGTGATGAAGTGGTGTACCTAACACCACTTATCTTATGTGCTCCTAAAGTGTTGCTACTATTTTTCAACTTCATTTGAAAATAGTATTTCATCATATATGTTAAGAGAATTTATTATCCTATGTGGTTGTAAAGTGGTGGTACTATTTTTTAATGTTATTCGAAAATAGTATGCAATCATATATGTTATGCGAATTCATTATCTTATGTGGTCGGCGGTACTATTTTTTAGCTTTATTGGAAAGATATATGTCATCATATACGTTAAGAGAATCTTATGTTTGTTAAAATTGCAAGAATAATAATGTGATCTGAAGCACTTCTTCGTCTTTTCTTTGGTGGTCGTAAAGTGGTGGTACTATTTTTTAATGTTATTCAACAATAGTATGCAACCATATATGTTATGCGAATTATTTATCTTATGTGGTGGGTGGTAATGTTTTTTAGTTTTATTGGAAATAGATATGTCATCATATATGTTAAGAGAATTTTATGTCTTTTAAAATTGCAAGAATAATAAAGTGATCTAAAGCACTTTTTTGTCTTCTTTTTTTTGTGGTCGTAAAGTGGTGGTACTATTTTTAATGTTATTCAAAAATAGTATGCAATTATATATGTTATGTGACTTTATTATCTTATGTGGTGGGTGGTACTATTTTTTAGCTTTATTGGAAATAGATATGTCATCATATACGTTAAGACAATTTTATGTTTGTTAAAATTGCAAGAATAATAAAGTGACCTGAAACACTTTTTTGTCTTTTTTTTTTTTTGTAAATCGACACAAAATTTTAATTAATCAAAATAACATGGCAAAAAACTCATAGATATGTTTCCTTTTCACTGCATGTGCATAGCTTTCTTGTTCATGGATACTATCCTGAGAGAAATTATGCTTCAAAAAAATAAATTAACCATTACAATTGCATTATCGTCAAGCACTATTTAACATATGCACTAGAGGATTCTGTTTTCCTGATTACAAAAGGATAAAAAAAGCCAAAACCATAGAGGTTGAACAAGGTAACTAAAATGTTAACACATTTCAGAAATGTGTAGTTGCATTTATGTTGCATGCTTGTAGGTATAAAATCAACTAGGACATGCAAGAGCCACCCATGCTGGAACAACTGACCAAAAACCAACAAAAAAGAAGCAACAATTAACCATCTACTGCTAATCAGAAATGATCACTAGAGACATTGGGTCTCCATTGATTATAGATATAGAGTTGATAACAAGAGCATCATAAACGACCACCGAAGATAGTGGGTCTCCATTCACTAAAGGGACATAATTAATAGAAGGAGAAATGTTAACCTGTGGAGTGTTACACAGCAATTTGTCACCGTTTGTCATCGTCCCTGTTACCCCTCACCCGTACACTGGAGGACTCATTCCGGGACCTGTGAGAAGTGACATGACCTGAAACCACTTGCATCATATTCCTCTAAGTATGAGCTTCATATGCCCTAAGGACATATCCTGCAAAATACTCATGAAAACAGCTCTTTTTGCATTAGCGCGGGTCCACAATTCACTGGCCACGCCAATGAGGGAAATCCTCTAAAAAGGGCGCGCTATTGGCGCTCCGTCTTAGAGTCGCACTCGCGCCAACCGAATTGAGTAAAGTTTTCAACCAACAAGCTCCCAAAGGTTCTCTTCAACCCATTCACCAACTGAATCTATGTTGAGCTAGGATGGTTTGGCTTCGAATCTCCATAGAAAGGAAAGTGGTTTGCCACCTTTCATGGAAGTTTCCAAGTGATAAAGCCAATCCCATGAATAATGTGGTTGATCCTATCTCTTTCTTCTCTATCTATAAAAGCTTACCTCTATGCCTTGAGCAAGCTAGTCATAGTTACCATAGCTCCAGTTCTAGCATAGTGATAGAGAGTTTGAAGCTGCAAGAACCTTCTTTGCACCCATAAGGCCAAATCTAAGTAAGGAGATTCTTGTCACCCAAAGAGAGAAGGGCTTGTTCCTCATCCCAACAAGCTTTGCAAGACTTGTGTAGCTGACTACCCAGCCAAAGGAGGATTTAACGTCAGAACAATGGTTGTATTCTTCTTTGATATTTATTAATAATAGATGACTATCATTATGGTTCCACTCTCATTGTCTTATGTTTGATGTTGAGTTATATCTTTTCTGACTGATATATAATTGCATCTACTAGATTTTATGCTTGTTTTCATGGCGTTCTTTGCATGTGCAGGTGTCCAATCACGGAGATCGTGGGGATCGTGACCATCCAAGGCAAAGGAACGAGGGTGATATCTCTTCTACGAACACTAGCGTTGCAATCCAAGTAGGTTCTCACCATCCACTTCTTATTTGCAATTAGGAACTTGCGTGATAGCATTGTGTGATTGTTGCTAGACCAGGTCTGGGCTAGTAGGGATCGTCTCTGTCCGCAGAGAGGATTTACCTCCACAACAATTTGGCGACTCCGCTGGGGAGTCTTGTCTCTTTGGTTTCTCGTTTGGTTGCTTAGATAGCTTTCTGGGTTGGATTTCTTGCTGTTTCTTGCTTCCTGGTTTTCCTAGATACTGTCTTCAAGCCCTGAGTTGCTTGCTTTTGTTTTTGACTTAGCAAACTTGATTAGCGCGCTTTTTAGCCTAACAGTCGTGCCAATTGGCGCAAGTTTCTCAAAAACAACCCGCGCCAATCCCATAAAAGCGCGAGTTGCAGCCTGACAGTCGCGCCAGGCTTGTCAACTTTTCCAGTTCGCTTGTCTTCAAGCCCTCTGAGCTTGGGTTAGTATGTTGCCGCGTCTTTTTCAATTACTAGAGTGTGTTTGATCCTTGTTTGACTAGTTTTGGACCTTCATCCTTCGGGTGTTTGCCTCTTTCTATCGATTTCACTTTTTAGCCCTAGGGCATCTAGTGGCTTTGTGTGTCGAGCCTTCCGTAGGAGTCTTGGGTTCTTTGATCGTCCAGTCGACTTTGTGATTACTTTTTGCATTTGCTCAGTAGTTGTCAAAGCTTTTTCTTGTTATTCAAGTGATTTGTTTCTTTTTCGCTTGGGTTTCGCTTGGCTTCGTTTGGGCTTAGATCACATAGCTCATAGAGGTCTTTGTGCTTTCTTCTTGGTTTGAAGGACTGTTTTGGTGTTTTGGGGATTCGATTGTGTTCTCATTGAGTGAAATTGATCTTTTGCTCGGTGTTACTATCTCTCAAAATTTGTTTAGTGCACTTTTCCATTGAAAAGAAAAACGAATAATCTCTTTTGCATTGCATTAGTTAATTGAAATTAGAAACTTTTCATTGATTAAGTGATTTAAAACAAAGAAAAGTTTCGTTTATTTGTCATTAGCTGCATTAGAGTGCTTCTTGATTGTTTGTGGTCATTTTGTTTGAAAAATTCTCAACTCTCTCGTAGTTAGTATTCATCGAACGAAATGATATTCTTTGGCATATAGTTTGCATTTAGGGAATTGTGAGAGATTACATACGGTAGGACCTGGAAATTGAAACTTAACTAAAGATCAACCATAAAATGAACTGAATGAACTTAAAAACGCATTGGAACATAACGCTCACTAATTAGAGGTCTAGGCTAGAGACGTGCTCCGACGTCGTTAAAACTAGTCACTGTTGTTTCACACTACGGTTGGGTGATTCCTCCTTTTGTGACTCGATAGTGGTCTAGCACGGACTTGAGCTCCCACGTACCGTCGCGTATATAGGGGAGACCCCACTAGGTTATCATCCTTTATCCACAAGAAGCCATGTCTGCCGCCTTACAAGCCGTAATGCACCGAACACAGCATTCGGGAAGATTGACTGCCGTACGGGAAGTCCTTGGTTTTCATATGACTGCCAAGGTGTATATGCAGTTTTACGAATTTGTTTGGTAAGCCCTTTGCCTAGTCTCTCCAGAGTGGTCACTTTTGATCCTTTTCGGACTCCTTAAAAGAAAAGGTTCACTTGAGCAGTTTGTCACTTCGGGCTCACAAAACATTCGAAGATGACTAGAGTCACCTTTTTGTCCTTTTCTCGACTCTTAAAACATGAAAAGGTCAAGTTGTGTCCTTGCGTCTTAAAATTTATTTGGCCGCGATAAACATTACCTGGTTAGATCTTGTGTGCGTTAGTTTGAGTAGGGTCCTTTATCGTTAGATTCCCTTAGGTTTTGTTTGAAGTTTGTCATCCTGGCTGAACCGTCGACTCCCATTCCAAGTGATCAAGGGTCTCCGTCCTCCGCTGCTCCTGAGGTACCGGTTGTAAGTGATACTCTTCCTGTTGACCCGAGTATCCAACCGATCAACTCTCACGCTCCAGACGACGAAGGTTACGAAATTCATTGGAACCCCATCTGGGAGCCTGAAGAGGACGATATTCCTTTTACCCCCCCTGGTGTTTCGTCTCCAATGTCTACCTCTCACATGGATGAGACATCTCCTAGAGTGAGTGAGACACCTGTCTTGTCGAATATCGACACTCCCATCCCAACTACTTCTCCGCTTCCCCCACGGAACCAGTCGTTGAGGGATAGCATAAGTGCCAGGATCCCTGCTTCGACTATGTGGGATCCCCATATCATTCCCACCATGGGATCTTTTGTTTTACATGTCCACACTACACCTGTCACTTCAGTTCCGACAAATCCAACTGTTTGTGTAGCACATTCAACTCCGGTTGTGAGTGCCGTTACAGCGTCTTCAACTCTGAATACTGGTGTTGGTCCCCCTCACGGTCAAGTGAGTAGTGGCCAGCCGGCACACTCACCCAAAGTTGTTCACCCTGCACAAAGTGCTCCACCCTCTTCTGGTCCCGTCCCAGGAGGGGGGCCATATGATACCTATGGACAAGCTGTTCAGGATCCGAATGCGCAAGGTCCATTCTTTTATTACGATTCTACTGGTCAATATCTTCAGCTTTCTCAACCCTTGCCTACTCATCCTTTTGTTGAGGTTTCGGTACCACTATCCGTTGCTTGGAACGCCACCACTTTCCATGGGGGCCAAGCAATGCCTGCATAGCTTCAGGGACCGCCTAACCAAGGCCAGCCATCTTATGTGCAAAACCCCCAGGGTCAGCAATATTATGGCCAGTCTTACCCAGGACAATCTGGGGGCCCACAAGGACAACCCTATCAGGGACAACCTTCGGCCGCTGGTGGTCCATCTTTTACTTATCTGAATCAACCTTCTGGTTATCCGGGGCAACCTGGTACCTAGCAAGGTTACCCGTCTGGACAACCAGGACAACCTTACATCCAACAAGGCCAACCTGGTATCCAACAGGGTTATCCCTCCAGACAAGCTGGACAAACTTACATTCCACAAGGTCAACCGGCAGTCCAACAAGGGTATCCTTCTGGGCAAGGGGGGCAGCCTTACGTACAGCAGGGCCAACCCACTGCTCAGCCTCGTCATCCTTCTGGACAGGCTGGCCAACCTCAAGGTCAATCGGCCGTTCAGCCCGCTCAACCATCTTTTCCGCAAGGACAACCCTCGGGTGCTCAAGGACAACCTGGTACCCAGCAAGCATATCCTTCTGGGCAAACAAGCCCGTCCCAAAGCCAACCAGGCCAACCTTCTGGCGAGATGGTCCAAGCTCAACCTGTTCAAGGACATCTTTCTGGGCCCCAGACTCAAATTGGTTATCAAATCCAAGGTGGGCCACAACCCCAACCTTCTTACCAAGCGCAGCCTTCTTATCATGCTCAGTATGGAGCTCAGCAAACGTATGGCTACCAGCAACCCCAGGGGCAAACTCAATTTACCCTTATCAAAATTATCAACAAATGTAGGTCACTCCTTACCAGAATTATCAGCAACAGTTCGTTGCACCTGCAGGTCAAGTTGCTAGTTCATGGGGTGCTGGGGGGCAGACCCAGGGTCAACTGTCTTCTTATGGAAAAAATCCTTATGGACAAAACCCCTATGGGAAAAATCCCTATGGGCAGAACCCTTATGGGCTAGGCCCATCCGGACAAAGTCCGTGGGGGCAACCACCACCTGGTTGGAACCCTGGTACTACCTCCCTTCCACAGCCACAAATGTCCTTTAATCCTCAGTTGCCTTTCTTAGCGACGTTGGAACTTCCAGATGTTTCCAAGTTGACGAATGATCCCATTCTTCATAATCCATATTGGCCACCAGTTCCAACTAAGATACCCAGTGATTGCCCGAAATTCGCCACAGCTCAAAAAATCCTTCGCGCTGGTTATTTCTGGCCCTCCATTTTTAAGGATTGCATTCTTGCTGTCCGCTCATGTCATGCATGCCAGATATACCAGCGGAAGATGCATGCACCACTGGCCCCGCTGCACCCTGTAGTGACTGTAGGACCTTTTGCAAAATGGGGCATTGATTATACAACTTGTAAGCCTCGCTCGGCTGGGGGGCATGGGTTTATTATCGTTGCCGTCGATTACTTTACCAAATGGGCCGAGGCAATGCCCACATTAACTGAGGATGGTCATACATCGGCGCAGTTGTTGTTCAATCATGTTATTACGTGGTTCGGAGTTCCACAGGCCATCGTCATAGATCACGGAAAGCATTTCTGTAATCACATGATGACCGAGCTAACAACCCAACTAGGCTTACGACACGATAGTTCAACCCCGCACTATCCTCAGTCTAATGGTCAGGTTGAATCCGTTAACAAGATTTTGGCTATGATGCTTCAACGTACTGTTGACATGCATAAGTCTAATTGGCATCTGATGTTGTTTCCGCCTTGTGGGCCTACCGAACCTCTGTGAAGGACGCCACCGGTTTCACTCCATTTCAACTAGTTTACGGAATGGAGGATACCCTTCCTATAGAATGTGAAATTCCTTCATTGAAAATAGCCGTCGAGTTGCTTCCCAACACTACTTCGGTAGAGGAATGGCTTCTTTATCTAGAACGGTTAGACGAGACCCGTCGTTTAGCCTCTCTAGCTATCGAAGCTCAAAAGAAGAGAGTCAAAACTCATTTTGACCATACCATTCATCCTCGTTCCTTTGTTGAGGGAGACCTTGTCCTGCTATACGACCAAGCCAATGACAAGCTGGGGGCAGGCAAACTCGAGCCCATGTGGCTAGGCCCTTACATTGTAAAGAGAGTATTGCAAAAAGGGGCGTACGAGCTAGTTGACTACGAAGGTAATCCTCTTGATAAGCCCCGCAATGGGCTGTACTTGAAAAAGTACTATGCATGATTCATGCGCTTCGATTTGTACATGCGTGTGTGTGTGTGTGTGAGTTTTCATGTTTTCGGTTTGGTGTGAAAGCGTGATTGCCCCTTATTGTGTCTTTTTGCTTCTTGTGCAGATGTCGGGTGCACCTTACATTGGTTTCGCTGATGGTGCCTGCCGCAGCACTCGTAATTTGTCCTTTGCGGCGTGGGTGATCTACGATCCTCACGGTGAGTTGATAGATCTTCAAGGTGTCTGTTTAGGCTGTACTACAAACAATGTTGCTGAATATAGCGCTGTTATTGAATTATTAGCCGAGGCAATTAATCTCGGTATTCGTACATTGCTTGTTAACCTAGACTCTCAACTTGTCGTCCATCAGCTCAATGGGCGATATTCCGTCAGAGACCGTCACATTTTAAGGTTGTACTTACGTGTTAAATTGTTAGAAAGGAATTTTGACTTTATCACATATCAGCATATTCCACGACGATTAAACACATTATCTGATGCATTGGCTAATCATGTATTAGATAGACATTTGCATAATTTATAATCAAAACATCATACAAGCAAGCACATAAAAGCACAATAATAAACCATAGGCATATGTATATATATATATATATGTGTGTGTGTGTGTGTGTGTGTGTGTGTGTCATAATGTTTGCACCCGTGCGTTACAAAACCCAAAAAATAATACATGTTCATCCTGATACATCCTCGGACAACATGTCCCTCAAAAAATATGCATGAAAGAAGCCTAGAAGTCTATTCGTGGTGGTGCTCATGATAGCATGTCACTGCGCGCACCAAGCTTCTCAACAGACGATGGATGCGGGTCGACACCCCCACTGTGTGCCTTTGATATGCAAAGGGCACGTCCGCCAATCTAGCATAGCCTGGAATCCCTTGGGTAAGTCCCTCGATATTCTGCACCAGCTCTTCCCCCACGGCACCCCTTGCCTGAGGGTCAGCTGCAGGTTGGTCCCTCCGTGCTATAAGAGACAAGCCGGCTGGTCGCTCTGGGCCCACATCTGCATATACATACAACTATCATTAGAACATGCATGTATTGACAAAAAATGAAAATACATAAAACACCAAAAGAGAAGATCATACCTAACTCCTCTTCCCACTCCTCTCCCTCTGGCAGTGGGAGGTCTGGGTCCCCCATGAAGTTGGTTCCCGCGTATGGCCAATCCTCTACCACGATCAGCTGACGGCAAAGCCATATGAAGAACTCGGGCCGCCAAGACATCTGCTGGCCCCCTCCTCCTCTAGGCATCAATGCTGCCCAGCGAGCCATCCTAGGCTCTCGCGGCAATGGGTCCGCCACTACAACTCCCTGGTACTGGAAGAGGGGTAATCGTTCCAAGAAGAACGACACCACAATCGAGCCATACCCGAACTGTTTCACTCCCCCGCGCTTACACTTTGTAAGCTGCCTTTTGATATTTGTAGTCACCGCTGTAGCCCAGTCAAAAATGGTGGGGCTAAGGCATTCTGTCGCTAGTAACAGATGATTCTTGCTTGCCTCATGGGGCGCCTGTACCCCAGCTGCACGTGTGATAGTGAACAGTATCACCCTAAGAGCCAAGTCATGGATGGTGGCGATATCCACCTTAGCACTGTTTTTCCCAAATTGTGCCTCTGGGCACACACGAGCCTTCACTTCACCTATCTTCTCCCCGGAAGGCCTGCTTCTGGTCAAAATGGGGCTCGCCCCTCTCCGTGACAGCCCAATAATAAAGTACACATCAGATACATCCAGCTCTAAGGTCTGATCCCGTAAGCGGAATACTTGGTCATCGACATCCCAAGCATCCACTATGAACTGTAATAGCTTCGGTTGAGCTCGCAGATAAGAGGTGAGGAAGAACTTTTTGAGACCACAGTCTCTCAAAGCACTCATACATCCCTCATCCGCTATGGCCAAGGCATCTATGGCATCATGCTCTCGTTCTTTCCATTCCACCACCATTTTTTCTTGTTTCCTGCACCCACAATGATGAATGAATCATTAATGAAACCCTGGTAGGCTTACAAACCGGACAAATTTCAAAAATGATGGGCAAATTCAAGTAAAAAGTTAGGTCGCGCGGTTGGCGCGACTGTTTCTAAAACAGTCACGCCAATAGTGTGGCACCTTTGGGCAAATCACCCCATTGGCGCGGACCCGTGCCGGATACCCGCGCCAATGGGGTGCAACCCTAAATTTTGAAATCCCCCTTGCGGAGGCTCAATCAGGGAACAAAATGCATAAAAAGAGTATGAACATGGAGCTAAGGGAAGCGCCTCTTACCTGGAACTGACGGAATCTCAAACAGTTGCACGGATTGGCGGTAATCACTGCTCGAAGTTTGCTCCCCAAATGGACCACTACTACTATGCAAGAGGTAAAAAGTAAAAGTAATTTTATTCTTTACATTTTCACCATATTTATAGACTTTTTGACTTGTAATTAGGGTTAAAGAGTTCTTTTTTGAATATTTTAATATATTTTTGGTCGAAAATGGATTTTACGCTTGTTTTTGGTGCTATGACAGGTCCTTTTTGCAACTTTGATGGTGAAACGAGTTGTATTTTATACTTTTTCGGACTCGGTAAATACACGAAAAAGTCACTATGGAGTCATCTTTCAGCTCTTTTCTGACTCGCTAAAAATGAAAAGATTGCCAGGTTTCCCCTCTTGACTCGTTAAACATAAATAAGAGGCAGTCGTCTTTAAACCCTTTTCCAACCGTGTAAAAACAAAAAGATCGTCAGACCCTTGTCGTTTCAGGTTCGTTAATGGTTACGAAACGACGTGATGTTGATCACTTTTTTACTTTTTCAGATCGATATCAATACTCATGAAAAGTACTCCTCGATCGTAATGGTCGGGCGATTCTTTCGAGCATTGTTTTATACTTTTTTGGGCTCGGGAGACACAACTTTACGAAAAAGGACCCCCCTGTAGTCTTCTTTTTTGTTGTCTTTTCAGACTCTCTAAATAGGAAAAGACATCGAGTTCTTCCTTTGTCAGACTCGTTAAAACTTAATGACATCGGATTTCGTCGTAATGACTCTCACAAGCATATGCTATCCCCATCAAGCTTGTTAAAAATAACTGGGGTACTCGCCAGAAATAGTGGGGAAAATTGACCCATAATCATTGTCGTGTCGGCAGTATGTCGCTCTTGAACATGGAACTAGTCTGCATTCGTGTCTGGGTGGGAACATCTCATCTTGCTTCACATTAGCCTCCGTGGGTTTGGGTTATCCTATTTGACCCCTCATCTGCTCATTGCCTTGTCACCATGACCTCTGCTAATTTGATGTCAAATACTGCCAAGTCCACTATCGTGCCGCCGATATGTTCAAGAGAAGTTGACCTCTGCAGAATTAAAACCTCCCTCTGATACCTCACATAATTCTGAATCACCACAACATCTTTCCTCTGTCTCGTGTCAATGATGTGGGAGACACTATGGAAGCACATTATCCAGGAAGCTTATCTAGAGACTCCCTTCGGTGCCTTGGAGCCTGCATGCCTCAATGGCAGGTTCTTCGTGTTCGATGAGAGGTTTTCATCATTGGCCTCCGATCGAATGATTCTACGGGTGTTCGATGCCAGCTCATTGATTCACACGCCGTAGATTGTACCTATAGTGCCTTGAGGAGCATTGTCATTATTGGTGGCACCTCTCGCGTCTGTTAATAGTTTTCATCATTGACTGGTAATCAGACGATGTTCATGCATGTTCGACTTCAACTCATGTATTCGCATGCTTGAACTTGTACTTTGTTCGGGTCGAGATGGAGCGCAAGACCCTGGATTTTGTCTATTGGAATCCAGGCTATGATTTGTGGCTTGTTATGATCATTACATGACTCATTCACTGGATGGCTGTGACCATGCCTGAGTCTATTTATCGATCCTCTTTGGATGGCTGCGCCCATGCCTTGGATCTAGATTATTATATACTCTATTATGGATGGCTGCGCCCATACCACATACATCATGTACTTGAGATATCAGTTGTACTTCTTTATGCAGGTTCTCTAGCGGCCGTGTTTTCAGTCACGCATGTTCTTGTAAAGCATTTCACCCCTCTCTCTCTCGGGCCTCACGCTTTAGGGGGCATCTGTTACACAACAATTTGTCACCGTTTGTCACCATCCCTGTTACCCCTCACCCGTACACTGGAGGACTCATTCCGGGACCTGTGAGAAGTGACATGACCTGAAACCACTTGCATCATATTCCTCTATGTATGAGCTTAATATGCCCTGAGGACATCTCCTGCAAAATACTCATGAAAACAACTCTTTTTGCATTAGTGCGGGTCCACAGTTCACTCCCGCGCCAATGAGGGAAATCCTCTAAAAAGGGTGCGCTATTGGCACTCTGTCTCAGAGTCGCACTCGCGCCAACCGAATTGAGTAAAGTTTTCAACCAACAAGCTCCCGAAGGTTCTCTTCAACCCATTCACCAACTAAATCTATGTTGAGCTAGGATGGTTTGGCTTCGAATCTCCATAGAAAGGAAAGTGGTTTGCCACCTTTCATGGAAGTTTCCAAGTGATAAAGCCAATCCCATGAATAATGTGGTTGATCCTATCTCTTTCTTCTCTATCTATAAAAGCTTTCCTCTATGCCTTGAGCAAGCTAGTCATAGTTACCATAGCTCCAGTTCTAGCATAGCGATAGAGAGTTTGAAGCTGCAAGAGCCTTCTTTGCACCCATAAGGCCAAATCTAAGTAAGGAGATTCTTGTCACCCAGGGAGAGAAGGGCTTGTTCCTCATCCCAACAAGCTTTGCAAGACTTGTGTAGCTGACTACCCAAAGGAGGAATTGACGCCAGAACAATGGTTGTATTCTTCTTTGTTATTTATTAATAATAGATGACTATCATTATGGTTCCACTCTCATTGTCTTATGTTTGATGTTGAGTTATATCTTTTCTGACTGATATATAATTTCATCTACTAGATTTTATGCTTGTTTTCGTGGTGTTCTTTGCATGTGCAGGTGCCCAATCACGGAGATCGTGGGGATCGTGACTGGCCAAGGCAAAGGAACGAGGGCGATATCTCTTCTACGAACACTAGCGTTGGAATCCAAGTAGGTTCTCACCATCCACTTCTTATTTGCAATTAGGAACTTGCGTGATAGCATTGTGTGATTGTTGCTAGACCCAGTCTGGGCTAGTAGGGATCGTCTCTGTCCGCAGAGAGGATTTACCTCCACAACAGGAGTATTAACTGCTGCATGAACATCAAAGATGTCTCTCAAGTTAGAATACAACTCTGACACCACATACATTTCCACCCTCTAAAGAAAAACCAAAAGTCCATCCAGGAAACATTGAATGCTTCTAAGAAGGTATTTCAAATATCTTTCCCTAAAAAAATCCTATAATGATCCACTTGTTTTTCATGGATGGCCAAATGAAGGAGGGAGTTGAGTTGTTGATAACTTGCAACTAAGTTTATGAAATGCAACTTTTGCTTTTGATGTTTACTAGGGTCAGGAATCCACTTGAGATCCTGATTGCCAATTTTAGAGTTAGAAAAATAAGCTTTATCCCCATACTCCCAAGATTCCAAATCTCGAATCTCGTTACAAACTTGTAGTTGTATTGTATCAAATAGAGATGTGACAAAAGTCCATCCAAAGAATCACCAAGGATGAGAATTTGACCTTAAGCTGGAAAATCCCATACAATTTTCCATTCTTTGCTGAGGTGGCATAGTCTCATCGGGGAGTGTAGGACACAAAAGATAAAGAGGAGCTGCTAAGCTATCATGAGCAAAATTGACAATAACCAGGAACGAGATAAAATAAGATGGATACAATGGAATTTGAAAGAGAATGATATCATCACCAAAACCAACTACACACTGAGCGAGGGACAAACCCTATTTTTGCATAAATCTCTTGTAAAGAAGACCAAAAGGGAATTAAGACTAACAGCTCATGGTAAAAAAACCCACCACACAATATTGAGGACACCACATAATAAAATGCATCAGATAACATAAAGAAACGGAAAAAATCCTTGAAACAATAGGTACACATTTGCAACACAAAAGTAAGATGAGAACCCACAATTAGTCTTAGACCAAGGGTTTTGTAACCTTCATGAGACCAACAGAAGGGAAATTCATGGATAAAAATAGGATATAAACACAACTAACTGACATATTAACCCATAAAGTATGTTAAGTATGCATGTGATTGTTAGGAACCAAGGATGACAAAACTGCTAAAACCAAATCGAATAATTACCAGGGTACCAAGCCTCTCACAACAAACCAGATAATTGAAATAAATACCTGGGGAATCCAGGCAGTGCCGAGTAGGGGTGAACAACCACAAGTTCAAAGACCGGCCTCGAGGTTGCACTATGTAAGAACAATACGGAAAACGTTGACTCAGAGTCCTTTCTGAAGAAACACCCACTCTAATGTCAAGTTTTTTTCTCTGCAGACCTTGGATAAAAAGTAGTCAATGCTTTGAGGGCGTCGTACCTACCATATAAAAATAACAAAATCCTAAAAGCATTATGATGTTACTGAGTACGAAAAACCCATGCCATTTCCAACATCTGCATCCTTACATGTTATAATCCCATGAGGGAAGAAAATTGCATGGTTTTTGAGGATTTTTACACTGCTTAGGAAGTGTTAAAGCAGGACAAGTGGTGTATTTGGCACATGTCTTAAGATAGACATTCCTTTTTCCTTGCAAGGCACCATTAATGCTTGGAAGGATCATTGTATTCAGTCCCATGGTGAAATTTGTTAGGTTCATTAAAATGCACCCACCTAGTGATAAGTGAGATGATCTCAGTGCACTTAACAATTCCAAAAAGGTAAAGTTTCCAGCTTCCACCTACCACCTTAGTGTACTCACCACCTTTGCTTTTTGAGGAGGGTGTGTCATTGAATTCTTGGATTCTAATCTTGTCATGCTTCCCTCACACCTATCATCCTAGCCAATTCATTTGTCATGTGCATTCCCCATTCTCATCTACTTTGGATAGTGTGTTGGTTAACACCCCCATCAGGGACTAAAGCTATTTTTTATCTTATTTACATGTACAAGTAGGATTTAATTATTAGGTTTTCTATGATAAACAAAACCAATTTAAAAACAATTATTTCATAAAATAATTCAATTGCATTGTTTCATATTATATATTTCTTAAATAAATAAATGCTCAATGCCTATTACATAAATATTTAGTTTGCAAATATTATATTTAAATTATTTACTTTTTATATTTTTGTGTAAACTCGACAACTGTGAAGCTACATCATGGTCATGTCCAAGAATAAGACCCAAATAGGGCAGGGAAGAAAATTAGTGACTTAATGTCTATGAGTGCCTTAACAACACATGTGATCACCATCTATCGAAGACCTTGTCAACTACTTTTTTATATTAGTAGCATATCAAAGAAATAAATAAATATTTGTTACAAAGATATGATTGAAATTAATTAAAGGTAGATGATTTTTAGTAATATTCTAAAGGTGGTGATAAAAGAAATTTGAATCCAAATTAAATTATCTCATTTGTAATACTTTTATAGGTATTATTATATTTTTTGTCATCTTTTTCGATGTAAATCAAGGTCATTAGGGGGTTTCAATAGTAGGTGTGGAAATAAAGGCCCTAAACATGGCTGAGGGAAAAGAAAATCTTAGTACCTTAGGTCCTAAAAGAAAATAAGCACCTAACAAAAACAAGGAAACATTAAACCACCACACATGGTTTCTTTGTTTCTTTGTGATAATATTAGTCTACATGCATGGATTTCATCACGATTAGTAAGTTTTCATCATAATTATGTATCGAAGGGCCTTTGACATAGACTAGTGAGGAAAACCATGACATGGGTAGTAAAAGAAGCTTCTATGCATCCAAGGCTAAGAATTATGTGTGAAAACCACCATATATAACCTCTTGACGGGATCCTTAGTCTTAGAATAGGGATATGGGAGGATATGTGTGTTTTTATCACTAAATGTAGGTCTTAGAAGCTTAGATAGAGTTGTTGAGGAAAAGCTAAGTCATGGGTGTTAACCATAATTTCCTCCCGTGGTTAAGAATTTAACTCCAAATATTTTCCCAAGATCTGTATATACTAATTGGTGGATCATTAAATAAATTTCCATATGTCTATCGTCTAACATGTTTGGAGAGATCAAGAGGGAGGAGAAGATGTCGGAATACATTTTATCGTTGAATTCTTATGGTAATATTTACTGGTGTAGCTATTGAGAATCCTCCACCAACTTCTGGAGACCTTGCATCCACTGCTTACACTTGTATCCTACACATAAGACATTTAGCGAACCAAATATGATCTCTTACCAAATATCCACTAGAGTTTTGTACTAGATATAAATTAGATTATCTAATTTAATATCTGCAATAGATGACAACAATTATGGCGGGGGGGGTGGGTAAATAAATCCAATTAAGGAAAATCTAATTATCTTGCTATTATCTCTTGGATGTAAGTAATCCCTTTAGATATGTTATCCTCAACTCCTGTTTGGATAACAATTAATAATAATGATTCCTATAGCATGAAAGGAGTATCCATGAGAATTTCAATAGCATTTCCTTATAGTCATGTTCTCTTTTATCACCCCTTGACCTTTTTATATAGGATTGTCAAGGATATGAGAGGGTGAATGTAGAGACCTAGTACTTAGAGAAGTTAGAGAAGTTAGATAAGTTAGACTTTGACATAAATTCTCCAAATCTACATAAACAAGAATATGGTCATAAACATTATAAATTTTAACAAGATTATTTTTACTAATACAAACTGTATTATAAACAAGTTCGTTTAACCTTTATGTTAGGGTGCATATTTTCTTTTCTCTTTTTTAATGTGATCAGTTAATTATTGAAATATTACCTACCAATTAAATATATAAAATAATTAGACAAAAGTAATAAAACTTAAATAACATAAAATCAAAATATTCAGACCCTATCAAAATATAAAATTCAATACATTAAATTTCAAATTTTTGAACTAAACACCAAATAAGTTGTGAAATCTAAGATTTATGAGAAATATAAAATTAAATACATATAATTTAGAATTTCAGAACTACACACAACATAAGATGTGAAATCTCATATTTATGAGATTTATTACAGTAACATTTTTATTGGAATAGTACCTTGTCCATGACATTCATTACGTATGAGATGTCAATTTCCTTCCAAAGAAAATTCTAGAAACAAACACTCAAAGAAGAAAAAAACAATCGACAATTAGTAAATGTGGTTGAAAAATGTCGCTAGATGTTAATGGTATATATCCACAATAACAATGAAAATATTCATATTCATATTGATAAATATATAATAATAATAATAATATTACAAAACAATTTTTTATTTTTTTTCAAGCTTCGCATGACTACATCTTCATCATGTCCAATATATCACCCCGATCGGGGCAGGGAATTGAACTAGTGACTTCACATCAAGGAGTGTCTTAACAGAGCACACAATCACATTCCATCCAAGACCCTGTGGACACTACAAAAACAATTATTAATATTACTACTAATATTAATTAATATTATTATTCATTCAATTCAATATCATTATTAATTAGGGGAGTTGACAGAGAGGATTCAGGCGGAGGAGGAGCAGGAGCAGTTAGGGTTTGGGCATCACAGACTTTTCCTAGCAAACCTGCAAACACTGCGGTCTAAGAAACAATAAGAGAAAGTGACAAAGGAAATTACTGACAGTTGAAATGAGTGGTAAGGCAGGGGGGAGAGAGATCCCCTCCTATTGAAACGTCACTGCAGGGGAGAAAAGCCTTCATGGTGCAACCAGAGGCAACATAAACAGTGGGAAAGGGATACCAATTTTGGGAGATAAATGGCAAGTGGGCTTGGGGGGAAATTCGTACCTAGAGAAACCAAGAAACCCCAATTTGTGATACCTAACAACACGCTGGAGGAATACAAAAGATATATGAAGGACTATGCCCTGATATGTAAGTTTATCGGGGCTTTGCCAACCGAGAAGGAACTGATCAAATGGATCCAACAACGATGGCAACTAAAGGGGCATATATACCTCAAGCTAGGGGTGAAAGGGTTCTTCTTTGTAATATTTTCCAGCCTAGAAGACAAGGAGAATGTTTTCGAAGATGGATCATATTTCTTCAACAATGCTCGCCTATTTATGAGACATTTGGAGGAATTCTATAACCCAGACCAAGAGAAGCTTCTAGAAGCACCCATATGGGTATGGCTCTTCGGCATACCAATGGACTTCTGGGACCTCGAAATCTTGGAAGGAATAAGAAACTTGATTAGAAACTTTGTCAAAGTGGCAGACTCAACAAGAAAAGGTAGGTACACCTCGTACACAAGAATCTGTGTGTGCATGAATATCATTGAGCCGCTACTAGACAACATAGATATAGAATATCATGATGTGATATGGCAACAACCCCTCGGCTATGAGCATATTCCATTCAGATGTAGGTAGTGTCATGAATATGGTCACCTGTATCATGCATGCCCGTTAAATAACCTAGAAAACCAGTTGAACGAGAAGAAGGCAGGAGAGACAATGGCAAGAGAGGATGGGGATGGATTCTAGGAGGTGCACAGAATGAAAAGAAATAAAAAACCAATAAGGAACCAGAAATCAAATCAAAATGAGAAAGAGTAGCATAACCATAATAGATTCGTCGCCCTTCAGATGGAAGAAATGGGGGAGACAAGCATGGAGCACACCAAGGAGATGGAAAGCATGCAAACAAGAGAGTCTGAAGGAAATAAGCAAAAGTGATAAGAAATAGTTGAAAACCAAAGAGAGGAGAATACCATGTAAATGGTCGAGAAAAACCGAATGGAGATCGACTCCCAGAAAGAATATCTCAATGTGGAAGAGAAAGTGATGAAACAATTACTACAGGAGTGGAGACATCTGGATGAATGCTTTATCCCAAAGGGTAAGAAAAACTATACAAGGGAACCTTTCAGCAATACAAGATAAAACAAGGATAAGCTATTATCGCACAACCAGAGCACCTAGAGTCCCATGGCGAACAAGGGAAAGAACCAAGAACCTTAGGAAAAGGGGAAAAGAAAAGGGGTATAAGACCAATGAAAGAATCCATACAGATGGTGGGGGAACTACTAATAAACTTAGGGAGAGTAGTTCCATTATTAAAGGTCTTTCAACAACCCCCAAAATTGTTGAAATGATTATTACAACATGGAACATAAGATGCCTCAACAGCAGAGGCAAGAAGAGATACCTCAAAGAGAGATTGAAAAACGATAGAGTATAATGATAATATAGGAAACGAAAATCAGTGAAAGCAAACTAAAAGAAATTTTGGAAAACATCAAACCCCAGTACTAGGTTATCAGACAAGATGCAAATTTCAGTGCAGGATGGTTGGCGATCATTTGGAACCTAGGAGAAATATGGTTTGAAGACTGGGTCAGCATCCTGAGAATCCTCTTGGGCAGATTTAGAGTCATTGGATCGAAAGATTGGGTGCTCCTCACAGGAGTATATGGACCCCATATCTCGAGATAAAAGAAGGGTTTTCTTATAGAAATTAGCAAGAATGAGAAGTATATACTCGGATGACCTGTGGGTGGTGGGAAGATACTTTAACATGATCACTTCACTAGCAGATAAAAAGGGACCATGAGAAGAATGGACACAGACATGGAGTTATTTGGGGACACCATAGCAGAGAAACGCCTAGTAAACATCCCAAAAATCAATGGGGTGCACATCTAGAACAACAGAAGAGGAGGGAATCACCAAATTGATTCCAGATTTGTTATATTCCTAATATTTGAGAAGGTTATCAGCAGAGATATATTCATAGAAGCCTTGATTCTTCCTAGGATGGGATCAGACCACTAACCGATACGATTGGAAGTGGATCTGAAAGTGAGCCTGAAAAATGGAACTTTTAGGTTCAAACCCTGTTGGCTAAGAGACCCAACCCTCGTTAAAAAAATTGAGGCTTGGTGGATGCAGAGCGAAAAACAAGGGAGGAATTTTATGCATACGCTCCAATTAAGGCTTAAGGAAATAAAGAAGAAAATAAAGAAATGGAACAAAGAAGAATTTGGGCATATCATGAAGTACCAGTATCATCTTAACCAGAGAATGACAAAGATGCAACAAAAATTCATCCAGGAAGGGAGATCAAAAGAGCTAGCAATAGAGGAGGACCAATTAATAAGTTGGCTAGAGGAAAGAATAAAACAGGAAGAGATTCTATGGAAACAAAAATCAAGTGTGAACTGGTTAAGAGAATGGGAGCGCAATACTTGGTTTTTCCACAAGGCCATGGTCCAACACCACTAGAACAACAAAATATTCTCCCTAAAATATGAAGAGGGGAAACATAAAGTACAACATGAGGAGATGGAGGGGCTCCTAGTAAACCACTTCAGAGATATCCTATCATAACTGCAAGAAGAAAGAATGGAAGCAATTCAAAGCATCTCTCAACATATACCTCATAGGGTGATGTAAGAACAAAACCTTTCTTTAATGATAGCATCTATGCTTGAAGAGGTGGAATAAATCATAAAGGGCATGAATAAAAATAAGGCCCCCGGTCTGGATGGGTTTACAACAGAATTATACCAAGCCACTTGGCACTTCATGGGAAGAGACATACTGGAAGTTGTGGAGGAATCAAGGCAAAACCAAAAGGTATGTCCCAGCTTGAAATCCACTTTTATGAGTCTCATTCCTAAGACATCTAAATGGGAAGTCCCTCAGGTATTCTACCCCATATCCCTATGTAATGTCATATATAAAATTACAGCTACTCTCATTGTTAAGCAGCTAGAACCTCTTTTGTTGAATATCATATCCTCGAAGCAAACATGATTTGTTTAGGTAAGGCAAATTTTGGACAAGTTGATAACCTCTCAAGAGGTGGTCCATTCCCTCAAGGCAAAAAATCTAGTTGGCATGTTTCTTAAGCTTGATATATCAAAGGCCTACGATCGATTAAGCTGGGAGTATCTGAAAAGAATCCTTAGAGCTTATGGATTTAACCACAGATGGATAAACTGGACCAGTGCCTTGATATCCACCCCTATCATATCTATTTTGTTGAATGGAACCCCTAGCCAAACCTTTAACCCTACTGGGGGCTTGAGACATGGTGATCCATTGTCATCCTTCATGTTTATTATTGTTGCGAAGGGTCTAGGCAGATACATAAAAAATGAAGCCCAAGAGTCTAGGATTAAAGGACTAAGGGTTTATGGAAATGACCTAGCCATAACCCACTAGCAATTCATTGACAATATCATACTTTTTTTCCATGTATCACTTAGAGAAGCCCGTAGAATAAAAGAAATCTTGAACACCTTCATGATGGCATTGGGGACCCAAATAAACAATGAAAAATCTTGTACCTTCTTCTTCAACAGCCAAGGGAATGTTAAGAACTATCTAGCTAGGATCTTGGGGTTTAGTATAGGAAACCTCCCCGTTAAATACCAAGGCATGCCTCTATCAGAAAACTCTCTAAAACTGTTTGGTTGGTAGTAAATCCTCCAGAAGCTACAAGGAAGGTTGGGAAGCTAGGCCTTTAGATTCCTCAACTTAGCAAGCAAAACTGTCCTCATTAAAGCAATGCTTTAGTCGATTCCCATATACCAACTGTTAGGCATGGCATCCCCTAAGGGGGCGTGCACCAAAATGGTTGATATATTCAAAAATGTCCTATGGGGAGGGGCTCAATAGATAAGGAAATAGACCCTTATATATTGATAGGGATTGGTAAAAAAAATATGGAAGGAAGGCTTGGCCTCAAAGACCCATACACTTTAAACATAGTAATGGGAGAAAAATTATAATGGAGATGACTGGGGGGAGGAAGGGACTTATGGAAACAAATATGGACAAGAAAGTATAAAATTTCAGAGAGAACCAAGGATATACTATGGTATAGAGATCCACCCAAAGAATCAGTAATATGGAACTTGGCAAGCCAAAATAGGGACCTTATAAACCAGCGTGCTTTTTGGGAAATCCACAATGGCAGAAAAACAAGATTTTGGAAGGACTCATGGAAGCAAAGAGAAAGAATAATAGATAGACAATACCTCCTAGACATATATAGATTTACTAATGATAACAACATCCAATATGTAGAGCAATTCTAGATAGAGGAGAAAGCAACAGGGAACTGGAGGAGATGGAAGAAGAAGGAAGATTGGAGCGAGGGTATAGAGACTAAGCAATGGACTAAGTTCCAAAAAGAAATGGGATCAAGACAAATTACGATCAGGAATAACCCTGATATTCTGAGATGGGGTCACACCATGAAGCATATGACTTGAAAGTAGAACAAGCTCAAGATGGACAAGGTCTTCTTTGGAAAAAAATTTGGAAGGGGGGATGGTGGCGAAAGGTTTCTCATTCTCTATGATTGGTTTGCAAAGGGAGAATCCTAACTTGGAATTAACTTCAGAAAAAGGGAATTCAGAGCCTATCCCTATGCTGGATGTGCCAACAAAACATAGAGGATATGGAGCATATGCTAAATTCCTGTCTGTTTGCGGTATAGAAATGGGGTCAACTGCAAGGAGTCTTCGAAAGGATGGATCAGGATTGCCACATCATAAATGAAACAATCCTTTTATTGTGGAACAATATTTTCTCAAGTCCAGTGTTGAACCAAGCATGGGGTCTCACCTTAGGGCTAAATTTATGGGCCGTATGGAAGGAAAGAAACCGCAAAGTATTCAAAAATAAAATATTAAACCAAGATTAGGTGTGGGAAGGAATTGTGAGAAACATTTGTGAGAAAATATTAGCAGAATAATGGAACCCTAAGGATTGGCAAGTTCCCCCCTAAGAAAGAATCCTACAAAAACTTAATCTAACAATGGAAATGTTGGCCCCAAATGCTTGGAAAAAAGATAGGATGGATATTGGTTCCCCGACTGAATTCACTACCCCTAGAGAAGGTTTCATAAAACTTAAATTCAATGGGGCTTCAAAAGGGATCCCGAGAACAGCAGGCCTTTTTGGTATCTTCCGATACACTCAAGCTAACATGCAGCTCATTTACATTGACTTGTGTGGGATAGCAAGCAACAATGAGGAAAAATTCACTACAATGGGTCATGGACTTCGAATAGTTGTAAGAATGGGATACCGAAACATCGTGCTAGAAGGTGACTCTAGTCTGGTCACAACCACCTTGGTGAAACTAAAAAATGACACCTTATGGGACAAACTAAGCCAAACTTGGAGGACAATGTGCCTTATACAAGAGATAAGGGAGCTCATCCACAAGTTTTACTATCTAATGGTCTAACATGTAAGAAGGGAAGGAAATAAAGTGGCTGACTTTTTGGCCAACTGGGGATGTAATAAAAAAATGTCTCATTGGAAAAATTATGGCCGCTACAGCACAGGGATGTGAGGTTCAAAGCTTTGGAGAAAATACTAGCCCAAGATTACAGGAAAAGCCAAGAAAATGAAAATCCAAACAACCAGAACCCCGATCGGGGTGTGATCCTGAGGATGGCAGGGACGACAGACAAATATGAGGAGTAAAAGAAGGGTACCACCTACCATCCCCCACACCCTCATGGTGATGGGCGCGGTGGCCCCTCACATGAATACATGAAAGGGTGATGGGAACGGTGGCAGGCATGACAAGGACGAGGAGGGAGGCACAACAATTTAGGTAAGATAGGGAAGTGGTAATTGTATTAGTGTTTGCAGAGTTAAGGTAAGATAGTGGAGTGGTAACTGTATTGTTGTCTACGGAGTTTGGAGCTGGAGCACCAGAGTAGGGAGGCACTGGAACTATCGATGACATCTACGGAACGAGAACGGGTATGTATCTCGGTCCTGTAACCCTCTTGCAATGGTGACATGGTCTGTTTCTTGCTGGAGGGATCGGGAGAAACCCGAGGAGGGGAATTGTGGAACTGGTTGGGGAAAGCGTTACAAGCATTTTATGGTTGTTGTCTGGTTCTTCGTCTTGGTTATAAGGCATCCAAATATTGACTTGGCTAGTGGTGGGGAAGCCCTTCTTAGGAGCTGCATTGTGATATCGTGTGTTAACTAGGGTGGAATGAAAGAGGCTGAGTACTGGGGATGGGTATATGATAATAAAAGCATAGGAGTGACATAGTTTAACTGGGTAGAGGGGAATGGGAATGCCTACCTATGCACGGGGACTCTTGCATGGCTGAGCGAGGGGACTGCCAACCATTCAGGGTATGAGCAGCACTTGGAAGGGAGAAGAGAGAAGCAAGACAGGATAAGGAGACTGGCTTTGTCTTCTGATGGGGCTGTCACCCAACCTGCAACCTGCTCCAAGAGTAATTGGGATAGGGAATGGTTTATGGAGAATGTCGCCAATAGGATTCAATGCCAGAGGTTAACACCCCATTCCTATGAATAGGTCTCGAATATAGTGTAGATGGCTCGTTCTACAAGAGGAAGAGGTCACGGCAGACGTGGGAGGGAGTTTGCAAAGGCCAAATATCCGAGCACTTC
Source organism: Pinus tabuliformis (assembly GCA_031772625.1). NCBI lineage: Eukaryota > Viridiplantae > Streptophyta > Pinopsida > Pinales > Pinaceae > Pinus > Pinus tabuliformis. The sequence continues at coordinate 89,754,850 of CM062815.1, forward strand.
AAAACCATGTAGAGTAAGGAAGTATATTGAACACCTCATTAGTGAAGCCGTCGTGGCATACCGGGAGAGAATGAATGTAGGCATCCATAATTTGCTGGAAGAATGGGAGGAATAAATTAAGCAAAACAATGAGATAGAGGACGAGATAGAAAACTGGAGTACCTTAGTCCCGGATCCTGGCAATACCACAGGCAGAATAACTCAATTTAAGAGGACCCTCTATCTCTACTGCCTTATGAAAAGCCTGCTGGGGGAAGCCATGAAGCAAATATTATTGGGGATGGCTCTCTCCCTCCAAGACATGCCCAATTACAAATAGGATTTGTAGCGAATCCAATTCTAGCTCCATAAGTAGGACATCCGTCTGGATAGAATCCAAAGGCATATCCCTTGCATCATCAAGTTAATTGAGATATCCAGAGAGACTATCAAGGATTCGGTACCGGTGGAATCATCATCGGAAGAGCAACAACAATAGTTATTTAATCTGGTTTCTTTTGGTTTTATGCTAGTAGCATTTACTTTACATTATGCATGCTTATGATAGATAAACATATAGCGTCTTGTCATGAAATTGGCACATATTTAGCTTGGGTAAAAAGACTGAAACTTTACTGTTTTTGGATGGCTTATAACAAGGATAGGTGGCCAACAAACTTGGTTTCCCATTGGGAAAGTTGAGGCCACTTATCTCATATATGTGGTGTAAATTTGCCATTTATAAATATAAAATGAAGGATCATGCGAAGCTTAACAAAAAAAAATACCATTATTAGTTATAAAATAGCATTATTAATTTTATTTTTTATTGTTAGTTATTTATTATTATTATTACTTTTTCAATCATTTAAATATTTTTTTATATAATTTATATTATATTTTGCTAATTAATTTAACCAAAATTTTTTATATTAAACCCAAGGATTAATATTATAAACACTATGAATAATATTATACCCTAGGAATATGAACCCTTCGATTAATAAACCCAAGGGGATAATAAACCAAGGTGATTAGCAGTAAAAACCCAAGTGATTATATAACCTAGGGAATAATATTAAACTCAAGGGATTAATATTGCAAACCCAACACATATAAAGCCTAAGATAAATATTATAAACCCTAAAATAATCATGGTTGACAATAATTTACCATGGCTCATTTTCATACTGAGACAATATTTATAACAATGCAACGTTCGACAATGGTTGACCATGGTTGACCATGATTGATTTTTGTATGGAGACAATCATTGTCATAATGCGATGTTCTGCCATTGTTGATTTTCATATTGTCTTCGTTAGAATGTCATGTTGAACCATGGTTGACCATTATTATAAACCCAAGGATTAATATTATAGACCATATGAATAACATTATGCCCTAGGAATATGAACCCTTAGATTAATAAACCCAAGGGATTCATATTATAAACACAAAGGAACAATAAAGAAAAGGGATTAAAAACCCAAGGGATAAATATTTTAAACCCAATGTATATAAACTGTAAGATAAATATTGTAAACACTAAAATAAACATGGTTGACGATGGTTTACCATAATTGATTTTTATATTGCCACAATCATTGTCACAATGCAATGTTGGATAATGGTTGACCATGGTTGATTTTCATGTTGAGACAATATTTTTCACAATGTGGCATTGCACCATGGTTAACCATGGTTGACCACGATTATCAACCTAGGAGATTTATATTAAACACTAGGATTAATATTATAAACCTTATGAATACTAATATTCCCTACAAATATGAACCCTTAGATTAATAAACCTAGGGGATTGATATTATAAACCCGAGGGAATAATATTAAACCCAAGTGATTCATACTCAAACATTTTAAAATGACTTTCTTGGCATCTGACCTCCTAACTCCTGACTCCAGACTACTGTCTCCCAATGTATACCTTATCCCAACTACATTACATGTTCGGGTCAGGGTAACCCCTACCACAAACTTATATGTAATATCACACGAACTTCTGACTACCCCACTGGCTTCTGTTGTGACTATAAATACAATATTTTATTTATTGGTTTGTGTGCCAAACATCATTTTCTTTTAGTTTTATTTTGTTTTTTTTAAGTTAAGTCACTAATTTAAATCACTTATGTTTGAAGAAAACCTTCTATCGACCCTTGAACATCTAACATCACATCCATTTTCACATGAAAGAAGTTGAAACTTGTCATCAATTTAATGAAAAATTAACACCTTTCATGGGAATTTATTGTTTCTTGTCCCGAGGTCTTAAACTAAATTTAGAAAATTTCCTCCTTTCCACTTTCTAATTTCCAATATGTTCTTCACACTTTTCTTACACAGATTGTCTAAAACTTTTCTGTTTTTACAAGAAAGAAGTTCAAATTCGCTCTAAGGCTTCTAATATTTGGTAAACATGTAGTCTGATAGACAATTCCATTAGTAAATTTGATATTCCTTACAAAAGGATCAATTGTTTTTAGTACAGACATAAGATGGGTAAGAAATGTAAATCTACCATGTCAAAGCAAGCTATCCAATAGATTAACGAACGACTAAAGGGGGAAGAAAATCTAGAACTAGAAGATTACAATCTCAACACAACTCTAATTCCTCACACCACCTTCAAAACTCAGATAGTAGGTATGATGAAGTGGGAATAAAGTTATAATTTCTTTGAGAATAGAAGCAATTTAAATTCAGAAACTCTGACTACAGAGAAAAACACTCATTTTGAAAAAATTAAAGGTACGATACTGCACAGAGTTGCTTCTAGAGCCAAACATTTTCCTTACTATAACATGATTGCATGGGATATGGGACATGTCCATATTTTATAACGTCTTGTAAACCTGGACTTATTTTTAAAAATTTATAAGCTTAGTCCACCTGAATTTTTCTTAACCACTCAATTTGTGGATAATGTGAACAACACAGTATTCAAGAAATGTGAAAGGAATTATGATAAAGTTGTTAAATTTTGGTTACGAGAAGATAGATAAGGGTTCAAACTTTAGTTATCAAAAGAATATCCTATTGACATTTTCAAAAAACCCATTAGGTTCCTCAACAAAATGTTGTCCCGATTATATGGGGAGAAAGACCCTGAGCATTACAATTTGTAATTGATGGCTTTAATACACAATCTACTCAATGATTCAAAGTGTTTCAATTGGGTTGATATTCTTTCTCATAATTTAACAAATGCCCTAAAGTTATCCATTTTATCTTCTCCAATATATGAACGAACGTTTTTCATGTAGGTCTGTATTATGGATATTATAATTTCTTATATTATGTTTCCTTTGATGTGCTATAATTATCCACTTGATCAACAATTTCCTATTCATAATTATGCCCATATTTTGTGGGAAAGTAACTTCAAATTCCATTTTTATGACAATTGTAATTATGTCATGATCCATTTCCATGAGATTCTATTTGGAAAAAACCCTCATAGGGTTAGTCAAGCCCTTAAGGAGGCGTTAGAAGAAATGTGAGACCAGTTTGTGGAAGAATTATTCATATATATCAGAGTCTATGGAAGTGAAGTTGGCCCTCATCTTTTTCTTAGATATATTCAAGAGTGGATTTATTTATGAAGGTAGCCAATCAAACTTCCTTGAATGGCCAAGCTCAGAAAATGAGCAAACTTCAGAAGAAAATCTGGTCGAACTTCCCAATCAACTTTGGAAACAATTATCTCAAGGATCAAGGACATGCATTTACGGAGGCTGACGAACTCCAACATGTTTGGCTTTATTCATTTCCCCTTTATGATTATGATCATAGAGGAATCATTAATGAGAATTATAAGGTTATTAGCTTCATAAAAATCTTCACACACTAGAAGGCTCTTTTTGATGAGATTTCTATTGATATTGATATTTTTTTCAGCAAGCTTGTGAAAGAGGAAAATTGTTGAGTAGGGATGATAGAACTAAACAACAAGAGTTTAGGGAAAATATTTATGAGGACTTCCTTAAAAATAAGAATCTTCATACTAACATTTAAATTGAAGAGATGAAATCTCTTGAGATTCTGAAATACAATTTCAATCACATTATTTTGGACCTTATTTCCTCTTCTGAAAAAATAGTAGAATCTCAAGTTGAAAATGTTGCTAACATTTCTTTTATAGCTCCAGGGACAAGCATAACCAAAGAAAACAATATTAAATAAAAAGAGCCAGATACACCAACATGGTCAAAGTATCACAAAAGTCAAAGATTAGAAACAACAGAAACCAGAGAAAGAACATGTAACAGAAAAAAAGTGTTCCTCCACGAAGAGTATCATTATTATTCATGGTCTATGTGACACCATTTAGGCAAATACAAAGTCCAAGAGAATTGATGGGAAAGTAAAAAATATGAAAATTGATACAAATAAATATGAGCAAATTGCTAGCACCCCTAAGTCAACATTGATTTATATCTCTGCTAGAAAAAAAGAGTTTGTTGAGTAGCAAGAGAAAACTATTGAAATTTATATTCCACAAACTTCTCACTACACATCCATGACTCCTATTTCTACCAAAATTCCTCTCGATTATTTTTATTTAAACCTGTGAGTGAGGTTGAAATTGTTCTTAAAATTGTTTCATCCTTGACTGAGTATTACTCTAATGCTCAAACTAAGTGAGTTGTGAGAAGAACTAAGAAAAGAATGAAATTTTTGAAACATTGTTGAGTAGGGATGATAGAACTAAACAACAAGAGTTTAGGGAAAATATTTATGAGGAATTCCTTAAAAATAAGAATCTTCATGCTAACATTTGAATTGAAGAGATGCAATCTCTTGAGATTATGAAATACAATTTCAATCACATTATTTTAGACCCTATTTCCTCTTCTAAAAAATAGTAGAATCTCAAGTTGAAAATGTTGCTAACATTTCTTTTATAGCTCCAGGGACAAGCATAACCAATGAAAATAATATTAAAGAAAAAGAGGCAGATACACCAATACGGTCAAAGTATCACAAAAGTCAAAGATTAGAAACAACAAAAACCAGAGAAAGAACATGTAATAGAAAAAAAATTCCTCCACGAAGATTATCATTATTATTCATGGTATATATGACACCACTTAGGCAGATACAGAGTCGAAGAGAATTGATGAGAAAGTAAAAAATATGAAAATTGATACAAATAAATATGAGCAAATTGCTAGCACCCCTAAGTCAACATTGATTTATATCTCTACCATAAAAAAAGAGTTTTTTGAGTAGCAAGAAAAAACTATTGAAATTTCTATTCCACAAACTTCTCATGACACATCCATGACTCCTATTTCTACCAAAATTCCTCTTGATTCTTTTTTATTTAAACCTGTGACTGAGGTTGAAATTGTTCCTAAAATTGTTCCATCCTTGACTAAGTATTACTTTAATGCTCAAACTAAGTCAGTTGTGAGAAGAACTAAGAAAAGAAAGTTTGAAAGTTTTGAAACCATTTCAAAATTTAGTTGGCAAGCAATAGGAAATGTTGATAAAAAAGCTGAAGAATCCCCACAAACTCTATGATTGTTTATATATTATAATCAACGCCATGTTGGTGAACTTGCCATGGCCTATAAGAATAGTCTACAAAAGATCAAAGGTCTAGAAAGTGAAATAGAAAAGAGTAAAGGATTCAAGGAAGAAAGTAGGAAAAATAATTCTCCAATGCTTGTAGGAGGGTTTTCCATTGAAAAAGAAAACTTATAGAATCAATTTCAAAATGAATGGAAGGAATTGAAAGTCAAGCATTCTGTAGAGATTAAGGAAATCCAAAAGGCACATGAAGACCATAATATAATTTTGTAGGAAGAATCTCACAACAACATTGAAACCATGAATAGAGAAATGCAGGAAGAAATTGAAAATATTAAGTCTCAATCAAGTCAAAGTCATGAAGTAGAAAATAGTCTGAAGGTTTTTAAGGCACAAGCATTACAGGTTAGTTAAATATTGAGGAAAGACTAGGAAATTTTTTATAAACAAATGGATAAAGTTTGTATATCTTATCTAGATACTTTGGATTTTGAAGAGATAATTGAATCATTATTCGAAGAAGATAAGTACATTAAAGAAGAATTTACATCATTTCTTGAATGGGAAACACAACTTTAGCTTGAGAACATTTATAAATTATCTAAACTAGATAAAATACTAATGTATGCTTCACTGAATGAATGATAATTTGAGGCCAAAGAAATCAAAGAATGCATAAAAGGGACCACTAAACATTATCTGTTAGTATGGGAGATGAGAATATATTTTATAAAAGAATTCGATTTATCAGGATCATACCATTAAAAGAAGCAATATTTGGCTCAATTAAACATCATCTGAAAGACAGTGCCAAAAATTACTAGAAAATCATAGATGGCCTTAAAACCTGGACCAGAGAAATTTTTTAATGATATCTACAATTTCCCTTAGAGAAAACACAACTGATTTCTAAATTTAGAATTAAATAGAAAATAAGGAAAGAGTTGTTCAGAATTTAATATCATTCTCCGAAGTCAATATCAATCATTTCATCCTATCCACTTCTCAAAAATTTCTCAACTATTCTCAGATTGGCTAAAGTAAATCGAGATAAATGCATCACATATGCTCAACACGGAGAAAAAATACTTTGACGAGGAGGAGGAAGTTTGAACGACCTAACAACGTTTTCTGGAGAAAATCCTTTAAACAAGGATAAAATTTTATTGCATAATTTATTTTTTTTACTAGAGAAAATCTTGCATATTTTATAATTTACGAAATTAAACAAAATTTTCCTATTTTCATTGGTATTTATATTACCTTTTACGTTGTAGTAAGGGTCCATAACTGGATGAAGCTGAAGACTTGTATTTTCCAATGTATTTTTGAAGTCAAATCTTTATGAAGATGAAAAATCAAAGTTCAATGCATGTTGAGCTATGAGATTGAATTCCTATCATCACTTTAATTTCTTAGTGGATGTTTTTGCTACTCAATTCTTAACTTTATTCATGTTTATCTTTGGTTGAATATTATGATATTATGTTAAAGAATTCTTAGGACATGTTACACCTTATTTTCTTTCTTAAAACAAATTGTTATATCTTCTGTCATTGTATATCTATTTGATAGTGAACCCTGATATTCAAACTATTGTGCACTAAATTTCTCTCGTTTTCAAGGCATTTTCTTTTCAAGTTATTTATTTATGGCATTGCATGCAAATATATTTTTGAAAAAAGTGTTAGAATTATGACTAATGTGTTGTCCTTGATAGTCACCTACTCGATAAATATGTCAAAATGAGGGTTATCTAGATGCTACAAGTGAGATAAACAAGAGAATATCAATTTAGAGACAAAAATATGATAAAGGTGAAGTTTAGGAAAGTATACATGGGTTCTTTGAAGAAAATTTGTGTACATACGCAAGTATGATAAAGAAACGTTGCGTACATTTTATGCACCATGGTATTCTTAATATTAGAGGTATTTACCATGGTATTGGCCTATAGTAATGAGAAATAACGTATTTTATCCCATCAAAGAATACCATCAGAATTACTAAAGGATTTACCTAAGGTATTAGCTTAAGGGTTATACTATTTAAGAAGATGGAGATCAAATGAGGGTGTGCATGTGATGGATTATTTATCAATGACTTGATTTGAAATAGGAGTGTATTAGGGAGGACAAAGATGGATAAGCTATAATAGATATGAAATGACCACATATTGAATAATTTTTTTATGTTTGATAGATCTGTGATGATAATATTATGGTGCGTGTCTATAACAATTTTTCTGCTGAGATTTGGGTTTGAAAGATGTTATGTTGCAACAAAGATGTATCTCAATGATTACAAATATTTATGTGGGTTTGACACTGAGAAGTCACATACATATGCAGATATACTTTTGGGTAGGCGTGTATGTATTCTGCATTATGGATGAATATATATGCAAGTGTGGTGAATGAGAAGAGAAGCGTGTACATAGACCAAAGGTATTTATAATAGTCATGTACATATACTAGGGTTTTGCACTATGAGTTGTTAATGATGTTTAATGAGTTCTGTTATGTTTTTTGATGTCTATTAATGATGTCCCTTTCATGATAATTTATGATCGAAAATTCTGGTTAGGTTATGGAATGATATGTTGAATAGATATGATGCTACTGTGTGATGATATGTATCTGGTTTAGTGATCTGTGATGGGTTCAATATGTGATTCACTTATTTATTTAGTGTGACATTGCTTTAGACTCAATTGTTCAGTATTTTGAGATATGTACATAGGTTCCATTAAGAAGAATTGTGTACATATACAGGTATTAGCCAGAAAAATAGCGTATATAATCTGACATATCGTTGGTTAGGGTCTTGCAGTATCAACAATTGGATTCTATGATGAGTAACAATGTTTGGCTTACTGATGAGTAGTTGTGCATTGATATGATCTATCCTGGTTTAGTTTGATCTAGTTGTATTGATTGATTAAGATTCAATGATTAATTTGATGATTCAGTTGGTTTAGAGATTTAGTGATTTGATATAGTGATTGGTTTCAGAATTGTTATTTGGTATTGGGCTTAAATGATGGTAGTGCGTCTAGTCTAAAAATGTGACGAAAAATGGCCTATAGGTTTGATGTTTTGGACTAGGTGGATCCGATATGAAATATTATGAAATGTTTTCCACAGAGGTGCTGAGGTTTGGAGCCTTCAGTGAGGAAGTTGAAGCTTCCTTCAAGTGGTAGTTGGTGAATCAGATTAGGGTGGTGGAGCTCCATTCCGATAGGAGCCAGTAAAAGCGACCAGGGGGTTGGAGCTCCCTTCCAATAGGAGATGGAAAACAAGAGAAGGTTGTAGCCTTCTGTAGGTAGGATCTTGAATACATGTATGATTTTGCACCAGTAAAATATTGTAAGATGTTTTCCTTTACAATAAAATATGAAGAAAAATACGCCAACAATGGTGGTTTTATCCCACATTGGCTTTCCACGTAAATATCATGTTGTCCTCATGTATTTCTTTGTTTCTTATTTGTGATGGTTTATTACGTTCTTACTTCTCATGGTTATTGTTTAATTAAATTCTAATGAAGTAATGATACATTGGTTAAAGTAGAACAAATGACGAAATGCATGAAAATATAGTTAACTAGATATATGTTGTTTTCCTCAATCATAGTCGCATACATACCTCAGTTTACTTAATAAAAGTAGCATAGAGAAATATGAATAATAAATTGAAAGGTTTAAGTGAGTTTTAAAATACTTATTCACGCCCTCCCCTCTTAGTATTTTTCCCTATAAATGGCATCAGAGCAGGTTAGTTTAGTTGAAGCTTAATCGCTTGGAATGGATCAAGGATGGTGGGAAAGAAGAAGATAGCTCGAAGGAAGGAGTCAGAAAAATATGGTAGTGACAGTGATATATCAAATTCAGTGAAAGTTACAGATGTCAGCAAATATTCATTTTTTGGAGCACCCTAGTTTCTATTTATCAAGAATGAAGAAGACAGTAACAAAGAACTATCAGGTATGGGCTTTTGTTCTAATTGTGGTCCGTTTCATTTTCTATGTAATAATGATGATAGTGAATATGATAGTGAATCTACTGAACTTTCACTCATGGGTAAAAGTGAAAGAAAGCATTCTAAAGAGAAAATAGATTAAAAAATGATGGCCCTAGAAGAAGAATAACAAGGCAAGTGAGAAACAATGAACAATGAAGGGGTACCAATGCTAAGCAATGATAACTATAAAAAATGGAAATAAAATATGAAGTATAATCTAATGAATTGTGATGTTTGGTATTTAGTATGCAATAACTTCACCAAAATTCCTCCATGAGATGAAGAAGTGCAAAAGAACAATAAGGAATTAAGTGACCATTAATATCATACCTGATTTGACATTAAATAGGGTTATGCATTATGCAATTGCAAAGGAATTATGGGATAAGATATAAACAATCCATGAAGGAAGAACAAAGGAAGATTTCTTATCAGAAGAACCAACATGTAAATTTATTTCTAAAGAAAATAATGATGCATCAAAATATGAGTATGTTACTGATTCAGAAGAAGACAAAATACAGGAAGTTCTTAATCTTAGAAGAAAACTTGGCATTGCTTTGAAAACGATTATTATTCTATAAGATAAGTTGTAGGCACATGATAATAGGGATCATATTAAATTATTAAATGTTGCAATAGAATCTAAACAATATTTTAAAGGCCTTGAAGCAGAGATCGTCTCTCTAAAAGAAGATCTTAAAAAGACAAAAAAGAGAAATGAAGAGCTAATTAAAGCATTTGAGGTACAATAGAATGGGATGAGGGAAGAAATTATCAACTTAAAAGATCAAATGGAAAAAGGAAGAAAGGTTGAATAAGGAATGAGAAAGAAGTACCAAAGAATGGAGGTTTCGGTAAAGATTCTAAAAGGTAAATTAGAAGAAAAGGATAAAAATTTGAGATTTCAAGATAATACTAAGATTTTGGATAACATTATTAGTAGTCAAATATATACTTCCATTAAATATGGTCTTGGTTTCCATGAAACTATTAAAGGAGAATCTAGTTCACAAGCTAGTGCAGGGAATCTAAAGGGTAACAATGCCAAATAGGAAGTGCACAATAAAGAGATAAGAATCCAACCTAATCAACAATCAAGGAAAGTGAATATTCAGAGGAAATCATTAGCCCCTAATTATATAAGCGTTAATCGATTCTCTCCTTTGATTAATAATGTTGAATGCTTTATATGTCATACTTATGGACATGTTGCAGCTAATTATAGAAGTAGAATGTTTCAAGAAAAGAGTCATCTCACAAGAGGTACTTCAACTCCCACATGCTCAGGTTTCTTCAAGGGATATTGTTTTAGTTGCCACATATTTGGCCACAAAGCTATTTATGGAAATAAAAGGAACATGAAACAGAAATTCTGTAATTCCTCTACTCCCTTTTCTAGTCATATAAGATGTTATGCTTGTAACAAGTTTGGACATTTAGAAAAAGAATGCAGAAATGAATCAACTTATCACCAAAGACAACATGGAAAGCAATCAGATAATGTCAAAAGACTTGAGAAAGATGGATCCACGAACATTTCTCGTAATAAGTAGAAAGAAGAAGAACATATAAGATGTGGTCTTGATCTCTGCTCATTTGAAGATGAAGATGAATGGTACATAGACAACGGATGCTCTCATTACATGGATGGAGATAAGAGTAAGATGGAGTCTCTCAAGAAAAACCAAGATTGTAAGGTTATTCTTGAAAATGCTTCTCCAACAAAATTTCTGGGAAAAGGTAGAGAAAGAATTAATAAAAATAGTGGAGCAAGGGCTAAAGTAAAATATTCTAAGTGTAGGTCAAACGGTGGATAAAGGAAATATAATTGTGTTTATATTAACTGAATGGAAGGTTAGGGATGAGGAAACTGGAAAATTCATAGAAAGAGGATACTTAAATCCAAACAAATTATACATGTTTAAAGAAGTGAATTGTCATATAAATAAGGAGGATTTAGACTTAGATGAAAAGAAGATGATCTCTACTGCAGTACATTGTTCTTAAAAGAATACTTCTCATAGTGAGTACAAAAGTGATGAGAGGTACATGATCCCATGAAGAGTAAGAGATGATTATTAGGTCCTCAGGATCAGTGATGTATGATCTTAGGCGGAGCTATACATATGTATATCTTGATGATGATTTCCATGTTGATTTGATATTCATATTGCTTATATTACTGAAAGTGCATCTGATGTAGTAACAGTGAAACAAGACATACAATATAGGCTTAGGCGGCTTTGTAGCCATGAAAAGTTTGACATTTGACTCTTTGTACGCGAATCTCATAAGGGAGAGTCTTATATACACACAAATTTTGGTCTATAAAGTCTCGTATGTTTATCTAAGATGAAGAAACTATGGGACAGACTCAGGGAGAAGTTCTGATATGCTTCTGTTAGTTATTATTTGGATTTTTGGTTCAGATACTATTTAGAAGTAGTATTGCCTTATGATGGTTTATGGGTTTCTGCAATACGATATTGTTGATTTGGTTCTTTTGATGGATTTACTAATTGATGGAGATGGATATGATCAAACCTAAATGTGAATAGTTGGCACTGGTTAAGGGGGGGGCATTTACTATGCTTCTAATAGTGCATTGTTGGAATTATGATTTCTTGAGCATTCCTAGTTGCATAATGGTGTTCATGAAAGGTATATATCTTTGGTTATGCTGCTAAAGATACATATGTTGCGGAAGTTTTCATATATTGCTTAAGTTGCACTCAGTAAAGTTGATTTTACATAATCCGCTTGATGAAGAAGATGTGCATGCTATGGTTAATGAATCACTCAATACTGGTTTAAATTTATATGTTGTTGTCATTATATGATGCACAAGGTGCATATGGTGAAGTTTTGGATGATACCTACATATTACATGAGATATATATTTTTTATAATGATGTTAATCATATTTTTTCTTGCACACCTAGTAATGATGCATGTAAATGGTATGCTACACATGGTATGTCACTTAAGGATTGTGTTTCTTCTTATATAAATCATGTTGATCTTAATCAAGGAGATGGGATACTAATAGGGCTTGATTATAAAATCTCATGCTATGATTGGTTGATTCTTACATATTGTTATCTCTATGTCATGGGATATCAATAAATTACAGATAGGTATCTTATCGTTGATCACTTTAGTTTCCTATGCTGTGATGATTCTTATTGATACACTTGATTGATGTTAGATTCATATGATGGCATTATAATCCAAGGGAGTGGTATTTTTTCCTATGAGGAAAAGGAAGGTTACATGAAGATAAGAGGACAATTATTGATATACTACTACTACAACTATTGGGTGATGCTTCAAGACATTGCATATTTTGTCACATATTGATGTTAAAGGTTGATGCTACATTACGCTATCTTACTTTATGATGATATTCTTGGTTCTAACATTGGTTTTTGATGCATGAAAATATATTTTTTTGTGCTGCGAAATATCTATATGTCTTTGATGTATGTGGATTGAGGCTCCTCCTACAAATGGAAAGAGAAAGTTGACCTTGATGAGGTCAAGGGGATGCGTTGATAACAGATCTCAATGGAACAACCTTATGTTGTTGCTGCAATTTGGTAATTTTGCATACTTGGTCATAGGTTGGTAATATTGAAGCTAGATTTTCTTATCTTACATATTAATGATGAGGATGTGCATGTTGTTTCTATCTATGTTGCAAGATCCTATGATGACTATTATGATCTTACTACTGCATGGTTGATGTTGTAGATCTAACCAAGAAATATTATAGATCTGATATAAAAATATAAGACAATGCAAATAAACCCAGAAATGATATGAAACGATTCTTTATTGATCAAACCCTTAAGGTAGGGTAACACCATACATTCACTCCTTAAGGAAGGAGAACACTCCACAAGCCATATGCCTGTTCATACAATAATACTTCACTATATCCACATGGAGTCTCTAGCCTCTATATAGGCCTCATACATACAATACCATGGGTCATTACCATGGTTCCCTCATACCATCAACTAATACCATGGGCCCATTACATTATTATTAACTACTTGTGGTCCCTTACATGACATGGGTTAACCACCTTATTTATTACTATGGCCCATCCCATTATTACATTATTACCTTGGGTACCTCCCTTGGTACCCCATATTTTTCCCCCTAGGTATATAACATTCCACCCCCCTAAGTATGTTTCATCCCCGAAACATGGGAAGAACACAAATAATAAGATCTACTCAAAAGAGTAGTCCACTGATACCATGCACGTGGATCTAGCCATCCAAGCGAAAGGTGAACCCTCGATCTCACTGGTGCCTCCCTCGCTTGAGATGGAAGTTGACCGTGGCAGCTCTTCTGTGTGTAGTAGGTGGATCGTCGCTCCTCGCTATCCGTCATACGGGGGTTGTTGTCCTTGTGGCTAATTGGTTGCCATCTTGTTGGTTGTTGTCTTGCGGAGTGATGTGGTTGATGATATGTTGAAGTTTTAACCCACGGTGTCTTTTTCTTTAATTCACCCTGCTGTGGTGCCCGTTGTGGTGTCTTCTTTTCCAATATGACTTCAACCATTGAGCCCTCCTCTGATGTATCAACACCTGTAACCTTTTCTGCTTCAGCCTCTATTTGTGTTTGATTGTCTATCATCACTGGCTCATCATCTAATATGTCAAACCCTGGAACATCTTCTACGTCAACCTCTGTGGACTCTACCTGTTTATTGATGGAAATATCCTGTAATGTAATTTTCTTCTTTTTATACCAAAGCTTCAGGAATTTCTTCTGCACATTAATATTGATAGTACCCACAGATTCCATCCAAGGATATCCCAAAACAACATCCAGATTATCTGTCTCTGAAGCATAAAAATCACCATGCAACACATACTTATCCATAGAAATCTTCAAATCCTTATACACTTGAACATCCTCATTATCAATCTGTGCAGTTTCAATGTGTTTTGCTGGAACTTGCAATCTTTTTGCCAAATTAATACTTATAAGATTTTGCTTGCAACTAGGATTTATAGTCACAACGATTTTCTCCTTCTGAATCAATCCATGAACCTGCAATAAGGAGACACCCGTAGCAATTAACCCCTTATGTGTCTCATTCTCCTTTCTTCTAGCACGAGACCATTTGTCTAAAAGGACTTTTTCAAATTCTACATCTGAGAGTTTGGTCAACTGTTTTTCATCAAGTGAGAGATACCATTTGTAAGCCTCATCTTTGAAACCCAACCACCATGAATCCCTCCAAAGGTTTTTCCATACCCACTTCTGTTGTTTTATGTATTCTTCAATAGTAGGACCATCATCTTTTCCTGTAAAGTATAGAACCTTGCTAGAAGCCATGAATGGTTTGGAAAAAAAAATTCACTTACTTGGCGAAAATTTGAAAATGTCACAGTTTCGTCAATATTGCTCAGAATCTCTATTATAAATTGTTTTTCGAAATGGAACAACCATTCTGCATCTGCCCATGTGATAGAAATCCTGATTCAGACACTGGAATTTCAGATCTGCGCTGCTACTCTGTCGTCGTCACCCAAAATTTCTGAAAAAATAGCTGATTTTAAATCAGCGATATCTCCCTCATTCGGACTCCGATTCGACTGATTTTTTTTTTGAAGTTGGGTAATTTTTCTCAAACAATTCAGATATATAATTATATTTTTTAGATCTTGCACCAGGACGTCTAGATCTATGCCGCAAACTCGCTGCCCTGAAAATTGTCTGCAACCCCACTAATTTTTAAATCAGCGATATCTCCTTCATCCGGGCTCCGATTCAACTGATTTTTTTTTTGAAATCAGCTATTTTTTCGCAAAGAATACAGATATATAATTATATTTTGCAGATCTTGCACCAAAACGTACATATATGACCTGCAATGTCGCCGCCCCCGAAACCTTGCAAAAAATAATAAAAAAAAAAAGTTCTCCACTGTTTGCCCAAGAAAGTGCTCTGATACCACTTGTTGTAGATCTAACCCAGAAATATATGAGAATAGAAAATAACCCAAGAATAACAAGATCGAAATAGATAGAAATGCTTCTTTATTAATCAAAACCCTTATGGTAGGGCAACACCATACATTCACTCCTTGAGGAAGGAGAACACTCCACAAGCCATATTCCTGTTCATACAATAATCCTTCACTCCATCAGTTGCCGGTGCAGACTTCCTCGCTGCCCTAGTGGCCAGCTGCTTCCGTGGGGCCTTTCCTCCAGTTGACTTGCGAGCAGTCTGCTTTGTTCAGGCCATCTCTTTGCTTCTATGCTCTGATCTACAACTTAAAATTCAATAAACACTCAACCACAATGAATTCCTGTGCTACGGCTTGCCCCTTTAAAGACCTTCAAAGATTTGATTCCTATTACACATCTCATCGCCACCGTCCTTTCTTAACCCTTAATCGACGATCCACATTCCCATCCGCCGATCCTTCCACCCAGGGGACACGGATCGCCTAAGATTCCCTAACACAAGAAATGTACAAGAAGGAATGAACAATTTTGTGTCTTGTATTTGTTAACTACCATGTTTCTCAAGTGCAATAACTATATGTGGCATGCTAATCTTCATGTCCAAAGCTTCAAACCCACTAATGCTTGTGATTTGACCATTCATTGGGTTGAAATTGTGTGCTTGTGATTTGATCATTCATTGACCTAATGAGATTGTTTTGTTATATGGGTAGTTGATGAATGTACACCTTCAGTAGACTTAATCATTCAACATGTGTTTTTTTGCTTGGGTCACATTTTTAATTATAAAAGGCAATATGTTAAGGTATGTACCTAAACGTCCCCCCAAAAAAATTGTTTTGATTTTGATTATTGGACATTTTGGATGATAAGGGGTTTAGAGTTTCAATTCTAGGGTTTCAATCTCAAGATTTATAATTGTGAAGTCGGTACACAAATGGAGACTAAACTTGTTGTAGCTCTGATACCACTTGTTATAGCTCTAACCAAGAAATATTATAGATCTGATATAAAAATATAAGACAATGCAAATAAACCCAGAAATGATATGAAATGATTCTTTATTGATCAAACCCTTAAGGTAGGGTAACACCATACATTCACTCCTTAAGGAAGGAGAACACTCCACAAGCCATATGCCTGTTCATACAATAATACTTCACTATCTCCACATGGAGTCTCTAGCCTCTATATAGGCCTCATACATACAATACCATGGGTCATTACCATGGTTCCCTCATACCATCAACTAATACCATGGGCCCATTACATTATTATTAACTACTTGTGGTCCCTTACATGACATGGGTTAACCACCTTGGGTACCTCCCTTGGTACCCCATATTATCCCCCCTAGGTATATAACAGTTGAGGTCCTTATCTTTTCTTTTGATCATAAATGTCATATTTGGTCTCTTGATGTAAAGGTCATGTAAAGACCCATGATGTAATAATTGTAACAATCAGTCATGTTTGGACTATTGGGGTCATGTAAATTATATATGTAATCCCATTTTGGGCATTTGATGTAATGTTGAATCAAATATGTAACCTCACTATGTTGGGTGATTGATGTAAGCACAATTCCTTGGTGATAGGAAATATCATACTCAGTTAAGTCATATAATCATGTACTTCATTAAAAATATTCTAGAAGATTCAACATATCCTTAGGGGGATCACGGTTAGTGTTCATATTCAGCAGAAAAGACCTACAGTGATCCTCTCCATAAAGGGAGATGTAGAGCTATAAAAAGGGTCTCTTTCACCTCTAATTATCTCACATTAATATGTCAATCCGGGAGCATTTGGTTATTACAAAGAGTGACTCAATCCGAGGCTATTTGTCAGAGTAATGTTAGTAGTACAACGTTCTACAAAAATACAAGAGTAAACGGATGCTTGTTTACAACTAAGTTACTTCAAATGACTAAAGAACACACTCTTAAAACTAGGCAACTGATTAGTCAAGGGTTCGGTGATGATAACCCATCCCTTTGGAAACTGACGGAGAGGAAATTAAAGCATGGAAAATCACACATTCAGAAAACCAGGCAACTTACCAGTCAAGGGTTCAGCAGCAATAGCCCATCCCTTTGGAAACTGATGGAAAGGAAATTAGAGCATGGATCACGGGTCTGGGATCGAGACAGTGAATGTCGAGGCTCACTACAACCTTAGATCATCTCTCACACCAAAATAACAAATGCAAGTAAATGGAACGGTAGATAGCAAAATGGAACAACAAATAAGGAATTGAACAACAAATATGGAATGGAACAACAATAATAAAATGGAACAGCAATCAAACAACTAAGTCTCACGCGTCATAACCAAACTTAATCTATTAACCCAAATGCACTCTTCATAATCAAATATCACTCTCTCACTCTTAAGGCAAATCAAGCAGAACTCACTAATGGAATACCACTAACTATTGATAAATTATGGAACAACACCAATAGATCATACACACGCAACACGCTAGGAAAGTAATCTGATTTAACACCAATCGTCAACAGGAATTACAACTGTGTTTCAGGGATGGAACAACATGAATCCTGAATCATAAAGAACGGATCTTTCAGATAAGTTCCTTAACACAAATACACAGCATAAAGGCTCCGTAACAAAATGAGAACAATGTTCAATTAAGTCTACTAATATCAAATCAACTCTGAAAGTATTGATGATATAATGCAGAGTCAATATAAAGAACCTTAATGAACAAATCTTAACAAAGCATATGATGTAACTTATAAAGCATATCAGATTACCGAATAACAACGATAAGCAAGCAAACCACGCAGAAATCAAATCGTAGTGATACAGAAGCAAGTGTCCTCCGGGGCCAGGCCCTTAGCCTCAAGGGTACACCGCCTTGAGTTAATCCAGATGCAGAGATAAGATAATCACCAAGTTTATATTAACGCATAAGACAAAAGTAAAATGAACCAGTTCTCAATGAGACTCGATGATCAAAGTTGATATTTTACAGAAAATTACATAAAAGTATATTATCCAGGTTAACAGTGCTGTCCCTTTATATAAAGGTGACAGCGGAGATGTCTAAGTAACAAGATAAATAAAGCAGCGACCCCTCAGGATCAAAGATCCTGAGGGATTCGCCAAACTATCAATCCTTAGTCTTTTCTTTTCTTCTCTGCCGAGCTGGTGTCTTCTCCTCCTTTTCCGGGCCGATTTGCTCTGATCTGCTTAGCCTTTTTTGCATTCGGTTTCCCTTCAAAGGGGCAGCAGTTATCTTGTCTTTATCTTTTCCTTTGGAATGGCAACTCTTCGTTTTCACCCTTTCCTGCACAAAAGAATAACAATTATCAGTGACTAAGTCTTTCATATTAATTCACATGTTTTGTTATAATTCTTTATTCTTTTCCAGATTCATGATGCAAAAAGGTTTACAAATTCTACTGAAAAACTATTGAAATGATCATCAAAAGCATACCTTTTTGGTACTCCACACACCCCCCTGCTTACCCTGTTTCATGCCCTCATGAAAACATTGTAGTTGACATGCAAGGCAGTGAGAGAATAGGCTGGAGAAGGAATCTCATGCGGAGGCCTACAACCATGATGAGTGACTAGATAGTCAAAGAACTGACCTGTTTGACCCTCAGGCATCTCATACAGGGCTTTATATCCGGGTGCAGGGTGCCAAATAATTGGACTACGAAATCTATATCCTAACCAGGATGGCCCTTCTTTCAAAATGCTCTTGCCATAGAGGTTCAAATGGCTGGCAGCTAATTCAAAATTCTCATACTTAAATGGTTCCCTGAGCTGGATGTTTGGATTAGAGATTCGGTACCGGAATTTGGCTGCGTCAATGGCGAGGTCTTTGATGGAAAGAAAATACTCTAAAATTTTTCGAATGAGTGCCTCCTGCATAGGTCCTAATGTTTCGATGACACCCGGAGTTCTCATAAGGTTTCTATGTGCTCTCCATAACCGCACTGGGTCCCTAGGCTCAGCCCTTACCCACAAGTCTAGGCCATTTTCCTGCCTTTGGAAAGTGTTATAGGCTTTGAGCCATTTAATTTGATTAACCGCGAATGAGATGAATGCTTGCAATTGAATGTCCCCAACAAAAGGACCAGGGTTCAATTCAGTCTCCTGATCTAGCACGAGGTTATGCAAATAAATTCACACAACAATCTCTGGACCTTCACCCCATAATGTTTACAACAGTCTATAAAGTCATTGACAGTGTTGATTTGTATAGGGGCGCCTGCTTTAACAACTTTTATTTTTAATTGTAAATATTGTTCTAGTAAAAACAAAGCATAGTTTTTCGCAAGGGCCCTACATGCTAAAACGTCATTGTATAAAGAACACAAGGTATCCATCTGCGTGATAACAGTATCTAGCCTACGGGTTACCTTTGCAGCTTTCTCTTGTTCCTTTCACCACCCTTCAAAGGCCTGGCTTTCGGATTGATTGATGTTCCTTAGTTGCTGTTGTAACTCTTCATACTTCTCACGGGGGACCGTTTGCTCTCTAAGTTGTTCAGCTTCTTGCTGAGCTTGCTTCATCATCTGATGCAAGGTTCTTGTCTTCGGATCTTTTTTCCATAGGTCAGTGGAGGCCGGGAGTTTTACCTGAACTTTCTTATTACGCTGTTTGGAGTTCAGAACCCTTATTACCCCTGAGGGTGTGCCTCTGTCTGGATTTCCTTGTTCTCCTTTTCTTTTTTAACAGGAATATCAGCTTGTTGCTGTTCCTTTTCAAATGGAATAGCAGTCTATTCCTCAACATCATTTGGAACAATCATCTGTTCTTCAGTAGGGTTTGGAACAGCAGGGCGATCGTTGGTCCTTCGCCTTTTGCCTTGCGGGATTTTACTGCAATGGCCCTCTTTTTCTTCCCTGCGATCTTCCCTACCTTCTGGTTTGCCTTCAGAATTCTAATTTGCTGTCGGAGCTGGGCTATTGTATTCAATAATTTCTGCCGTTCCTTTCGCAATTTCTTAATTTCCAGTGTTTCGTTAGAAGGGACAGCAGGCTGTCTACTGCGGTCTGGACTAGTCTCTGGGTATTTCTCCTGGGGTGCTTCCACGCTGTTCTGCTCTGGCTGTTCTGGGGTAGGAACCTTAGCTGGTTCCATCTCTTCCTGGACAACTGCTTGTTCTTCTCCTACTCCCTTCAGAATTTCCTCTTGTGACTTGGGAACAGATCGTTCCCGTTCAGTATCTCTTATCTCTGCTTCATCATGAACAGGCAGTTTTTCTTCTTCTGCCTCTACTGCATGTGATTTTTCAGATGCATTTTCTTCTTGGGGTTTGTCGTGGAGGTCTGCTGGACTGGAAGGTTGGCCATACTCACCCATATTGGCCAAAACTGCAGCCAATTCGTCTTCTCCCACTGGGTCTTGTGGTGGGCTACCTTCCTGCTGTCCTATTTCCTCCTCGTGCTTAGATTGCTCAGTTTCTGTCTCGGAATGCTCAGCTTCTGTTTCTGTTTCCGAATGCTCAGCTACTTCCTCATTTTCCTCTTCGGATTGCTCAACCCTCTCTTCAGATTGCTCAGCCTCCTTTTCAGATTGTTCTATCTCTACTTCTAGTCATGAGGGTTGCTCGTCCTCGATTACCACTGGCTGGCTGGTGCTCTCCTGGAGCTTTTCCAGCCTTCCTCTTATTCGAGCTAACCTGGCTGATTTTCTGGGCCTCTCTGGTTGTTCGGGTGTATCGGTGGCATGCTTACGCTTTGCCGATTCCTGGTGTATTTCTTGTCGTTTAGATGCACTAGCAACATGTTTTTGTTTTACCAATTCTCTGCCTTTTTCCAGACGTTCTGGTGTGCTTGTAGAATGTTTACGTTTTGGGGATGGTGCTGTCACTCCCCCCTCAATCATTGTAATCAGTTCATCCCAGTTGCTTTGCTGCTGGGTAAGACTATGACTAACTACTAATCGAATTAATCCATGGTGACTAATGACTGACTCTACATGTTGTGCCTTTTTAAGGCTTCGTGCAGCATCATGCAGTAATGAATTCAGAAGTGCAGGTAGATTTACAGAGCATTTTTGCTTTAAAACAGCTAAGAGTTTAAGATGTCATGGCCTTACCATGTCTTTCCTCCCCTTGCAGGTAATGTAACTCTGAAATGTTCTTGCTAATTCGATTCAGGGTTCTCCAAGGGTTGCTGGCAGAACTCCCTTCCCCTTGATTGTCAAGCTCTGGCCTTCGTCCTGGAAAATTTCCATGATCTTCTGTAATCTTTCCTTCTTTAGTGTCCATACTGGTCCAGTGGCTGGTAGTCCCGAGACTTCTGCAATTATATCGTCGGTGACCGCTATCCACTTCCCCCTTACTGTGGAGTGGTCCTCCTGCAGGTTCTGCAAAAATTCCATTGCTACTGTTTCATTAGACTCCTGCAGGCGACTGAGATAATTCAGCCACCCTGCTCTTTCCAGGATCTCCCGGGCAGCAGTGGAGACTGTCAACTTCTGAGGTTCGCTTCGAATTGCCCTTCCTCCCATGGTTTCACTGTGGATCCTCAATGGAACAGCAACTACTTGTGCTGTTTGAAACACAGAGAGGGTGCTAATCGCAAGCTTCGGAAAAAAACACAGAGTATGCAACAGAAATGGATTATGAACAACAACTTGCGTAAAAATAGAAATGTCATGCCGTTAAGCCATGCCATACCGTCGTATGCTATCTTTCCCGAATAGTGAGCTGACACGCAGTTCAGGGAATAATGAGGTTAACCTCCCCCCCCGCAATGTGATAGGCAACCCGATCTACAACCAAGTCATAAAGGAACAGCGTATGAAATTATGCCATGTTTAGAAAGACAACGAATTACCGAAATCGAGGCAGAGAGTTGATCGCGTATTACGTAAGAGGCTGCTGCGATATGATATGAGGCTGGGGGATAGGACGTCTGTCGTACTTGCCAAATCTCGAGTGGTCATTGTCACTTCCTTTGCCATGATTGGTGGTAATAAATGTTCATGCGATGTATAAATCGGGAAATAATATATGAGTAGTTCCTTAGGATATAAGAGACAAAAGAGTATTAGTATCTAACCCATTGGAGTAACCAATGTGACTTCAATACCATTAACAGTGCTCTGCTGCCGACAGGTGTCCATAACCTTGGCAGAGTTGTTTTTTTACCCCTGGAACCATGATCCGTTGTGTATACTTAGGAATGTTGTTATGTCAAAGTGTAGGCCATTATGCTGGCTTGATAACCAGTTAACCATAATGCCATTCACGAGGAAGGAGTGAAACGTGGGCAGGCCGGCTCGTGATGAGACCTCCTGTTCCAAGGTTCGATTATTTGATATACCTTTTGGACCATATCCCTGGTGTGGTGGCCATAGTGGGAATGCCACTTCACTTCCATCCTCATGATCATGGTAGGTTGGCTCTTGATGAGACCCCCTATCCTGCATTTGACATTTCATAAATCATGTTCACACATTTTTTCTTTTTCATAGAGTACTTTTCCTCATTTATACACAAAGGGTGGTTCAACACTCCTTAAGAGTAGGAATGGTGGAAGAAGTCTTATCATCTCAATAGGAAGATATAAGCCCTTTGCTCTTATTCCTAAATAATAATCAAAGAGGGTTAAAGGGATCAGCATGACAAAGACAACCAATCAGAGCAAAATTAGTAAAACAATGACAACAAAAGATAAGAAATAAGTATATCCTTCCTTTTGTCCTCTTACCAATGTAGAGCCTTATAAATATAGCAATTTATGATTTGCGGATTTCGGTATGTTGTGATTTTATATTCATTACATAAGTGCATAGCTGTATTTTAAAGACTTGAAAGAATATGGTCTAGAAGCATCCTCTATTAAGATCAGCAAAAGGAGTAAGCTGTTTCACAAGGAGAGCAAAAGTATGCTAGTGGTGTTCCTCTTGGAAAAAGACATAGAATGCAAATGCCGTTCCTTTTGAAAAAGGAACAGCAAAAATAAATGCTATGAAAAAACACTCAAAATGTCGTTCCTTTGAAAAAGGAATAGCAGCAACCAAAAATGTTGTTGTTTTGAAAAAGGAACAACAGCAATCAAAAGTTCTATTCCTTCAGAAAAGGAACATCAAAAGAGGAAAAAATGTCGTTCCTTTGGAAAAGGAACAACAGAAATCAAAATATGTTGTGCCTTTGAAAAAGGGACATCAAACACACCGCAGTGCCGTTCCTTTTGAAAAAGGAACAACAAAAATCCAAAATGTTGTTCCTTTAGAAAAGGAACAGCAGAACAAGCAAAGCCATTCCTTTTGAAAAAGGAACAGCAGAAAATCAAAGATGTTGTTCCTTTGGAAAAGGAATAGCAGAAAATCAAAGATGTTGTTCCTTTGAAAAAGGAACAACAAAAATCGAAAATGTTGTTCCTTTTGAAAAGGAACAGCAGAAATCAGAAAATCAAGAATGTTGTTCCTTTTGAAAAGGAACAGCAGAAAATCCAGAATGTTGTTCCTTTTGAAAAGGAACAACAAAACACGCAAATGCCATTCTTTTAGAAATGGAACGGCAAAAATCAAAATTTTGAGAAAGCAAAAAAACATTGAGTTCAAACATATGTACAAGAATGACTTGAAAAAAAAGAACTTATGTACAGACTGTAAAAAAAAGGAATGAATTCCTTAATGAATTACAGGTGACGAAGATTTCTCTTCCTCTCCTAAAATCTCCATATCAGTGTCTCGACGTAGCTACTGGCAGAAGGACTCTCGAGTAAGTGGTTTGCGATAGAGACGAACTCGGTGGCCATTCACTTTGAAGGTGTATCCAGAACCGTCAATGGTGATTAACGTGATGGTCCCATTGTCATGCACCTTCTGGATTTCATATGGTCCCAACCAACGAGTCTGGAGTTTCCCAAGGAAGTCCTGAAATCGAGAGTCGTATAACAGAGCCCAGTCTCCCTCGTGGAAGACTTTGTTTTTGATGAGCGCATCATGCCATTTAGCCCGCTGTTGTTGAATCAATGCTGTATTTTGTAGTGCAGAGAGCCTAATTTCGTCCAATTCGTTGATATGCTGTAGTCGATTAATTTGTGCCTCGCTTAGATCTAGGCCAACTTCCTGTGCGGTTCGTAAGGTCTGGATTTCAAATTCTATGGGAAAAATAGGCTGTTTTCCAAACACTAATTGATAAGGTGAGTAACCAGTGGTGCTTCTCCATGTTGTTCTGTAAGCCCACAGTGCTTCAGGTAGTCTAGCAGCCCAATCACGCCTATGTGACGCAATAGTTTTCGTTAGGATTGATTCTATTATCTTATTGCTGCTTTCTACCTGCCCATTCGCCTGTGGGTGATATGGAGTAGTAATTTTATGCTGGACGTGATAATTGTTGAGTGTTGCAGCTAATTTATTTCCAACAAATTGTGGTCCTCCATCTGTAATTACTTCCCTTGGAAGGCCATAACGTACAAATAGATGGAACAGGAACTGTATTATAGAATCCTCTATGGCTCTTGGCAATGCTTCTGCCTCAACCCATTTGGTGACATATTTTGTTGCCACCAAGATATATGTTTTTTGATTTGATGATGGGTTGATGGGGCCAACGAAATCAAGAGCCCATCACTCGAATGGTTCAATGACTAATTGTGGCTTCAGAGGCATCTCGTCAGCTTGACCAGGTCGTCCTGCTCGCTGGCAGCTATCACAGGCTTGGACAAATTTCTTTGCATCCTTGAAAATCGTGGGCTAGTAGTATCCTGTCTGTAATACTTTATGCCCAGTTCTACGCTCAGCGAAGTGTCCACCACACGGTCCATCATGACAGGCTTTTAGGATGTCAAAGATTTCATCTTCTCGAACACATCTCCTGATATGCATGTCTGCCCCTGTGTGAAACAAATAGCCCCCAATCCACGAAAATCGAGTACTCTTCTGAACAATCTGCTTGTGCTCATTAGGGGTTGAGTGTTTTGGTAGCTTACCTACTGCAAGGTAATTGGCAACATCAGCATACCAGGGTGTTTGAACAACAACAGCAAACAGGTGCTCATCTGGAAATTGATCTTCAACTGCTGCTGCATCAATTGGCTTTGGTATTCTTGAGAGAAAATCAGCTACAGGGTTTTCTTTGCCAGGCCGGTCCTTCATTGTGATGTCGAATTCCTGCAATAAAATCAACCATCTAGTTACTCTGGCATTTGTGACAGGCTTATTTGCTAAATATTTGATGGCAGAATGATCTGTATATAAAATAACAGGATAGCCTGTGATATAATGTCTAAACTTATTGACAGCATGTATCACAGCTAGGAATTCTTTTTCAGTAACAGTGTAATTTAATTCAGCAGGGGATAAATTTTTGCTGATGTAATAAATGGCATACGGTTTTTTATCCTCTTCCTGCCCAAGGACTGCGCCAATAGCTGTATCTGAGGCATCAGATGATATCTGGAATGGTAAATCCCAGTTTGGTCCTCGAAGGATTGGGGCTGTAGATACGAGCTTCTTTAGATCCTCAAAAGCACGGTCACATTTTTCTGTCCAAAGAAAATCAACGTTACCAGTTAGTGCATATAAAGGTGCAGCAATGTGCAAATAATGTTCTATAAATCGTCTATAATAACCAGAAAATCCAAGAAAGCTGCGTACCTCTGTTTGAGTAGTAGGAGTGGGAATAAGCAAAAGTATTTGGATTTTGGCCGGGTCTACCTGAATGCTGGCTGCTGAAACATAGTGTCCTAGGATAAGTCCTTCGGTCATCATCATGTAGCATTTTTCATGGCTTAAGCAAAGCCTGGTAGCAATGCAGCGCTGTAGGACTTTTTCTAGGGTGTCTAGTGCTGGATCAAAATCATCTCCATATGGTGTAAAGTCATCCATATATACTTCAAGTCCAGCATTTATTAAATCTGCAAAAATGCTAAGGATAGCCCTTTGGAATGTGGCAGGAGCATTACATAGGCCAAAGGGTAGAACTTGATAGGCAAATGTTACCCAAGGAAAAGTAAAAGTAGTTTTGTCCTGGTCTTCAGGGGCAATCTGAATCTGATTGTATCCACTGAAGCCATTCAGGAAAGAAAATAATTTCTTTCCTGCTAAAGTATCTAATACTTGGTCTATGAATGGGAGAAGAAAATGATCTTTTTGTGTTGCTTTATTTAGTTCCCTGTAATCCACACAAATTCTCCATTTTCCATTCTTTTTTGGTACCACCACAAGCGGAGAGACCCATTTACTATCAGAAATAGGATAGATAAAATTAACATCTAAAAGTTTCTGAGGTTCAGCTTTTACCACATCCTTTAGATGAGGATTAAGTCTTCTTTGCGGCTAACGAACAGGTCTGGCATCTTTTTCTATATAAATGTGGTGTGTACATAATTAGGGATCGATTCCTTTCATATCAGGGTAATCCCATTCAAATGCTTCTTGATATTTTGTTAACAGATGGATGAGCTTCGTTTCTTGTTCAGGTGTGAGATTGGCATTGATGTTTAAAGTTTTTCCCGGTTCAATTTCCACAATTTTACTATTTGTAACAGAAGTAACGGGTATTGTTTGGTCATGTGTATCTTTCAGAGGATCTTCTTCTAATTCATTATCAAATGCTGCTTCTATCATGTGACACTGTGTGCGGGATCTAGATTCAGTTTGACTAATGAAATTATTAATGGCATCATCTTCTGTTTGATCTTTAAAATCAAGTGCCTCTTGTATAGTCAATGGAGATCTAATGTTATCAGTAAGGTATGATACATGGTGTTTATTAGTTTTGATTATTGTGACACTTGGCTGCGTTGGAGGATATAAAACTAAATTTTTGATATTCGGTCCTCTGGTTATAGTCATATTTCCCTACCGGCAGCCAATGTAAGCATCGGCAGTGGCGAGCCCAATGTAAGGTTGGCAGAGTAGGTTGAGGGAGCGGAATAGTTCCTGCTGGCTGGTGCATCGGTCTTTGCCAGTTTGTCTACCAGGGTGAACTTTGTGAAGTAGGGGGAGTCCATTGTGGAGGATATGGGCCATTTTGCCAATATGGTGGAGTGTAAGGGAAATTCGGCCAACCAGATTGGCTTGTCTGATTCAACCATGGGTTTGAAGAAGGAAACGATTGAGGTGACCAATTTGAAAATGGTGGTTGAGATTGATTTTGCCACATACCATGTTGTTGATCATTATACTGTGGAGGCTGAAAAGAAGAGGTTGGGTCTGGAAACATACCAGATTGTCTCGGCTGCCACTGGCGACGCTAGTTGATCAAGTACACCGATTCTGGTTCTTCTTCTGCTTCCTTATATATCGCTTTCAATCCAGGAAGTGAGGGGCAGCTCTCCGTAAGGTGATCTTTTGTACAGATGGCGCATGTTTGAACTGTCTCCAACGGACATTCTTTGTGGCTATGTTTTTTCCTGCATCAGGGACAGAAGATCTCCAAATTATGTTCTGCCTCCATCTGCTTCTGTTTAGCCTGCACAATATCAAGTTGTGTAGTTAGTGTCCCCAGAATATCAGTTTTAAAATTTTCTAATAAATTTCCAATTTCTACACGTGTTACTCCTTCTGTGTATACTTTGTTATCTCTTGCAAACCAATCATATTCTGCCGGTTTTATTCTTGTGCTGCCTCTCGAACTCCTGATACATAAGTCAATGATGTCAGCAAAATTATCTTGGTAAATATCCCCTTTTCCCATAATGTTTAATGTTTCTATCCATTGTTCCTTCATGCCCCTCATCAATGCAGTTTTTAACACATTATCAGGTAAAGGTAGCGATGCATAAGGGGATCTTTGTAGATTGTACTAAAAGCGTTCCACATATTCCTCTAATGTCTCATTCGGTTTGGCTGTCATTTGAAATATTTCGTCTTTTAATTCTCTGGACCTACAATAATCCTGATATTTCTTTAGGAAGGATTCTTTCATTTGATCCCAATTGTTGATAACCCCACCACCTAGTCCCATGAACCATCTTAGAGCAGCCCCTTTTAATGTAGAGGGAAATAGTTTCAATTTCTGGGGATCGGTGGTGTAATCATATCCCCTGCATAACACATCGAATTCGAATAAAAATGCATCCGGATCTTCTAATGTGAGACCGTGAAAGGTAGGGATATGCTGAAGAGGGATAGCTTTCATGGGCGCATTTGCTGCAGAATCCACTATAGGATATTGTAATTTAGAGGTTTGAGCATTTGGCTGGTTCTGAGCCATAGGATCGAATATATGCCAATAACCTTCTGGGATATCTAGGAGGGTATTCCTAGGTTGAGAGGGAACGGTTTTAACAGGGGTAGTTTTAATAGCACTTCCTTTATCTGGGATAATGAGAATACCTGATGTCTGAGGAGATTGGATTCCTCCAACGATGATTTTTGCAGCACTACCCTTATCTGGGCTATTTAATGGCTGATTTGTTTCAATAGGAGATTTTGGTTCCTCAGTTTCCCCTGTTTCTCCTTCTCCTTCACAAAGGTTGCTGAAATTCCCTTCCTGCAATAGTTCTGGAGTAGAATTTTCAATTTCTTGAAAGTCCTGCTCTTCAGTTTGACTATGCACCTCAGCAAAGGCTACAGATGGTGATCATGTGGCCTGAAGGGAACTAGTACGCTGTTTAGAAATGATTTTCCTAGGGCCTACTGATGGCTGAGATTCTGTTTACTTATAGATTTCGTCTATGAAGGTCGTTCAGCCAAGGGTCACCGGCCCCTTAGCTTTTTCGGGTTTGGATGGAGGTTTGATATTCTTTTCTGGTTTTTTCTGCTTAGTCATGCACTCAAATAAACTACTATTCAAACAAAGCAAAAACAAATCTGTTAGGAAAGCAGACAGTGGAGCAGGGCTTTTATATGCTCCGCACGCAGGTTCTTACCTTCCGTTTTTAAAATCCAACTCTTCCCTAGCAGGTTCGTACACTACTCTGAAAAAAACAAATGGCTACACTCTTTCCCCGGCAACGACGCCAAAATGTAGAGCTATAAAAAGAGTCTCTCTCACCTCTAATTATCTCACATTAATATGTCAATCCAGGAGCGTTTGGTTATTACAAAGAGTGACTCAATCCGAGGCTATTTGTCGGAGTAATGTTAGTAGTACAGTGTTCTACAAAAATACAAGAGTAAACGGATGCTTGTTTACAACTAAGTTACTTCAAATGACTAAAGCACACACTCTTAAAACTAGGCAACTGACCAGTCAAGGGTTCAGTGACGATAACCCATCCCTTTGGAAACTGACAGAAAGTAAATTAAAGCATGGAAAATCACACATTCAGAAAACCAGGCAACTTACCAGTCAAGGGTTCGGCAGAAATAGCCCATCCCTTTGGAAACTGATGGAAAGGAAATTAGAGCATGGATCACGAGTCTGGGAGCGAGACAGTGAATGCCGAGGCTCACTATAGCCTTAGATCGTCTCTCACACCAAAATAACAAATGCAAGTAAATGGAACGACAGATAGCAAAATGGAATAGCAAATAAGGAATTGAACAACAAATCTGGAATGGAACAGCAATAATAAAATGGAACAGCAATCAAACAACTAAGTCTCGTGCGTCATAACCAAACTTAATCTATTAACCCAAATGCACTCTTCATAATCAAATATCACTCTCTCACTCTTAAGGAAAATCAAGCAGAACTCACTAATGGAACAACACTAACTATTGATAAATTATGGAACAGCACCAATAGATCATACACACGCAACACGCTAGGAAAGTAATCTGATTTAACACCAATCATCAATAGGAATTACAACTGTGTTTCAGGGATGGAATAGCATGAATCCTGAATCATAAAGAACGGATCTTTCAGATAAGTTCCTTAACAAAAATACACAGCATAAAGGCTCCGTAACAAAATGAGAACAATGTTCAATTAAGTCTACTAATATGAAATCAACTCTGAAAGTATTGATGATATAATGCATAGTCAATATAAAGAACCTTAATGAACAAATCTTAACAAAGCATATGATGTAACTTATAAAGCATATCAGATTACCGAATAACAACAATAAGCAAGCAAACCATGCAGAAATCAAATTGTAGTGATACAGAAGCAAGTGTCCTCCAGGGCCGGGCCCTTAGCCTCAAGGGTACACCGCTTTGAGTTAATCCAGATGCAGAGATAAGATAATCACCAAGTTTATATTAACGCATAAGACAAAAGTACAATGAACCAGTTCTCAACGAGACTCGATGATCAAAGTTGATATTTTATAGAAAATTACATAAAAGTATATTATCCAGGTTAACAGTGCTGTCCCTTTATATAAAGGTGACGGTGGAGATGACTAAGTAACAAGGTAAATAAAGCAGCGATCCCTCAGGATCAAAGATCCTGAGGGATTCGCCAAACTATCAATCCTTAATCTTTTCTTTTCTTCTCCGCCGAGCTAGTGTCTTCTCCTCCTTTTCCAGGCCAATTTGCTCTGATCTACTTAGCCTTGTTTGTATTCGGTTTCCCTTCAAAGGGACAGCAGTTATCTTGTCTTTATCTTTTCCTTCGGAACGGCAACTCTTCGTTTTCACCCTTTCCTGCACAGAAGAATAACAATTATCAGTGATTAAGTCTTGCATATTAATTCACATGTTTTGTTATAATTCTTTATCACTTTCCAGATTCATGATGCAAAAAGGTTTACAAATTCTACTGAAAAACTATTGAAATGATCATCAAAAGCATACCTTTTTGGTACTCCATAGGAGAAAGAAGTCTTCATTTAGTATTGGTTAGCCCTTTTCCCTTGATGTCAAATGAGGGGAGTAACTTGGTGTTTGAAGAAGAATTCTTGGAAGGAAGCTAGGTATGTCTACAAATGTGTTTACCAGTATCTATAGGTAGTCGTAACCAAACACCAAAGTGGTTGTCATAAAGTCCAAATGGGGAGATTGCAACCATTATGACTAATGTGTTGTCCTTGAAATAAAACCTACTTGATAAAAATTCCAATATGATGGTTATGAAGATGCTATAGGTGAGATAGACAAGAGAATATCACTTTAGAGACAAAACAATGATCGAGGTGAAGTTTAGGAAAGTATACGTCGATTCTATGAAGAAAGGCCACATACATATCCAGGTATGGTAAAGAAAAGTAGCGTACAATTTCCACACCATGGTATTGTTAATACCAGGGGTATTTACCATGTTATTGGCCCATAGTAATGAGCGTAATAATGGATATTTGATCCCGTCAAAGAATACCATTGACATTACTAAAGGATTGGCCTAAGGTATTAGCTAAGGCTTATATTATTTAAGGAGATGGAGATCAAATGTTAGGGTATGGGTGTGATGGATTATTTATGAATGACTTGATCTGAAATAGGAGTGGACGAAGGAGCAAGGAAATGGATGAGTTCTAATAGATCTGAAATGACCACATGTTGAATAATTTATTTATGGTTTGATATATTTGTGATGATGATATATGATGGGTTTCTATAACAATTTACATGAAGATATTTGAGTTTGACAGATGTTATGTTGTAGCGAAGGTATATCTCAATGATTACAGATCTATACGTAGGTCTGACACTGAGAAGTCGTGTACATACACAGACCTAATTATAGGTAGTCACATATGTATTATGTATTATGCACAGATCTGTATGCAGGTGTGGTGAATGAGAAGAGAAGAATGCACATACGTGGAAGTGCTTTATAAGAGTTGTGTACATATGCTAGGGTTTTGTAGTATGAGTTGTTAATGATGTCTACTCAATTCCATTATGTTTTCTGCTATATGTCAATGATGTCACTTTCATGATTATCTATGTCTGACAATTCTGGTTGGGTTATGGAATGATATGTTGATTAGAGATGATGCTACTATGTGATATCTATATCTGGTTCACTGATCTATGATTGGTTCAGTATGTGATTGAGTGATTGATTCAGTGTGACATTGATTTAGACTCAGTTATTCAGTGATTTGAGATTGTACACAGGTTCTCTTAAGAAGAACTGCATACATATGCGGGTATGACTTAAAAAATAGTGTATATATTCTGACATATGGTCGATTAGGGTCTTGCAATAGAAGTAATTGGATTTTGTGATGAGTAACAATGTTTGGATTATTGATGATTAGTTATGCATTGATATGATATATACTGGTTTAGTTTGATCTAGTTGTATTGATTGATTAGGATTCAATAATCACTTTCATGATTTAGTTGGTTTAGTGATTGAGTGATTTGATACAGTGATTTGTTTCATGATTATTATTTTGTATTGGGCTTAAATGGTCGTAGTGATTCCAATCTGACAATAGGATGAAAAGTGGCATACAAGTTTGATGTTTTGTATCAGGTGGATCTAGTATTAAATATTATGAAACATGGTCCACAAAGGTGCTGAGGGTTGGAGCCTTCAGTGAGGAAGTTTAAGATTCCTTCCAGTGGTAGCTAGTGAATCATATTAGGGGGTTGGATCTCCCTTTTGGTAGGAGACAGTAAACATGATTAGGGGGTTGTAGCTCCCTTCTAGTAGCAGTTGGAAAATGAGATAAGGTTGTAGCCTTCTATAGGTAGGAGCCTGCGTACCGGTACGATTCTCCGTCAGTACAAGATCTTAAGTTGTTTTTTGTTGTAATAAAATATGAAGATAGAGACAATGGCAGTGGTGGTTTTCTCCCACATTGGGTTTCTACCTAAAAAAAATCCCGGTGTCATCATGTGTTGTTGTGTTTCTTATGTTTGATGGTTTATTATGTTCTTATTGCTCATGGTTACTGTTTAATTAAAGGCTAATGAAGTAATGATACACTGGTTAAAGTAGAACAAATGATGAAATGCATGAAAATATAGTTAACTGGATATAAGCTATTTTTGTTCATCATAGTTGCGTACATACTACATATGCTGGTTTACTTAATGATAGTACAATATAGAAATATGAATAAGAAATTGAAAGGTTTAAGTGAGTTTTAAAATACCGTTTGATCCGAACTTAAACAAGAACACAACAACTTACAGATATAATCATGAAGACAAATAAGATAGCTTGGGAAATGGTAGCTTATCTCTGAGAAGAGATATGGTGGCTACATGCCTCTAAACTGTGTTACAATGAGGCTCAATGGCATATTTATTGTTGGAAAACATGACAAAATCCTAAACAAACAAAATCATAACCCCAAGAGATGTAACACCAAGAGTTTTTTGGCACCATTGGGGTTATTTGGGCAAGCCACTTCTCGAGGTCGTAACTTGGTCATATTATCTCCATTTGGCATGTACAATACCTTGTTGGAAAGGTCTTTCTGAATAGTACAGGTTTCACCACAAGCCCTTTCCTAAGGCTTTGAGCCTCCTGCAGACCCCAAAAAAACACTGTTTAGGGGGTCAAAACTACTCCGAAAGTTCAGGACTTAAAAAAAATAAAAATAATAAATGTTGAAATGAACAAGGAAATATATGAAACTGGCTGGAGAGTCTAGGTGGAATAGGCGAGTGGCCACCAATATCCACTTGGATCATTCATCCCCCCTTAGGAAGAAATGGTCCCCATTGCATGCAGAGCCTCCATGAAGTGAGGAAATTTATGTTGAACCTAGTCCTTGGTGAACCACTTGCCCTGGTGAAGGCGTTGGCTTGCTTTGACAACTCGATATAGATGTATCCTCTATTGGAAAGTGTTCTTGATCTGTGTGTCCATGATCTGACTAGTTGTAGCATATTCCATGCAGTCTGGGTTGAGCTCTGTTGGTGTGAGTTGTTATGAAATGTCAAATGTGTCCAACAATGCTAGAAAGTATGGCCGAAGATGATGTACATTGAACACTGGGTGTACACCAAGGAACGGTGGGATGCTGAGCTCAAAGGCATTGTCACTAACGACCTTGGTGATGGTGTATGGCCCATATAGGAGTGGACAAAGCTTGTTGCCCACCTGGAACTTGTGCGACACTCGATGTTGATCATGGCACTGCTTGTACTTAGCATTGGCTCTATCCAATATATCATGGACCTGTTGGCATATGTGTTGAATGTGATCAATGAGGCTATCATCCCTTTCAGCTTCAGATTGAACGTGAGTCGAATCTACTTGAGTGGCTGTAAATGGCATGGCCACATCAATGGGGCATAATGGTTGAAATCCCAGCCCTACCTAAAAGGGGTTGTGGCCCGTTGAGCTATGGAGAGCTCTATTGTAGCGATGTTGGACATAGGGGATACTTTCATCACACGTGCATGAATGCTTCATGTTGTACATGCGCAGAATATGTATGATGATCATGTTGACAACCTCTATTTGGACATCAGTTTGGGGATGGAAAGTCGTGAACTTTGTATGTTTTGTATCGAACATCGACCAGAGACTTGACCAAAATGCACCTAGGAATCTGTTGTCCCAATCTGAGACAATGGACTATGGGATCCCAAAGTGTATCCATACTTGCTCAAAGAAGAGCCCAGCAATGGCCTCTGATGTGATACTCTTCTTACAGGCCGCCATGATGGCCATCTTAGAGAATCTGTCGATGACCACGAAAATGCAATCCATGGTGAAAAGTTCCCAAGGTCGGCTAGGAGTAGGTAGAGGAGTATACAGACTTTGCTTCTTGATGGTTGGTTTGGCAATGGCATAGGCAGTGCAAGATTTAATGTACTTCCCAACATACTAATGAAGTTTTGGCCAATAAAAATACTTCTCCGATACTACCACTATTTTCTCTACTCTGAAGTCTCCATTAATTAAAGATTAATAGTTTAAATTTATTAAGATTATAAAGGTGGTCATAAAAGTGATTTGAATCTAAATTTAATTATTTGATATGGAGTTTTTTTAATATATTTTATTATATGTTTTGTCAAATTAATCTATGATAATTAAGGTTAATATGAGGTTTCAATAGTAGAAGAGGATAGAGAGGCCCTAGACATGGTTGCGGGAGGAAAACTCTTAGTAACATAGGTCCTAAAGGAAACTTATAAGCACATAGCGAAAAAACAGAAACATTAAACCACTATACATGGCTTCTTTCAGATATTATTAGTCTCCATGCATGGATTTCAACATGATTAGTAAGTTTTGATCATAATGATGTGTTGACATTGTTGTCATTGATTGCAAAGGAACAACATGAGCAGCAAGGTATGCAAGAGTAGTATGGTAAGCGTAACAGCAAGAGCATCTTGTGCAGAGGGACAACAAAGGAGCAGTAACAAATGATATGGCATGTTGATATGTACATTGTCTACATGACATTGTGTTATTGAGTTGGAGATTGATTGACATATGATTGATTGTTGTGCTTGATGGGTTGGGAACATTTGATGAGGAGTTGTGATGCTCACGAGCAGCATGGAATATGCTTATGTTATTATTAAATATGATAAAAAATGCAAAGGAGAAGATGTAATACTTGTTGGTTGCATAAGCTCATCTTATGGTATTTATGCTTGATGAATCGTACTTTTTGAGAAATGTTAATGTAGTATATTTGCAAGACATCGTCGTGATGTAAGGAAAAGGAGCAACAAGAAAGTATGTCTGACATGTCATGTTTGCAGAGGTGATGATGCAAATGTTGAAGAAGTTGTGTTGCAAAGGGTGAACCCAAAGAACAAAAAAGTATGATGGCTTAATTAATATATGCACAATTGAACATATATTGTTGATGGCATGATTGGGTTGATGCAAGTACTAGAAGTGAAGGAGAACATCTTGTTGGAGCTTGCTTTCATATGGGTGTCATTGATGGCATGGTTTTCTTAGAGCTCTTATGTTACATATCCGTATTGGTCACATATGCTTGTTGGTTGTTGATGATAGAATGTTGTGGAAATTATTGTGATGCAAGGAAAAGGCATGAAGAATATTGTGGTGGAAAGATATGACAAAGGAAAATGTGCATTGCAAAGATGTTTGGCTTGCATATGTTGGGAATTGGGTTGCTGTAATCTTTTAAGGTGGACTATGTTAATGCATGCTCTTTGAATATATTGAAATTTATTTTATTGACATGAAGAATATGGATGCATGTCATTTGGATATTGTGAAATTCATTTTATGTATTTTAATATTCAAGAGCCCAAATAGCTTTGGAATTGAAGAGACACCATTGGAATGCAAAGAGACAATTTTTTCATTATAGATTCATGTGTTTGGATTAGTAATATCCATCAAAGTTCATTTATAAAATTGTGTGAAGTTGGAGGACTTAATGACTAGAGAGCTTGAGAATGCAAGGTTTGATTTGAGTTGTTTATTACCTATCACATATAAAGCAGAAGAGAAGCATATTTATGAAGAAGTAGAAGAAGGAACAAAGATGGAGGTATGAAGATTTATAGACCAGGTAACCAACACACTGTTGTGTATTATTTGTGTCATGGGATTGCGGTCTCCTTTCAAGTTGTAGCTTGATAAATAACAGGTTGGATCCTATTGAGGTAGGAGCCTCCTGTGGGTTGTAGCCTGCAAAAAACTTATGGGAGTTGCAACTTCCTTTCATATTGTAGCTTGCAATAAAATTGAGGTAGTAGCCTCCTATAGGTTGGAGCCTACATAAAATCATTTGTAATAAGGGAGAAAGAGATTTCCTTTCCATCACAACAATAAAAAATCCATGGTTTTATCCCTTTATGGGTTTCTAGTTATATCTTGTGTCCATATGCAATGATTTTGTGTGTTGATCTTATGTTTCCATAAAATTTGTTATTACATATTGTTCATATATTAAATCTACATTTTATATGATGTTAAATTGATGACTTTTAGTTTCAATAAACACTAAGAAGAAAAGAAAATGTTCTCCATGAATGGACTAAATCTATTCAACCCCCTTCTTGGTTTAGTTAAGTTTCCATCTTTATGTGTCTAGAAGCCTTTGATATAGATGAGGAAAAACATTACATGGGCATTAAAAGGAGATTCTAGGAATCCAAGACTAAGAATGGTATGCTAAACAACCATATCTGACATAAAATGTCCATAAACAACAATATCTATAAGTAATTACCTCCCTTCTTTTTATTTTATTATTTTTTTAAAGTCTTCATAAAACATGCCCATAACAAGACCAAAACAGAAAATTTTTAATCTAAGCTTCCAAAAATTATCTATAACTTCTACTCGTACAACTACAACAAAAAAAACCCATCTTTTAGCCCCACAAATTATCACCACTAAGTGATTGTAGTAACACCATTTTTTATATGAAAATAAAGTTATTATACTATATTTAACTTAATTGGAAATGCATTATATCATCTTATATTTAATAAAAAAAAATTGTATATTAAATTAACAAATATATCAAAATGATACTAGCCCCTTCCTTCTCGCATTATCAATGTATGTAGTGATAAAGTGATTGTATAAAAAATACTTTACCAACAAATTATTTATCTTATGGTGTGAAAGTGGTGTACCTAACACCACTTATCTTATGTGCTCCTAAAGTGTTGCTACTATTTTTCAACTTCATTTGAAAATAGTATTTCATCATATATGTTAAGAGAATTTATTATCCTATGTGGTTGTAAAGTGGTGGTACTATTTTTTAATGTTATTCGAAAATAGTATGCAATCATATATGTTATACGAATTCATTATCTTATGTGGTCGGCGGTACTATTTTTTAGCTTTATTGGAAAGAGATATGTCATCATATACGTTAAGAGAATCTTATGTTTGTTAAAATTGCAAGAATAATAATGTGATTGAAGCACTTCTTCGTCTTTTCTTTGGTGATCGTAAAGTGGTGGTACTATTTTTTAACGTTATTCAACAATAGTATGCAACCATATATGTTATGCGAATTATTTATCTTATGTGGTGGGTGGTAATGTTTTTTAGTTTTATTGGAAATAGATATGTCATCATATATGTTAAGAGAATTTTATGTCTTTTAAAATTGCAAGAATAATAAAGTGATCTAAAGCACTTTTTTGTCTTCTTTTTTTGTGGTCGTAAAGTGGTGGTACTATTTTTAATGTTATTCAAAAATAGTATGCAATCATATATGTTATGTGACTTTATTATCTTATGTGGTGGGTGGTACTATTCTTTAGCTTTATTGGAAATAGATATGTCATCATATACGTTAAGACAATTTTATGTTTGTTAAAATTGCAAGAATAATAAAGTGACCTGAAACACTTTTTTGTCTTTTTTTTTTTTTTGTAAATTGACACAAAATTTTAATTAATCAAAATAAGATGGAAAAAAACTCATAGATATGTTTCCTTTTCACTGCATGTGCATAGCTTTCTTGTTCATGGATACTATCCTGAGAGAAATTATGCTTAAAAAAATGAATTAACCATTACAATTGCATTATCGTCAAGCACTATTTAACATATGCACTAGAGGATTCTGTTTTCCTGATTACAAAAGGATAAAAAATGCCAAAACCATAGAGGTTGAACAAGGTAACTAAAATGTTAACACATTTCAGAAATGTGTAGTTGCATTTATGTTGCATGCTTGTAGGTATAAAATCAACTAGGACATGCAAGAGCCACCCATGCTGGAACAACTAACCAAAAACCAACAAAAAAGAAGCAACAATTAACCATCTACTGCTAATCAGAAATGATCACTAGAGACATTGGGTCTCCATTGATTATAGATATAGAGTTGATAACAGGAGCGTCATAAACGACCACCGGAGATAGTGGGTCTCCATTCACTAAAGGAACATAATTAAGAGAAGGAGAAATGTTAACCTGTGGAGTGTTACACAGCAATTTGTCACCGTTTGTCACCGTCCCTGTTACCCCTCACCCGTACACTGGAGGACTCATTCCGGGACCTGTGAGAAGTCACATGACCTGAAACCACTTGCATCATATTCCCCTAAGTATGAGCTTCATATGCCCTGAGGACATCTCCTACAAAATACTCATGAAAACAACTCTTTTTGCATTAGCGCGTGTTCACAATTCACTGCCCGCGCCAATGAGGGAAATCCTCTTAAAAGGGCGCGCTATTGGCGCTCTGTCTCAGAGTCGCACTCGCGCCAACCGAATTGAGTAAATTTTTCAACCAAAAAGCTCCCGAAGGTTCTCTTCAACCCATTCACCAACTGAATCTATGTTGAGCTAGGATGGTTTGGCTTCGAATCTCCATAGAAAGGAAAGTGGTTTGCCACCTTTCATGGAAGTTTCCAAGTGATAAAGCCAATCCCATGAACAATGTGGTTGATCCTATCTCTTTCTTATCTATCTATAAAAGCTTGCCTCTATGCCTTGAGCAAGCTAGTCATAGTTACCATAGCTCCAGTTCTAGCATAGTGATAGAGAGTTTGAAGCTGCAAGAGCCTTCTTTGCACCCATAAGGCCAAATCTAAGTAAGGAGATTCTTGTCACCCAAAGAGAGAAGCGCTTGTTCCTCATCCCAACAAGCTTTGCAAGACTTGTGTAGCTGACTACCCAGCTAAAGGAGGATTTGACGTCAGAACAATGGTTGTATTCTTCTTTGTTATTTATTAATAATAGATGACTATCATTATGGTTCCACTCTCATTGTCTTATGTTTGATGTTGAGTTATATCTTTTCTGACTGATATATAATTGCATCTACTAGATTTTATGCTTGTTTTCGTGGTGTTCTTTGCATGTGCAGGTGTCCAATCATGGAGATCGTGGGGATCGTGACCGGCCAAGGCAAATGAACGAGGGCGATATCTCTTCTACGAACACTAGCGTTGGAATCCAAGTAGCTTCTCACCATCCACTTCTTATTTGCAATTAGGAACTTGCATGATAGCATTGTGTGATTGTTGCTAGACCCGGTCTGGGCTAGTAGGGATCGTCTCTGTCCGCAGAGAGGATTTACCTCCACAACAATTTGGCGACTCCGCTGGGGAGTCTTGTCTCTTTGGTTTCTCGTT
The DNA here is from genome assembly GCA_031772625.1 of Pinus tabuliformis. Lineage (NCBI taxonomy): Eukaryota > Viridiplantae > Streptophyta > Pinopsida > Pinales > Pinaceae > Pinus > Pinus tabuliformis. The sequence continues at coordinate 89,795,206 of CM062815.1, forward strand.
TGGTTGCTTAGATAGCTTTCTGGGTTGGATTTCTTGCTGTTTCTTGCTTCCTGGTTTGCCTAGATACTGTCTTCAAGCCCTGAGTTGCTTGCTTTTGTTTTTGACTTAGCAAACTTGATTAGCGCGCTTTTTAGCCTTACAGTCGCGCCAATTGGCGCAAGTTGCTCAAAAACAACCCGCGCCAATCCCATAAAAGCGCGAGTTGCAGCCTGACAGTCGCGCCAGGCCTATCAACTTTTCCAGTTCGCTTGTCTTCAAGCCCTCTGAGCTTGGGTTTTTATGTTGCCGCGTCTTTTTCAATTACTGGAGTGTGTTTGATCCTTGTTTGACTGGTTTTGGACCTTCATCCTTCGGGTGTTTGCCTCTTTCTATCGATTTCACTTTTTAGCCCTAGGGCATCTAGTGGCTATGTGCGTCGAGCCTTCCGTAGGAGTGTTGGGTTCTTTGATCGTCCAGTCGACTTTGCGATTACTTTTTGCATTTGCTCAGTAGTTGTCAAAGCTTTTTCTTGTTATTCAAGTGATTTGTTTCTTTTTCTCTTGGGTTTTGCTTGGCTTCGTTTGGGCTTAGATCACATAGCTCATAGAGGTCTTTGTGCTTTCTTCTTGGTTTGAAGGACTGTTTTGGTGTTTTGGGGATTCAATTGTGTTCTCATTGAGTGAAATTGATCTTTTGCTCGGTGTTACTATCTCTCAAAATTTGTTTAGTGCACTTTGCCATTGAAAAGAAAAACGAATAATCTCTTTTGCATTGCATTAGTTAATTGAAATTAGAAGGTTTTCATTGATTAAGTGATTTAAAACAAAGAAAAGTTTCGTTTATTTGTCATTAGCTGCATTAGAAGTGCTTCTTGATTGTTTGTGGTAATTTTGATTGAAAAATTCTCAACTCTCTCGTAGTTAGTATTCATCGAACGAAATGATATTCTTTGGCATTTAGTTTGCATTTAGGGAATTGTGAGAGATTACATACGTAGGACCTGGAAATTGAAACTTAACTAAAGATCAACCATAAAATGAACTGAATGAACTTAAAAACGCATTGGAACATAACGCTCACTAATTAGAGGTCTAGGCTAGAGACGTGCTCCGACGTCGTTAAACCTAGTCACTGTTGTTTCACACTACGGTTGGGTGATTCCTCCTTTTGTGACTCGATAGTGGTCTAGCACGGACTTGAGCTCCCACGTACCGTCGCGTATATAGGGGAGACCCCACTAGGTTATCATCCTTTATCCACAAGAAGCCGTGTCTGCTGCCTTACAAGCCGTAACGCACCGAACACAGCATTCGGGAAGATTGACTGCCGTACGGGAAGTCCTTGGTTTTGATATGACTGCCAAGGTGTATATGCAGTTTTACGAATTTGTTTGGTAAACCCTTTGCCTTGTCTCTCTAGAGTGGTCACTTTTGATCCTTTTCGGACTCCTTAAAAGAAAAGGTTCACTTGAGCAGTTTGTCACTTCGGGCTCACAAAACATTCGAAGGCGACTAGAGTCACCTTTTTGTCCTTTTCTCGACTCTTAAAACATGAAAAGGTCAAGTTGTGTCCTTGCGTCTTAAAATTTTTTTGGCCGCGATAAACATTACCTGGTTAGATCTTGTGTGCGTTAGTTTGAGTAGGGTCCTTTATCGTTAGATTCCCTTAGGTTTTGTTTGAAGTTTGTCATCCTGGTTGAACCGTCGACTCTCGTACCAAGTGATCAAGGGTCTCCGTCCTCTGCTACTGTTGAGGTACCGATTGTAAGTGATACTCTTCCTGTTATCTTGAGTATCCAACCGATTAACTCTCGCGCTCCAGACGACGAAGGTTAGGAAATTCATTGGAACCCCATCTGGGAGCCTGAAGAGGACGATATTCCTTTTACCCCCCCTGGTGTTTCGTCTCCAATTTCTACCTCTCACATGGATGAGACATCTCCTAGAGTGAGTGAGACACCTACCTTGTCAAATATCGACACTCCCATCCCAACTACTTCTCTGCTTCCCCCATGCTACCAGTCATTGAGGGATAGGGTAAGTACCAGGATCCCTGCTTCGACTATGTGGGATCCCCATATCACTCCCACCACGGGATCTTTTGTTTTACATGTCCACACTACACCTGTCACTTCAGTTCCGACAAATCCAACTGTTTGTGTAGCACATTCAACTCCGGTTGTGAGTGCCGTTACAGCGTCTTCAGCTCTAAATACTGATGTTGGTCCCCCTCACGGTCAAGTGAGTAGTGGCCAGCCGGCACACTCACCCAAAGTTGTTCACCCTGCACAAAGTGCTCCACCCTCTTCTGGTCCCGTCCCAGGAGGGGGGCCATATGATGCCTATGGACAAGTTGTTCAGGATCTGAATGCGCAAGGTCCATTCTTTTATTATGATTCTACTGGTCAATATCTTCAGCTTTCTCAACCCTTGCCTACTCAACCTTTTGTTGAGGTTTCGGTACCATTATCCGTTGCTTGGAACGCCACCACTTTCCATGGGGTCCAAGCAATAACTGCACAGCTTCAGGGACCGCCTAACCAAGGCCAGCCATCTTATGTGCAAAACCCCCAGGGGCAGCAATATTATGGCCAGTCTTACCCAGAACAATCTGGGGGCCCACAAGGACAACCCTATCAGGGACAACCTTCGGCCGTTGGTGGTCCATCTTTTACTTATCTGAATCAACCTTCTAGTTATCCGAGGCAATCTGGTACCTAGCAAGGTTACCCGTCTAGACAACCAGGACAACCTTACATCCAACAAGGCCAACCTGGTATCCAGCAGGGTTATCCCTCCAGACAAGCTGGACAAACTTACATTCCACAAGGTCAACAGGCAGTCCAACAGGGGTATCCTTCTGGGCAAGGGGGGCAGCCTTACGTACAGCAGGGCCAACCCACTGCTTAGCCTAGTCATCCTTCTGGACAGGCTAGCCAACCTCAAGGTCAACCGGCCGTTCAGCCCGCTCAACCATCTATTTCGCAAGGACAACCCTCGGTTCCTCAAGGACAACCTGGTACCCAGCAAGCATATCCTTCTGGGCAAACAGGCCCGTCCCAAAGCCAACCAGGCCAACCTTCCGGCCAGATGGTCCAAGCTCAACCTGTTCAAGGACATCTTTCTGGGCCCCAGACTCAAATTGGTTATCAAATGCAAGGTGGGCCACGACCCCAACCTTCTTACCAAGCGCAGCCTTCTTATCAGGCTCAGTATGGAGCTCAGCAAACGTATGGCTACCAGCAACCCCAGGGGCAAACTCAATTTACCCCTTATCAAAATTATCAACAAATGTAGGTCACTCCTTACCAGAATTATCAGCAACAGTACGTTGCACCTGCAGGTCAAGTTGCTAGTTCATGGGGTGCTGGGGGGCAAACCCAGGGTCAACTGTCTGCTTATGGAAAAAATCCTTATGGAAAGAACCCCTATGGGCAAAATCCCTATGGGCAGAACCCTTATGGGCTAGGCCCATCCGGACAAAGTCCGTGGGGGCAACCACCACCTGGTTGGAACCCTGGTACTACCTCCCTTCCACAGCCACAAATGTCCTTTAATCCTCAGTTGCCTTTCTTAGCGATGTTGGAACTTCCAGATGTGTCCAAGTTGACGAATGATCCCATTCTTCATAATCCATATTGGCCACCAGTTCCAACTAATATACCCGATGATTGCCCGAAATTCGCCACAGCTCAAAAAATCCTTCGCGCTGGTTATTTCTGGCCCTCCATTTTTAAGGATTGCATTCTTGCTGTCCGCTCATGTCATGCATGCCAGATATACCAGCGGAAGATGCGTGCGCCACCGGCCCCACTGCACCCTGTAGTGACCGTAGGCCCTTTTGCAAAATGGGGCATTGATTATACAACTTGTAAGCCTCGCTCGGCCGGGGGGCATGGGTTTATTATCGTTGACGTCGATTACTTTACCAAATGGGCCGAGGCGATGCCCACATTAACTGAGGACGGTCATACATCGGCGTAGTTTTTGTTCAATCATGTTATTACACGGTTCGGAGTTCCAAAGGCCATCGTCACAGATCACGGAAAGCATTTTCGTAATCACATGATGAACGAGCTGACAACCCAACTAGGCTTACGACACGATAGTTCAACCTTGTACTATCCTCAGTCTAACGGTCAGGTTGAAGCCGTTAACAAGATTTTGGTTACAATGCTTCAACGTACTGTTGACATGCATAAGTCTAATTGGCATCTGATGTTGTTTCCTGCCTTGTGGGCCTACCGAACCTCTGTGAAGGACGCCACCGGTTTCACTCCATTTCAACTAGTTTACAGACTGGAGGCTACCCTTCCTATAGAATGTGAAATTCCTTCATTGAAAATAGCCGTCGAGTTGCTTCCCAACACTACTCCGGTAGAGGAACGGCTTCTTTATCTAGAACGGTTAGACGAGACCCATCGTTTAGCCTCTCTAGCTATCGAAGCTCAAAAGAAGAGAGTCAAAACTCATTTTTACCATACCATTCATCCTCGTTCCTTTGTTGAGGGAGACCTTGTCCTGCTATACGACCAAGCCAATGACAATCTGGGGGCAGGCAAACTCGAGCCCATGTGGCTAGGCCCTTACATTGTAAAGAGAGTATTGCAAAAAGGGGCGTACGAGCTAGTTGACTACAAAGGTAATCCTCTTGATAAGCCCCGCAATGGGCTGTACTTGAAAAAGTACTATGCATGATTCATGCACTTCGATTTGTACATGCGTGTGTGTGTGTGTGTGTGAGTTTTCATGTTTTCGGTTTGGTGTGAAAGCGTGATTGCCACTTATTGTGTCTTTTTTCTTCTTGTGCAGATGTTGGGTGCACCTTACATTAGTTTCGCTGATGGTGCCTGCCGCAGCACTCGTAATTTTTCCTCTGCGGCGTGGGTGATCTACGATCCTCACGGTGAGTTGATAGATCTTCAAGCTGTCTGTTTAGGCTGTACTACAAACAATGTTGCTGAATATAGCGCTGTTATTGAATTATTAGCCGAGGCAATTAATCTCGGTATTCGTACATTGCTTGTTAACCTAGACTCTCAACTTGTCGTCCATCAGCTCAATGGGCGATATTTCGTCAGAGACCATCACGTTTTAAGGTTGTACTTACGTGTTAAATTGTTAGAAAGGAATTTTGACTTTATCACATATCAGCATATTCCACGACGATTAAACACATTATCTGATGCATTGGCCAATCATGTATTAGATAGACATTTGCGTAATTTATAATCAAAACATCATACAAGCAATCACATAAAAGCACAATAATAAACCATAGGTATATGTATATATATATGTGTGTCATAATGTTTGCACCGCGTGCGTTACAAAACCCAAAAAATAATACATGTTCATCCTGATACATCCTCGGACAACATGTCCCTCAAAAAATATGCATGAAGGAAGCCTAGAAGTCTATTCATGGTGGTGCTCATCATAGCACGTCACTGCACGCACCAAGCGTCTCAACAGACGATGGATGCGGGTCGGCACCCCCACTATGTGCCTCTGGTATGCAAAGGGCACGTCCGCCAATCTAGTGTAGCCTGGAATCCCTTGGGTAAGTCCCTCGAGATTCTGCACCAGCTCTTCCCCCACGGCACCCCTTGCCTGAGGGTCAGCTTAGGTTGGTCCCTCCATGCTATAGGAGACAAGCCGGTTGGTCGCTCTAGGCCCACATCTGCATATACATACAACTGTCATCAGAACATGCATGCATTGACAAAAAATGAAAATACATAAAACACCAAAAAGAGAAGATCATACCTAACTCCTCTTCCCACTCCTCTCCCTCTGGCAGTGGGAGGTTTGGGTCCCCCATGAAGTTGGTTCCCGCGTATGGCCAATCCTCTACCATGATCAGCTGACGGCGAAGCCATATGAAGAACTCAGGCCGCCAAGACATCTGCTGGCCCCCTCCTCCTCTAGGCATCAATGCTGCCCAGCGAGCCATCCTAGGCTCTCGCGGCAATGGGTCCGCCACTACAGCTCCCTGGTACTGGAAGAGGGGTAATCGTTCCAAGAAGAACGACACCACAATCGAGCCATACCCGAACTGTTTCACTCCCCCGCGCTTACACTTTGTAAGCTGCCTTTTGATATTTGTAGTCACCGCTGTAGCCCAGTCAAAAATGGTGGGGCTAAGGCATTCTGTCGCTCGTAACAGATGATTCTTGCTTGCCTCATGGGGTGCCTGTACCCCAGCTGCACGTGTGATAGTGAACAGTATCACCCTAAGAGCCAAGTCATGGATGGTGGCGATATCCACCTTAGCACTGTTTTTCCCAAATTGTGCCTCTGGGCACACACGAGCCTTCACTTCACCTATATTCTCCCCGGAAGGCCTGCTTCTGGTCAAAATGGGGCTCGCCCCTCTCCGTGACAGCCCAGTAATAAAGTACACATCAGATACATCCAGCTCTAAGGTCTGATTCCGTAAGCGGAATACTTGGTCATCGACATCCCAAGCATCCACTGTGAACTGTAATAGCTCCGGTTGAGCTCGCAGATAAGAGGTGAGGAAGAAATTTTTGAGACCACAGTCTCTCAAAGCAATCATACATCCCTCATCCGCTATGGCCAAGGCATCTACGACATCATGCTCCCGTTCTTTCCATTCCACCACCATTTTTGCTTGTTTCCTGCACCCACAAGGATGAATGAATCATTAATGAAACCCTGGTAGGCTTACAAACCGGACAAATTTCAAAAATTATGGCAAATTCAAGTAAAAAGTTAGGTCGCGCGGTTGGCGCGACTGTTTCTAAAACAGTCGCGCCAATAGCGCGGCACCTTTGTGCAAATCACCCCATTGGCGCGGACCCGTGCCGGATACCCGCACCAATGGGGCGCAACCCTAAATTTTGAAATCCCCCTTGTGGAGGCTCAATCAAGGAACAAAATGCATAAAAAGAGTATGAAAATGTAGCTGAGGGAAGCGCCTCTTACCTGGAACTGACGGAATCTCAAACAGTTGCACGGATTGGCGGTAATCACTGCTCGAAGTTTGCTCCCCAAATGGACCACTACTACTATGCAAGAGGTAAAAAGTAAAAGTAATTTTATTCTTTACATTTTCACCATATTTATAGACTTTTTGACTTGCAATTAGGGTTAAAGAGTTCTTTTTTGAATATTTTAATATATTTTTGGTCGAAAATGGATTTTACGCTTGTTTTTGGTGCTATGACAGGTCCTTTTTTCAACTTTGATGGTGAAACGAGTTGTATTTTATACTTTTTCGGACTCGGTAAATACACGAAAAAGTCACTATGGAGTCATCTTTCAGCTCTTTTTTGACTCGCTAAAAATGAAAAGATTGCCGGGTTTCCCCTCTTGACTCGTTAAACATAAATAAGAGGCGGTCGTCTTTAAACCCTTTTCCGACCGTGTAAAAACAAAAAGATCGTCGGACCCTTGTCGTTTCAGGTTCGTTAATGGTTACGAAATGACGTGATGTTGATCGCTTTTTTTCTTTTTCAGATCGATATCACTACTCATGAAAAGTACTCTTTGATCGTAATGGTCGGGCGGTTCTTTCGAGCATTGTTTTATACTTTTTCGGGCTCGGGAGACACAACTTTACGAAAAAGGACCCCCCTGGAGTTTTCTTTTTTGTTGTCTTTTCAGACTCTCTAAATAGGAAAAGACACCGAGTTCTTCCTTTGTCAGACTCGTTAAAACTTAATGACATCGGATTTCGTCGTAATGACGCCCACAAGCATATGCTATCCCCGTCAAGCTTGTTAAAAATAACTGGGGTACTCGCCAGAAATGGTGGGGAAAATGGACCATAATCATTGTCGTGTCGGCAGTATGTCGCTCTTGAACATGGCACTAGTCTGCATTCGTGTCTGGGTGGGAACATCTCGTCTTGCTTCACATTAGCCTCCGTGGGTTTGGGTTATCCTATTTGACCCCTCATCTGCTCATTGCCTTGTCACCATGACCTCTGCTCATTTGATGTCAAATACTGCCAAGTCCACTATCGTGCCGCCAATATGTTCAAGATAAGTTGACCTCTGCAGAATTACAACCTCCCTCTGATACCTCACATAATTCTGAATCACCACAACATCTTTCCTCTGTCTCGTGTCAATGATTTGGGAAACACTATGGCCCACCTTTGATCAAGGTCACTTCCTGTCGACTTCAGCTCATTATCCAGGAAGCTGATCTAGAGACTCCCTTCGGTGCCTTGGAGCCTGCATGCCTCAATGGCAGGTTCTTCGTGTTCGATGAGAGGTTTTCATCATTGGCCTCCGATCGAATGATTCTACGGGTGTTCGATGCCAGCTCATTGATTCACACGCCGTAGATTGTACCTATAGTGCCTTGAGGACCATTGTCATTATTGGTGGTACCTCTCGCGTCTGTTAACAGTTTTCATCATTGACTGGTAATCAGACGATGTTCATGCATGTTCGACTTCAACTCATGTATTCGCATGCTTGAACTTGTACTTTGTTCGGGTCGAGATGGAGCAAAAGACCCTGGATTTTGTCTATTGGAATCCAGGCTGTGATTTGTGGCTTGTTATGATCATTACATGACTCATTCACTAGATGGCTGCGACCATGCCTGAGTCTATTTATCGATCCTCTTTGGATGGCTGCGCCCATGCCTTGGATCTAGATTATTATATACTCTATTATGGATGGCTGTGCCCATACCACATACATCATGTACTTGAGATATCAGTTGTACTTCTTTACGTAGGTTCTCCAGCGGCCGTGTTTTCAGTCACGCATGTTCTTGTAAAGCATTTCACCCCTCTCTCTCTCGGGCCTCATGCTTTAGGGGGCATCTGTTACACAGCAATTTGCCACCGTTTGTCACCGTCCCTGTTACCCCTCACCCGTACACTGGAGGACTCATTCCGGGAGCTATGAGAAGTGACATGACCTGAAACCACTTGCATCATATCCCTCTAAGTATGAGCTTCATATGCCCTGAGGACATCTCCTGCAAAATACTCATGAAAACAACTCTTTTTGCATTAGCGCGGGTCCACAGTTCACTGCGCGCGCCAATGAGGGAAATCCTCTAAAAAGGGCGCGCTATTGGCGCTCTGTCTCAGAGTCGCACTGGCGCCAACCGAATTGAGTAAAGTTTTCAACCAACAAGCTCCCGAAGGTTCTCTTCAACCCATTCACCAACTGAATCTATGTTGAGCTAGGATGGTTTGGCTTCGAATCTCCATAGAAAGGAAAGTGGTTTGCCACCTTTCATGGAAGTTTCCAAGTGATAAAGCCAATCCCATGTATAATGTGGTTGATCCTATCTCTTTCTTCTCTATCTATAAAAGCTTTCCTCTATGCCTTGAGCAAGCTAGTCATAGTTACCATAGCTCCAGTTCTAGCATAGTGATAGAGAGTTTGAAGCTGCAAGAGCCTTCTTTGCACCCATAAGGCCAAATCTAAGTAAGGAGATTCTTGTCACCCAAAGAGAGAAGGGCTTGTTCCTCATCCCAACAAGCTTTGCAAGACTTGTGTAGCTGACTACCCAGCCAAAGGAGGATTTGACATCAGAACAATGGTTGTATTCTTCTTTGTTATTTATTAATAATAGATGACTATCATTATGGTTCCACTCTCATTGTCTTATGTTTGATGTTGAGTTATATCTTTTCTGACTGATATATAATTGCATCTACTAGATTTTATGCTTGTTTTCGTGGTGTTCTTTGCATGTGCAGGTGTCCAATCACGGAGATCGTGGGGATCGTGACCGTCCAAGGCAAAGGAACGAGGGCGACATCTCTTCTACGAACACTAGCGTTGGAATCCAAGTAGGTTCTCACCATCCACTTCTTATTTGCAATTAGGAACTTGCGTGATAGCATTGTGTGATTGTTGCTAGACCCGGTCTGGGCTAGTAGGGATCGTCTCTGTCCGCAGAGAGGATTTACCTCCACAATAGGAGTATTAACTGCTGCATGAACATCAGAGATGTCTCTCAAGTTAGAATACAACTCTGACACCACATACATTTCCACCCTCTAAAGAAAAACCAAAAGTCCATCCAGGAAGCATTGAATGCTTCTAAGAAGGTATTTCAAATATCTTTCCCTAAAAAAATCCTGTAATGATCCACTTGTTCTTCATGGATGGCCAAATGAAGGAGGGAGTTGAGTTGTTGATAACTTGCAACTAAGTTTATGAAATGCAACTTTTGCTTTTGATGTTTACTAGGGTCAGGAATCCACTTGAGATCCTGATTGCCAATTTTAGAGTTAGAAAAATAAGCTTTATCCCCATACTCCCAAGATTCCAAATTTCGAATCTCGTTACAAACTTCTAGTTGTATTGTATCAAATAGAGATGTGACAAAAGTCCATCCAAAGAATCACCAAGGATGAGAATTTGACCTTAAGCTGGAAAATCCCATACAATTTTCCATTCTTTGCTGAGGTGGCATAGTCTCATTGGCAAGTGTAGGACACAAAAGATAAAGAGGAGCTGCTAAGCTATCATTAGCAAAATTGACAATAACCAGGAACCAGATAAAATAAGATGGATATAATGGAATTCGAAAGAGAATGATATCATCACCAAAACCAACTACACACTGAGCGAGGGACAAACCCTGTTTTTGTAGAAATCTCTTGTAAAGAAGACCAAAATGGAATTAAGACTAACAACTCATGGTAAAAAAAGCCACCACACAATATTGAGGACACCACATAATAAAATGCATCAGATAACATAAAGAAACGGAAAAAATCCTTGAAACAATAGGTACACATTTGCAACACAAAAGTATGATGAGAACCCACAATTAGTCTTAGACCAAGGGTTTTGTAACCTTCATGAGACCAACAGAAGGTAAATTCATGGATAAAAATAGGATATAAACACAACTAACTGACATATTAACCCATAAAGTATGTTAAGTATGCATGTGATTGTTATGAACCAAGGATGAAAAAACTGCTAAAACCAAATCGAATAATTACCAGGGTACCAAGCCTCTCACAACAAACCAGATAATTGAAATAAATACCTAGGGAATCATGGCCCTGGAGTGCCGAGTAGGGGTGAACAACAACAAGTTCAAAGACCGGCCTTGAGGTTGCACTATGTAAGAACAATACGGAAAACATTGACTCAGAGTCCTTTCTGAAGAAACACCCACTCTAATGTCAAGTGTTTCTCTCTACAGACCTTGGATAAAAAGTAGTCAATGCTTTGAGGGCGTCGTACCTACCATATAAAAATAACAAAATCCTAAAAGCATTATGATGTTACTGAGTACGAAAAACCCATGCCATTTCCAACATCTGCATCCTTACATGTTATAATCCCATGAGGGAAGAAAATTGCATGGTTTTTGAGGATTGTTACACTGCTTAGGAAGTGTTAAAGCAGGACAAGTGGTGTATTTGGCACATGTCTTAAGATAGACATTCCTTTTTCCTTGCAAGGCACCATTAATGCTTGGAAGGATCATTGTATTCAGTCCCATGGTGAACTTTGTTAGGTTCATTAAAATGCACCCACCTAGTGATAAGTGAGATGAGCTCAGTGCACTTAACAATTCCAAAAAGGTAAAGTTTCCAACTTCCACCTACCACCTTAGTGTACTCACCACCTTTGCTTTTTGAGGAGGGTGTGTCATTGAATTCTTGGATTCTAATCTTGTCATGCTTCCCTCACACCTATCATCCTAGCCAATTCATTTATCATGTGCATTCCCCATTCTCATCTACTTTGGATAGTGTGTTGGTTAACACCCCCATCAGGGACTAAAGCTATTTTTTATCTTATTTACATGTACAAGTAGGATTTAATTATTAGGGTTTTTATGATAAACAAAACCAATTTAAAAACAATTATTTCATAAAATAATTCAATTGCATTGTTTCATATTATATATTTTTTAAATAAATAAATGCTCAATGCCTATTACATAAATATTTAGTTTGCAAATATTCTATTTAAATTATTTACTTTTTATATTTTTGTGTAAACTCGACAACTGTGAAGCTACATCATGGTCATGTCCAAGAATAAGACCCAAATAGGGCAGGGAAGAAAATTAGTGACTTAATGTCTATGAGTGCCTTAACAACACATGTGATCACCATCTATCGAAGACCTTGTCAACTACTTTTTTATATTAGTAGCATATCAAAGAAATAAATAAATATTTGTTACAAAGATATGATTGAAATTAATTAAAGGTAGATGATTTTTAGTAATATTCTAAAGGTGGTGATAAAAGCGATTTGAATCCAAATTAAATTATCTCATTTGTAATACGTTTATAGGTATTATTATATTTTTTGTCATCTTTTTCGATGGAAATCAAGGTCATTAGGGGGTTTCAATAGTAGGTGTGGATATAAAGGCCCTAAACATGGCTGAGGGAAAAGAAAATCTTAGTACCTTAGGTCCTAAAAGAAAATAAGCACCTAACAAAAACAAGGAAACATTAAACCACCACACATGGTTTCTTTGTTTCTTTGTGATAATATTATTCTACATGCATGGATTTCATCACGATTAGTAAGTTTTCATCATAATTATGTATCGAAGGGCCTTTGACATAGACTAGTGAGGAAAACCATGACATGGGTAGTAAAAGAAGCTTGTATGCATCCAAGGCTAAGAATTATGTGTGAAAACCACCATATATAACCTCTTGACGGGATCCTTAGTCTTAGAATAGGGATATGGGAGGATATGTGTGTTTTTATCACTAAATGTAGGTCTTAGAAGCTTAGATAGAGTTGTTGAGGAAAAGCTAAGTCATGGGTGTTAACCGTAATTTCCTCCCGTGGTTAAGAATTTAACTCCAAATATTTTCCCAAGATCTGTATATACTAATTGGTGGATCATTAAATAACTTTCCATATGTCTATCGTCTAACATGTTTGGAGAGATCAAGAGGGAGGAGAAGATGTCAGAATACATTTTATCGTTGAATTCTTATGGTAATATTTACTGGTGTAGGTATTGAGAATCCTCCACCAACTTCTGGAGACCTTGCATCCACTGCTTACACTTGTATCCTACACATAAGACATTTAGCGAACCAAATATGATCTCTTACCAAATATCCACTAGAGTTTTGTACTAGATATAAATTAGATTATCTAATTGAATATCTGCAATAGATGACAACAATTATGGCGGGGGGGGGGGGTGTAATAAATCCAATCAAGGAAAATCTAATTATCTTGCTATTATCTCTTGCATGTAAGTAATCCCTTTAGACATGTTATCCTCAACTCCTGTTTGGATAACAATTAATAATAATGATTCCTATAGCATGAAAGGAGTATCCATGAGAATTTCAATAGCATTTCGTTATAGTCATGTTCTCTTTTATCACCCCTTGACCTTTTTATATAGGATTGTCAAGGATATGAGAGGGTGAATGTAGAGACCTAGTACTTAGAGAAGTTAGAGAAGTTAGATAAGGTAGACTTTGACATAAATTCTCCAAATCTACATAAACAAGAATATGGTCATAAACATTATAAATTTTAACAAGATTATTTTTACTAATACAAAGTTTAATATAAACAAGTTCGTTTAACCTTTATGTTAGGGTGCATATTTTTTTTTCTCTTTTTTAATGTGATCAGTTAATTATTCAAATATTACCTACCAATTAAATATATAAAATAATTAGACAAAAGTAATAAAACTTAAATAACATAAAATCAAAATATTCAGTTCCTATCAAAATATAAAATTCAATACATTAAATTTCAAAATTTTGAAATAAACACCAAATAAGTTGTGAAATCTCATATTTATGAGATTTATTACAATAACATTTTTATTGGATAGTACCTTGTACATGACATTCATTACGTATGAGATGTCAATTTCCTTCCAAAAAAAATTCTAGAAACAAACACTCAAAGAAAAAAAAACAATCGACAATTAGTAAATGTGGTTGAAAAATGTCGCTAGATGTTAATGGTATATATCCACAATAACAATGAAAATATTCATATTCATATTGATAAATATATAATAATAATAAGAATATTACAAAACAATTTTTTATTTTTTTTTCAAGCTTCGCATGACTACATCTTCATCATGTCCAATATATCACCCCGATCGGGGCAGGGAATTGAACTAGTGACTTCACATCAAGGAGTGTCTTAACAGAGCACACAATCACATTCCATCCAAGACCCTGTGGACATTACAAAAACAATTATTAATATTAATACTACTATTAATTAATATTATTATTCATTCAATTCAATATCATTATTAATTAGGGAGTTGACAGAGAGGATTCAGGCGGAGGAGGAGCAGGAGCAGTTAGGGTTTGGGCATCACAGACTTTTCCTAGCAAACCTGCAAACACCACAGTCTGAGAAACAATAAGAGAAAGTGACAAAGGAAATTACTGACAGTTGAAATGAGTGGTAAGGCAGGGGGGAGAGAGATCCCCTCCTATTGAAACGTCACTGCAGGGGAGAAAAGCCTTCATGGTGCAGCCAGAGGCAACATAAACAATGGGAAAGGGATACCAGTTTTGGGAGATAAATGGCAAGTGGACTTGGGGGGAAATTCGTACCTAGAGAAACCAAGAAACCCCAATTTGTGATACCTAACAACAAGGTGGAGGAATATAGAAGATATATGAAGGACTATGCCCTGATATGTAAGTTTATTGGGGCTTCGCCAACCGAGAAGGGACTGATCAAATGGATCCAACAACGATGGAAACTAAAGGGGCATATATACCTCAAGCTGGGGGTGAAAGGGTTCTTCTTTGTAATATTTTCCAGCCTAGAAGACAAGGAGAATGTTTTCGAAGATGGATCATATTTCTTCAACAATGCTCGCCTATTTATGAGACATTTGGAGGAATTCTATAACCCAGACCAAGAGAAGCTTCTAGAAGCACCCATATGGGTATGGCTCTTCGGCATACCAATGGACTTCTGGGACCTCGAAATCTCGGAAGGAATAAGAAACTTGATTAGAAACTTTGTCAAAGTGGCAGACTCAACAAGAAAAGGTAGGTACACCTCCTACGCAAGAATCTGTGTGTACATGAATATCATTGAGCCGCTACTAGACAACATAGATATAGAATATCATGATGTGATATGGCAACAACCCCTCGACTATGAGCATATTCCATTCAGATGTAGGTAGTGTCATGAATATGGTCACCTGTAACATGCATGCCCGTTAAATAACCCAGAAAACCAGTCGAACGAGAAGAAGGCAGGAGAGACAATGGCAAGAGAGGATGGGGATGGATTCTAGGAGGTGCACAGAATGAAAAGAAATAAAAAACCAATAAGGAACCAGAAATCAAATCAAAATGAGAAAGAGTAGCATAACCATAATAGATTCGTCGCCCTTCAGATGGAAGAAATGGGGGAGACAAGCATGGAGCACACCAAGGAGATGGAAAGCATGCAAACAAGAGATTCTGAAGGAAATAAGCAAAAGTGATAAGAAATAGTTGAAAACCAAAGAGAGGAGAATACCATGTAAATGGTTGAGAAAAACCTAATGGATATCGACACCCAGAAAGAATATCTCAATGTGGAAGAGAAAGTGATGAAACGATTACTACAGGAGTGGAGACATCTGGATGAATGCTTTATCCCAAAGGATAAGAAAAACTCTACAAGGGGACCTTTCAGCAATACAAGATAAAACAAGGATAAGCTATTATCACAGAGCCAGAGCACCTAGGGTCCCATGGCGAACAAGGGAAAGAACCAAGAACCTTAGGAAAAGGGGGAAATAAAAGGGGTATAAGACCAACGAAAGAATCCATACAGATGGTGGGGGAACTACTAATAAACTCAGGGAGAGTAGTTCCATTATTAAAGGTCTTTCAACAACCCCCAAAATTGTTGAAATGATTATTACAACATGGAACATAAGATGCCTCAACAGCAGAGGCAAGAAGAGATACCTCAAAGAGAGATTGAAAAAAGATAGAGTATAATGATAATATAGGAAACGAAAATCAGTGAAAGCAAACTAAAAGAAATTTTGGAAAACATCAAACCCCAGTACTAGGTTATCGGACAAGATGCAAATGTCAGTTCAGTATGGTTGTCGATCATTTGGAACCTAGGAGAAATATGGTTTGAAGACTGGGTCAGCATCCTGAGAATCCTCTTGGGCAGATTTAGAGTCATTGGATCGAAATATTGGGTGCTCCTCATAGGAATATATGGACCCCATATCTCGAGATAAAAGAAGGGTTTTCTTATAGAAATTAGCAAGAATGAGAAGTATATATTCGGATGACCTGTGGGTGGTGGGAAGATACTTTAACATGATCACTTCACTAGCAGATAAAAAGGGAGGCATGAGAAGAATGGACACAGACATGGAGTTATTTTGGGACACTATAGCAGAGAAACGCCTAGTAAACATCCCAAAAATCAATGGGGTGCACATCTAGAACAACAGAAGAGGAGGGAATCACCAAATTGATTCCAGATTGGTTAGATTGCTAATATTTGAGAAGGTTATCAGCAGAGATATATTCATAGAAGCCTTGATTCTTCCTGGGATGGGATCAGACCACTAACCGATACGATTGGAAGTGGATCTGAAAGTGAGCCTGAAAAATGGAACTTTTAGGTTCATACCCTGTTGGCTAAGAGACCCAACCCTCGTTAAAAAAATTGAGGCTTGGTGGATGCAGAGCGAACAACAAGGGAGGAATTTTATGCATACGCTCCAATTAAAGCTTAAGGAAATAAAGAAGAAAATAAAGAAATGGAACAAAGAAGAATTTGGGAATATCATTAAGGACCAGTAGCAGCTTAACCAGAGAATGACAAAGATGCAACAAAAATTCATCCAGGAAGGGAGATCAAAAGAGCTAGCAAAAGAGGAGGGCCAATTAATAAGTTGGCTAGAGGAAAGGATAAAACAGGAAGAGATTCTATGGAAACAAAAATCAAGTGTGAACTGGTTAAGAGAATGGGAGCGCAATACCTGGTTTTTCCACAAGGCCATGGTCCAACACCACTAGAACAACAAAATATTCTCCCTAAAATATGAAGAGGGGAAACATAAAGTACAACATGAGGAGATGGAGGGGCTCCTAGTAAACCACTTCAGAGATATCCTATCATAACTGCAAGAAGAAAGAATGGAAGCAATTCAAAGCATCTCTCAACATATACCTCATAGGGTGATGTAAGAACAAAACCTTTCTTTAATGATAGCATCTATGCTTGAAGAGGTGGAATAAATCATAAAGGGCATGAATAAAAATAAGGCCCCCGGTCTGGATGGGTTGACAACAGAATTATACCAAGCCACTTGGCACTTCATGGGAAGAGACATACTGGAAGTTGTGGAGGAATCAAGGCAAAACCAAAAGGTATGTCCCAGCTTGAAATCCACTTTTATGAGTCTCATTCCTAAGACATCTGAATGGCAAGTCCCTCAGGTATTCTACCCCATAGCCCTATGTAATGTCATATATAAAATTACAGCTACTCTCATTGTTAAGCAGCTAAAACCTCTTTTGTTGAATATCATATCCTCGAAGCAAACATGATTTGTTGAGGGAAGGCAAATTTTGGACAAGTTGATAACCTCTCAAGAGGTGGTCCATTCCCTCAAGGCAAAAAATCTAGTTGGCATGTTTCTTAAGCTTGATATATCAAAGGCCTATGATCGATTAAGCTGGGAGTATCTGAAAAGAATCCTTAGAGCTTATGGATTTAACCACAGATGGATAAACTGGACCAGTGCCTTGATATCCACCCCTATCTTATCTATTTTGTTGAATGGAACCCCTAGCCAAACCTTTAACCCTACTGGGGGCTTGAGACATGGTGATCCATTGTCATCCTTCATGTTTATTATTGTTTCGAAGGGTCTAGGCAGATACATCAAAAATGAAGCCCAAGAGTCTAGGATTAAAGGACTAAGGGTTTAGGGAAATGACCTAGCCATAACCCACCAGCAATTCATTGACAATATCATGCTTTTTTTCCATGTATCACTTAGAGAATCCCGTAGAATCAAATAAATCTTGAACACCTTCATGATGGCATTGGGGACCCAAATAAAGAATGAAAAATCTTGTACCTTCTTCTTCAACAGCCAAGGGAATGTTAAGAACTATCTAGCTAGGATATTGGGGTTTAGTGTAGGAAACCTCCCTGTTAAATACCAAGGCATGCCTCTATCAGAAAACTCTCTAAAACTGTTTGGTTGGTAGTAAATCCTCCAGAAGCTACAAGGAAGGTTGGGAAGCTAGGCCTTTAGATTCCTCAACTTAGCAGGCAAAACTGTCCTCCTTAAAGCAATGCTTTAGTCGATTCCCATATACCAACTGTTAGGCATGGCATCCCCTAAGGGGGCGTGCACCAAAATGGTTGATATATTTAAAAATTTCCTATGGGGAGGGGCTCAAAAGATAAGGAAATAGACCCTTATATCATGATAGGGATTGGTAAAAAAAATATGGAAGGAAGGCTTGGCCTCAAAGACCCATACACTTTAAACTTAGTAATGGGAGCAAAATTATAATGGAGATGGCTGGGGGGAGGGAGGGACTTATGGAAACAAATATGGACAAGAAATTATAAAATTTCAGAGAGAACCAAGGATATACTATGGTATAGAGATCCACCCAAAGAATTAGTAATATGGAACTTGGCAAGCCAAAATAGGGACCTTATAAACCAGCGTGCTTTTTGGGAAATCCGCAATGGCAGAAAAACAAGATTTTAGAAGGACTCATGGAAGAAAAGAGAAAGAATAATAGATAGACAATACCTCATAGACATATATAGATTTACTAATGATAACAAAATCTAATATGTAGAGAAATTCTAGACAGAGGAGAAAGCAACAGGGAACTGGAGGAGATGGAAGAAGAAGGAAGATTGGAGCGAGGGTATAGAGACTAAGCAATGGACTAAGTTCCAAAAAGAAATGAGATCAACACAAATTACGATCAGGAATAACCCTGATATTCTGAGATGGGGTCACACCATGAAAGACACCTTCACTAGCAAAGAAGCATATGACTTGAAAGCAGAACAAGCTCAAGATGGACAAGGTCTTCTTTGGAAACAAATTTGGAAGGGGGGATGGTGGCGAAAGGTTTCTCATTCTCTATGGTTGGTTTGCAAAGGGAGAATCCTAACTTGGAATTAACTTCAGAAAAAGGGAATTCAGAGCCTATCCCTGTGCTGGATGTGCCAACAAAACATAGAGGATATGGAGCATATGCTAAATTCCTGTCCGTTTGCAGTACAGAAATGGGGTCAACTGCAAGGAGTCTTCGAACGGATGGATCAGGATTGCCACATCATAAAGGAAACAATCCTTTTATTGTGGAACAATATTTTCTCAAGTCCAGTGTTGAACCAAGCATGGGGTCTCACCTTAGGGCTAAATTTATGGGCCGTATGGAAGGAAAGAAACCGCAAAGTATTCAAAAATAAAATATTAAACCAAGATTAGGTGTGGGAAGGAATTGTGAGAAACATTTGGGAGAAAATATTAGCAGAATAATGGAGCCCTAAGGATTGGCAAGTTCCCCCCTAAGAAAGAATCCTACGAAAACTTAATCTAACAATGGAAATGTTGGCCCCAAATGCTTGGAAAAAAGATAGGATGGATATTGGTTCCCCGACTCGATTCACTACCCCTGGAGAAGGTTTCATAAAACTTAAATTCAATGGGGCTTCAAAAGGGATCCCGAGAACAACAGGCCTTTTTGGTATCTTCCGATACACTCAAGCTAACATGCAGCTCATTTACATTGACTTGTGTGGGATAGCAAGCAACAATGAGGAAAAATTCACTACAACGGGTCATGGACTTTGAATAGTTGTAAGAATGGGATACCGAAACATCGTGCTAGAAGGTGACTCTAGTCTGGTCACAACCACCTTGGTGAAACTAAAAAATGACACCTTATGGGACAAACCAAGCCAAACTTTGAGGACAGTGTGCCTTATACAAGAGATAAGGGAGCTCATCCACAAGTTTGACTATCTAATGGTCTAACATGTAAGAAGGGAAGGAAATAAAGTGGCTGACTTTTTGGCCAACTGGGGATGTAATAGAAAAAATGTCTCATTGGAAAAATTATGGCTGCTACAGCACAGGGATGAGAGGTTCAAAGCTTTGGAGAAAATACTAGCCCAAGATTGCAAGAAAAGCTAGGAAAATGAAAATCCAAACAACCAAAACCCCGATCGGGGTGTGATCCGGAGGATGGCAGGGACGACAGACAAATATGAGGAGTAAAAGAAGGGTACCACCTACCATCCCCCACACCCTCATGGTGATGGGCGCGGTGGCCCTTCGCATGAATACATGAAAGGGTGATGGGAAAGGTGGCAGGAATGACAAGGACGAGGAGGGAGGCACAACAGTTTAGGTAAGATAGGGAAGTGGTAATTGTATTAGTGTTTGCGGAGTTAAGGTAAGATAGTGGAGTGGTAACTGTATTGTTGTCTACAGAGTTTAGAGCTGGAGCACCAGAGTAGGCAGGCACTGGAACTATCGATGACATCTACGGAATGAGAACGGGTATGTATCTCGGTCCTGTAACCCTCTTGCAATGGTGACATGGTCTGTTTCTTGCTGGAGGGATCGGGAGAAACCCGAGGAGGGGAATTGGGGAACTGGTTGGGGAAAGCATTACAAGCATTTTATGGTTGTTGTCTGGTTCTATGTCTTGGTTATAAGGCATCCAAATATTGACCTGACTAGTGGTGGGGAAGCCCTTCTTAAGAGCTGCATTGTGATCTCGTGTGTTAACAAGGGTGGAACGAGAGAGGCTGAGTACTGGGGATGGGTATATGATAATAAAAGCATAGGATTGACATAGTTTGACTGGGTAGAGGGGAATGGGAATGCCTACCTATGCACGGGGACTCTTGCATGGACGAGCGAGGGGACCGCCAGCCATTCAGGGTATGAACAACACTTGGAAGGGAGAAGAGAGAAGCAAGACAGGATAAGGGGACTGGCTTTGTCTTCTGATGGGGCTGTCACCCAACCTGCAACCTGCTCCAAGAGTAATTGGGATAGGAAATGGTTTATGGAGAATGTCGGCAATAGGATTCAATGCCAGAGGTTAACACCCCGTTCCTATGAATAGGTCTCGAATATAGTGTAGATGGCTCGTTCTGCAAGAGGAAGAGGTCACGGCAGACGTGGGAGGGAGTCTGCAAAGTCCAAATATCCGAGCACTTCAAAACAATGTAGAGTAAGGAAGTATATTGAACACCTCATTAGTGAAGCCGTCGTGGCATACCGGGAGAGAATGAATGTAGGCATCCATAATTTGCTGGAAGAATGGGAGGAATAAATTAAGCAAAACAATGAGATAGAGGACGAGATAGAAAACTGGAGTACCTTAGTCCCGGATCCTGGCAATACCACAGGCAGAATAACTCAATTTAAGAGGACCCTCTATCTCTACTGCCTTATGAAAATCCTGCTGGGGGAAGCCATGGAGCAAATATTATTGGGGATGGCTCTCTCCCTCCAAGACATGCCCAATTACAAATAGGATTTGTAGCGAATCCAATTCTAGCTCCATAAGTAGGACATCCGTCTGGATAGAATCCAAAGGCATATCCCTTGCATCATCGAGTTAATTGAGATATCCAGAGAAACTATCAAGGATTCGGTACCGGTGGAATCATCATCGGAAGAGCAACATCAATAGTTATTTAATCTGGTTTTTTTTGGTTTTATGCTAGTAGCATTTACTTTACATTACGCATGCTTATGATAGATAAACATATAGCGTCTTGTCATGAAATTGGCTATTTAGCTTGGGTAAAAAGACTGAAACTTTACTGTTTTTGGATGGCTTATAACAAGGATAGGTGGCCAACAAACTTGGTTTCCCATTGGGAAAGTTGAGGCCACTTATCTCATATATGTGGTGTAAATTTTCCATTTATAAATATAAAATGAAGGATCATGCGAAGCTTCACAAAAAAAATACCATTATTAGTTATAAAATACCATTATTAATTTTTATTTTTATTGTTAGTTATTTATTATTATTATTACTTTTTCAATCATTTAAATATTTTTTTATATAATTTATATTATATTTTGCTAATTAATTTAACCAAATTTTTTTATATTAAACCCAAGGATTAATATTATAAACACTATGAATAATATTATACCCTAGGAATATGAACCCTTCGATTAATAAACCCAAGGGGATAATAAACCAAGGTGATTAGTAGTAAAAACCCAAGTGATTATAAAACCTAGGGAATAATATTAAACTCAAGGGATTAATATTGCAAACCCAACACATATAAAGCCTAAGATAAATATTATAAATCCTAAAATAATCATGGTTGACAATAATTTACCATGGCTCATTTTCATACTGAGACAATATTTATAACAATGCAACGTTCGACAATGGTTGACCATGGTTGACCATGATTGATTTTTGTATGGAGACAATCATTGTCATAATGCGATGTTCTGCCATTGTTGATTTTCATATTGTCTTCGTTAGAATGTCATTTTGAACCATGGTTGACCATTATTATAAACCCAAGGATTAATATTATAGACCATATGAATAACATTATGCCCTAGGAATATGAACCCTTAGATTAATAAACCTAAGGGATTCATATTATAAACCCAAAGGAACAATAAAGAAAAGGGATTAAAAACCCAAGGGATAAATATTTTAAACCCAATGTATATAAACTGTAAGATAAATATTATAAACACTAAAATAAACATGGTTGACGATGGTTTACCATAATTGATTTTTATATTGCCACAATCATTGTCACAATGCAATGTTGGATAATGGTTGACCATGGTTGATTTTCATGTTGAGACAATATTTTTCACAATGTGGCATTGCACCATGGTTAACCATGGTTGACCACGATTATCAACCTAGGAGATTTATATTAAACACTAGGATTAATATTATAAACCTTATGAATACTAATATTCCCTACAAATATGAACCCTTAGATTAATAAACCTAGGGGATTGATATTATAAACCCGAGGGAATAATATTAAACCCAAGTGATTCATACTCAAACATTTTAAAATGACTTTCTTGGCATCTGACCTCCTAACTCCTGACTCAAGACTACTGTCTCCCAATGTATACCTTATCCCAACTACATTACATGTTCGGGTCAGGGTAACCCCTACCACAAACTTATATGTAATATCACGCGAACTTCTGACTACCCCACTGGCTTCTGTTGTGACTATAAATACAATATTTTATTTATTGGTTTGTGTGCCAAACATCATTTTCTTTTAGTTTTATTTTGTTTTCTTAAGCTAAGTCACTAATTTAAATCACTTATGTTTGAAGAAAACCTTCTATCGACCCTTGAACATCTAACATCACATCCATTTTCACATGAAAGAAGTTGAAACATATCATCAATTTAATGAAAAATTAACACCTTTCATGGGAATTTATTGTTTCTTGTCCTGAGGTCTTAAACAAAATTTAGAAAATTTCCTCCTTTCCACTTTCTAATTTCCAATATGTTCTTCACACTTTTCTTACACAGATTGTCTAAAACTTTTTTGTTTTTACAAGAAAGAAGTTCAAATTCGCTCTAAGGCTTCTAATATTTGGTAAACATGTAGTCTGATAGACAATTCCATTAGTAAATTTGATATTCCTTACAAAAGGCTCAATTGTTTTTAGTACAGACATAAGATGGGTAAGAAATGTAAATCTACCACGTCAAAGCAAGCTATCCAATAGATTAACGAACGACTAAAGCGGGAAGAAAATCTAGAACTAGAAGATTACAATCTCAACGCAACTCTAATTCCTCACACCACCTTCAAAACTCAGATAGTAGGTATGATGAAGTGGGAATAAAGTTATAATTTCTTTGAGAATAGAAGTAGTTTAAATTCAGAAACTCTGACTACAGAGAAAAACACTCATTTTGAAAAAATTAAAGGTACGATACTGCACAGCGTTGCTTCTAGAGCCAAACATTTTCCTTACTATAACATGATTGCATGGGATATGGGACATGTCCATATTTTATAACGCCTTGGAAACCGGGACTTATTTTTAAAAATTTATAAGCTTAGTCCACCTAAAGTTTTCTTAACCACTAAATTTGTGGATAATGTGAACAACACAGTATTCAAGAAATGTGAAAGGAATTATGATAAAGTTGTTAAATTTTGGTTACGAGAAGATAGAGAAGGGTTCAAACTTAAGTCATCAAAAGAATATCCTATTGCCATTTTCAAAAGACCCATTAGGTTCCTCATCAAAATGTTGTCCCGATTATATGGAGAGAAAGACCCTGAGCATTGCAAGTTGTAATGGATGGCTTTAATACACAATCTACTCAATGATTCAAAGTGTTTCAATTGGGTTGATATTCTTTCTCATAATTTAACAGATGCCCTAAAGTTATCCATTTTATCTCCTCCAATATATGAACAAACGTTTTTCATGTAGGTCTGTATTATGGATATTATAATTTCTTATATTATGTTTCCTTTGATGAGCTATAATTATCCACTTGATCAACAATTTCCTATTCATAATTATGCCCCTATTTTGTGGGAAAGTAACTTCAAATTCCATTTTTATGACATTTGTAATTATGTGATGATCCCTTTCCATGAGATTCTATTTGGAAAAAACCCTCATAGGGTTAGTCAAGCCCTTAAGGAGGCGTTAGAAGAAATGTGAGACTAGTTTGTGGAAGAATTATTCATATATATCAGAGTCTATGGAAGTGAAGTTGGCCCTCATATTTTTCTTAGATATATTCAAGAGTGGATTTATTTATGAAGGTAGCCAATCAAACTTCCTTGAATGGCCAAGCTCAGAAAATGAGCAAACTTCAGAAGAAAATCTGGTCGAACTTCCCAATCAACTTTGGAAAAAATTATCTCAAGGGTCAAGGACATGCATTTACGGAGGCTGACGAACTCCAACATGTTTGGCTTTATTCATTTCCCCTTTATGATTATGATCATAGAGGAATCATTAATGAAAATTATAAGGTTATTAGCTTCATAAAAATCTTCACACACTAGAAGGCTCTTTTTGATGAGATTTTCATTGATATTGATAATTTTCAGCAAGCTTGTGAAAGAGGAAAATTGTTGAGTAGGGATGATAGAACTAAACTACAAGAGTTTAGAGAAAATATTTATGAGGACTTCCTTAAAAATAAGAGTCTTCATACTAACATTTGAATTGAAGAGATGAAATCTCTTGAGATTTGAAATACAATTTCAATCACATTATTTTGGACCTTATTTCCTCTTCTGAAAAAATAGTAGAATCTCAAGTTGAAAATGTTGCTAACATTTCTTTTATAGCTCCAGGGACAAGCATAACCAAAGAAAACAATATTAAATAAAAAGAGCCAGATACACCAACACGGTCAAAGTATCACAAAAGTCAAAGATTAGAAACAACAGAAACCAGAGAAAGAACATGTAACAGAAAAAAAGTGTTCCTCTACGAAGAGTATCATTATTATTCATGGTCTATGTGACACCATTTAGGCAAATACAAAGTCCAAGAGAATTGATGGGAAAGTCAAAAATATGAAAATTGATACAAATAAATATGAGCAAATTGCTAGCACCCCTAAGTCAACATTGATTTATATCTCTGCTAGAAAAAAAGAGTTTGTTGAGTAGCAAGAGAAAACTATTGAAATTTATATTCCACAAACTTCTCACTACACATCCATGACTCTTATTTCTACCAAAATTCCTCTCGATTATTTTTTATTTAAACATGTGAGTGAGGTTGAAATTGTTCTTAAAATTGTTTCATCCTTGACTAAGTATTACTCTAATGCTCAAACTAAGTGAGTTGTGAGAAGAACTAAGAAAAGAAAGTTTGAAATTTTTGAAACATTGTTGAGTAGGGATGATAGAACTAAACAACAAGAGTTTAGGGAAAATATTTATGAGGAATTCCTTAAAAATAAGAATCTTCATGCTAACATTTGAATTGAAGAGATGCAATCTCTTGAGATTATGAAATACAATTTCAATCACATTATTTTAGACCCTATTTCCTCTTCTGAAAAAATAGTAGAATCTCAAGTTGAAAATGTTGCTAACATTTCTTTTATAGCTCCAGGGACAAGCATAACCAATGAAAACAATATTAAAGAAAAAGAGGCAGATACACCAATACGGTCAAAGTATCACAAAAGTCAAAGATTAGAAACAACAGAAACCATAGAAAGAACATGTAATAGAAAAAAAGTTCCTCCACGAAGAGTATCATTATTATTCATGGTATATATGACACCACTTAGGCAGATACAGAGTCGAAGAGAATTGATGAGAAAGTAAAAAATATGAAAATTGATACAAATAAATATGAGAAAATTGCTAGCACCCCTAAGTCAACATTGATTTATATCTCTGCCAGAAAAAAAAGAGTTTTTTGAGTAGCAAGAGAAAACTATTGAAATTTCTATTCCACAAACTTCTCATGACACATCCATGACTCATATTTCTACCAAAATTCCTCTTGATTCTTTTTTATTTAAACATGTGAGTGAGGTTGAAATTGTTCCTAAAATTGTTCCATCCTTGACTAAGTATTACTCTAATGCTCAAACTAAGTCAGTTGTGAGAAGAACTAACAAAAGAAAGTTTGAAAGTTTTGAAACCATTTCAAAATTTAGTTTGTAAGCGATAGGAAATGTTGATAAAAGAGCTGAAAAATCCCCACAAAATCTATGATTGTTTATATATTATAATCAACGCCATGTTGGTGAACTTGCCATGGCCTATAAGAATAGTCTACAAAAGATCAAAGGTCTAGAAAGTGAAATAGAAAAGAGTAAAGGATTCAAGGAAGAAAGTAGGAAAATTAATTCTCCAATGCTTGTAGGAGGGTTTTCCATTGAAAAAGAAAACTTATAGAATCAATTTCAAAATGAATGGAAGGAATTGAAAGTCAAGCATTCTGTAGAGATTAAGGAAATCCAAAAGGCACATGAAGACCATAAGATAATTTTGTAGGAAGAATCTCACAACAACATTGAAACCATGAATAGAGAAATGCAGGAAGAAAATGAAAATATTAAGTCTCAATCAAGTCAAAGTCGTGAAGTAGAAAATAGTCTGAAGGTTTTTAAGGCACAAGCATTACAGGTTAGTTAAATATTGAGGAAAGACTAGGAAATTTTTTATAAACAAATGGATAAAGTTTGTATACCTTATCTAGATACTTTGGATTTTGAAGAGATAATTGAATCATTATTCGAAGAAGATAAGTACATTAATGAAGAATTTACATCATTTCTTGAATGGGAAACACAACTTTAGCTTGAGAACATTTATAAATTATCTAAACTAGATAAAATACTAATGTATGCTTCACTGAATGAATGATAATTTGAGGCCAAAGAAATCAAAGAATGCATAAAAAGGACCACTAAACATTATCTGTTAGTATGGGAGATGAGAATATATTTTATAAAAGAATTCGATTTATCAGGATCATACCGTTAAAAGAAGCAATATTTGGTTCAATTAAACATCATCTGAAAGACAGTGCCAAAAATTACCAGAAAATCATAGATGGCCTTAACACCTGGACTGGAAATTTTTTTTAATGATATCTACAATTTCCCTTAGAGAAAACACAACTGATTTCTAAATTTAGAATTAAATAGAAAATAAGGAAAGAGTTGTTCAAAATTTAATATCATTCTCCGAAGTCAATATCAATCATTTCATCCTATCCACTTCTCAAAAATTTCTCAACTATTCTCAGATTGGCTAAAGTATATCGAGATAAATGCATCACATATGCTCAACATGGAGAAAAGATACTTTGACGAGGAGGAGGAAGTTTGAACGACCTAACAATGTTTTATGGAGAAAATCCTTTAAACAAGGATAAACTTTTTATTGCATAATTTATTTTTTTTACTAGAGAAAATCTTGCATATTTCATAATTTACGAAATTAAACAAAATTTTCCTATTTTCATTGGTATTTATATTACCTCTTACGTTGTAGTAAGGGTCCATAATTGGATGAAGCTGAAGACTTGTATTTTCCAATGTATTTTTGAAGTCAAATCTTTATGAAGATGAAAAATCAAAGTTCAATGCATGTTGAGATATGAGATTGAATTCCTATCATCACTTTAATTTCTTAGTGGATGTTTTTGCTACTCAATTCTTAACTTTCATGTTTACCTTTGGTTGAATATTATGATATTATGTTAAAGAATTCTTAGGAAATGTTACACCTTATTTTCTTTCTTAAAACAAATTGTTATATCTTCTGTCATTGCATATCTATTTGATAGTGAACCCTGATATTCAAACTATTGTGCACTAAATTTCTCTCATTTTCAAGGCATTTTCTTTTCAAGTTATTTATTTATGGCATTGCATGCAAATATATTTTTGAAAAAAGTGTTAGAATTATGACTAATGTGTTGTCCTTGATAGTAACCTACTCGATAAATATGTCAAAATGAGGGTTATCTAGATGGTACAGGTGAGATAAACAAGAGAATATCAATTTAGAGACAAAAATATGATAAAGGTGAAGTTTAGGAAAGTATACATGGGTTCTTTGAAGAAAATTTGTGTACATGCGCAAGTATGGTAAAGAAAATTTGCGTACATTTTATGCACCATGGTATTCTTAATATTAGAGGTATTTACCATGGTATTGGCCTATAGTAATGAGAAATAACGTATATTTTATCCCATCAAAGAATACCATCAGAATTACTAAAGGATTTACCTAAGGTATTAGCTTAAGGGTTATACTATTTAAGAAGATGGAGATCAAATGAGGGTGTGTATGTGATGGATTATTTATCAATGACTTGATTTGAAATAGGAGTGCATTAGGGAGGACAAAGATGGATAAGCTCTAATAGATATGAAATGACCACATATTGAATAATTTTTTATGTTTGATAGATCTGTGATGATAATATTATGGTGCGTTTCTATAACAATTTTTCTGCTGAGATTTGGGTTTGAAAGATGTTATGTTGCAACAAAGGTGTATCTCAATGATTACAGATATTTATGTGGGTTTGACACTGAGAAGTCACATACGTATGCAGATATACTTTTGGGTAGGCGTGTATGTATTCTGCATTATGGATGAATATGTATGCAAGTGTGGTGAATGAGAAGAGAAGCGTGTACATAGACCAAAGGTATTTATAATAGTCATGTACATATACTAGGGTTTTGCACTATGAGTTGTTAATGATGTTTAATGAGTTCTGCTATGTTTTTTGATGTCTATTGATGATGTCCCTTTCATGATAATTTATGATCGAAAATTCTGGTTAGGTTATGGAATGATATGTTGAATAGATATGATGCTACTGTGTGATGATATGTATCTGGTTTAGTGATCTGTGATGGGTTCAATATGTGATTCACTTATTTATTTAGTGTGACATTGCTTTAGACTCAATTGTTCAGTATTTTGAGATATGTACATAGGTTCCATTAAGAAGAATTGTGTACATACACAGGTATTAGTCAGAACAATAGCGTATATAATCTAACATATCGTTGGTTAGGGTCTTGCAGTATCAACAGTTGGATTCTATGATGAGTAACAATGTTTGGCTTACTGATGAGTAGTTGTGCATTGATATGATCTATCCTGGTTTAGTTTGATCTAGTTGTATTGATTGATTAAGATTCAATGATTAATTTGATGATTCAGTTGGTTTAGAGATTTAGTGATTTGATATAGTGATTGGTTTCAGAATTGTTATTTGGTATTGGGCTTAAATGATGGTAGTGCGTCTAGTCTAAAAATGTGACGAAAAATGGCCTATAGGTTTGATGTTTTGGAGTAGGTGGATCCGACATGAAATATTATGAAATGTTTTCCACAGAGGTGCTAAGGTTTGGAGCCTTCAGTGAGGAAGTTGAAGCTTCCTTCAAGTGGTAGTTGGTGAATCAGATTAGGGTGGTGCAGCTTCGTTCCGATAGGAGCCAGTAAAAGCGACCAGGGGGTTGGAGCTCCCTTCCAATAGGAGATGGAAAACAAGAGAAGGTTGTAGCCTTTTGTAGGTAGGATCCTGAATACTTGTATGATTTTGCACCAGTAAAATATTGTAAGATGTTTTCCTTTACAATAAAATATGAAGAAAAATACACCAACAATGCTGGTTTTATCCCACATTGGCTTTCCACGTAAATATCATGTTGTCCTCATGTGATTCTTTGTTTCTTATTTGTGATGGTTTATTATGTTCTTACTTCTCATGGTTATTGTTTAATTAAATTCTAATGAAGTAATGATACATTGGTTAAAGTAGAACAAATGACGAAATGCATGAAAATATAGTTAACTAGATATATGTTGTTTTCCTCAATCATAGTCGCATACATACGTCAGTTTACTTAATAAAAGTAGCATAGAGAAATATGAATAATAAATTGAAAGGTTTAAGTGAGTTTTAAAATACTTATTCACGCTCTCCCCTCTTAGTATTTTTCGCTATAAATGGCATCAGAGGAGGTCAGTTTAGTTGAAGCTTAATCGCTTGGAATGGATCAAGGATGGTGGGAAAGAAGAAGATAGCTCGAAGGAAGGAGTCAGAAAAATATGGTAGTGACAGTGATATATCAAATTCAGTGAAAATTACAGATGTCAGCAAATATTCATTTTTTGGAGCACCCTAGTTTCTATTTATCAAGAATGAAGAAGACGGTAACAAAGAACTATCAGGTATGGACTTTTGTTCTAATTGTGGTCCATTTCATTTTCTATGTAATAATGATGATAGTGAATATGATAGTGAATCTACTGAAGTTTCACTCATGGGTAAAAGTGAAAGCAAGCATTCTAAAGAGAAAATAGATTAAAAAATGATGGCCCTAGAAGAAGAATAACAAGGCAAGTGAGAAACAATGAACAATGAAGGGGTACCAATGCTAAGCAATGATAACTATAAAAAATGGAAATAAAATATGAAATATAATCTAATGAATTGTGATGTTTGGTATTTAGTATGCAATAACTTCACCAAAATTCCTCCATGAGATGAATAAGTGCAAAAGAACAATAAGGAATTAAGTGACCATTAATATCATACATGATTTGACATTAAATAGGGTTATGCATTATGCAATTGCAAAGGGATTATGGGATAAGATATAAACAATCCATGAAGGAAGAACAAAGGAAGATTTCTTATCAGAAGAACCAACATGTAAATTTATTTCTAAAGAAAATAATGATGCATCAAAATATGAGTATGTTACTGATTCAGAAGAAGACAAAATACAGGAAGTTCTTAATCTTAGAAGAAAACTTGGCATTGCTTTGAAAACGATTATTATTCTATAAGATAAGTTATAGGCATATGATAATAGGGATCATATTAAATTATTAAATGTTGCAATAGAATCTAAACAATATTTTGAAGGCCTTGAAGCAGAGATCGTCTCTCTAAAAGAAGATCTTAAAAAGTCAAAAAAGAGAAATGAAGAGCTAATTAAAGCATTTGAGGTACAATAGAATGGGATGAAGGAAGAAATTATCAACTTAAAAGATCAAATGGAAAAAGGAAGAAAGGTTGAATAAGGAATGAGAAAGAAGTACCAAAGAATGGAGGTTTAGGTAAAGATTCTAAAAGGTAAATGAGAAGAAAAGGATAAAAATTTGAGATTTCAAGATAATACTAATATTTTGGATAACATTATTAGTAGTCAAATATATACTTCCATTAAATATGGTCTTGGTTTCCATGAAACTATTAAAGGAGAATCTAGTTCACAAGCTAGTGCAGGGAATCTAAAGGGTAACAATGCCAAATAGGAAGTGCACAATAAAGAGATAAGAATCCAACCTAATCAACAATCAAGGAAAGTGAATATTCAAAGGAAATCATTGCCCCTAACTATATAAGTGTTAATCGATTCTCTCCTTTGATTAATAATGTTGAATGCTTTATATGTCATACTTATGGACATGTTGCAGCTAATTATAGAAGTAGAATGTTTCAAGAAAAGAGTCATCTCACAAGAGGTACTTCAACTCCCACATGCTCAGGTTTCTTCAAGGGATATTGTTTTAGTTGCCACATATTTGGCCACAAAGCTATTTATGGAAATAAAAGGAACATGAAACAGAAATTCTGTAATTCCTCTACTCCCTTTTCTAGTCATATAAGATGTTATGCTTGTAACAAGTTTGGACATTTAGAAAAAGAATGTAGAAATGAATCAACTTATCACCAAAGACAACATGGAAAGCAATCAGATAATGTCAAAAGACTTGAGAAAGATGGATCCACGAACATTTCTCGTAATAAGTAGAAAGAAGAAGAACATATAAGATGTGGTATTGATCTTGCTCATTTGAAGATAAAGATGAATGGTACATAGACAACGGATGCTCTCATCACATGGCTGGAGATAAGAGTAAGATGGAGTCTCTCAAGAAAAACCAAGATTGCAAGGTTATTCTTGAAAATTCTTCTCCAACAAAAGTTTTGGGAAAAGGTAGAGAAAGAATTAATAAAAATAGTGGAGCAAGGGCTAAAGTAAAATATTCTAAGTGTAGGTCAAACGGTGGATAAAGGAAATATAATTGTGTTTATATTAACCGAATGGAAGGTTAGGGATGAGGAAACTGGAAAATTCATAGAAAGAGGATACATAAATCCAAACAAATTATACATGTTTAAAGAAGTGAATTGTCATATAAATAAGGAGGATTTAGACTTAGATGAAAAGAAGACAATCTCTACTACAGTACATTGTTCTTAAAAGAATACTTCTCATAGTGAGTACACAAGTGATGAGAGGTACATGATCCCATGAAGAGTAAGAGATGATTATTAGGTCCTCAGGATCAGTGATGTATGATCTTAGGGGGAGCTATACATATGTATATCTTGATGATGATTTGCATGTTGATTTGATATTCATATTGCTTATATTACTGAAAGTGCATCTGATGTAGTAACAGTGAAACAAGACATACAATATAGGTTTAGGCGGCTTTGTAGCTATGAAAAGTTTGACATTTGACTCTCTGTACGCGAATCTCATAAGGGAGAGTCTTATATACACACAAATTTTGGTCTATAAAGTCTCGTATGTTTATCTAAGATGAAAAAACTATGGGACAGACTCAGGGAGAAGTTCTGATATGCTTCAGTTAGTTATTATTTGGATTTTTGGTTCAGATACTATTTAGAAGTAGTATTGCCTTATGATGGTTTATGGGTTTCTGCAATACGATATTGTTGATTTAGTTCTTTTGATGGATTTACTAATTGATGGAGATGGATATGATCAAACCTATATGTGAATAGTTGGCACTGGTTCAGGGGGGGGGCATTTACTATGCTTCTAATAGTGCATTGTTGGAATTATGATTTCTTGAGCGTTCCTAGTTGCATAATGGTGTTCATGAAAGGTATATATCTTTGGTTATGCTGCTAAAGATACATATGTTGCTGAAGTTTTCATATATTGCTTAAGTTGCACTCAGTAAAGTTGATTTTACATAATCCGCTTGATGAAGAAGATGTGCATGCTATGGTTAATGAATCACTCAATACTTGTTTAAATTTATATGTTGTTGTCATTATATGATGCACAAGGTGCATACGGTGAAGTTTTGGATGATACCTACATATTACATGAGATATATATTTTTTATAATGATGTTAATCATATTTTTTCTTGCACACCTAGTAATGATGCATGTAAATGGTATGCTACACATGGTATGTCACTTAAGGATTGTGTTTCTTCTTATATAAATCATGTTGATCTTAATCAAGGAGATGGGATACTAATAGGGCTTGATTATAAAATCTCATGCTATGATTGGTTGATTCTTACATATTGTTATCTCTATGTCATGGGATATCAATAAATTACAGATAGGTATCTTATCGTTGATCACTTTAGTTTCCTATGCTGTGATGATTCTTATTGATACACTTGATTGATGTTAGATTCATATGATGGCATTATAATCCAAGGGAGTGGTAATTTTTCCTATGAGGAAAAGGAAGGTTACATGAAGATAAGAGGACAATTATTGATATACTACTACTACAACTATTGGCTGATGCTTCAAGACATTGCATTTTTTGTCACATATTGATGTTAAAGGTTGATGCTACATTACACTATCTTACTTTATGATGATATTCTTGGTTCTAACATTGGTTTTTGATGCATGAAAATATATTTTTTTGTGCTGCGAAATATCTATATGTCTTTGATGTATGTGGATTGAGGCTCCTCCTACAAATGGAAAGAGCAAGTTGACCTTGATGAGGTCAAGGGGATGCGTTGATAACAGATCTCAATGGAACAACCTTATGTTGTTGCTGCAATTTGGTAATTTTGCATACTTGGTCATAGGTTGGTAATTTTGAAGCTAGATTTTCTTATCTTACATATTAATGATGAGGATGTGCATGTTGTTTATATCTATGTTGCAAGATCCTATGATGACTATTATGATCTTGCTATTGCATGGTTGATGTTGTAGATCTAACCAAGAAATATTATAGATCTGATATAAAAATATAAGACAATGCAAATAAACCCAGAAATGATATGAAATGATTCTTTATTGATCAAACCCTTAAGGTAGGGTAATTCCATACATTCACTCCTTAAGGAAGGAGAACACTCCACAAGCCATATGCCTGTTCATACAATAATATTTCACTATCTCCACATGGAGTCTCTAGCCTCTATATAGGCCTCATACATACAATACCATGGGTCATTACCATGGTTCCCTCATACCATAAACTAATACCATGGGCCCATTACATTATTATTAACTACTTGTGGTCCCTTACATGACATGGGTTAACCACCTTATTTATTACTATCACCCATCCCATTATTACATTATTACCTTGGGTACCTCCCTTGGTACCCCATATTATCCCCCCTAGGTATATAACATTCCACTCCCCTAAGCATGTTCCGTCCCCGAAACATGGGAAGAACACAAATAATAAGATCTACTCAAAAGAGTAGTCCACTGATACCATGCACGTGCATCTAGCCATCCAAGCGAAAGGTGAACCCTCGATCTCGCTGGTGCCTCCCTCGCTTGAGATGGAAGTTGACCGTGGCAGCTCTTCTGTGTGTAGTAGGTGGATCGTCGCTGCTCGCTATCCATCATACGAGGGTTATTGTCCTTGTGACTAATTGGTTGCCATCTTGTTGGTTGTTGTCTTGCGGGGTGATGTGGGTGATGATATGTTGAAGTTTTAACCCACGGTGTCTTTTTCTTTAATTCACCCTGTTGTGCTACCCGTTGTGGTGTCTTCTTTTCCAATATGACTTCAACCACTGAGCCCTCCTCTGATGTATCAACACATGTAACCTTTTCTGCTTCAGCCTCTATTTGTTTTTTATTGTCTATCATCACTGGCTCATCATCTAATATGTCAAACCCTGGAACATCTTCTGCGTCAACCTCTGTGGACTTTACCTGTTTATTGATGGAAATATCCTGTAATGTAATTTTCTTCTTTTTATACCAAAGCTTCAGGAATTTCTTCTGCACATTAATATTGATAGTACCCATAAATTCCATCCAAGGATATCCCAAAACAACATCCAGATTATCTGTCTTTGAAGCATAAAAATCACCATGCAACACATACTTATCCATAGAAATCTTCAAATCCTTATACACTTGAACATCCTCATTATCAATCTGTGCAGTTTCAATGTGTTTTGCTGGAACTTGCAATCTTTTTGCCAAATTAATACTTATAAGATTTTGCTTGCAACTAGGATTTATAGTCACAACGATTTTCTCCTTCTCAATCAATCCATGAACCTGCAATAAGGAGACACCCATAGCAATTAACCCCTTATGTGTCTCATTCTCCTTTCTTCTAGCATGAGACCATTTGTCTAAAAGGACTTTTTCAAATTATGCATCTGAGAGTTTGGTCAACTGTTTGCCATCAAGTGAGAGATACCATTTGTAAGCCTCATCTTTGAAACCCAACCACCATGAATCCCTCCAAAGGTTTTTCCATACCCACATCTGTTGTTTTATGTATTCTTCAATAGTAGGACTATCATCTTTTCCTGTAAAGTATGGAACCTTGCTAGAAGCCATGAATGGTTTGGAAAAAAAAATTCGCTTACTTGGCGAAAATTTGAAAATGTCACAGTTTCGTCAATATTGCTCAGAATCTCTATTATAACCTGTTTTTGGAAATGGAACAACCATTCTGCATCTGCCCATGTGATAGAAATCCTGATTCAGACACTGGAATTTCAGATCTGCGCTACTACTCTTCCGCCGTCACCCAAAATTTCTGAAAAAAGAGCTGATTTTAAATCAGCGATATCTCCCTCATCCGGACTCCGATTCGACTGATTTTTTTTTTGAAGTTGGGTAATTTTTCTCAAACAATTCAGATCTACAATCAGCTTTGTAGATCTTGCACCAGGACATCTAGATCTGTGCCACAAACTCGCTGCCCTGAAAATTGTCTGCAACTCCACTGTTTTTTAAATCAGCGATATCTCCTTCATACGGACTCCGATTCAACCGTTTTTTTTTTTGAAATCGGCTATTTTTTCGCAAAGAATACATATCTATAATTACATTTTGCAGATCTTGTACCAAAACGTACAGATCTGACTTGCAAAGTCGCCGCCCCCGAAACCCTGCAAAAAATAAAAATAAAAATTCCTCCACTGTTTGCCCAAGAAAATGCTCTGATACCACTTGTTGTCGATCTAACCCAATAATATTATAGATAATTCAAACAAACTCATAAAAAATAAGATAGAAATGATTCTTGTTGTAGATCTAACCCAGAAATATATGAGAATAGAAAATAACCCAAGAATAACAAGATCGAAATAGATAGAAATGCTTCTTTATTAATAAAAACCCTTATGGTAGGGCAACATCATACATTCACTCCTTAAGGAAGGAGAACACTCCACAAGACATATTCTTGTTCATACAATAATCCTTCACTCCACCAGTCGTTGGTGCAGACTTCCTCGCTGCCTTAGTGGCCAGCTGCTTCCGTGGGGCCTTTCCTCCAGTTGACTTGCGAGCAGTCTGCTTTGTTCGGGCCATCTCTTCGTTTCTATGCTCTGATCTGCAACTTAAAATTCAATAAACACTCAACCACAATGAATTCCTACGCTACGGCTTGCCCCTTTAAAGACCTTCAAAGATTTGATTCCTATTACACATCTCATCGCCACCGTCCTTTCTTAACCCTTAATCGACGATCCACATTCCCATCCGCCGATCCTTCCACCCACGCGACACGGATCGCCTAAGCTTCCCTAACACAAGAAATGTACAAGAAGGAACGAACAATTTTGTGTCTTGTATTTGTTAACTACCATGTTTCTCAAGTGCAATAACTATATGTGGCATGCTGATCTTCATGTCCAAAGCTTCAAACCCACTAATGCTTGTGATTTGATCATTCATTGGGTTGAAATTGTGTGCTTGTGATTTGATCATTCATTGACCTAATGAGATTGTTTTGTTATATGGGTAGTGGATGAATGTACACCTTGAGTAGACTTAATCGTTCAACATGTGTTTTTTTTCTTGGGTCACATTTTTAATTATAAAAGGCAATATGTTAAGGTATGTACCTAAACGTCCCCCAAAAAGAAATTGTTTTGATTTTGATTATTGGACATTTTGGATGATAAGGGGTTTAGAGTTTCAATTCTAGGGTTTCAATCTCAAGATTTATAATTGTGAAGTTGGTACACAAATGGAGACTAAACTTGTTGTAGCTCTGATACCACTTGTTATAGCTCTAACTAAGAAATATTATAGATCTGATATAAAAATATAAGACAATGCAAATAAACCCAGAAATGATATGAAATGATTCTTTATTGATCAAACCCTTAAGGTAGGGTAACACCATACATTCACTCCTTAAGGAAGGAGAACACTCCACAAGCCATATGCATGTTCATACAATAATACTTCACTATCTCCACATGGAGTCTCTAGCCTCTATATAGGCCTCATACATATAATACCATGGGTCATTACCATGGTTCCCTCATACCATCAACTAATACCATGGGCCCATTACATTATTATTAACTACTTGTGGTCCCTTACATGACATGGGTTAACCACCTTATTTATTACTATGGCCCATCCCATTATTACATTATTACCTTGGGTACCTCCCTTGGTACCCCATATTATCCCCCCTAGGTATATAACAGTTGCGGTCCTTATCTTTTCTTTTGATCATAAATGTCATATTTGGTCTCTTGATGTAAAGGTCATGTAAAGACC
Source organism: Pinus tabuliformis (assembly GCA_031772625.1). Classification (NCBI taxonomy): domain Eukaryota; kingdom Viridiplantae; phylum Streptophyta; class Pinopsida; order Pinales; family Pinaceae; genus Pinus; species Pinus tabuliformis. Next base: position 89,833,486 of record CM062815.1, read on the forward strand.
CATGATGTAATAATTGTAACAATCAGTCATGTTTGGACTATTGGGGTCATGTAAATTATATATGTAATCCCATTTTGGGCATTTGATGTAATGTTGAATCAAATATGTAACCTCACTATGTTGGGTGATTGATGTAAGCACAATTCCTTGGTGATAGGAAATATCATACTCAGTTAAGTCATATAATCATGTACTTCATTAAAAATATTCCAGAAGATTCAACATATCCTCAGGGGGGTCGCGGTTAGTGTTCATATTCAGCAGAAAAGACCTACAGTGATCCTCTCCACAAAGGGAGATGTAGAGCTATAAAAAGGGTCTCTTTCACCTCTAGTTATCTCACATTAATATGTCAATCCGGGAGCGTTTGGTTATTACAAAGAGTGACTCAATCCGAGGCTATTTGTCAGAGTAATGTTAGTAGTACAGCGTTCTACAAAAATACAAGAGTAAACGGATGCTTGTTTACAACTAAGTTACTTCAAATGACTAAAGCACACACTCTTAAAACTAGGCAACTGATCAGTCAAGGGTTCGGTGACGATAACCCATCCCTTTGGAAACTGATGGAAAGGAAATTAAAGCATGGAAAATCACACATTCAGAAAACCAGGCAACTTATCAGTCAAGGGTTCGGCAGCAATAGCCCATCCCTTTGGAAACTGATGGAAAGGAAATTAGAGCATGGATCACGGGTCTGGGAGCGAGACAGTGAATGCTGAGGCTCACTACAGCCTTAGATCATCTCTCACACCAAAATAACAAATGCAAGTAAATGGAACGGCAGATAGCAAAATGGAACAACAAATAAGGAATTGAACAGCAAATATGGAATGGAACAGCAATAATAAAATGGAACAACAATCAAACAACTAAGTCTCACGCGTCATAACCAAACTTAATCTATTAACCCAAATGCACTCTTCATAATCAAATATCACTCTCTCACTCTTAAGGCAAATCAAGCAGAACTCACTAATGGAATAGCACTAACTATTGATAAATTATGGAACAGCACCAATAGATCATACACACGCAACACGCTAGGAAAGTAATCTGATTTAACACCAATCATCAACAAGAATTACAACTGTGTTTCAGGGATGGAACAGCATGAATCCTGAATCATAAAGAACGGATCTTTCAGATAAGTTCCTTAACACAAATACACAGCATAAAGGCTCCGTAACAAAATGAGAACAATGTTCAATTAAGTCTACTAATATCAGATCAACTCTGAATGTATTGACGATATAATGCAGAGTCAATATAAAGAACCTTAATGAACGAATCTTAACAAAGCATATGATGTAACTTATAAAGCATATCAGATTACCGAATAACAACGATAAGCAAGCAAACCACGCATAAATCAAATCGTAGTGATACAGAAGCAAGTGTCCTCTGGGGCCGGGCCCTTAGCCTCAAGGGTACACCGCTTTGAGTTAATCCAGATGCAGAGATAAGATAATCACCAAGTTTATATTAACGCATAAGACAAAAGTACAATGAACCAGTTCTCAATGAGACTCGATGATCAAAGTTGATCTTTTACAAAAAATTACATAAAAGTATATTATCCAGGTTAACAGTGTTGTCCCTTTATATAAAGGTGACAGCGGAGATGTCTAAGTAACAAGATAAATAAAACAGCGACCCCTCAAGATCAAACATCCTGAGGGATTCGCCAAACTATCAATCCTTAATCTTTTCTTTTCTTCTCTGCCGAGCTGGTGTCTTCTCCTCCTTTTCAGGGCCGATTTGCTCTGATCTGCTTAGCCTTGTTTGCATTCGATTTCCCTTCAAAGGGGCAGCAATTATCTTGTCTTTATCTTTTCCTTCGGAACGGCAACTCTTCGTTTTCACCCTTTCCTGCACAAAAGAATAACAATTATCAGTGATTAAGTCTTGCATATTAATTCACATGTTTTGTTATAATTCTTTATTGTTTTCCAGATTCATGATGCAAAAAGGTTTACAAATTCTACTGAAAAACTATTGAAATGATCATCAAAAGCATACCTTTTTGGTACTCCACACACCCCCCTGCTTACCCTATTTCATGCCCTCATGAAAACATTGTAGTTGACATGCAAGGCAGTGAGAGAATAGGCTAGAGAAGGAATCTCATGCGGAGGCCTACAGCCATGATGAGTGACTAGATAGTCAAAGAACTGACCTGTTTGACCCTCAGGCATCTCATACAGGGCTTGATATCCGGGTGCAGGGTGCCAAATAATTGGACTGCCAAATCTATATCCTAACCAGGATGGCCCTGCTTTCAAAATGCTCTCGCCATAGAGGTTCAAACGGCTGGCAGCTAATTCAAAATTCTCATACTTAAACGGTTCCCTGAGCTGAATGTTTGGATTAGAGATTCGGTACCGGAATTTGGCTACATCAATGGCGAGGTCTTTGATGGAAAGAAAATACTCTAAACTTTGTCGAATGAGTGCCTCCTAGATAGGTCCTAACATTTCGATGACACCCGGAGTTCTCATAAGGTTTCTATGTGCTCTCCATAACCACATTGGGTCCCTAGGCTCAGCCCTTACCCACAAGTCTAGGCCATTTTCCTGCCTCTGGAAAGTGTTATAGGCTTTGAGCCATTTAATCTAATTAACCCCGAATGAGATGAATGCCTGCAATTGAATGTCCCCAACAAAAGGACCAGGGTTCAATTCAGTCTCCTGATCTAGCACGAGGTTATGCAAATAAAATTCACACAGCAATCTCTGGACCTTCACCCCATAATGTTTAGAACAGTCTATAAAGTCATTGACAGTGTTGATTTGTATAGGGGCGCCTGCTTTAACAACTTTTATTTTTAATTGTAAATCTCATTCTAGTAAAAACAAAGAATAGTTTTTGGCAGGGGCGCTACATGCTAAAATGTCATTGTATAAAGAACACAAGGTATCCATCTGCTTGATAACAGTATCTAGCCTACAGGTTACCTTTGCAGCTTTCTCTTGTTCCTTTCGCCACCCTTCAAAGGCCTGGCTTTCGGATTGATTGACGTTCCTTAGTTGCTGTTGTAACTCTTCATACTTCTCACGGGGGACCGTTTGCTCTCTAAGTTCTTCAGCTTCTTGCTGGGCTTGCTTCATCATCTGATGCAAGGTTCTTGTCTTCGACTCTTTTTTCCATAGGTCAGTGGAGGCCGGGAGTTTTACCTGAACTTTCTTATTATGTTGTTTGGAGTTCAGAACCCTTATTACCCCTGAGGGTGGTGCCTCTGTCTGGATTTCCTTGTTCTCCTTTTCGTTTTTAACACGAATATCAGCTTGTTGCTGTTCCTTTTCAAATGGAACAGTAGTCTGTTCTTCAACATAATTTGGAACAACCGTCTGTTCTTCAGCAGGGTTTGGAACAGCAGGGCGATCGTTGGTCCTTCGCCTTTTTGCCTTGCGGGATTTTACTGCAATGGCCCTCTTTTTCTTCCCTGCGGTCTTCCCTACCTTCTGGTTTGCCTTCAGAATTCTAATTTGCTGTCGGAGCTGGGCTATTGTATTCAATAATTTCTTCCTTTCCTTTCGCAATTTCTTAATTTCCAGTGTTTCGTTAGAAGGGACAGCAGGTTGTCTACTGCGGTCTGGACCAGTCTCTGGGTCTTTCTCTTGGGGTGCTTCCTCGCTGTTCTGCTCTGGCTGTTCTGGGGTAGGAACCTTAGCTGGTTCCGTCTCTTCCTGGACAATTGCTTGTTCTGCTCCTACTCCCTTCGGAATTTCCTCTGGTGACTTGGGAACAGATCGTTCCCGTTCAGTATCTCTTATCTCTACTTCATCATGAACAGGCAGTTTTTCTTCTTCTGCCTCTACTGCATGTGATTTTTCAGATGCATTTTCTTCTTGGGGTTTGTCGTGGAGGTCTGCTGGACTAGAAGGTTGGCCATACTCACCCATATTGGCCAAAACTGCGGCCAATTCGTCTTCTCCCACTGGGTCTTGTGGTGGGCTACCTTCTTGCTGTCCTATTTCCTCCTCCTGCTTAGATTGCTTAGTTTCTGTCTTGGAATGATCAGCTTCATTTTCTATTTCCGAATGCTCAGCTGCTTCCTCATTTTCCTCTTCGGATTGCTCAGCCCTCTCTTGAGATTTCTCAACCTCCTTTTCAGATTGTTCTATCTCTACTTCTAGTCATGAGGGTTGCTCGTCCTCGATTACCACTGGCTGGCTAGTGCTCTCCTGGAGCTTTTCCAGCCTTCCTCTTATTCGAGCTAACCTGGCTGATTTTCTGGGCCTCTCTGGCTGTTTGGGTGTATCGGTGGCATGCTTACGCTTTGCCGATTCCTGGTGTATTTCTGGTCGTTTAGATGCACTAGCAACATGTTTTTGTTTTACCAATTCTCTGCGTTTTTCCGGACGTTCTGGTGTGCTTGTAGAATGTTTACGTTTTGGGGATGGTGCTGTCACTCCCCCTTAATCATTGCAATCAGTTCATCCCAGCTGCTTTGCTGCTGGGTAAGACTATGACTAACTACTAATCGAATTAATCCATGGTGACTGACGACTGACTCTACATGCTGTGCCTTTTTTAGGCTTCGTGCAACATCATGCAGTAATGAATTCAGAAAGATTTACAGAGCATTTTTGCTTTAAAACAGCTAAGAGTTTAAGATGTCGTGGCCTTACCACGTCTTTCCTCCCCTCGCAGGTAATGTAACTCTGAACTGTTCTTGCTAATTCGATTCAGAGTTCTCCAAGGGTTGCTGGCAGAACTCCCTTCCCCTTGATTGTCAAGCTCTGGCCTTCGTCCTGGAAAATTTCCATGATCTTCTGTAATCTTTCCTTCTTTAGTGTCCATACTGGTCCGGTGGCTGGTAGTCTCGAGACTTCTGCAATTATATCGTCGGTGACCGCTATCCGCTTCCCCCTTACTGTGGAGTGGTCCTCCTGCAGGTTCTGCAAAAATTCCATTGCTACTATTTCATTAGACTCGTGCAGGCGACTGAGATAATTCAGCCACCCTGCTCTTTCCAGGATCTCCCGGGCAGCAGCAGAGACTGTCAACTTCTGAGGTTCGCTTCGAATTGCCCTTCCTCCCATGGTTTCATTGTGGATCCTCAATGGAACAGCAACTACTTGTGCTGTTTGAAACACAGAGAGGGTGTTAATCGCAAGCTTCGGAAAAAAACACAGAGTATGCAACAGAAATGGATTATGAACAGCAACTTGCGTAAAAATAGAAATGTCATGCCGTTAAGCCATGCCATACTTTCGTATGCTATCTTTCCCGAATAGTGAGCTGACATGCAGTTCAGGGAATAATGAGGTTAACCTCCCCCCCGCAATGTGATAGGCTGTCCCAGCCGTCAAATAAAGGAGCAGCACCCGATCTGCAACCAAGTCATAAAGGAACAGCGTATGAAATTATGCCATGTTTAGAAAGACAACGAATTACCGAAATCGAAGCGGAGAGTTTATCGCGTATTACGTAAGAGGCTGCTGCGATATGATATGAGGTTGGGGGATAGGACGTCTGTCGTACTTGCCAAATCTCGAGTGGTCATTGTCACTTCCTTTGCCATGATTGGTGGTAATAAATGTTCATGCGATGTATAAATCGGGAAATAATATATGAGTAGTTCCTTAGGATATAAGAGACAAAAGAGTATTAGTATCTAACCCATTGGAGTAACCAATGTGACATCAATACCATTAACAGTGCTCTACTGCCGACAGGTGTCCATAACCTTGGCAGAGTTTTTTTTACCCCTGGAACCATGATCCATTGTGTATACTTAGGAATGTTATTATTTCAAAGTGTAGGCCATTATGCTGGCTTGATAACCAGTTAACCATAATGCCATTCACGAGGAAGGAGTGAAACGTGGGCAGGCCGGCTCGTGATGAGACCTCCTGTTCCAAGGTTCGATTATTTGATATACCTTTTGGACCATATCCCTGGTGTGGTGGCCATAGTGGGAATGCCACTTCACTTCCATCCTCATGATCATGGTAGGCTGGCTCTTGATGAGACCCCCTATCCTGCATTTGACATCTCATAAATCATGTTCACACATTTTTTCTTTTTCATAGAGTACTTTTCCTTATTTATACACAAAGGGTGGTTCAACACTCCTTAAGAGTAGGAATGGTGGAAGAAGTCTTATCATCTCAATAGGAAGATATAAGCCCTTTGCTCTTATTCCTAAATAATAATCAAAGAGGGTTAAAGGGATCAACATGATAAAGATAACCAATCAGAGAAAAATTAGTAAAACAATGACAACAAAAGATAAGAAATAAGTATATCCTTCCTTTTGTCCTCTTACCAATGCAGAGCCTTATAAATATAGCGATTTATGATTTGCGGATTTCGGTATGTTGTGATTTTATATTCATTGCATAAGTGCATAGCTGTATTTTAAAGACTTGAAAGAATATGGTCTAGAAGCATCCTCTATTAAGATTAGCAAAAGGAGTAAGCTGTTTCACAAGGAGAGCAAAAGTATGCTAGTGGTGTTCCTCTTGGAAAAAGACAAAGAATGCAAATGCCGTTCCTTTTGAAAAAGGAACAACAAAAATAAATGCTATGAAAAAACACTCAAAATGTCGTTCCTTTGAAAAGGAACAACAGCAACCAAAAATGTTGTTCCTTTGAAAAAGGAACAACAGCAATCAAAAGTGTTGTTCCTTTGGAAAAAGAACAACAAAAGAGGAAAAAATGTCGTTCCTTTGGAAAAGGAACAATAGAAATCAAAATATGTTGTGCCTTTGAAAAAGGGACAGCAAACACACCGCAGTGCCGTTCCTTTTGAAAAAGGAACAACAAAAATCCAAAATGATGTTCCTTTAGAAAAGGAACAGCAGAACTAGCAAAGTCATTCCTTTTGAAAAAGGAACAGCAGAAAATCAAAGATGTTGTTCCTTTGGAAAAGGAACAACAAAAAATCAAAGATGTTGTTCCTTTGAAAAAGGAACAACAAAAATCGAAAATGTTGTTCCTTTTGAAAAGGAACAGCAGAAATCAGAAAATCAAGAATGTTGTTCCTTTTGAAAAGGAACAGCAGAAAATCCAGAATGTTGTTCCTTTTGAAAAGGAACAGCAAAACACGCAAATGCCATTCTTTTAGAAACGGAACGGCAAAAATCAAAATTTTGAGAAAGCAAAAAAACATTGAGTTCAAACATATGTACAAGAACAACTTGAAAAAAAAAGAACTTATGTACAGACTGTAAAAAAAAGGAATGAATTCCTTAATGAATTACAGGTGAGGAAGATTTCTCTTCCTCTCCTAAAATCTCCATATCAGTGTCTCGACGTAGCTGCTGGCAGAAGGACTCCCGAGTAAGTGGTTTGTGATAGAGACGAACTCAGTGGCCATTCACTTTGAAGGTGTATCCAGAACCGTCAATGGTGATTAACGTGATGGTCCCATTGTCATGCACCTTCTGGATTTCATATGGTCCCAACCAACGAGTCTGGAGTTTCCCAGGGAAGTCCTAAAATCGAGAGTCGTATAACAGAGCCCAGTCTCCCTCGTGGAAGACTTTGTTTTTGATGAGCGCATCATGCCATTTAGCCCGTTGCTATTGAATCAGTGTTGTATTTTGTATTGCAGAGAGCCTAATTTCGTCCAATTCGTTGATCTGCTGTAGTCGATTAATTTGTGCCTCGCTTCGATCTAGGCCAACTTCCTGTGTGGTTCGTAAGGTCTGGATTTCAAATTCTATGGGAAAAATAGGTCGTTTTCCAAACACTAATTGATAAGGTGAGTAACCAGTGGTGCTTCTCCATGTTGTTCTGTAAGCCCACAGTGCTTCAGGCAGTCTAGCAGCCCAATCATGCCTATGTGACGCAATAGTTTTCGTTAGGATTGATTCTATTATCTTATTGCTACTTTCTACCTGCCCATTCGCCTGTGGGTGATATGGAGTAGTAATTTTATGCTGGACGTGATAATTGTTGAGTGTTGCAGCTAATTTCTTTCCAACAAATTGTGGTCCTCCATCTGTAATTACTTCCCTTGGAAGGCCATAATGTACAAATAGATGGAACAAGAACTGTATTACAGAATCCTCTGTGGCTCTTGGCAATGCTTCTGCCTCAACCCATTTGGTGACATCTTCTGTTGCCACCAAGATATATGTTTTCTGATTTGATGATGGGTTGATGGGGCCAACGAAATCAAGAGCCCATTGCTCGAATGGTTCAATGACTAATTGTGGCTTCAGAGGCATCTCATCAGCTTGACTAGGTCGTCCTGCTCGTTGGTAGCTGTCACAGGCTTGGACAAATTTCTTTGCATCCTTGAAAATCGTGGGCTAGTAGTATCTTGTCTGTAATACTTTATGCCCAGTTCTACGCTCAGCGAAGTGTCCACCACACGGTCCATCATGACAAGCTTTTAGGATGTCAAAGATTTCATCTTCTCGAACACATCTCCTGATATGCATGTATGCCCCTGCGTGAAACAAATAGCCCCCAATCCACGAAAATCGAGTACTCTTCTGAACAATCTGCTTGCGCTCGTTAGGGGTTAAGTGTTTTGGTAGCTTACCTACTGCAAGGTAATTGGAAACATCAGCATACCAGGGTGTTTGAACAACAACAGCAAACAGGTGCTCATCTGGAAATTGATCTTCAACTGTTGCTGCATCGATTGGCTTTGGTATTCTTGAGAGAAAATCGGCTACAGGGTTTTCTTTACCAGGCCGGTCCTTCATTGTGATGTCGAATTCCTGCAATAAAATCAACCATCTAGTTACTATGGCATTTGTGACAGGCTTATTTGCTAAATATTTGATGGCAGAATGATCTGTATATAAAATAACAGAATAGCCTCTGATATAATGTCTAAACTTATTGACAGTATGTATCACAGCTAGGAATTCTTTTTTAGTAACAGTGTAATTTAACTCAGCAGGGGATAAATTTTTGCTGATGTAATAAATGGCATATGGTTTTTTATCCTCTTCCTGCCCAAGGACTGCGCCAATAGCTGTATCTGAGGCATCAGATGATATCTGGAATGGTAAATCCCAGTTTGGTCCTCGAAGGACTGGGGCTGTAGATACGAGCTTCTTTAGATCCTCAAAAGCACGGTCACATTTTTCTGTCCAAAGAAAATCAACGTTACCAGTTAGTGCATATAAAGGTGCAGCAATGTGCGAATAATGTTATATAAATCGTCTATAATAACCAGAAAATCCAAGAAAGCTGCGTACCTCTGTTTGAGTAGTAGGAGTGGGAATAAGCAAAAGTATTTGGATTTTGGCCGAGTCTACCTGAATGCAGGTTGCTGAAACATAATGTCCTAGGATAAGTCCTTCGGTCATCATCATGTAGCATTTTTCATGGCTTAAGCAAAGCCTGGTAGCAATGCAGCGCTGTAGGACTTTTTCTAGGGTGTCTAGTGCTGGATCAAAATCATCTCCATATGGTGTAAAATCATCCATATATACTTCAAGTCCATCATTTATTAAATCTGCAAAAATGCTAAGGATAGCCCTTTTGAATGTGGCAGGAGCATTACATAGGCCAAAGGGTAGAACTCGATAGGCAAATGTTCCCCAAGGACAAGTAAAAGTAGTTTTGTCCTGGTCTTCAGGGGCAATCTGAATCTGATTGTATCCACTGAAGCCATCTAGGAAAGAAAAGAATTTCTTTCCTGCTAAAGTATCTAATACTTGGTCTATGAATGGGAGAGGAAAATGATCTTTTTGTGTTGCTTTATTTAGTTCCCTGTAATCCACACAAATTCTCCATTTTCCATTCTTTTTTGGTACCACCACAAGCGGAGAGACCCATTTACTATCAGAAATAGGATAGATAAAATTAACATCTAAAAGTTTTTGAAGTTCAGCTTTTACCACATCCTTTAGATGAGGATTAAGTCTTCTTTGCGGCTGACGAACAGGTCTGGCATCTTTTTCTATATAAATGTGGTGTGTACATAATTGGGGATCGATTCCTTTCATATCAGGGTAATCCCATGCAAATTCTTCTTGATATTTTGTTAATAGATGGATGAGCTTCGTTTCTTGTTCAGGTGTGAGATTGGCATTGATGTTTAAAGTTTTTCCCGGTTCAATTTCCACAATTTTACTATTTGTAACAGAAGTAACGGGTATTGTTTGGTCATGTGTATCTTTCAGAGGATCTTCTTCTAATTCATTATCAAATGCTGCTTCTATCATGTGACACTGTGTGCGGGATCTAGATTCAGTTTGACTAATGAAACTATTAATGGCATCATCTTCTGTTTGATCTTTAAAATCAAGTGCCTCCTGTATAGTCAATGGAGATCTAATGTTACCAGTAAGGTATGATACAGGGTGTTTATTAGTTTTGATTATTGTGACACTTGGCTGCGGTGAAGGATATAAAACTAAATTTTTGATATTCGGTCCTCTGGTTATAGTCATATTTCCCTGCCGGCAGCCAATGTAAGCATCGGCAGTGGCGAGCCAAGGTCTACCTAGAATTAGCGGGTGTCCATCAAGTCGGGTTCTTGGATTGATTATCAGAAAATCAGTTGGATATTCCCAGGAGTCTACAGAGACCATGACATCATGTAGAGTACCCTCTGGTCTAACCACAGATCGGTCAGCTAATTCTAATAGAGTAGAGGTGGGTTCTACATATGTAATGCTGAGCTTTTGGCAAGTAGTGGTTGTCAAAATATTAATTGCAGCTCCTAGATCAACTAAGGCATTAGACAGAGTCTGACCATAAATTTGAACAGTTACAATTGGATTTCCTGGGTCTTCTTATTTAATGGGTGTTTCTTTTCCGGATAGTAAATCAGATAAAGTACCGACTACTTGGACTCTTGGATTAGTTGTTATATTCCTCCTCGGTTTCTTGATGCACAATTCTTTGATAGTTTTTGCGTATATAGGAATGTCTTGAATGGCTTGGAGGAATGGGATTTTTACGTAAAGATTTTGTAATCCTCCCAGAATGTCAAAGTCAGGATATTGTATGGGTCGAGGTATGACTAATCGTTCTGGGAATGGAGGAGAGGATGTGGTTGCTTGATTATGAGTCTGTTGCTTGTTTACATCCTCTTGTTGTGACTGATGTTCTCTTGGTAACTGATCTTCAATATGAACTATTTTATCTCCCTTAGTTTCAATTATACGCCCAGATCTTAACTGAAGATCATTGCACTCCCTCAGGTCGGGTCCTATTTCTGGTGATTCAATGATTTGGAGAGATTGGACCGGTCTGTTATTTGGATTGGGATTGGGTTGGGCTGGGAGTTGCGGTCTCAGATTAGACTGGGGATTTTGTTGTAAGGCTGGCAGAGTAGGTTGAGGGAGCGGAATAGTTCCTGCTGGCTGGTGCATCGGTCTTTGCCAGTTTGTTTGCCAGGGTGAACTTTGTGAAGTAGGGGGAGTCCATTGTGGAGGATATGGGCCATTTTGCCAATATGGTGGAGTGTAAGGGAAATTCGGCCAACGAGATTGGCTTGTCTGATTCAACCATGGGTTTGAAGAAGGAAACGATTGAGGTGACCAGTTTGAAAATGGGGGTTGAGATTGATTTTTCCACATACCATGTTGTTGAGCATTATACTGTGCAGGCTGAAAAGAAGAGGTTGGGTCTGGAAATATACCAGATTGTCTCGGTTGCCACTGGCGACGCTGGTTGATCAAGTACACCAATTCTGGTTCTTCTTCTACTTCCTTATATACTGCTTTCAATCCAGGAAGTGAGGGGCAGCTCTCTGTAAGGTGATCTTTTGTACAGATGGCACATGTTTGAACTGTCTCCAACAGACATTCTTTGTGGATATGTTTTTTCCTGCATCGGGGACAGAAGATCACCAAATTCTATTCTTCCTCCATCTGCTTCTGTTTAGCCTGCACAATATCAAGTTGTGTAGTTAGTGTCCCCAGAATATCAGTTTTAAAATTTTCTAATAAATTTCCAATTTCTACACGTGTTACTCCTTCTGTTGATACTTTGTTATCTCTTGCAAACCGATCATATTCTGCCGGTTTTATTCTTGTGCTGCCTCTCGAACTCCTGATACATAAGTCAATGATGTCAGCAAAATTCTCTTGATAAATATCCCCTTTTCCCATAATGTTTAATGTTTCTATCCATTGTTCCTTCATGCCCCTCATCAATGCAGTTTTTAACACATTATCAGGTAAAGGTAGCGATGCATAAGGGGATCTTTGTAGATTGTACTAAAAGCGTTCCATGTATTCCTCTAATGTCTCATTCGGTTTGGCTGTCATTTGAAATATTTCGTCTTTTAATTCTCTGGACCTACAATAATCCTGATATTTCTTTAGGAAGGATTCTTTCATTTCATCCCAATTGTTGATAACCCCACCACCTAGTCCCATGAACCATCTTAAAGCAGCCCCTTTTAATGTAGAGGGAAATACTTTCAATTTCTAGGGATCGGTGGTGTAATCATATCCCCTGCATAACACATCGAATTCGAATAAAAATGCATCCGGATCTTCTGATGTGAGACCATGAAAGGTAGGGATATGCTGAAGAGGGATAGCTTTCATGGGCGCATTTGCTGCAGAATCCACTATAGGATATTGTAATGTAGAGGTTTGAGCATTTGGCTGGTTCTGAGCCATAGGATCGAATATATGCCAATAACCTTTTGGGATATCTAGGAGGGTATTCCTAGGTTGAGAGGGAACGGTTTTAATAAGGGTAGTTTTAATAGCACTTCCTTTATCTGGGATAATGAGAATACCTGATGTCTGAGGAGATTGGATTCCTCCAACGATGATTTTTGCAGCACTCCCCTTATCTGGGCTATTTAATGGCTGATTTGTTTCAATATGAGATTTTGGTTCCTCAGTTTCCCCTGTTTCTCCTTCTCCTTCACAAAGGTTGCTGAAATTCCCTTCCTGCAATAGTTCTGGAGTAGAATTTTCAATTTCTTGAAAGTCCTGCTCTTCAGTTTGACTATGCACCTTAGCAAAGGCTACAGATGGTGATCCTGTGGCCTGAAGGGAACTAGTAGGCTATTTAGAAATGATTTTCCTAGGGCCTACTGATGGCTGAGATTCTGTTTTCTTATAGATTTCGTCTATGAAGGTCGTTCGGCCAAGGGTCACCGGCCCCTCAGCTTTTTCGGGTTTGGATGGAGGTTTGATATTCTTTTTTGGTTTTTTCTGCTTAGTCATGCACTCAAATAAACTACTATTCAAACAAAGCAAAACCAAATCTGTTAGGAAAGCGGACAGTGGAGCAGGGCTTTTACATGCTCCGCGCAGGTTCTTACCTTCCGTTTTTAAAATCCAACTCTTCCCTAGCAGGTTCGTACACTACTCTAAAAAAAAAAATGGCTACACTCTTTCCCCGGCAATGGCGCCAAAATGTAGAGCTATAAAAAGGGTCTCTTTCACCTCTAATTATCTCATATTAATATGTAAATCGGGGAGCGTTTGGTTATTACAAAGAGTGACTCAATCCGAGGCTATTTGTCGGAGTAATGTTAGTAGTACAGCGTTCTACAAAAATACAAGAGTAAACGGATGCTTGTTTACAACTAAGTTACCTCAAATGACTAAAGCACACACTCTTAAAACTAGGCAACTGATCAGTCAAGGGTTCAGTGACGATAACCCATCCCTTTGGAAACTGACGGAAAGGAAATTAAAGCATGGAAAATCACACATTTAGAAAACCAGGCAACTTACCAGTCAAGGGTTCGGCAGCAATAGCCCATCCCTTTGGAAACTGATGGAAAGGAAATTAGAGCATGGATCACGGGTCTGGGAGCGAGACAGTGAATGCCGAGGCTCACTACAGCCTTAGATCGTCTCTCACACCAAAATAACAAATGCAAGTAAATGGAACGACAGATAGCAAAATGGAACAGCAAATAAGGAATTGAACAACAAATCTGGAATGGAACAGCAATAATAAAATGGAACAGCAATCAAACAACTAAGTCTCGCGTGTCATAACCAAACTTAATCTATTAACCCAAATGCACTCTTCATAATCAAATATCACTCTCTCACTCTTAAGGAAAATCAAGCAGAACTCACTAATGGAACAACACTAACTATTGATAAATTATGGAACAACACCAATAGATCATACACACGCAACACGCTAGGAAAGTAATCTGATTTAACACCAATCATCAACAGGAATTACAACTGTGTTTCAACAGCATGAATCCTGAATCATAAAGAACGGATCTTTCAGATAAGTTCCTTAACACAAATACACAGCATAAAGGCTCCGTAACAAAATGAGAACAATGTTCAATTAAGTCTACTAATATCAAATAACCTCTGAAAGTATTGATGATATAATGCAAAGTCAATATAAAGAGCCTTAATGAACAAATCTTAACAAAGCATATGATGTAACTTATAAAGCATATCAGATTACCGAATAACAACGATAAGCAAGAAAACCACGCAGAAATCAAATCGTAGTGATACAGAAGCAAGTGTCCTCCGGGGCTGGGCCCTTAGCCTCAAGGGTACACCACTTTGAGTTAATCCAGATGCAGAGATAAGATAATCACCAAGTTTATATTAACGCATAAGACAAAAGTACAATGAACCAGTTCTCAACGAGACTCGATGATCAAAGTTGATCTTTTACAGAAAATTACATAAAAGTATATTATCCAGGTTAACAGTGCTATCCCTTTATATAAAGGTGACGGCGGAGATGTCTACGTAACAAGATAAATAAAGCAGCGATCCCTCAGGATCAAAGATCCTGAGGGATTCGCCAAACTATCAATCCTTAATCTTTTCTTTTCTTCTCCGGTGAGCTGGTGTCTTCTCCTCCTTTTCCGGGCCGATTTGCTCTGATCTGCTTATCCTTGTTTGCGTTTGGTTTCCCTTCAAAGGGACAATAGTTATCTTGTCTTTATCTTTTCCTTCGGAACGGCAACTCTTCGTTTTCACCCTTTCCTGCACAGAAGAATAACAATTATTAGTGATTAAGTCTTGCATATTAATTCACATGTTTTGTTATAATTCTTTATTGTTTTCCAGATTCATGATGAAAAAAGGTTTACAAATTCTACTAAAAAGCTATTGAAATGATCATCAAAAGCATACATTTTTGGTACTCCATAGGAGAAAGAAGTCTTCATTTAGTATTGGTTAGCCCTTTTCCCTTGATGTCAAATGAGGAGAGTAACTTGGTGTTTGAAGAAGAATTCTTGGAAGGAAGCTAGGTATGTCTACAAATGTGTTTACCAGTATCTACAGGTAGTCGTAACCAAACACCAAAGTGGTTGTCATAAAGTCCAAATGGGGAGATTGCTACCATTATGACTAATGTGTTGTCCTTGAAAGAAAACCTACTTGATAAAAATTCCAATATGATGGTTATGAAGATGCTATAGGTGAGATAGACAAGAGAATATCACTTTAGAGACAAAACAATGATCGAGGTGAAGTTTAGGAAAGTATACGTGGATTCTATGAAGAAAGGCCACATACATATCCAGGTATGGTAAAGAAAAGTAGCGTACAATTTCCACACCATGGTATTGTTAATACTAGGGGTATTTACCATGTTATTGGCCCATAGTAATGAGCATAATAATGGATATTTGATCCCGTCAAAGAATACCATTGACATTACTAAAGGATTGGCCTAAGGTATTAGCTAAGGCTTATATTATTTAAGGAGATGGAGATCAAATGTTAGGGTATGGGTGTGATGGATTATTTATGAATGACTTGATCTGAAATAGGAGTGGACGAAGGAGCAAGGAAATGGATGAGATCTAATAGATCTGAAATGACCACATGTTGAATAATTTATTTATGGTTTGATAGATTTGTGATGATGATATATGATGGGTTTCTATAACAATTTACATGAAGATATTTGAGTTTGACAGATGTTATGTTGTAGCGAAGGTATATCTCAATGATTACAGATCTATACGCAGGTCTGACACTGAGAAGTCGTGTACATACACAGATCTGTATGCAGGTGTGGTGAATGAGAAGAGAAGAATGCACATATGTGGAAGTGCTTTATAAGATTTGTGTACATATGCTAGGGTTTTGTAGTATGAGTTGTTAATGATGTCTACTCAATTCCATTATGTTTTTTGCTATATGTCAATGATGTCACTTTCATGATTATCTATGTCTTACAATTCTGGTTGGGTTATGGAATGATATGTTGATTAGAGATGATGCTACTATGTGATAATCTATATCTGGTTCACTGATCTATGATGGGTTCAGTATGTGATTGAGTGATTGATTCAGTGTGACATTGATTTAGACTCAGTTATTCAGTAATTTGAGATCTGTACACAGGTTCTCTTAAGAAGAACTGCATACATATGCGGGTATGACTTAAAAAATAGTGTATATATTCTGAGATATGGTTGATTAGGGTCTTGCAATAGAAGTAATTGGATTTTGTGATGAGTAACAATGTTTGGATTATTGATGATTAGTTATGCATTGATATGATATATACTGGTTTAGTTTGATCTAGTTGTATTGATTGATTAGGATTCAATAATCACATTCATGATATTGTTGGTTTAGTGATTGAGTGATTTGATACAGTGATTTGTTTCATGATTATTATTTTGTATTGGGCTTAAATGGTCGTAGTGATTCCAATCTGACAATAGGATGAAAAGTGGCATACAAGTTTGATGTTTTGTATCAGGTGGATCTAGTATTAAATATTATGAAACATGGTCCACAAAGGTGCTGAGGGTTGGAGCCTTCAGTGAGGAAGTTTAAGATTCCTTCCAATGGTAGCTAGTGAATCATATTAGGGGGTTGGATCTCCCTTTTGGTAGGAGACAGTAAACATGATTAGGGGGTTGTAGCTCCCTTCTAGTAGTAGTTGGAAAATGAGATAAGGTTGTAGCCTTCTATAGGTAGCAGTCTGCGTACCGGTACGATTCTCCGTCAGTACAAGATCGTAAGTTGTTTTTATTTGTAATAAAATATGAAGATAGAGACAATGGCAGTGGTGGTTTTCTCCCACATTGGGTTTCTACCTAAAAAATCCTGGTGTCATCATGTGTTGTTGTGTTTCTTATGTGTGATGGTTTATTATGTTCTTCTTGCTCATGGTTACTTTTTAATTAAAGGCTAATGAAGTAATGATACACTGGTTAAAGTATAACAAATGATGAAATGCATGAAAATATAGTTAACTGGATATAAGCTATTTTTGTTCATCATAGTTGCGTACATACGCTGGTTTACTTAATGATAGTAGAATATAGAAATATGAATAAGAAATTGAAAGGTTTAAGTGAGTTTTAAAATACCGTTTGATCCGAACTTAAACAAGAACACAACAACTTACAGATATAATCATGAAGACAAATAAGATATCTTGGGCAATGGTAGCTTATCTCTGAGAAGAGATATGGTGGCTACATGCCTCTAAACTGTGTTACAATGAGGCTCAATGGCATATTTATTGTTGGAAAACATGACAAAATCCTAAACAAACAAAATCCTAACCCCAAGAGATGTAACACCAAGAGTTTGTTGGCACCATTGGGGTTATTTGGGCAAGCCACTTCTCGACGTCGTAACTTGGTAATATTATCTCCGTTTGACATGTACAATACCTTGTTGGAAAGGTCTTTCTGAATAGTACAGGTTTCACCACAAGCCCTTTCCTAAGGCTCTGAGCCTCCTTAGAACCCAAAAAAACGCTGTTTAGGGGGTCAAAACTACTCCGAAAGTTCAGGACTTAAAAAAAATAAATGTTGAAATGAAGAAGGAAATATATGAAACTGACTGGTGAGTCTAGGTGGAATAGGCGAGTGGCCACCAATATCCACTTGGATCATTCATCCCCCCTTATGAAGAAATGGTCCCCATTGCATGCAGAGCCTCCATGAAGTGAGGAAATTTATGTTGAACCTAGTCCTTGGTGAACCACTTGCCCTGGTGAAGGCGTTGGCTTGCTTTGACAACTCGATATAGATGTATCCTCTATTGGAAAGTGTTCTTGATCTGTGTGTCCATGATCTGACTAGTTGTAGCATATTCCATGCAGTCTGGGTTGAGCTCTGTTGGTGTGAGTTGTTATGAAATGTCAAATGTGTCCAACAATGCTAGAAAGTATGGCCGAAGATGATGTACATTGAACACTGGTGTAGACCAAGGAACGATGGGATGTTGAGCTCAAAGGCATTGTCACTAATGACCTTGGTGATGGTGTATGGCCCATATAGGAGTGGACAAAGCTTGCTATGGGGTCTAACAAGTTTCTCCTTCTGCAAATGTAGCCAAACTTTGTCGCCCACCTGGAACTTGCGCGACACTCGATGTTGATCATGGCACTGCTTGTACGTAGCATTGGCTCTATCCAATATATCATGGACCTGCTGACATATGTGTTGAATGTGATCAATGAGGCCATCATCCCTTTCAGCTTCAGATTGAACGTGAGCCGAATCTACTTGAGTGGCTGCAAATGGCATGGCCACATCAATGGGGCATAATGGCTGAAATCCCAGCCCTACCTAAAAGGGGTTGTGACCCGCTGGAAATATGGGATACTTTCATCACATGTGCATGGATGCTTCGTGTTGTACATGCGTAGAATATGTATGATGATCATGTTGACAACCTCTATTTGGACATCAGTTTGGGGATGGAAAGTCATGAACTTTGTATGTTTTGTATCGAACATCGACCAGAGACTTGACCAAAATGCACCTAGGAATCTGTTGTCCCAATCTGAGACAATGGACTATGGGATCCCAAAGTGTATCCATACTTGCTCAAAGAAGAGCCCAGAAATGGCCTCTGATGTGATACTCTTCTTACAGGCCGCCATGATGGCCATCTTAGAGAATCTGTCGATGACCACGAAAATGCAATCCATGGTGAAAAGTTCCCAAGGTCGGCTAGGAGTAGGTAGAGGAGTATACAGACTTTGCTTCTTGATGGTTGGTTTGGCAATGGCACAGGCAGTGCAAGATTTAATGTACTTCCCAACATACTAATGAAGTTTTGGCCAATAAAAATACTTCTCCGATACTACCACTATTTTCTCTACTCTGAAGTCTCCATTAATTAAAGATTAATAGTTTAAATTTATTAAGATTATAAAGGTGGTAATAAAAGTGATTTGAATCTAAATTTAATTGTTTGATATGGAGTTTTTTTAATATATTTTATTATATGTTTTGTCAAATTAATCTATGATAATTAAGGTTAATATGAGGTTTCAATAGTAGAAGAGGATAGAGAGGCCCTAGACATGGTTGCGGGAGGAAAACTCTTAGTAACATAAGTCCTAAAGGAAACTTATAAGCACATAGCGAAAAAACAGAAACATTAAACCACTATACATGGCTTCTTTAAGATATTATTAGTCTCCATGCATGGATTTCAACATGATTAGTAAGCTTTGATCATAATGATGTGTTGACATTGTTTTCATTGATTGCAAAGGAACAACATGAGCAACAAGGTATGCAAGAGTAGTATGGTAAGTGTAACAGCAAGAGCATCTTGTGCAGAGGGACAACAAAGGAGCAGTAACAAATGATATGGCATGTTGATATGTACATTGTCTACATGACATTGTGTTGTTGAGTTGGAGATTGATTGACATATGATTGATTGTTGTGCTTGATGGGTTGGAACATTTGATGAGGAGTTGTGATGCTCACGAGTAGCATGGAATATGCTTATGTTATTATTAAATATGATAAAAAACGCAAAGGAGAAGATGTAATACTTGTTGGTTGCATAAGCTCATCTTATGGTATTTATGCTTGATGAATCGTACTTTTTGAGAAATGTTAATGTAGTATATTTGCAAGACATCGTTGTGATGTAAGGAAAAGGAGCAACAGGAAAGTATGTCTGACATGTCATGTTTGCAGAGGTGATGATGCAAATGTTGAAGAAGTTGTGTTGCAAAGGGTGAAGCCAAAGAACAAAAAAGTATGATGGCTTAATTAATATATGCACAATTGAACATATATTGTTGATGGCATGATTGGGTTGATGCAGGTACTAGAAGTGAAGGAGAACATCTTGTTGGAGCTTGCTTTCATATGGGTGTCATTGATGGCATGGTTTTCTTAGAGCTCTTATGTTACATACCCTTATTGGTCACATATGCTTGTTGGTTGTTGATGATAGAATGTTGTGGAAATTATTGTGATGCAAGGAAAAGGCATGAAGAATATTGTGGTGGAAAGATATGACAAAGGAAAATGTGCATTGCAAAGATGTTTGGCTTGCATATGTTGGGAATTGGGTTGCTGTAATCTTTAAAGGTGGACTATGTTAATGCATGCTATTTGAATATATTGAAATTTATTTTATTGACATGAAGAATATGGATGCATGTCATTTGGATATTGTGAAATTCATTTTATGTATTTTAATATTCAAGAGCCCAAATAGCTTTGGAATTGAAGAGACACCATTGGAATGAAAAGAGACAATTTTTTCATTATAGATTCATGTGTTTGGATTAGTAATATCCATCAAAGTTCATTTATAAAATTGTGTGAAATTGGAGGACTTAATGACTAGAGAGCTTGAGAATGCAAGGTTTGATTTGAGTTGTTTATTACCTATCACATATAAAGCAGAAGTGAAGCATATTTATGAAGAAGTAGAAGAAGGAACAAAGATGGAGGTATGAAGATTTATCGACCAGGTAACCAACACACTGTTGTGTATTATTTGTGTCATGGGATTGCGGTCTCCTTTCAAGTTGTAGCTTGATAAATAATAGGTTGGATCCTATTGAGGTAGGAGCCTCCTGTGGGTTGTAGCCTACAGAAAACTTATGGGAGTTGCAACTTCCTTTCATATTGTAGCTTGCAAGAAAATTGAGGTAGTAGCCTCCTATAGGTTGGAGCCTATATAAAATCATTTGTAATAAGGGAGAAAGAGATTTCCTTTCCATCACAACAATAAAGAATCCATGGTTTTATCCCTTTATGGGTTTCTAGTTATATCGTGTGTCCATATGTGATGATTTTGTGTGTTGATCTTATGTTTCCATAACATTTGTTATGTTATGGTTCACATATTACATATTGTTCATATATTAAATCTGCATTTTATATGATGTTAAATTGATGACTTTTAGTTTCGATAAACACTAAGAAGAAAAGAAAATGTTCTCCATGAATGGACTAAATCTATTCAACCCCCCTCTTGGTTTAGTTAAGTTTCCATCTTTATGTGTCTAGAAGCCTTTGATATAGATGAGGAAAAACATTACATGGGCATTAAAAGGAGATTCTAGGAATCCAAGAGTAAGAATGGTATGCTAAACAACCATATCTGACATAAAATGTCCATAAACAACAATATCTATAAGTAATTACCTCCCTTCTTTTTATTTTATTATTTTTTTAAAGTCTTCATAAAACATGCCCATAACAAGACCAAAACAGAAAATTTTTAATCTAAGCTTCCAAAAATTATCTATAACTTCTACTCGTACAACTACAACAAAAAAACCCATCTTTTAGCCCCACAAATTATCACCACTAAGTGATTGTAGTAACACCATTTTTTATATGAAAATAAAGTTATTATACTATACTTAACTTAATTGGAAATGAATTATATCATCTTATATTTAATAAAAAAATATTGTATATTAAATTAACAAATATATCAAAATGATGCTAGCCCCTTCCTTCTCGCATTATCAATGTATGTAGTGATAAAGTGATTGTATAAAAAATACTTTACCAAAAAATTATTTATCTTATGGTGTGATGAAGTGGTGTACCTAACACCACTTATCTTATGTGCTCCTAAAGTTTTGCTACTATTTTTCAACTTCATTTGAAAATAGTATTTCATCATATATGTTAAGAGAATTTATTATCCTATGTGGTTGTAAAGTGGTGGTACTATTTTTTAATGTTATTCGAAAATAGTATGCAATCATATATGTTATGCGAATTCATTATCTTATGTGGTCGGCGGTACTATTTTTTAGCTTTATTGGAAAGAGATATGTCATCATATACGTTAAGAGAATCTTATGTTTGTTAAAATTGCAAGAATAATAATGTGATCTGAAGCACTTCTTCGTCTTTTCTTTGGTGGTCGTAAAGTGGTGGTACTATTTTTTAACGTTATTCAACAATAGTATGCAACCATATATGTTATGCGAATTATTTATCTTATGTGGTGGGTGGTAATGGTTTTTAGTTTTATTGGAAATAGATATGTCATCATATATGTTAAGACAATTTTATGTCTTTTAAAATTGCAAGAATAATAAAGTGATCTAAAGCACTTTTTTGTCTTCTTTTTTTTTGTGGTCGTAAAGTGGTGGTACTATTTTTAATGTTATTCAAAAATAGTATGCAATCATATATGTTATGTGAATTTATTATCTTATGTGGTGGGTGGTACTATTTTTTAGCTTTATTGGAAATAGATATGTCATCATTTACGTTAAGACAATTTTATGTTTGTTAAAATTGCAAGAATAATAAAGTGACCTGAAACACTTTTTTGTCTTTTTTTTTTTGTAAATCGACACAAAATTTTAATTAATCAAAATAACATGGCAAAAAACTCATAGATATGTTTCCTTTTCACTGCATGTGCATAGCTTTCTTGTTCATGGATACTATCCTGAGAGAAATTATGCTTCAAAAAAATGAATTAACCATTACAATTGCATTATCGTCAAGCACTATTTAACATATGCACTAGAGGATTCTGTTTTCCTGATTACAAAAGGATAAAAAAGCCATAGAGGTTGAACAAGGTAACTAAAATGTTAACACATTTCAGAAATGTGTAGTTGCATTTATGTTGCATGCTTGTAGGTATAAAATCAACTAGGACATGCAAGAGCCACCCATGCTGGAACAACTGACCAAAAACCAACAAAAAAGAAGCAACAATTAACCATCTACTGCTAATCAGAAATGATCACTAGAGACATTGGGTCTCCATTGATTATAGATATAGAGTTGATAACAGGAGCGTCATAAACGACCACCGGAGATAGTGGGTCTCCATTCACTAAAGGAACATAATTAAGAGAAGGAGAAATGTTAACCTGTGGAGTGTTACACAGCAATTTGTCACCGTTTGTCACCATCCCTGTTACCCCTCACCCATACACTGGAGGACTCATTCCGGGACCTGTGAGAAGTGACATGACCTGAAACCACTTGCATCATATTCCTCTAAGTATGAGCTTCATATGCCCTGAGGACATCTCCTGCAAAATACTCATGAAAATAGCTCTTTTTGCATTAGCGCAGGTCCACAATTCACTGCCCGCGCCAATGAGGGAAATCCTCTAAAAAGGGTGCGTTATTAGCGCTCTGTCTCAGAGTCGCACTCGCGCCAACCGAATTGAGTAAAGTTTTCAACCAACAAGCTCCCGAAGGTTCTCTTCAACCCATTCACCAACTGAATCTATGTTGAGCTAGGATGGTTTGGATTCGAATCTCCATAGAAAGGAAAGTCGTTTGCCACCTTTCATGGAAGTTTCCAAGTGATAAAGCCAATCCCATGAATAATGTGGTTGATCCTAACTCTTTCTTCTCTATCTATAAAAGCTTGCCTCTATGCCTTGAGCAAGCTAGTCATAGTTACCATAGCTCCAGTTCTAGCATAGTGATAGATAGTTTGAAGCTGCAAGAGCCTTCTTTGCACCCATAAGGCCAAATCTAAGTAAGGAGATTCTTGTCACCCAAAGAGAGAAGGGCTTGTTCCTCATCCCAACAAGCTTTGCAAGACTTGTGTAGCTGACTACCCAACCAAAGGAGGATTTGACGTCAGAACAATGGTTTTATTCTTCTTTGTTATTTATTAATAATAGATGACTATCATTATGGTTCCACTCTCATTGTCTTATGTTTGATGTTGAGTTATATCTTTTCTGACTGATATATAATTGCATCTACTAGATTTTATGCTTGTTTTCGTGGTGTTCTTTGCATGTGCAGGTGTCCAATCACAGAGATCGTGGGGATCGTGACTGGCCAAGGCAAAGGAACGAGGGCGATATCTCTTCTACGAACACTAGCGTTGGAATCCAAGTAGGTTCTCACCATCCACTTCTTATTTGCAATTAGGAACTTGCGTGATAGCATTGTGTGATTGTTGCTAGACCCGGTCTGGGCTAGTAGGGATCGTCTCTGTCCGCAGAGAGGATTTACCTCCACAACAATTTGGCGCTCCGCTGGGGAGTCTTGTCTCTTTGGTTTCTCATTTGGTTGCTTAGATAGCTTTCTGGGTTGGATTTCTTGCTTCCTGGTTTGCCTAGATAATGTCTTCAAGCCCTGAGTTGCTTGCTCTTGTTTTTGACTTAGCAAACTTGATTAGCGCGCTTTTTAGCCTTACAGTTGTGCCAATTGGCGCAAGTTGCTCAAAAACAACCCGCGCCAATCCCATAAAAGCACGAGTTGCAGCCTGACAGTCGCGCCAGGCCTGTCAACTTTTCCAGTTCGCTTGTCTTCAAGCCCTCTGAGCTTGGGTTTGTATGTTGCCGCGTCTTTTTCAATTACTGGAGTGTGTTTGATCCTTGTTTGACTGGTTTTGGACCTTCATCCTTCGGTTGTTTGCCTCTTTCTATCGATTTCACTTTTTAGCCCTAGGGCATCTAGTGGCTTTGTGCGTCGAGCCTTCCGTAGGAGTCTTGGGTTCTTTGATCGTCCAGTCGACTTTGTGATTACTTTTTGCATTTGCTCAGTAGTTGTCAAAGATTTTTCTTGTTGTTCAAGTGATTTGTTTCTTTTTCGCTTGGGTTTCGCTTGGCTTCGTTTGGGCTTAGATCACATAGCTCATAGAGGTCTTTGTGCTTTCTTCTTGGTTTGAAGGACTGTTTTGGTGTTTTGGGGATTCGATTGTGTTCTCATTGAGTGAAATTGATCTTTTGCTCGGTGTTACTATCTCTCAAAATTTTTTTAGTGCACTTTGCCATTGAAAAGAAAAATGAATAATCTCTTTTGCATTGCATTAGTTAATTGAAATTAGAAGCTTTTCATTGATTAAGTGATTTAAAACAAAGAAAAGTTTCGTTTATTTGTCATTAGCTGCATTAGAAGTGCTTCTTGATTGTTTGTGGTCATTTTGTTTGAAAAATTCTCAACTCTCTCGTAGTTAGTATTTATCGAACGAAATGATATTCTTTGGCATATAGTTTGCATTTATGGAATTGTGAGAGATTACATACGGTAGGACCTGGAAATTGAAACTTAACTAAAGATCAACCATAAAATGAACTAAATGAACTTAAAAACGCATTGGAACATAACGCTCACTAATTAGAGGTCTAGGCTAGAGACGTGCTCCGGCGTCGTTAAACCTAGTCACTGTTGTTTCACACTACGGTTGGGTGATTCCTCCTTTTGTGACTCGACAGTGGTCTAACACGGACTTGAGCTCCCACGTACCGTCGCATATATAGGGGAGACCCCACTAGGTTATCATCCTTTATCCACAAGAAGCCGTGTCTGCCGCATTACAAGCCGTAACCCACCAAACACAGCATTCGGGAAGATTGACTGCCGTACGAGAAGTCCTTGGTTTTCATATGACTGCCAAGGTGTATATGCAGTTTTACGGATTTGTTTGGTAAACCCTTTGCCTAGTCTCTCCAAAGTGGTCACTTTTGATCCTTTTCAGACTCCTTAAAAGAAAAGGTTCACTTGAGTAGTTTGTCACTTCAGGCTCACAAAACATTCGAAGGCGACTAGAGTCAGCTTTTTGTCCTTTTCTCGACTCTTAAAACATGAAAAGGTCAAGTTGTGTCCTTGCATCTTAAAATTTATTTGGCCGTGATAAACATTACCTGGTTAGATCTTGTGTGGGTTAGTTTGAGTAGGGTCCTTTATCGTTAGATTCCCTTAGGTTTTGTTTGAAGTTTGTCATCCTCGCTGAACCGTCGACTCCCGTTCCATGTGATCAAGGGCCTTCGTCCTCCGCTGCTCCTGAGGTACTGGTTGTAAGTGATACTCTTCCTGTTATCCCGAGTATCCAACTGATCAACTCTCGCGGTCCAGACGACGAAGGTTACAAAATTCATTGGAAGCCCATCTGGGAGCCTGAAGAGGACGATATTCCTTTTACCCCCCCTGGTGTTTCGTCTCCAATGTCTACCTCTCACATGGATGAGACATCTCCTAGAGTGAGTGAGACACCTGTCTTGTCGAATATCGACACTCCCATTCCAACTACTTCTCCACTTCCCCCACGCTACCAGTCGTTGAGGGATAGGGTAAGTGCCAGGATCCCTGCTTCGACTATGTGGGATCCCCATATCACTCCCACCACGGGATCTTTTGTTTTACATGTCCACACTACACCTGTCACTTCAGTTCCGACAAATCCAACTGTTTGTGTAGCACATTCAACTCCGTTGTGAGTGCCGTTACAGCGTCTTCAGCTCTGAATACTGGTGCTGGTCCCCCTCACGGTCAAGTGAGTAGTGGCTAGCCGACACACTCACCCAAATTTGTTCACCCTGCACAAAGTACTCCACCCTCTTCTGGTCCCGTCCCAGGAGGGGGGCCATATGATGCCTATGGACAAGCTGTTCAGGATCCGAATGCGCAAGGTCCATTCTTTTATTACGATTCTACTGGTCAATATCTTCAGCTTTCTCAACCCTTGCCTACTCAACCTTTTCTTGAGGTTTTGGTACCATTATCCGTTGCTTGGAACGCCACCACTTTCCATGGGGGCCAAGCAATGCCTGCACAGCTTCAGGGATCGCCTAACCAAGGCCAGCCATCTTATGTGCAAAACCCCCAGGGGCAGCAATATTATGGCCAGTCTTACCCAGGACAATTTGTGGGCCCACAAGGACAACCCTATCAGGGACAACCTTCGGCCACTGGTGGTCCATCTTTTACTTATCTGAATCAACCTTTTGGTTATCCGGGGCAACCTGGTACCCAGCAAGGTTACCCGTCTGGACAACCAGGACAAAATTACATCCAACAAGGCCAACCTGGTATCCAGCAGGGTTATCCCTCCAGACAAGTTGGACAAACTTACATTCCACAAGGTCAACCGGTAGTCCAACAGGGGTATCCTTCTGGGCAAGGGGGGCAGCCTTACGTACAGCAGGGCCAACCCACTGCTCAGCCTAGTCATCCTTCTGGACAGGCTGGCCAAACTCAAGGTCAATTGGCCGTTCAGCCCGCTCAACCATTTGTTCCGCAAGGACAACCCTCGGTTGCACAAGGACAACCTGGTACCCAGCAAGCATATCCTTCTGGGCAAACAGGCCCGTCCCAAAGCCAACCAGGCCAACCTTCCGGCTAGATGGTCCAAGCTCAACCGGTTCAAGGACATCTTTCTGGGCCCCAGACTCAAATTGGTTATCAAATGCAAGGTGGGCCATGACCCCAACCTTCTTTCCAAGCGCAGCCTTCTTATCAGGCTTAGTATGGAGCTCAGCAAATGTATGGCTACCAGCAACCCCAGGGGCAAACTCAATTTACCCCTTATCAAAATTATCAACAAATGCAGGTCACTCCTTACCAGAATTATCAGCAACAGTACGTTTCACCTGCAGGTCAAGTTGCTAGTTCATGGGGTGCTCGGGGGCAGACCCAAGGTCAACTGTCTGCTTATGGACAAAATCCTTATGGACAAAACCCCTATAGGCAAAATCCCTATGGGCAGAACCCTTATGGGCTAGGCCCATCCAGACAAAGTCCGTGGGGTCAACCACCACCTGGTTGGAACCCTGGTACTACCTCCCTTCCACAGCCATAAATGTCCTTTAATCCTCAGTTTCCTTTCTTAGTGACGTTGGAACTTCTAGATGTGTCCAAGTTGACGAATGATCCCATTCTTCATAATCCATATTGGCCACCAGTCCCAACTAAGATACTCGGTGATTGCCCGAAATTCACCACAGCTCAAAAAATCCTTCACGCTGGTTATTTCTGGCTCTCCATTTTTAAGGATTGCATTCTTGCTGTCCGCTCATGTCATGCATGCCAGATATACCAACGGAAGATGCGTGCGCCACCGGCCCCGCTACACCCTGTAGTGACCGTAGGCCCTTTTGCAAAATGGGGCATTGATTATACAACCTGTAAGCCTCGCTCGGCCGGGGAGCATGGGTTTATTATCGTTGTCGTCAATTACTTTACCAAATGGGCCCAGGCGATGCCCACATTAACTGAGGACGGTCATACATCGACGCAGTTTTTGTTCAATCATGTTATTACGCGGTTCGGAGTTCCACAGGCCATCGTCACAGATCACGGAAAGCATTTCTGTAATCACATAATGACCGAGCTGACAATCCAACTAGGCTTACAACACGATAGTTCAACCCTGTACTATCCTCAGTCTAACGGTTAGGTTGAAGCCGTTAACAAGATTTTGGTTATGATGCTTCAACGTACTGTTGACATGCATAAGTCTAATTGGCATCTGATGTTGTTTCCTGCCTTGTGGGCCTACCGAACCTCTGTGAAGGACGCCACCGGTTTCACTCCATTTCAACTAGTTTACGGACTGGAGGCTACCCTTCCTATAGAATGTGAAATTCCTTCATTGAAAATAGTCGTCGAGTTGCTTCCCAACACTACTCCGGTAGAGGAACGACTTCTTTATCTAGAACGGTAAGACGAGACCCGTCGTTTAGCCTCTCTAGCTATCGAAGCTCAAAAGAAGAGAGTCAAAACTCATTTTGACCATACCATTCATCCTCGTTCCTTTGTTGAGGGAGACCTTGTCCTGCTATACGACCAAGCCAATGACAAGCTGGGGGCAGGCAAACTCGAGCCCATGTGGCTAATCAAAAATGATCACTATAGACATTGGGTCTCCATTGATTATAGATATAGAGTTGATAACAGGAGCATCATAAACGACCACCGGAGATAGTGGGTCTCCATTCACTAAAGGAACATAATTAAGAGAAGGAGAAATGTTAACCTGTGGAGTGTTACACAGAAATTTGTCACCGTCCCTGTTACCCCTCACCCGTACACTGGAGGACTCATTCTGGGACCTGTGAGAAGTGACATGACCTGAAACCACTTGCATCATATTCCTCTAAGTATGAGCTTCATATGCCCTGAGGACATCTCCTACAAAATACTCATGAAAACAGCTCTTTTTGCATTAGCGCGGGTCCACAGTTCACTACCCGTGCCAATGAGGGAAATCCTCTAAAAAGGGCGCGCTATTGGCGCTCTGTCTCAGAGTCACACTCGCGCCAACCGAATTGAGTAAAGTTTTCAACCAACAAGCTCCCGAAGGTTCTCTTCAACCCATTCACCAACTGAATCTATGTTGAGCTAGGATGGTTTGGCTTCAATCTCCATAGAAAGGAAAGTGGTTTTCCACCTTTCATGGAAGTTTCCAAGTTATAAAGCTAATCCCATGAATAATGTGGTTGATCCTATCTCTTTCTTCTCTATCTATAAAATCTTTCCTCTATGCCTTGAGCAAGCTAGTCATAGTTACCATAGCTCCAGTTCTAGCATAGTGATAGAGAGTTTGAAGCTGCAAGAGCCTTCTTTGCACCCATAAGGCCAAATCTAAGTAAGGAGATTCTTGTCACCCAAAGAGGGAAGGGCTTGTTCCTCATCCCAACAAGCTTTGCAAGACTTGTGTAGCTGACTACCCAGCCAAAGGAGGATTTGACGTCAGAACAATGGTTGTATTCTTCTTTGTTATTTATTAATAATAGATGACTATCATTATGGTTCCACTCTCATTGTCTTATGTTTGATGTTGAGTTATATCTTTTCTGACTGATATATAATTGCATCTACTAGATTTTATGCTTGTTTTCATGGTGTTCTTTGCATGTGCAAGTGTCCAATCACGGAGATCGTGGGGATCGTGACCGGACAAGGCAAAGGAACGAGGGCGATATCTCTTCTACGAACACTAGCATTGGAATCCAAGTAGGTTCTCACCATCCACTTCTTATCTGCAATTAGGAACTTGCGTGATAGCATTGTGTGATTGGTGCTAGACCCGGTCTGGGCTAGTAGGGATCGTCTCTATCCGCAGAGAGGATTTACCTCCACAACAGGAGTATTAACTACTGCATGAACATCAAAGATGTCTCTCAAGTTAGAATACAACTCTGACACCACATACATTTCCACCCTCTAAAGAATAACCAAAAGTCCATCCAGGAAACATTGAATGCTTCTAAGAAGGTATTTCAAATATCTTTCCCTAAAAAAATCCTGTAATGATCCACTTGTTTTTCATGGATGGCCAAATGAAGGAGGGAGTTGAGTTGTTGATAACTTGCAACTAAGTTTATGAAATACAACTTTTGCTTTTGATGTTTACTAGGGTCAGGAATCCACTTGAGATCCTGATTGCCAATTTTAGAGTTAGAAAAATAAGCTTTATCCCCATACTCCCAAGATTCCAAATTTCAAATCTCGTTACAAACTTCTAGTTGTATTGTATCAAATAGAGATGTGACAAAAGTCCATCCAAAGAATCACCAAGGATGAGAATTTGACTCTAAGCTGGAAAATCTCATACAATTTTCCATTCTTTGCTGAGGTGGCATAGTCTCATCGGGGAGTGTAGGACACAAAAGATAAAGAGGAGCTGCTAAGCTATCATTAGCAAAATTGACAATAACCAGGAACAAGATAAAATAAGATGGATACAATGGAATTCGAAAGAGAATGATATCATCACCAAAACCAACTACACACTGAGCGAGGGACAAACCCTATTTTTGTAGAAATCTCTTATAAAGAAGACCAAAAGGGAATTAAGACTAACTCATGGTAAAAAAACCCACCACACAATATTGACGAAACCACATAATAAAATGCATCAGATAACATAAAGAAATGGAAAAATTCCTTGAAACAATAGGTACACATTTGCAACACAAAAGTAAGATGAGAACCCACAATTAGTCTTAGACCAAGGGTTTTGTAACCTTCATGAGACCAACAGAAGGGAAATTCATGGATAAAAATAGGATATAAACACAACTAGCTGACATATTAACCCATAAAGTATGTTAAGTATGCATGTGATTGTTAGGAACCAAGGATGACAAAACTGCTAAAACCAAATCGAATAATTACCAGGGTACCAAGCCTCTCACAACAAACCAGATAATTGAAATAAATACCTGGGGAATCGAGGCCCTGGAGTGCCGAGTAGGGTGAACAACCACAAGTTCAAAGACCGGCCTCGAGGTTGCACTATGTAAGAACAATACGGAAAACATTGACTCAGAGTCCTTTCTGAAGAAACAC
This sequence comes from Pinus tabuliformis, assembly GCA_031772625.1. NCBI lineage: Eukaryota > Viridiplantae > Streptophyta > Pinopsida > Pinales > Pinaceae > Pinus > Pinus tabuliformis. Next base: position 89,864,648 of record CM062815.1, read on the forward strand.
CCACTCTAATGTCAAGTGTTTCTCTCTGTAGACCTTCGATAAAAAGTAGTCAATGCTTTGAGGGCGTCGTACCTACCATATAAAAATAACAAAATCCTAAAAGCATTATGATGTTACTGAGTACGAAAAACCCATGCCATTTCCAACATCTGCATCCTTACATGTTATAATCTCATGAGGGAAGAAAATTGCATGGTTTTTGAGGATTGTTACACTGCTTAGGAAGTGTTAAAGCAGGACAAGTGGTGTATTTGGCACATGTCGTACGATAGACATTCCTTTTTCCTTGCAAGGCACCATTAATGCTTGGAAGGATCATTGTATTAAGTCCCATGGTGAACTTTGTTAGGTTCATTAAAATGCACCCACCTAGTGATAAGTGAGATGCGCTCAGTGCACTTAACAATTCCAAAAAGGTAAAGTTTCCAGCTTCCACCTACCACCTTAGTGTACTCACCACCTTTGCTTTTTGAGGAGGGTGTGTCACTGAATTCTTGGATTCTAATCTTGTCATGCTTCCCTCACACCTATCATCCTAGCCAATTCATTTGTCATGTGCATTCCCCATTCTCATCTACTTTGGATAGTGTGTTGGTTAACACCCCCATCAGGGACTAAAGCTATTTTTTATCTTATTTACATGTACAAGTAGGATTTAATTATTAGGTTTTCTATGATAAACAAAACCAATTTAAAAACAATTATTTCATAAAATAATTCAATTGCATTGTTTCATATTATATATTTTTTAAATAAATAAATGCTCAATAGTTTGCAAATATTCTATTTAAATTATTTACTTTTTATATTTTTGTGTAAACTCGACATCTGTGAAGCTACATCATGGTCATGTCCAAGAATAAGACCCAAATAGGGCAGGGAAGAAAATTAGTGACTTAATGTCTATGAGTGCCTTAACAACACATGTGATCACCATCTATCGAAGACCTTGTCAACTACTTTTTTATATTAGTAGTATATCAAAGAAATAAATAAATATTTGTTACAAAGATATGATTGAAATTAATTAAAGGTAGATGATTTTTAGTAATATTCTAAAGGTGGTGATAAAAGCGATTTGAATCCAAATTAAATTATCTCATTTGTAATACTTTTATAGGTATTATTATATTTTTTTGTCATCTTTTTCGGTGGAAATCAAGGTCATTAGGGGGTTTCAATAGTAGGTGTGGATATAAAGGCCCTAAACATGGCTGAGGGAAAAGAAAATCTTAGTACCTTAGGTCCTAAAAGAAAATAAGCACCTAACAAAAACAAGGGAACATTAAACCACCACACATGGTTTCTTTGTTTCTTTGTGATAATATTAGTCTACATGCATGGATTTCATCACGATTAGTAAGTTTTCATCATAATTATGTATCGAAGGGCCTTTGACATAGACTAGTGAGGAAAACCATGACATGGGTAGTAAAAGAAGCTTGTATGCATCCAAGGCTAAGAATTATGTGTGAAACCACCATATATAACCTCTTGACGGGATCCTTAGTCTTAGAATAGGGATATGGGAGGATATGTGTGTTTTTATCACTAAATGTAGGTCTTAGAAGCTTAGATAGAGTTGTTGAGGAAAAGCTAAGTCATGGGTGTTAACCATAATTTCGTCCTGTGGTTAAGAATTTAACTCCAAATATTTTCCCAAGATCTGTATATACTAATTGGTGGATCATTAAATAACTTTCCATATGTCTATCGTCTAACATTTTTGGAGAGATCAAGAGGGAGGAGAAGATGTCGGAATACATTTTATCGTTGAATTCTTATGGTAATATTTACTGGTGTAGCTATTGAGAATCCTCCACCAACTTCTGGAGACCTTGCATCCACTGCTTACACTTGTATCCTACACATAAGACATTTAGCGAACCAAATATGATCTCTTACCAAATATCCACTAGAGTTTTGTACTAGATATAAATTAGATTATCTAATTGAATATCTGCAATAGATGACAACAATTATGGCGGGGGGGGTAAATAAATCCAATTAAGGAAAATCTAATTATCTTGCTATTATCTCTTGGATGCAAGTAATCCCTTTAGATATGTTATCCTCAACTCCTGTTTGGATAAAAATTAATAATAATGATTCCTATAGCATGAAAGGAGTATCCATGAGAATTTCAATAGCATTTCCTTATAGTCATGTTCTCTTTTATCACCCCTTGACCTTTTTATATAGGATTGTCAAGGATATGAGAGGGTGAATGTAGAGACCTAGTACTTAGAGAAGTTAGAGAAGTTAGATAAGTTAGACTTTGATATAAATTCTCCAAATCTACATAAACAAGAATATGGTCATAAACATTATAAAATTTAACAAGATTATTTTTAGTAATACAAAGTTTAATATAAACAAGTTCGTTTAACCTTTATGTTAGGGTGCATATTTTTTTTTCTCTTTTTTAATGTGATCAGTTAATTATTGAAATATTACCTACCAATTAAATATATAAAATAATTAGACAAAAGTAATAAAACTTAAATAACATAAAATCAAAATATTCAGACCCTATCAAAATATAAAATTCAATACATTAAATTTCAAATTTTTGAACTAAACACTAAATAAGTTGTGAAATCTAAGATTTATGAGAAATATAAAATTAAATACATAAAATTTAGAATTTCAGAACTACACACAACATAAGATGTGAAATCTCATATTTATGAGATTTATTACAGTAACATTTTTATTGGAACAGTACCTTGTACATGACATTCATTACGTATGAGATGTCAATTTCCTTCCAAAGAAAATTCTAGAAACAAACACTCAAAGAAAAAAAAACAATCGACAATTAGTAAATGTGGTTGAAAAAAGTCGCTAGATGTTAATGGTATATATCCACAATAACAATGAAAATATCCATATTCATATTGATAAATATATTATAATAATAATAATATTACAAAACAATTTTTTATTTTTTTTCAAGCTTCGCATGACTACATCTTCATCATGTCCAATATATCACCCCGATCGGGGCAGGGAATTGAACTAGTGACTTCACATCAAGGAGTGTCTTAACAGAGCACACAATCACATTCCATCCAAGACCCTGTGGACATTACAAAAACATTTATTAATATTACTACTACTATTAATTAATATTATTATTCATTCAATTCAATATCATTATTAATTAGGGGAGTTGACAGAGAGGATTCAGGCAGAGGAGGAGCAGGAGCAGTTAGGGTTTGGGCATCACAGACTTTTCCTAGCAAACCTGCAAACACCGCAATCTAAGAAACAATAAGAGAAAGTGACAAAGGAAATTACTGACAGTTGAAATGAGTGGTAAGGCAGGGGGGAGAGAGATCCCCTCCTTTTGAAACGTCACTGCAGGGGAGAAAAGCCTTCATGGTGCAGCCAGAGGCAACATAAATAGTGGGAAAGGGATACCAGTTTTGGGAGATAAATGGCAAGTGGGCTTGGGGGTAAATTCGTACCTAGAGAAACCAAGAAACCCCAATTTGTGATACCTAACAACAAGCTAGAGGAATAAATAAGATATATGAAGGACTATGCCCTGATATGTAAGTTTATCGGGGCTTCGCCAACCGAGAAGGAAGTGATCAAATGGATCCAACAACGATGGAAACTAAAGGGGCATATATACCTCAAGCTGGGGGTGAAAGGGTTCTTCTTTGTAATATTTTCCAGCCTAGAAGACAAGGAGAATGTTTTCGAAGATGGATCATATTTCTTCAACAATGCTCGCCTATTTATGAGACATTTGGAGGAATTCTATAACCCAGACCAAGAGAAGCTTCTAGAAGCACCCATATGGGTATGGCTCTTCGGCATACCAATGGACTTCTGGGACCTCGAAATCTTGGAAGAAATAAGAAACTTGATTAGAAACTTTGTCAAAGTGGCAGACTCAACAAGAAAAGGTAGGTACACCTCCTACGCAAGAATCTGTGTGTACATGAATATCATTGAGCCGCTACTAGACAACATAGATATAGAATATCATGATGTGATATGGCAACAACCCCTCGGTTATGAGCATATTCCATTCAGATGTAGGTAGTGTCATGAATATCGTCACCTGTATCATGCATGCCCGTTAAATAACCCGGAAAACCAGTCGAACGAGAAGAAGGCAGGAGAGGCAATGGCAAGAGAGGAAGGGGATGGATTCTAGGAGGTGCACAGAATGAAAAGAAATAAAAAACCAATAAGGAACTAGAAATCAAATCAAAATGAGAAAGAGTAGCATAACCATAATATATTCGTCGCCCTTCAGATGGAAGAAATGGCGGAGACAAGAATGGAGCACACCAAGGAGATGGAAAGCATGCAAACAAGAGAGTCTGAAGGAAATAAGCAAAAGTGATAAGAAATAGTTGAAAACCAAAGAGAGGAGAATACCATGTAAATGGTCGAGAAAAACCGAATGGAGATCGACTCCCAGAAAGAATATCTCAGTGTGGAAGAGAAAGTGATGAAACGATTACTACAGGAGTGGAGACATCTGGATGAATGCTTTATCCCAAAGGATAAGAAAAACTCTACAAGGGGACCTTTCAGCAATACAAGATAAAACAAGGATAAGCTATTATCGCACAACCAGAGCACCTAGGGTCCCATGGCGAACAAGGGAAAGAACCAAGAACCTTAGGAAAAGGGGGAAAGAAAAGGGGTATAAGACCAATGAAAGAATCCATACAGATGGTGGGGGAACTACTAATAAACTCAGGGAGAGTAGTTCCATTATTAAAGGTCTTTCAACAACCCCCAAAATTGTTGAAATGATTATTACAACATGGAACATAAGATGCCTCAATAGCAGAGGAAAGAAGAGATACCTCAAAGAGAGATTGAAAAAAGATAGAGTATAATGATAATAGAGGAAACGAAAATCAGTGAAAGCAAACTAAAAGAAATTTTGGAAAACATCAAACCCCAGTACTAGGTTATCAGACACGATGCAAATGTCAGTGCAGGATGGTTGGCGATCATTTGGAACCTATGAGAAATATGGTTTGAAGACTGGGTCAGCATCCTGAGAATCCTCTTGGGCAGATTTAGAGTCATTGGATCGAAATATTGGGTGCTCCTTACAGGAGTATATGGACCCCATATCTCGAGATAAAAGAAGGGTTTTCTTATAGAAATTAACAAGAATGAGAATTATATACTCGGATGACCTGTGGGTGGTGGGAAGATACTTTAACATGATCACTTCACTAGCAGATAAAAAGGGAGGCATGAGAAGAATGGACACAGACATGGAGTTATTTGGGGACACCATAGCAGAGAAACGCCTAGTAAACATCCCAAAAATCAATGGGGTGCACATCTAGAACAACAGAAGAGGAGGGAATCACCAAATTGATTCCAGATTGGTTAGATTCCTAATATTTGAGAAGGTTATCAGCAGAGATATATTCATAGAAGCCTTGATTCTTCCTGGGATGGGATCAGACCACTAACCGATACGATTGGAAGTGGATCTGAAAGTGAGCCTGAAAAATGGAACTTTTAGGTTCAAACCCTGTTGGCTAAGAGACCCAACCCTCGTTCAAAAAATTGAGGCTTGGTGGATGCAGAGGGAACAACAAGGGAGGAATTCTATGCATACGCTCCAATTAAAGCTTAAGGAAATAAAGAAGAAAATAAAGAAATGGAACAAAGAAGAATTTGGGCATATCATGAAGGACCAGTAGAAGCTTAACCAGAGAATGACAAAGATGCAACAAAAATTCATCCAGGAAGGGAGATCAAAAGAGCTAGTAATAGAGGAGGGCCAATTAATAAGTTGGCTAGAGGAAAGGATAAAACAGGAAGAGATTCTATGGAAACAAAAATCAAGTGTGAACTGGTTAAGAGAATGGGAGTGCAATACCTGGTTTTTCCACAAGGCCATGGTCCAACACCACTAGAACAAAAAAATATTCTCCATAAAATATGAAGAGGGGAAACATAAAGTACAACATGAGGAGATGGAGGGGCTCCTAGTAAACCACTTCAGAGATATCCTATCATAACTGCAAGAAGAAAGAATGGAAGCAATTCAAAGCATCTCTCAACATATACCTCATAGGGTGATGTAAGAACAAAACCTTTCTTTAATGATAGCATCTATGCTTGAAGAGGTGGAATAAATCATAAAGGGCATGAATAAAAATAAGGCCCCCGGTCTGGATGGGTTTACAAAAGAATTATACCAAGCCACTTGGCACTTCATGGGAAGAGACATACTGGAAGTTGTGGAGGAATCAAGGCAAAACCAGAAGGTATGTCCCAGCTTGAAATCCACTTTTATGAGTCTCATTCCTAAGACATCTGAATGGGAAGTCCCTCAGGTATTCTACCCCATAGCCCTATGTAATGTCATATATAAAATTACAACTACTCTCATTGTTAAGAAGCTAAAACCTCTTTTGTTGAATATCATATCCTCGAAGCAAACATGATTTGTTGAGGGAAGGCAAATTTTGGACAAGTTGATAACCTCTCAAGAGGTGGTCCATTCCCTCAAGGCAAAAAATCTAGTTGGCATGTTTCTTAAGCTTGATATATCAAAGGCCTACGATCGATTAAGCTGGGAGTATCTGAAAAGAATCCTTAGAGCTTATGGATTTAACCACAGATGGATAAACTGGACCAGTGCCTTGATATCCACCCCTATCGTATCTATTTTTTTGAATGGAACCCCTATCCAAACCTTTAACCCTACTGGGGGATTGAGACATGGTGATCCATTGTCATCCTTCATGTTTATTATTGTTGCGAAGGGTCTAGGCAGATACATCAAAAATGAAGCCCAAGAGTCTAAGATTAAAGGACTAAGGGTTTAGGGAAATGACCTAGCCATAATCCACCAGCAATTCATTGACAATATCATGCTTTTTTCCATGTATCACTTAGAGAAGCCTGTAGAATCAAAGAAATCTTGAACACCTTCATGATGGCATTGGGGACCCAAATAAACAATAAAAAATCTTTTACCTTCTTCTTCAACAGCCAAGGGAATGTTAAGAACTATCTAGCTAGGATCTTGGGGTTTAGTATAGGAAACCTCCCCGTTAAATACCAAGGCATGCCTCTATCAGAAAACTCTCTAAAACTGTTTGGTTGGTAGTAAATCCTCCAGAAGCTACAAGGAAGGTTGGGAAGCTAGGCCTTTAGATTCCTCAACTTAGCAGGCAAAATTGTCCTCCTTAAAGCAATGCTTTAGTCGATTCCCATATACCAACTTTTAGCCATGGCATCCCCTAAGGGGGAGTGCACCAAAATGGTTGATATATTTAAAAATGTCCTATGGGGAGGGGCTCAACAGATAAGGAATTAGACCCTTATATCATGATAGGGATTGGTAAAAAAAATATGGAAGGAAGGCTTGGCCTCAAAGACCCATACACTTTAAACTTAGTAATGGGAGCAAAATTATAATGGAGATGGCTGGGGGGAGGAAGGGACTTATGGAAACAAATATGGAAAAGAAAGTATAAAATTTTAGAGAGAACCAAGGATATACTATGGTATAGAGATCCACCCAATGAATCAGTAATATGGAACTTGGCAAGCCAAAATAGGGACCTTATAAACCAGCGTGCTTTTTGGGAAATCCACAATGGCAGAAAAACAAGATTTTGGAAGGACTCATGGAAGCAAAGAGAAAGAATAATAGATAGACAATACCTCATAGACATATATAGATTTACTAATGATAACAACATCCAATATGTAGAGCAATTCTAGACAGAGGAGAAAGCAACAGGGAACTGGAGGAGATGGAAGAAGAAGGAAGATTGGAGCGAGGGTACAGAGACTAAGCAATGGACTAAGTTCCAAAAAGAAATGAGATCAAGACAAATTACAATCAGGAATAACCCTGATATTCTGAGATCGGGTCACACCATGAAAGACACCTTCACTTGCAAAGAAGCATATGACTTGAAAGCAGAACAAGCTCAAGATGGACAAGGTCTTCTTTGGAAAAAAATTTGGAAGGGGGGATGGTGGTGAAAGGTTTCTCATTCTCTATGGTTGGTTTGCAAAGGGAGAATCCTAACTTGGAATTAACTTCAGAAAAAGGGAATTTAGAGCCTATCCCTATGCTAGATGTGCCAACAAAACATAGAGGATATGGAGCATATGCTAAATTCCTGTCTGTTTGCGGTACAGAAATGGGGTCAATTGCAAGGAGTCTTCGAAAGGATGGATCAGGATTGCCACATCATAAAGGAAACAATCCTTTTATTGTGGAACAATATTTTCTCAAGTCCAGTGTTGAACCAAGCATGGGGTCTCACCTTAGGGCTAAATTTATGGGCCGTATGGAAGGAAAGAAACCGCAAAGTATTCAAAAATAAAATAGTAAACCAAGATTAGTTGTGGGAAGGAATTGTGAGAAACATTTGGGAGAAAATATTAGCAGAATAATGGAGCCCTAAGGATTGGCAAGTTCCCCCCTAAGAAAGAATCCTACGAAAACTTAATCTAACAATGGAAATGTTGGCCCCAAATGCTTGGAAAAAAGATAGGATGGATATTGGTTCCCTGACTCAATTCACTACCCCTGGAGAAGGCTTCATAAAACTTAAATTCAATGGGGCTTCAAAAGGGATCCGGAGAATAGCAGGCCTTTTTGGTATCTTCCGATACACTCAAGCTAGCATGCAGCTCATTTACATTGACTCGTGTGGGATAGCAAGCAACAATGAGGAAAAATTCACTACAACGGGTCATGGACTTCGAATAGTTGTAAGAATGGGATACCGAAACATCGTGCTAGAAGGTGACTCTAGTCTGGTCACAACCACCTTAGTGAAACTAAAAGATGACACCTTACGGGACAAACTAAGCCAAACTTGGAGGACAATGTGCCTTATACAAGAGATAAGGGAGCTCATCCACAAGTTTGACTATCTAATGGTATAACATGTAAGAAGGGAAGGAAATAAAGTGGCTGACTTTTTGGCCAACTGGGGATGTAATAAAAAAAATGTCTCATTGGAAAAATTATGGCCGCTACAGCACAGGGATGAGAGGTTTAAAGCTTTGGAGAAAATACTAGCCCAAGATTGCAGGAAAAGCCAGGAAAATGAAAATCCAAACAACCAAAACCCCGATCGGGGTGTGATCCGGAGGATGGCAGGGACGACAGACAAATATGAGGAGTAAAAGAAGGGTACCACCTACCATCCCCCATCATGTTGATGGGCGCGGTGGCCCTTCGCATGAATACATGAAAGGGTGATGGGAAAGGTGGCAGGCATGACAAGGACGAGGAGGGAGGCACAACAGTTTAGGTAAGATAGGGAAGTGGTAATTGTATTAGTGTTTGCGGAGTTAAGGTAAGATAGTGGAGTGGTAACTGTATTGTTGTCTATGGAGTTTGGAGCTGGAGCACCAGAGTAGGGAGGCACTGGAACTATCGATGACATCTATGGAATGAGAACGGGTATGTATCTCGGTCCTGTAACCCTCTTGCAATGGTGACATGGTCTGTTTCTTGCTGGAGGGATCGGGAGAAACCCGAGGAGGGGAATTGGGGAACTGGTTGGGGAAAGCGTTACAAACATTTTATGGTTGTTGTCTGGTTCTGCGTCTTGGTTATAAGGCATCCAAATATTGACCTGGCTAGTGGTGGGGAAGCCCTTCTTAAGAGCTGCATTGTGATCTCGTGTGTTAACTAGGGTGGAACGAGAGAGGCTGAGTACTGGGGATGGGTATATGATAATAAAAGCATAGGAGTGACATAGTTTGACTGGGTAGAGGGGAATGGGAATGCCTACCTATGCACGGGGACTCTTGCATGGCCGAGCGACGGGACCGCCAACCATTCAGGGTATGAGCAGCACTTGGAAGGGAGAAGAGAGAAGCAAGACAGGATAAGGAGACTGGCTTTGTCTTCTGATGGGGCTGTCACCCAACCTGCAACCTGCTCCAAGAGTAATTGGGATAGGAAATGGTTTATGGAGAATGTCGGCAATAGGATTCAATGCCGGAGGTTAACACCCCGTTCCTATGAGTAGGTCTCGAATATAGTGTAGATGGCTCGTTCTGCAAGAGGAAGAGGTCACGGCAGACGTGGGAGGGAGTTTGCAAAGGCCAAATATCCGAGCACTTCAAAACCATGTAGAGTAAGGAAGTATATTGAACACCTCATTAGTGAAGCCGTCGTGGCATACCGGGAGAGAATGAATGTAGGCATCCATAATTTGCTGGAAGAATGGGAGGAATAAATTAAGCAAAACAATGAGATAGAGGACGAGATAGAAAACTGGAGTACCTTAGTCCCGGATCCTGGCAATACCACAGGCAAAATAACTCAATTTAAGAGGACCCTCTATCTCTACTGCCTTATGAAAAGCCTGTTGGGGGAAGCCATGGAGCAAATATTATTGGGGATGGCTCTCTCCCTCCAAGACATGCCCAATTACAAATAGGATTTGTAGCGAATCCAATTCTAGCTCCATAAGTAGGACATCCGTCTGGATAGAATCCAAAGGCATATCCCTTGCATCATCGAGTTAATTGAGATATCCAGAGAAACTATCAAGGATTCGGTACCGGTGCAATCATCATCGGAAGAGCAACAACAATAGTTATTTAATCTGGTTTCTTTTGGTTTTATGCTAGTAGCATTTACTTTACATTATGCATGCTTATGATAGATAAACATATAGCGTCTTGTCATGAAATTGGCACATATTTAGCTTGGGTAAAAAGACTGAAACTTTACTGTTTTTGGATGGCTTATAACAAGGATAGGTGGCCAACAAACTTGGTTTCCCATTGGGAAAGTTGAGGCCACTTATCTCATATATGTGGTGTAAATTTGCCATTTATAAATATAAAATGAAGGATCATGCGAAGCTTAACAAAAAAAAATACCATTATTAGTTATAAAATACCATTATTAATTTTTATTTTTATTGTTAGTTATTTATTATTATTATTACTTTTTCAATCATTTAAATATTTTTTTATATAATTTATATTATATTTTGCTAATTAATTTAACCAAAAATTTTTATATTAAACCCAAGGATTAATATTATAAACACTATGAATAATATTATACCCTAGGAATATGAACCCTTCGATTAATAAACCCAAGGGGATAATAAACCAAGGTGATTAGTAGTAAAAACCCAAGTGATTATAAAACCTAGGGAATAATATTAAACTCAAGGGATTAATATTGCAAACCCAACACATATAAAGCCTAAGATAAATATTATAAACCCTAAAATAATCATGGTTGACAATAATTTACCATGGCTCATTTTCATACTGAGACAATATTTATAACAATGCAACGTTCGACAATGGTTGACCATGGTTGACCATGATTGATTTTTGTATGGAGATAATCATTGTCATAATGCGATGTTCTGCCATTGTTGATTTTCATATTGTCTTCGTTAGAATGTCATGTTGAACCATGGTTGACCATTATTATAAACCCAAGGATTAATATTATAGACCATATGAATAACATTATGCCCTAGGAATATGAATCCTTATATTAATAAACCCAAGGGATTCATATCATAAACCCAAAGGAACAATAAAGAAAAGGGATTAAAAACCCAAGGGATAAATATTTTAAACCCAATGTATATAAACTGTAAGATAAATATTATAAACACTAAAATAAACATGGTTGACGATGGTTTACCATAATTGATTTTTATATTGCCACAATCATTGTCACAATGCAATGTTGGATAATGGTTGACCATGGTTGATTTTCATGTTGAGACAATATTTTTCACAATGTGGAATTGCACCATGGTTAACCATGGTTGACCACAATTATCAACCTAGGAGATTTATATTAAACACTAGGATTAATATTATAAACCTTATGAATACTAATATTCCCTACAAATATGAACCCTTAGATTAATATACCTAGGGGATTGATATTATAAACCCAAGGGAATAATATTAAACCAAAGTGATTCATACTCAAACATTTTAAAATGACTTTCTTGGCATCTGACCTCCTAACTCCTGACTCCAGACTACTGTCTCCCAATGTATACCTTATCCCAACTACATTACATGTTCGGGTCAGGGTAACCCCTACCACAAACTTATATGTAATATCATGCGAACTTCTGACTACCCCACTGGCTTCTGTTGTGACTATAAATACAATATTTTATTTATTGGTTTGTGTGCCAAACATCATTTTCTTTTAGTTTTATTTTGTTTTTTTTAAGTTAAGTCACTAATTTAAATCACTTATGTTTGAAAAAAACCTTCTATCGACCCTTGAACATCTAACATCACATCCATTTTCACATGAAAGAAGTTGAAACAAATCATCAATTTAATGAAAAATTAACACCTTTCATGGGAATTTATTGTTTCTTGTCCTGAGGTCTTAAACAAAATTTAGAAAATTTCCTCCTTTCCACTTTCTAATTTCCAATATGTTCTTCACACTTTTCTTACACAAATTGTCTAAAACTTTTCTGTTTTTACAAGAAAGAAGTTCAAATTCGCTCTAAGGCTTCTAATATTTGGTAAACATGTAGTCTGATAGACAATTCCATTAGTAAATTTGATATTCCTTACAAAAGGCTCAATTGTTTTTAGTACAGACATAAGATGGGTAAGAAATGTAAATCTACCACGTCAAAGCAAGCTATCCAATAGATTAACGAACGACTAAAGGGGGAAGAAAATCTAGAACTAGAAGATTACAATCTCAACACAACTCTAATTCCTCACACCACCTTCAAAACTCAGATAGTAGGTATGATGAAGTGGGAATAAAGTTATAATTTCTTTGAGAATAGAAGCAGTTTAAATTCAGAAACTCTGACTACAGAGAAAAACACTCATTTTGAAAAAATTAAAGGTACGATACTGCATAGAGTTGCTTCTAGAGACAAACATTTTCCTTACTATAACATGTTTGCATGGGATATGGGACATGTCCATATTTTATAACGCCTTGGAAACAGGGACTTATTTTTAAAAATTTATAAGCTTAGTCCACCTGAAGTTTTCTTAACCACTCAATTTGTGGATAATGTGAACAACACAGTATTCAAGAAATGTGAAAGGAATTATGATAAAGTTGTTAAATTTTGGTTACGAGAAGATAGAGAAGGGTTCAAACTTTAGTTATAAAAAGAATAGCCTATTGACATTTTCAAAAAACCCATTAGGTTCCTCAACAAAATGTTGTCCCGATTATATGGGGAGAAAGACCCTGAGCATTACAATTTGTAATTGATGGCTTTAATACACAATCTACTCAATGATTCAAAGTGTTTCAATTGGGTTGATATTCTTTCTCATAATTTAACGATGCCCTAAAGTTATCCATTTTATCTCCTCCAATATATGAACAAACGTTTTTCATGTAGGTCTATATTATGGATATTATAATTTCTTATATTATGTTTCCTTTGATGAGCTATAATTATCCACTTGATCAACAATTTCCTATTCATAATTATGCCCATATTTTGTGGGAAAGTAACTTCAAATTCCATTTTTATGACAATTGTAATTATGTGATGATCCATTTCCATGAGATTCTATTTGGAAAAAACCCTCATAGGGTTAGTCAAGCCCTTAAGGAAGCATTAGAAGAAATGTGAGACTAGTTTGTGGAAGAATTATTCATATATATCAGAGTCTATGGAAGTGAAGTTGGCCCTCATCTTTTTCTTAGATATATTCAAGAGTGGATTTATTTATGAAGGTAGCCAATCAAACTTCCTTGAATGGTCAAGCTCAGAAAATGAGCAAACTTCAGAAGAAAATCTGGTCGAACTTCCCAATCAACTTTGGAAAAAATTGCCTCAAGGATCAAGGACATGCATTTAAGGAGGCTGAAGAACTCCAACATGTTTGGTTTTATTCATTTCCCCTTTATGATTATGATCATAGAGGAATCATTAATGAACATTATAAGGTTATTAGCTCCATAAAAATCTTCACACACTAGAAGGCTCTTTTTGATGAGATTTCCATTGATATTGATATTTTTCAGCAAGCTTGTGAAAGAGAAAATTGTTGAGTAGGGATGATAGAACTAAACAGTGAGAGTTTAGGGAAAATATTTATGAGGAATTCCTTAAAAATAAGAATCTTCATACTAACATTTAAATTGAAGAGATGAAATCTCTTGAGATTCTGAAATACAATTTCAATCACATTATTTTGGACCTTATTTCCTCTTCTAAAAAAATAGTAGAATCTCAAGTTGAAAATGTTGCTAACATTTCTTTTATAGCTCCAGGGACAAGCATAACCAAAGAAAACAATATTAAATAAAAAGAGCTAGATACACCAACACGGTCAAAGTATCACAAAAGTCAAAGATTAGAAACAACAGAAACCAAAGAAAGAACATGTAACAGAAAAAAAATGTTCCTCCACGAAGAGTATCATTATTATTCATGGTCTATGTGACACCATTTAGCCAAATACAAAGTCCAAGAGAATTGATGGGAAAGTAAAAAATATGAAAATTGATACAAATAAATATGAGCAAATTGCTAGCACCCCTAAGTCAACATTGATTTTTATCTCTGCTAGAAAAAAGAGTTTGTTGAGTAGCAAGAGAAAACTATTGAAATTTATATTCCACAAACTTCTCACTACACATCCATGACTCCTATTTCTACCAAAATTCCTCTCGATTATTTTTTATTTAAACATGTGAGTGAGGTTGAAATTGTTCTTAAAATTTTTTCATCCTTGACTAAGTATTACTCTAATGCTCAAACTAAGTGAGTTGTGAGAAGAACTAAGAAAAGAAAGTTTGAAATTTTTGAAACATTGTTGAGTAGGGATGATAGAACTAAACAACAAGAGTTTAGGGAAAATATTTATGAGGAGTTCCTTAAAAATAAGAATCTTCATGCTAACATTTGAATTGAAGAGATGCAATCTCTTGAGATTATGAAATACAATTTCAATCACATTATTTTAGACCCTATTTCCTCTTCTGAAAAAATAGTAGAATCTCAAGTTGAAAATGTTGCTAACATTTCTTTTATAGCTCCAGGGACAAGCATGACCAATGAAAACAATATTAAAGAAAAAGAGGCAGATACACCAATACGGTCAAAGTATCACAAAAGTCAAAGATTAGAAACAACGGAAACTAGAGAAAGAACATGTAATAGAAAAAAAGTTCCTCCACGAAGAGTATCATTATTATTCATGGTATATATGACACCACTTAGGCAGATACAGAGTCGAAGAGAATTGATGAGAAAGTAAAAAATATGAAAATTGATACAAATAAATATGAGCAAATTGCTAGCACCCCTAAGTCAACATTGATTTATATCTCTGCCAGAAAAAAAGAGTTTTTTGAGTAGCAAGAGAAAACTATTGAAATTTCTATTCCACAAACTTCTCATGACACATCCATGACTCCTATTTCTACCAAAATTCCTCTTGATTCTTTTTTATTTAAACATGTGAGTGAGGTTGAAATTGTTCCTAAAATTGTTCCATCCTTGACTACGTATTACTCTAATGCTCAAACTAAGTCAGTTGTGAGAAGAACTAACAAAAGAAAGTTTGAAAGTTTTGAAACCATTTCAAAATTTAGTTGGCAAGCGATAGGAAATGTTGATAAAAAAGCTGAAAAATCCCCACAAACTCTATGATTGTTTATATATTATAATCAACGCCATGTTGGTGAACTTGCCATGGCCTATAAGAATAGTCTACAAAAGATCAAAGGTCTAGAAAGTGAAATAGAAAAGAGTAAAGGATTCAAGGAAGAAAGTAGGAAAAATAATTCTCCAATGCTTGTAGGAGGGTTTTCCATTGAAAAAGAAAACTTATAGAATCAATTTCAAAATGAATGGAAGGAATTGAAAGTCAAGCATTCTGTAGAGATTAAGGAAATCCAAAAGGCACATGAAGACCATAATATAATTTTGTAGGAAGAATCTCACAACAACATTGAAACCATGAATGGAGAAATGCAGGAAGAAATTGAAAATATTAAGTCTCAATCAAGTCAAAGTCGTGAAGTAGAAAATAGTCTGAAGGTTTTTAAGGCACGAGCATTACAGGTTAGTTAAATATTGAGGAAAGACTAGGAAATTTTTTATAAACGAATGGATAAAGTTTGTATATCTTATCTAGATACTTTGGATTTTGAAGAGATAATTGAATCATTATTCGAAGAAGATAAGTACATTAAAGAAGAATTTACATCATTTCTTGAATGGGAAACACAACTTTAGCTTGAGAACATTTATAAATTATCTAAACTAGATAAAATACTAATGTATGCTTCACTGAATGAATGATAATTTGAGGCCAAAGAAATCAAAGAATGCATAAAAAGGACCACTAAACATTATCTGTTAGTATGGGAGATGAGAATATATTTTATAAAAGAATTCGATTTATCAGGATCATACCATTAAAAGAAGCAATATTTGGGTCAATTAAGCATCATCTGAAAGATAGTGCCAAAAATTACCAGAAAATCATAGATGGCCTTAAAACCTGGACTCGAGAAAATTTTTAATGATATCTACAATTTCCCTTAGAGAAAACACAACTGATTTCTAAATTTAGAATTAAATAGAAAATAAGGAAAGAGTTGTTCGGAATTTAATATCATTCTCCGAAGTCAATATCAATCATTTCATCCTATCCACTTCTCAAAAATTTCTCAACTATTCTCAGATTGGCTAAAGTATATCGAGATAAATGCATCACATTTGCTCAACACGGAGAAAAAATACTTTGACGAGGAGGAGGAAGTTTGAACGACCTAACAACGTTTTCTGGAGAAAATCCTTTAAACAAGGATAAAAATTTTATTGCATAATTTATTTTTTTTACTAGAGAAAATCTTGCATATTTCATAATTTACGAAATTAAACAAAATTTTCCTATTTTCATTGGTATTTATATTACCTCTTACACTGTAGTAAGGGTCCATAACTGGATGAAGCTGAAGACTTGTATTTTCCAATGTATTTTTGAAGTCAAATCTTTATGAAGATGAAAAATCAAAGTTCAATGCATGTTGAGCTATGAGATTGAATTCCTATCATCACTTTAATTTCTTAGTGGATGTTTTTGCTACTCAATTCTTAACTTTATTCATGTTTATCTTTGGTTGAATATTATGATATAATGTTAAAGAATTCTTAGGAAATGTTACACCTTATTTTCTTTCTTAAAACAAATTGTTATATCTTCTGTCATTGCATATCTATTTGATAGTGAACCCTGATATTCAAACTATTGTGCACTAAATTTCTCTCATTTTCAAGGAATTTTCTTTTCAAGTTATTTATTTATGGCATTGCATGCAAATATATTTTTTTTAAAAGTGTTAGAATTATGACTAATGTGTTGTCCTTGATAGTAACCTACTCGATAAATATGTCAAAATGAGGGTTATCTAGATGCTACAGGTGAGATAAACAAGAGAATATCAATTTAGAGACAAAAATATGATAAAGGTGAAGTTTAGGAAAGTATACATGGGTTCTTTGAAGAAAATTTGTGTACATACGCAAGTATGGTAAAGAAACGTTGCGTACATTTTATGCACCATGGTATTCTTAATATTAGAGGTATTTACCATGGTATTGGCCTATAGTAATGAGAAATAACGTATATTTTATCCCATCAAAGAATACCATCAGAATTACTAAAGGATTTACCTAAGGTATTAGCTTAAGTGTTATACTATTTAAGAAGATGGAGATCAAATGAGGGTGTGTATGTGATGGATTATTTATCAATGACTTGATTTGAAATAGGAGTGCATTAGGGAGGACAAAGATGGATAAGCTCTAATAGATATGAAATGACCACATATTGAATAATTTTTTTATGTTTGATAGATCTGTGATGATAATATTATGGTGCGTGTCTATAACAATTTTTCTGCTGAGATTTGGGTTTGAAAGATGTTATGTTGCAACAAAGGTGTATCTCAATGATTACAAATATTTATGTGGGTTTGACACTAAGAAGTTACATACATATGCAGATATACTTTTGGGTAGGCGTGTATGTATTCTGCATTATGGATGAATATGTATGCAAGTGTGGTGAATGAGAAGAGAAGCGTGTACATAGACCAAAGGTATTTATAATAGTCATGTACATATACTAGGGTTTTGCACTATGAGTTGTTAATGATGTTTAATGAGTTCTGTTATGTTTTTTGATGTCTATTAATGATGTCCCTTTCATGATAATTTATGATCAACAATTCTGGTTAGGTTATGGAATGATATGTTGAATAGATATGATGCTACTGTGTGATGATATGTATCTGGTTTAGTGATCTGTGATGGGTTCAATATGTGATTCACTTATTTATTTAGTGTGACATTGCTTTAGACTCAATTGTTCAGTATTTTGAGATATGTACATAGGTTCCATTAAGAAGAATTGTGTACATACACAGGTATTAGTCAGAACAATAGCGTATATAATCTGACATATCGTTGGTTAGGGTCTTGCAGTATCAACAATTGGATTCTATGATGAGTAACAATGTTTGGCTTACTGATGAGTAGTTGTGCATTGATATGATCTATCCTGGTTTAGTTTGATCTAGTTGTATTGATTGATTAAGATTCAATGATTAATTTGATGATTCAGTTGGTTTAGAGATTTAGTGATTTGATATAGTGATTGGTTTCAGAATTGTTATTTGGTATTTGGCTTAAATGATGGTAGTGCGTCTAGTCTAAAAATGTGACGAAAAATGGCCTATAGGTTTGATGTTTTGGACTAGGTGGATTCGATATGAAATATTATGAAATGTTTTCCACAGAGGTGCTGAGGTTTGGAACCTTCAGTGAGGAAGTTGAAGCTTCCTTCAAGTGGTAGTTGGTAAATCAGATTAGGGTGGTGGAGCTCCGTTCTGATAGGAGCCAGTAAAAGTGACCAGGGGGTTGGAGCTCCCTTCCAATAGGAGATGGAAAACATGAGAAGGTTGTAGCCTTCTGTAGGTAGGATCCTGAATACTTGTATGATTTTGCACCAGTAAAATATTGTAAGATGTTTTCCTTTACAATAAAATATGAAGAAAAATACGCCAACAATGGTGCTTTTATCCCACATTGGCTTTCCACGTAAATATCATGTTGTCCTCATGTGTTTCTTTGTTTCTTATTTGTGATGGTTTATTACGTTTTTACTTCTCATGGTTATTGTTTAATTAAATTCTAATGAAGTAATGATACATTGGTTAAAGTAGAACAAATGACGAAATGCATGAAAATATAGTTAACTAGATATATGTTGTTTTCCTCAATCATAGTCGCATACATACATCAGTTTACTTAATAAAAGTAGCATAGAGAAATATGAATAATAAATTGAAAGGTTTAAGTGAGTTTTAAAATACTTATTCACGCCCTCCCCTCTTAGTATTTTTCCCTATAAATGGCATCAGAGCAGGTCAGTTTAGTTGAAGCTTAATTGCCTGGAATGGATCAAGGATGGTGGGAAAGAAGAAGATAGCTCGAAGGAAGGAGTCAGAAAAATATGGTAGTGACAGTGATATATCAAATTCAGTGAAAGTTACAGATGTCAGCAAATATTGATTTTTTGGAGCACCCTAGTTTCTATTTATCAAGAATGAAGAAGAAGGTAACAAAGAACTATCAGGTATGGGCTTTTGTTCTAATTGTGGTCCATTTCATTTTCTATGTAATAATGATGATAGTGAATATGATAGTGAATCTACTGAACTTTCACTCATGGGTAAAATTGAAAGCAAGCTTTCTAAAGAGAAAATAGATTAAAAAATGATGGCCCTAGAAGAAGAATAACAAGGCAAGTGAGAAAAAATGAACAATGAAGGGGTACCAATGCTAAGCAATGATAACTATAAAAAAATGGAAATAAAATATGAAGTATAATCTAATGAATTGTGATGTTTGGTATTTAGTATGCAATAACTTCACCAAAATTCCTCCATGAGATGAAGAAGTGAAAAAGAACAATAAGGAATTAAGTGGCCATTAATATCATACCTGATTTGACATTAAATAGGGTTATGCATTATGCAATTGCAAAGGAATTATGGGATAAGATATAAACAATCCATGAAGGAAGAACAAAGGAAGATTTCTTATCAAAAGAACCAACATGTAAATTTATTTCTAAAGAAAATAATGATGCATCAAAATATGAGTATGTTACTGATTCAGAAGAAGACAAAATACAAGAAGTTCTTAATCTTAGAAGAAAACTTGGCATTGCTTTGAAAACGATTATTATTCTATAAGATAAGTTGTAGGCATATGATAATAGGGATCATATTAAATTATTAAATGTTGCAATAGAATCTAAACAATATTTTGAAGGCCTTGAAGCAGAGATCGTCTCTCTAAAAGAAGATCTTAAAAAGTCAAAAAAGAGAAATGAAGAGCTAATTAAAGCATTTGAGGTACAATAGAATGGGATGAAGGAAGAAATTATCAACTTAAAAGATCAAATGGAAAAAGGAAGAAAGGTTGAATAAGGAATGAGAAAGAAGTACCAAATAATGGAGGTTTAGGTAAAGATTCTAAAAGGTAAATTAGAAGAAAAGGATAAAAATTTGAGATTTCAAGATAATACTAAGATTTTGGATAACATTATTAGTAGTCAAATATATACTTCCATTAAATATGGTCTTGGTTTCCATGAAACTATTAAAGGAGAATCTAGTTCACAAGCTAGTGCAGGGAATCTAAAGGGTAACAATGCCAAATAGGAAGTGCACAATAAAGAGATAAGAATCCAACCTAATCAACAATCAAGGAAAGTGAATATTCAAAGGAAATCATTGGCCCCTAATTATATAAGTGTTAATCGATTCTCTCCTTTGATTAATAATGTTGAATGCTTTATATGTCATACTTATGGACATGTTGCAGCTAATTATAGAAGTAGAATGTTTCAAGAAAAGAGTCATCTCACAAGAGGTACTTCAACTCCCACATGCTCAGGTTTCTTCAAGGGATATTGTTTTAGTTGCCACATATTTGGCCACAAAGCTATTTATGGAAATAAAAGGAACATGAAACAGAAATTCTGTAATTCCTCTACTCCCTTTTCTAGTCATATAAGATGTTATGCTTGTAACAAGTTTGGACATTTAGAAAAAGAATGCAGAAATGAATCAACTTATCGCCAAAGACAACATGGAAAGCAATCAGATAATGTCAAAAGACTTGAGAAAGATGGATCCACGAACATTTCTCGTAATAAGTAGAAAGAAGAAGAACATATAAGATGTGGTATTGATCTCTGCTCATTTGAAGATGAAGATGAATGGTACATAGACAACGGATGCTCTCATCACATGGCTGGAGATAAGAGTAAGATGGAGTCTCTAAAAAAAAACCAAGATTGTAAGGTTATTCTTGAAAATTCTTCTCCAACAAAAGTTCTGGGAAAAGGTAGAGAAAGAATTAATAAAAATAGTGGAGCAAGGGCTAAAGTAAAATATTCTAAGTGTAGGTCAAACGGTGGATAAACGAAATATAATTGTGTTTATATTAACCGAATGGAAGGTTAGGGATGAGGAAACTGGAAAATTCATAGAAAGAGGATACATAAATCCAAACAAATTATACATGTTTAAAGAAGTGAATTGTCATATAAATAAGGAGGATTTAGACTTAGATGAAAAGAAGACGATCTCTACTGCAGTACATTATTCTTAAAAGAATACTTCTCATAGTGAGTACAAAAGTGATGAGAGGTACATGATCCCATGAAGAGTAAGAGATGATTATTAGGTCCTCAGGATCAGTGATGTATGATCTTAGGGGGAGCTATACATATGTATATCTTGATGATGATTTCCATGTTGATTTGATATTCATATTGCTTATATTACTGAAAGTGCATCTGATGTAGTAACAGTGAAACAAGACATACAATATGGGCTTAGGCAGCTTTGTAGCTATGAAAAGTTTGACATTTGACTCTCTGTACGCGAATCTCATAAGGGAGAGTCTTATATACACACAAATTTTGGTCTATAAAGTCTCGTATGTTTATCTAAGATGAAGAAACTATGGGACAGACTCAGGGAGAAGTTCTGATATGCTTTAGTTAGTTATTATTTGGATTTTTGGTTCAGATACTATTTAGAAGTAGTATTGCCTTATGATGGTTTAGGGGTTTCTGCAATACGATAGTGTTGATTTGGTTCTTTTGATGGATTTACTAATTGATGGAGATGGATATGATCAAACCTAAATGTGAATAGTTGGCACTGGTTCAGGGGGGGGGCATTTACTATGCTTCTAATAGTGCATGTTGGAATTATGATTTCTTGAGCATTCCTAGTTGCATAATGGTGTTCATGAAAGGTATATATCTTTTGTTATGCTGCTAAAGATACATATGTTGCTGAAGTTTTCATATATTTCTTAAGTTGCACTCAGTAAAGTTGATTTTACATAATCCGCTTGATGAAGAAGATGTGCATGCTATGGTTAATGAATCACTCAATACTGGTTTAAATTTATATGTTGTTGTCATTATATGATGCACAAGGTGCATATGGTGAAGTTTTGGATGATACCTACATATTACATGAGATATATATTTTTTATAATGATGTTAATCATATTTTTTCTTGCACACCTAGTAATGATGCATGTTAATGGTATGCTACACATGGTATGTCACTTAAGGAATGTGTTTCTTCTTATATAAATCATGTTGATCTTAATCAAGGAGATGGGATACTAATAGGGCTTGATTATAAAATCTCATGCTATGATTGGTTGATTCTTACATATTGTTATCTCTATGTCATGGGATATCAATAAATTATAGATAGGTATATTATCGTTGATCACTTTAGTTTCCTATGTTGTGATGATTCTTATTGATACACTTGATTGATGTTAGATTCATATGATGGCATTATAATCCAAGGGAGTGGTATTTTTTCCTATGAGGAAAAGGAAGGTTACATGAAGATAAGAGGACAATTATTGATATACTACTACTACAACTATTCGGTGATGCTTCAAGACATTGCATATTTTGTCACATATTGATGTTAAAGGTTGATGCTACATTACGCTATCTTACTTTATGATGATATTCTTGGTTCTAACATTGGTTTTTGATGCATGAAAATATATTTTTTTGTGCTGTGAAATATCTATATGTCTTTGATGTATGTGGATTGAGGCTCCTCCTACAAATGGAAAGAGCAAGTTGACCTTGATGAGGTCAAGGGGATGCGTTGATAACAGATCTC
This sequence comes from Pinus tabuliformis, assembly GCA_031772625.1. Taxonomy (NCBI): domain Eukaryota; kingdom Viridiplantae; phylum Streptophyta; class Pinopsida; order Pinales; family Pinaceae; genus Pinus; species Pinus tabuliformis. The sequence goes on from CM062815.1 coordinate 89,887,893, forward strand.
AATGGAACAACCTTATGTTGTTGCTGCAATTTGGTAATTTTGCATACTTGGTCATAGGTTGGTAATATTGAAGCTAGATTTTCTTATCTTACATATTAATTATGAGGATGTGCATGTTGTTTCTATCTATGTTGCAGGATCCTATGATGACTATTATGATCTTGCTACTGCATGGTTGATGTTGTAGATCTAACCAAGAAATATTATAGATCTGATATAAAAATATAAGACAATGCAAATAAACCTAGAAATGATATGAAAAGATTCTTTATTGATCAAACCCTTAAGGTAGGGTAACACCATACATTCACTCCTTAAGGAAGGAGAACACTCCACAAGCCATATGTCTGTTCATACAATAATACTTCACTATCTCCACATGGAGTCTCTAGCCTCTATATAGGCCTCATACATACAATACCATGGGTCATTACCATGGTTCCCTCATACCATCAACTAATACCATGGGCCCATTACATTATTATTAACTACTTGTGGTCCCTTACATGACATGGGTTAACCACCTTATTTATTACTATGGCCCATCCCATTATTACATTATTACCTTGGGTACCTCCCTTGGTACCCCATATTATCCCCCCTAGGTATATAACATTCCACCACCCTAAGCATGTTTCATCCCTGAAACATGGGAAGAACACAAATAATAAGATCTACTCAAAAGAGTAGTCCACTGATACCATGCACGTGCATCTAGCCATCCAAGAGAAAGGTGAACCCTCGATCTCGCTGGTGCCTCCCTCGCTTGAGATGGAAGTTGACCGTGGCAGCTCTTCTGTGTGTAGTAGGTGGATCGTCGCTCCTCGCTATCCGTCATATGGGGGTTGTTGTCCTTGTGGCTAATTGGTTGCCATCTTGTTGGTTGTTGTCTTGCGGGGTGATGTGGGTGATGATATGTTGAAGTTTTAACCCACGGTGTCTTTTTCTTTAATTCACCCTGCTGTGGCGCCCGTTGTGGTGTCTTCTTTTCCAATATGACTTCAACCACTGAGCCCTCCTTTGATGTATCAACACCTGTAACCTTTTCTGCTTCAGCCTCTGTTTGTGTTTGATTGTCTATCATCACTGGCTCATCATCTAATATGTCAAACCCTGGAACATCTTCTGCGTCAACCTCTGTGGACTCTACTTGTTTATTGATGGAAATATCCTGTAATGTAATTTTCTTCTTTTTATACCAAAGCTTCAGGAATTTCTTCTGCACATTAATATTGATAGTACCCACAGATTCCATCCAAGGATATCCCAAAACAACATCCAGATTATCTGTCTCTGAAGCATAAAAGTCACCATGCAACACATACTTATCGATAGAAATCTTCAAATCCTTATACACTTGAACATCGTCATTATCAATCTGTGAAGTTTCAATGTGTTTTGCTGGAACTTGCAATCTTTTTGCCAAATTAATACTTATAAGATTTTGCTTGCAACTAGGATTTATAGTCACAATGATTTTCTCCTTCTGAATCAATCCATGAACCTGCAATAAGGAGACACCCGTAGCAATTAACCCCTTATGTGTCTCATTCTCCTTTTTTCTAGCACGAGACCATTTGTCTAAAAGGACTTTTTCAAATTCTGCATCTGAGAGTTTGGTCAACTGTTTGTCATCAAGTGAGAGATACCATTTGTAAGCCTCATCTTTGAAACCCAACCACCATGAATCCCTCCAAAGGTTTTTCCATACCCACTTCTGTTGTTTTATGTATTCTTCAATAGTAGGACCATCATCTTTTCCTGTAAAGTATAGAACCTTGCTAGAAGCCATGAATGGTTTGGAAAAAAAATTCACTTACTTGGCGAAAATTTGAAAATGTCACAGTTTCGTCAATATTGCTCAGAATCTCTATTATAACCTATTTTTGGAAATGGAACAACCATTCTGCATCTGCCCATGTGATAGAAATCCTGATTCAGACACTGGAATTTCAGATCTGCACTGCTACTCTCCCGTCGTCACCCAAAATTTCTGAAAAAAGAGCTGCTTTTAAATTAGCGATATCTCCCTCATCCGGACTCCGATTCGACTGATTTTTTTTGAAGTTGGGTAATTTTTCTCAAAAAATTCAGATCTACAATTAGATTTTGTAGATCTTGCACCAGGACGTCTAGATCTGCGCCGCAAACTCGCTGCCCTGAAAATTGTCTGCAACCCCACTGATTTTTAAATCAGCGATATCTCCTTCATCCGGACTCCGATTCAACCGATTTTTTTTTTGAAATCGGCTATTTTTTCGCAAAGAATACAGATCTATAATTATATTTTGTAGATATTGCACCAAAACGTACATATCTGACCTGCAAAGTCGCCGCCCCCGAAACCCTGCAAAAAAAAAATAAAATCTCCACTGTTTGCCCAAGAAAGTGCTCTGATACCACTTGTTGTAGATCTAACCCAAGAATATTATAGATAATGCAAACAAACTCATAAAAAATAAGATATAAATTATTCTTGTTGTAGATCTAACCTAGAAATATATGACAATAGAAAATAACCCAAGAATAACAAGATCGAAATAGATAGAAATGCTTCTTTATTAATGAAAACCCTTATGGTAGGGCAACACCATACATTCACTCCTTAAGGAAGGAGAACACTCCACAAGCCATATTCCTGTTCATACAATAATCCTTCACTCCACCAGTCGCCGGTGCAGACTTCCTCGCTGCCTTAGTGGCCAGCTGCTTCCGTGGGGCCTTTCCTCCAGTTGACTTGCGAGCAGTCTGCTTTGTTCGGGCCATCTCTTCGCTTCTATGCTCTGAGCTGCAACTTAAAATTCAATAAACACTCAACCAAAATGAATTCCTGTGCTACGGTTTTCCCCTTTAAATACCTTCAAAGATTCGATTCCTATTACACATCTCATCGCCACCATCCTTTCTTAAACCTTAATCGACGATCCACATTCCCATCCGCCGATCCTTCCACCCCCGCGACACGGATTGCCTAAGCTTCCCTAACACAAGAAATGCACAAGAAGGAACGAACAATTTTGTGTCTTGTATTTGTTAACTACCATGTTTCTCAAGTGCAATAACTATATGTGGCATTGTCAGGCGAAAGAGTCGATTGTGCGGACACAACCAACCTCCCTAGGAGCCTAAGACTCTCTAGTGACAAACAAGACAAACAAGAGCAATCCTTCTCTAAACATGCATTTACTATATGGGAAATCAAGTGTTTAGATCCTACCTGTAGTCCAGCGCTGTTGTAGCAGTCCAGCTTCGCTGATCCGGATGAGCTCCTCCTTCACTTTGAAACCTGCATCCACTAACAATCAAACGATTAAATAGCACTTGAAAATCTCATAGAATAAAACATATTTAACACATAGACCAAGGAGTACATGAAACAACTCATAAATAACAAGTTATTGAGAAGAATGGACTCATTTGCATTAATAGGTAACAAAAGGAACAAATACAACCTGAGCCTTGGTGTTGTGCAAGTCCCTCCCAGGGTCCATCAAGAGTTCTCCTTTACTTTGACAAAGCTCACCCACTTCCAAATAGAACAAGCAAAGATGGCAATCTCTCCTCACAAGCTTCTAAATGGGAGTCCTAATTCCAGCAGCATCTACCCATAGAAATGTATAGCTTCCAACCTCTCCTCCTTCTGGCCCAATGCCTGTATTTATAGTGCTCAAGAGGAAGTTAATTAGGTCCACCATCAATGGGATAATACCCTCTTTGGATGGGATAGCTCCCTTATTGATGGGATAAGTTCCTCTTTGGTAGGGGTACATGAACCATCTGGAGGCGCTCAATACACGTCGAATAACCTTCTAGAATGCTCTAGAAATGACCACAAGTAACTTTTAAAGATGAAACTTGCGCATTTTGACCTTTACAGGGGGACGCACCTGCCCCTTTACATACAGAGCGTCCAAAGACGCAGCTTTTGTGAACATTAGGTGCGTACCCGCAGGTAAGGTTGAGAGAACCTGCGTACCCAGAGATAAATACATTTGTAAAGATTTTCTCTCTTTTTGGAGTTTGACATGGAGAGCAGAGGCATAAGACTTGCCTAAGAGGATAGCATGACTGTTGATAGAGCCATACTAACTGTAAATAGTCATGGTGACATTTTTTAGTGTAACAGATTGCCCCCTAAAGTGCGAAGCCTGTAATAGATTAGGGTTTTGTATTATCTAGGAAGGGTGAAGCGCTTTATCATTTCAAGGATTATCTCGTGGAGAGCCTGGTCAGAACCTGCAATTTTCAACACAAAATACATGTATAAGATTATATCATCACTGAGGTAGGCATTCCCATACTCAGATCAAAACTTTAACTAACAGACTAACTACTCTGATACAGGAATGATCTTGTAGTACATCATAATCATAGACTTTTGTAGACACAGTATGGGCGCAGCCATCTGTTTATGATTAGTCTACTTAGATAATGAATACAAAACTCCTCACAGCCTGGATGGTGGAAACTAGATCCAGGGTCTTCATTTCTACTTCCCGAATTGGTACGATTCTAGCCATGCGAATAAATGAGCTGATGTCGAACATGGTAGAAACCACTTGATTACCAGTCGATGATGTAAATTGTTAACAAGTGTGAGAGAAACCACCAATAATGTCAATGGTTCTCAAAGTACCCAGTACAATCCATGAGATGTGAATGAATGAGTTGATGTCGAACATTTCACGGAATCCTTCGATCGAAAGTCAATGATGTAAACTGACGTCAAAGGCGAGAAACCTGCCATTGATGCATGCAGACTTCAAGGTACTGACGATTTCTAAGTCATCTCTCTAGATAATGTGTTGATGTTGATAGAAAGCGACCCGTTGCAGGCAAGCCCACAACACAAAATCATTGTTCAAGTTGAAGAAATGTTGCTGTAAGGACTGACTCAGGGATGGTCAAATGGATGACAAGTACTTTGCAGATGAAAGTTTTGTTTACAGACCTCTTGAACACATAACGACACGACAGATGGTTTGGTGATAAACGGCTCAAAGTTAACCCTCGGAACCCGGCTGAAGACTTTCAAAGTGGTTTGATCAACTGTGAGGTAAAGGATTTCCCAACCCAGGTGAATGAAAAGTGTCATGTCCAAGAGTGGTAATAAAGTTTCTTCTGAGACAAAAGATAACAAATAGGCTCATTCTTCTCTTTTTTCCCCCACCATTTCTGGCAAGTACCTCTTTATTTTTAACAAGCTTGAGGAGGATAACATATGCTTGATTATAAGCTCATCCTTCGGATGAGTCCAACCTAGTTTTGATTCGAACCCTAGGAAGGAGTGGTTCGTTCCTGTTTGTAATTGAACAGGTCCTTTACTGTGAAATGTTTAACGAGCCCAGTATAGGAGAAACTCGGCGTTTTTCAATTTTAGAGAGTCTGAAAAAACTTAAGAAGACTCCAAGTTGAACTTTTTCGTAGATTTGTGTCCTTCAAGCCCGAAAAAGTATAAAATAATACCTGGGGGAACCGCTTGATCTTGCGACCAAGGAGTACTTTCATAATTAGTGCCACTGACCTGAAAAGTAAAAAGCGATCAAGGACACGTTGTTTTATTTCCGTACCGAGTTTGAAACGACAAAAACCCGGCAACCTTTTCCTGATTTTACGGTCAAAAAAGAGCTATAAGGGACCGTCATTTAATTCCGTTTATAACGAGTGTAAAAGAAACGCTCGCACACTTTTCATATTTAGGAGTCAAAAAGGGCTTAAAAGATGACTCTGAAATTTTGGTTTTGAAAAATGTCAATTTTCCCTCTAAATCCCTTTGTCCTGCACAAAAAACGACACTATAACTCATACCTGTAGATAGGCAAAAATACATTGAAAAAATAACCTTTCATGGTGAAAAATGAACAAACCCAAGCATTCATTCATCCAAAAAACCCTATAAAAAGAACTTTTTACCATGTCATAATTACCATTTTACTGTTGAGGTTGAAAAAAGGGCTTTTGGCAAAAACTTCCCGTGGTCGCTGCGGAGAATCCGACCGTCAAATCGAATGTCGTCTCTCCAGGTATTTCACAACATCCTCCTCTTCAATTTCATCCGATTAAAATTGTGTTTTAGGTTTAGTTTTGATTTTTGGGGGTTTTGGGTTTCAAAAATCGCTCTGCGGGGTACGCAGGTGCCCTTAGGGTCACCTGCATCCCCCGACTTTTTTCCTGTACAGGAAAAAGGTCGGGGAACGCAGCCCACCTTCAGGCCAGCTGTGTCCCGACGCTCTGTGTCCTAAACGCGGGTGCGTCCCCCCCGAAAGGCGGAATTTGAAACCCCAAACTCCACAAACAACCATTTAAAATTTCCCAAATCAATTCTAATCTTTGTTTCTTGGTGTGTAGGGCACTCACCATGTTGGATTGGAGAGAAAGAGAGCACGAGGACGTTGATTTAGCCGCAATTAATCATCAACCTTCCATTGATGCCCTAAAAGCATGCGGACTATATAAATACTGGTCTATACCTGGCATGAGGGCTCAGGTGAGATTCTTGGAGTGGCTGGTTGAGAGATGGAACATTCATGAGCAATGCTTTTACATCGGAGGGCACCAGCTCGAGATAGAGCCCTCAGACATATACTTTCTCACTGGCTTGCCGAATAGAGGCGAGCAACTCAATCTAGCCGGGACTAGGCCGGGTGGCCAATCCCTTGCTAGTCTCCGGGCAGATTGGTGCACACCCAATGCACACCATGCGAAAGGCGTAGAAATCAAACACATCTCTCTGCGTGAACTCAAGGTTATAGCTTTCACGGTTACCAGAATTTGCGGTGCAGCCGCTTTACATATTGCCACCGGTCCCAAATGCGGATGGCGATTGACTGTTTCCAAGGCACCATTTTCAACTGGTGTGATGCTGTGTCGGCCAATATGAAGGGCCAATTGACTAGGGCAAAGAACGGACAACTGACTAGGGCAAAGAACGGACAACAAGGAAAGATGGAAATCTCTCCTCACAAGCTTCTAAATGGGAGTCCTAATTCCAGCAGCATCTACCCATAGAAATGTATAGCTTCCAACATCCCCTCCTTCTGGCCCAATGCCTCTATTTATAGTGCTCAAGAGGAAGTTAATCAGGTCCACCATCAATGGGATAATCCCCTCTTTGGATGGGATAGCTCCCTTATTGATGGGATAAGTTCATCTTTGGTAGGGGTGCATGAACCATCTGGAGGCGCTCAATACACGTCGAACAACCTTCTAGAATGCTCTAGAAATGACCACAAGTAATTTTTTAAAGATGAAACTTGCGCATTTTGACCTTTACAGGGGGACGCACCTGCCCCTTTACATACAGAGCGTACAAGGACGCAGCTTTTGTGAACATTGGATGCGTATCCGCAGGTAAAGTTGAGAGAACCTGCGTACCCAGAGATAAATACATTTGTAAAGACTTTCTCTCTTTTTGGAGTTTGACATGGAGAGCAGAGGCATAAGACTTGCCTAAGAGGATAGCATGACTGTTGATAGAGCCATACTAACTGTAAATAGTCATGGTGACATTTTTTAGTGTAACAGATTGCCCCCTAAAGTGCGAAGCCTGTAATAGATTAGGGTTTTGTATTATCTAGGAAGGGTGAAGCGCTTTATAATTTCAAGGATTATCTCGTGGAGAGCCTGGTCAGAACCTGCAATTTTCAACACAAAATACATGTATAAGATTATATCATCACTGAGGTAGGCATTCCCATACTCAGATCAAAACTTTAACTAACAGACTAACTACTCTGATATAGGAATGATCTTGTAGTACATCATAATCATAGACTTTTGTAGACACAGTATGGGCGCAGCCATCTGTTTATGATTAGTCTACTTAGATAATGAATACAAAACTCCTCGCAGCCTGGATGGTGGAAACTAGATCCAGGTCTTCATTTCTACTTCCCGAATTGGTACGATTCTAGCCATGTGAATAAATGAGTTGATGTCGAACATGGTAGAAACCACTTGATTACCAGTCGATGCTGTAAACTGTTAACAAGTGTGAGAGAGACCACCAGTAATGTCAATGGTTCTCAAAGTACCCAGTACAATCCATGAGATGTGAATGAATGAGTTGATGTCGAACATTTCACGGAATCCTTCAATCGAAAGTCAATGATGTAAACTGACGTCAAAGGCGAGAAACCTGCCATTGATGCATGCAGACTTCAAGGTACTGACGATTTCTAAGTCATCTCACTAGATAATGTGTTGATGTCGATAGAAAGTGACCCGTTGCAGGCAAGCCCACAACACGAAATCATTGTTCAAGTTGAAGAAATGTTGTTGTAAGGACTGACTCAGGGATGGTCAAATGGATGACAAGTACTTTGCAGATGAAAGTTTTGTTTACAGACCTCTTGAACACATAACGACACGACAGATGGTTTGGTGATAAACGACTCAAAGTTAACCCCTCGGAACCGGCTGAAGACTTTCAAAAGTGGTTTGATCAACTGTGAGGTAAAGGATTTCCCAACCCAGGTGAATGAAAAGTGTCGTGTCCAAGAGTGGTAATAAAGTTTCTTCTGAGACAAAAGATAACAAATAGGCTCATTCTTCTCTCTTTTCCCCACCATTTCTGGCAAGTACCTCTTTATTTTTAACAAGCTTGAGGAGGATAACATATGCTTGATTATAAGCTCATCCTTCGGATGAGTCCAACCTAGTTTTGATTCGAACCCTAGGAAGGAGTGGTTCGTTCCTGTTTGTAATTGAACAGGTCCTTTACTGTGAAATGTTTAACGAGCCCAGTATAGGAGAAACTCAGCGTTTTTCAATTTTAGAGAGTCTGAAAAAACTTAAGAAGACTCCAAGTTGAACTTTTTCGTAGATTTGTGTCCCTCAAGCCCGAAAAAGTATAAAATAATACCTGGGGGAACCGCTTGATCTTGCGACCAAGGAGTACTTTCATAATTAGTGCCACTGACCTGAAAAGTAAAAAGCGATCAAGGACACGTTGTTTTATTTCCGTACCGAGTTTGAAACGACAAAAACCCGGCAACCTTTTCCTGATTTTACGGTCAGAAAAGAGCTATAAGGGGACCGTCTTTTAATTCCGTTTTAACGAGTGTAAAAGAAACGCTCGGCAATCTTTTCATATTTTAGGAGTCAGAAAAGGGCTTAAAAGATGACTCTGATATTTTGGTTTGTGAAAAATGTCAATTTTCCCTCTAAATCCCTTTGTCCTGCACAAAAACGACACATTACTCATACCTGTTTAAGATAGGCAAAAATACATTGAAAAATATCCTTTCATGGTGAAAAATGAACAAACCTAGCATTCATTCATCCAAAAAACCTATAAAAAGACTTTTTACCATGTCATTTTTACCATTTTACTGTTGAGGTTGAAAAAAGGGCTTTTGGCAAGAAACTTCCCGTGGTCGCTGCGGAGAATCCGACCGTCAGAATCGAATGTCGTCTCTTTCAGGTATTTCACAACATCCTCCTCTTCAATTTCATCCGATTAAAATTGTGTTTTAGGTTTTAGTTTTGATTTTTGGGGGGTTTTGGGTTTCAAAAATCACTCTGCGGGGTACGCAGGTGCCCTTAGGGTCACCTGCGTCCCCCGACTTTTTCCTGTACAGGAAAAAGGTCGGGGGACGCAGCCCACCTTCAGGCCAGCTGCGTCCCGACGCTCTGTGTCCTAAACGCGGGGTGCGTCCCCCGCGAAAGGCGGAATTTGAAACCCCAAACTCCACAAACAACCATTTAAAATTTCCCAAATCAATTCTAATCTTTGTTTCTTGGTGTGTAGGGCACTCACCATGTTGGATTGGAGAGAAAGAGAGCACGAGGACGTTGATTTAGCCGCAATTAATCATCAACCTTCCATTGATGCCCTAAAAGCATGCGGACTATATAAATACTGGGCCATACTTGGCATGAGGGCTCAGGTGAGATTCTTGGAGTGGCTGGTTGAGAGATGGAACATTCATGAGCAATGTTTTTACATCGGAGGGCACCAGCTCGAGATAGAGCCCTCAGACATATACTTTCTCACTGGCTTGCCAAATAGAGGCGAGCAACTCAATCTAGCCGGGACTAGGCCGGGTGGCCAATCCCTTGCTAGTCTCCGGGCAGATTGGTGCACACCCAATGCACACCATGCGAAAGGCGTAGAAATCAAACACATCTCTCTGCGTGAACTTAAGGTTATAGCTTTCACGGTTACCAGAATTTGCAGTGCAGCCGCTTTACATATTGCCACCGGGTCCCAAATGCGGATGGCGATTGACTGTTTCCAAGGCACCATTTTCAACTGGTGTGATGCTGTGTCGGCCAATATGAAGGCCAACTGACTAGGGCAAAGAACGGACAACTGAAGACCTTTGGATATGGGCCTCTAGTTGTGAGCTTTGCCTTAGAGAGAGTTCCGATGCTGATCCCTCAGCAACTCACTGTTGAAATTTTGGGTCCTCGGGAGCCAAAGCTGATACGATGGGTTACGGTGATGGCCCGGCATCCTGACGAGGGCGCGGCGGTTGTTCGATTCCCTGATAGTTATTTTCACTGGTTAGAGGACCAGGTTTTTTCGATCCAGGACTTTCCGTATGCCGGAGTAGATTTTCGAGGTGATCCGGACATGGTTCTTCCACAGGGAGAACAATGGGACGACAGAGGTACTTCATTTTTCACAAGTTTTCAAATTATATATTTTTTTTGTTTTTTATATATATCGTCTCAAAACTGACAGTAAAAATTTTCAAAATGCAGATGTTGGTCCACAGCGCCCAGCCAACCTCCGGCCTTTTGAGAGGAGACATCCAGTTGCACCGGTACCGGCCCCACAGGACGCGGCTGCAGAGTCACTAGCTGAGTTGCAGCAGGATTTAGAGCGTCTGACGGTGGATATACCTGAGACTACCATAGATGATATTCCTATCAGACTTCAGCGCTATGTAGTTGCAGTCCCTGGACCGTTTAGGAGATTTTTGTGTAAGGTAGCCCGTGCAGTGGTGTCGTATAGGGAGCACCACCAGTGATTGGCTAGTCACTTTTGTAGACACATATGACATTTTTGGCTTTTTGTACTTATCATTTTTGCCGATCATAAGGTGTTTTTCAACCTATGATCGAAGACGATGTATATTTTTTTGACACACTCCTATCTATATATATATCACTATTACCGGCTTATCTTGTTTAACATATGTGATGAAATGTTTTTAAATTTACTTGCATGATTATCGTAAATGTCTGTCCAACATTCGAGAAGCAATTGCATCTGCTAATGTATTTAAAGACCTTGGAATATGCTGATATTCAATGTAATCAAATTCACGTTCCAAGAGACGCACTCTCAAAAACAACCTTAATAACACAGGATTTCTAATGGCATATACTCTATTAAGCTGTAATACAACAAGTTCAGAATCTAACCTCACTATCAAACGTCGAATTCCAAATGAAATAGATTCGGATAATAATTCAACCACTGCACTGTATTCTGCAATGTTGTTCGTTGTTTGACCGAGGCTTACCCCATGCATAGAAACTAACTCGTCAGAGGGCGAATAGATAACCCAGGCTGCGGAAGAGATATTCCGTGTACTACGACAAGCACCATCAGCAAATCCAATTTATGTTTGGAGAGGCGTCGACATCTGCAATATCAAGAGTAAAACCAAGATAAGCCAGAATAACGACAAAAAACACACTCTCTAAGCTAAGCACACTAACTAAGCTAACAAACACACTAGCTAGAAAGAAAACCTAACCTAACTAGAAATTCTCCATACCCACCATTTAAGCATAATACCTCTTTAGGTAAAGTCCATTTCTGGGTTTACCCAAAGAGTCCCCATCAAAATCTACCAGCTCATAAGCCCCTTTTGCTAGCTTTCGCTTTACAATGTAGGGTCCATGCCACATAGGAACGAATTTTCCAGCACCTAGCTTATCGTTAGCTTGATCATATAATAGCACTAGGTCTCCCTCTTAAAAACTTCGAGGGGTCACATTTCTATCATACTGAGCTTTCATTCGCTTCGCGTGAGTCTCGATTGCCAATGCAGCGTCACGTCGAGTCTCATCTAATTTAGCTAAGTATAATAAACGTTTCTCCTCTTCGGAAGTAGCTGGAAGTAATTCGACAGCCATTTGAAGTGATGGGATTTCGCATTCAATGGGTAACACAGCTTCCAAGCCATAAACTAGCTGGAAAGGAGTGAACCCTGTTGAAGTTTTCACTGAGGTTCGGTATGCCCATAGCGCTGAAAATAACATGTTGTGCCAATTCGACCGATGAATACCAATGGTTCGTCGGATCATGATAACTAGAACTTTGTTGATAGACTCAACCAAACCGTTGGCTTGCGGATAATAAGGAGTAGAGCTATCGTGGCCCAAACCAAGCTGGCTTGTAAGCTCAGTTATCATGATGTTTTGAAAATGGCTCCCATGGTCAGTAATGATTGCTTGTGGGACACCAAACCTAGTTATGATATGATTGAATACGAAAACTGCAGCTGTTTTGCCGCTTGCGTCGAATGTAGGCATCGCCTCGGCCCATTTAGTAAAATAATCAACCGCGAGGATGATATACGCATGCCCCCCGGCTGAGTGAGGGTTACAAGTAATAAAATCGATACCCCATTTGGCGAATGGACCAACGGAAATTATAGGGTGGAGAGGAGCAGGTGGTGCGCGCATCTTGCGATCAAACACTTGACAGTTGTGGCACTTCCGGACTGCAATGATACAATCTTTAAACATAGACAGCCAGAAGTAGCCAGCGTGCAACACCTTCTGAGATGTGGCATACCCAGACATATGACCGCCACATGCTCCAGAGTGACAATCATTCAAAACCCTCTCAGCCTCTTCGTGAGTTAAACAACGTCGAAAAACTAAGTCTGCCCCCCGGCGATAAAGTGTATCTCCAATAATTTTGTATTGTTGGGATTGAAACCGAATTTTTCGACGTTCCGCCTTTGAAGCTTCAGGCCGAAAGGTTTGGGTTTGGAGATAGATGATTATATCCCCGTACCACGGATCTAAAGTACTGATAAGAAACAAAGATTCGTCTGCAATGGACTCCTCTGCCACAGTCTCTGTGTCAGCACTAGGGAAATCACACATCAATTCCGCAAAAACCAAGGATTTCTTAGACTTGGACTTCTCGAACTCCAAGTCGAACTCTTGCAGGATAACGATCCATTTAGAGTACTTGCCCCCTAGCAGTTGTTTTGTCAAAATATAAATCATAGGGTTGCAATCCGAAATAACTGTAGTTTTACGGAGAAGAATGTAGTGACGAAAACGCTGGACAGCTTGAACGGCTGCCAGGGCCAATTTCTCCACATGCGAATATTTTAGCTCGGTGGGATTTAAGGTCCTACTAAGATAATATATCACATGTTCCGCTCCGAATTCATCTTCTTGAACTAACACCATTCCAATGGTGGAATGCGAAGCTGCGAGGTATAAGAAGTAGTCCTGGTTGTAGTTGGGAGGATGCAACAACGGTGCATGGGTCAACGCGTGTTTAAGTGCATCAAAAGATTGTTGGGCAATCTCGTCCCAAAAGAATTGAGCGTTCTGTTTCAACAACCGTGTAAAACCTTTAGTGACCTCGGCGTAGTTTGGAATGAATCGGCGTAAAAAGTTTGCTTTCCCTTGCAAACTTTGGAGTTGGCGCAAACTCGAAGGAGGAGGCAATTTGATGATAGCTTCGACCTTCAAGGGATCGACGCGAATGCCGGCTTTTGAAACAACAAATCCCAGCAATCGACCCGTCTCTATACAGAAAACACACTTGTGGGGATTCAACCGAATTCGATAATGCCTACACCTCATAAAGATTGCTCGTAAGTGGACAAGGTGATCAGCTCGGTGTAAAGAATGAGCAGGCAAATCATCAAGGTACGGTTGCACAATGTGCTTGATGTCATGAAATGCATAAGACATCGCCCGTTGAAAAGTGGCCCCGGCATTCTTAAGCCCAAAGGGTAATTTACAATAAGCAAACGTCCCCCATGGACAAATGAATGTCGTTTTTGGTTGGTCGGCAGGTAGAATATTGATTTGATTATAGCCCGAAAAACCATCCATAAAGGAAAACATTTCACTTCCGGCACAATCATCAATAATTTGATCGATATAAGGCGTAGGATAGTTGTCTTTTGGACAAGCTTGATTTATATCCCTATAATCGATACAGATTCTTATTGTTCCTTGTTTCTTGTTGACCGGAACAATATTTGACACCCAATCCGTTAACGGGATCGGATAAATGAAACCTGCTTTCAACAACTTTTCGACTTCTGCTTTAATCACAGCCGCTTTCCGAGGGTGAATCTGACGCAACCGTTGCCGGACGGGTTTAGCATCCGGGTAGGTCTTGATTTCATGAACAACAATGGCAGGGTCGATTCCCGGCATTTCCTCGTAAGACCAAGCAAACTCATCGCGGAATTCTTGGAATAGGGCCTTGTAAGTTTGGATTTCATCTTCTGTACATGCGGCACCTATATGAATGTTCTCCTCAATTCCGGGCTTCACTGAAATATCAATGGGAATAGTGCGAGAAATATTCCCTAAATTCAACTCTGAATCAGAATGTTTCGTTGGATTCTGAGCGTCTTTGACATATTCAGCGGTAAAGATAGATGAAAAATCATTTTCAAAAGCATCATCCTTAGGTAAAAACGAAGATCTGTGATGGAGATCTTCCCATGGTAGATCGTCTACACTTAGGATTTCACGAAGTTGCTCGTCAGATGACACGACTTCAAGAAACGCTATCCATTCTAAGGTTGAGGTGAAAAGTGATTCTTCACTGACCACATTCATTTGGTCGACTTCGGTTGAACGCGAGTCGGTAAAAGACATGACGGCTTCATAAGCAATTTCATATGGACTCAAAGGCATAGCATCACCGAATGAGTCTATTTTAGATTCAGATGGGACAATCCAAGGATCATCGTAAATAAGGTTTTCTGATGTAATCATATGAATTGATGCAAATGAAGGGTCTGCGTTGATCGGAGGGAAAGGAAAAGTTCCCAGTAAACCGGAATCTTTAACTAAACCTACGCCAACGTCCCTATAAGGGATTGTCGTTTTACCGACATGCTGGATACACTCTGAAGAGGCTGGGTCGGATGAAAAGTATGTCAGCTGATCAATAGTCACGATCTTACCGTTATATGGAAACTTAATTACTCTGAAGACCGATGAAACAACTGTTGTCATAGCATATGACCAACTTCGACCGAAAAGAAGGTTGTAGTCTAGAGGGGCATCAACCACCTCCACATCCAGACTAACGGTTTTACCTTCTACCCCTATAGGCAATTCCTGTAGAATACCAAACGGACGGAACCCACGGCCATCGAAGGCCTTAAGGATGGTGGGGGATTGGTTCAACGAAGGAGAACCAAGAGATCTCCAACATTGAATCGACATAATACACGTAGAAGCTCCCTCATCAATCACAGTCCGATGAATAGGCCTGTTTTTTACTATCACTGGAATTTGGAAAGCCATTTGATGGGGGAGACGCGGTGTACTATTTTCTAGATCGAAGATTATCAGGTTCGGGTCCTGAACATCAACAGCTCCGATAGCCGACAAAAGTAATTTTCGTTGTGCTGGGCATGATTGCAGCACTTCTAACGCCGACATTGCTGAGGGTGAAACAGCTAAGTCCTCAACAATGTTGTAATTCTGGGCCGCTCTCGCATGTGGATTGAAAGCAGACCTTCGAAGTACACCCTTGGCGGGAGGTTTGATTACTAGATCCGGGTTAGGTTTCTCGATCTGTAGTGGATCAGAACCAGGAGCTGAGGTTGATGGAATAGAATGAGAAGATTCTGCTTCCTTACCATCAACAGGATTCCTTACTACCATAATCTTGCGATCGAGTCGCAATCCTCACATGAGACATCATCAAAATGGGTTCTTCACTGGCATTCAAGGAAGAACCTATCATCTTATTCTCCTGCTCTGGAAATGGATTTTTTAACACAGCAGGAGTGGGAGAACCTTTGACTATTTTCACAACCTCGGCCCGATGAGGGCAATCTCTCGTAAAATGATCCTCTTCACAAATAAGACAAGGATATCGAGGTTTGCGCTTTTCGTCATTGGTTTCCAACTTTTCCGTTTTCTCCTTCGGAGCCTTGTCTGCTTTAGCCTTCTTCTTTCCTTTCTTCTTTCCACCGTTTTTTGATTTGGCCATAGATGACTCTACAGCGTGAATATCGGCGGTAAGTTCGGGAGAAGACTCTCCTGTCGGGGAATCAGGCAAAGTGATTATGGGAGTAGTCGAAGCCTTGGAAGACTTCTTCCTACTCTTTGTATTCACGATACCAATCATACCATCAGCGGCATGAGATCCCGAAGGAGCAGCAACGATTTGATTCGATTTTGGAAGATCCGGAATCTTCTCATGTAACGTACCCGACTGAGTGTAAACTAAGTCAAGGTATTGCGCCTGAGCAATGACTTGCTCCTCAGTAACTACTCCGGCCTTAGCTACATCTTCAGTAATCTTCGGTAATAATGATTTAACAAACCATTCAGCTAAGATTTGGTCCGGGATAAAAACTTTCACTAGCCTTCTTCGACGTCTCCACTCATGAATGTGATCAGAAATATACGTGGACGTCGATTGTTTTAGTGAAGTTAATAAATCCGTGCCGTTATCGTATCTGACCGGCAACTGAAAGTGAGTTAGGAACGAGGTAGCTAACTGGCTAAAATTGTAAAAAGAGGCCCGTGGTAACTCAATGTACCACTTGGCCGCGAGACCAATGAGTGTACGCTGGAAAAGACGTAAGCGGATCGAATCATCCGAGATAGAATTTGAAGCACACCAGAGGTGGTAAGTCATCACATGATTGGACGGATCCTCTCCAGACTTACCTTCGAACTTGGGTATATCACTGGGCAACTTATTTGGCATTGGCGGCCAGAACTGAAGATATTGAATTGGATCATTCGTCAGGCGCGTCAAGTCTGGTAAATCCAAAGTTGCGATAAACGGTAACTGCCAGTTAGGATCTCTAAAACTCTGGGTCACAAGACCAGCCCCAGGAGGAGGATATCCAAGATAACTAGGAACAGGAGTCGCATTTGGGATATTATATCCTCCTGGAAAACCAGGATTAACCGGACCGTACTGGGGTTGCTGAGGTTGCTGATAAGTATACCCAGGATACAGTTGATACTGGTAAACCGGTTGTTGGACAGCTTGCCCAGGTTGGTATTGTCCCTGGTACGATTGGTGAACAAATTGAGGTTGAGTAGTGACAACCGTACTTATACCAGGCTGACCTGTAGGCATCTGGACCGTGGTTTGAATCGTAGATCCAGACAACGGTAAAGATTTCTGAGGAGTGGTTACAGAGACAATAGAAACCGGAGCCGTCGATACTCCAGAAGTAAGTGCGGCAGATGTAGCGGTAGTTACAGCAGCTGTTTGAGATGGAGTACTAGGTGCGATTGGCGGCTGAGTAACTACCGAAGTTACAGAAGTTTGAACATTTGACTGGACAGGTTGCGGTTGCTGGGGTGGACCAGAAACTACGGGTTGTCCAACTTGAGGTACCAACTGCATACTTGGCTGCAACACCTGTTGACCTTGTGATGGATCCCACACTAACATTCCGGGGTATTGACCCGTAACAGGTTGAGGATACTGAGATCCATAACCGGATTGAGGATAGGATTGATAATTGTAAGGCGCAGTTCCCATACTTGGAACATATGACTGACCTTAAGGCGGTTGATAACCTTGACCTGAGTATTGACCTTGAGGTTGATAACCTTGAGGTAAATACGGATACTGGGGTTGACCTTGACTTTGAGGTTGATAGCCTTGAGGTTGATACCCTTGGGGTTGCCATCCTTGAGGTTGCCATCCTTGAGGTTGATATTGATACTGAGGTTGACCTTGGGGTACATATTGAGGCTGGGGTTGACCTTGAGGCATGTATTGCACCATAGGTGCATACTGACCTTGAGGTTGCCCCCCAGACACGATTTGTGTACCTTGAGGTTGCCCCCCAGGCGTAAATTGGCCCCCCTTGAGGTTGGGAAACGGGAACTGAACCTGACATCATGTAAATGTCTCCTACACCCAATGGTACATTACCACTGTTTCCAGCTAATAACCCATGATCAATGGGTTGAGGAGATGCCCCCGCAAAGGTACCAGAAAGTGATTGATACCCGGTGGGAACAAAAGGACCGCCGTGTAAGAAAGATTCAGGACTTTGAGTAAACACGGACGACTGACCAGACATATTTACAGGAGTATAAATACCTCCAGGTGGAAAAGGAGTACGAGGTGTAGAAAAACCTACCCCTGAGTTGTCTAAATAATTGGTTAACGAAAGGTACCAAGTAGTACTTCTAGGAGGACTGTAAAAGATGGATTCACGCTCCCTTAGATCAATAGTAAGTTGATCTTCAAGGTTAGAGACGCCTATTTCTTCCTCTGGAGCAAGTTCTTCTATAGCAATCAAACCAGTAGGAAGATTTTCGGTGATAAATCTTTCTATTCTTGGTGAATCTGGAACACTAGAAGTCGGAGTAACAGGTTCATATATTTCAGGTTCTTCGCTTGTATCACTAGCAGACGAAAAACTACCAACAAGTTCAGAAACTGTAACAGCTTCGGGATTATAACCTGTCTCTAAGCCTTGGTAATCTGAATGGACTACCAAGGAAGATTCTCCTTCTTCAGGTGAACCTACTCTACTGCCACTAGGAGGAGTTACAAGGACCTTTAAACCTTCTAGATTACCGGGGTCGTCTCGAGGAGGTGATCCCCTAAGTCTACGGGATCTTCTCAACAATTCGGCCACAGAAACAACTTCAGGAGACTAGCCCCGAAGTCTACGGGACTGTCTCGGTAATTCTGCCACAGCCAAAACTTTTAACTACTACACACGAAAACAAAGTAAAATTTCAAATCAAACCACCTAAAGTCTCTAAAGAACCAAACAAATTTGAATCACACGCCTAAAGAATCTAGGGCGTCAAACCAAGCACAAACAGTAGCCTTCTAGACCGAAAACGCTAGTTGGTGATGAAGCCCAACATCGACGGATTCAGTACAGAAGTGGCGGGTGGAACAGTTACCCCGGCAACCTGCTTAATGAATAGACCACACAAGTTCCTCCACTTTAACCGTCTCGAGTGAAGTGAACCCCCCGGAAAATCCAAGTGAGTCTAGCCGACGTCTGCTCCAGGTACAGTGGGATCTTCCCTCCACCGTCACCTCGGTAGAATCCTAAAGATAATGGTCACTAAGGTTACCAACCGCAACAAATGCACCTGGGGGAACAGTCTACACTCCGACAGCACGCAAGGGCAGAGTATCAAGCTCAATCCCCTTGCCGGCTCCTTGACAATAATCCAAGGTTTACCGACAAGTGACCCCTAGCTCCTCGACAATGGTTAATCTGAGGTTTACCGTTTGTAATACGTGCGTGTCTGGCGTCGTTCCCAACGAGGGGGGATTGATCCCCTCACTGGTTCGGACACGAGCTCGTGCTTCTCCTTTAAGAGGAGCTTTCCCAGAGTACAAATGAGACAATTGGATTTATTCTATCACAAGATAAGCTACTTGTTTGGTTTTGTTGTCTTGGAGAGTTAATTACTCACCTACTCCAAGACACTAGCCTGATCTAAATTGGTGTTTCAGAGCCCTAGTAAATAAAAGTTACTACGTTGATTTTACTTTAAGCGTTAATTTTATGGTTTTTCTTAAAGACAAAAGGTAGCGGAAGTGAAACCAATGGTGTGTAGACTCGACTCAAACCACTACAAAGATGCACCTAAGATGATTTACGCTATTTTTTCCTTTCAATGAAATTCTTAACTAAGAGAGTTGAGAGATGCAAATTTTATAGAAAACAACTTTCTTAGTAAAGACAATCAAAGAAACAATTCTCTTTATCTTTCCAAGCATACAAACATGACCACTCTTTACGTGCACGAAAAACTCTTTTTCTTTCAAAACTTTTCAAAGCTACTTGAAACAAAACTTTTCAAAGGAGATGTTTTTGTATTTTCTCTTTTTTAATAAAGCATATAAATCTATCTTAACGAAAATCAATCTTAAAAGCTATAAAATCTATGAAAACTTCACTCACAAGCAAATCAAAAATGAAATTACTCTAAGCAAACCTAACGAGGCAAAAGCCTACAAAGATGATTCTAGGTTGTTTTACTTGACCAAAATCAAATCAAGGACCAGCTAATGCAGAATCAAAAGACTAGTCAAAACAAAACTCAAATCTTTTTGTTCTTTTTGTAAAATGGAATTCAAGACTTAATCAACAAGCACTTCGAAATTTGCCCAAGAGACCAATCAAAGGTAAGTTTCTCTCACAGGTAGACTTTATGACAGGTCTGACTTCTAAGAATGCTGACAAAACCAGAGAGATCTAAGGCTTGACAACTTCTACCGCCAAAGTCACTACAAGACCTACTCAAAAATCAAACCCTAGGGCTTAAACTTCTATGAAATCCACTAAAACACTCAATGCTATCGAAACAAGTTTAGGTGAAGATCTTTGACAAGAGACTAATGAATCTGGGCAGTAAAAACTGAGAAAAAGCAAAATCTAAGAGAAAAAATGCAAAAAATGGAATTTTCTCAAATTTTAGCAGGGGACGCAGGCAACCCGTTAAGACAGGTGCGGGCCCGCTCTGTGCACACAGCGACAGTGCGTCCAGGGACGCACTGTGCAATACTCAGAGGGTGTGTCCTACTGGAAAATTCAAGAAAAACTAAAATGAATCTAACCCTAAGCTAACCCGCCCAAAAACAAAGTCACAGAGCCAAAAACCAGAAAAATAAACCAATTTTCTCAGAGAAAAGTTCATACAAAGGAAAAAACTTTCACATCAATGGAGTCCCCAGTGGAGTCGCCAATTTGTCAGGCGGAAAGAGTCGATTGTGCGGACACAACCAACCTCCCTAGGAGCCTAAGACTCTCTAGTGACAAACAAGACAAACAAGAGCAATCCTTCTCTAAACATGCATTTACTATATGGGAAATCAAGTGTTTAGATCCTACCTGTAGTCCAGCGCTGTTGTAGCAGTCCAGCTTCGCTGATCCGGATGAGCTCCTCCTTCACTTTGAAACCTGCATCCACTAACAATCAAACGATTAAATAGCACTTGAAAATCTCATAGAATAAAACATATTTAACACATAGACCAAGGAGTACATGAAACAACTCATAAATAACAAGTTATTGAGAAGAATGGACTCATTTGCATTAATAGGTAACAAAAGGAACAAATACAACCTGAGCCTCGGTGTTGTGTAAGTCCCTCCCAGGGTCCATCAAGAGTTCTCCTTTACTTTGACAAAGCTCACCCACTTCCAAATAGAACAAGCAAAGATGGCAATCTCTCCTCACAAGCTTCTAAATGGGAGTCCTAATTCCAGCAGCATCTACCCATAGAAATGTATAGCTTCCAACCTCTCCTCCTTCTGGCCCAATGCCTGTATTTATAGTGCTCCAGAGGAAGTTAATCAGGTCCACCATCAATGGGATAATCCCCTCTTTGGATGGGATAGCTCCCTTATTGATGGGATAAGTTCCTCTTTGGTAGGGGTACATGAACCATCTGGAGGCACTCAATACACGTCGAACAACCTTCTAGAATGCTCTAGAAATGACCACAAGTAACTTTTAAAGATGAAACTTGCGCATTTTGACCTTTACAGGGGACGCACTGCCCCTTTACATACAGAGCATCCAAAGACGCAGCTTTTGTGAACATTGGGTGCGTACCCGCAGGTAAGGTTGAGAGAACCTGCGTACCCAAAGATAAATACATTTGTAAAGACTTTCTCTCTTTTTGGAGTTTGACATGGAGAGCAGAGGCATAAGACTTGCCTAAGAGGATAGCATGACTGTTGATAGAGCCATACTAACTGTAAATAGTCATGGTGACATTTTTTAGTGTAAAAGGCATGCTGATCTTCATGTCCAAAGCTTCAAACCCACTAATGCTTGTGATTTGATCATTCATTGGGTTGAAATTGTGTGCTTGTGATTTGATCATTCATTGACCTAATGAGATTGTTTTGTTATATGGGTAGTGGATGAATGTACACCTTGAGTAGACTTAATCGTTCAACATGTGTTTTTTTGCTTGGGTCACATTTTTAATTATAAAAGGCAATATGTTAAGGTATGTACCTAAACGTCCCCCAAAAAAAAATTGTTTTGATTTTGATTATTGGACATTTTGGATGATAAGGGGTTTAGAGTTTCAATTCTAGGGATCAATCTCAAGATTTATAATTGTAAAGTCAGTACACAAATGGAGACTAAACTTGTTGTAGCTCTGATACCACTTGTTATAGCTCTAACCAAGAAATATTATAGATCTGATATAAAAATATAAGACAATGCAAATAAACCCAGAAATGATATGAAATGATTCTTTATTGATCAAACCCTTAAGGTAGGGTAACACCATACATTCACTCCTTAAGGAAGGAGAACACTCCACAAGCCATATGCCTGTTCATACAATAATACTTCACTATCTCCACATGGAGTCTCTAGCCTCTATATAGGCCTCATACATACAATACCATGGGTCATTACCATGGTTCCCTCATACCATCAACTAATACCATGGGCCCATTACATTATTATTAACTACTTGTGGTCCCTTACATGACATGGGTTAACCACCTTATTTATTACTATGGCCCATCCCATTATTACATTATTACCTTGGGTACCTCCCTTGGTACCCCATATTATCCCCCCTAGGTATATAACAGTTGAGGTCCTTATCTTTTCTTTTGATCATAAATGTCATATTTGGTCTCTTAATGTAAAGGTCATGTAAAGACCCATGATGTAATAATTGTAACAATCAGTCATGTTTGGACTATTGGGGTTGATGTAAATTATATATGTAATCCCATTTTGGGCATTTGATGTAATGTTGAATCAAATATGTAACCTCACTATGTTGGGTGATTGATGTAAGCACAATTCCTTGGTGACAGGAAATATCATACTCAGTTAAGTCATATAATCATGTACTTCATTAAAAATATTCCAGAAGATTCAACATATCCTCAGGGGGATCACAGTTAGTGTTCATATTCAGCAGAAAAGACCTACAATGATCCTCTCCACAAAGGGAGATGTAGAGCTATAAAAAGGGTCTCTTTCACCTCTAATTATCTCACATTAATATGTCAATCCGGGAGCGTTTGGTTATTACAAAGAGTGACTCAATTCGAGGCTATTTGTCAGAGTAATGTTAGTAGTAAAGTGTTCTACAAAAATACAAGAGTAAACGGATGCTTGTTTACAACTAATTTACTTCAAATGACTAAAGCACACACTCTTAAAACTAGGCAACTGATCAGTCAAGGGTTCGGTGACGATAACCCATCCCTTTGGAAACTGACAGAAAGGAAATTAAGGCATGGAAAATCACACATTCAGAAAACCAGGCAACTTACCAATCAAGGGTTCGGCAGCAATAGCCCATCCCTTTGGAAACTGATGGAAAGGAAATTAGAGCATGGATCACGGGTCTGGGAGTGAGACAGTGAATGTCGAGGCTCACTACAGCCTTAGATCATCTCTCACACCAAAATAACAAATGCAAGTAAATGGAACGGCAGATAGCAAAATGGAACAACAAATAAGGAATTGAACAGCAAATCTGGAATGGAACAGCAATAATAAAATGGAACAGCAATCAAACAACTAAGTCTCACGCGTCATAACCAGACTTAATCTATTAACCCAAATGCACTCTTCATAATCAAATATCACTCTCTCACTCTTAAGGCAAATCAAGCAGAACTCACTAATGGAACAACACTAACTATTGATAAATTATGGAACAGCACCAATAGATCATACACACGCAACACGCTAGGAAAGTAATCTGATTTAACACCAATCATCAACATGAATTACAACTGTGTTTCAGGGATGGAACAGCATGAATCCTGAATCATAAAGAACGGATCTTTCAGATAAGTTCCTTAACACAAATACACAGCATAAAGGCTCCGCAACAAAATGAGAACGATGTTTAATTAAGTCTACTAATATCAAATCAACTCTGAAAGTATTGATGATATAATGTAGAGTCAATATAAAGAACCTTAATGAACAAATCTTAACAAAGCATATGATGTAACTTATAAAGCATATCAGATTACCGAATAACAACGATAAGCAAGCAAACCATGCAGAAATCAAATCGTAGTGATACAGAAGCAAGTGTCCTCCGGGGTCGGGCCGTTAGCCTCAAGGGTACACCCCTTTGAGTTAATCCAGATGCAGAGATAAGATAATCACCAAGTTTATATTAACGCATAAGACAAAAGTACAATGAACCAGTTCTCAACGAGACTCGATGATCAAAGTTGATCTTTTACAGAAAATTACATAAAAGTATATTATCCAGGTTGACAGTGTTGTCCCTTTATATAAAGGTGACGGCGGAGATGTCTAAGTAACAAGATAAATAAAGCAGCGATCCCTCAGGATCAAAGATCCTGAGGGATTCGCCAAACTATCAAACCTTAATGTTTTCTTTTCTTCTCTGCCGAGCTGGTGTCTTCTCCTTCTTTTCCGGGCCGATTTGCTCTGATCTGCTTAGCCTTGTTTGCATTCGGTTTCCCTTCAAAGGGGCAGCAGTTATCTTGTCTTTATCTTTTCCTTCGGAACGACAACTCTTCGTTTTCACCCTTTCCTGCACAAAAGAATAACAATTATCAGTGATTAAGTCTTGCATATTAATTCACATGTTTTGTTATAATTATTTATTGTTTTCCAGATTCATGATGCAAAAAGGTTTACAAATTCTACTAAAAAACTATTGAAATGATCATCAAAAGCATACCTTTTTGGTACTCCATACACCCCCCTGCTTACCTGTTTCATGCCCTCATGAAAACATTGTAGTTGACATGCAAGGCAGTGAGAGAATAGGCTGGAGAAGGAATCTCATGTGGAGGCCTACAGCCATGATGAGTGACTAGATAGTCAAAGAAATGACATGTTTGACCCTCAGGCATCTCATACAGGGCTTGATATCCGGGTGCAGGGTGCAAATAATTGGACTGCGAAATCTATATCCTAACCAGGATGGCCCTGCTTTCAAAATGCTGTCGCCATAGAGGTTCAAACGGCTGGTAGCTAATTAAAAATTCTCATACTTAAACGGTTCCCTGAGCTGGATGTTTGGATTAGAGATTCGGTACCGGAATTTGGCTGCATCAATGGCGAGGTCTTTGATGGAAAGAAAATACTCTAAACTTTGTCGAATGAGTGCCTCCTGCATAGGTCCTAACGTTTCGATGATACCCGGAGTTCTCATAAGGTTTCTATGTGCTCTCCATAACCGCACTGGGTCCCTAGGCTCAGCCCTTACCCACAAGTCTAGGCCATTTTCCTACCTCTGGAAAGTGTTATAGGCTTTGAGCCATTTAATCTGATTAACCCCGAATGAGATGAATGCTTGCAATTGAATGTCCCCAACAAAAGGACCAGGGTTCAATTCAGTCTCTTGATCTAGCACGAGGTTATGCAAATAAAATTCACACAGCAATCTCTGGACCTTCACCCCATAATGTTTACAACAGTCTATAAAGTCATTGACAGTGTTGATTTGTATAGGGGCGCCTGCTTTAACAGCTTTTATTTTTAATTGTAAATATCGTTCTAGTAAAAACAAAGCATAGTTTTTGGCAGGGGCCCTACATGCTAAAACGTCATTGTATAAAGAACACAAGGTATCCATCTGCTTGATAACAGTATCTAGCCTACGGGTTACCTTTGCAGCTTTCTCTTGTTCCTTTCGCCACCCTTCAAGTGCCTGGCTTTCGGATTGATTGACGTTCCTTAGTTGCTGCTGTAACTCTTCATACTTCTCACGGGGGACCGTTTGCTCTCTAAGTTGTTCAGCTTCTTGCTGGGCTTGCTTCATCATCTGATGCAAGGTTCTTGTCTTCGGATCTTTTTTCCATAGGTAAGTGGAGGCCAGGAGTTTTACCTGAACTTTCTTATTACGCTGTTTGGAGTTCAGAACCCTTATTACCCCTGAGGGTGGTGCCTCTGTCTGGATTTCCTTGTTCTCCTTTTCTTTTTTAACACGAATATCAGCTTGTTATTGTTCCTTTTCAAATGGAACAGCAGTCTGTTCCTCAACATCATTTGGAACAGCCGTCTGTTCTTCAGCAGGGTTTGGAACAGTAGGGCGATCGTTGGTCCTTCGCCTTTTTGCCTTGCGGGATTTTACTGCAATGGCCCTCTTTTTCTTCCCTGCGGTCTTCCCTACCTTCTAGTTTTCCTTCAGAATTCTAATTTGCTGTCGGAGTTGGGCTATTGTATTCAATAATTTCTGCCGTTCCTTTCGCAATTTTTTAATTTCCAGCATTTCGTTAGAAGGGATAGCAAGCTGTCTACTGCGGTCTGGACTAGTCTCTGGGTCTTTCTCCTGGGTGCTTCCTCGCTGTTCTGCTCTAGCTGTTCTGGGGTAGGAACCTTAGCTGGTTCCATCTCTTCCTGGACAACTGCTTGTTCTTCTCCTACTCCCTTCGGAATTTCCTCTGGTGACTTGGGAAAAGATCGTTCCCGTTCAGTATCTCTTATCTCTGCTTCATCATGAACAGGCAGTTTTTCTTCTTCTGCGTCTACTGCATGTGATTTTTCAGATGAATTTTCTTCTTGGGGTTTGTCATGGAGGTCTGCTAGACTGGAAGGTTGGCCATACTCACCCATATTGGCCAAAACTGCGGCCAATTCGTCTTCTCCCACTGGGTCTTGTGGTGGGCTACCTTCCTGTTGTCCTATTTCCTCCTCCTGCTTAGATTGCTCTGTTTCTGTCTCGGAATGCTCAGCTTCTGTTTCTGTCTCGGAATGCTCAGCTTCTGTTTCTGTTTCTGAATACTCAGCTGCTTCCTCATTTTCCTCTTCGGATTGCTCATCCCTCTCTTCAGATTGCTCAGCCTCCTTTTTAGATTGTTCTATCTCTACTTCTAGTCGTGAGGGTTGCTCGTCCTCGATTACCACTGGCTGGCTGGTGCTCTCCTGGAGCTTTTCCAGCCTTCCTCTTATTCGAGCTAACCTGGCTGATTTTCTGGGTCTCTCTAGCTGTTCGAGTGTATCGGTGGCATGCTTACGCTTTGCCGATTCCTGCTGTATTTCTGGTCGTTTAGATGCACTAGCAACATGTTTTTTTTTTACCAATTCTCTGCGTTTTTCCGGACGTTCTGGTGTGCTTGTAGAATGTTTACGTTTTGGGGATGGTGCTGTCACTCCCCCATCAATCATTGCAATCAGTTCATCCCAGCTACTTTGCTGCTGGGTAAGACTATGACTAACTACTAATCGAATTAATCCATGGTGACTGACAACTGACTCTACATGCTGTGCCCTTTTTAGGCTTCGTGCAGCATCATGTAGTAATGAATTCAGAAGTGCAGGTAGATTTACAGAGCATTTTTGCTTTAAAACAGCTAAGAGTTTAAGATGTCGTGGCCTTACCACGTCTTTCCTCCCCTCGCAGGCAATGTAACTCTGAACTGTTCTTGCTAATTCGATTCAGGGTTCTCCAAGGGTTGCTGGCAGAACTCCCTTCCCCTTGATTGTCAAGCTCTGGCCTTCGTCCTGGAAAATTTCCATGATCTTCTGTAATCTTTCCTTCTTTAGTGTCCATACTGGTCCGGTGGCTGGTAGTCCCGAGACTTCTGCAATTATATCGTCGGTGACCGCTATCCGCTTCCCCCTTACTGTGGAGTGGTCCTCCTGCAGGTTCTTCAAAAATTCCATTGCTACTGTTTCATTAGACTCCTGCAGGCGACTGAGATAATTCAGCCACCCTGCTCTTTCCAGGATCTCCCGGGCAGTAGCAGAGACTGTCAACTTCTGAGGTTCGCTTCGAATTTCCCTTCCTCCCATGGTTTCACTGTGGATCCTCAATGGAACAGCAACTACTTGTGCTGTTTGAAACACAGAGAGGGTGCTAATCGCAAGCTTCGGAAAAAAACACAGAGTATGCAACAGAAATGGATTATGAACAGCAACTTGCGTAAAAATAGAAATGTCATGCCGTTAAGCCATGCCATACCGTCGTATGCTATCTTTCCCGAATAGTGAGCTGACACGTAGTTCAGGGAATAATGAGGTTAACCTCCCCCCCCCGCAATGTGATAGGCTGTCCCAGCCGTCAAATAAAGGAGCAGCACTCGATCTGCAACCAAGTCATAAAGGAACAGCGTATGAAATTATGCCATGTTTAGAAAGACAACGAATTACCGAAATCGAGGCAGAGAGTTGATCGCGTATTACGTAAGAGGCTGCTGCAATATGATATGAGGCTGGGGGATAGGACGTCTGTCGTACTTGCCAAATCTCGAGTGGTCATTGTCACTTCCTTTGCCATGATTGGTGGTAATAAATGTTGATGCGATGTATAAATCGGGAAATAATATATGAGTAGTTCCTTAGGATATAAGAGACAAAAGAGTATTAGTATCTAACCCATTGGAGTAACCAATGTGACTTCAATACCATTAACAGTGCTCTGCTGCCGACAGGTGTCCATAACCTTGGCAGAGTTGTTTTTTTACCCCTGGAACCATGATCCATTGTGTATACATAGGAATGTTGTTATGTCAAAGTGTAGGCCATTATGCTGGCTTGATAACCAATTAACCATAATGCCATTCACGAGGAAGGAGTGAAACGTGGGCAGGTCGGCTCGTGATGAGACCTCCTGTTCCAAGGTTCGATTATTTGATATACCTTTTGGACCATATCCCTGGTGTGGTGGCCATAGTGGGAATGCCACTTCACTTCCATCCTCATGATCATGGTAGGCTGGCTCTTGATGAGACCCCCTATCCTGCATTTGACATTTCATAAATCATGTTCACACATTTTTTCTTTTTCATAGAGTACTTTTCCTCATTTATACACAAAGGGTGGTTCAACACTCCTTAAGAGTAGGAATGGTGGAAGAAGTCTTATCATCTCAATAGGAAGATATAATCCCTTTGCTCTTATTCCTAAATAATAATCAAAGAGGGTTAAAGGGATCAGCATGATAAAGATAACCAATCAGAGCAAAATTAGTAAAACAATGACAACAAAAGATAAGAAATAAGTATATCCTTCCTTTTGTCCTCTTACCAATGCAGAGCCTTATAAATATAGCAATTTATGATTTGCGGATTTCGGTATGTTGTGATTTTATATTCATTGCATAAGTGCATAGTTGTATTTTAAAGACTTGAAAGAATATGGTCTAGAAGCATCCTCTATTAAGATCAACAAAAGGAGTAAGCTGTTTCATAAGGAGAGAAAAAGTATGCTAGTGGTGTTCCTCTTGGAAAAAGACAAAGAATGCAAATGTTGTTCCTTTTGAAAAAAGAACAGCAAAAATAAATGCTATGAAAAAACACTCAAAATGCCGTTCTATTTAAAAAGGAACAACAGCAACCAAAAATGTTGTTCCTTTGAAAAAGGAACAGCAGCAATCAAAAGTGTTGTTCCTTCGGAAAAGGAACAGCAAAAGAGGCAAAAATGTCGTTCCTTTGGAAAAGGAACAACAGAAATCAAAATATGTTGTGCCTTTGGAAAAGGGACAACAAACACACCGCAGTGCCGTTCCTTTTGAAAAAGGAACAACAAAAATCCAAAATGTTGTTCCTTTAGAAAAGGAACAACAGAACAAGCAAAGCCGTTCCTTTTGAAAAAGGAATAGCAGAAAATCAAAGATGTTGCTCCTTTGGAAAAGGAACAGCAGAAAATCAAAGATGATGTTCCTTTGAAAAACGAACAAAAAAATCGAAAATGCTGTTCCTTTTGAAAAGGAACGGTAGAAATCAGAAAATCAAGAATGTTGTTCCTTTTGAAAAGGAACAACAGAAAATCCAGAATGTTGTTCCTTTTGAAAAGGAACAACAAAACATGCAAATGCCATTCTTTTAGAAACGGAACGGCAAAAATCAAAATTTTGAGAAAGCAAAAAATCATTGAGTTCAAACATATGTATAAGAACGACTTGAAAAAAAAATAACTTATGTACAGACTGTAAAAAAAAGGAATGAATTCCTTAATGAATTACAGGTGAGGAAGATTTCTCTTCCTCTCCTAAAATCTCCATATCAGTGTCTCGGCGTAACTGCTGGCAGAAGGACTCCCGAGTAAGTGGTTTGCGATAGAGACGAACTCGGTCGCCATTCACTTTGAAGATGTATCCAGAACCGTCAATGGTGATTAACGTGATGGTCCCATTGTCATGCACCTTCTGGATTTCATATGGTCCCAACCAACGAGTCTGGAGTTTCCCAGGGAAGTCCTGAAATCAAGAGTCGTATAACAGAGCCCAGTCTCCCTCGTGGAAGACTTTGTTTTTGATGAGCGCATCATGCCATTTAGCCCGCTGCTGTTGAATCAGTGTTGTATTTTGTAGTGCAGAGAGCCTAATTTCGTCCAATTCGTTGATCTGCTATAGTCGATTGATTTGTGCCTCGCTTAGATCTAGGCCAACTTCCTGTGCGGTTCGTAAGGTTTGGATTTCAAATTCTATGGGAAAAATAGGTTGTTTTCCAAACACTAATTGATAAGGTGAGTAACCAGTGGTGCTTCTCCATGTTGTTCTGTAAGCCCACAGTGCTTCAGGTAGTCTAGCAGCCCAATCACGCCTATGTGACGCAATGGTTTTCGTTAGGATTGATTCTATTATCTTATTGCTGCTTTCTACCTGCCCATTCGCCTGTGGGTGATATGGAGTAGTAATTTTATGCTGGACGTGATAATTGTTGAGTGTTGCAGCTAATTTATTTCCAAAAAATTGTGGTCCTCCATCTATAATTACTTCCCTTGGAAGGCCATAACATACAAATAGATGGAACAGGAACTGTATTACAGAATCCTCTGTGGCTCTTGGCAATGCTTATGCCTCAACCCATTTGGTGACATATTCTGTTGCCACCAAGATATATGTTTTCTGATTTGATGATGGGTTGATGGGGCCAACGAAATCAAGAACCCATCGCTCGAATGGTTCAATGACTAATTGTGGCTTCAGAGGCATCTCGTCAGCTTGACCAGGTCATCCTGCTCGCTGGCAGCTGTCACAGGCTTGGACAAATTTCTTTGCATCCTTGAAAATCGTGGGCTAGTAGTATCCTGTCTGTAATACTTTATGCCTAGTTCTACGCTTAGCGAAGTGTCCACCACACGATCCATCATGACAGGCTTTTAGGATGTCAAAGATTTCATCTTCTCGAACACATCTCCTGATATGCATGTCTGCCCCTGTGTGAAACAAATAGCCCCCAATCCACGAAAATTGAGTACTCTTCTGAACAATCTGCTTGCGCTCATTAGGGGTTAAGTGTTTTGGTAGCTTACCTACTGCAAGGTAATTGGCAACATCAGCATACCAAGGTGTTTGAACAACAACAACAAACAGGTGCTCATCTGGAAATTGATCTTCAACTACTGCTGCATCGATTGGATTTGGTATTCTTGAGAGAAAATCGGCTACAGGGTTTTCTTTGCCAGGCCGGTCCTTCATTGTGATGTCAAATTCCTGCAATAAAATCAACCATCTAGTTACTCTGGCATTTGTGACAGGCTTATTTGCTAAATATTTGATGGCAGAATGATCTGTATATAAAATAATAGGATAGCCTGTGATATAATGTCTAAACTTATTGACAGCATGTATCACAGCTAGGAATTCTTTTTCAGTAACAGTGTAATTTAATTCAGCAGGGGATAAATTTTTGCTGATGTAATAAATGGCATATGGTTTTTTATCCTCTTCCTGCCCAAGGACTGCGCCAATAGCTGTATCTGAGGCATCAGATGATATCTGGAATGGTAAATCCCAGTTTGGTCCTCGAAGGACTGGGGCTGTAGATACGAGCTTCTTTAGATCCTCAAAATCACGGTCACATTTTTCTGTCCAAAGAAAATCAACGTTACCAGTTAGTGCATATAAAGGTGCAGCAATGTGTGAATAATGTTCTATAAATCGTCTATAATAACCAAAAAATACAAGAAAGCTGCGTACCTCTGTTTGAGTAGTAGGAGTGGGAATAAGCAAAAGTATTTGGATTTTGGCCGGGTCTACCTGAATGCCAGCTGCTGAAACATAGTGTCCTAGGATAAGTCCTTCGATCATCATCATGTAGCATTTTTCATGGCTTAAGCAAAGCTTGGTAGCAATGCAGCGTTGTAGGAATTTTTCTAGGGTGTCTAGTGCTGGATCAAAATCATCTCCATATGGTGTAAAGTCATCCATATATACTTCAAGTCCATCATTTATTAAATCTGCAAAAATGCTAAGGATAGCCCTTTGGAATGTGGCAGGAGCATTACATAGGCCAAAGGGTAGAACTCGATAGGCAAATGTTCCCCAAGGACAAGTAAAAGTAATTTTGTCCTGGTCTTCAGGGTCAATCTGAATCTGATTGTATCCACTGAAGCCATCCAGGAAAGAAAAGAATTTCTTTCCTGATAAAGTATCTAATACTTGGTCTATGAATGGGAGAGGAAAATGATCTTTTTGTGTTGCTTTATTTAGTTCCCTGTAATCCACACAAATTCTCCATTTTCCATTCTTTTTTGGTACCACCACAAGCGGAGAGACCGATTTACTATCAAAAATAAGATAGATAAAATTAACATCTAAAAGTTTCTGAAGTTCAGCTTTTACCACATCCTTTAGATGAGGATTAAGTCTTCTTTGCGGCTGACGAACAGGTCTGGCATCTTTTTCTATATAAATGTGGTGTGTACATAATTGGGGATCGATTCCTTTCATATCAGGGTAATCCCATGCAAATGCTTCTTGATATTTTGTTAACAGATGGATGAGCTTCGTTTCTTGTTCAGGTGTGAGATTGGCATTGATGTTTAAAGTTTTTCCCGGTTCAATTTCCACAATTTTACTATTTGTAACAGAAGTAACAGGTATTGTTTGGTCATGTGTATCTTTCAGAGGATCTTCTTCTAATTCATTATCAAATGTTGCTTCTATCATGTGACACTGTGTGCAGGATCTAGATTCAGTTTGACTAATGAAATTATTAATGGCATCATCTTCTGTTTGATCTTTAAAATCAAGTGCCTCTTGTATAGTCAATGGAGATCTAATGTTATCAGTAAGGTATGATACAAGGTGTTTATTAGTTTTGATTATTGTGACACTTGGCTGCGCTGGAGGATATAAAACTAAATTTTTGATATTCGGTCCTCTGGTTATAGTCATATTTCCCTGCCGACAGCCAATGTAAGCATCGGCAGTGGCGAGCCAAGGTCTACCTAGAATTAGCGGGTGTCCATCAAGTCGGGTTTTTGGATTGATTATCAGGAAATCGGTTGGATATTCCCAGGAGTCTACAGAGACCATGACATCATGTAGAGTACCCTCTGGTCTAACCACAGATCGGTCAGCTAATTCTAACAGAGTAGAAGTGGGTTCTACAGATGTAATGCCGAGCTTTTGGCAAGTAGTGGTTGTCAAAATATTAATTGCAGCTCCTAGATCAACTAAGGCATTAGACAGAGTCTGACCATAAATTTGAACAGTTACAATTGGATTTCCTGGGTCTTCATATTTAATGGGTGTTTCTTTTCCGGATAGTAAATCAGATAAAGTACCGACTACTTGGACTCTTGGATTAGTTGTTATATTCCTCCTCGGTTTCTTGATGCACAATTCTTTGATAGTTTTTGCGTATATAGGAATGTCTCGAATGGCTTGGAGGAATGGGATTTTTATGTACAGATTTTGTAATCCTCCCAGAATGTGAAAGTCGGGATATTGTATGGGTCGAGGTATGACTAATCATTCTGGGAATGGAGGAGAGGATGTGGTTGCTTGATTATGAGTCTGCTGCTTGTTTACATCCTCTTGTTGTGACTGATGTTCTCTTGGTAACTGATCTTCAATATGAACTGTTTTATCTCCCTCAGTTTCAATTATACGCCCAGATCTTAACTGAAGATCATTGCACTCCCTCAGGTCGGGTCCTATTTCTGGTGATTCAATGATTTGGAGAGATTGGACCGGTCTGTTATTTGGATTGGGATTGGGTTGGGCTAGGAGTTGCGGTCTCAGATTAGACTGGGGATTTTGTTGTAACGCTGGCAGAGTAGGTTGAGGGAGCGGAATAGTTCCTGCTGGCTGGTGCATCGGTCTTTGCCAGTTTGTCTGCCAGGGTGAACTTTGTGAAGTAGGGGGAGTCCATTGTGGAGGATATGGGCCATTTTGCCAATATGGTGGAGTGTAAGGGAAATTCGGCCAACCAGATTGGCTTGTCTGATTTAGCCATGGGTTTGAAGAAGGAAATGATTGAGGTGACCAGTTTGAAAATGGGGGTTGAGATTGATTTTTCCACATACCATGTTGTTGAGCATTATACTGTGGAGGCTAAAAAGAAGAGGTTGGGTCCGGAAACATACCAGATTGTCTCGGCTGCCACTGGCGACGCTGGTTGATCAAGTACATTGATTCTGGTTCTTCTTCTGCTTCCTTATATACCGCTTTCAATCCAGGAAGTGAGGGGTAGCTCTCTGTAAGGTGATCTTTTGTACAGATGGTGCATGTTTGAACTGTCTCCAACAGACATTCTTTGTGGCTATGCTTTTTCCTGCATCGGGGACAGAAGATCCCCAAATTCTGTTCTGCCTCCATCTGCTTCTGTTTAGCCTGCACAATATCAAGTTGTGTAGTTAGTGTCGCCAGAATATCAGCTTTAAAATTTTCTAATAAATTTCCAATTTCTACACGTGTTACTCCTTCTGTTGATACTTTGTTATCTCTTGCAAACCGATCATATTCTGCCGGTTTTATTCTTGTGCTGCCTCTCGAACTCCTGATACATAAGTCAATGATGTCAGCAAAATTCTCTTGATAAATATCCCCTTTTCCCATAATGTTTAATGTTTCTATCCATTGTTCCTTCATGCCCCTCATCAATGCATTTTTTAACACATTATCAGGTAAAGGTAGCGATGCATAAGGGGATCTTTGTAGATTGTACTAAAAGCGTTCCACATATTCCTCTAATGTCTCATTCGGTTTGGCTGTCATTTGAAATATTTCGTCTTTTAATTCTCTGGACCTACAATAATCCTGATATTTCTTTAGGAAGGATTCTTTCATTTCATCCCAATTGTTGATAACCCCACCACCTAGTCCCATGAACCATCTTAAAGCAGCCCCTTTTAATGTAGAGGGAAATACTTTCAATTTCTAGGGATCGGTGGTGTAATCATATCCCCTGCATAACACATCGAATTCGAATAAAAATGCATCTGGATCTTCTGATGTGAGACCATGAAAGGTAGGGATATGCTGAAGAGGGATAGCTTTCATGGGCGCATTTGCTGCAGAATCCACTATAGGATATTGTAATGTAGAGGTTTGAGCATTTGGCTGGTTCTGAGCCATAGGATCGAATATATGCCAATAACCTTCTGGGATATCTAGGAGGGTATTCCTAGGTTGAGAGGGAACGGTTTTAAGAGGGGTAGTTTTAATAGCACTTCCTTTATCTGGGATAATGAGAATACCTAATGTCTGAGGAGACTGGATTCCTCCAACGATGATTTTTGCAGCACTCCCCTTATCTGGGCTATTTAATGGCTGATTTGTTTCAATAGGAGATTTTGGTTCCTCGGTTTCCCCTGTTTCTCCTTCTCCTTCACAAAGGTTGCTGAAATTCCCTTCCTGCAATAGTTCTGGAGTAGAATTTTCAATTTCTTGAAAGTCCTGCTCTTCAGTTTGACTATGCACCTTAGCAAAGGCTACAGATGGTGATCCTATGGCCTGAAGGGAACTAGTAGGCTGTTTAGAACTGATTTTCCTAGGGCCTACTGATGGCTGAGATTCTGTTTTCTTATAGATTTCGTCTATGAAGGTCGTTCGGCCAAGGGTCACCGGCCCCTTAGCTTTTTGGGTTTGGATGGAGGTTTGATATTCTTTTCTAGTTTTTTCTGCTTAGTCATGCACTCAAATAAACTACTATTCAAACAAAGCAAAAACAAATCTGTTAGGAAAGCGAACAATGGAGCAGGGCTTTTACATGCTCCGCATGCAGGTTCTTACCTTTCGTTTTTAAAATCCAACTCTTCCCTAGCAGGTTCATACACTACTCTGAAAAAAACAAATGGCTACACTCTTTCCCCGGCAACGGCGCCAAAATGTAGAGCTATAAAAAGGGTCTCTTTCACCTCTAATTATCTCACATTAATATGTCAATCCGGGAGCGTTTGGTTATTACAAAGAGTGACTCAATCTAAGGCTATTTGTCGGAGTAATGTTAGTAGTACAGCGTTCTACAAAAATACAAGAGTAAATGGATGCTTGTTTACAACTAAGTTACTTCAAATGACTAAAGCACACACTCTTAAAACTAGGCAACTGATCAGTCAAGGGTTCGGTGACGATAACCCATCCCTTTGGAAACTGATGGAAAGGAAATTAAAGCATGGAAAATCACACATTCAGAAAACCAGGCAACTTACTAGTCAAGGGTTCGGCAGCAATAGCCCATCCCTTTGGAAACTGATGGAAAGGAAATTAGAGCATGGATCATGGGTCTGGGAGCAAGACAGTGAATGCCGAGGCTCACTACAGCCTTAGATCGTCTCTCACACCAAAATAACAAATGCAAGTAAATGGACAACAAATAGCAAAATGGAACAGCAAATAAGGAATTGAACAGCAAATCTGGAATGGAACAACAATAATAAAATGGAACAGCAATCAATCAACTAAGTCTTGCGCGTCATAACCAAACTTAATCTATTAACCAAAATGCACTCTTCATAATCAAATAACACTCTCTCACTCTTAAGGAAAATCAAGCAGAACTCACTAATGGAACAGCACTAACTATTGATAAATTATGGAACAGCACCAATAGATCATACACATGCAACACGCTAGGAAAGTAATCTGATTTAACACCAATCATCAACAGGAATTACAACTGTGTTTCAGGGATGGAACAACATGAATCCTAAATCATAAAGAACGGATCTTTCAGATAAGTTCCTTAACACAAATACACAGCATAAAGGCTCCGTAACAAAATGAGAACAATGTTCAATTAAGTCTACTAATATCAAATCAACTCTGAAAGTATTGATGATATAATGCAGAGTCAATATAAAGAACCTTAATGAACAAATCTTAACAAAGCATATGATGTAACTTATAAAGCATATCAGATTACCGAATAACAACGATAAGCAAGCAAACCACGCAGAAATCAAATCGTAGTGATACAGAAGCAAGTGTCCTCCGGGGCCGGGCCCTTAGCCTCAAGGGTACAACGCTTTGAGTTAATCCAGATGCAGAGATAAGATAATCACCAAGTTTATATTAACGCATAAGACAAAAGTACAATGAACCAGTTCTCAACGAGACTCGATGATCAAAGTTGATCTTTTACAGAAAATTACATAAAAGTATATTATCTAGGTTAACAGTGTTGTCCCTTTATATAAAGGTGACGGTGGAGATGTCTAAGTAACAAGATAAATAAAGCAGCGATCCCTCAGGATCAAAGATCTTGAGGGATTCGCCAAACTATCAATCCTTAATCTTTTCTTTTCTTCTCCGCCGAGCTGGTGTCTTCTCCTCCTTTTCCGGGCCGATTTGCTTTGATCTGCTTAGCCTTGTTTGCATTCGGTTTCCCTTCAAAGGGACAACAGTTATCTTGTCTTTATCTTTTCCTTCGGAACGACAACTCTTCGTTTTCACCCTTTTGCTGCACAGAAGAATAAAAATTATTAGTGATTAAGTCTTGCATATTAATTCACATGTTTTGTTATAATTCTTTATTGTTTTCCAGATTCATGATGCAAAAAGGTTTACAAATTATACTGAAAAGCTATTGAAATGATCATCAAAAGCATAACTTTTTGGTACTCCATAGGAGAAAGAAGTCTTCATTTAGTATTGGTTAGCCCTTTTCCCTTGATGTCAAATGAGGAGAGTAACTTGGTGTTTGAAGAAGAATTCTTGGAAGGAAGCTAGGTATGTCTACAAATGTGTTTACCAGTATCTACAGGTAGTCGTAACCAAGCACCAAAGTGGTTGTCATAAAGTCCAAATGGGGAGATTGCTACCATTATGACTAATGTGTTGTCCTTGAAAGAAAACCTACTTGATAAAAATTCCAATATGATGGTTATGAAGATGCTATAGGTGAGATAGACAAGAGAATATCACTTTAGAGACAAAACAATGATAGAGGTGAAGTTTAAGAAAGTATACGTGGATTCTATGAAGAAAGGCCACATACATATCCAGGTATGGTAAAGAAAAGTAGCGTACAATTTCCACACCATGGTATTGTTAATACCAGGGGTATTTACCATGTTATTGGCCCATAGTAATGAGCGTAATAATGGATATTTGATCCCGTCAAAGAATACCATTGACATTACTAAAGGATTGGCCTAAGGTATTAGCTAAGGCTTATATTATTTAAGGAGATGGAGATCAAATGTTAGGGTGTGGGTGTGATGGATTATTTATGAATGACTTGATTTGAAATAGGAGTGGACGAAGGAGCAAGGAAATGGATGAGATCTAATAGATCTGAAATGACCACATGTTGAATAATTTATTTATGGTTTGATAGATTTGTGATGATGATATATGATGGGTTTCTATAACACTTTACATGAAGATATTTGAGTTTGATAGATGTTATGTTGTAGCGAAGGTATATCTCAATGATTACAGATCTATACGCAGGTCTGACACTGAGAAGTCATGTACATACACAGACCTAATTATAGGTAGTCACATATGTATTATGTATTATGCACAGATCTGTATGCAGGTGTGGTGAATGAGAAGAGAAGAATGCACATACGTGGAAGTGCTTTATAAGAGTTGTGTACATATGCTAGGGTTTTGTAGTATGAGTTGTTAATGATGTCTACTCAATTCCATTATGTTTTCTGCTATATGTCAATGATGTCACTTTCATGATTATCTATGTCTGACAATTCTGGTTCGGTTATGGAATGATATGTTGATTAGAGATGATGTTACTATGTGATAATCTATATCTGGTTCACTGATCTATGATGGGTTCAGTATGTGATTGAGTGATTGATTCAGTGTGACATTGATTTAGACTCAGTTATTCAGTAATTTGAGATCTGTACACAGGTTCTAAAAGAAGAACTGCATACATATGCGGGTATGACTTAAAAAATAGTGTATATATTCTGACATATGGTTGATTAGGGTCTTGCAATAGAAGTAATTGGATTTTTGATGAGTAACAATGTTTGGATTATTGATGATTAGTTATGCATTGATATGATATATACTGGTTTAGTTTGATCTAGTTGTATTGATTGATTAGGATTCAATAATCACTTTCATGATTTAGTTGGTTTAGTGATTGAGTGATTTGATACAGTGATTTGTTTCATGATTATTATTTTGTATTGGGCTTAAATGGTCGTAGTGATTCCAATCTGACAATAGGATGAAAAGTGGCATACAAGTTTGATGTTTTGTATCAGGTGGATCTAGTATTAAATATTATGAAACATGGTCCACAAAGGTGCTGAGGGTTGGAGCCTTCAGTGAGGAAGTTTAAGATTCCTTCCAGTGGTAGCTAGTGAATCATATTAGGGGGTTGGATCTCCCTTTTGGTAGGAGACAGTAAACATGATTAGGGGGTTGTAGCTCCCTTCTAGTAGCAGTTGGAAAATGAGATAAGGTTGTAGCCTTCTATAGGTAGGAGCCTGCGTACCGGTACGATTCTCCGTCAGTACAAGATCATAAGTTGTTTTTATTTGTAATAAAATATGAAGATAGAGACAATGGCAGTGGTGGTTTTCTCCCACATTGGGTTTCTACTTAAAAAATCCTGGTGTCATCATGTGTTGTTGTGTTTCTTATGTGTGATGGTTTATTATTTTCTTATTGCTCATGGTTACTATTTAATTAAAGGCTAATGAAGTAATGATACACTGGTTAAAGTAGAACCAATGATGAAATGCATGAAAATATAGTTAACTGGATATAAGCTATTTTTGTTCATCATAGTTGCGTACATATGCGGTTTACTTAATGATAGTAGAATATAGAAATATGAATAAGAAATTGAAAGGTTTAAGTGAGTTTTAAAATAACGTTTGATCCGAACTTAAACAAGAACACAACAACTTACAGATATAATCATGAAGACAAATAAGATAGCTTGGGCAATGGTAGCTTATCTCTGAGAAGAGATATGGTGGCTACATGCCTCTGAACTGTGTTACAATGAGGCTCAATGGCATATTTATTGTTGGAAAACATGACAAAATCCTAAACAAACAAAATCCTAACCCCAAGAGATGTAACACCAAGAGTTTGTTGGCACCATTGGGGTTATTTGGGCAAGCCACTTCTCGAGGTCGTAACTTGGTCATATTATCTCCGTTTGGCATGTACAATACCTTGTTGGAAAGGTCTTTCTGAATAGTATAGGTTTCACCACAAGCCCTTTCCTAAGGCTCTGAGCCTCCTGCAGACCCCAAAAAAACGTTGTTTAGGGGGTCAAAACTACTCCGAAAGTTCAGGACTTAAAAAAAATAAAAATAATAAATGTTGAAATGAACAAGGAAATATATGAAACTGACTGGGGAGTCTAGGTGGAATAGGCGAGTGGCCACCAATATCCACTTGGATCATTCATCCCCCCTTAGGAAGAAATGGTCCCCATTGCATGCAGAGCCTCCATGAAGTGAGGAAATTTATGTTGAACCTAGTCCTTGGTGAACCACTTGCCCTGGTGAAGGCGTTGGCTTGCTTTGACAACTCGATATAGATGTATCCTCTATTGGAAAGTGTTCTTGATCTGTGTGTCCATGATCTAACTAGTTGTAGCATATTCCATGCAGTCTGGGTTGAGCTCTATTGGTGTGAGTTGTTTTGAAATGTCAAATGTGTCCAACAATGCTAGAAAGTATGGCCAAAGATGATGTACATTGAACACTGGGTGTAGACCAAGGAACGGTGGGATGCTGAGCTCAAAGGCATTGTCACTAACAACCTTGGTGATGGTGTATGGCCCATATAGGAGTGGACAAAGCTTGCTATGGGGTCTAACAAGTTGCTCCTTCTGCAAATGTAGCCAAACTTTGTCGCCCACCTGGAACTTGTGCGACACTCGATGTTGATCATGGCACTACTTGTACGTAGCATTGGCTCTATCCAATA
This sequence comes from Pinus tabuliformis, assembly GCA_031772625.1. NCBI lineage: Eukaryota > Viridiplantae > Streptophyta > Pinopsida > Pinales > Pinaceae > Pinus > Pinus tabuliformis. The sequence goes on from CM062815.1 coordinate 89,929,126, forward strand.
TATCATGGACCTGCTGGCATATGTGTTGAATGTGATCAATGAGGCTATCATCCCTTTCAGCTTCAGATTGAACATGAGCCGAATCTACTTGAGTGGCTGCAAATGGTATGGCCACATCAATGGGGCATAATGGCTGAAATCCCAGCCCTACCTAAAAGGGGTTGTGGCCCGTTGAGCTGTGGAGAGCTCTATTGTAGCGATGTTGGACATAGGGGATACTTTCATCACACATGCATGGATGCTTCGTGTTGTACATGCGCAGAATATGTATGATGATCATGTTGGCAACCTCTATTTGGACATCAGTTTGGGGATGGAAAGTCATGAACTTTGTATGTTTTGTATCAAACATCGACCAGAGACTTGACCAAAATGCACCTAGGAATCTGTTGTCCCAATCTGAGACAATGGACTATGGGATCCCAAAGTGTATCCATACTTGCTCAAAGAAGAGCCCAGCAATGGCCTCTGATGTGATACTCTTCTTACAGGCCGCCATGATGGCCATCTTAGAGAATCTGTCGATGACCACGAAAATGCAATCCATGGTGAAAAGTTCCCAAGGTCGGCTAGGAGTAGGTAGAGGACTATACAGACTTTGCTTCTTGATGGTTGGTTTGGAAATGGCACAGGCAGTGCAAGATTTAATGTACTTCCCAACATACTAATGAAGTTTTGGCCAATAAGAATACTTCTCCGATACTACCACTATTTTCTCTACTCTGAAGTCTCCAGTAATCTGGCTGTAGTGCACCTCAAAAATCATCTTGGCACGCTCATTTGAAGGAACACATATGTGTCCCAAGTGGCATAACAGTGCATCCTGAAGGTGAAAATTTGGAACTTGCTTCCCTTCCAGGAGTGTCTAGTATATGCTACCAAATTTTAGATCGCTCTTGTAAAGATCTGGCTGCCTTGATGTCTCGTGCCCACAGGAGTCGAGCATAGTGAACAGTGCCATGACCGGTGGTTGGCTGAGGCAATCAACAACATTATTGGTGCTTCCCTTCTTATACTTAATGTTCAAATGGAACTTTTACAAATGAATCTTTGTTCTTGCAGGACGTTTGTTTTTGAAGCATCTGTGTGAAGAATGGCTGGTTTTATGACAGTGCTTACATGGATGAAGATCAAAACAATGATCTTTCAGATGGCCAACTCGATCACAGTGTTGGCATTTCACGATCTGTTGTTTTTGTTGTTGTTGTTGTTTCTATGGAAGAGGGGCAGAATCTAGAACAGCTGGAGGTGAACTGTCATGAGGAGCAGGTGAATTGTCATGAATAAATCCAGCACTATGAAACTAAATGGGCTTCGAGTAGTCTGGAATATGAAAGGACAAGTCCTTGTCATATCCAAGACCAGTTCTGTGCTTGTTGTGGACAAGCTGTTCCCAAGGTTTGATGATGGGCTTGGGAAGTGCAGACTGAGTTTCTGCATCTGCATGTACAATTGTTGCTTTACTTGAATGAACAGTAACATTATTGACTTGCTATTTATGGGAGTCTGCTTCATTGTTCTGAACAGAAACAGGTTCAGAATGACTCCTTCGTTTTAATTCTTCTTGCTGTAGCTGTGTTTCAAGCTGCAAAAAATCAACTTTGTCTTGTGCATATTATAGACATGTCTGAATTTTTGAGAGAGAGCCTTTGTTGATTTGGAATGTTTCATGGTTAGAGGAATGTATCAGAGTTTTTAAGAACTCTAATACTTCAGTAATTTGAGGCATATTCTTCATTACACCCCTTTAAAAGACTGATTACAACTATGACCCAATGAGTAAAAGTAACACCCACTCAAAGACACAGAAAAATTCTTTGTAAATGTGCAGCAAATGAATCAAGGAACAGAAACTATAATGAGTTTTAAATACAGTTCCACAACTGGGGCAGCAGCAACTGCAAACTTGTTTGGATCCTTCAAGTACTCCTTCACTTTCAAATCAGCATCAGCAACATATTCCCAAAATCCAAGTTCTTTAAAACGGACTAGTAACATGCATCTCAACAATTTCACAACTGTACCATTGTCTTTTAATGCTTCCACATGTAGTAATAGTCTCCAAATAAACTTATATTATCCAGTAGCAAATTCAGAGATTAAATGCAACGACCATTAAGTGATAGCTACTACATAATCTCATTCAAAAACTTAACTTAAACAAAGAACGAACCCGACAATTAAATGTCAGCGAATACAAATTAGTAGATATGCAATTATCAGTCCCCAAAATGGCACCTCAACATTTGCTTATGATGTACGCTGCCCATGGTACAGAAGCTGCTCCTTGAAAACAATCATCAGTCGATTTTCCCGGACACTATCCAGTACAATTCTGTCTTAACAGCGAGCAAAATGAAGAAGAATTCCAAGGAGTCCCTCTACCATCGTGTTACTAGCCCATGAATTTCTTCCAGCTCTATTTCCCCTTTGTTCCATAAGGGCATTTACTATACATCCAATAAGATCTGTTCCAAGCACATTTTTCACTTCGTGATCTGAAAGTGGGAGGTTGGCACGTATGTATGCAGCTGCTGAACATTCTTCACTTGCATTTGTCCCTGAAATTAACAATTTGTCTTTTAGTAGCAACAATCGATTATTATTCCTCAAGACAGGTGCAAAATCCTGGCCTAATCTCTCTGAAAGAATACATATCAGCTTAGATGCATGAATCCGATTGTCCAGTTCTGGATCTTCCAGAAAAGCAACGAGTGTGACGATGCCATTCCCATTTTTAATGTGTACCGCAGCCGATTCTAATGAATGCCACAATACTTCCGAGGCAGAAATTCAACTCATCTGACGGTGGCAAATTAACCCCTTCAAAATTTTGCTTGATTTAAGGTCATCCTGACTCATAGATAGTAGAGAACAATGCCACAAAATCCTTTTTTTTTTTTCTAATGATGAAAATCACCGAATGCCTACTCGAACAGACTTCTCACCACGTCGGGCTAATGCTTTCTGTACTCGAATATATTACAGTAGGAGAAAACTGAGAAATTGACGAAATATCCAAATCTGTGAAGTAGAGATGGGGAAAGCAATCCTGCACTGGCTACAGAAAACTGAGAAACTGACAAAATAGAAGATTTATTGAGGATTTCCAAATCTCTGAAGTCGATACCATTCAATGTAATACCATTCAACGCAATTCAACTTTGGACGGGCATAAACTCGGTGCAGGGTCGAGCTTCTCTCTGAATTCAATTATAACGAGCTTAAGTCCCAGCACGACGACGAGGGCGAGAGAAGAAAGTGTGACAGTGCCACAGGTCCCAGGTCTCCACGGCCACAACGTGGAATTCTCACCACATGTTAAACGCACATGTTGTCATAACTTGAATTTCAACACTATTCCAGAGTACTCAGCTGGGCGGCGCCACCACTGTAATATGGAGTCAGTCAACAGGATTGAATTGGAAAACAGCTTCAGACAGCTTCCAAAACAGCATCCAAAAACGCATTCAATAATTTATTCAGGCAGCGCAAAAAAAGTTTATTGAAACATCGCATTCAAACTTATTGAAACAGCTCATGTCAGCAAAAGACACCAAAATGCCCGAAAAAACTGCAAGAAAGCCCGAATCCGCCTTTTCCCGTAAGATTTGGCCTCAACTGACAAATAATAACATTTGCATAGCTTTGAATAGAAATTGACTATTCTTTTAAGATTTTTGCAAAAAAATGTTGGATTCTCTGCCGGTTCCAGCAAGAAAATTGAAAAAAATTGCCGATTTGGAAGTCGACGCCGTAAATTTAAGGCAAACAGAGCTTTTCAGGCCATGGTTCGATGCGCAGCAGCAGCCTCAAAAACATATAAAATGACCATTCTTCCAGGTGATGGCACAGAGATTATGTCTGTCGCGAAAATGTGCTGCGTCTCGTGGGTGGAGCTAGTCAAGCTTGTGGGTGGAGCGGAGTTACAGAGAAAGGCATGCGGCCATGAATGAAGCGTTTACGCAGGACAATCAATGATACTATGGTAACAGGATGCTTGGAAACGTTTACCCAGTAGATGCGCACGGAATCAATGTCAGCGCCAGGCAGAGGCAGATCAGGTGTGGCAGATGCAGGGCAGAGCTCTGGCTGTTAATGCGCAGAGAAACAGAGGACAACAACAGAAACGAATCAATGCGCTAACGTTCAGGGCAGAGTAGCGCTCAGGACTGAGCAGTGCTCAGGACAGAGGCGTTGATGACAGAGGCGTTATAAGGCAGTGCTTGAAAAGAATATGGCAGAGGGCCAGGACTGCTCACAACAGAGGAATGGCAGCGTTGAAATAGGTGGCTCACAGAAACAGGTGGCTCACAATGGAGCGGGGCAGGAGATCACCCGCTCTGATACCATGTTAAACACACATGGACAGCAAAGAATAGGAAAGATAAATCAGTGAGTTCATTTTTTTATTAACAGGAGATGTACATTTATAATACAATGTTGTGACTCTTGGGTTTCGAATCCCAAGGTCTCTTGGACTCCTTTTGTCCATTCGACTTCCACACTAACCCATTAGGATTAGGTGTCCAACAAGGTGGACCATTTCTGATGGCGATCGTTTTGCAACTTCCCTTGTGTCTATATGAACTGTAGAGGTTGATGGTCTATGTGGATGACCATTTCCTTCCCCATAATGTAATGCCTCCATTCACAGTAGGTCTGCACAATGGAATACATTTCTTTTTCGTAAGTGGGGTACATTCAGACTGTGTTTGAAAGTGTCTCACTGTGGTAAGCCAGTATATGCCCATGCTAAGTAAGAACCACACCAATAGCATAGTTGGAGGCATTTGTCCCAATCTCAAATGGTTGTTGCAGGTCTGGTAATGTGAGCATTGGTGCATAACAGAGGCAGTTTTTCAACTCGGAGGACACTTGTTGTTGGGATTCTGACCAAAAAACCTTTTCTTTCGCTCTGCCCTTCGTGACTTGAATTAAATGCCAAGTGATATGAGAGAACCCCAACACAAACCTATGGTAGAAATTGGCAAGACCCAAAAAGTTGTGAAGCTCTATTAGAGTGGTTGGGGTTAGCCAATCCCAAATGACTTGTATCTTCGATGGGTTCACATGTGCACCCTGCCCATCAATGATGTACCCCAGATATTGAACTTGGGTTAGGCCAACGGTGAATTTCTCTATGTTAGCACATAGCTTGTGTTGGTGCATGGTTTGAAGGACGTGTCGAATATGATGGAGGGGCTCTTCCCAACTATGGATGAAGATCAAGATGTCATATATAAACACAACCATGAATGAATTGGTGAAGGGTTGAAAGATGTCGTCCATTAGTCTCATCCGATTGTAGGGGCATTTGTCAATCCGAATGACATGACAAACCCTTTGAAAATTCCCTCCTTGGATTTGAAGGCAGTATTCCACACATCGGAGGGTTCGATAGCCACCTAATGATAACCTGAATTCAAGTCAATCTTGCTTAAATATTTAGCCCCCTTGAGCTGGTCCAGAATTTCATCAATCTGTGAGATTAGTTACCTATTCCTGACAATGGTCTTGTTCAGCGCTTGATAATAAACACAGAGCCTCTAGGTCCCATCCTTCTTTTCTACCAATACAATCGGGTTCCCGGAAGGTGATGAGATTGGCTTGATGTGTCCTTTCTACAATAGTTCTTGAATTTTCCTATTGATCTCATCATTTTCCAGAACTGAGCATCGATAGATCAGACCATTGGGCAGTGACACACCTAGGTCAGATCGATGGAGTGCTTGACTTGACTATGCAAAGGCACCCCTGTGTTTGACGTGAAAATATCCCTCTACTCCTCCACGACCTTGTCCATCTGCTACTGTTGCGCATAGGAGCCCTTCTGGAAGCTGCAGCCACAACCTTCTTCTTGCACTGGGAGAAAATCATAAGGAAAAAAATTCTTGGTCTGGGAAATGATCTTACTAAATTGCTTTGCAGTGATAAAAGAGATGGCGGTATGTGAGGCACCCTTTCGTATCATGTACAACTTATTCGCGAAAGTAATAATCACAGAGCGAGATCAAGACTCATATGCAACATGACACTTCCACAAGTATGGTTGTCCTAATAATACATCACAAACTTCAAGAGGAGCAATGTCACACAGTATCTCATGCGTGAAGGGCTTGATGCTATAGGAAAGGCAGCATTGATGGCTAACACAAATATCTCGTCCTTGGTGAAGCCACCTAATGTTGTATGGATATGGATGTGATATAGTATTTAGGCCCAAGCACTTCATGATCTCTGCTGAAATGAGGTTCTTTTGGCTCACGCTATTGACAATGAACTACAATGGAGAACCCTTCACCCACATATGTGATTGGAAGAGGTGTTCCCCCTCCTCTTAATCTTCAGGATCAATCTTTTGGATCTTGGTGGTCGCCACGGTGGCTCTAAGCTCCGCATCAATTATCTGATTCCCTTTGTCAGTTCCCTTATCGGGTTATGATTCAGAGTCAGAACCTGCGTCTAATTTAGAAGCCTTTAGCTCGGCCATCAGTGACTGCTTGGCCGAAACTCACTTGTATTGTGAGTGGATCTCTTATGGAACTCACACCATTTTCCTATGTGCGTCATCATCTTAAGGGTATTTTTTTTTGCTTGTGGCTTCAACTGGTTGTTCTGGGTAGCATCGCCTTGGCTTCGTCCGTTGTTCTGCTATTTGGGGGCACCTTTTCCTTCCTTTAGATTCACAGGTCCAAAGTCCCTTTTTTTCTATTTAAACTTCCACTCAATCTTGATAGCGTACCAGTACGTCATGATGAGTCAGGAAATGTCCAGGAACTCCATCTCATCTTGGATGTACTTGTGTAGATATTCACGGTACTTGAGCACCAAATTTTGCTCAATATCCTTGATACCTAGCTTCATGTGAAGGGTATGGAAGGTATTTGCGAACTCTGCCACATATTGGTCCCTTCCCTGTCGTAGCATGGTCTACTTTATGTATTTGTATTCATAACTCCTAACAGGGTAATACTGTTCCTTGACGGCGTCTCGGAAAGAATTCCAAGTGGGTGTGGTTGAAAATAGTGAGCGTTCACTCTCATCCTTTTGTTCACAATAGGCTTCTCACCAATCCTTGACGTGTGGGGCAACTTTACAAGTTCAAAAGTAATCTTTTCCCGATTAGAAAATTCATGAACTTAAAAATATCCTTCCAATAGATTTAACCATTTATCTACAATGTCTACATCTATCAGGTCTTCGAATATGGGAATATCAATTTTAACTTGTACCTTAAAAGGAGTGGCGCTTGCAGAGTGGCTGCTGGATGAAGATGCACCGCCTGTGGGTAGCTATCAAAGGATCTAGGCAAAGTTATCTATCATTGTGTCCCTTTGTCGCTTGAGGGCTTCCTCGAGCAACATTTTGAAAGGATCTCCTGCCCCCTCGTCTTTCTATTCTTCTGCCATGGGAGGTCCTTGGGTTTTTCGAGGTTGATCTTGCAATGGTTAAACTAGATCAAGCCCTAACTCCTTATACCCTGACCTCATTGGGGACATACAAAGAAAAACAGAGAAAGAGAAGACCACTCTGATACCACTTATTCAAACTTAAATAGGAATGCAACAAATTACAAATATAATCATAAACACATAGATGTAGTAGATAAAAACTTCATTTCATTAATAGAAAAATATTGAACTATTCTTACAAACATAATAGAAATAAGATAGCTTGGGTGATGGTAGCTTATCTCTGAGAAGACATGTGGCAACTACATGCCTCTGAACTATGTTACAATGAGCCTCAAAGGCCTATTTATTATTTGAAAACGTGAGAAAACCCTAAACAACAAAAATCCTAACCTTAGGAGATGTAACCCCAAGAGTTTGTGGGCCCTGTTGGGGTGAGTTGGACATCAAACTTCCTGGGCTCGTAACTTGGTCATATTAGCTATGTTTTCCGTGTATGATACCTTGTTGAAAAGGTCTCTTTGTGTACTATAGTTTTCACCGGAGGCCCATGCCTATGACTTTGGGCTTGCCACGAACCCCAAAAAGATGAGTTTAGGGGGTCAAAACTGCTCTGGAAGTTCAGGAGCTGAAAAGCTACTAAAAGTAGTAAATGCTAAAAGGAACAAGGAAATAGATGAAGCTAACTAGGGGGTCTAGGTGGAATAGGATGGTGGCCACCAATATCCACCTGGATCACCATTTCAGTGCCTCTTCTTAGTATTTTTCTGTATAAAAGACTTGTATTTTTCAATCAATTTTTGAAGTGAAAGCTTTTTGAAGACCAAAATTTGGAGTTGAATGTGTATTGAGCTATGACATTCATTTCCCGTAATCACTTTAATTTCTCAATCGATGTACCTAGTACGAAGTTATTAACTTTATTGATGTGTATTTGTGGCTGTATATTGGGATATTCTATTAAACACTTCTTAGGATCATCGCAAGAAAGGAGATCTCAATCAAAACATACATAACAATCCATGACGAATACATCTCACAATGATTCCACATCATACATCAGGCACAAATCAAAACAATATAGTACATCTCACAGCAAATGATTAAAGAAGTACATGACAATGACACTTCATATAAGTCAAATTTGATGATGTCTGAAGAATAGAATACTGAGCTGCTGGATCTGAATGCACCATCAAAATCATGGCGTCACATGGCATAAGATTGACTGTCCACACTCTGAAATCTGACACCCTCAATCCAATCTAGAAAATGGCCAAAACATAGAATTTTCAGCTAAAAAAAGTGACCGCACAACTAAATTTGTGTCGTCGAGAGGTGTAAAATTGACTATCCATTTTTCGAATTTTGACACCGGAAAAATTTGGGCCTGTACAAATCTTTTAGATTCCCCCATGATTCTCCAAAGATTCCCTCATCTGTGTTGACTGGAGATATGCAACTCAAATCAGAAAACTAATCTCGCCATTTAGATCCCTGTGAAATTCTGAGAAGAATAAGTATAAAGGTGGCTGCATTCTGGATCTGGGAAATTTCACCCTCCAAGGAATCTGGAAGATTCCCTCAAGATTCTCAAAGATTCTCCTCTGCTAGGAAACAAAAAATCCACTGCTCAAAAGGTGAATCTGACCTTGCCATTGATTTCCCTATGAAAATATTATAAAAATGACTGTAAAATTGATTACATTCTGACAAAATGAATTTTTACCTCCCAAGGAATCTTTTTAGCATCTTAAGATTCTCTGCAAAAAAAATTGTGTCGAAAAGTGTGCCATCATGGTTCCGCCCCTGTGGACTATCTGATGGTTCCTCTTTTGGCTCAGGGTTCCCCACGATCACGATTCCACTCCTCCCTTCCTTTCTCAAATCCACTCCTCCTCTAGTGCAAAAGAGTTGACGACTTAAATATGTTTTTGCAGAAAAATATTTCCAAAGAGGTGCCACTGGCGCATTTGATAAGAAGGAGAGTTCAAGGCATATATGTCAAGGGATCAAATCCATACCCCTCCAAAATTTGCGAGTGTTTTTGTTTTAAGTGGCGCATATAAATACATAACCGTTTAGGCGGCGCGTTGTATTTATGGTGTAACTATTACAATCAAGTGTTGTATTGATCATTTGCGTGGACAGTTTAAGTGGGTGGAGTTGATATGGGATCCCTACATGGGCGAGTCTAGCAGACCCGCCAGTGGTAGGTTCAACTCCCACCAGTTCCTTCGTATGTTATAACATATACATAAATTATATGGTGTTTTGGTTTCCCGGGGCGGCGGGGTCATGGCCGCATGCCTTTATATATTTTTTTGAATGTGACAGTTCGGGCTGCAGGAATCATGGCTCGTGGGCCCTTTTTCTATTTAAAATTTGTTTTTATATGTTGGGTCCCAATGGAGGTGGCAGGGATCATGGCCTACCAACTATTTTAATATATATTTTTTTAATTTTCGTTATATATAAAAAAATAATTATTTTTAATTTTAACAAAAATAAGCGTTATTGGGAAATTTAAAGAGGCCACAATTATGCCTGCTTTCAGGAGCTAAGTTTCCACGCCAGTTGATGGGTGAATTTGTAGGACACTTAAACCTAGACCACTACCCAACTTTGACCAAACTTTGATTGGCTCTGTCTCCTCCATACGAGCTCGCATTTGAGTGTTGTTCATACCGTTGGAATCAGGGCAATGAGCACTTCGATCTGGTGTTGGTTTGGGAGAAATCTGACCAATTTGAATGTTGGCCCTTCCTGAGTCCTCAGGGACTTCTACATGTGTCTGGAGCCGCCTGGATCAATCCTCCCCACTGAGGAGCTTCTGGTCCTCCAAAAGCATGGAAAATAATCTGCAACTCCTTTATACATTGTCTACACCACAAGTGTCTCATAAGTCACCCTTCCTTCTCATTCACCTTCATTCTTCAGAGCCATAAGCGATGAGCCGACACTCGTATCCCATGCAAACCTGTCGTATAATTTCTACAAATTACTAATTTACATGACCAACTGATGAAAGGTGATTTTGGGGGTAAGACAAAATCCCTTTCATTTCCAATTTTCGATCTTGAGGCCTATGGGTTATGGGCTCACTTCATTATTGGAAGCTTTTCATCGCTCTTTGCCTTACAACTTAGGACCATACAATTATCGAAATACAGGATTACACGAGAAAACCCTGCTTTGAACACATAAGTTGGATCTAAAAACTATCGACCGCATCTATAACTTCATCGGGTTCAGCTCGTCAAAGCTACCTCTGAAATGTGGCACCATCCTTCGTTATCTTCAATCGCCGATCTTTGATCAAACAACCGATGGATGGTCCTGATCGTCAGAACTCAATTGAGGATTTAACCCTACTGTATAAAACCCCACTGAGTCGGTTTTGGAATTAACCTTCATGCATGTTCGCACCTGATATCCGTCCGATCTCGGATTCAACGGAAAATCCGATTACCTTCAGACTTCAACTCAATTAAAATATGGCTCATAACCTCATCGGGTCCATTTTCTGAAAACCACTTATGGCTTTTGAGGCCACGCGATAATCTTCCTACCACTGTTGAAAACTACTTTCGCTGCGTAATGCCCTCACATCTATGCCATGCGATGACCGTCAATCTGTTGAACTCTCGATCAAACGATCCACATCTATTTTCTCTGCCATTTGATGGATTTTTCACTTTAATCTAGTTCCTCTGCCATATACCCTATCTTCACATTGTTAACGCATTTCGACACTTATACAACAATTCATCATGATATCTTTAGATTGCGATCAATCCTTCAGCGATCGATGGTCGATCAACAATCCAGCAACATAAGATTAACTCTATTTATGAAATACATACACAGGCTATCTATACAATAATACACTGGAGTATAAATCAACACAAAGCACACTTTTATATTATATAGAACAATTACATGCTAAGGCATTTCAGCATGAGAACAAGCTCCCAATTGATTACATTTTTCTCACTCGGCTTACAACTCTCTATCTATTATTGTTTATCTCTCCCCTACACAGACTCTCTTTTTATAAGAGATTACAACAGTCGTGGATCATTTAAGATGCACGATTTCCTCCCACAATCACTCGAAAAATCCCTTAATTCTCTCTACAGCTTGCTATATGGATATATATGGTAGATTACATTAAATCAAGTCTTCTCGAGACTTTTATCCATTCCATCGTTTACTCTTTTTTAAATAGAATTTGTCCCCTTTTTTGCTTCGATGGTCCACTTCCTCCTTGCTTCACTTTGGATTCCTCGTTTAATTAAGAGTGCCAGATGCTCCTACATCAGTAATGACCCAAGAATCCCATACTTGCCATAAGTTTATAACACATACTTGGTGGTCAAGTTTACATGAAAATGGAAATAATATCCCAGCTATGAAAGCAAGGCCAAAATATCATTATTGCTTAACAAGTGATGGAAAACACATCATCACTGCAACAAATGATTTACAAAAATAAGGCCAGACACTATTGTTTCTTTAACAAGTGATGGAAAACACATCATCACTTTTACAGTTTAAAATGCATCACAAGATAAGGCCAAACATCATTGTTGTTGTAACAAGTGATGGAAAACACATCATCACTTTTATAGTTTAAAATGCAAAAAGTAATTTACAAAAGCACGACCATGACAAGCGAGCATATCTAGGAACCATTTTTCACTTGTCAAATGGAATGGTCACCTCCTTATGGTGCATTCATTGGTCGAACAATTATTTCAATTGGTTCATGCACCAACGCTTTGTCTTTGCAAGGCTGCTCTCGATGGAGCCTCCAACATGTGGCCCTTTAATGAGCACTTCTGTTGCAATGAGTACAATAAGTCTTCTTCTTCCAGATCTTCTTTACCTTCCTCTTTTCCTGCTAATTAGTGGGTCTTTCATGCCTCATCCTTTTCCATGCTGCCATTCTCCTCCAACACTCAACAAATGTATGGTTATGTAATCCACAAAAATCACATGTTTTTCGATGCCATGATTTATGTCCTTCATTAAAAACATGATTGTAATCGAAATCAACATTCGAATATTGAGACTTGTTATACCTTTCCTTGCCGTCTCTGGAGTAATTATGGCGTTGAGGTCTTGCCTCAGCTCTTTCCCTGCAATGGGCACTACCATGGGATGATGGTGATGTGCTCCCGTCATTCTCTTTCCTCGACGATTTCAACAATGTCTCAGAAGCATCTGACACCTTTGATCCTTCTCCTTCGGTGTATCCCAAGCATGTAAATCGATGTCTCTACACAACCTCCAATGGCTAATTAATGCCTTGGCTATTAACACCAAGTTCTTATTCCTTGTTGTACCTCATTTTGCTAAGGAGTCTCATGTTTGTCCCTATAATTGGTATCTCCATATTTCCAACAGAAATCATACTATATGAAGATGAAACTGAAGGGAAATCAAAATCTTTTACCTCCACTATCGATTTGGAAAGAACTAATGAGGGCTTCTCATCATCTGTTGTTGGTGGTTCACTGGTTGTTTTGGTGCATTCCCCAACTTCCTTCCCGACATAACCAAGTTCTTCCTGACGGGGTAATTCCTCTACTTTGATGGGGTTGACAATGCCTTGGCCATTAATAACCAAGCCTTTTCCTTCATACTTCACTCTCTTCAGTAGTTTGGAGCCAATTCCTATGGTATGATTTTAAAAAACAATGAAATCATCATCACGAAACATACATTAAGACGGAGAATTATTTTTTACCTCACATGGGTCATGCTGCAGCTTTTCCAAGGACTTGTCCTTAGCTTGAAGTTGTTGTAGAAACCTCTATTTCTCCTCTTTCTCTTCCTGTAGAAGCATATTCAATTTAGCATTATCTACTTGAAGACTCTAGCTGTTGTGGTTCAGTGCTTCCAAGGCCTCTTCCATGGCTCACAACTGAAGCTGCAATCGCTACTTTTCCTATGTCTCTTCCTGTAGAGCTTCATACATTATGTCCTTCTTTTGGGACACTCTGAGCATGGTCTTGTACATTGCTTTTTCATCCTCCATTACTGCACGTTCCATTGTTCATGCTCCCAATTCACATCAGTGCGAAGACCTCTGATACCAAACTTGATCCGAGTTGACTCAACTTCTGAATTTAACCAAGATATTTTGCTTCCGTCATGTAGTTAGGATTGCATTTTATAATAGCATAAATGAACATATATGCATGCTTAAACAAATGGAAACATAGTGATGATCAACAAATCATAAACAACAGACACTGATAATGGAGTTTGTCCAGTGTGGACTACGTCTCTGGGCCCAGTGTCAAGATGGTGTTGGTTGCTTCATTCCATGGTGGAAATGGTGAATATGTACATGGACTATGTTTTATGTCATACAAGGACATGTGCCCTCTACATGAGTGGCAAAGTCTCTCCACGAGACATTCCACTATAGGAACTATCATTCACAACAGACTTCCTAACAGCATGAAATAAACTTACACATGGTGACAATGAGTATCCCGCCATCATGGCACCAAAGGGATCTCAAAAAAGACACCCATGGTGAAAATAAGTATCCCACCATCATGGAAACAAAAGGGATCTCAATCAAAACATGCATAACAATCCATGACGAATACACCTCATAGAGATTTTGCGTCATACATCAAGCAAGAATTGAAACAATATAGTACATATCACAACAAATGATCAAAGAAGTACATGACAACAACACTTCATATAAATCAAATATGATGCTAACTGAAGAACATAATACTCAGTTGCTGGATCTGAATGCACCATCGAAATCATGGCGTTGCATGGCATAAGATCGACTGCTCACCCTTTGAAATCTAACATCATCAATCCAATCTAGAAAATGGCCGAAACATAGAAGGCTTAGCTACAAAAACTAACTACACCACTGAATATGTGTCGTCAAGAGGTGTAAAATTGACTATCCATTTGTCGAATTCTAACACTAGAAAAATATGGGCCTGTTGGAATCTTTTAGATTCCCCCATGAATCTCAAAATATTCCCTCTTCTGGGTTGATTGGAGATCTACAAATCAAATTAGAAAACTAATCTCACCATTGAGATCCTTGCAAAATTATGAAAAGAATGAGTATAAAGTTGGCTACATTCTAGATTTGGGAAATTTCAGCGTCTAAGGAATATGGAAGATTCCATCAACATTCTCAAAGATTCTCCTCCACTAGGAATCTACAAATCTGCTACTCAAAAGGAGAATATGACCTCTCCACTGTGTTCCCTATGAAAATCTGAGAAAAATCACTGTGAACTCGATTACTTTATGAGAAAATGAATTTTTACCTCCCAAGGAATCTTTTTAGCATCTTAAGGTTCTCTGCAAAAATTTTGTCTCGAAACACGTGCCATCATGGTTCCACCTTTGTGGACTATTTCATGGTTCCACTCCTGGCTCAGGGTTCCCCACATTCACAGTTCCACTCCTCTCTTCCGTTCTCAAATCCGCTCCTCCTCCCGTGCAAAAGTGTTGACGGCTTAAATATGTTTTCGCGGGCAGATATTTCCAAAGAAGCACCACTGGCACATTGGTTAAGGCAGAGTATTCAAGGTGCAGAGATCAGGGGATCAATTCTAGACCCATCCAGAATTCGTTTGGTGTTTCTGTTTTAAGTGGCACATATTAATACATAACCGTTTTGGTGGCACATTTGATTTATCGTGTAACGGCTATAATATGGTGTTGTGTTGACCATTTAAGTGGGTGGAGTTAATGTTTGACCGCCACGTGGGTGGGGCTGATGGACCTGCCGACTATCGGTTCAACTCCCATTGGTTCCATCGTACGTTATAACACATACATACGATATATGGTGTGGTGGTTTCCCTAGGCGGAGGGGTCATGGGCGCTTGCCTTTATATATTTTTTGATTGGGGCTGATGGGTCATAGCCTGTCGTCCCTTTTTTAATTTAAATTTTTTTTTTATATGTTTGGTCTTGATGGAGATGGCGGGGGTCATGGCCCGCCACATATTTTAATATTTTTTTAATTTTCATTATATATATAAAAAAATGATTATTTTTAATTTTAATGAAAATAAAGGTTATTGGACAATTTAAAGAGGCCACAATTTCACCTACTTTCGGGAACTAAGTTTCCACACCGGTTGATGGTGAATTTGTAGGACACCTAAACTTGGCCCACTGCCTAACTTTGATGAAGCTTTGACTGGCTTTATCTCCTCCATACGAACTTGGATTTGAGTGGCATTCACACCGTTGGAATCAAAGCAACAAGCACTTTGATCTGGTGCTAGTTTGGGAGCAATCATACCACTTTGAATTTTGACCCTCTCTGAGTCCTCTGGGACTTCTGCATGTGTCTGGAGCTATCTGGATCACATATGCATTTTTTTCATTGTAGAAAAATGTTGAAAAGAAAAAAGTGGTGAAATTTGTAAACCATCTAATGATTTCACTCTTTATATAGTTGTAAATGTCAAAAACTGCCTCTCTCTATATCTAATATCTACAGTAGCTCGTTGCAAATTTATCCCCTATGATTTGTGTATAGTGAAGGCCCACACCATTTTTAAAGGAATTTATTTAAGATTACACTTAATAATAGGTGTTATGGGCACAATGCCTGGACAATTTATATCCAAAGGAACACATGTACTTTTCAAAAATAACTCTAGCAAACACTAGAAGCTTAGGCAGAATTGAACCAAGCATATAGAAGATATCTTCAATATATCCAAGTGAACCATTAACCAACCTATCTTCAACCCACAAATTACATGTCAACACAACATGTTGTGCAACACATAACAATACCCCATGGTCCAACACATAATCATAATTTTCAACTATTTATGTTCTTCTGGTGAACTCTGCAACACACCTCGCAATTGGAAAATTTAATAATTTTAGCATCTTCTAATTGTACAGGTTAACAAAATTATTTGTTGCAAAAAAGTGAACAGAAGAATCAAATAAACTATTTTCCTCTAGACATAAGAAATTATCAAGACGTGACATGAGAAGATCCACATTATGCAGAAAATGTTCTGCATTCTTGATATTAGTTAAAAGATCATGAAAAGAGGCTTGTTTAGGATCATCTCCTCATTGCCTAAACTTTTTCCAAATTCACAATAGTATTGAAGCTTTTCCACATCACCTTCCCTGTTGTTTTACCTGCATACAAAGGTTTATCCTTAACACAAGGCAGTTGGCTAAGGCCACCCACAAGAATCATGGACCTACCACAAAAAGGAGAAGCCTTGTTATCAGGGAAGGCTTCTCGCAAATGTGAATATATCTGTATAAACAAACTTGTACCTATAAATCTCATTTCATCAATCAAAACATATCAAATCTACCTCATTTCTTCTTGAAAGATTGTTAGAGCCTAACCATTTAGTAGTTTCATATAGTTTATAGGAATTTTTAAAGTTGAGTGTATTTTTTTTCCATGTATATTGGAAGAAGGTATACTAGTTGGAGTGAGCAATAAGATTTTACTTATACCATATTTTGTAGAAGAGAAAATAGAATGAGAAATACAGTGAATACGAGAAGACTTGCCAGTTGTACTTGTTCCTTGAATAATAACTTTCAAAGTATCGTTTCTTCCCACAAGAACAAAGTGGCATATAACAATTTCAAAAGTAGCTCGTTGTTTCTTCGATAAAGATGAAGGTGACATTGTTGTATCCCCAATTGAGTCACCATTGACAACAACCACCGACTGGGAGTATTTTATAAAATGAATAGCTTGTTCTACAATTTCATTTGACACCATTGTTTCCTGCCAATTATAATGAATATCATAGTCCCTTCTACCAAGATTGTCAAGGTCAGAAATGTCAACATTGTTTGGAGGAATAATCTGGGAAAGAACCTGCCACTCTTCAGAATCTCTATCAACATTATCTTCATGAAAAAGGGACTCAACATATTCTTCATTACTCTCATTTGGCAAAGGATCACGATCAAGATGCCACATATGATATCTTAAATTCATTCAATTCTCAATAATAGTTTCACTTGAAAGTTCTATATCTGAAGTAATGTTATGAACTGGCCTGTAAAAAAAAAACTCAGTCTACAAAAATTCTCCAACTCTTCTAACTCCTCATTCAGAATAGCATAAAACCATGACCACACATGAATAAAAAAAATGCACATCTCATGGTCTCCAATTCTCCTACCTACGCTTTCTATCAAAACTCCATAATCTTATTGTTTCTATCAAACACAAATGCTGCAAAAAATGGGGGCAGTTTTGAGATGCATGAACGAACTTGTTTTTGCACAAAATTTCATCAGACTGCACCAATATCTTATGGAATACTTTCTTGCCAAAATTCAAGGGAAGAAATTGCGACTGCACAAAACAAGAGGTAGATTTAGTAACCTATGGCAGGTTTCTTGTGCTCCAGTGCCACGCTCAACAAGCGTTTTTGCAAGAAACCTTATATATGCAGATAATGTGAGAGTGTTAGATACACCTGCTTTCATAACCCTTGTCAACACTTCATGATAACTTTCAGATATTCTTTCTACATTCGAAGCATATTTTGCAATATATTTCAAAATTTCATGTTGAGAAATAATTGGATGACAACTAACATTTTCTCCTTACATTGTCAGAAGATCGACATTGTGATCATTTAAATGGTCATAATTCCATTTTGCTTCATATTTCTCTTTCCCTTTTTCATCTATGAACATTGTTGACTCATCATGTACCTGCCACAGAGGATCATAATGACATGAAATGATAGACACCCTTCTCTGTAAACAGGAATCAACACTGCATTTTGTATGTCTTTTGACTGAGTTCACCAAATGCTTATAATATTCATAAGGATTGCATGAAAAAATTTGTGAGGCCTTCAAAAGGAAGGGTTCATCATTAAGACTTCGAGGAACCATGAAATTTCAATGATGGATTTCAAGAGGATTCGAGGTTGTTACATATTTATCATAGTAGCGCTTCATTGCATGAACATTCAAAGGGTTGGACCAGTCCATTATTTCCATATTCAAAGCTCCTGGAAACCATAGGAAACCATGGATGATCATTGAACCTCTATGCTTCGACTCATACCTGCCAAGAAAAAAATGCACTTAAGATATATAAACCAACCAAAACAACAAATGTACCATTCCAAACCCATCAAAAATACCACAAAAAGGAACAAGGATGAACGTATAACAATTTTTTTTAGCTCCAAGATATTTATGAATAACCAACTCATGAAATATATTAAATCTTTGGTGCATATACATTGTAACTATTTGCAGGTACTAAATGACATTTTCAATCATTTTTGTATACTCATTTTATGGATGACAATGTGTGTATGAATGCAGAAGACAATGAAAGTAATGCCACTTTGTGTCAACCACACATAACATAAAAACCAAAGTTGAGCAACCCAATTATGTGATCATGTGAGTGATTTCTAAAAGATACTTTGTCAAATATGCCCTTGTATCCCTAAGACAACATCCAAAATGCATTAATTTCTTAGCCAATTTATTGTGAGGAAGATCCCCAAGTTGTTGATGTAACTCTTGAATAGTTGTAGGTGCATTGTCATGGATATTCTTCTTCAAAATAAAATACTTTGTTCCCTGGATATGATATCGCATAATCATATTCAACTAGAAATATTAAAACTGAGGATTACTTCCAAATATTTGATCATAATACCTAAGTAAATTTAAATCATATTCGAGCATTTCAACATTACAAATACGTGGATGCAACCAATAAACATCACCAATGGTGAATAAACTAGGGAATGTGGTGTCTAGAAACACTTCAATATTATATTTTTTTGATGGGAGATATACCAATATCTAGCCAATCCACTGGTTCAACAGCTCTAGAGCCTATGTTTTCAATGAATCGTCTTATTTGATCCACTTCCCTACATTCATTAGACAAGAAGGAAAGAAAGGATGATGGATGAGAGTGCAAAAAATTAGCCCCCATCATTTCAATGTCCCCATCAGCTCTCCCTAAGTTATCCAGATCACTATCTACACATTGTAGCCTACTAGACACATCAATAGGTCTTTCTAGGAGAGCAACAATAGAATCCATATCAATTTCAACATCCCTATAATATTTATCCATTTGAATTTTGTAAAGTAATGCATCCATCACACATTGTCTCTTCACATAACATTCATAATATTTGGAGTCAACACCACATCTTCTGACAATCATAAAATCAAGTTGTTCTACTTGACATGGAAGCTTCTTTTCAATCAAAGACATGTCTTGTGGAAAAATGATTGTATTCCCAATATATTTATAACGCCCACCAAAAGCATGTGTCACTTGCAATATTCGATTTACTTGTGTTATTAGAATTTCTTCAACTTCTGTTAAAACTCTTTCAACCTTAGGTTGCACACTAGGACCCTTACAATCAATATATTCAATTGAGATGTATAAATCCTAAGAAACCAAAAAATAATTGAAGAACCTATTATGTTGCAAGATACTAAGTGTGAACAGATCCCAAAGGGCTAACAATATTCACTATATAGTTGCTACAAGGAATTCCCCACCCCACATTGCTAGAAAAATGTTCCAAATTTGCAACCGTTTCAACAAGCATATTACTATCACCTAATAAACCACATGCTACAAATTTTTCATTGGCATCATTGTTCCCATTTTTGAATATTCCTTTTCTTGTGTTGTTTACAAAGGACCCTTGGTTTTCACTTGTATGAACACTCTCTTTGTAGATACAATGTTCCCAAAGAAGACTATTATTAGAAAAAAATTGATGCAATGGAAAAATTTGAACTTCTCAAACATCCAAAAAACCGAACATTTGAAGCAATTATTATTCCCATGATACTACCCATGTTCCCATACTTACGATTAGTGACTTCATCATGTTGATGATTTATTGAAGTTCTTTTCTTTTGCTGATACGAAGCTCTTTTATGCGCATTTATCAGATCCTTATTCTATTGATTCCATTTCTGGTGATATACATTCGCTCTTTCACATGAACCACAAGACCGAGGTATTTTCAAAGTACATTTGCTCATTCCTTCTTCTAACATTTCTACATCAAATTTTAATTATTTTATAATTTTGATTTTCAATGATCTCATCTTACATCTTGAACAAGTTCAAATCTTAATGTTCACTAACTTTATACATCAACTAAATTTCAATACTAAATAAGTTTAAATACTAACAATCATCCTTTCAAATCAAAAAGATATACATAAATAAATAATATTTCAAATATTGCAATACAAAAAGAACCATCAATTACATAATTTCATATAAGAAATAGCAAAAGACTCTATAAAACCGATAGGTAGATAACAAAAGTTAACACTGAAGCTCATTGTTTGATCTGCAAAATAGCATATCAATGAAGGTAAAATGAGTAAACAATCCAAATTCATATTATAGTGATCTTCAAAATATGTCTAGATAGACTAAACAAGCATGACATCTACTGTAATGTCTATCAAAAAACAACTTGAAGCCTCAAAGGCTAAATGATGATAGCCATAGGAAATTGTGCTATATCAACAATAGAATATGTATTTGGAAAAAAGTGAGAAAACATTTCCATTTTCAATAACATCATTGAAACCTTCAACCGATTACATATTGAACCCAAATATTTCTAAGAGAGAGAGACCATAATTTTTTTTTGTTGTGCATAATATGATATGTAAACCATATAAGTGTAATTGCACTTCCACGCAACCCAACATAAGTACCTTTCCTTCAACAACATGAAAAGGTAGTGTTGTAATGGCTACAACCACCCTCCAAAATTTTGGCCTACACCCAATTTCGGAGCCTCCCTTGAGAGTTCCACTTGATGACTGCACACACTCAGGTTCACTTCATGAACTCTTGTGAGTCTTAGCATTCACCTTGCTTGTTCATTCCACCAAGTCTTGCATGTGAATGTTGTTGATGTCATGTTGCATGCTTCATGTCTACTTGTTATGCTATGATCATCTTGTTCACTGTGACTATGTATCGCTACATCGACACACACATGGAGTCACATCCACTGTCGCACAAGCATCGTCACAGTCGATCAATGATTAATCACAAGTGTCGCACTTATCACTTTCACTGTCGGTTAGTCATGTTGAACATGTGTGTCGGGTTGGTTTGAGTCATCTCGTCGTCAAGTCATGTTGGTGTGTGTTTGTAAGATCACATTTGCATCTTTCACTCATTCACACACTTAGTCATTTTGCTGAAGTTCTGATGACCAGACTTCCCTCTGACATCTAGACCATCACCCTGCCAGCGATTCGATCTACTATCACCCAAAACAATGTAGAAGCACCAAGCAAGTGTTTTCAAGTTGCGCTACTCACAAGCAATTCAATCAACCTTCATGTTTTCCACGCGAAGAGTTGGACCGGGCAACCACCCGGGGAATGACTCCCCTAAAAAATTGCGGAGAGGCTGCTAACCTTGCCCACTCTGCTGACCGAGGAAATTGCATAGATAGGCCAGATAGACACCCAATGCCCGTCCCTATCTCCCTCAGGAAATTGTGCATTTTTCCCTGTCAGTCCTCTCGACAGTCGAATGACTGCTCATCAAACAAATTGTGTAGTTTTCATGAGCATGCCTTTTGCTACCCAATAGTCCACTCGGCTCAGAAATTGTGCAGAGATTATCAACAGGTCAACCGCCCATCCTCAGAGAAGTTTCTCTCGCTAGAACCTCCGAGTTGCAGACTAACAGTTCCCTCCAGGAATTTCGTAGTTTATACTGCCAAGCTCTCATCTAAGCATATTTCAATATTTTGAAATTAATGAAATGAAGTGTTATTTTTTCTACATCTTTGTATTTATGGTTATATCTTTAATTTGTTGTGTTCTTGTTTATGTTTAGATTAGTGGTATTAGAGCAGTCTTCTCTTTCTCTATTTTTCTTTGGATGTCCCCAATGAGGTTAGGGTGTATGGAGTTAGGGATCAAACTGGTTGAACCGTTGCAAGACCAGCCTCACAAACCATGACAACCTCCCATGGTAGAAGAAATAAAGATGAGGGGGCAATAGATCCTTTCAAAACACTGCTCGAGGAAGCCCTCGAGTAACAGAGGAACACGATGATGGATAACTTTGCCTAGATCCTTCGATGACTACCCACATGCGATGCATCTTCATCCAATAGCCGCTGTGGAGGCACCACTCCTTTTAAGGTACAATTTAACTTCGATATTTCCATATTTTAGGGCTAGATAAATGCAGGTGTCGTAGATAAATGGTTAAATATATTGGAAGGATATTTTTCAGTCCATGACTTTTGGAATCAGGAAACTATTACTTTTGTACTTCTCAAATCCGCCCCACACGTAGTGTGAACAAAAGGACGAGAGGGAATCCTCACTGTTTTCAGCCGCACCCACTTGGGATTATTTCGAAGATGCCATCAAGGAACAATATTACCCTGTCAGGAGCTATGGAGATAAATACATCATGCGGACCATGATATGGTAGGGAAGGGACCAAGATGTGTGGGATTTCACAAATGTTTCCAAAATCTTGGTACGAAGCTAGGTATCAAGTATTCTGAGTGGCATTTGTTACTCAAGTATCGTGTTGTCTACACAAGTGCATCCACGAAGAGATGGAGTTCTTGGAAATCTCCTCGCTTAGCATGACGTAGCGATACACTGTCAAAATTGAGAAAAAGTTTAAATGGAAGAAGCAAAACTTTGGATCTGTGAATCTAAAACAAGAAAAATGCACCCGCAAACTATAGAGCAAAGGACAAAGCTAAGGCAGGGCAACCCAAGACAACCCGTTAAAGCCACAAGCAAAGGAAAACACCACAAAGACAAAGAATGACATGGAAAAATGGTTTGAGTTCCATAAGAGCTCCACTCACAACGATGATTATGCATATGCAAGTATGGATTACACAAGAGATCCGGAGATGATTTTGCCACCCGACACTCAGTGGCGGCCACAAGCTAAGAGGTTTAATCAGAGTACAAAAAGTATTTTTTAACTTTTGAAATTCATGTAATTTTTTTTATTATGGGTGAACAAGTATTGGCATGAAGTGTTTTCTTAACAAATATGTGGCACTAGTACAAACTGTGGGCATGCCCCACCATGCTAGGTGGGGTGATCAGTTACCTATGGCTGGAGTAGGTGTGACAGTCACCGAAGAGGGAGATGACAGACAAATTCTCCACAATGTTGCTAGGAACCTCGAGGGTTTGAGCATGGGTGTGTTACCTCTTCCCACGAGGGAGATACCAACTCAGATGCAGTGACACACTGTGGTTGTGCCAAAGAAAGTTTTAGTTCCACTTAGTAGGTTGGCTAGAGTTGTTTTGAGTTATCATGAGAGCAGACTTAGCAGTAGTATGGTATAGACAGTGCATGTCATAGTGAAGCTCAGTAAGGCTATTTTGTACTTACAGACACCCAATTTTTGGGAATTTTTTATTTAAACAAGACTGGACTTGATATCTATATCTATATCTATATATATATATATATATATATATATATATATATATATATATATATATATATATATATATAATATATATATATAATATATATATATCGTCGATTCATGATGTAAATGTTTGTTTTTAATTCTTGTTGTAAATTTTTAACAATGTAAAATTTTACTTTCATGGATGTATTTAAAATGAATGAGGTAGATGCTAATCTAATACATAATTTTCTAATGATTCAACTATTGTATTAAATTCTTGAGGAATGTGTTCATATGTAATAAACTCAAATTAACATTCCAAGAGTTGTACCCTTAAATAATGACGTAACAAGATTGGATTGTGAATGTGATAATGATTTGTCAATTGCATAATGAATAGCTGAGAGTCTAAGCTGACCACCGGATTGCAGATGTCATGAGATGATGCTTCAGTAAGTGCAATTACAAACATATATTCAGCAATATTATTGGTGGCAGTGCCATGAAAAACTCCCCCAGAACTAAGTAGTTCTGACTCAGGTGTGTAAATGACCCAAGCAGTTGATTCAATGTGTCGTGTGTGAAGACTGGCACCATTCACGTATCCTACGTATGGTAAGGGTAATGAATACATGTGTGACACGAGACATGCAGGAGACAAATACTCATAAAAATCTAAAAAATCCAGTCACAACAAAAGAAGTGAAACTTATCAATACATAAAATAACAAAGCAAATGCTTAGTGCAATACTAGTCATAATACTTTTTCAGATAGAGCCCATTGCGGGGCTTCGTGAGAGGGATTCTGTCACATTCCTACAATTCATATGAACCTTTTGAGAGGACCTTGGTAACGACATATGTACCAATCCACAATGGTTGAAGCATACCCACCCCCTAGAGGTTGTTTTTTTTATCATAAAGTAGAATAAGGTCACCTTCTTGGTAAGAACGAGGCTTGACATTTTTTTCATATTGGGCCTTAACTAGACCCTTGTGGGCTTCGAGGGATAGTGTGACATCTCGACGAGTCTCATACAATTGATTTAGGGATAGAAAGTGCTCTTCTTCGGCTGTGGTGTTGAGTAAGAGTTCAACAACTAGTTTTAGTGAAGGAATATGTCACTCGAGAGGTAGTATTGTTTCCAGGCCATAAGCAAGTTGGAAGGGTGTAAATACTATATTAGTTTTGACTAAGGTTCAGTATGCCCACAATGCAGGATATAACATACAGTGCCAGTGGGTTTTTTGATTGCCTACTAACTTGCACATCATGGTTTTTAGGACACCAATGACGACTTCCACTTGGCCATTAGCTTGGGGGTAGTAGGAGGAAGAATGTTCTTGCCTCAACAGTAGCAATGATGTTAAGTTAGACATCATATGGTTCTGAAAGTGAGAACCATGGTTTGTAACAATCATGTGGGGCATGCCGAAATGACAGATTGCATGATTAAATAGGGATAACGTTGTGGTTTCTCCATCTACTCGGAATGTAGGAATGGCTTCCACCCATTTTGTAAAGTAGTCCACAATGACAATAATGTAGTTGTGTCCATGAGAGGAAGTTGTGTTGCATGTGACGAAGTCAATGCCACATTTCGCAAAGAGGCCGACGGAGATAACCAGGTGTAGGGGGTTCAAGGGTATGCACATTTTCTTGGTAAATATTTGGAAAGGATGACACTGCTAGACTGCCTTAATACAATCTTTAAACAAGGTTGGTCGGTAGTATCCTGCGCATATAATTTTTTGGGTGATAGCCATGCCAGAAATATTACCACCACATGCACTAGCATGGTAGTCATTTAAAACATGTTCTTCCTCTTCATGAGTGAGACAACGTCGAATAACTATATTAGCACCATGGTGATATAAAGTATCATTTAGTACTGAATAGTGTCGAGCTTGGTGGCGAATGTGACGATGCTTGCCTGACAAGACATCATGGAAAAATCATTGCGCTTGGATGTAGACAACAATGTCTCCGTAACAAGTTTCAGTTGAGTCAATCAGATAGAAAGATTCATTCGGAAGAGTATCGTGGGCTATCTCATTTGGATAGACTATGGGAAGGTCGGACAATAATTATGTGAAGACTAAGGAGTTTTTTGCCTTGGCAGTGGCGAGAAACAAATCAAATTGTTGGAGGATACAATCCATTTGGAATATTTTCCTCCGATGACTTGATGAGACAAAATGTGTCTCATGGGATTCTCCAAATCGATGATGGTAGTGTGTCCCAGCAATATATAGTGTTGGAAACTATTCACAACAAAGACAACTACCAAGGATAGCTTTTCCACATGAGAATATCATAGTTTTGGCCCAGTCAGGCCTTTTGAGAGAGAATAGATCACATGCTCACTAAGATCATCATGGGTTTGAACCAAGACCATACCAACGGAGGATGCTAAGGCTGCTAGGTATAGGAGAAAGTCGCGTGGATAGTTGGGAGAACTAAGTAGTTGGACAGATATAAGTGCCTATTTCAAGGCATCAAATTATTGTTGGGCTTGATCATCCCACAGGTATGGTACTTGTTTCTTTAGTAGGCACATAAAGCCTTTCGTCATCTTAGCATAGTTCATGATGAATCATCGCAATAAGTTTTCCTTCCTACAAACATTGGAGCTGTAAAATGGATTTTGGTGCGAGAAATTGAGTACTTTACTTTACGTTATCGAGATCAACCCTAATCCTCTCTATGGAGTAATGAAACAAAGTAGGCATCCAAACTCGACAAATAATATGCATTTGTCTAGATTCAGATGTATGTTATAGGAATTGCACCTAAGCAAAATTGCTCGAAGATGAACTAGGTGTTAGGTTCACTTCCTAGAATGGGCTGTGAGGTCATCCAAGTAAGTTTGAACAACGTGTATGATATCATGGAATGTGTAGTCCATGGCCCATTGAAAGGTTTCTCCAACATTCTTTAGACCAAATGGGAGTTTTCTATATGAAGATATTCCCCAAGGGAAAATGAAGGAGGTTTTATGTTGATCCGAAGGTTTAATGGAAATCTGGTTATAGCCTAAGAAACCATCTATAAAAGAGAAGGATTTGCAACCAACACAATCGTCGATTATTTGGCTGATGAACGGGGTCAAATAATTATCTTTTTGACATGCAATGTTCAAATCCTGGTAGTTGACACAGACCTGGATGGTACCCTATTTTTTATCTATAAGAACCAGATTAGAAACCCATTCCGTTAAAGGAATGGGGTAGATGAAACCAACACGTAATAATTTTTCCACCTCAGTATTAATGGTTGTAGTTTTGCAAGGGTGGACTTGTTGGAGTATTTAGTAGACATGCCTAGCATTTTTAGAAACCTTGATCTCATGGTTGGCGATAGATGGATCTATGTCAAGAATTTCCTCATAAGACCAAGCGAATACATCGTGGAATTCCTTGAAAACGTAGGTGAAGCTTGAAATTTCCTTAGGATTGCATTCAGCTCCAATGTGTATATTTTCCATGATGCCTGTCTTGACTGAGATATCAATAAGAATTTTCTTTGAAATATTACCCATGTTTTCTTCCGAATCCAAATTTTGGATGGTTGTATAACTCAAGGGAACAACCTCAGGTGGTTCAAAGGATAGGATTTGTATAGGGAACATGTTTGAATTAGATATTGAAACCCGATGGTGAGACTTTTCCCAAGATTGCTCCTCTAAACACATGATCTCTTGAATAGCTTCATCCAAAGGTAGTAATTGATTGAGGAGGTCATTAGAGGGAGATGTTGTAGGAGAGGATATGGTACTATTGGTTGAGACCAAAGTTACAACAAAATTTGATGCGGATTTAATGGCTTGATAATCCAATTTGGCTGGTGACAACGACATTTATTCTCCATAAGAGTCAATGTATGAAGGGGTCGGGAGGATCTAAGGATCGATTGGGTCATGAGGAATAGTGGAGACCATAAAAAATGTCTGTGGAACCTCGGGTGGTGAGAGAGGAAAGAAACCCATCAGGGAAGAACCCTTCAAAAGGCTGGTACAAATACTAACATAAGAGTCAAGTATGCCACCCACTAAAGGTATGGTGTCACTAGGCAATGGCGAGTAATCTGGGGTGCAGAAGGACAATTAGTCCACCGAGACTATTCTTCCATCCAATGGAAATAGGATGAGGTGAAAAACTGTAGACATGATGGAAATCATGGCATAAGTCCAACTGCATCCCAAAAGCAGATTATAGTCGAGTTTTCTATCTATCACTTCAATGTCCACCGTTACTATTTTCCCACATAGAGTGACGGGGTAGTCAGCAAGGTAACCTTTTGGGATGAATGTATGGCCATCAAATTATTTAAGGGAAATTGAAAACGGAGAGAGGGTTGGAGAACCCAAGGCGAGCCAACATGAAGTAGACATGACGCAGGTCGAAGCGCCATTGTCAATGATAGTTCTATGTACAACTCAAAATTTTGAAAAAACTTATACCTGAAATGCAGGTTGGTGAGAAAGGTGTGGTTTACATTTCCCCATGTCGAATATTGCTAGCATGGAATCCTGAGGGTCAACCGAACTAGTAGCTGAAAGAAAGGCTTTTTGTTGTGAATAGCAAGTTTACAATGCTTCGAGTGCAAACATAGTTGATAGTGCTTGCACCAAGTCTTCTACAATATTGTAGTTATGGGAAGCACATGTAGATGTATTATGTGTTGTGCGACAAAGTTCTCCTTTTGGGGTGTGAATTACAAGATCAGTAAAAGGCCTTTCAATATGAATATCATTAGGTGGTGGTGGGTTTCATGTCTATGTAGTGTCTTGAGCCTTAGCAACTGGATCTCCATAAGTTTTGGCTCACTTTTAAAGATCAACCATTTCAAAGGTGTAAACAGTTGATGATCATTTACAAGAGGAAGGATGATTTGAAGTGATGTTGACCCCTTGCGGGGGTTGAGATAGGTTCACAATAAGATGTTGTTGTTGCTAAGTAGGCAAATGATTGTGTAGGACCGTGAGGGTCCGATCGTTGTCCTTTTGAGAAATAAGCTCTGTGCATTCTTGGAGATGGGAACATCGACGTGTCATATGGTCTTCCGTACAAATTTTTCAAGGGAACTTGACAACGTTTTCCTTTCCACTGTCAAGTGGTGCAACATTTTTCTACTTGGGGTTGGATTGCTTTGTTGGTTGCTCTTCAGAAGGAGAGGTATTTTTATTATTCTTCTTGTTCATGTCACTCAGTTTTTGCGAAGACTGCAAAAAGTTTACCATAGCGATAGGAAGATAAGTTGATTGGGTAGAAGTAGTGGGATCAATAGACAACTAGGGAATGTGACCGCTAAGTTGTTTTACAACAGAACTAGTGGTAGCACCGATGATATCGTTAGTGTGCACACTATGCTACTAAGTAGCTAGATAATTAGAATTTTTGGGGGCATTAGGGATTACGTCGTATAATGTGCTAGATTGCGAATGAGTCAGATCTAAGAGTTGGGCATGATGGCTGGATTGGTCTTCAGTGACCGCACCACCTACGGTAATGTCCTTGGTGATTTCGGGAAGACGAGATTTAGAGAACCAATTTGCTAATAGATAATCCAGAATGGAGACTTTGACTAGCCTGTGCCTACATTGCCATTCATGAATGTGATTGGAGATCTGGGTGGAGGTGTTTTAGCGCAAGGTAGTAAGAAGTTCCATCTCAGTTTCATAGCGGATGGGAAACTGAAAGTTCTTTAAAATTTCCATTGCCAAAGTGCCAAAGGTATTAACTGAAGCATTTGGTAACTCAATGTACCACTTGGCAGCATTGTTAGTAAGGGTGCGGGGGAAGAGCCTGAGATGGATATTGTTATCCACCATGGAGTTTGATACACACCATAGATGATAGGTGGTGACATGAGTAATCATCCCCTTGTTTTCCTTTGAACTTCAAGATTTTAGCAGGTTTTTTTGTGCAGGATTGGGGGCCAATGTAAGTTATCATAGATGGGTTTATTTATAATCTTGTACAAATCAGGGATGTCGAGTGTTGCTAAAAGAGGCAAAGTATTTGGTGCCACCCAATCTAACGATGGTGATGACAAATGACTTGAAGGACCCTAGGGTCCACCCATCATATTTTTCCCAACAAGATACATAGGGTTTGTTGGATAATAGTTTCCTTGCGGTGGTGGAACAATCATATAGGGTGGTTGTCCATATGGGATGTTAGGCTAGGGGATATAAGATTGATTGCCCCTAGGATAAAAATTTCCCCCTTGACTCAATTGAGGTTGACAAGGGGGTGACCAAATGGATTGAGCGGGACTGGGTTGAGGGATCCCAACAACCATATAGTTGGCCATAAGCACATGACTGACACTGGGGTAGTGTACACCTAGAGGATTTATGTCAATTAATGATGATCTAGCTTGTCCTATAGGCAAAGGGGTAATAGTAATGCCCCCTGCTCGTATGTTCATCTTGGGAACATTTCCCCTTGGCATTTGAGCCTAGGGGTTTGAACTAAACATAGGATTCTAGCCAAAGAGATTACTGAAGGGACCCATGCTAACAATTTTATTTGGAATGATAGTTGGAGGTCTAGGAGCAGACACAAAAGGGGTAGAAATCAGTACATATGGGGTTCCACTCATTGTAGGTGTAACTAAGTTGCTCAAACATGGCATAGTTTGGATAGTGGGGTAACCAATCAGTTGTGTATTACTGACTAATGGCTAGGGAAGTGAGGATGGAACAAATTTGTTCACAAAAGCCCCAAACCCATTAGTCACCGAGGGAATGGTGGATGTAGGTACATTCGAAGACATGGTAGGTACAGGTGCTACCTGAATCAATATTGGTCCCAAAGGATAATTGAGGGGAAGATTATAAGGTGGTACATGCCCTTTAGTGAAAATGTCCTTCAATAGTATCCTGTCCTATGATGTATTATTTGATTCGGTGCTAGATACTGGAGACTGATTACCTGAAGAGGGGAAATTAGGATCACCGAGTCTCGGCAGATCCTCCACAGTCAGTGTTGGAAGACCTTGTTGTCACCAAGATTGACAACAAGTGTCCTATGTAGCCACAATGACTAATATATTTTATCAAAAATATTTTATAGTGATATTGATTATAGTATCAGCGATAATAAGCTAGAACCTCAAAAATAAAAATACTCTAAAAGTCAATCAACAAGCAATCAGGGAATGTGACTCTGTCTGATAGCCACCATTTGCTAGAGATGAAGCCCAGCATCACAATGGCTAAAAGAGTGAGTTGGCCAAATGTACAGTTATGATTACTCTTGAGCTTTGCACAAACCTCAAATTAAGGGGCCAAATACTCTTGTGAAGACAAGCACCCTCCCAAAAACTGAAGACATAGTAGGTTCATCTATTTAGGTACTAGGGTAACCCACCCCAGTCACCTTATGTTCATCCCTAAAAAAGTTTGGCCACTATGATTACCTCAAGTAATAGACACTATCAGGGGGGACATGGTCATAGACAGTACCATATGTGGATAGGATACTTGAGTACCCGACTAAGCTCCAATATGCCCAAAGGGATCCCTGATACATATAGTACCCAATGGAGTTGCAATGGAAGGGAGGCTACAGCCTCTCACATTCCAATGTTGTCTCGCATTTAACTCTACTTTGACTAGAGCGGTCTCGGACAATATGAGTGCCACTGGATTTTTCCCTCTTTAACGACATTAGTCTTAGTTTTACGACCTTGGGAAGTTAGCTCACAACTGCCTAGCCCAAGATCCTAGCCTAGAATAATATGTGTGTATACTAAAAAAGAGTTGTTGATTGTTTTTATTATGAGATAGATTTTAGAGGTACTTTATTAATGTCTTCAGAAGGGGTGTTGACGTATGGAGTTTTGTGAGACTATAACACAAACCATGCAGAAAATTATTTTCAATTTCAATTCGATGAATGAATTACTTTTACAAGGAGAGAATCATTTATACATCAATCAACACCATGCATCCAATGCAGTAAACACAAGCACAACTTGCAGACATGCAATGCTCTCTAATAACTAACCCAATATACAGATGCAGAATCTAACCAACTTAAAACATGAAAAACTTTAAACAATTTTTTCTTTTCTTTTCTTGAAAAACATAAGCACTTAAGTTATTTTCCAAAAAAAAAATTCTTAGGAAATAGCCAACCAAAGATAGTGCACAACTGCAGACCCCTAAACAGACTATAGGTAGCGTCCCCAACCCATGAATTCATAGAATAGATTTTTGATAGAGATATTGGCCGATTAACACACTTCAAGAAATGCTACAAAGCATTAGTGGTAGGAATAACACTCTGTCTGCAAGCTAGGAAAGCATTTTAACTCATCGGTTTGCACTACTAGGTTGCATTAGGGGGAAGAAGCTATAAAAAGAGTCTTTCAAGGTCAGATCAAAGTTTGAGCACAACACAAAAGGTGATGAATAGTCTTGAGTGGTCAGAAAGGGAACCAAGAAGAACAGAAGGGTCTGGAAGAAAATATAGATCTGGGAACTTAGAAGGAGAAAACCAGGAACTAAGTGTAGTCCCCAACTGAGTCACCAATTCTACTATAGGGATTAATGCATGGGTGGTTGTGGTTGGAATACGCTCAAGGATCTTCCTAGGATCCAAGCCAAACCATTTAGATTAATTGTAGCAGGCACAAAGAAGCATATACATATCTATATCAATGCATTCTATTCAAAGTAGGAAAGAAGAGATTACCTCAGATCTTGATGTAGTTTTGTTGGAGAACCCAATGTAGCAGAGTGGAAAGCCCCTTTTCTAGCTCCTAAATCAACACCTAGACATAAATAATATGGAGAGTAATACTACAACATATAAACTCTCAAAATCAAAGCATCAATACACAAATATATGAAAATGACATGCATCTAAGCTACTCATAGAACAATGGTACTAAATAAACATATAAACAATCACGACATCGACACCATCAAGTAGATAACACAACATCAGGTCTATATTATTATATAGGAAAGAATGATTACAACCATCTGGTGAATCAAGTTTCCCTTAATACTCTAGCTCCTTTCTCTCTCTCTCTTCTTAACCTCTTGGTGATAAAGCAACTATATGTCATACAAAGCTTCATAAATTAGTTGATAACCCTTTGACCATTTTCAGAATGCCAAAGCCTCCAATATATAGATGATGAGAGGCTTATCCTTGCCAATTCTCTCATGATTTTCCTTTGGCAAAAGATAGGATGTTTCCTTGATTTAATGCTCTTTCCCCTTCCATTAGACTATATTAGAAATAGAAATATCCTTAGACAGGTCAAAATTAGATGTTTCCTTCTTTTTCGGCTGACATTTGAGTAAAATGTGGAATACTCGTCCATCAACCCACTCATTTGACCTTCAGAATCTCACAAACTTGGGTAATGTTGTTTCTTAGGCAACATAGTGAGATACTCGAGGGAGTAATGCCCCTGGCTCATGAATAGGGAGAGTTCTAACTCTTCTTGCTAGTTCCTAGAGAGTGTTACCTTGGTAAATAGGCCTGCGAACTAGGTCATGTCTTCAGTCAAATTGTCTATCTCCTCCGAGTTGATGAGGAGATCATTTTCCTGTATAACACCAAAAAGCATGTTGTCATCCACAAGTTGTTGATGCGAAACTAAGGGGGATTCCAGAGATATTCACAACCCTTGAATGAGGCTGCGGAGGGAGGAATATTTGATTGATCTTCCAAAGCCTTTTGATACGATGATGTATAAGGAAGGGAGAGGAAATCCCCTTTCCTCAGTCCCCTTGATGCTTTCAGAAAGGTTGAGAGAGTGAACCATTGAAAATGATAGAATAGAAGGGGGTTTCGATCATAGATTTAACCCAAGTCATCCATGAGTGAGAGAAGCTAAAAGCATCAAGAAAATAAAGGAGATAATTCCGACTTATGTGATCAAAATATTTTAACATGTCTAGTTAGATGAGAATACCTAGAGATTTAGTTTCAGATAGTCCTCCATTTTGTGAGCTTTGATGATGTCGTTAATTATTTTCCTACCTTCAACAAACCCTTTTTTCTTCGAGATGATGACATGCTTCATTAGGGGTTTGTGTTGGAAAACCATGATGTCTGAGATTATCTTATATATAACATTTCAGAGTGAAATGGGTTTAAATACATTTGGATCCAATGTCGCTCCCTTTTTTGGGATGAGAATCAGAAAGATCACATTTAAACCTGACCCAAATTCTCTAGGATTGGCAAGCTTCCTCCACGAATGCATGGATCTCAGGATGCATGAAGGGCCAATAGGATTTAAATAAATATGAAGTGAAGACATCTGGCCCTAGGGCCTTATTGGATGGGAGGTCACAAATCACTTATTCTACCTCAGTAATAGATATTCCTTGCATTCAGGCCTCATTTTTCTCTTCAGATACAAGTTGAGGGATGCATTGTCTAATCTTAGAGATGGCTTCCCTTCTATCTTCCTGGGTTTCTTGGAGTATGGTTTGAAAGTGAGAAATCAACTCTTATTTTATATCCTCATGATGAACTAGCTTCTGACAATTCTTACCATTGAGGAAAAATATTTTGATCACCTACTTATGTTTGAGCATTGTACGGTGGAAAAGCTTTGTGTTCTGCTCCCCTCCTTTGAGCCATTGGACTCTTGATTTCTATTTCCAGATAATCTCTTCCTGCTTCCTTCTTTGTTCTAGGGCATCTAGGACCTACTCCTCCTGGGCCTCCAACTCCTCGGTACTACCTTATAAAATGATTCTTTGATGGATTTCTTTCATTTCACCCTCCAAAGCCCATTTTTCTTTGTGGATGTTGCCAAAATAGGATATGTTCCACTATTTAATTCACTTTTTTAGCTTTTCAGTTTGAGATGGAAGGTTTCCATGAAATTACCCCCAAGTACCAAGATCGCTCACCACCATCCTTCAAGCTTTTAGATGAAGTTATGCCTTTCTAGCCAAAATTATTCAAATCAGAAGGGCCTATTCATTGGAGCCATTGTTAGATCAATTTCTAGGCAAACAAGTTAGTGATCAAATCCTAAGTAGGGAAGAATATAGCCTTGGAAATATAGATCTTGTTGTAGAATATTATTAGATAGGAGAAAATGATCTAACTTCGAGGTGATTTGATGCTTACCTCACTGACGATTGTTTGATGTGAAAATACCATTGCTGAACTCAATGTCCAACGTGTCTAGATCTTGAATTGTTTCTTGGAAGGCTCTTGAAATGGGGACTATTATTCAAAAACCTCCTTTATTTTCACTCAGATCCTTGATGATATTGAGGTCCCCTGTTATGATCCAATTATCAGTGGCCAAAATACCTTTTAGTTTCAACAGGCTAGAAAGGAAGCTAGCCTTCTCTCCAGGGATCGTCGGGTCATAGATCCCTGTTAACGAAACTTGAGTTGTATAACCAATCAATTCAAAGTGACTAGAAATTTTATGAGGGTGGGAAATCAAGGACCTAAACATTATGGATATAGTATCCCATAGAAACCCTATCCTGCTAATTGTGCCCTTATTATCTAATGCCATGTAGTCAACTCCTGGCCAGTAGCGATGCACAATTTCCTTTAAATTCTCTTGCGTCACTATATTTTCTTGAAGAAGTATTATATTCAGATTCTCTTTGTGAATCATGTCTCTGAGGTGCCTCAACTTGCCTTTCAAATTGAGGTCTTGAATGTTCCATGAGATGACTTTCATTGGGAGAGGGAAATATATCTCTAGTAGTACTCTATGAGTACATTTGTTTGCCCTGATTTGACCATGATAGCTCCAACCTTTTCAATGACCTCCCTTGTGGGTTTCCTACATTTTCTCCTTTTCTCTAGGCCCAAACTAGATTCCATGTCCTGAGTAGAGGCATCCTCCTCACGACCTACCAGTGTGGAATGAGTGGAAGATTCTTGGGGGGCTTTACGTTGCTCCTATTCTTTGAAGATTTGATGAAATTGGTCTAGTTTCTATTGAGGTCTATCCTCAAAGGAAATCGTGGCCCAATTCCTGAGGAATGCCACCATGATCTTCTCATCTGATTTGAGTTTATTCATTTTAATGTCAATTTCCAAATCTTGTTGGACTTGAGAAAGAACCCATTCAATCTCTTTATAATTTGTTTGAGCATGTGGATACTTGCATTTTCTTGCTTGCTTGTTCTTAGGGGTTTCAAGGTTGGCTTCAACTTCCATCATCTATTGTGGTTGAGATACATTTATTGGGGCTTGTGGATATTCTTCTTCCACAGTCGTTTCCAGGAGGGAAAAATGGTTTGTAGATTTTTGATTCGGGGCCGTCGGCTTGGGGGTGATGGGGCCAAAGGGGCGCAATTGGGAGGAACCCTATTGTTTGATGATCATTGGCCTATGAGTTCCTGAAAGCCTTCTAGAGTAGGGTATATAGGAGCCAAATTTTCCTTTGGCCACTGTGAAAAATCCAGAAAAAGATGGCCATACTCATGGCAGAGGCAACATTTAAATAGGTTGCATTCATAATCTAAGGGTTGAGACTAGACATCATCGTGATATTCAATTTCAACTCATTTTGGCAGTGGTTGGGAGATTACCATATAGGCGCAAATATGGGCAAGGAAGTGAATCATCAGTGTTCGGTAATTTTTGAGATTTGCACAAAACTGTCGATAGAGTTTCCGATTGATTCCATAATGTCGTATTTCCAGAAATATTATGGTAAGGAGTAAGGCCTAACCCATATGGGTGCAACCAAAAAATGATAATTTTTTGGATTGTAACAGAGTTCCACATCCCTCATAAGACTCCCTGCGTTGGTCATGAAATAGGGGCCATTCGTAGATTTTTACTGTAGATTCACATCTCATGTAATGTACTAAAACATAAGACAATAATATACTCTACTCTTTAAACAATGGAAACTAATGATCGATGAAAACAATAATCGACAAGAGGAAGATAATTAAAGACACATAACACAATTGTTTCTCTCGAGAAATCCACTTCTTAAAACCCCGACTATCAATTGCATTAATCATAAATCTGATGGATAATACAAATCCTATTCTCACAAGAACAATTCTTGCACAAGTATATCAACTCTCTGCCTCACAAGCCCTCACTGAACATCGCTTAGCCAATTTCTAGTGCCTAATAAGCCCTTATTTCCTTGTGCAGTTCAATATAGGAATAACCCATATTTAATTGGGAATTTTTTCTTCCATAACTATGCAATCCAAAACTAGGTCCTCTTCTAATTGCATGCATGATATGTACAACTCAATCATTCTTGAACTGATAGTACATTGTCCCTACACTCTAGTCTCAACTGGGTCTTTCTATAAATTTACATGCATGATTTTCATATGAGGGAATCTCCATTTAGCTGGAGTAGCACTAAAGATGCACCAATGCACCAACTCACTACTAGACCTCTACTAGTTCCACAAATAGGTAGAACTAGTTTAACCAACATAGACTAAGTGGAACTCAGTTATCTTATTACAACTAAAATAAGCTCATCATGGACCCTTAAAATTTAGGGAGAACATATAAATGAATACAAAAATACTTCCAACTAGAAACTCCTAAGATAATTAAGTTAATTAAAATTAGTTAACTATTTACAAGTTGTTATGAGAATAGAATTCGATTTTTATTTCACAGTTTAATTCAGGGATAAATTAAACTGAAATTTCTTATTGTCATTTCTAAACACTCCCTCTCAATAAGAAATGTATTATTAGCTACCTCGATCCTGTCTCTGTGAAACTCGAATTTACATCTTGACAATGCCTTTGTCAAAATGTCAACATCTTACTCCTTCGTGGGAATGTACTCGAACAACATAATTCATCTCAATACATAATCTCGAAGATGATGATATCAAATATCTATATGCTTGGACAGATCATGAAAAGCTAGATTTTTAGAGAGTTTGATACAACTATGATTATCCCAATAAATCACAGGTTGATCCATCTACTGACTAAAAAAACCAACTAGAATCTTCCTCATCCAGATGGCCTCACATGTTGCCTAACTCGACGCGATGTACTTTGCCTCTACCAAACTGAGTGCAATCGATCTCGGTTTCCTGTTGCACCAAGAAACTGCTACTAACCCAATACTGAAGATCCCTCCTCATGTGTTCTTCCTGTTGGATAGACACCCTACCCAATCTACATTGGTGAAGCCTTGAAGCTTCACTCCCTCTGTCCATCTATACCACAAAGTAGTGCCCTTGACGTATCTCAACACATGCTTTTTTTTCCTTCCAATAGAGCTTGGTAGGCCTAACCATCACTTGCCTAAGTTGGTTAACTATATAACTCATATCCAATCATGTGTTCACCAAATACATGAGTGAACCCATAAGCTTCCTGTAAATAGTAGCTTCCACTACTTCCCCTAAAGTAACATCCTCCTTCCTCTAGTTACTTGCTAGAGGAGTATCCATGGGTTTGTTGCTCTCCATGTGGAACCTCCTGAGTACCTTGTTGGCATACTTTTCGTTAGACACAAATAGTTCCCCATCACCCTGCCATACTTCCATGCCAGAAAGTAATGCATGAGCCCCATGTCCTTCATCTCAATCACATTTACAAGATCCTCCTTGCAAGACTAGATCAACTGATCATCACCTGTCAAAATCAAATTGTCGACATATAACACAATGACCAACAATTTACCTTCCACCACTATGTGGTACAACTTCACATCCACTTCACTCTTGCTAAAGCCCAACTCAGTGAAGTAGCTATCAATCCCAGTGTACTAAGCACGTGGTGCCTACTTTAGCCCATACAACTCTCTCATGAGCCAGGTTAAACACATGTGACTCATGGTCAAAGGTCTCAAAACCTTTAGGAAGCTCTATTTACACCTCTTCCTCATTAATTCCATTAATGAAGGTTTCCTTTACATCCATCTGATGTATCTTCCAACCTATCTGTGTTGATAGTGCCAATATAGATTTGATCTATGAGTACCTTGCAACAAGAGCAAAGGTCACATGATAGTCAATTTCCTCTAGCTATGAAAAGCCACAAGCCACAAACCTGGCTGTATGCTTCCCCACACTACCATCTACAACTTGCTTTAACTTGTAAAGTTATCAAAGCTCACCACTGACTTGTCCTCCGATCTTGGGACCACATTCCAATCACTGTTACAAACTATGGAGTCATACTCCTCCACCATGGAATCAACCCAAATCAGATGTTGCAATGCCTCCTCAAAGGAAGATGGCCTTATCTCAAGACATCCAGTCACAAGAGCCATGTATCTAGTGTACCTATGAGGTGACCTCCTCTGCCTGCACTAAGATGTGGGTGCTCCCACATTCTCCCATGCATCATGAAATAACCTGTTAGCCTCTCTAGAGTTCCTTCTCCCATCTCTATAAGACTCTACCTAAGTGGTTGTCTCCACTCCTGGATCCTTTGCATGTGGCTTTGTTGGGATGGGATCCCCTAGGCCCGTTTTGGGGTTAAAAACCCACGTATTGATGTACATTTCGGTAAAATATGTAAAGTCTTCACAATTTGTGGATGTGGAGTACCTAGATAATTAGGAGTCAAAAGGGGTTTTAGCCCCTTGTCTATGTAAATTTGAGTCGGTTTAGAGATCCACCCATGGTCCATAGACCATGGGATTGTATATAAAAGGCTATAAATAGGTGTGTCTTAGGGAGTCTAAGGCATGTTTATGTCTGAGAGAGGAAAAAAGGGCAAGTAAGCAGTGGGTAGATAAAAGGGAAAAGGCTCCGCAGCTGCGGATTACTAGAGTATCATCCACGGCTGAGTGGGCAGGGTAGTTTTGAGTCTGTAATACCATAATGAATATCAATAAAGAAGACTATTGAAGAATCTCTGTGTTAATCTCTTACTTTTGTTATTTATGTTTGTGATATATGTTGTGAAGGAATAATGTATTTATGAAATATTGATCTATTGATGTGCAACTCTATGGGATAAGCCTTATTAACTATACGCAATGTGTGTTAATTACTTTCGCGAAGATTATAATAGATTCTGTTATTTCTATTAAATACTTAAGTAGATTTGCGTGAGCTCAGATCTAGGGGGTATTTTCTGATGCACGTAATTGGATGATTCATATGCTAAGGATTTGCAAACACCTATTGTAGACCTTCACAAAGGTCTATAGGCTGTTTAAAGGGAGTTGTAGTGTTGGGCCCTAAGGGCTTATAGATCTGCATGAAGGTAGATCTAGGGCAATAAAATACATCACACTGATCTTTGGATGTAGAAACTTGGTTCCAGCATCCCCCCATACTACTTTGGGTGATACTTCATCATGTGCTACATGGGTTGATACCGAAAGGGCCAGTAGTGTATGGTTTTGTTTGGTGCAATTAACTCCGAACTTGGTTTAGGACGCACTAAGCCAACAAATGGTTTTGTTGCTAGGATCGAGATTTTCTTAAGGAGATGTCTAATCTTGCATTACTGGAATCTGACAAAGAATGAAATTGAGAAGTGGTTATATAGAAAAATTCACAAATTCATGGCGCAAGAGAAAAAGAACCCGCGCCTATCAAAGGAGTAGTGGTTGGACAGATATATATACACATAAATACATGAAATTTTCTTCTGCACCTTCCCATCAAACTATATGAGTGGATTGCTAAGTTTGCAAACGACCAAGGAAGGTGGAATCTTGACGAGTCCAATAGTGTGGACTCCAAAGTTGGTACAACGATTAGAAGCCTTTGAAGACAAGATCACATGTGCTGTTGACCACTAGATCGATTGGATTATAGGAGGATTTGTTAAAGAGTTCACGACTAATACCTCAATCATCTATACCAAAGGAGAGAAATGCTTCTTTAACGGACCATGAGATAAGTATCTAAAATCTCTGAATACATGGATTAAGATGCTCTTGTGTGAAAAATGGGTTATTCCATTGCCTTGATGTTTGGAGCTATGCGAAGTGGAAAACTCTTTAGAAATCAAGAGAAAGTAGGTCTTGAATATAGCTCATTGATTGGACTTCCTTCTAGCAATGATGAGGGAATGATACACGCCTCACCATGGAGTGTTGTCCAGCTAGTAAGATAGGGTTTTCCATGGATACATCATCCATCCACTCCACCTCCACCTTCACCTCCACAACATACCACTTCACCCACACCTTTGCCACCACCACTACCATTCAACATTTCAAACTCAATAAGGCTACCAATTTTCAAGGGCATATGGAGTGAAGATACTGATCAGTTCTAGTTTGTTGCAAATTTTGTATGGATCACGTTGCAGATCACTGATGATAACATAAAGAAGGCGTAGTTAGTTACTACCCGGAAGGATCGCGCACTGACTGGGTATATTAAGTACTGTGTTGATCATCCTTTATTGATGCTAGAATAGACTTAGGATTCTTTAAACAAATAATTTAGTAATCCTAATTCCAACTCGCAGTTAGTGGTTGGATTTAAGTAAATAACGATGAGAGTTGATGAAACACCTTAGGAATTAGGTCGAAGGTTGAAATGTGTGATCTGAAAAGCTAATATGTAGCTTAGAGATGGATAGCACTGTGAGTGGTTTATAGCCTTCCTTCTGCCCAACCTAAGGATTGCTTTGTCATAGCGAAAGATAGGAACTCAGGTAAAAGCCCTATAAAGCATGATGATATTTCATGCGACAGCCATGTAGGATGCGACCTTGGGGGTGCAATAGATTCACTCCTAGTTGCAGAACCTCTGCTTGGAATTATAGAGCTTGAAGAAAGAGAAGGAGACTAAACCTGAGGTGCGCGAGGAAGTATGGTTCCTCAAATGTAAGACCCAGGGGCATGATAAAGACCATTGTCCCATATTTTCGAACTATATCACATGAGGGGGACCAATTCCCCTGAGGCTAGAAGCTCGAGTAGGATCAATTGTGTGGGCCATGCTATGGTGAGCTATTTGTCAGGTGGCTACAAAAC
The DNA here is from genome assembly GCA_031772625.1 of Pinus tabuliformis. Taxonomy (NCBI): domain Eukaryota; kingdom Viridiplantae; phylum Streptophyta; class Pinopsida; order Pinales; family Pinaceae; genus Pinus; species Pinus tabuliformis. The sequence goes on from CM062815.1 coordinate 89,970,936, forward strand.
ACACAACAGATAATTTCCAGATTTAAGACCTCTGTGGTTTATTATTTTCGACTTAGTCACCGGAGAATCCATAGTAAGAACCATTTTCTGCCAACGTTTCAAATCCCAACCGGGATCCATCATCAGGACAACTTGAATGCTTGATAGAAGAAGAGCTTATTTTAGGGTTTAAATAGTAATGAGGAGAGAAAAGATGAATGTCGGCTCTCAATTTTTGATGAGAAGTCGGCTGACTCTGATTAATTTAATTAATTAATTAATTTTTTTTTTTTTAATAATAATTAGTCTCATAATAATTAAAGATAATTAGAATTAATGATATTAAATTGATCAAAGTTGATGTTAAATTTTTTTAGAAAATTGAATTAATATTTAATATTTGATCAATAATATTTATTAATATTGATATTAATTGAAATAATTATTATTATTTATCATAAATTAATATAATAATTAGTAGTAGTAATTATAATCATCATAATTAAAAAAGAATTTTAATCTAGGAATATTGTATTAATTTTTATATTTTATAATATATGTTTGGTACAATTTTATTTATTTATTTATTAAATTTTTTAATTTTGAATAGGTTTTAGCTTAGTAAGGAAATTAATAAATAATTGCTAATTGAAAATATTATTGTTATTAATAATTATTATTTATTAATCTAATGGTTAATAATAAAAATTAGAATAATAAAAATTAGAATTAGAAATTGAATAATATTTAATATTTGATCAATAATATTAATTAATATTGATATTAATTGAAATAATTATTATTATTTATCATAAATTAATATAATAATTAGTTGTAATAATTATAATCATCATAATTAAAAAAAAAAATTAATCTAGGAATATTGTATTAATTTTTATATTTATTATAATATATGTTTGGTACAATTTTATTTATTTATTTATTAAATTTTTTAATTTTGAATAGGTTTTAGCTTAGTAATTTAATAAATTTAATTATTTGATTTGTAGTACGTCTTATAGGTATTATTATATTTTTTTTCAAAAATATCGATGGAAATCAAGGTCACAAGGTGGTTTCAACAATATGTGTGGATATAAAGGTCCTATACATGCCTGAGGGAAAAAAATAACTCTGAGTATTGTAGGTCCTAAAGGAAAATAAGAACTTAGCCAAAAAAGAGAAACATTAAACGACCACACATGGTTTCTTTGTCTCTTTGTGATATTATTTTTATCCATTCATGGATTTCAACACCATTAGTAATTTTTAATCATAATGATGTGTCTAAGGGCCTATGACATAGACAAGTGAGGAAAATTCTGACATGGGTAGTAAAAGAAGCTTCTATGCATCGAAGGCTAAGAATGATGTATCAAAACCACCATATATGACCTCTTAAGAGGATTCTCAATCTTAGAGTAGGGATATGGGGGATACATGAGGTTTTAGCACTATATGTGGGTCTTATAAGCTTAGACAGAGTTCTTGAAAAAAATCTAAGTCATGGACATTAACTAGAATTTCCTCACGTGGTAAAGATCTTAACTCCAAATATTTTCCCAAGATCTCTATATTCTAATCATCTCTATATTCTAATCAGTGGGTCATTCAATAAGATGCCCTATATCTATCCTTTAACATGCTTAGAGAGATTAAAGGAGAGGATAAAATGTTGGCTAACCTTTTATCTCTAAATTCTTATGATTATATTAACCACTATAGTTATTGAGGATCCTCCTCCAACATTGGGAGACCTTGCCTCCACCGCTTACACTTGTATCCTACACATAAGATAATTAAAGAACCAATTATATTGTCCTACCAAAGATCCACTAGATATGTGTACTAGATATAAATTAGATTATCCAATTAAATACATGAAATAAATGACAAGAATTAGAGGGAATAATGAAATCCAATTAAAGAAAAACTAACGAACGAACTATTATATCTTCAAAGATATAAGTAGTGCTTTTAGATATCTTGGCCCCAACTCCCCTTTGGCTAACAATTAATAAATAAGATTATTATAGCATGCAAGGAGTTTCCATGAGAATTTCTCATTCCTTATATTATTGTTATGTTCGTTTTGCCTTTTTTATATAAACTTGTCAAGGATGTGAGAGGGTGAATGTAGAAACCTAGTTCCTCGAGATGTTTGACTTTGACACAAATTCTCCACCTTTATATAAACAAAACTATGATCATAGACATTATAAATGTTACTAAAATCATTATTACTAATACAATGTTTAATATAAACAAATTAGTTAAACCCTTATGTGAAGGTGCATATTTATTATTTTTTTAATGAAGTCGTTAGTTACTAAAATCTTATCTACCAATTAAATATATAAAAGAATTAGAACAAAAGTAATAAAATTTAAATATCATAAAATCAAAATATTCAAACCAAATCAAAATATAAAATTGAAGACATAAAAATTAGAATTTCTGATGTAAAAATAAGATGTAAAACCTAATATTTATGAGATAAATATAAAAGTCAATACATAAAATTTAATGTCGGAACTAAACACCACATAAGATGTGAAATCTCGGATTTATGAGATTTATTAATGGAACATATTTGTATTGGAACAATACCTTGTACATGACATTCATTAATTCTTTTCCAAAGAAAGTTTAAGAGATAAACCGTCAAAGAAAAAATTAACCATCCACGATACAATATTTATGAGATATAAAATTCGTAATGGTCTCAAAAAGGTGTAAAGAGAGAGTATATTTATGAGATATAAAATTTATAATTGTGAATTGTTGAATTGGAAAATTATAATTTGGTCTAAAATAATAATTATTGTATTAAATTTAAGTTGTTTACATTTACATATATTTTTTGGTATGGACATTATTTAGAAATCATTTACCTAGGTTTTATTTTTCCATCGTTATCTAATAGTAAATAAAAAACATAGTCTATGACAAAAAAAAACAAATTAAATATCTTTAATATTCAACTAAAAGAAAATTAGCCCATACCTATTTTTTTAATCCAAACTAAATACTTTTGGAAGATCCGTGCCACAATTCAAAGAGTGCTTTTTAGTGGAGTTGGGATTTGAAAAACATTTAATTCATTAGAAATAGAATTAATATTATAATAATAATTTTTACAATATAATTAAAACCAAATGTAAATATCTCATTACAAATATTTTTCTTTCCAATTTTCACATAATATAATAAAATATTAAACCATAGAAAAAAATTATATTATGCCATAAAAAATGTGAATAAAGAGGAATACATTGATGGCTTGTCCTTCGCGTTCTCTTCCCACTCTGACAACATAAGTTATCGTTGACTTGGTCATCTTGTAGAAGCTAGTTGATCCCTCTACAGATCTCATAGTTATGGTACTGTGCCGATTATACATGGAAAAAACTTCTGATTTTTTCCCTTTATGATAATGATGCTTGTGCTCATGATTCATACTATTACTTTTCTCCATAGGTTTTAGAATCGAGACCAAAAACATCTTTTTATGTACCTCTTATTCCTGTCTTTAAATATTTTAATTTGAAATGAATAAAAAAAATAAAACAATCGCTACACCTATTTAAAAGTCATGCATGAATATAGCAACAGTATCTAGCAATAATAACGTAAAATATACCAAGCAATTATTCGTATTGAAATAATTATTTTTGCAACGTTAAATAATATTAATTGCATTGGTAAATGCTATAACAACGTTGTTTTATTAATATTTAATGAAATGAATGATTTTATCAATAATGTCTATGTGTGAGTTTGTTGTGTTGTTGGTACATACAACAACAACCATTGAACTTTCTAAATGTGATACTTATTCATGTGTCTAGTAGCCCTTGAGAAAATTTGAGCATTTTCAGCTTGTGGAAAAAGAAAAAAAGAATTGTTGAGGATCCCACCACAGATTGAAAATATTAAAAGAAAAATATTATTTATATTTTCAAATTTTAATTTATGATGTAATCATGGTTGTTATCTAAAGTTTTGATATAACTTTGATGACTAGACAAGAAGATCATACAATAATATAAAAGGTCTTACTTTGTAAATCAAATTAAATCCATCAATTATTGAAAATAAGTCATTAAATAAACTCAAAATTATTAATAATTAAGTTAATAGGCCTTTATGTTTTTTAATAAGGCTTTAAGAATTATAAAAATTTATTAAATGAATGGTAGTGATTTAAAATTCATAGAATAATGTAGAATATTATTAGTAGTATGCACAAATAAAAAGTTAAGATTTAGCTCTAAAATAACTATGTTCTTTTTTTTCCTTTCAATTAAATGGATTAATTAAAGAAAATGCCACCTTAACAAGTGTTATGGTTTTTTCAGACATATGATCTTGAGAAGCCATGGTATTATAACAAAGTGTATTTGTAAATATGGTAAAATGGAGGTGGATCTCCCTAATTAAGAATTTTATTATAATAATAATTCTTATTTAAAATTAATTCGTAATTTATACTTTAATAGTTAGAAGTTTTTATTTTCTTTAAAATTTAGTAGTTAATTCTTTTGAATTGTTAATTGTGAATATGTATCCTACAAAAAAAATTGAGAATTTTTAGATGGTAAGTCTATTTATACATTTAAAATGCATTTTCAATAACAAAAATTCAATATCTTAAAAAAAAAATTATGCTATAGAATTCCAATGAAAATAGGAAAAAAAATTCAAAACAATCATAGTGCTCTATTTATAAAAATTGCTTATAAAAGCTTATAGAAAAACATACCTGTATTGAATCTACTCAAAAGCAAGTATATATTGCAATGTTAATAACTTAGTTTTTTTCAATTCTAATATTACTAAAATATGAATTTAATTGTTTCGAATTCTAGTCGAACCCGTAATTCTCAATTAGCTTTACAACATCAAAGTTGAATTTGAAATTTATTCAGAAAAAATAAAACCAAACAAACTAAAGAAACTATTGACTTTAAAAAGAAAAATCACAAGATTATAAGTCCAATTAACTTCAGTTTATTTCATATGTATACGTATTTGGTGAAAATATAGTACACCTAAATAAAATCTTTTGATCTTAATTAAAATAAATAAGGAGCTTTCATTAATAAAACTACGTATTGTATTTGATTACACTATGGTTTTAATCTTTAATGAATTATGGTTTTAATCTTAATGCCATTTCCAATAACATAATCTTAAAAACCATTGCTTTTTATTAAACTTTTATAACTACGACTTTTGGTTAAACTTTAATTATGATCTCATTAAGCTTAATTAAAGCGTTTTCAATACATAAACAAAATTGTAACAAGTTTAATTATTTCATTTTCAATCACATAAAGGAAATATTAAAAAAAGCTTTTGATTAAGCTTTGATTTTTATTTGAATGAGGTCAATTATGACATTTCCAATCACAAAATCATAAGCTTAATTATTGTATTTTCAATCATAGAAATGAAATATTAAAAATCTTAAGCTTTTGATTAAGCTTTGATTTTGATTAGAATTTGGTCAATTACATAATCTTACAAACACTTGCTTTTGTTTAAGCTTTTATGTTGATCATTATGGCATTTTCAATCACATGAATGAAATATTTTTTTATATCTTATTATTCTGTTGCCCAAATTTATTTGGGTGTGTAAATACATCTGACAAATCTCCTTACAAATGCCAAGTGCCAAATTTGTAAACCATACACATATCCTATGTATTATGTGGATTTCAGTATGGATCTAATACGAATGAAGCTGCACTCCATCTAATATAGATTTTGAGAACCATAAATTTAGCATTCCAGAAGCATTCAATGTTGCTAGATGCTGAAGAAATTAGTGAAAGATTTAGTTGTTCGATGTTGAAGACTCTAGATGCTCACTTGAAGGTTGAATACTCTAGATGCTCACTTGAAGATTTCTCCCATTATCACCTGAAGATTTCTCCCAATATGAGGCTTTTAGAGTATTTTTCATTGCTTCATCCCTACGCACATCGGAGCACATTTGAAAATAGGTTGTACAACCCAAGTCTGGCTCATAGCCGAGTTTTGGCAACAAACGAAGAAAGAATGTATTTTGGTGTGGAGAGTGATTTTGAGATTACCAAGGGATTTTTTCTAGATCACTTTCAATGGAAAAGTTGGATTTTTATTGCAGCACGAACAAAAAAATAGTGAAGAAACGAAACTTACAAAGATGTGAGGGAGGGACAGGGATAAAGTTTTGCAGGATTGTTTGTAGAAAGAAGGTTCCAGAATTTTTCAACCACATTTAACATATGCAATTCAACTTAAAATTATGTTTTTATCAACATTTTTGACCTATATTTTATTGTATTTTCCAACCTATATTACATTTATTTTATTAACCTAAATACACTTTATTTATTTTCTACCATTTTAAATAACCATAACCAAAATAAAATCAAAATTGTGGTTAAAAATATATCTAAAAAATTGACCTTATTCTTAACCCATATGTAGTTGGACATCTATCATATTACAACTTTGTCTTTTTAATGGTTTGTCTTCATATGATGAAGTTTGTGAAACATTTTTTATGCTTCATTCTAAGCGAAGAAGAGTCCATTCCCCACATGCTCTAGCTTGGCACCCAAGAAAGCATGATTGTTTTCAGACAAAGGTATTCAAAATGGAAAGAAAAGGTGTTGGCATTCAAGGAATAAAAAACCAACCCCATTTACATGATATGTAAAAATGTAATGTTTAACATAACAATACAAAAAAAACCAACCCCATTTACATTATATATAATGTTTAACATCACAATAACATGTGACTCTATAACTTTATAATAATTTTAGGACCTATTTGTAGTCATGATATATATAAAATTTTCTGAAATCCTAACATTATACCAAATAGCTATCAAGCTTCGGACTTGCCATTTTCCATGTTCATTGACATATATGTGAAACCATATATGTTAACACACTTTGTATTATCACTTAGATTTATAATTAATGCAATAGATACTCAGGGTTTTGAGTAGTGGCTTTCCCTAGAGAAATAATTGTGTTATGTGTCTTTGATTATCTTCCTCTTGTTGACTAATATTTTCATTGATCATTGGTTTTCGTTGTTTAAAGGGTAAAGTAGATTCTTGTCTTATGTGTTAGTAGATTACATGAGCTATGAATCTATAGTACAAATATACATGCTATCAGAGCTGAAGACAATATACTAGAAGAGATTTCGAAGTTTTGAGTTTTGGGTTATAGGTGAAATTCGAATTTGCAATACATACTTCAGGATCGGAAAATGGCTTTCTACTGTTTGAGGTTGAAGTATGACTTGGAAGGTAGCTCAAATTACATAGCCTAGAAGGATAGGATGGAGTTTTGATGGAGGATAATGGCCTCAAGGAATTCATTGAGAAAGAAATTCCTAAGCCAACAACATCAAATGCACAAATTCTGGCCGAATGGAAGAAGTGTGTGGTGAAGGCGAGGCAGATAATCCTTGAGAGAGTTCAATACCACATTGTCTCAAGTATCCATGGGAAGTAAAATCCGTATGTTATGTGGAAAGCATTGATGGATGTATTCCAGAACAACAATGACCATAGGAAGTTGGCACTGAAAGCCAAATATCGAAAAATCAAGATAGGGAATGGCGAGACCATTCCAAAATAGTTGACCAAGCTCACTCACTGTCGTGATGAGCTTGGAAGTTTTGGAATAACCATTTTCAAGGATTATATGTTGAGCCTAGCTCTCATAGGCCTTCCTAAGAGTTGGAATAGCTATCAGGACTCTATTAATGGGAGGGAGAAGCTACTAGATTGGGAATGACTGTGGTCAAATTTGATGTAGGACGAGATTAGAAGGAACACTAGAGATGGTTCCTCATTAAAGATTGATGATGCAGAAAATTGTGCCTTACAAAGTAAGGAAAGGAAAGGGAAAGTGAAAGGGAAGGTGTCCCATTCCAAATAAGATTCTTTCCATGGAGTTAAGAAGAAAGGCATGTTGAAAGTTAATTTCTTTCATTGTCATTAGTTGGACCATTTTGCTATAAATTGTCCGCTCAAGAAGTCCAAAAAGAAGTCCTCAGGAGGAGTGGTGGGTGAGGCTTTGGCGTCTCAATTCGAAGTGGAATTTAATCTCATTTTATGCAAGGTATCATCAATGATGGGTAGTGTATGATATAATGACATTGGGGCTTCATTCCACATGACTAGTGATAAGGAGTTGTTTAGTGATCTAGAGGAGAAGGATCTCTAGATGCATATCGATATGGGTGACAACGGGAGGTATAATGCTTCTGGATTGGGCGCAATTACTTTTCAGAGGGATAATAGTGATAATGTCACCTTAAACGATGTTATGTATGTGCCCAAGGTGAAGAGGATAGAGGCTATGATGTGATTTTCTTGGAAGGAAAGGAATTCCTTTGACACATAGCCATAGGTCAAGTAAAGAAGATAGGGATTAGAGTTAAGAATATATATAAGTTGGAGGTATAGGATTGTGCTACTTTGAGCATGAAATCAAAGAAGTTCCAAAGTCAAGATGTTGGTGAGTTGTGGCACAGGTGATTGGGTCACTTGCATCATCGATGTTAGCTCTCTATAATACTAGTGATTACCCCATTACTATTGTAGTTGTATCCCTTATTAATATTGTTGTGCCCCTATTGTCCCCATATTTTTATTACTGTGCCCCATAGAATCCCTCTATTATTATTTTTGTGGCTTTATATTATTATTGTTAGGTCAGCTGGGTTATATTGTGACTCCTTAGACTCCTATATATAGAAAGGAGGTTTTTTCATTTGAATCATCCAAGAATTGTTCATTTGTGTAATGTAAAGGAGGTTTCCCCCTCGAAGAGGTTGAATTCTAAGGAATTGATCTCTCTTTTATCTTTTTGTGAGCTGGTTTCATAACATTTGGTATCAGAGCTTTGGATTCTAGGGTTTCACTGCTCCAAAAAGGTCATTGTGGCATTTTCGCTATAACTTTTTCTCTGCGACATTTTAGAAGAAAAAAACCCATTTGAGATGAAACTGTACTGAACCTCATGTCCGAATTTCAGAGTTTTTTGTGCTATATTTGCGGAGATATGATCTGAGGAATTTGGTCTTTTTGCAGACTCCTGAATTACATTAAAAACAGGTGACCCCGGGAAAATCGTCATAACGTTCTCTCTGAGCATCGGATTCAAATTTTGTAAGAAGGTATAGAAAGAGGACGAACTGTAGTTTCTTGTATATATTTTTCAGTCCCAAAGGTTGAAACAGTGACACGTGGCACTTCATACAACTTTGCTCTTCTGGAAAGGTCTATAATCAAGTCATCTTGGGAGATTGTGCATAAATCTTCCTTGGAGAATCTAATTTGGATCAGACTGGCGACATTGGAAAGAGGACACAGAGGGCTACTACAGGTCGTAATTTCAAAACTGGATGATCTGAAATTACAGAGATACATCAGATTCAATATCAAGATTCTACAAAGTGAAAAAAGGTGTGTAGTTTTCTTTTAATTTTTGCATAAGCTTGGTTTAAAAAATTAGTTTGAAGGAATTCAAAGGGAATAGTAAAGCATTATTATTGGTAATTGATGCCTTGAGGAAAGAAAATTCAAACACCTAGTAAGCAACCTAAAATCTCTAGCATGACTCATGAAGAAGAGGAAGAAATGCAACATGATATATCAAAATTACGAGACCAAGTGCAACAAGTATCACTTGCACAAAAAGCAACAGAATCTAAGATGGATGGTTTAAGGAAAGATGTAGAAGCTAAGATTGATGGTTTAAAGAAAGGTGTAGAAGCTAAGATGGATTGTTTAAAGAAAGGCGTAGAAGCTAAGATGGATGGCATGGAATCTAAGATGAATGGCATGGACACTAAAATTGATGGCATATGGATGATAAGATGGAAGAATTGAAGATAAATATGAATAAGTTGCTACAAGAAATGGTCACTAATGGTGAAAGGGTAGTAAAGGAAACTCATGATGAGAACAAAAGAAATGTTAATCATGATTCCATAGACTCTAGTGTTGGATCGAAGACCTACCATATTCCAAAAATCAATATGAGGAAGTTTGATGCAAGGATCCCGCAACATGGATATTACATATGGAGCAATTTTTCGATCTCAATAATGTGCAAAACACACAAAAGGTACATATTGCAACTTTATATTTGGAACCAAATCAGTTTGTATGGTATCAATGGCTTTTCTCTTGTAAAAAAATTATCACTTGGGCAATTTTTACAGAAGAATTGATAGCACATTATGAGGATACAAAAAGCAACACTCTTTTTAGCTAATTGATAAGTCTCAAACAAAAGGGTTCAATAATGGAGCACAATGAGGAGTTCCAAAAATTGAACATAAGGGTAAAAAATATTCCAGAGGAGCATAGGATTGATGTGTTCATAGGGACTTTAAAGGATAATATCCAACATGATGTTCACCTTTGGGAACCTGATTCATTAGAGAAGGCATTCAAGTTAGTAAGAAAAATGGAAAGCAAAATTATGGAAACCAGGAAGCATACCAATCACAACTATAAAGATGGAAGTGTTGTTACCCCTAGCCTTCCACAACCTATAAGATTGACACCACAACAATTGGAAGAAAAAAGAGCAAAAGGGCTTTGTTACAGTTGTGATAGCAAATACACTAAAGGTCATAAGTGTGCTGAGAAGAAATTATTCTACATAGATTGTGAAGATGAAGAAGAAAAGGAGAAAGAAAGGTCAAAAGAAGAGGATATACTCCAGGAACAAAGCCTAGATAAAGAAGAAATGAATTCGACCATATCTTGTAATGCATTGGCCGGAATTACCACTCCTCAAACCATCAAGGTAGAAGGACAAATCAAGAAGAAAAAGGTAATAGTGTTGATTGATTCAGGAAGCACCCACAATTTTATTCATTGTAAGGTAGCAAAATAATTGAATTGCTTCCTATATCTAGCACCAGAGTGTCAAGTGATGGTTGCAAATGGAGGAATGATAAATTTCTCTGGAAAGTGCCATAATATCAAGCTATCCATGGGAGAATATGTATTGACTAGCCCGATGCTTTCCATTCCAATGGGAGGTGTTGATGTTGTACTAAGAGTCCAATGGCTACAATCCTTGGGTACAATAGCTTTTAATTTTCAAGAACTTTTCATGAAATTTTCTGCGGAAGGAAAGGAAGTTGAATTAAAGGGTATTGCAGGGAAACCAGGAAAGATAATCATCTCTAATGGTATGACAAAGCTTCTAAAAAAGGAACAAAGAGGTGTAATTTCACAATTATGTTCGCTAGATGTTTCCACATCGGAATCATCTATTTCTCCAGATCTCCAAAAAGTCTTGGACAATCATTCCAAAGTATTTGAGACTCCCAAAGGTTTCCAACCTATTCGTGATCATGATCATGCTATTCATCTGATTCCAGGAAGTGTTCCTCCAAACATCAGGCCGTACAGATATCCCTATGCCCAAAAGAGTGAAATTGAACGTATGTTTGCAGAAATGATAGAGGTTGGTATAATTCAACCTAGTCAAAGTTCTTTCTCTGCTCCAGTAGTATTGGTGCACAAGAAGGATGGATCATGGCACATGTGTTCGGATTATAGGGAGCTCAACAAGCTCACTATTAAAGATAAGTTTCCCATTCCTGTCATTGATGAATTACTCGATGAATTGCATGGATCAATTTACTTCATCGAGTTGGATCTTCGTTCAGGATATCATCAAATCAGAATGAAGACTGAAGACATTCCAAAAATAGAATTTAGAACTCATGAGGGTCATTATGAATTTTTGTTCATGCCTTTTGGCCTTACCAATGCACCTTCTACATTTCAAGGCTTGATGAATTCCATTTTCAAACCCTTAGAAAATTTGTGTTAGTATTTTTTGATGATATACTAATCTACAACAAATCTTGGAAGGATCATGTGGAACATGTTGAGACGGTGCTACAACTATTGGAGGAGAAACAATTATATGCAAAAAGATCCAAATGTTTGTTTGGAGTACAACAGGTGGAATATCTAGGTCATATTGTATCTCATGAAGGAGTTAAGGTAGACCCTAGCAAAATTAAAGCCATTAAGGAATGGAAAATCCCCACATCCATAAAGCATTTGCGAGGATTTCTTGGGTTGACAGGGTATTATCGCAAGTTTGTTAAGAATTATGGGAGAATAGCAGCACCTCTTACAACATTATTGAAGAAAGATGCATTTTCATGGACTCCAGAAGCAACAAAGGCTTTCGAACATCTTAAAGAAGCAATGTGCCAAGCACCGGTCTTAGCTACACCGGACTTCACAAAAACCTTTATTATGGAATGCGATGCTTCAGGAAATGGAATTGGCGCCATTTTAATGCAAGATGAAAGACCCATTACTTTTGAAAGTCATCCAACTCAAGGGAAATTTTTTACACAAAGCTGTTTATGAGAAGGAAATGTTGGCAATACTACATGCACTTAAGAAATGGCGACCCTACCTAATGGGAAGACACTTCAAGGTAAAAACAGATCATGATAGCCTTAAATACTTTTTAGAGCAAAGATTATCCTCTGAAGAGCAACAAAAGTGGGTCATAAAGATGTTGGGTTATGACTTTGAAATCATCTACAAAAAAGGGAAGCAAAATGTGGTGGCAGATGCACTCTCAAGAAAGGATGAGGATGTGGAAGCATTGTTGTGTGCCATTTCTATTATCCAACCAGATTGGATCAACGAAGCAAGGGAGGAATGGAAGAATGATGAAGAAGTGTGGGCACTTATTTGAAAGTTACAACAAGATTCCAGTACATCTGATACATATAGCTGGCAAAATGATTCGTTATGGTACAAAGATCGTTGATACCTCTGTAAGAATTCGCAACTCAAACAAAAGATTCTTATGGAATTGCACACTTCTCCCTTAAGAGGACACTCAGGATTTTTAATAACTTACCACAGGGTTAAGAAGGAATTTTTTGGGATGGCCTTAAATCGGATATTCAAAAGTTTGTGGCGGAATGTTTGGTTTGCCAACAAAATAAATTTGAAACAATTAAGACCCTGAGTCTATTACATCCTTTATCCATTCCAAGCCAATGTTGGGAGGAGGTTTCAATGGATTTTATCATAGGTTTACCCAAGTCTGAGGGAAAGAGTGTCATCATGGTGGTAGTTGACAGACTTACCAAGTATGCACACTTTTGTGCATTATCACATCCATTTAAATCCAGTACAGTTTCTACTGCATTTATGGAAACAATTCAAAAGCTACATGGAAACCCAAAGATTATTGTAAGTGACAGAGATCCAATTTTCACTGGAAATTTTTGGACAGAATTATTTTCTTGTCTTGGTACTCAGTTAGCTCATAGCTCATCTTATCATCCTCAATCTGATGGGAAAATTGAGATAGTAAACAAATGTTTGGAAGGATATCCTCGTTGCTTTGTATTTGATAAACATACACAATGGGTCAAATAGTTGCCTTTGGCTAAATGGTGGTATAACACTTCCTTCCATACAACAACAAAAATGACCCCATTTATGGCACTTGAAGGATATCAGCCACCATCCATCACATCGTATTTAAGAGAAAATTCTAAGGTTCAAGCAGTGGAACATCACATCAAACATCAATAACAAGTCCTCCAACTCTTAAAGGATAACCTCGTGTTGGCACAAAGTGGATAGGCTTTTTATGGTGATATTCCTGCTCACGACACTGTAGTAGATTCGTAGCATTCAAAGAATATATCATTTCAATGGTGTGATTAACCGCGGGTATCCGACCTACGATTTTCTTCACCCGAGGTTCTTTGACTCTTAAAAACCACCCACCAGCCACATGGCGTATTGTGACATCATGACTGTGGAAAGGACATTATGTCATAAAGTCAGTTAGTGGTGCCTTCTGGGGCTAAGCCCTTTGGCTTGGGATAGGAAGTTGATTCTTTAGAATACTCCACTACAAATTGTTCCAATGTGTAATGCATGGGAACACATCACACGCGCTTGGGCCTTTATAATATAGCAGAATCAGAATTTGAAATTTCATAATGTAGCATTTTGTTGTAGTCCCAAAACATGCGATATCCAATGAGTGATGTGGACTGATCTACATGGAGAGGAAATGAGTGAAGCCCCAAATCAGGGCCCTCTCTATCAACAATTTCCAATCAGAGGTGTAACCTTGGTGCACGGCATGTCAATTCACCAATTTTTGAATGTCGATCACCTTCTGCGTTTGGGCCTTACTCTTGTGGCTCTTCACGTGACCGCAGTCTATCCCCCATATCAAATCCCTTCAATTGGAGGTTTTTCTTCAATGCACAATACGCATCAACCTGCAATCGCTAATCTCCCATACATGATGCCATCTCTTCCATATATCTACCATGTGTCACCTTCTAAATAATGGCATGTGTCGCACTTGCTTCCTTTGAAATTTTTGTGACCATGGTGCTAGCCCCCAAATTGGAGCCCTGTCTATCGACAATTTCTAATCAGAGGTGTAACCTTCGTGCACGGCATGTCAATTTGTCGATTGGCAATCGTTGATCACCTTCTAAATTTGGGCCTTGGTCATGTGGCTCTTCATATGACCGTAGTCTAGCCCCCATATCAGAGCCCTACAGTAGGAGGTTATCAATTGGAGGTTTCACTTCAATGCATAATACGACTCAACCTCTGATCGTTGATCTCCCATACATGATGCCATCACTACCACGTATCTGCCACGTGTCACATTTTCAATAATGCCATGCGTTGCCCTTTTTTGACCAGTTATGAGCCTTGAAACTGTCAAGTTTGCCTGCCACGTGTCAACCCTATTGACACGTCAACCCCCCCATGTCACTTGTCGTAACCAATTACTGGATGTATCACATCCCTTAACGCATCTAGCCTCTGTTAGTCATATGTCTCTTATCAGATCTAGTATTTTTGCTGCCACATGTCACTTTGGGAGGAGAGAGAAAAGGCTCAATCTTATTTGGGTTTTGTAGACAAAAAATGCATTCATGTTTGCCACATGTCACCTTTTGAATAATGCCACGTGCTGCCCTTAATTCCTTTGAACTCTTTGTGACCGTGGTGCTAACCCCAAATCGGAGCCCTCTCTATCAACGATTTCCAATCAGAGGTGTAACCTTGGTGCATGACATGTTAATTCACCGATGGCCGATCATCGATCACCTTCTACGTTTGGGCCTTGGCCCTGTGCCTCTTCACGTAACCGCAATGTAGCATTGTATCGAATCCCTTTAATGAAAGTTTATCAATCAGAGGTTTCACTTCGATGCAAAATAAAACTTAGCCTCCAATCATTGATCTCCCATATGTGACGCAATCAATGCCACGTACCTACCATGTGTCACCTTTTGAATAATTCCACTTATCGCATTTTTTTCCTGTTGTGAGCCTGGAAATTGTCAAATTTGCCTGCCATGTGTCAACCCTGTTGGCACGTCATGATGATGTCAGCCTCCCAATGTCACTTTTCGCAACCAATTGTTGGTTACAACGAGTCCCTTAATGCATCTAGTCGCATGTCTCTTATCAGATCTAATCTTTTTTCTGCCATCCATCCCTTTAGGAGGAGAAAGAAAAGGCTCAAGCTTCCTTGGTTTCTGGAGACAAATCCTTTGTTAATTTGTTATCATCCATCTCGACACTTTAACATTACCAGCCCATTATCGACGATTTCATTGCATATCACAACTCGCAATATCAGCACTTTTAAGATGTGGCCCATTCTCGGAAAGATTCGTTTGAGATTGGATGTGATGTTCTATTGAATTCTTTTTTATACATTTGGAGGGTCCGATATTGGATTAAATAGAAATCTCTAAAGTCAGAAGTCAAAACTTAAAAAACAAGGCATTTAGAGGCCGACAAAGATCGTTATATATCTAAAACAGATAAGGAAGTGACACCTCATACCTACAGGACATTCCTGTTCATCTATTGGTCAGACAAACCTCTTTATAATAAAGTTATATTAGACTAATAACATCACAAAATTTCTAATACATGTAGCATTGGTCCTGTATGATAATGTTAGGTCCCTATAATTCTAGTGATTACCCCATTACTATTGTAGTTGTATCCCTTATTAATATTGTTGTGCCCCTATTGTCCCCATATTGTTATTACTGTGCCCCATAGAATCCCTCTATTATTATTTTTGTGGCTTTATATTATTATTGTTAGGTCAGCTGGCTTATATTGTGACTCCTTAGACTCCTATATATAGAAAGGAGGTTTTGTCATTTGAATCATCCAAGAATTGTTCATTTATGTGTAATGTAAAGGAGGTTTCCCCCTCGAAGAGGCTGAATTCTATGGCGTTGATCTATCCATTCTATCTTTTTTTGAGTTGGTTTCATAAAATTTAGTATCACAGCTTTGGATTCTAGGGTTTCACTGCTCCAAATAGGTGATCGTGGCATTTTTGGTATAACCTTTTTTATGCAACATTTCAGAATCTAAAAAAACCCATTTGAGAAGAAATCGCATTGAACCTCGGGTCCAAATTTCAGAGATTTTCGCGCTATATTTGCGGAGATATGATCTGAGGAAGTTGGTCTTTTTGTAGACTCCTGAATTACATTCCAAATAGGTGACCTAGGGAAAATTGTCATAACTTTCTCTCTAAGCATCGAATTGAAATTTCGTAAGAAGATACAGAAAGAGGATGGACTGTAGTTTCTTGTATATATTTTCAGAGAAAAATGTCGAAACAGTGACTCGTGGAATGTCGTACAAGTTCGCTCTACTGAACTAGTCTATAATCAGGTCACTGTGGGAGATTTGGCATAACTCTTCCTTGGAGAATCCAATTTAGATCAGACTAGTGGGATTGGAAAGAGTACACAGAGGGCTACTGCAGGTTGCAATTTCAGAACTAGATGATCCGAAATTATAGAGATACATCAGAGGCAATATCAAGCTCCTACAAAGTGAAAAAAGGTGTGTAGATTTTTTTAAAAAAATTTTAAGCTTGGTTTGAAAAATTATTTTGAAGAATTCAAAGGGCATAGTAGAGCATTATTATCTGTAACTGATGCCTCGAGGAAAGAAAATGTAAACACATAGTAAGCAACCTAAAAGCGCTAGCATGACTCATGAAGAAGAGGAAGAAATGCTACATGATATATCAAAATTACAAGACCAAGTGCAACAAATGTCACTCTCACAAAAGCTAACAGAAGCTAAGATAAATGGCATGGAATCTAAGATAAATGGTGTGGAATCTAAGATAAAGGGCATGGAAGCTAAGATGAATGGCATGGAAGCTAAGATGGACGATTTGAAGATAGATTTGAAGAAAGGCATGGAAGATTTGAAGATAAATTTGAAGACAAATTTGACAAAGTTTCTACAAGAAATGCTTACTAATGGTGAAAGGTTAGTGAAGGAAACTCATGATGAGAACAAAATAAATGTTAATAATGATTTCATAGACTCTAATGTTGGACCGAAGACCCATCATATTCCAAAAATCGATATGAGGAAGTTTGATGGCAAGGATCCCGCAACATGGATATTACAAATGGAGCAACTTTTCGATCTCAATAATGTGTAAAACACACAAAAGGTACGTATTGCAACTTTATATTTGGAACCAAATCAGTTTGTATGGTATCAATGGCTTTTCTCTCTTAAACAAATTATCAATTGGGCAATTTTTACTGAAGAATTGACAGCACATTATGAGGATACAAAAAGCAACACTTTTTTTAGCCAATTGATAAGTCTCAAACAAAAGGGTTCGATAATGGAGCACATTGAGGAGTTCCAAAAATTGAACATAAGGGTAAAAAATATTCCAAAGGAGCATAGGATTGATGTGTTCATAAGGACTTTAAAGGATAATATCCAACATGATGTTCACCTTTAGGAACCTGATTCATTAGAGAAGGCATTCAGGTTAGCAAGAAAAATGGAAAGTAAAATTATGGCAACCAGGAAGCATACCAGTCACAATTATTAGGATGGAAGTGTTGTTGCCCCTAGTCTTCCACAACCTATAAGGTTGACAGCACAACAATTGGAAGAAAAAAGAGTAAAATGGCTTTGCTACAGTTATGATAGCAAATACACTAAAGGTCATAAGTGTGTCGAGAAGAATTATTCTACATCAATTGTGAAGAGGAACAAGAAAAGGAGCAAGAAATGTCAAAAGAAGAGGATATACTCAAGGAACAAAGCCTAGATAAAGAAGAAATGAATCCAACCATATCTTGTAATGCATTGGGTGGAATTACCACTCCTCAAACCATCAAGATAGAAGGACAAATCAAGAAGAAAAAGGTAATAGTGTTGATTGATTCAGGAAGTACCCACAATTTTATTCATTGTAAGATAGCAAAATATTTGAATTGCTTCCTATATCCAGGACCAGAGTGTCAAGTGATGGTTGCAAATGGAGGAACGATAAATTGCTCTGGAAAGTGCCATAATATCAAGCTATCCATGGGAGAATATGTATTGAATAGCCCAATGCTTTCCATTCCAATGGGATGTGCTGATGTTGTACTAGGAGTCCAATGGCTACAATCCTTGGGTACAATAGCTTTTAATTTTCAAGAACCTTTCATGAATTTTTTTGTGGAAGGAAAGGAAGTTGAATTAAGGGGTATTGCAGGGAAACTGGGAAAGGTAATCAGCTCTAACGGTATGAAAAAGCTTCTAGAAAAAGAACAAAGAGGTGTAATTGCACAACTATGTTCGCTAAATGTTTCCACATTGGAATCATCTATTTCTCCAGATCTCCAAAAAGTCTTGGACAATCATTCCAAGGTATTTGAGACTCCCAACAGTCTCCCACCTATTTGTGATCATGATCATGTTATTCATCTGATTCTAGAAAGTGTTCCTACAAACATCAAGGTGTACAGATATCCCTATTCCCAAAAGCGTGAAATTGAACATATGGTTGCAGAATTGCTAGAGGCAGGTATAATTCAACCTAGTCAAAGTTCTTTCTCTACTCCAGTAGTATTGGTGCACAAGAAGTATGGATCATGGCGCATGTGTCCGGATTATAGCGAGCTCAACAAGCTCACTATTAAAGATAAGTTTCCCATTCCTGTCATTGATAAATTACTGGATGAATTGCATGGATCAATTTACTTCACCAAGTTGGATCTTCATTCAGGATATCATCAAATCAGAATGAAGACTGAAGACATTTCAAAAACAACATTTAGAACCAATGAGGGTCAATATGAATTTTTGGTCATGCCTTTTGGCCTTACCAATGCACCTTCTACATTTCAAGGTTTGATGAATTCCATTTTTAAACCCTTCCTTAGAAAATTTGTGTTAGTATTTTTTGATGATATACTAATCTACAATAAGTATTGGAAGGATCATGTTGAACATGTTGACAGGGTGCTACAACTATTGGAGGAGAAACAATTATATAAAAAAAGATCCAAATGCTTCTTGGAGTACAAGAGGTAGAATATCCGAGTCATATTGTATCTCATGAAGGAGTTAAGGTAGACCCTAGCAAAATTAAAGCCATTAAGGAATGGAAAATCCCCACATCCATAAAGCATATACGAGGATTTCTAGGGTTGACAGGGTATTATCGGAAGTTTGTTAAGAATTATGGGAGAATAGCAGCTCCTCTAACAACATTATTGAAGAAAGATGCATTTTCATGGACCCCAGAAGAAACAAAGGCCTTCAAACATATTAAAGAGGCAATGTGCCAAGCACCAGTCTTAGCTACACCGCACTTCACAAAAATCTTTATTGTGGAATGTGATGCTTCAGGAAATGGAATTGGTGTTGTTTTAATGCAAGATGATAGACCCATTGCTTTTGAAATTCATCCAATCAAGGGAAAGTTTTTACACAAAGCTATTTGTGAGAAGGAAATGTTGGCAATACTCCATGCACTTAAGAAAGGACGACCCTACCTAATGGGAAGACACTTCAAGGTAAAAATGGATCATGATAGCCTTAAACACTTTTTAGAACAAAGATTATCCTCTGAAGAGCAACAAAAGTGGGTCACAAAGATGTTGGGTTATGACTTTGAAATCATCTACAAAAAAGGGAAGGAAAATGTGGTGGCAGATGCACTCTCAAGAAAGGATGAGGATGTGGAAGCATTGTTGTGCGCCATTTCTATTATCCAACCAAATTGGATAAATGAAGCAAGGGAGGAATATAAGAATGATGAAGAAGTGTGGGCACTTATTCGAAAGTTACAACAAGATTCCAGTACATCTGATACATTTAGCTGGCAAAATGATTCGTTATGGTACAAATATCACTTATACCTCTATAAGAATTCCCAACTAAAACAAATATTCTTATGGAATTGCACACTTCTCCCTTAGGAGGTCACTCAAGATTTTTAAAAGCTTACCATAGGGTTAAGAAGGAATTTTTTGGGATGGCCTTAAATCGGATATTCAAAAGTTTGTGGCGGAATGTTTAGTTTGCCGACAAAATAAAGTTGAAACAATTAAGACACCGGATCTATTACAACATTTATCCATTCCAAGCCAATGTTGGGAGGAGGTTTCAATGGATTTTATCACACGTTTACCCAAGTCTGAGGGAAAAAGTGTCATCATGACGATAGTTGACAGACTTACCAAGTATGCACACTTTTGTGCATTATCACATCCATTTAAAGCCAGTATAGTTTCTACTGCATTTATGGAAATAATTCAAAAGCTACATGGAAACCCAAAGATTATAGTAAGTGACATAGATCCCATTTTCGCTGGAAATTTTTGGACAAATTATTTTCTTGTCTTGGTACTCAATTAACTCATAGCTCATCTTATCATCCTCAATCTGATGGGCAAACTGAGATAGTAAACAAATGTTTGGAAGGATATCTTCATTGCTTTGTATCTGATAAATAGACACAATGGGTCAAATGGTTGCCTCTGGCTTAATGGTGGTATAATACTTCCTTCCATACAACAACAAAAATGACCCCATTTATGGCACTTTATGGATATCAACCACCATCCATCGCATCATATTTAAGAGAAAATTCTAAGGTTCAAGCAGTGGAACATCACATCGAACATCAACAACAAGTACTCCAACTCTTAAAGGATAACCTCGCTTTGGCACAGAAAAGAATGAAAGAACAGGTAGATCAACATCGCAGCGAAAGAAGTTTTGATGTAGGTGATTTGGTATTCCTATGGCTACAACCATATAAGAAAATGTCCCTCAAGCAAGCTAAGAAGGATAATAAATTATCACCAAAGTATTATGGTCCATACAAGGTGCTGCAAAATATTGGTACTATGGCTTACAAATTGGAGCTTCTTGCAACTTCTCGATTGCACACAGTTTTCCATGTTTCATGTTTAAATAAGGTTATAGGCGATCAGCTCCCAGTTCAAACAATATTGCCAGAACTTGACGAGGAAGGAAAATTTATATTGGAACCAGAAGCAGTCACAGAAACAAGAACTCGACAGCTACGAAATCGATCACTTTCAGAATATCTTATCAAGTGGAAGAACTTATCCGTTGAAGATTGCACATCGGGGGATGGATATTTTGTACAGAAGCATCCAGAACTACTCAAGTGTTGAGAACAACACTTTTTTGAAGGAGAGGGGCATGTTAGGTCCCTATAATTCTAGTGATTACCCCATTACTATTGTAGTTGTATCGCTTATTAATATTGTTGTGCCCCTATTGTCCCCGTATTGTTATTACTGTGCCCCATAGAATCCCTCTATTGTTATTTTTGTGGCTTTATATAATTATTGTTAGGTCGGCTAGTTATATTGTGACTCCTTAGACTCCTATATATAGAAAGGAGGTTTTGTCATTTGAATCATCCAAGGATTGTTCATTTATGTAATGTAAAGGAGGTTGCCCTCTCGAAGAGGCTGAATTCTAAGGCATTGATCTATCCATTCTATCTTTTTTTGAGTTGGTTTCATAACAGATAATCAGGGAAAATTTTAAGAACCCCCCCTAAATTTATAAATATAATAAATGGGCGAATATCCATGGTATATAGGAAAAATGGAAGGCGATTTTATCAATAATATAATATGTATATATAATTTTTTGGCGAATCTCTCACCAGGCATGGCGAATATTTTACTCAATTATAAAATCTTGTAATATTTTGGCGAGTCTTTCACTAAATAATAAAACTTTGTAAAGTCCTAGTGAATCTTAGCATAGGCTACATGCTGGTTTAATTCCCCCATTTAAATAGGCTACATTCTAGGTGAATACCATGGGTCAATACCATGTGCCATTTTGGTGAATACCATGGGTCAATACCATGTGCCATTTTTATTTTTATTAATTCTAATATTAGGGTTAATAATGGTTTTTTGCATGGTATTAATAACAATCTAGTCCATGGTATTTGTCCCATAGTATTTTGGCCATAGGTTTCACCTAAATATAACCCATTTTTTGAGTGTCCGTAAATATAAGGTGACTTATGGAGTAAATATAAAAAAATGTTTTATTTGTTTACCATACCTCTCGTTTATTTATATTTTATTAATTTACCATACCTCTTTTACAAATATGGTATTTGGCCCATAGGATTCACTTAAATAAAACCTCTTTCTTGAGCCTTCATAAATAGAACGAGGGTTATGGACTAAATATAAAAAGAGGTTTTATTTATTTACGATACGTCTAGTTTATTTATATTTTTATTTATTTACCATACCGTTTGAGTAAGTATAAAAAGATGTTTTATTTATTTACCATACCTCCACTTTACTTATATTTTTATTTGTTTACACCGTTACATGTATATAAGGTGGCTTATGGAGTAAATATAAAAAATGTTTTATTTATTTACCATACCTCTCATTTATTTATATTTTTATTAATTTACCATACCTCTTTTATAAATATGGTATTTGGCCCATAGGATTCACTTAAATAAAACCTATTCTTGAAAATGGGCGAATGGATTCACTTAAATAAAACCTATTCTTGAAAATGGGCTAATGGAAGGTTGTAAGTCCTAATTTCAAGGGCTAAATTTACCTTTTTTACCGTCTCCCTTAAAATAAGGTGGGCTATTTGAGGTGATTTGTAAAAATGTACTATGATACAAAATATTCGCCCACTAAAAATTTAAAATCCCTTAATTTCGCCAAAGGGCGAACATTCGCCCCTAAAATTATCCTTGCAGATAATAAACAAATATCTAACTTCTGAATCTCTAAACTATGTTATGGATCTCCAACCACTAATATGCAACCTAGATTGTTTTATCATACCTAACTTAAATGTGAAATCACATCTGCCACTTATTGTATCTTTTTGAATACGACCTCCAATAAGATCCATTGTTTAAGCACATACCTTTCTCTTGTTGTCTATTTTATTCATTAATTACCACTGGTTAGATGACTATGTGCATTTACTGTCGTTTTATTCTCCCTTGTACGAATATCGCATTTTTTTCTCCCTTGTACACAGGAAAATTAAAATGATCGATCGGCCTTTTTTTCCACAAATTTCCAAAATATTTCTTCTGGTGTCAAGGTTTCAATGCCTAAAAACTTCGATATATATTTAATCATTATGCCACATTTTTTTAATGATTGCAAGTTAAAACCTACACACGCATCTTGTTCTTGGCAGCTACTCTATTCATTAATCTAATTAATGGACCGACCATGTGCATTTATTTTCGCTTGCATGGAATTGACATGTTTTATGCCCTGGACACTTTATTATATGCATTTAATCAAATGAGCCACATTGATATGCTAGATTGGACTTTCGACTTGCATTATTTTGAAAAGGATTCTTCTCATGTCAAAGTTTCAAAATCCAAAAACTCACATGCATATTTAAACAATATGTCACATTTTCCTTTGATTAATGTTTGAAACTTATCCACACATCCTGGCATCGAGGATTGTTCTATTCAATAATCTAATTAATGGCCCACATATGTGCATTTATTCTCACTTTACTCTTGGTCAGACGAGCAACTTTGTCATTACCTCTGTCATTGGTAACCCCGCAACCTCTGCAACATGTCTTGATTATGATTTATTTCTCCCTCTGCCTAGCTGGTATATGGTTGTGTGCTCTATTTAGCCTCTTCACATCACACTAATCTACTAATTTTTTCAGTCGCATTTTTTGTTTTTGTTGATGTGCTATTGCTGGTCACTTGTTATTGATATTGTTGTTTCTACTACATGTCATGTTGCTGCCTTCAACCAGATAATTGCCCCGGAATTTCAATAACAAATAGGTAACAATCGAGAACCCACTAACTATATCATCATTTTCACTCAAATGGAAAGTATCAATGTTTTCATAATGCATATATAGCTTAGAATACTATGTGCCTTTTCATGATGTACAACACAGCTACTTGTAGAGTTTCCGGAATACCATATATAGACATCCAACTTTCTATGCTTAAACATTTCAATTTTCCTTTCCCCTTACCTTTGACTATTGGAAAAAATTTAAATTGCAAATATTTATTCTGTCATTTGGCTCCAAGTATGGCAATCCTATGAATGACCACTCTAGGTGCTTTATTTCTACTTCTCTTTCAATGTTGACAACATTTTATGGGCTTTCGCCTTTCAATACACCTCTTTTCCTCATCATCATGGAAGTTGTTGTGACATTGAGTGCCATCACTTTCTTGCTCACTATCTCTACAGTGATCCAACCATCACTCCAAATCATTGAACTCGACCTTCTTGCTTCCACAAAGACATCATCCCAACGCTATTGCATTTCCCTCTTCGACGGTACCTCTTAGCACAAAACTTTTCTTATGTCTTCTTACAATTCCCATGTCATCTCTGGTGCCTTCCAGTTGGGCTCTATTATCATTCTCAAAGAAGTCATTTGCACTTTTTTGCAAAACTATCCCTATTTTCACTGTACACCATATTCTTGATGTGTCTCTATTCCTTCCCTCTCTCCACCACTATCACTCTGACTAATGTCACATTTATTTTCTCTTTCTTTCCTTCTTTCTAGGACTCTACAAATTATTGAACTAAAAGTTCTCGAACATCATGCAACTTTGATTGGGGACCCAAACCTTCTTCAAATTGTATAAACATTGATATACCAACCCATCTCTTCAATGTCACATGGCCCCACCTCATCTACTATTGATTCGACAAAAGATTTTGCATCATCATCAAGTCAGTTGTCATCCACTTTACTTGCTTCCATTCCATTCATGGAGCTAAGCCCCTATCATCAACAACGTTTCATCCAAGGTAAGGTGCTTGCAAAAACATCAGTTCTCACCTACAACAATGCTCTAGGCTTCGGAAAGGTCTTTCGATTTGACCTTGTTGATCCTCCAATGATACAATCCATTTTTATTCCTTCGATGATCCGAAAGATTCCTTGCATGACCTTGTCCAAATTGGGGAGCTTTACATGGTTTCAAATGGCACTGTGAAACCAATAAACACAAAATGAAACCATCTGGATAGCCAATGGGAAGTATCCCTCTCTGTAAATTCCACTATTGAACCTTCCTTAGATGATGTTATTACAATTCCTTTGCACCATTTCCATTTTAAATCTATAGATGAAATCAGATCTGCAAACCTCAGCTCAATTGTTGACATCATTGGCATTGTCAGGTCCATTTCTCCAAATTTCACCATTCATCAAAGAGATGGCTCTGAAACACCTAGGGAAATGCTCAGCTTGGAAGACATGTATGGCTATAGTATCAACATCACCCTATGGGGGGAGCATTGCTAGACCTTAGGAAAGTAACTCGTTGAACTCGCCCCTTCTGGTGCTTCGGCCGTGCTTGCAATCAAAGTGGATCATATAGCCAAATTTAATGGAACAACTATTGGGACTATCTCAACCACCAGCCTCATGCTAGATCCTGCCATTCCAGAGAATGAACAACTCAATCATGGTTTCATCAAAGAGAGTGATTAGCCTCTTCACCATCGTTAAGTAGAAAATTCTTAGGCCCTTCCAAGTAGGGACACCCACAACATACATTTTTTGACCTCATAGACTCACATCCCTCTGAAAAACCAACATCGTTCTCTGTTCGTTTAACCACCACCTCTATTGACATGCAATATTTCTATTTCCTTGCATGCCCTCTCTCATCTGATGGCATGCAATGCATGAAAAAGTTTTCAACCACTCAAATGGAATGTGGCACTACCCAAAATGTTGTGGGGCCTTCCCAGAATGTGACTATCGATATGTGCTAAAGTTTGAAATGCATGACCACACAGGTCTACTGGAAAATGTCATCACATTTTATAATGTTGCAACTAAACTGATGGGTGTCTGAGCAAAAGACTTGTTCATACTCTCTAGTGACCCTAGTGATATCCAATAGCTTCGTGCAAGGGTTTCATGCCATCATTTCCTCTTCACATTGTCTATGAAAACATATATCTTCAATGGTGCAGACCATTTGAAGTTTGTGCTAATCAATTCAGAGTAAATCACCTATAGCACTGCGTGTTCTGTTGTCCTCTAGGAAATCAAAAAAATGACTATGTCTTCAGTTGTTCAGTGTCTTTGAAATTCGATTTCTTTTCCCCATGCCACCATGAAGTGTAAAAAATAACTTCTATATTCTTTTCCATTCATTAGCATTTTGTCCCTTGTCGCCCCCCTTCTTTTTGTTCACTTCATCATTCTACTTCTCTTATTTATGTATATGCACCTATGATACATGTTTCAACTTCTACATTTGCATAATTATCTATCTTTTACTTTTATATATAGTATATATTTTTTTTCTTCTTCTTCCTTCTAAATCAAATAAATTATTTACATCGTTTTATATTGTTATTTGTGCACTTAAATACAAACATTGTCTTCTTACAAAGGGTTGTCATTTCGGTTCCTTAAATCTACTTGGTAAATGAATGATATATAGTTAGCGATCACCACAAAAATACTTCACTGAAATAAGAATGATTCTGATCTCATTCTATGCTCCAAAGATACCTTTGACAAAGTTCCAACAACAAATTTTGAATCACACAACATTAATACACAATCAAAGAAACATAGAATCTATTATAAAAAGGTTTCACCGCCCACTAAACTTTATCTACTTTGTTAAAAGACACATCTACTTTATAACTTCAAAAACATACACAATAATGATGTTCTTGCTTTTTGGGGCTATGTACTCTGTCTCTGTGCTTAAGACGACTCTTTATCATCTCCCATACTCACTTGAACTTGTGTTCCCATCTTTATAATGGGATGGACATGCCAACATCTTCTGTAAACCCTTCAATAAATGCTCAGAAGAGACTCCTTTATGCACATAATAAGTACGAATCCAACAAATAGAGATGACTCAAATATAAAGTTGATTTAAACACCCAAACCTTTCTAGCTATGCCCCCATCTAATGTTTCTCTTCCCCAACATCCTGAAGCTTCACTTGCAAACCCACCTCCTTCAACATTTCCGCTCTAACTATACCTACCCTTCAACTTCCTCCATTCACTGCCGCTTCTTTCCCATATACATCACCCACCCCACCATTGATTCATTCCCCTTCACCCTCCCATCCCCATATTTTGGTCAACCCTACCCCTATCAATGCACACCACTGATATCATGAAAGGATAGATGACCTCTCTCCCTTGCATATCTTCTCCATATGAAAATATTCATACCCAAATATGAAAAAAAAATTCTTACTTGACAACCCCTGTTTCTCCCGCTATGCAACTACAAAATCCACCCACCGCTTTTCCCTTGCGAACAACATGGACCCTAGCGACCAACTGTTTGTCCTTGGTTCTATCGCACAAATAGAAGAAATGATCCTATCACATGTTAGCCCAATCTTGCAAGTCACCCATGCACGAGGTGGATAGTACAAATACATTGGTCATACTATTTATTTCCCACAAGACATCACTGCCATCGCAAACATTTTACCATGCTTGGTTTCCGAATTGGACATCGGCATTGTTACTGGGCATGGCTCTAACAATAAAACATATGATTTAGTGGGACACACATTCTTGTAGATTTAGAGTACAAACTAGCCTGTGATCCCTACTACAACGATGTCCAACTAGACCAAGATGCAATATTTTCCTTTCAGTCTCACCCTAACGATATGTCTTCTCTCATCTGTTTCATCTCCCCCTCGTCTCTTGAACCATGAATTGAATTCCCTACTTTCAATGATAACATTCCTGCAAAACTCACTCCAACAAATATCCAACCATCCTCTTTTGTATCAGCACTCATTAATTCCCATAATGAGCTTAAATAAATACACAGCTACCTGCAGTCTCCCCATCCTAATTGCACTACTTCACTTTCTTCACCCTT
This sequence comes from Pinus tabuliformis, assembly GCA_031772625.1. Classification (NCBI taxonomy): domain Eukaryota; kingdom Viridiplantae; phylum Streptophyta; class Pinopsida; order Pinales; family Pinaceae; genus Pinus; species Pinus tabuliformis. The sequence continues at coordinate 89,999,235 of CM062815.1, forward strand.
TGTTTCCCCCTCCACTATCAATGAATATACCACAGAAGGCCTCTTTTATATGACGTTCCCCACATTCTTCCCCACAGGGGATGCCATGATTGGTCAACCACATGTTAGGAAAGTTGAAATGATAGAATAAGTCGCTCACCTCATACGCTACTATAATAACCATTTTTCCCAGCGTCCAAGATTTCAGTATGACTTGTACAATATTATGTTGTGGCATCGTAGTCAAGCAACTGCCATTTTTTTGATGAAGAGAAACCTTAAAGAGGGTTTTCCAATGAACACTGCAAACCTTCATGCATGCCTCCATGACATTCCTGATTCCATGCTTCCTAACCATATTATGCGATTAAGATCAGTCCTTAGAGGGACATGCTCATTCTAGAACAAACTCAGAGGTGAAATCACTAATATGATCATACAAATAGGTATCCCTACTTTCTTCTTCAGCCTAAGTGCAGCGGACACCAAATGACATGACATGCACGTGGTCATGCCTGGCATCCCCCCCCCCCAAGGTTCATTTGAGATGTCTCAATGGAAATTCAAGAATATAATCAACAATACACATCTTGCAACATAGTACATTCATTTTCAGTTCACAATCTTCCTTGAAGAGGTCTTGCAAAAAAGTTTACATGCAAAGGACTTCTAGTGTAGATTTTTCCCTGACCATCCTTCTCCTTTTTTTTTCTTTGCCTGGATGTACTGTCACCTCACAAAATTTCCTTTTTCATCTTTGCAAGTATGAGTGGTAACATAAGGGATCCGCACACATGCGTGGTTTCCTTTATGTCGAAAATGCACCTGATATGGACAACCTCGATTGGGATAACCAAGTCGCGATGGATAGATCCAGGTCCTTTTTAAATGAACACATTTTTTCTTCGAATCCTCGCCCACTTGAACAACATGGACCATATTTACACATATCTACAGAGAATGACCCATGCATCCTCTTGCTTTAAAGAGTACGAGAATCTTCTTATTTGCATTCAACGACATACAAAATGCCACCCCTCTTCATGTTTTCACAAAAAAGGTCCTACTCTTGTTTGTCACTATGGAATTCCATGGCATTTGAATCCCACCTCCTCTTTGGTCATTGATGATAGTGGATCAAAGAAATATGTCCCAACTTGTAATGACGATAGGTTAAATGTACGCAACTCTGACATGCTATACATATGCAGAGAAAACATCAATTATCAATTGTTTTTGTCTCAGCATGTTGTTCTCTACTATGTCATGAAATATACATAGAGTCCAGAAACAAAATTAGAAAGTTATCAAGAAATCCTTTCACGTGTCTTCGAGGTTTTCCACCATGAAACACATGTTGTTAATGTTGTCCAAAATTTTTAACAGAAACAATTGTTGGTAGGGACATTGGTGCACAGGAAACATGCCACATGCTACAAAAATTGCACCTTTCACTTTGTATCCACCCATTTTTTCCCTCAATGTTACTCGAACTATTTTTTGACGTGTTTCTCATTGTCTAGGTTCCCCCTTCCCAACACCACCCTTCATTGTAGCATACATGAATAGACCCGCTTCACTTCAAAAACTAATTCGTCTTGGAGTTGCACATTCTTGGTCGATCTCTACTCACCGAAAATATAGCCAACGGAAAAAATAAATCCTTGCAAGGTTGTTCATGTCCTCCCTTCTATTCCTCAACCCATTCTCCTACTAATGCATCCTACACTTCTTTCTGCTAGAGTGAACTACTTCTATGCTTCCATTTCCACATACTCCCATCAGACATATGCTCCACTAACAAAGCAATCATTTTGCACTGTGAAAAAAAAAAATATATGTATATGTTCCATGGCATGTTCATCAAACCCCTGAAACTACCCTTTCCGCTTTCTCTGATGGAACCTCCAATAATGATATGTTGAATCCCCCTGAATCTGTAGACATCAATGAATGGAATTCCTTTCTCAACTACACCCTGGAAACAACATGGAAATTGATGACATCGACATGCTTGGACATCGCGACTTTGACTCTGACCATAATTGGGCCCATACTACCATCCCTCTCCCTTTGCAAGAGACATCCATACATTTCATATTCTTTAGTTTCTCACCCACCCAAATCCATTCTATCCCCCCAAATCACCTCACTATCGCCCACTGAGCAAGTTGCTTTCACAATTGTCCTCACCCACTTTAGGACCACTTCCTCCATTCCTCCAATTATAATGCTCATACAAGGTACTGTTGTCACGAGGAACTCTCATTTAATTGATTATCTAAAAGATACATTTATTGCTGAATCTCTTCCCAATTCAAGTCCATTGGTCCTACTCTCTCCAATAGGTGTTGCGACGTTTAAATAAAGGCCCTTACAATCCATTCTTCTCTTCGCATTGCTTTAGTGTCAATGCATCCTCTTGAGGTCCGGCCACTTCTACATCTCTAAGAAAAAAATTGTCACATCAAATACATTTTAATCGATGAAATGATCTTTGTTGGCCCTAAACTTATTTCTTACATAGACAATCGCTTAAGGGAGGTATTTCCTTCGTATCCAAATGTCCCTTTCAGTAATCGGTCTATCATACTTGTTGGTGATCTTGGGCAACTACCTCCTGTAAAGGACATCCCCATGTATGTCAAAACATCACGAGGTAATGCCCTTTGGCGCACCTTTGACACGGTCATCACACTATGTACCATCTTTTGTCAACAAGGGACAAACGCTCTTCAAATTGAATTCTGACAATTGCTGACGAATCTTAGAAATGCAACAACAGTCGAAGACTGGAAGCTTCTCATGTCAAGGTAAAATTCCTTTTTTTTCAAAGGATGAGCAACAGGAATTTGATAATGCAATCCACCTAAATCCAACCAACCTAGATGTTGAATTACATAACAAACAAATGCTCAAAAAATTAAACATGCCAATTGCACGATGTTACATATAGAAAAGGTATCACCATTCTACTGGTGGACTAAAGAAGATGAAAAGTTGAATGCAAAAGTTCTTATTTGTAATGAACAACATGTTTTCATCACATGTAACTTGTGGGTTGAAGTAGGTCTTGGAAATGGATCATTTGGAAAATAATTTCCATTTTCTATGCAACCCTCAATTATCATCCTTTGTTGTTGTTGACTTCTTCCAATAAAAAGGCCCACCATGGGACACCTTCAACCCATCTTATATACCATTTCCCCCAATAACTTGAGGGTCTCACAGGAAAATTCCCCTTCGAATGGCATGGTGTTTCATAATACATAAATCGCAAGGAATGACATTACCAAAGGCAACAATGGACATTAGAAACATAGATTGACAATGCTTACATCAAACGTAGACAGCAAGAGGAATCCATACTAGCATCAAAGTCTTTACATCCACATGCAGTCTGATCGTTGTGTCTAGCCCCTTTTGATTCCATTTCAGTAAGCATAATTGGCATTCAATTTCACAACAGTTGCTGCCAAACTCAGTTAAAATTCCATAAATTTTCCCCTTTCTACAAATAAAATATTGTGTGCATTTTTCTTTAGAAAAAAAAAGACAGACTTTACAAGTTTGCATTTCCCTCATTGATATGATCATACTTTTACAACTCTTCTTGAAATCAAAATGCTTTCAAAAATGCTTGACAGGGAAATAGAAACTAAAATATTTGTTCTCACTTATTGCCAAATCTCTTTTCAACTCTCCAAGGAGTGACTTACGACAAAAGTTCACAGTGATTTTTCCAAACAACAAAAGGACTCGAAACCTACTCTGAACAAACTTTTGAAACTATTGTGGTAAAAAATACAACACCCTCAACTTGACTCTATTGTTATCATATTGGTAATGGGGACCCCTATGTATTTGCAACTACCTTTTGGATCATTTGTTATTTCACTTTTTCTTATCCTATCGTCCAGTTTTATCTTTCAATTTGACTTATTCTTATTTTTAAAGCTTCTTTTTTATTATTCATTAATTAGAATACATGAAACAAATAGCCCCCGTGTCCAACACTTGTATTTCCGTGAGACTTTATTTGCAACTGCCTTTTGGATCATTTGTTATTTCACTTTTTCTTATCCTATCGTCTTGTTTTATTTTTCAATTTGACTTAATCTTATTTTTAAAGCTTCTTTTTTATTATTCATTAATTATAATAAATGAAACAAATAGCCCCTGAGACCAACACTTGCATTTTCATGCAACTTTAGCCCTTTTATATTGAACTAGCCCCTTCCAATTTCATTTCGGTAAGCATACTTTGGATTCAATTTTAAAGTAGTTACATTGTTTTACGAATTGTTGCTTAGAAACTCAATTAAAATTCCAAAATTTTTCCCCTTTCTAAAAAAAATATAATGTTCACTTGTGTTTAGAAAAAAAAATGGACACATTTTACAAGTTCGCATTTTGGTGATTGATTTGAGCATGGTTTTACAACTCTAAATCAAATTGAATACTTTCAAAATTCTTGACAGCAAGAAAAAAAATAAAACAAAACTTCTCTCACTTACTTTGAAATCTATTTTCATCCTTAAAGGCATTTGTTCCGATATGTGATTACCTATGAACTTCAATTTCAGACAACTTGTGAGGTTAACATATTGTAAGATCATAGTGTAGCCTTTGTCGCATATTGGAGAGTAGAGATTTTCAATCGTGTCACATAACAAAAACACCAATAGGGAATCTTTGATTTGCTAAAGAAAAGTATAATATGCCATGTGGGCTCCTCCGATAATTCTTATTATAATACACCAAAAACTTTTAAAAGGTCTATCACTTATGTGTTTTAGATTTTAGATATTTTCTTATTATTATAAAGAACCAATGTTATCTGTATTAGAGTCTTAGTATCAGCGATTTCGAAAATAATTCCTCCAGTGTCATAACTCTGATATAACTCTATTATCAAAATTTTCCTAGCACCAATAGACTATAGCCACTCTATGGCTTTCCTGCCACATCATTTCGACCAATCACATGAGGGGAAATCTAGTTCCAGAAGCCTCCATTGATTAGGTTTTTGACCATACAAAGCATAAGGTTATCCTAAAATTTCCTTTAAATTCATAGACTCACTCCTATGCACCACAACAAGACCTTGTATCTGATTCTTGTCATGACTCAGCCAAGGGACCTCGACTCTTCATCATGTAGTGTCTTAGACAAAGAGCTATAGAAACTCCTCGGTTATAAGCTCTGTTGTTGCAAAGACTTCTTTGACCCAGTCTTGTTGACTATGTCTCTAACTCGAGAATCTTGTAGAGTCCCAAGCATGATTCACTGTTTGATGATGTTACCTTTAGTTACTTAGAATGATCTACGATGTTATCCCTCCTAAGCTTGGGTGATACATTTTCCAATGGATTCCTGGCTGATCAGTCTTCCCTTCCCACTAGGAGGGAATCCTACCTAAGGTAGCAGAGGTGCTCCCTTGTCAGTGACCTACCACGGGTTTGGTGCGGACTCCTGAGAGGTTCCTACCTCACCTTCCACACACCGATGGTGCCAGACCCTATGTCGAGCCTGCAAGCAGCTCCATGGCAGTTCACGAAACCTTCTAGTGCCCCGACAACCATCCTAAGACGCAAATAATAGGTATCCAGCCAGCTGAGAAGGCCAGGTTGGAGGTCATTTAGGAAATGTTGCCAACCCGTTTGATCCCAAGGGAAAGGTCCCCTTGACATTAATCGAATTCTTGTCATGCAAGACAACAACTTGTAACTTGGAAAAGAAAAGGCATGCAAGCGAATAAATACCCTACTATCCAGTGGGTCTTCCATGTAATCTTCATATTAATAAAAGAGTCATGGAACCCACTATCTTTCAAGTTTGATGCAACCTCTCACGGCTTGACCATGTGATGAGCCCCAAAAATGTACAATTATTTGGGCTCATTCAACCTCCTAATTTGGCTTAGTCCACCATTCTCATTTGTTTATTGCATGTTTTTGATTATTTTTATGTTAATAGAGTGAATTTGGTTAGTCATTATGCCAACAAGTCTAATGGGTGCTTTGTGTTTTGTTGGTCAACTTGGAGACAAAATTGAAGGTCTTAATGAGCACTTGGCAAAATTTGGGGAGAACAAATAGAGGTTTTGAGGATAGGTGTCTTTATGGACCTTACCTCGAATTCTCCATCAGCTCGAGTTCAAGGGTAATCAAGTCATTAATCAGTGCAGCAAGCAAGTCAAGTGGACGTGGTCAATTTTTAGGAGCAGACTGTTGGGCCTCATTTGTTAGTGTGGGTTATCAATTTGTTAGCTAGTTGTCTTGGGCCTCTTTAGGTTGGTTATGTGTTTGTCATTTTTAGCTAGTTAGTCATTTTTAGCTATTTTGTATTTAGCTTTTTAGCCATATTAGCTTTGTATCGATTTTTATGCAATAGAGCTTTGCTTTCAGCTCATGCTCAAGCTCTCCTTATGGACAGTTTTGATGTACTTTTCATTTCTTGATTAATAAAGATGGATCCAGCTTTGCACCAGCTCTAAATCTCTCTTGGGAGGCTGTAGTTCTTGGGGTTGGGCCCATCTCAAGTGCTCAGTACCTCCCTTGTTTACCTTTATGTGTTTGCTGCATTCTCATAATAAAAATCTGCTCTTTAGATCTTGCTTTGTTATGGTAGTTGGTTTTGATGGGTAACGTAGCTTTTTATGCTTAGAATCGATTGGTAGGAGTTTGTTATGCATTTAGATATTTTGGAATGCTCTTTCTCACGTGAAGTACATGGTTCTCTTTCCAAACAAAGCTGTTGTTCATTTATTTCATTGACAATTAGATTAAGTTAGCTAGGACTTGGTTTGTTTGCAAGAATTCATTGATTCGTTTAAATGAGCATTGTGCAGGGCATCTCTATCATCTTCATCACCTCCTCAAGTTCTATTTAACCTCTGTCTCACTCATTTACTCTCCAACTCTCTCATTTCCCACATAGCTCCATCTCCTTCAACTTTCGTTGGTTCCATCCTTCCAATCATTAAGCCATTGCATACACTCACTTCCCATCCTATTCTTCCACTTCTACAGCCATCACCAGCCTCATTCCTACCTTACACATCTCCCTCTACCATTTCATCATCCCTCCATCACTCCAAACACTCACGGTAGGTCATCCTGTAGCCATTTTTAGACATCCTGTAGAAAACAGAGTATCCTGTAGGATCCTCCACAGCCATCCTGTAGGAGGCCACTCTCTCGGTTGCTGAGCATCTGAATGCGAGGAACCTCTGTGGATGGATGCTAAGGATCCCTAGGGACCTCTCTTAGCCTCCCCAACCTATCCCACGCTTTCCTTCCTTCTCCATCCCATCTGCACAACCAAACCCTAGTTAGCACAAGATCACCATCATTCCACACACTTAAAGGAAAAATACAAAAACATAACTTTCATGATGCAAGTAGTTTAGATCCATGCATTTTCATTTATTAGAGGTAATGACAACATTGGTAGAAGTTTCATTTACATTCCTTGCATTATAGAGATCGGACTAGTTGAATTAGGGTTTCCTAGGTTTACATGCTTTGCTTTGCTTTCAGTTCATTTTTGTCAAGTAAAGTAGCTTTCCTTTGAGATTAGCTTTCGTCCATCAATTAGCAAGCTTCTTCTGAGAGCCTATAGAAGTTGGCTTGAGCCCTAGCGGACTTGTGCCAGCTGACCAAGTGACAGCTGCGACAAGAGCTAGTACTTGTGCATATAGCACCGTCGCTTCCAAGTTTGTACGAACTACCGGGTTGATAAAATTAAGAGACAGGAAGCCCCAGGAGTTGTAGCATTATTGCTACAATACTGGAGCTCACCATCTTTTTGGCGCCGTTGCCGGGGAAGCGGCAGAGTATTGGTGATTGTTGCTATTCTTCTATTTTCTACTACAACCTTCTTCTAAGTAGTTTATTTCATTTCCATTATGCAATTTGATTTATGCAAAAGTAGATTAGCCTTTCTTGCTTTCATAGATTAGCATTTCCTGCTTTCATAGATTAGCATTTCCTGCTTTCCTAGAATAGCCTTTCAATTCCGCATTTCAATTCTGCAAGCGTAGATTAGCATTTCAATTCCGCAAGCGTAGACTAGCATTTCATTCTTGCAAATTCATTTGAGCAAAATAGAGTAGTCCTTTCCTGCTTTCATTTCAATTTCGCAAGGTAGTTAGTTGCAGTTCAATCTATTTCATGCTTTGTAGGAGTAGAGATAAGTTAGAAAAATGATTGCACAATACCCCCACTGCTTCACACAGCCAACGTTCTTCTTCGATGGCTGTGATGAAAGAACCCCTGGGTGGACATCAAGACATATCTGAAGAACCTCTAGGGGAGAAGAAGAAAGAAACATTCCTCTGAAGCAAATGGCTACAAGCAGAAATGTTGAGAGCAACATCTTGTCCAAGGATGAATTTGAAAATCAGATCAAAGATTTCAAGAGAGATATGAGGCAGTTTCTTGCCATGCAACTGGATACCTTGCGAATCCAAAAGAAGCAAGAAGAAGCCAAGAGGGCTTTGGCCATTTTTTGTCCTAGGTGCACTAGAAAGCATCCTTGGAACGAATGTCCAATGCACTCCCTAGAAGTGTGTTTCATCTGTGAGGAATACCATCCTACAGATCAGTGCCCTTCCTTGCCCAGAATCAAAGCTACATATCAAAGAGCCAAGGGAGCCACTAAATCACTCTATTATATGAACCAAAGGAGGCCACATGGACCTAGATCTTACCAGCAGGAGATGCAAGGGATACCCGAGACCTATTATGACCCTTATCAAGCCACTTTCATGCCTTCTTGGGATCCCCCTGCTCATCCTTCCTGGTCTACACCTCCTCCTTGGTCATATTCTCCTTGTTCCTTCACAGATCCATATTATGCCCAACCAGTTTCTCATTCATTTCACTCTTATGCTCAGCCACAGCCTCAGTGGAATGCACCTTATCAAGAGTGGAGGCCCCAGTACAACTCTCATGCCACTCATTTTCCTCCATTACCTGCTCATCCACGACCATCGCCTCCTCCTCCACCAAGGCAACCCCAAATGCCTACCCAACCACAATGCCATCCATCTCCATCTCAATTTCACACCTCCACTCAGCTACCCGTACCTCCATTTCCAAAACCATGCAATGGAGCAGCTCAACCCCATTGCAAATCTGAGGCACAACATGTGCAAATGATTCCTCGTGAGCTCAATGATGTTCACCAAAGCTCAGGAAAAGCATTGCAAAAAAGAGATCATCTTGAAAGCATTGAAGGATCACATCCAGCAAAAGGAGATTCAAAAGAGGAGATCAAAGAACCATGGGCTGCACTTGATGAAGAAAAGAGATCTAAATCAGAGATCGAGAGAGATCCCTCATGGTTACCATCAAATCTTCCATGTACTCAAGAGAAAGATCAACAAAAAGAGGAAGATCAGAAGGTCATGATAGAAGGTGACATGAAGAATGATCCAGATCAGCAAAAGAACCAAGGATATCAAAGCTATATTGAGATATGGTTTCAGAAGGTCACTAAGTTGCAGTAGTACTTTCTTCCTCAGTTTTGTTTGGTCCCTTCAACGCCAGATCATTTGGTCTCTGAGATCTGGATATTTGTCCAAGCATGCATTTCGAGCCTCCACATCATTATTTCTCTAATCTCGATGTGCACATGGCTCCATTGGAAGTATTCTTATACTTGAAAATGATTTTGTTTTTCAAGTAGGGTAGGGTAGAAAAAAAGAAAAAAGAAAAAAAATGAAAAAAAAAAAAAAGAAAAAGAAAAAATGAAAAAAGGAAGATAGAAATCTAAGGTGAAAACCTCCTTGGAGGCGCCTTAGGTTGGCTCATTGATTGAAAACCTCCATGAGGCGGTCAATGGGTTGGAAAAAAAAGGAAAAGAGAAAAAGATCTTTGGGTGAAAACCTCCCTTGGAGGCGCCCAAGGCAGGCAATTAGGGTGAAAACCTCCATGAGGCGCCCTAGTTGTTTTTCAAAAAAAAAAAAAAAGAGAAAAAAGAAAAAAAAAAAAAAAGCTAATCTCCATTTCATGTTGCAGCAATGACATTGCAGGTTAAAGGAGGACGTTGCATGATAGGAGGAGCACTCAAATCAAAGACAAAGGAGTTTTTGTGCCTTCTACAGGAAGTTTCGTATCTTCTACAGGAAGCTTACAAAAAAGCCAAATTGATCTCCAAAGAGGACCTGAAGGCTTGGAATATGTCCATGAGGCCTACACTCATCTATGTTTCCACTCCTCACCCCTTTTCCATCATTCTTTTCATGTCATTATGCTTCTTTCCTCAAAACTGTGTTTTCTACAGGATGCTCTGTACTTCTACAGGAAACATCCTGTAGAACCTTTGGACGAGCCAAATTCAATCTCAAAAGTGAATCTAATGGTGGGAATCTGTTGATCAGGCCTACAAGCACTTGTGTGTCCATCCCTTGCCTTTCTCCATCATTCGTCCACCTCCTTGTGCTTCTCATTGTGCTTCTACAGGATCTTCCTGTAGAAATTGTGGGAAACTAGGCATGCATTTTTGCAAGCATGGTAGCTTCCTCAAAGGTTCAAGAGTCCTCCTGCAGTCTTCCAACTCATCCTCCATCAGCTCCACACCTGCATCACAGCCAAAATTCATTTTGTCATCCCATGCAAGCACATGCAAAAAGCCTTGAGGTAAAAATCCATAGAACCAAATTTGTTTTTTCCATAACTTGAAAACCATGCATCAATTTGACAAACCGTTTCAGGGGGAATTGTACAAGGTTGATGACAACATGCCTGAGCAGTTTCATGCAATTCCGGTGCACGGTTTCCAAGAAATCAGCCTCCATCACCATCAGCCATTTTTGCATTTTCTCCATAACCATGCATCCGTTTCAAAACCTGCTTCATGGTGAGATGCACGTGGGTGATAGTAGCCTACCCAAGCAGTTTCAGCCAATTCCGATGCACGGTTTCCGAGAAATCGAGCTCTGAAATCTTCAGCCATTTTCCATTTTTCTCGAAATCCGTGCATCCATTGATCACGAATTTGCTATGGGAGATGCATCATGATGGTAGGAACATGCCCACCAAGTTTCAGCTCAATCCGGTTTGCCGTTTGGGAGAAATGGCAAAACGAAGTTCTGGTTTGGTGAAGATGCAGCAATAGCAGCTTGAATGTGCAAATCTGAACGTGGAAATGAACTTTTGTTGCATGCATCCGTCCAGAGGGCACCTGCACAAGAGAAAACAGCCATAAATCATCAATCAAGCTACCATACATGCAGCAAATGAAGATCGACACATGCATGCAGCAAGACGCTTCACAAGCAGCCGTTTGGCTTCAGGTACGTGACAAAACCGATTCCTCTGTTTACATGAATCTAATCTGAGCATTGCATGAATGAATGAGATGGTTAGGATTAAACAAATCGGTGGCCAGCTAACTAGCCACCCACATCTAGTTCAATATCACTCGGTGGGTGAATGAGACACGTGCGCTCAGCCATCTCAGGAAGGAAATTGAAAACGGGCAGTGGTGAACAGTTAAACTACAGCGTGCTTGATGGTAAGTGATTACAGGCAGAGGAATACAGTTCATAATTAAACTGTAGTGGAGACAACAGTTGCATGGATCAGCCATTCACGTGAAGTTCAAAACAAAACACAGTCAGTTGGGGATTAACTAAACTCTAGTGCAACTAATGGAATTGAATACAAGCAGAGAACGAATAGTTAGCAACAGCAGTTCGTGACAACACTTCAGTTCGAAAAAAACCAGCGCGCATGTTTTTTTGCCACCTCACTCCACCAACAAGCACGCTGAAATTAATGAGCGCATGGAATTTCAAAAATGTCTGCCGCATTCAATTCAGGTTATTCAAAGAGACTAAACATTGAAACAGAAATTCTGATAGTTCATCAGAGGGTTTTATGAACCACGGATATGGCAAAAGCAGTGCCTCTAACGTAGATGAAGGTCAAAAATGGAAGGAAAGGGCCTGGTTTCAAGCTACTTGAGAAA